>CM038682.1:103235069-104511190 GCA_021605205.1 Aegilops longissima | reverse complement strand
GCAATACAAGAAAACCACCGCTAGAAAAGAAAATTGCATCCCTGTCCTTGGAGATACAAGTTAAAGTGGTTCTTAACATGTCAGCAATGAGAATGTCGTTTTGGAGGCCGAGCTCCATGGAGCCCTTTATTTTTGAATAATTAAAATTCAAACTTTTATGTTTAAAAAAATTCAAAAAGTATATATGCATGCATGTAAGGATGTAACCCACATGTGTGTAAAAAATTCATGATGAAATACCTTGAGTTGCGACCTGTACAAAAAAGACAAATTTATGGCCTCGGAGGATGAATAGTATCATGTGTTAAACAACCCTAGATTTGTATTTTTTGCACATCCCTCATTTCAACGTATTTTCCCTGAAAATTTACACACATGTGTGTTATGCCTTCATGTATTTCTGTGTTTTTTTAGAATTTTTTGAAACGTAAAAATATGGATTTTGATGAAATTTGAATTTTAAATTTGGAGGCCTCATTGGAGCTCGGTCACCAAAAAGGGATTTCCGGTCAGCAACTTGCATTAGTATTGGAATTTATGTAATTGTATAGCTTGATGTGTATCTTACTTGCTAATATTCTGATCTAGAATTTTCTAAATAAAGTTCAAATAGAGTACATATCTATCAAAGCTGATGAAGCACTGATTACCTTATGGTAATATAGATGCTTATCACCTCGAACAATGGACTAACCAGAACAAAAGGTACATTGTATAAATTTTTCATATACATTCCGTACAACTTTCTTCCATTTTACCTACTAGCGAACATGAAAGCTTGTTGTAGCGCTGATTTTTTGCCTCAATAAGGTACGTGGCGATCCATGTGTCAATTATCCTGTTATTCTTGGCCAAAGTTTTAGAACGGACGCACCTTCATTTTTCTGTTTTTCTGGTTGATTCACGATCTCTTTCTATTAAGTACTAGTCTTTCCTTGAGAGAAAATAAATCAAATTTTACAATACTTTCTTTTGTAGCCCATCTTGTTTGATAAAACGCCTTACATTATGAAAATATCATTTTATTTATCTCAAAACTAGCTCGAGATCTATACAAGTTGAGCACGAGCCACTTTTTACAACTCGACATTAAGCTTCGCTGAATTCAGCTCGCTTGAATTATAGTATAAGCCGAATTGTGCCTAGTCCAACTTGCTCGGACTAGACTCGTTTGCATCCCTAGTGGTGGCAAAGACATGGAGGCCAATTGCTTCACGAGAGAGGGTCGCAACGTGAGCCGAGGTACATGTGGTGGCTCGAAACATTCTTATTGGCCTGACTTCCAAATATTTCACATAATGTAGCTGGCCTCCCCCATTGAGTTACCGTGTGTTTGAACCTTGGGTGGTCTTGGTGTGCAAGAGGATGTTCCGGTTGTAAGAGCATGTACAACCAGACTTGGCAAATTCGCCCCCCCCTAAAAGTCCGTGGATGCGCCCGACCAGTGTCCGGTCGTGTCCGTTTTGAGCCCTTATTTGTTTGTGCATGCAGTCATGCTCCTCATCTTATTTCTTATATGTTCGATCACTTGCATGCAATTGTTGATGATGAAGAGAGAGAAAGAAAAGAATAATAAAGAAAGAGAAATGGTCGTTCGGAGTGGGCCGTCTGTCTTACATGGCGGACTGATCAGGTGCGTACGGACGCTTCCATGAGCTCTCATACCCTCCCTACATTTGGCCTCAATATGAAGGTCTGCATAAAACCCGGGCGTATAAGGATGATATGAGGGGTCGTATTGCATCATAGTTTTTATTTTCTCTCCTGTATAGTCACTGAACGGGCGCGTCTACGGATGTTTCAGAAGGATTTGGGGAGCCCACCTATAGATCATCTAAGAGCAAGGATAATGATAGAGCCAACTGCTAGCTATATCTCATTGTCATGTCATCTATCATTGGTCTAAAGTGAAGATGTATAGAGATGTACTTTTGTATTAATACATCATCATCTTACACACTCACAAAGTTTCTTGGAGCCCATGCTCGGGGCCGGCTCTTGAACAGGCTTTTCCCCCTCTTTGTAAATAAAGCAACACTCAAAGAAGTACAGGGCCGAACAATACAAGATGGTCATGTAACTCTTTTACAAAGCCGATCCTTAGTATCTGACACATGCAAAACGCACACGACTACGCTACCAGTGACGAGCACTAGAAGAACTAAACACCCCTACGCTACGACCTAGCACACCCAAACTCCACGGCAACACCCCCAAGAGGGAGAACGGCGTAGAGTGTCGCCGCCGTCGAGTCCAAACTAGACAAAGGACTTCACTCAGGTCGGCTCTGAGAGGGGGTCAGGGGCGGCCACGTATTAGATTTGGTGAAAGGTCATGACTATCTACTTGACCCATGCATGTAAGCTTAAAATTGACGGAGAAGACCTAAGATAGTCAAATTGAAGCCATAAAGTTTTGTCTGTTAGTATATGCCAACATATCTTCTCTTTATGTCGGCATCCACAGGCCAAATAAGTAGCTCTTATTGTATGGATGGACCTGTATGCCATCATATATTATGGGTGTGGACAGTATGTCAAGTGCATCCATGTTATAATCTCTATGGATGCTACATAGATGCGGTGCTTGTATCTTAGTTTCTTATCCATTGGACACATAGATCTCAATGCTCAGCCCGTGGTATAGATAACATGATGTGGATGTGCCATCAAGAGAATATCTCCAAATCATCTGATCTACAGATGTACAGTTTATAAATGACGGTTAATGAAGTCCTTGATGTGGTAATATTATGAATCTTTAGTCGACTTGCTAGTTGTGCACTGCATAATAATATTACTATGGTAAGATCACGTCACATTAATGAAATTAGAGCATGTAGCTATACCAGTTATGAATATGTTAAGGTCCATTTAATTAACTTGCATTTATGATATTGGTTTTATTTGCAAAGTCTGGCCCAATAGAGAATAATTTCCATACAGATCACCAAACGTTAAACCGAGTTGTTGAAAATCCATTCAATTTTTTTTGGCGGGTGAAAAATCCATTTAATTAACTTTCTACAACAGAGTCCTATGCTCTATATTTAATGGATTTAGCAATACAAGAAAAACCACCGCTAGAAAAGAAAATTGCATCCCGGTCCTTGGAGATAACTATGTATTGTGCGACCTGCAATGGATAAACGTCAATATCGTACATATAAGTTAAAGAGGTTCTTAACATGTCAGCAACTTGCATTAGTATTGGAATTTCTGTAAATGTATAGTCTGATGTGTATCTTACCCGCTAATATTCTGATCTAGGCTTCCCTAAAATTAAGTTTATATATAGTACATATCTATCAAAGCTAATTAAGTACTGATTGGCTTATGTTTATATAGATGCTTATCACCTCGAACAATGGACTAACCAGAACAAAAGAACTTGGGAGTATATGCGTGTCACCATTAAGCATTGAGATATGCCCATCTAATAAACAGGATAACCAAATGCACGTAGTGTACACTTGAAACATTGTACAGCTTTTGTGCAACATCTCTCAATAAAGAATGTAAAACCTATGGATAAAACATCTTTAGGGACACCCTTTTGACGCACTTAGAAATCTTGCAATGTAACAAAGTGGGCAACATATATCATATAAGGCAATTTATCCATGCAAATAATAGCTAGTTGGCCAATGGGCGATTACAAAAAGTGCAAGATGACTCGACATCTACAAATACAGACAAATGATATGGATTTGTTCATGACTAGCATCTTAGGTCTATTAGTCAATATTAAACTAACTTACATCTGTCAACTCAGATAGTTGGTGTTCATACTTGGCTTGGTTCGCGTCCAACAAGAAGTATCAATTAGTGTCAAGAAAAGAAACAAGAAGTATAAATTATATTCCCGAGGGGTGGCCGCAGGTATAGTAATTTAAATTTGATTGTTTGAATTGTCCTCTGTACTTCATATATTATTCATGGAAGTGGCCTATAAAAAATTATGACATGATATGATAGTTAATGTGTGTTCTAGCTAAGATCTGAACAGTCCGCATGTTACCACCACATGCATGTACGTGAGGATTTAGCCATTAGCTGTGACGAAAGGTCATGACAATCTACTACAAGTCCATATATGTTATTACAAAAGCGGCAACAACTCTGCCATGGATTAAGGGAGAACATGTGCAATATGTACATGGAGACAAAGCCCGAAAGCTAGCCAAAAACATAGGGAAATGAAAAGAAAAAAGATGGGTCAGTAAACAAACACTGTCCATCGTCGACCCTCCAAAGAAAATGAAAACTACGGTTGGATTGAAGTTGTGGTGGCAAAGACATGGAGGTCAATTGCTTCATGGGAAAGGGTCGCAAGTTAAGTCGAGGTACGCGAGGTGGCCTGAGACATTCTTATTTGTCTCTCTTCCACATATTTCACATAATGTAGTTGGCCTCCCCCATTGAGTTACCATGTGTTTGAGCCTTGCGTGGTCTCGGCGTCAGCGACGGAGGCAGGGGCCTTGGCCCCCCTATGCTCTCACAAGTAAAGCTGTATGTGCTCCTAATCCTCCATTTTCAAACATTATTAGCAAGATTTAGATGATTTGGCCCTGTCTAACATTATACTAGCTTACCCCGTGCGGCGGCACGCCGCGCCCGTCGATACGGTGCGGTTATATGGATTATGTTTCTTCTTTGTATAATAAGTGTTGTTATTTTAGGATACCAGATGATCGCATGAAAAACTATGGATGTAGGAAAAAAAGATGAGAGGATGATGCATGTGAACAAACAGGGGAATACATGATGACACATCTCTAGTAGGGATGATTTATTTTGCCAAACATGGTGCGAGTCATTGCCAGATTAGATCATCTGGTGTAGCCTCCCATTGGATTAGCTCCTATAATGAAGTAGTAAAGAGACGCAAATAGTCGGAATTATATATACACCATATGTAGTTAATATTTTTTCCTTCTTTCATACATTTTTTTTACTATCGCCGAGAAGTGACCGAGCCAAGCAGGTGGCCAATCTCGTGCACTGTCGCCGACTACTCCAGGGAAGCGATCGCGTCCAGCAACACCAGGGACACGTCGCCGGCAGTCACCCATGCCTTTGGGGCGCCCAAGTGGAACCAGCTCGCCGGCGTGCCCGTGAGCCGTCGAACACCTCGCTGTCCCGTGGTGGACGTCGATAACCTCCACATGGTAGCGACAATGATGCAGTTTCTCGCTCGGCGGAGTAGCAGCAACGGAGGCTGCAACTCCTCCCCGGCAAGCCCGGAGGTGCAACGTGGAGAGAGCCCGCGGGAAGCCACTCTGAACCTTGGAGCACGGCTCCACAACTCGTGATGGGCGAGCTTGCTCCGTACTACACGTCGAAGAAAGGAGGATCCTAGGAGGGGGGCATGCCCGTCGAGGCGGTAAAAGAAGCTCCTTTCCATCCCACACGATAGAAGCGGAGAGAGGCTCGATGTTTTGCGCCGACGCTATTTCTCGGTGGTGCTTCGGTTGAGATGCGAAAGCGAGTGATGACCACAGAGAAGAGGAAGAAGAGATTTATACATGCTTATGGCGGTGGACGATTCAACCGGAATCTTCCGGAAAACACCTCGATCATCAAGTGCGCTAAGCCGCAGAGGCATCCAGAAGAAGAAAAGATAAGGAAGGAGAAGTAAGCGGTGAGGCAGATAAGAAAGCAACGAAAGCGGTGGATTGGACAGGATGCATGCAGCGCACATGCGAGGGAGACAGAAGGAATGTCCCCGTATCTGGCCTAGAATTGCGCCCGAGCGGTGCGGTGACTGTCTTGTCCATATCCCTCTGTCGTCTTGTAATTGGATGTAGTTGTCCGTCCCGCTGCCTGCGCATGTGCCTTGTAACTGGATGTAGTTGACCATCCCCCGACCACCGCTTCGTCATACTGCTATTGGTCAGCCGCATATCCAAGCAATGTGTTCCGATTGGTCTGCATCATGCGGTGACTGATTTGCCCACGTTCCTTTGCTGAGCATCGATTACAGTATGTGCCTCGAACGGCGATCAAATCTCAAGCGCTTGTGGATTTCATCAATGATTGGACGGAGTTACAGGCACCTGAAGAGAAGCCGGATCACACCTATTGGACGATTCATTTTGATGGATCCAGGCAATTGGAGGGCTCGGGGGCTGGAGTCGTATTAACTTCCCCACGAGGTGACAAATTCCGTTACGTTCTCCGCTTGATGTTCCCTTGTACTAACAATGCAGCTGAGTATGAAGCTTTACTCCATGGTCTTCGGATGGCGAAGGAGATGAATCTCAGCCGGGTTAAGTGCTTCGGTGACTCGGACCTGGTGGCTCAACAGGTGTCTGGCACTTGGGATTCCAAGGATCCCCTCATGGCAGCCTATCAACGTGAGGTGGACATTGTTGCAGGTCACTTTAGAGGTTATCAGGTGGATCATGTGGACAGACGGAAGAATGAAGCGGCAGACGCTTTAAGCCGGCTGGGCTCTCAGCGTAAACCGGTCCCGCCTAATGTCTTTTTAGATGTTTTGCATAACCCGTCCGTCAAGCTCCGTGGTGAAGCGGATTTGGCTATTCCTGATCCGGAGGCGCAGTTGGTGGCAGCCCTGCATGTTATACCGGATTGGAAAGTTCCTTATCTTGCGTACATGAACCGGGGCGAGTTGCCAGAGGATGAGACTCTGGCCAGGCAGATAGTCCGGCGATCCAAGTCCATGACCATTGTCAATGGCGAATTGTTTCATGGCAGTGTGTCAGGCGCGTTCCAACGCTGTGTGTCCCCTGAGGAAGGATGTGAAATTTTACGCGAAATCCACGAGGGGGATTGTGGTCACCACGCCGGTTCAAAGTCTCTGGTGGCTAAGGCGTTTCGTCACGGGTTCTACTGGTTGACGGCTCATGCTGATGCGGAGGACATAGTTAGACATTGTGATGGCTGTCGGAAATTTTCACGGCGTGCTCATGTGCCGACTCAAGAATTGAGGATGATTCCAATTACTTGGCCGTTTGCGACTTGGGGGCTGGATATGGTCGGGCCTTTCAAAAGGTCCAAGGACAAAAAGACCCACCTCTTGGTGGCGGTTGACAAGTTTACCAAGTGGGTTGAAGCGGAGCCCGTCAGCAAGTGTGATGCAGCTACAGCGGTTAAGTTCATTAAAAAGGTGATTTTCCGGTTTGGCTTTCCACACAGTATCATTTCTGACAATGGTACCAACTTGTCCAAAGGCGCTATGAAAGAGTTCTGCGAACGTGAACACATCCGGCTTGACGTTTCTTCAGTAGCACACCCACAGTCCAATGGTCAAGCGGAAAGGGCTAATCAAGAGATCTTGAGAGGCATCAAGCCCCGGCTTATGGTCCCTTTGCAGAGGACACCGGGTTGTTGGGTAGAAGAACTACCATCTGTGTTATGGAGTATCAATACTACGCCCAACAGATCCACAGGATACACACCGTTCTTTATGGTCTATGGAGCGGAGGCAGTTCTCCCCAGTGACATCCGTCATGACTCACCTCGTGTGGCAGCTTATGTTGAAGCGGACAACGAGACGACACGCCAAGACGCTTTGGACCGGTTGGATGAGGAGCGTGACATAGCAGCTGCCCGCTCGGCGATTTACCAACAGGATCTTCGTCGTTACCATAGTCGCCGGGTCAGAACCAGAACTTTTCAAGAAGGAGATTTGGTGCTTCGGCTCATCCAAGACCAGACTGATATGCACAAGTTATCCCCACCTTGGGAGGGACCTTTCGTGGTCAGCAAGAATCTGCACAACGGGTCGTACTATCTGATCGATATTCGAGAGCATAAAGACTCACGCACGTCAGAGGAGGAGACCAACAGGCCGTGGAACATAGCTCATCTTCGGCCTTATTATACCTGAGCCATCGGCTCTAATCATGTACATATTATGATAGTGTATATATTATGAATAAAGTAATAAACCGGAGCCTCAGCTAAAGCGGGGTATTTGTTCTATTACATCATGCGTGGTTGCATGGAGTTGTTCTGTCTTAAAGCGGCCTCCGGTATACCCCCTGAGTTTGCTTTTCAAAAGCTTTATGATATCACTTGGGGGCTTGGTCGTGTCCGAACCAATGCAACACCTTTTGATAGGCGAAAGCCACCAGATCACTTGGGGACATGGTCAAGTCTGAATCAGTCACGCTTCTTGATCGGCCTAAGGCCATAGAGTCACTTGGGGGCTTGGTCGAACCCGAACCATTGCCACGCCACTTGATCGGCATAATGCCACGGTTTCAGTTGGGGACCTGGCTGACTTGAACCATGGCTACACCTTATTGGGAGCTTGGTCGTGTCCGACCATGGTAACACCATCTGATCGACTCTGTAAAGCCTCTTTTTGCAAACGGTTTTATCATTACCTTTGCTTCCATATTTTTTCATAACTAATTATTTGATTTTTGTTGCGTTTCTTAAACCGATAACATTTTTAAACCGGTTCAAACTGTCAATTGACGGAATTCGGTCCATTTTTAATCCGGAGATATTTTGACTTTTTCTGTTAACATCCCATTATGGAGTAACAGGGGGCTTGTCATGACCCGGCACGGTTTACATGGTAAACCGGCATTATAAACACAGGAGCTGTTTTCTCCTTTGACGGTAACGATTTATACAACCTCCGCTTCAAGATTGGCTAAGCCAACTTCATGCCCAGCGATGGCAGGTATTTTGTATCACAAATCTTGATTATATACCTCAATATTTCATTTCATATATATATGAACGTCACAAGCCGGCTGGAGGCACAAATCGCCGTGGCGGTTTAAGATTTTGTGACTGCAGGCAATATAGATTGAAGGTTTGATTATTCAAGCAAAAGTATCAGCACCCATGCACGAAGGCATATTAAAAGCAAAAGTGTTGGCTATCCTATTACAAGGCATTCAGAGGCCCAAAATTTGGAATTGCTTCATAACGGGGAGTTTCAGACGTATCAACCGACTTGACGGATTAAGCTTCATTGTCGGGTTGACGTGAAGTAGATGGGTCGTCTGGCGTCGGTTCAACTTCTTCCTCCTCACCATCCAATGGCCGGAAGTCATTGGTGGTCCAGTCAATCCGGTTAAAGCACGAAGACAACCTCTTCACTTATAAGCTCAGCCGGATCAACGTCAGGGGCGTAAGTGTGCTTACGGGTTGGTGGAACAAGGTTCTGCACTTCCGGAATAACAGCTTCAACCCGTCTGTTGTTCCCGTCGTAGAAGGAGCGGTGAACCGTCAGGTTGGCCTCTTCTGCCAGTTGACTCGCCAGAGGACGCATCTCCCTTGTTACCCGTTTGAGAGCATCATTATCGAATACTTCGCCATTTTCTTGAGCACTGGGGAAGCCTTTGGCTATGTCAGCCGGATCAAGGTCAGCTATCCATGCTTTGGCGCGAGTTAGTGCCAATAAGGTGCTAGCCCGGCAGCGGATCGTTTCAATTCTTCTATCATCTTTGGTATCATAGATAGCCGGTCCAGTGTGTCCTTGATCAATGTCGGAGCTGCATTATCATAAGTAGTGGCGCAAATAACTCGCTGGGTGCCGGTATACAGCTGTTCAATTAGCGTATACGCGGCCTTGAGTTTCTTCCGCATGTCAGAGCCCAGATGAGCAATGCGCCTACCTATACCGGTTTAAGAAAGTTCAGGTTAAACAGGAGGAAATTTCAAAACGGAATATTCTTCACAACCTTGGTGAAACGTTGCTTACCAAATATTGCAGAGGTCATGGCATTGATTTGGCGCTTTAATCCAGTGAGCTCTTCCGTCGCCGGTTTAAGAGCTGCTTCAGCATCTTCCGCCCGTTTTAGCAAGCCCGCCTTTTCAGTATCCCAGCTGCCCACTCAGACTTAAACCACTCCTTGAGCTGCTCCATGGTAGTCAAGGCGGTTTTCAGCTCATCCTTGGCCTTGGAGGTTTCTGCTTGCTGAGATTTCAGATTTTCTTGAAGATCATTGATTTGTGACACTTGTTGGCGTATCTCACTCTGCAACAAAAAGGGAGCATGTTAATATCTTCATTAGAAGTCCCAAGCGCATAACCAGTCATACACTTGGCACTTGGGGGCTAATGCGGATCATTTTTTACACTGATTGTTGAAGTCCCATGGATTAATACAAGTGTTAGTCATGGCACTTGGGGGCTAATGGCTATTTTCTCGAACATGTTCTGATGCGGCGATATAAATTAAAGTCCCGGTTTAACTATACTAAGTTGAACCGGCCCTTGGGGGCTACATCAGTGGATTCTGAAAGTATTGAGTTCTATATCAAGTCCCGGTTTGAAAGAAGATTACAAACAGGCCCTTGGGGGCTACTATGCAATGAAGGTACAAGAGAAAGGCACAGCTGTTTACCTCATAGCGCTCCTTCATAAGATTTACTAAACCGGCTTCATAATCACGGCTTGTGTAGAGCCGGTTCAGGAAGCCAGAGTGAAGGTCTTGGGCAGAGAAATTGTTATAAGCTGACAAATCAGTTTTCTCCTTCCCTTTGCTCATGGCAGTAAATTCTTCCTTGGCACTGTGCTTTGATAGAGCAACCGGATTGCCAGGGGCGGTATATGCAGTGCCCGTAACTACGGCATCATCATCTTTGGTCGAACTGGCCGGATTAGCATTTTCAACAGGGCTTGGCGCTTTCATGCCCGGGCTTGGCGCTTTCATGCCCGGGCTCGGCGGATCAGCAGTTGAGTCCCGTTGTTCTGCTGCAGGACTCGGAGGAGCAGGAGGATGTGAAGTCTCAACTTGGACATCCGGTTCAACCTCTGGCGGATTAGCATTGGCATCTTGATTTTTCCCAGCAGAGTTGTCTTTAGCAACTTCGGGATTTTCACCATGATGCTCTGGTGTCTTCTCCGGATCAACATCCACAGTAGGGTCAAGGGTCTTGGCCTTTTTACTAAGTCGAGCTTTGGTGCTATAAGATCAAGGGTTAGAATATGATAAACCGACAAATACAAGGAACAAATTAAGGAGTAATATACTTACCCAGCAGCAACTTTGAGAGGAGGCAGATGAGTGGTTGATGAACCGCCAGACGAGTTGGAAGAAGCCTGGTAATTCGGATCAGATGGATTGAGAGGGCATCGGAAGAAACCTTTCAAAGGATAACGCTTTTCAGGAGAACAAGTCACCTCTGGACGATGTTTCCGGGTTGGTGTGTCAGCTAAACCGGACGACGTAATTTGTTGACCACTATGCCGGGTCGTACGGCGTTCTTCAGTTTGCTATGTCTTCAAAGAAAATTTTGGATCCAAATGAGCATAGGAGTGAGATTGTTTCACTTTCCGGATTGCGTGGCGAATTCTTTTAACCGGTACAAGATCAGAATCAGAAGAAAGAAGGATTACCTCAACAGGTTCTGCATGGCTGGCCTCAGCGTCATCCTGGGAATTGTAACTGTCAATAAAATGAATGAAAAAAGAACCAAGTGAGTCAAGATCTACCTCAGCATCTGATTCTTCATCTTCTGGCGGTTCAGAAGACTCGGCGGTTTTCCTCTTGCCAGTTTTCTTGGTAGTCTTGGTCTTTGCACGAGGAACCCGGGCCGGTTTAGTTCATTTCCAAAAGGAGCTGTTAGCCTGAAAATTAATACAATCAATATGGAATCAAAGTAGAGTAATGAGAGGAACCTTACCTCGGGCGGTTTATTGGAGATGCAGAAAGGAGCCAACCCGGTTTGGCTGCATGCGGAGATCGGTTCATCGAGCATTTTCTTCACTGTTTTGGTAACTTCAAGCTCAGTTATTGATAATTCGTGATGTCGTTGAGGACCTTTGACGTCACCATTATATTCGTGCATCATCCGGGGCGGCGGCTTAATGGCAAGATGCCCCAAGAAACCCAGTAGCGGACAAGGTCAATACCAGTTAAACCGTTGGCCATCAGAGCCCGGAGCTTGGTAATTTGAGGTGCAAAATTATTCCGTCCTGCGGCGGTCAAGCGCGACGGCAATGGGTGGCTGTTGCTAAGCCGGTGAGGGCGATAACCCGGCAAGGGGTTTTCTCCGTTAGGAGCAGTGTTCTGGCAATAGAACCAGGTTTGATTCCAATCTTTAGGATGGCTATGATGTTTGGCGTGAGGGAAGTCCACTTCCTTCCTTTTCTGGATTGAAACGCCGCCAAGTTCTGTGTTAGGACCGTCCGAGAATTCTGTACGGCGGTTCAAATGAAAGAAATCTCGAAATAACTCCACGGTTGGTTCTTCTTCAAGATAGACTTCGAGAATACTTGAAAGTTGCATATATTGGACACGAGTTCGGACCAATATCTTGTGGATGGAGTTGGAAGCTTGCGAGGACATCCGGAAATTTTTGATCCGGCGGGCTGAATCCCGGTCTAGGTGTTGCATAAAAACAATCACCTCTCCTTCTTGAGGTTCAGGTGGACATTCCGATTCCGGAACTCGCCAGTGGAGAATATTTTTTGGGGCTAAAACGCCAGTGGTGGCGTAGCCGTTGAGTTGTGTTTCCGTGATCCGGGACGGAACCCAATTGCAAGCAGTAAATTGTTTCGCCATTCCGGAAGGGGGGAGCTGAAAGAAAATCAAACAGGTGCCGGTTTACTGTCTACGGTTTGTAAGTGAAAAGTTCAGTGTTAAACCGGTGAAACTACAATGCAAGGTACAGTTGGCGGTTTAAGAGAGGGCTAATGACATATGGCGGATTGGCTATCAAGGATTAAACTGCCCATAGGCAAAAAGGCCCAGATTCAAAATTTCTGCTAAGTGTTGACAGAAACAGGTTTCACACAATGTTCAAATCTATTTGGATCTACCGCACATCTATAAAGCAGTTTTTACTGCGTTCTTTAAAAGGCGTTCAAGTAAAACAGAGAAGGATGCATACTCTACCAGAAGAAAAGGAAGGGCTGCTAGTATTAAAAATATATGCGGAATGACTACCGCAGGAGATCTATACCGTTTTTGGATTAAAACTACCACGGCAGAAGGTAGGAAGAAGAGGAAAAATGGAGGACTGTGCAGATGAGCTTGCGAAAACTTAATGCAGATCTAAGGACAAAGAACAGAAGAAGTTTACCGCTGCAGATTACGACGGAGGGGGGCGATGAGCCTCTGATCTAACTCAGGTTGATGCAGCAGCCTTGGTTGATGCAGTTCTCGAAGGTCGCGGACGGTGGCGGAGCTTCAGAGCTGAGGGCGTCGCGAGGAAGAAGAAGATGCAGAAGAGGAAGAGAAAAGGGGGCCCTCGGGCTTTATTTATAAGGGAAAGAGTAAAAGGCAGGCGCGAGAATCAAGGCGTCCGAAGCAGCCGAGTGGGCGTGCCTGTCGCCTTGATTTTTGAGATAATCATTAATGAGAAGGGAATCTTTTTAATCCTTTTATGCAGAGATGATGTCATGGCGGACCGTTGCGGTGCTCCGAAGATGACGTCACGGCGGTTTACAAAAACTCACAGGAGAAGTCAATATGGCGGTTTACGAAAATACAAGAGGATGTTTACAAGATATTTTCAGTGTTGAAGATTGACATGAATAAATTCAAATCAATCCGGGGCCTAATGTTGAGGATATAGCTACTAAGTATAAACCGGCCAGAGGGCCGGTTCTGTAAACTGTCTTTGAAGCCCATGAAGGTCTTGAAGATGGCGTTTCAACTAGTAAAGCTTGGAAGCCCACGGCCCAAAGGTGGATTAGGGCCCGTAGTGGTAAACCGCCATGATTATGTAAACTTCTAATATAAGTTAGAAAGGAGAGAGACCGAGCTGGACACTTTGTATAGGTCAGCTCGGGATTCTGTAGACCGGCCGGGCGTCAACCTGTGTATATAAAGGGACGACCCGGCGGCGGTTCAGAGAGACAACTACAACTCGAGGCCTAGGCGAAGCTTATTTGCTCCCTAGTCATCGAAACCACATCAATCCCATCACAACTAGACGTAGGCTTTTACCTTCATCGAAGGGGCCGAACTAGTATAAACTCTTGTGTCTTTGCGTCCGCTTTAACCCCTTCGAGTTAACCCGTAGCGATGGCTCCACGACTAAGTCCTTTCACGAGGACATCTGCCGTGACAAAACCACGACAGAAGCTAAACTGGAAACCAACACACCGCATGGCCGACTTAATTACAACATAAACGGCTAGAAGCACATGGCAGTGAAGCAAGCACGTTCAAAAAAATTAGCCGATGCATATATGCCCACACATGCATTTGTACACAGCCACATCCCCAAAAAATGCATGCGTCAATAGCCCAAACGCCCATAGGTTGGTTTCGAGACCAAACAATCATCTGAACCAAAATTGCTAAAGACACCCCAAGTGCACACGGAAAAATGCGAATCAGTTAACAAAATTTTCATTGAAGGCCTACGGCCACCGCGTGATTCTAAACGGTAATCTACCAAAATAATGCATGTGTCATTATCCAGCTGATCAAGAAGTCACTTTCACACAAGTGGGTAAACCTGGAGGCAAAAACTTTTCGAGATATAGTGGTTTTGGTATACATGTTGGCCCCCTCTATATTGAGTTTCTAGCTCCTCCACTGCTCGGTGTGTAGGAGGACGTTCAGGTCGTAAGAGTATGTACAACCCGACTTAGCAAATCCGCCCCCCTAAACATCCACGGATGTGCCCGATCAGTGTTCGGGCGTATCCGTTTTAGCCCTTATTTTTCCGTGCATGTACTCATGCTCCTCATTTTCTTCCTTGTATGTCTGGTCACTTCCATGTGATCGTTTGAAGAGAGAGAAAGAAAAGAAAAAATAAAGAAAGAGAAAAGGTGGTCCAGAGTGGGTCGCGTCTTACATGTCGGATTGACCAGGTGTGTACGGACGTGTCCACAAGCTCTCATATTCTCCCAACAATTTGTCTCAATACACTGATTTGCGGACAATCCAGACGTATAGGGAAGATATGAGGGGTCCTATTGGGTCACATTTTTCTTTCTCTCTCATGTTCAGTCACTAACCCGGCGCGTCTGCAGACGTTTGAGGGGGATTTGGGGAGCCCGGCTGTAGATGTTCTAAGAGCAAGGATAATGATAGAGCCAACTGCTAGTTATATCTTATTGTCATGTCATCTGTAGTCAGCCTAAAGTTAAGATGTATAGAGGTGTACTTCTTTATTAATACTTGATCATCTTACTACTCATAAAGTTTGTTGGAGCCCGTGATTACGGACGGCTCTCAAAACAGGCTTTTGCTCTGCTTCATAAATAAAGCAACACTTGAAGAAGTACACGGCTAAACGACACAAAATGGTGAGATAGCTCTCTTATAAAGTCGACCCTCGGATATACGACACACACAGAACGCACACGGCTACACTACCAGCAACGAGCACTGTATGAACTAAACACCCCCATGCTACAACCTAGCACACCTAAACTCCACGACAACGCCCCCAAGAAGGAGAACGGCGCAGAGCATCGCCACTGCCAACTAAAGGTCTTCACTCAGGCCAGCTTTGAGAGGGGTTCAGGGGGCGGCCGCCCTGGGCCCATATGCCCAAGGCCCATAAGGCACATGTAGGTCGAGGTAGCACTAGCTGACGCAGATGCATCACACAACCAATGTAGGTATCCCATGAGTCCACAAGAAGCATGACACCGTCTTGCCTATTTTCCTTCTGGTCGATTATCAGGATATGCAATGTCATCACGATTTCTGGCTATTCCCCTAGCTCCGGTCCCTGTCGCGCCGATTGCAAATTCATGGCTCATAGGAGGCAGCTCGTGAGTTGCGACACCAGTGGCTAACAAACTCTGATACATGATATCCGGTTGCCATGCCCAGTAACTGGAGGCACACACATGGGCTATACAACATCGTCGAGTGTCTTAGCCAGACTCCGGTTACTTCAATAGTATCCACATCGCCTGATTGTTGAGTGCCTGATCATCAACCGAGTGACACTGATCCATTGGCCAAATAAGTAGCTCTTATTGTATGGACGGACTTGTATGTCATCATATATTATGGTTGTGGACAGTATGTCAAGTTCATCCATGTTATAATCTTTATGGATGCTATATAGATGTGGTCCTTGTATCTTAGTTTCTTAGCCATTGCACACATAGCTCTCAATGCTTACCCATGTGTGGATGTTCCACCCAAACAATATTTCAAAATCATCTGAAATACAAATGTACAGTTTATAAATGTCGGTTAGTGCAGTCCTTGATGTTGTATTAGGAATATTTAGTGGGTTTGCTAGTTGTGCACTACATAATAATATTACTATGGTATCTAGGCAACTCTTGGGGTGGCCAAAATCTCCAGATCCTAGTCTCTTTAGATGAAAAGGAGGGTGGCAAGGTTAGTTTGTCAAAAACAAAAACTTGTTAGTGTAAGTTTTTGAGAAAACCATTTCTGGACAGAAAGAAAACGACATAGTTCCATGGACCAAAAATACTCCAATAGGGCCATTCTCCTGGACTTAAGGGTTTTGTAGGGAGGACTATAAGCAGGAAAAAGAATCATGGGCAACAGAGCAAAATAAAATGGGGTTGCACTGGAAAATGCCAAACTGGACCAGAGAGCAAAATAGGATGATTTGCTCAAATTTTTCAAAGATCATTGGTGGGTTTTTGCACAAAGATGTATAACATACTCCTACTAACATACCCTAATTTTTGTGGAAGTCTTAAAGAAATATTTAAATAGGTTGTAGTGCAAAAGTGCAACTGGACCAGATTTAAAAACTTGTGGTAAAGCTCAAAATCTCCAAATGACTAAGGAATATTTTTAGACAAAAGTGATTTAGGGACATCACATGTCGTCTCGAAATTTTGGTGGGATTTTTAAATGAATTTATCAAAGGGTTGCAGTGCAAATGGGACCCTAAATCTTATGAAAAAAATCATTTTTAGAGAAAAAGAGCTCCGGAAAAATAATTATATAAATAATTCCACTGATAAAAGAAATGTTTTTCTTGAGAGGGTATATAAGTCCAACAATACTTTTGAAAAGTTTTCACTTGGGGTGAAAACTTCACAATTTAGGAGAAAGAGTGTTTCTGAAACCAAAAGAAAGTCCAGAAAATAAAAATTTAATTTACCAAGGCAAAATTTTAAATAAACAAAACATGGTTAAATTTTTGGGGTGTTACAACACTACCCCCCTTAAGAAAAATCTCGTCCTCGAGATTTGCTAAGAGTTGTTTTTGAAAATATTACTGCTAGTAGCTGAAACCAAATGGTTTACTCATAGCACAAACTTTGTATCGTCGGGGTTGGTTTTTGGTAGCTATGCTCGGAATTAAAAATGCAACCGTACACCAACATACCTATGCATGGCTACTATTTAAAATAGGGGCGCACAAGCAAACATCATTTAATTATGGCGGTATAGGATCACACAGTTACAAGGCGAGGACATACTAAGACTCGGTACTACTCGAGTGACTCAGTCTACCTCCTTAGTATTTAAGCGGGCGTGCCGTGTGGATGTCGAGGCTTCTCCACGGGTTTCACCGTCGGGGTTAGCTGGAGGGGGTTGAGGGGCTGCAGGGTCGGGGTAGCGATGATCACCCTCGCGGGGGTTGTTGGCCACAATCCCGTTGGAGCGTGTTCCCAAAAGGCGACGAAGCACTTCTGGGGACATCAAAGTATTTTGGTCGATGACTGGGGCAGACCTCAAGGACTCGATCGGTTGTCCGAACAGCACGACTGGGTTGTCGGTGTCGGGCTCATCTTCTCCTCTTGCCGGGGCTCGGTGTATCAGCTCTCCACGAGCTGTGATCAGATCAAGAGTGATTTGATCGAACAGATCCTCTAGTGCACTTACATAGCGCACCAGATGCAACAATGCAGGATCCGTCTCGTGATTTCCGTTGGCAACCTGGGGTGGCCTACCATACCCGTCACGGCTGGGGTAGTAGTAGAACGAGCAACAGTTAACTCTGGGCGACAAGTGCCGGAGTTGAACTACAGCCTCTCGAGCAGCTAGCTGGATGGCTTGTGGCGCAAAGGAAGTCGTCCTTCCGGTGAACCTGTAGGGGCGTTCTGGCGACAGACCCCTACCATAGATGTGCACAGTGGCCTAGAATTGACGGCTCTCACCGCTCATGGGTCCTTGGTACACAACATATTCTGGGGGCTCTTCTAATGCATAGGCACGACGGGTGAGGTTTGCGAGCACGGTCACAAAACCTCCAAGGTTGGTTGCTGTGGTCTCATTGTGCACAATAGGGCCGGGCATCGTAGCTCGGTTTGGGGAAGAGGCTATGCTGTGCTGTGTTGATGCTAGCGTGCCCTTTTTATAGAAAAAGGAGACGGAGCCTTCCTTCGCACGCTTGCGAATGAGCCAATTTAGGTGTCGGTCACTGGCGCGTGATCGACAGGCTAGGCTGATAGGTTGGGCACCGACTGCCAAAAGGTGTCGGGTCACTGTGTGGCTATCTTACACGAGAAGCTTGGCTGGGGTTAGGTTAAGGTATGGTGGGTTGTTTAACCTAGGTGAGGGAGTCCTGGATTAGGGGGTGTCCGGATAGCCGGACTACCATCATCAGCCGAACTATCATTTGCCGGACTATCATCATCGACCGGACTCCAAGACTATGAAAATACAAGATTGAAGACTTCACCCCGTGTCCGGATGGGACTTTCCTTGGCGTGGAAGGCAAGCTTGGCGATACGGATATGTAGATCTCCTACCATTGTAACCGACTCTATGTAACCCTAGCCCTCTCCGATGTCTATATAAACCGGATGGCTTTAGTCCGTAGGACAACAATCACAACAACCCTTACAATCATACCATAGGCTAGCTTCTAGGGTTTAGCCTCCTTGATCTCGTGGTAGATCCACTCTTGTAAACATCCACAATATCAATATCAATCAAGCGGGACGTAGGGTTTTACCTCCATCGAGAGGGCCCGAACACAGGTAAACATCGTGTCCCTTGTCTCCTGTTACCATCCGCCTAGACGCACGATTTGGGACCCCCTACCGAGATCCGCGGTTTTGACACCGACATTGGTGCTTTCATTGAGAGTTCCTCTGTGTCGTCACCGATAGGCTTGATGGCCTCTTCAATGAACAACGACGCAGTCCTGGGTGAGACCTTTCTCCCCGGACAGATCTTCGTATTCGGCGGCTTCGCACTGCGGGCCAACTCCCTTGGCCATCTGGAGGAGATCGAAAGTTACTCCCCTGGCCGCCAGGTCAGGTTTGGAAGCCTAAACTTCACGGCCGATATCCGCGGGGACTTGATCCTCGATGGATCCGAGCCACAGCCGGGCGTGCCACGCTGTCACGATGGGTATGACCTAACTCTGCCGCCGGACAGCCCCTTGGAGGCCGCACACGAATCCGCTCCGACTCATAGTCCGGAGCCGATCACTCGGATCGAGGACGGATGGCTGGACACCGCCTCGAGAGCCGCAATACCTACGGCGATGGAGCCGAACACTCACCTTGTCCCCCGTAAAGCCCATGACTCCGAGGTGCCGGACTCCCTGCCGGACTCCGAACCTCCTGCGCCCCTGCCAGTCGAATCCGATTGGGCGCCGATCATGGAATTCACCGCTGCGGACATCTTTCAGCACTCGCCCTTCGGCGATATCATAAATTCATTGAAGCATCTCTCGCTATCCGGAGAGCCCTGGCCAAACTACGGCCAGGACGGTTGGGACGCGGATGACGAAGAAATTCAGATCCCACCCACCACCCACTTCGTAGCCACCGTCGACGATTTAACCGACATACTCGACTACGACTCCGAAGACATCGACGGTATGGACGACGATGCCGGAGACTACCAAGAACCAGTGCCTACAGGACACTGGAAGACCACCTCGTCATACGACATATACATGGTGGACACCCCAAAAGATGGGGACGGCGAAGAAGCAGCGGAGGCCGATTCCTTAAAGAACAGCCCAAGCGCCGACGCGTCGTGGCGCCGCTCTAAATCCCGCCACGGCAAGAATGGAGATTCCGCATAGGAGATAATAACACCCCGAAAGTGCGAAGACAACTCCCTCCAAAGACGATCCAGCGCAGGAGGAAGCGAAGCAAGCCCTCGGGAGAGGCGGCAGCCAAGAGGTCGAGGATGACAATTACTTACCTCCCTCCGGAGGCGAGGCAAGCCTCGGCGACGCATTTAATCGTCGTGCACGAGGATCCCGTCGAACAAGAGCGTTTTAGACGCAGGCTAATGGCCACGGCAAACAGCCTAAAGAAAAAGCAACAACAGCTTCAAGCTGATCAAGACCCATCTTGGCCGACAGATGGACCGAGGTCCTCGCGGCCGAAGAGTATGAACTCGAACGCCCCTCCAAAAGTTACCCAAAACGCAAGTTGCTCCCCCGATTAGAGGAGGCAGCATCACCAGCGCACAATACGGCAGACCGACCACTTCGTGGCCACGATAGAGAGGCTTGCAAGCCCTCCACCAAAACCGTACCCCGGCATCGCTCTAAAAGCAGGAAGCCACGGGGGAACGCGCCGGACTTGCGAGATATATTGGAGGACAAGGCAAGACAATCCAGATCTATCTATGGATCACGTGGACGCCCACGACCCACGCGAATACCGTCGAACCGGATACAACTACTCCGCCGGGCGAACACAGCAGATAACGCTCTCTCGAGCTACGTCGCGATATTCCTCAATACAGAGGCGCCGCACACCCACTATGCTTCACTGACGAAGTAATGGATCATCAAATCCATGAAGGGTTCAAACCCCTTAATATCGAATCCTATGATGGCACAACAGACCCCGCGGTCTGGATTGAGGATTATCTCCTCCATATACACATGGCCCGCGGTGACGATCTTCACGCCATCAAATATCTCCCGCTCAAGCTTAAAGGACCAGCTCGGCATTGGCTTAACAGCCTGCCCGCAGAGTCAATTGGATGCTGGGAAGACCTGGAAGCCGCATTCCTCGACAACTTCCAGGGCACATATGTGCAACCACCGGACGCAGATGACCTAAGCCACATAATCCAGCAGCCAGACGAATCGGCCAGGCAGTTCTGGACACGGTTCTTAACAAAGAAAAATCAAATCGTCGACTGTCCGGATGCAGAGGCACTCGCTGCCTTCAAACATAACATCCGCGACGAGTGGCTGGCCCGGCACCTAGGATAGGAGAAGCCAAAATCCATGGCAGCCCTCACATCCCTCATGACCCGCTTCTGTGCGGGAGAGGATAGCTGGCTCGCTCGCAGAGAACAACCTCAAAGAAAACGCTGGCAGTCCGGATACCAAGGACGGCAATGGCAGGTTGCGCGAAACAAAAACAAACGCCGATTGCGGCGACAGCAATGAGGATACGGCAGTCATGCCGGATTCCGAGGCTCCAAACCCGGTCAACGGAAGAAGCCATTCAAAAGAACCACTCCGGGCCCGTCCAATTTGGACCGAATACTCGACCGCTCTTGTCAAATACATGGAACCCCCGAAAAGCCAGCTAACCATACCAACAGAGATTGTTGGGTATTCAAGCAGCAGCAAATTAATCGCCGAAAACAGTGACAAGGGGCTACACAGCGATGACGAGGAAGAGACCCGCCGCCAAACAACAGAGGACAAAAGGATTCCCCTCAAGTTCGGACGGTAAACATGATATACACAACGATATTCCCAAGAGGGAGCGGAGCGTGCACTAAGGGACGATACGCGATGGAGCCATCGCCCCAAAATTCAACCCATGGTCCTCTTGCCCGATCACTTTCGATCGAAGAGACCATCCGACCAAGATCCGCCATGGTGGATTCGCCGCATTGGTTTTAGACCCAATCGTTGATGGATTTCACCTCACGAGAGTCCCGATGGACGGCGGCAGAGCTGAACCTGCTTTATCGGGATACGGCGCAAGATGGGCATAGACCCTTCAAGGATTAAACCTACAACGACGACCTTCAAAGGCGCCATACCAGGTGTCGAGGCCAATTGTGCAGGCTCGATTACCTTTGGAAGTTCTTCGGATCCCGGATAATTTCAAGCGAGGAGTTAATCTTCGACATAGTCCCGTTCGCAGCGGCTATCACGCTCTGCTCGGACGAACTGCGTTTGCAAAGTTCAACGTGGTGCCGCATTATGCATACCTTAAGCTCAAGATGCCAGGCCCTCGTGGAGTCATCACGGTCAATGGAAACACGGAACGCTCCCTCCGAACGGAGGAACATACAGCGCTCGCGCGAAGTACAGAGCAGCCTTTTAGGCAATTCTCGAGTCCGGCCGTTAAACGACCGGACACGACCAAACGTGCCGAGCAACATCAACCAAGACCACCAGCACGTTCCGCACGCAGAGTAATGCGGCCCCAACCCCAGCCCTCGCAAAATTGCAAGACAAACTCTCCACATACATTATTACGCCCTGGAGATACCATGGGCATAGGGGGAAGGGCACAACCACAACAGGCCCAGAGTGCGGTTCGACCACACCAGGGGCTCCCAAGTGTGTCGCTCTTTTTTCTTTTATTTTTCTCTTTTTTATACAGAACTCAGTCCGGCGGCGAACCTGCCGAACTCATGATGCAACAGCCAGGAAAGGACAAAGGCCGCGACGACACTCAGGTGGTCTCCATCACAAGCATTAAATTTGTTAAATACAACATTCCGCGGCCTACCCCTGGAGGGAGACGCCTTTAATTCGTCCAATCCCTTGCTTTCCGCACTATTTGTATCATTCCGCACTGATAGCATATCTTCTCGAATAAAATGCAGCACTTTTGCCTATAATCGCATTACTTTATATATATATGTGTTCATTTACGACATGTTGCACCCGTGCATCTTGGTACGGCCAAACACACTAGGGGCTTATGTCCTCCGCTTTATGGTGTGATAAAGTCCGCACACTTTCTCAAGTGCGGCACCCGAACTTATAGCATTATATGAATCAGCTCGAATCATGCCTTGGGTCAATAGTTGGGTTTGCCCGGCCCCATGTTCGCACCTTACGTTCCGCTCTATCGGCTAAGGTAGCTTGGGAGAACCACTGCGATTGCGCCCGGTTGAGCCGGGTTAACGCCTCGAGGAGAAAGCTAAACTGACCGGCATGATAAGGCGAGAGACTGGTCGCTGTTCGAGAGGTCCTTTCGGGTCCTTAAAGACCTACGCCGCTTCGAGCGAAGTTCCGGATTATGTCCGATGAAGGCGTGGATATCGCCCCAATTCGGTCTTCCGAATACTAGGGGCTTCGCCGAAATATAAAATTATAGAATTCTATGGCTAAGTGAGAGTGTTCAAGCACTATAAGTCCGGTTGCCTTGTTCGTTGTGTTGAGCGCCCCCTAGATGGACCCAAAATGGGAACAAGAGTGCTCAAGTTTATCCCAACACCCCAGCACTCGTGGCATGGGGGCTGAAGCCGATGACTTGCCATCTCTCAGATTTAATAAACGGCCGCACAAAAGGTAATATTTTAAATTAAACAAGCGTTGCTTAGAGCATAGGAACAAGGTTTTCAGCGCACAGGATAACACATTGCGAATTCACTCAATAATTACATCCCTGGGGCACTCATCCGCAATCTTGCGGGCACCCTTCAGGACAGCCTTATAGTAAATTTTGGGTGTACGATGCTCCTTGCCCGCTGGCGGCGCGTCAGTGATTAGCTTCTCCGCATTCAGCTTGCCCCAATGCACCTTTGCGCGGGCAAGGGCCCGACGAGCACCTTCAATACAGGCGGAGCGCTTGATAACCTCCACCTGTGGGGCACGATCCACCAGCCATTGCACGAGGTGAAGGAGCTCCTGTGCATGGCCTCTCGTGCCACAGCCGGACTATGAGGCCCTTCATGGCCTGCTCGGCCACCTTGTGAAGCTCGACCAGCTGCTTCACTGATCGCTAGGGGCACCGGATGGCGGCCTCAAAGATCTCGAGACCGTAAGACCTTCTCCGCTGAGCTCCCTCCTCGGCTCGGTAGAATGCGGCGCATCGAGACACGCCATGAGGCAGATCTGCAAACGCCTCGAGAACCCCAATTCGGGTAAGTAACACGTAATTTACATTCACATGCTTGCTTTGCATGAAAAATGCCTTACCCGCCGCTATCTTCCTCATCACCTCAACCTCCTGAAGGGACTTATGGGCCTCGGCCTTGGCGGTTTTGGCACTTTCGAGAGCCGAGGCAAGCTCGGACTCTCGAGTCTTTGAGTCACGCTCCAACCTCTCATGCTTTTCCATGAGAGCCCGGAGCTCTTGCTGAACCACCGCCACCCGCGCCTCTTGATTTTCCCGCTCTCCCCGTTTCGTGGCCGCATTGCGTTCGGCCACGGACACGGCCTCCTTCAGGGCCGCCACCTCGTTCGTGGCCCTTGCAGTACCCATGTTATCCTTGTTATTTTTTGTCGCAACCTAAATCCTTTTCTCAGAAGGTACAAATTCAAAGCGGCGTTACTCACCTTCTTTGTCTTGAGCTGCTTCTGGCGCTGCCGAGCTCTTGCCCGACCGCCGAGCTCCTGCTTCAACGCACCGACCTTCGCAGTAAGTGCGGCAGAGGTCAGCATAAGCAGCCTCGCAACCCATATTGACATAATTTTTAGCAACCCTGCAGATATCTTTTTAAGATCCTCACCAGGCTTTTCTTTCGAACACCGAACCGAGCATCGTGGGCTACTGTCTATGCGGTATTACATTGCATATTTTAACTTCTTACCTCAAAGCACGATAGAAGGCTATTGCAGGTTTCGGTCAGCCCGCCTTTGGCGAGCCAAGACTTTCAATCACCGCACTCATAATAGTGCGGTGTTCTTCCTCGATGGAAGCGCTCTGCAGCGCCTCCAACAAATTGCCCGGCGCCTCCGGTTGGATGGAAGCCGCCGGCGTCACGGTCTTGCCCTTCGATCGAAGGGGCCGCCTGCCGGACTCCGGAACCACTGCGGGTTCTGTAGTGGAGTCCGGCGCAAAGTCCGGGAGGGCGCCTTGTGGCGCCTCCGGAGCCTCCCCCTGATGGGTCCCTTCTGGGGATCCCACCTCGGCGTCTTCGGCATCGCGAGGGGTGGAGGCGGTCGGGATGGAGTCTACATCCGACGAAGCCAACGACCTGCTCGATGAAGCGGGGAGATCATCACTGGCCGGACTACAGGCAGCATGCGGCGTTAGAATGACACTATGTGACGCAGAAAAAGAAATTATAAATCATTCAGGAATTCGGATACTTACGATCTCGCCGGAGGCCTGGCCCTTGAAGGCCATTCTTCCTCGCTGTCGGTGTCAAAACCGGCGGATCTCGGGTAGGGGGTCCCGAACTGTGCGTCTAGGCGGATGGTAACAGGAGACAAGGGACACGATGTTTACCCAGGTTCGGGCCCTCTTGATGGAGGTAAAGCCCTACGTCCTGCTTGATTGATATTGATATTGTGGATGTTTACAAGAGTGGATCTACCACAAGATCAAGGAGGCTAAACCCTAGAAGCTAGCCTATGGTATGATTGTAAGGGTTGTTGTGATTGTAGTCCTACAGACTAAAGCCATCCGGTTTATATAGACACCGGAGAGGGCTAGGGTTACATAGAGTCGGTTACAGTGGTAGGAGATCTACATATCCGTATCGCCAAGCTTGCCTTCCACGCCAAGGAAAGTCCCATCCGTACACGAGGTGAAGTCTTCAATATTGTATCTTCATAGTCTTGGAGTCCGTCGATGATGATAGTCCGCAAATGATAGTTCGGTGATGATGGTAGTCCGCTATCCGGACACCCCTAATCCAGACTCCTCAAGAGCCCATGAACCAGGCTTCAATGATGATAAGTCCGCGTGTATATTGCTTGGCATTGCAAGGCGGGTTCCTCCTCCAAATGATAGAAGATTGTGAACACCGGGATAGTGTCCGCTCGCAAAATAAATTCCACACTCCACCGAGAGAGAATAATAATATATACACAAGTTCAATCACGACGTTTTCCGTGGCATGACGTCACACCACTACCAAGCCATTACTCAATTGTTTTTACTTTACCACCTCAGCGCATTTAGCGAAGCGGTTTCCTTGGCACGCCTTGTCGGGAGCAGATCGTGTTTCCCCTTAATCCGGATTCTCATCCATACGGGCGTGGGTAACCCAACCGCGCCCGCTCGCCACGCCTCTATCAAGACGGTCCCAAACGGTCACGGAGACGGCTCTTGGTATCCTCCTCTTTATAACGGGACCAAGGCTCGTTTCTTTCTCTTCAATCTTCCATCGAATCCTCTCCACGCCCAAGTTCCAGCACCTAGAGCCCCAGATTCGAGCGCTTTGGACCTTCAACGATGTCCGGTTCCGACCTCCAGGTGGTGGGCGGACGCCTCCATCACGGAGGAGGACGTGCTAAAGCTGCGGAGGCCAAGTACTGTCTTACGAGATTTCAGACAGGTTGCCTGCCAAGAGCAGGCCATCCCCACCCCGAGCCCGGCGAGTATGTCGCCTTCAGATCCCACCTCCGCCGGGGTTTAGGCTTCCGATGGATCCTTTGTGAGAGGGCTCATGTTTTACTATGGGTTGGAGTTCCACGACTTGGCTCCGAGTCCATCCTCCATATATCCGCATTTATTGTCATCTGCGAAGCCTTCCTCCGCGTCACCCCACACTTCGGCCTGTGGCTGAAGACTTTCAATGTAGCGCCGAAGATGATCGGGGGGCGTCAAGCGGAGTGTGGCGGGACAGCCATAAGTAGGAGGGCCGATGCCCCGTGGCCCGCTGGCTCCTTCCAAGAGGAGCTCAGCCTGTGGCAGCAAGAGTGGTTCTATATTACCGTTCCGGGGGGCCGCAGACAAAAGTCGTCGCCCCTATTCCGCCCGGGACCTCCACGACGATTGATGTCGTGGGTCAACCAGGGCTCAACTGGGGCCGTCAAAGGACGTGCCCCTCTTGCAGGGCGGATTCGAGATCTCTTAACGAGGGAGATCGATATGGTAGTGGTGATGCAGGTTATGCTAATTAGGCGTCTCCTGCCCTGCAAACGCCGTCCTCTCGGCTATGGGAGTTCAATCCGGAGGGCCCACGGATTCTTCAACACTTTATGGGTATGACACCCCTGGAGATGTATAGCTTATTCTTCGGATCGCAAGAGGTGCATCCGGAATTGACCGAGGATGCTGGACTAAGCTGCAATCGCCCGGATACTCAAGTAAGTAGTTCCAAGTCCGGACATACCGTTTGTTTTCCTTTCGATGATCCGCATTATGACCGATCTCCTTCTACACAGGAGTGGATAGCGGAAGCAAAATTAATACGGTGTCCGGCCCCCCTCCCCGAGACCGCGCCGGATCTCGTGCTGGTCCGGATGCTTGAGGTTGCGCCTTCGGAGGAAGGCGAAGGGGAAAGCAGGAAAGCTACTGCCTCACCTAAGGAGGCTCTTGAACGAGGGGGGATCGAGAATCCCTCCTACCAAGGGGAGAAGAGGACTGCCTCCGAGGATCCGGGGAAAAAAGCCCCTAAACGGGGGAAGAAATCTTCGCCGGAGGGTCCTGCGTACGGGGAGGCCCCGGCCGCACAATCTCCCTTAATGAGCCAGCCCTCCAACGAGCCGTAAGTAGAAAGAAAGGAGTTTCATAATAAGGGACATCCCTACTTGTGCTTCTGAGGATAACCAAAGTTTTTACCTTGTAGTTCGGATCTCCGTCCTTCGCAGATGAGCTCGTCTTCGGGGGACCTTCGTCCGGAGATGATAGAGAGCGAGACGCCCCCGTCCGGGGCGCCGTTGGATAGGGCGGACGAGCCTGAAGTGTCGTCACGGAGGGAGCCCCCGGGTGTGGCAAAGCCGGATAGTTCGGCGCCAACTGGTTTACGACTGAAGGATCTGCTTGAGAAGGCGTCTATCTCAGAAGATCAGCACGCATTGATGAGCATGGTGATTGAAAGGATTTCGTTCGCCGAAGGCGGGTTGCATGATGCCGTCAGGAGTTTACTAGCGGGGTTTGAGGTACGTAAAAATGACACACATTTTAACAGTTTTGCATATAGAATGCGCCCTGTATAGATAGTAGCCCCTGAGACTCGGTAGGTTGTCGATATCGACAGCGTGCCAAGGATCAAAATCGTAGGTTTAAATTCCCGTCGTGCCGATGCAGGTGGCGGGTCGTCCGGGGGCCAGCCGGACTAATGGAGTTGCTGAACTAAAGCGGCAACTTGATGTGGCGGATGAAGACATCGCGCTGATCAACAGGCGACTTGATGATTCTCAAGGTAAGTGTTACTGCGCGGTCACGTGGTAAGGGAGCCGAAGCCGACTCCTTACAATATGTGCGTTAAATGCAGATAGTGCCGCTGCCGTGGAGAGTCTTCGGGCCGAACTCGCTCAAGCCAAGGAGCAGGCCAGAAGGAGTAATGCGGCAGCCTCGAAGGCGGCCGAGGAGTTAGCGGCCGAAAGGTACGCACACCGCCGGAGCAGGGAAGAGATAGCGAAATGGCTGTGAAGTTAAAAGAGGCTACCGACCGCAATGAGGCTCTTGGGAAGGAGCGCCTAGCGGGCAAGAAGACCTGCGAAGGCCACCGCCGGCCAAGAATGCCCGCTCGCAATGCGGGCTAAGAAGGAAGAGCTGCGCCAGTCGGGAGATTGTAGCTGGCAAGCCTTTTCGCTGCGCCAAGGTTCACGGATTCAAAATATGCTCAGCTGGGCTAACTGTGGTGTCCGGAGGACCCTTATATGGATTTAGCAATGAAAAGCGGCGGATGCCGCTTTGCATTTTCGCCGGAAGGATCACCAGACGGAAGAGCTGTTTTGGTCTCAATTCCATAGTCCGGAGCGCTCACTTCACCGACCGATCGCTGGCTGAGTGGGCTGAGCTAAATAGGTTGTCCGGGATTGCTATGGTGGATATAGTGACCCATATCCGGCCGGATAGGCCCCAGCCGAAGAGTTAATTTGGCTTATTGCAGCAATTTCTTGGGGCGGTGCCGCATATCAAGGCGATGAAGCGGTCGGCCTGCATAGAGGGTGCGCGGATGGCGCCGCCGTGTGAAGACACATTGACAGAGATGGATGCCACCGCTGTTGCGACCCGGTTTCGATAATAACGGCTACCCGCCGAGCACTATTTTGGCGAAGTGTTGCCGGTGCTCGTGTAATAGAGTCGCAGTGTTTCAAAAATGTTACGTCCAATGAATGTTTATATGATGTAAAACGATTTTTATGATGTAAGCACCTTTTATACTTGTGCGTTCAAGTAATAGAATATCTCCTTTGCGGCCGTTCATGTATACGTATGTATAACCTGAAAGATGGCAGTCGTCGGCTTCAGCCCCCACGCACAAGGTGCGCGGGTGTTCGCAAAAAATAGCGCGTTTTCACACTTAATCCGACGTCTCGGTCCTGTAAAGGAGGTGGTAGCGTAGCAAACGAGGCAACCGGACTATAATGCTTTATCACTTTCACTTAGCCAAGGAGTTCGAGGGTGGGGCTATGACATAGCCCCTGGGGGCACCGTGCTCTCCGAATTCGGGGCGCGTATGTGCCTGGCCGGGAAACAGCCCTTCGTCAAAGCGGAGGAATCCTAAACATTCCCAAGGTCGATCGAGTGGTTGACCAGTCTCTCGCTGTATCATCATGTCAGTTTTGGCTTTTCTATTGAGGTGCTCGCCCAACCGAACTGGGGCACAATCGCAGTAGTTCTCCTAGAGCCGCGTTAGCCGATGATACGGAACGAAGGCAGCAAAACACAGGAGCCGGGCAAACCCAACATTTGACCAAAGACATGATTCGAGCTGATGCATATAAGGCCTAACTCGAGACGCGAACACTCCGGAAGGTGTTCGGTCTTTATAATAGCGGGCAAGACAAAGCCCTAAGCCCCTTGTGTCCAGTGTACGGCAGGTTCTTCTCGCGCTGCCGATGCCAAAACGCCAGATCTCCACTCGGTTATCTTGAAAAACCAGGGGATTATAGCAACAAGAGACAGAAGAAAGGTTTACGAGGGTCTTAGTCGAAAAGAGTCCTTGCAACGGGTCCCTGCTGCACGCCTCGCGCTCTGTGTCTCCGCGCAGCCGTATCCTGGACGGGTGCACGCTGTTCATCGTAAAAAGAGAGGAACTTGGTTGGAAAAGAAATCGTGCGAGAAAGTGCATAAAATTGAAATATAGATTAAGAAAGCTGAGCCTATGCTAGCTCATTATGGCTTATATGCGCAAACCCTTGTGAAGGGGTGTGCGGCTAGGTAGCCCCTAGCTTATTTATTCCGGACTCGCCCAGCCGGTCCGGGTCTCAAAGCGCACCGATGATGAAACGATGCCACGTGGACCGGGCATTTTAAGCGTAAGAGACGCGAAATGTGGTATTGTATTGAAGCGGACGAGCTTCCCGCCCGGTGGTGCTTTATAGCTGGCTTAAGGGCTGGCGCGCCTCCTTTGAAGGAAGTGCGGCTATGCCGAATTGTAATAGGGTCTATCCTCACTTGCGGATTGTGTCCGGATATAGCAGGTTTAAGTCGCCGCCGCCCATCAACACCTGCGTTAATTGCAGTCCGTCTATTATGGGATCCGATATCAGGGCAGTCTATCCTGCGCTCCGGATACTTCTGGGCTAATCCAGATGGTCGAAAGTGATTGGTTTTGACATCCAACCTTGGTCCACTGGGGTGGATCGTCCGACACTTGTCATGGCGAGTGCCGTGTTGGCTTTCCGTGTTATCACGTGAAGCAAGTTTACTGTTTTGACTTCTCGAGGGAAAGTCTTTTGACTTCCGGTGCTCTGTTGGTGGGGCTCGCCATCGCCCTCGCATGGCGAGCCCCTTGTGTCCGGCGTTAAGTCTGCCGGACTGTTTGAAAACCCAACAATTTCGGTTGGTATGGTTTGCAGGCCTTCCGGGGGTACTGTGGATTTGACATATCCGATCTAAAATTTTGTTTAAATTTGATAGCTCGTCTCTGTTGTTCTTAAGAGGCCGTGGTTTTATTGTCCGGCCGCGAAGCTTTTGAATCCGGCGTTGACCGCTGTGCCCTGTGGGCTTTTTACTTTATTCCGGCGCTGATCTTTCCTGTGCCGTGACTTTCCGTTTCCATCTCTGATCTCGGATGTACTCGGGTCGCTGGTGCTGCATCTTGCTAGCCAGCTGTCTTCTCCTGCGCAAAAGCGCGTCATGAGGCTTGTTAGCGCTGCCATTGTTCTTGGCTTCTCTTGGCCGAGGTGTCTAGCGAGCCATTCGTCTCGGACGTTGTGTTTAAAAGCTGCTAAGGCTTCCGCGTCCGGACAGTCGACTATTTGGTTCTTTTTGGTAAGGAACCTGTTCCAGAATTTGTGCGCTGACTCTCCGGGCTGTTGGGTTATATGACTCAGATCGTCAGCATCCGGAGGGCGGACATAAATCCCTTGAAAATTTGTTTCTAAACGCATCCTCAAGCTCTTCCCAACTTCCAACAGTGTTTTCTGGGAGGCTTTTGAGCCAATGCCGAGCTGGCCCTTTGAGCTTGAGGGGTAGGTATTTTATGGCGTGGAGATCATCTCCTCTAGCCATGTGTATGTGTAGTATGTAGTCTTCTATCCAGACTCTGGGGTCTGTTGTGCCGTCGTATGCCTCTATGTTTATGGGTTTAAACCCTGCTGGAAATTCATGATCCAGCACCTCATCGGTGAAACATAGCGGGTGTGCGGCGCCCCTGTATTTGGGTGTGCCGCTGTCTTCGAACACTTGTCGTGGTGTGTTACTTCAGGGTCCTATTTTTGGCCCGTAGATGGACCTAGTTGGGCCGTCCGCTTTACCAGGATTATAATTGCTTGTGTGCGGCTCCGCTTGTCGCTTTGGGCTGTCATCCGCCGCCTATCCGCCAGGCAGCCTCTTTTTTTTTTTGACCGTGAAGGCTCGATGGCTTCCTCGTCAAATTCTGGCAGCAACTTGCGCTTGGGTAGTTCTTAGTTTGATGGCCATTGCCATATTTGTTCTGCGGTCTTGAATACTTTGCTCCTCTTCATTCTCGAGCATGTCTTCGCTGTTTTGAGCTTCGTTTCGCCTTCTTCAAACTTCTTGCAGTGGCGGCGAGTTTTTGCTTATGTTCTTATGCTCGTGTTGTGGCCGGACTGTTGATTGCTCCGTGAAGGGGTTGATTATCCGCTCGCCCTGTTCGTCGTCTCGCTGGCTTGCCCCGCTCTATCGCTGGGTCGTTAGGAAGGTTGCTTTGATCGAGGCGGGACTTAGGCGGCGTCTACGCCGCCGTTTTGGTTCTTTATCGGCGAGATTATCCTCGCCGCGCGCCCCATTGTTCCTCGTTATCGCTTCCCTCGGGTGTCCACCATTTATATGTCGATGACGAGGTGGTCTTCAATGTCCTGTAGGCACTGGTTCTTGGGAGTCTCCGCATCGCCGTCCATACCGTCGATGTCTTCGGAGTCGAGTCGAGTATGTCGGTTAAATCGCCGACGGTGGCTACGAAGTGGGTGGTGGTGGGATCTGAATTTCTTCGTCATCCGCGTCCCAACCGCCCCGCCGTAGTTCGCCAGGGCTCTCCGGATAGCGTAGAGATGCTTCAATTAATTTATGATATCGCCAAGGGCGAGTGCTGAAAGATGTCCGCAGCGGTGAATTCCATGATCGGCGCCCAATCGGATTCGACCGGCGGGGCGCAGGAGGTTGAGTCCGCAGGAGTCCGCACCTCGGAGTCATGGGCTTTACGTGGGACAAGGTAAGTGTTCGCTCCATCGCCGAGGAATTGCGGCCCCGAGGCGGTGTCCAGCCATCCGCCCTGATTCGAGCGATCGCTCCGGACTATGAGTCGGAGCGGATCCGGTCGCGACCTCCAAGGTGCTGTCCGGCGGCAGAGTTAGGTCATGCCCATCGTGACAGCGCGGCACGCTCGGCTGTGGCTCAGATCCATCGAGGATCAAGTCCCCGCGGATATCGGCCGTGAAGTTTAGGCTTACAAACCTGACCTGACGGCCAGGAGTGTAGCTTTCGATCTGCTCTAGATGGCCAAGTGAGTTGGCCCGCAGTGCGAAGCCGCCGAATACGAAGATCTGTCCGGGGAGAAAGGTCTCGCCTAGGACTGCGTCGTTGTTGATTGAAGAGGCCATCAGGCCTATCGGTGAAGACACAGAGGAACTCTCAATGAAAGCACCAATGTCAGTGTCAAAACCGGCGGATCTCGGGTAGGGGGTCCCGAACTGTGCGTCTAGGCGGATGGTAACAGGAGACAAGGGACACGATGTTTACCCAGGTTCGGGCCCTCTTGATGGAGGTAAAGCCCTACGTCCTGCTTGATTGATATTGATATTGTGGATGTTTACAAGAGTGGATCTACCACGAGATCAAGGAGGCTAAACCCTAGAAGCTAGCCTATGGTATGATTGTAAGGGTTGTTGTGATTGTAGTCCTACGGACTAAAGCCATCCGGTTTATATAGACACCGGAGAGGGCTAGGGTTACATAGAGTCGGTTACAATGGTAGGAGATCTACATATCCGTATCGCCAAGCTTGCCTTCCACGCCAAGGAAAGTCCCATCCGGACACGGGGTGAAGTCTTCAATCTTGTATCTTCATAGTCTTGGAGTCCGGTCGATGATGATAGTCCGGCAAATGATAGTTCGGCTGATGATGGTAGTCCGGCTATCCGGACACCCCCTAATCCAGGACTCCCTCACTCGCCAACGTTGATGTTGGCGGAGCTGTCCGGGGGAATAGTCCTTCCCCTCTTGGACCCTTCGGCCTCCCCTGTTGGCGAAGCCTTCCTCTTCCTCTCTCCTCCTCCGGGAGAGAGTCCTCTCCTCCTCCTCATTTCGGGAGGAGTCCGCCCGAGTCGTCGGACACCTGAAAACGGGCACTCTTTCGAGCACCCGTGGCCTCCTTCTTGGCCTTCTTCTCCGGCACCACGTGCGGTGCGGAACCAGAGCCTCGCTAGACGGCGCCGATGGATTTTCGGCATAGGAGCCGGACAGTAATCTGCTCCGCCTTCTTCATCCAGTCCTGTCAAATGAAAAGGGAAATTAAAACCAGATAGAGTCAAACTATGAAAACAAGTGTCCCGTAAAGGGTAGAATCACTTACCTCGTCACCTGGCGCTGCGAGCGAAATCCGCGATCTTCAGTCGCGGATGCGGGGGCTTCGGCGCCCTTGAACAGCACCTTCCAGGCGCCTTCGTACGTTGTGTCGAAGAGCATGTTCAGCGCCTGGTGCTGTTCTGGATCGAACTCCCATAGATTGAATGCCCGCTCTTGGCATGGGAGAATCCGGCGGACGAGCATGACTTGGACCACGTTAACCAGCCTGAACTTCTTCACCAGCTTCTTGATACAGGTTTGGAGTCCCGTCAGCTCCTTCAAACTTCCCCACAGCAAGCCCTTCTCTTTCCAGGAGGTGAGCTGCGTGGGGATACCAGATCTAAACTCGGGGGCCGCCGCCCATTTAGGGTCACGCGGCTCGGTGATGTAGAACCACCCCGATTGCCACCCCTTGACGGATTCCACGAAGGCCCCTTCAACCTAAAGGACGTTGGGCATCTTGCCCAACATGGCACCTCCGACTCCGCTTGAATGCCCTTCACTACCTTCGCTTGACATTGAAGGTCTTGAGCCACAAGCCAAAGTGGGGCTGGATGCGAGAGGAAGGCCTCGCACACGACGATAAACGCCGAGATGTTGAGGATGAAGTTGGCGCCAGATCATGGAAATCCGGCCGTAGTAGAACATGAGCCCCCGGATAAAGGGGTGAAGTGGAAAGCCCAGTCCGCGGAGGAAGTGGGAAAGAAAGACAACCCTCTCATGGGGCCAGGGGGTGGGGATGAGCTGCCCTCGTCGGGCAGCTTTCAGGCGCGATGTCGCCGGAGAGGTATCCGCGCTGCGCAGTTTAGCGATTTGCTCCTCCTTAACGGTGGAAGCCAACCATTTACCTCCGCTCCGGACATGGTCGGAGAAGGTTGAGACGAGATGCGCGAACTTGGGCGCTGGAGCTCGAAAAGCGCGGAGATGGATAAGCAAAGGAGGAAGAAGGCGTGGGTGAGAAGGTGAATCCTTATCCCTTATATGGGCGGGCGAAGTCTTACGCGCCCCCACCGCCCTGGTAAAACTCGCTTATCTCCCAGCGTCACCATCAATGACGCGTTGGGTTACCCACGCCCGTATTGATGAGAATCCCGGATTAGGGAAACACGATCTCTCCTCGACAAGACGTGCCAAGGAAACCGCCGCTAAATGCGCTGAGGTGGTAAAGTAAAAACAATTCGAGTAATGGCTTGGTAGTGGTGTGACGTCATGCCACGGAAAACGTCAGCAGATTGAACTTGTATATATATTATTATTCTCTCTACGGTGGAATGTGGAAATTATTTTGCAGAGCCGGACACTATCCTGGTGTTCACAATCTTCTATCATTTGGAGGAGGAACCCGCCTTGCAATGCCAAGCAATATGCAATGCCAAGCAATCTTCTATCATTTGGAGTGAGGGAGTCCTGGATTAGGGGGTGTCCGGATAGCCGGACTACCATCATCAGCCGAACTATCATTTGCCGAACTATCATCATCGACCGGACTCCAAGACTATGAAAATACAAGATTGAAGACTTCACCCCGTGTCCGGATGGGACTTTCCTTGGCGTGGAAGGCAAGCTTGGCGATACGGATATGTAGATCTCCTACCATTGTAACCGACTCTATGTAACCCTAGCCCTCTCCGATGTCTATATAAACCGGATGGCTTTAGTCCGTAGGACAACAATCACAACAACCCTTACAATCATACCATAGGCTAGCTTCTAGGGTTTAGCCTCCTTGATCTCGTGGTAGATCCACTCTTGTAAACATCCACAATATCAATATCAATCAAGCAGGACGTAGGGTTTTACCTCCATCAAGAGGGCCCGAACCTGGGTAAACATCGTGTCCCTTGTCTCCTGTTACCATCCGCCTAGACGCACAGTTCGGGACCCCCTACCCGAGATCCGCCGGTTTTGACACCGACACTAGGTTTTTCGACCTGGCTAAGATAGGATTAGCCAATGGTCAGCCTAGCTCTGATACCAAGTTTGTCAGGACCAGATTTTCGGGATATCAATTTCCCAGAAAATGGTCCTTGTGCTCACCAGCCCCAGGATTACTGTTAGCTGATGAGGCACGAACTTGATACAGGATTTCCATGCAGAGTACAAAATATGTAGTACAAGGCCATTCTGGCCTATGAGTACAACAAATGGTTTCTAGTGGCTGATGGCGGAAGCGGCTTGTGGTTCACCAGGGTCTATGGGACTCCATTTCCCACAGGAACAGCTGACCAGGATAACTCCTATCTTCGCGAGGCTGCTTTCATCGTTGCGTAGGTTCCGTGGGTGTCATCGCAACGCTCCTCTCCAAGCAAGAAATCTGGCCAAGAAAATAGCCAGGGACAAGCCAGTTAGTACTTTGAATGTACTCGCAAACATTATGAACACGGGTATAATATCAAAATTGAGTTTCATGCTCTGAAATATTCTATGATCACAACGTCTGTCATGAAATAAAAATCCATGATGCACGCAAGCAGGTTATTCATATAAAACATGAATATGCAATCAGAGAATAGAAATAAAATGCACCGATCGGGTGTCTGAAGCGACACCTCGAAAGGACAATAACAGAAAGCGTGCCTCAGTCGGGCGTCTGAGCGACACCACATAAAGGGCTTATAAGTGAAATAAGTAACAAACATGCCACAGTCGGGCGTCTGAGCGACACCACATAAAGGGCTTATAAGTGAAACGAGTAACAAACATGCCACAGTCGGGCGTCTGTGCAACACCACATAAAGGGCTTATAAAGTAAATAAATAACAAGCATGCCATAGTCGGGTGTCTCAGCGACACCACATAAAGGGCTTATATGTGAAATAATCACAGTGAATATCCAGGAGGTAGAACCGTCCCAGGGATACTCAATAATTCAAATAATATAATGGGTTAGTCCATAATAATGATAATCATAACCATCACAAGTCACAAGTCATGATCCATGTTCTGGTTTAACAGTTTCTCCTCCGAAGACCGAGACTAAGACCGATACTTGACCCATCCCTGACTGTAGTCCTTAACCATGTACACGGCTATTCGAATAGATATAATCTCTGCAGAGGGTGTACTCTTTACCCACGAGTAACGGATTCCTTTAGTCCATCGGGACTAATTCCTTCTACGGTCTTTTAATTGAAAACACACCTGACCCGCACACACCAGCTTAACTTACCGGTGTCTGGAATCACCCACGACAAATGTCAAGCAAAACTCTAAGTGGGGAGGCTAGAACCTCGATTAGCATGGGATCAAATTTATACCGCGCGCTACTAAGGGGTGCCCCCCTCTCGGTCCCAACCGGAAACACCCATGCCCCCGGACCAGGTGGCATGCCTACCGGATGCATCCGGTATCTTCCACCATGGCCTCTCTGTATGGTGTGTGCTAGGAAGGGGTTGACAACTTACTGAACCGTACCCTACCTGCAGCAGGGACAAGTGGAAGTACGAAACAAGTATGGGGGTTACTGGAACAAGACTCGATCTACGGCCGACTCAGGAGGTTTAAGTATTCCCTGCATGATTAGCGTAACAAATATATTTCAATCAACACACAGAATCACCACTCATCATGCCTCATCATGCCATGCCGGACACACTCGTCTCGACGAGGAACTAGAGACAAGCTCGTGTCTACCCAAGACAGAGACTTTCCCGGCTTCCTTCCGGTAGTCATGAAAGGCATACGAGGGTGATTACTATCACAAGCATATCCATTTCCAACAGCAAAGAATCCTCCATATGCACTCATGCGTATGATCGTATCACCTCATAAAATAACGAGTTCTCCGTATCAAGGTGGTGTTGTAACCGTATCGAACAACACACAAAAAAAATATTATGCCAGGGTTCAGAATGCTTGCCTTCAGGTTGTGGAGAGGCAGGGTGCATTCCAAAACTTTTGAAAGTTTTATTCTCTCTCCAACAAATCCTATTTTTGAAAATATTCAAATTAACACATAGATTCAAAAGAGTTCAATTTGAAATTTTTTCAAATAAATATGAAAATAAACTAGACAAAATTCGAGAAAGGTAGGAAACAGAATCAACTCATTTGGAGTTCTATTTAAAGAGTTATAGCCAGTCAAAGTTTAGTCAAATTCTGTTTTAAAATAATAAATAAAAGAAACCGAAAAAAGAAAAACGGTTGGGGGAAGCGTACTCGCGCTTTACGTTTCCACTTAGCCAGCATGGACCGGATCTGGGTCACTGACAGTGGGTCCAGGGGGCCCACTGGTCAGGTTTGACCGGTCACCCCCGCCTCCTTCCTCCTCTGGCCGAACAGAGGCGGGGATCCGGCGATCAACGCCGGCGAATGGCGGCTCCTCGCGGGGTTCTGAGGGCGGGGATGGATCCGCCAGTCCAGGGCAGTCCTCCCGATGATCGAGGGGGTGGCGGGGATGGAGGGAGTCGCCGGCGGTGAGCTCCGCGGCGGATGGCGGCTTCGGGAGAGGTTCGGCTTTGCGCTACGGTGGTCCTCGAGCGAGGCTGAGGGGTTGGGCGGCTCCGCAAGGTCGAGAGGAGTTGGACGGTGGTACTGGATGGGCTGGGGAGGCTCTGGTTGCGACGAGCGGGAGCAGAACGTGGCGGCGGCCGAGCTGACCGGAGATGGGGAAGAAAGCTTCCCGCCGTCTATTGCTAGTCAGGGGAGCTCCAGGGGGTTGTCTTGAAGGTTGCCTGAGGGCCTAGGCGAGCTCGGGGGTCCTTTTATAGGCGGCCAAGGTCGGTTCCGCGGCGGCCAGAGATAAGCTCGACGACGAACCGCCGTTCTGTAGCCAGGGGGCGCGTGGCGATGGCTGGCGGGGTCTGGTAGGGCGAGGGGATGAGCTCGAGCTGTTCAGGGCGAGCTGGCGCGCGGCTGTGGCTCGGGCGGCGCCGTCCAGGGCAGGGGCCTGCTGTGGCCGGCCGCTAGCGGCCACGGCCGTCCTGACGGCGGCGCTTTGGAGCTCCAGGGGCGGCTCTGCGGTGAGGGAGGGGTCGGGGCCCGCTGGCTGTGAGTGGGAAGGGCCAGAACGAGCGCGGGGAGGCGGCAGTGGGGCCTTGGCGACTCGGTGCTGTGGCATGCAAAACGTGCGCCTGGCGCGCCAAAGGCACGCACGCCAGCGTGCTCGCAAAATGCCAAGGCATGCTAGAGGGCTCCAAATCACATGAGCTTTAGCAGGTTGGGGCTATAGACTATGGTAGAGCTATTAGACATGCTGGTTAGGCAAAGCAAGCAGGTCCAATGAGCAAACCAGAAACAATGTCAAAACTGACCATGCACACAAGGTGCTTGACAGAATGCCCAGGGCATCTAGGCAACTCTTGGGGTGGCCAAAATCTCTAGATCCTAGTCTCTTTAGATGAAAAGGAGGGTGGCAAGGTTAGTTTGTCAAAAACAAAAACTTGTTAGTGTAAGTTTTTGAGAAAACCATTTTTGGACAGAAAGAAAAGGGCATAGTTTCATGGACCAAAAATACTCCAATAGGGCCATTCTCCTCGACTTAACGGTTTTGTAGGGAGGACTATAAGCAAGAAAAAGAATCATGGGCAACAGAGCAAAATAAAATGGGGTTGCAGTGGAAAATGCCAAACTGGACCAGAGAGCAAAAGAGGATGATTTGCTCAAACTTTTCAAAGAACATTGGTGGGTTTTTGCACAAAGATGAATAATATACTCCTACTAACATCCCATAATTTTGGTGGAAGTTTTAAAGAAATATTTAAATAGGTTGTAGTGCAAAAGTGCAACTGGACCAGATTTAAAAACTTGTGGTAAAGCTCAAAATCTTCAAATGACTAAGGAATATTTTTGCACAAAAGTGATTTAGGGACATCACATGTCATCCCCAAATTTTGGTGGGATTTTTAAATGAATTTATCAAAGGGTTGCAGTGCAAATGGGACCCTAAATCTTACGAAAAAAATCATTTTTAGAGAAATAGAGCTCAGGGAAAATAATTATATAAATAATTCCACTGATAAAAGAAATGTTTTTCTTGAGAGGGTATACAAGTCCAACAATACTTTTGAAAAGTTTTCAATTAGGGTGAAAACTTCACAATTTAGGAGAAAGAGTGTTTCTGAAACCAAAAGAAAGTCCAGAAAATAAAAATTTAATTTACCAAGGCAAAATTTTAAATAAAAAAAACATGGTTATATTTTTGGGGTGTTACACTAAACCGTTCACCGTCCTCCGTGTGTGCCGCTCAGTGAGCTCCTCCACCTCCGGCCCTTCTCCGTTAGCTTCCTCGCGCGCCGTAGCTAGTTTTCCACCGTGCCGTTTTCAGTCCGCCGCCGACGATCTCGTGGCCGTCGCCACAGCCGTCGTCATGCTCGCCTGAGCCCGACATCGTGCTCTTGGTGTTTCCAGGAACCCAACGCACCCGCGCACACGCTTCCCCATGGCCCCTATGCCCTGGCTCGTTGAGCGCCCGAACGCGCTGCCGCCTGCGCTCGTCGCCGGCGTGCCTCCGGTGACCAGATGGTCACGGGCCAGCGCTCGTTGCATTCTCCGCCTCACGTACGTCTCGCCTGGCCTCTCAGTTCGCTCGCTAGCGCGCTGCGTCGCTATTCCCTCTCGCGCCCGACTCCGCCGTCCGCCTATGAGCTCGCCGCGCTCGATTCCGGTCACCCCTGCCGCCACAACCACCAACGTTGGACGTGGCGCAGCCGTAGCTTTCGAAAGCGCCCGAAAACTCGACGAACGGTGCCCTATGCGTGTTTTCCGGCCATCTCCCGAGCCTCGCCGCCGCGTCTTGACTCGCCGGCACCGTCCGCCGACGTGGCTAGGCGGGCCCCTCCCCTGAGTCGCTGGTCCATGGGCCCAGGTGGCCCAGTTGACTGGGTTGACCCAGTCAACTGCGATTGGGCAGCCTAGTGGCTTTGACATGCGGGCCCTACCGCGTAATTAAACTAATTAAAATGTTTTTATAAATAAAACAAATTATTTAACCAAAACAGTCGCTGACATGTGGGGCCCTACTGCTAATTAACTCTGTCTAATTAAAATAAACCTCTGTTAGCCCCACTGTCTATGACGAGTGGGCCCTACTGGTCATTTTGACCAGTCAACCAGTGTGTTGACTGCTGATGTCATGCCCATGCAATGCTGATGTCATAATTCCATTTCTGTTAATTTAGATAATTTCAGAAAATGATTAAAATTTAGAAAAACATAGAAAATAAACAGTAGCTCAGATCAAAATGTTTTTGATATGTCTCCAATGTATCTATAATTTTTTATTGCTCCATGCTACTTTATCTACTGTTTTGGACTATATTGGGCTTTATTTTCCACTTTTATATTACTTTTGGGACTAACCTATTAACCGGAGGCCCAGCCCAGAATTGTTGTTTTTTGCCTATTTCAGTGTTTCGAAGAAATGGAATATCAAACGGAGTCCAAACGGAATGAAACCTTCGAACGTGATTTTCTCGTGAACGTGATCCGTGAGACTTGGACCCTACTCCAAGAAGTGCGAGGCGGTCACGAGGTGGAGGGCGCGCCCTACCTCGTGGGCCCCGACGCCCCACCCACGCATTCTTCCTCCTATATATACCCACGTATCCCCAAACGATCAGAACAGGAGCCAAAAACCTAATTCCACCACCGCAACTTCCTGTATCCACGAGATCCCATCTTGGGGCCTGTTCCGGAGCTCCGCCGGAGGGGGCATCCACCACGGAGATCTTCTACATCAACACCATAGCCCCTCCGATGAAGTGTGAGTAGTTTACTTCAGACCTTCGGGTCCATAGCTAGTAGCTAGATGGCTTCTTCTCTCTTTTTGGATCTCAATACAATGTTCTCCCCCTCTTTCGTGGAGATCTATTCAATGTAATCTTCTTTTTGCGGTGTGTTTGTTGAGACCGATGAATTGTGGGTTTATGATCCAGCTTATCTATGAATAATATTTGAATCTTCTCTGAATTCTTTTATGTATGATTGAGTTATCTTTGCAAGTCCCTTCGAATTATCCGTTTGGTTTGGCCAACTAGATTGGTAGTTCTTGCAATGGGAGAAGTGCTTAGCTTTGGGTTCAATCTTGCGGTGTCCTTACCCAAAGGATGTAAAAGGTTGCAAGGCACGTATTGTATTGTTTCCATCGAGGATAACAAGATGGGGTATTTATCATATTGCATGAATTTATTCCTCTACATAATGTCATCTTTCTTAAGGCGTTACTCTGTTTTTTAACTTAACTAGATCATTGATGGCGCGCGTTGCTGCGTTCATCTATTTTTACTCTTAGTTGTTAAGAGATATGAAGTAACTTGTATACATTTGTTTGCAATGCATTTAAATATTATGCTTGTCTACTCCATTTTGCAGAATATAATGGCATGTAACTGAAGAGAGAGAAATACTAATAATATAATGGTATTTAACTCAAGAGAAAAATCCAGTCCAGTTGATGTGCAAAAAAGTAGTGATCTTTTTGGCTCCTAAAAAGACTCCCGCAAAGGCTCACATCACATTAACTAAAAGATAGATATATTGAGGAAAGACAACAGTAATATGAGAGAGAGAGAGAGAGAGAGAGAGAGAGAGAAATAGACAGTACAAATATTTTAGAACTTCTGGACAATATTTATTATCTAGAAAATCTCAGTGAGCTCCGGACAGTAATATACTACAATTATACATTGTGGGTCTAAGGGACATATATTGTTGCATCGCGTCAGGGTAGATGAATGAATGTGTAATTGCTCAGATTTGAGGTCGTAGAATTCCATCTGATCTAGAATAATAGAAGTTTTCTTAAGCTCAGTATCAAATGCTAGTGGGTTGTTTGTGAAACAATAGCTCAAGTTGTGTTGCATCTTAACCAACTTAAAATTATTTACATTGAAGTACAGACAAAATACATGTTAGTAAGGCAAATCAATTGAGCAAATAGCTACATAAGTAGTGTCACAAGGAAGGAAACAATAATGACAACATTACCTACAGAACATTTTTGCTAGTATCTGTAAGAGAGCACCATCTATCAAATCAGAGTCATAAATCGAGTTTGGCTTCCAGAACTGTCCTTACTATATATGTGCCTTGAACTAAGTATGAAACAAAAATGTGGCCATGTGTTAGATGGTGCAAGTAGATGCAATAGCGGTGGCGGTCTCTCGTGCTCCGGCTTGCAGCCTCTTTTGGTGCCTTCCTCCGCTGCACGGATCCTATTACTGTATGAATCGACTTAGCATATGAATATACTTGCATTGATTTTGTTATCAGAAATGCATGTAGTAATTAGTAATCTTGGCATGTACAACCCCACCTAGAAACATGTTACGGTGTTGTCTCCTTGGTAGTGAAAATATGTTACGAAGCCTATTTAAAATGATCTAGAAATATATTTCACAACTGAAATAGTAAACAGTAGTCTAGCAGCGAAACCCAGGCTACATATAATGGATAGAGATTGAACAATCACAACTGAAACCAGTGGAGTAAATGAGGAACGATGTCTTACCTTTGTTTGAACGACGGCCATTCCAGAATGCATATAGGCATGAGATTCAGTCTTGTACTAAAACTTACTGTCGATGAGAAAACCAAAATAAATGGAGTTAATAATGAAGTAAACACCTATTCCAGGCCTATACTATAAATGTGTGGGTGGGGTTATTCAAGAAGATAGAACCAAAGAGCACAAAAATAAAACAGATTCGAGCATCCTGGACGGATCTGTTTTGATTGTATGATGATGTTCAAACAAGACTTGCAAAGCCAGAGAAGTCAAATCCTTTTCTTTAAGAACACAGAAGGTGGTACACTTGGAAACAAAACTGCTTCAATTCATTAACTATTGATTTTTCCAATTGCTAGCTAGACATCACACCTTAGAACCCATGAAATTAATCCTCCACCATTCAATGAATCCGCACCATGTGAAACCATTTCAGAACAGGGGTGAAGGAGGAAGGATGCTAACCTTTGTTTTGTTTTAATAACGCTGTTCCAGATGGTGGCAAACCCAATAAATTTCTTGACGACTGTGTCTTCCAATTGCAGTAGAACTATTGCAAGTGCAGACCAAATGTTGTAGTTTGCATAGTGAAATATTTTTGCGTTTGTTCCTAGATTCAATTTGTACAAAACTTACAATCAAGAAATTAATGGTGTGAAGCTATTCATGGAGCCTTGCAGGCAGGTCTGAACATGTTGCCTGGAGAAGAGGGATAGGGAGGAGAGTGTGGGTTCGACTTGCGACCTGGAGGTTGTATCGCGCGCCTGTGTTTGCCTGCCGCTGCCGTCACTCGACGCCGGTGTGCCCAGTCTGCCGCCGGCGTCACACTATGCTGCAGGTAGGTGCTAGGGTTCCTGGTGCAGCCGATTGCAGTCTCCCTGCTAAGCCACCGAGACCGAATCCCCTTCAAAGCTAGCGCCGCTCGCCCGCCGCTCTGCTGCAAGTCCACCCCAGGAAGGGAGAGACGATGGGAAGGATAGGGAGAGGCGGCACCATAGAGGCAGAAGCGGAGTAGATGGAGATGTGGAGAGAGTCAAGTGGGTGGCGGCGGAGGATTTGAGGTAGGGTTTGGGAGGAGGCCAGGAGATAGACGGGGCAGAGGTGAGAGACAAGAGAGGAGAGGGTGTTCGCGTTTGATTGAGCGTGATCGGTTAACTGGGCCGTCGACCGTGGTGCATAGGCCCGATCAACAGGAATACACTGATTTTTCTACGGGAGTAGCGTCCCCAAGGACAGCTGGCCCATTGAATCGGACGATCGGAAACAACCAGATCGAAACAACGGACGACCAGGAGCGCTGATGGCATGAGAGGGCTGGGAGGATGCTCAGTTTTAATGTATCTAAATACACTAGATGCATGCCGGATAGTGGTCGATGAGTGGAGTAATAGTAGTAGATGCAGAATCGTTTCGGTCTACTTGTCTCAGACGTGATGCCTATATACATGATCATACCTAGATAACCTCATAACTATGCTCAATTCTGTCAATTGCTCCACAGTAATTTGTTCACCCACCGTAGAATACTTATGCTCTTGAGAGAAGCCACTATTGAAACCTATGGCCCCCGGGTCTATTCTCATCATATCAATCTCTATCACTTTTATACTTGCTTAGTTTTTACTTTGCTTTTACTTTTTACTTTGCATCTTTATACCAAAAATACCAAAAATATTATCTCTATCAGATCTCACTCTCATAAGTGACCGTGAAGGGATTGACAACCCCTAATCGCGTTGGTTGCGAGCAGCTATCGTTTTGTGCAGGTACGAGGGACTTGCGCGTGGCCTCCTACTGGATTGATACCTTGGTTCTCAAAAACTGAGGGAAATACTTATGCTACTATGCTGCATCATCCTCTCCTCTTCGGGGAAAACCAACGCAAGCTCAAGACGTAGCAAGAAGGATTTCGGCGCCGTTGTCGGGAGGTCACATAAAAGTCAACATACCAAGTACCCATCACAATCCCTATCTCTCGCATTACATTATTTGCCATTTGCCTCTCGTTTTCCTCTCCCCCACTTCACCCTTGCCGTTTTATTTTCCCTCTCTTTCCCAATCTCCTCCTCTCTTTCAGTTGCCTTTTCCTCGTCCATTTGTTTGCTCATGTGTTAGTTTGCTTGTTCGTCGCGATGGCTCAAGATGCTACCAAATTGTGTGACTTCACCAATACCAATAATAATGATTTCCTTAGCACTCCGATTGCTCCTCTTGCCAATACTGAATATTGTGAAATCAATACTGCTTTGTTGAATCTTGTTATGAAAGATCAATTCACCGGCCTTCCTAGTGAAGATGTCGTTACTCATCTGAATAACTTCATTGATTTATGTGATATGCAAAAGAAAAAAGATGTCGATAATGATGTCGTTAAATTGAAGCTATTTCCTTTTTCGCTTAGAGATCGTGCTAAAGCGTGGTTTTCATCTTTGCCTAAAAATAGTATTGATTCTTGGAACAAGTGCAAAGATGCTTTATCTCTAATTATTTTCCTCCCGCTAAGATTATCTCTCTTAGGAACGATATTATGAATTTTAAGCAACTTGATCATGAACATGTTGCACAAGCGTGGGAGAGAATGAAATTAATGATACGTAATTGTCCTACTCATGGTTTGAACTTGTGGATAATTATACAAAAAAATTATGCTGGATTGAATTTTGCTTCTAGAAATCTTTTAGATTCGGCCGCGGGAGGCACTTTAATGGAAATCACTTTAGGAGATGCTACTAAACTCCTAGTTAATATTATGGTTAATTATTCTCAATGGCATACTGAAAGATCTACTAATAAAAAAGTGCATGCTATAGAAGAAATCAATGTTTTGAGTGGAAAGATGGATGAACTTATGAAGTTATTTACTAAGAGTGTTTCTTCTGATTCTAATGATATGCCTTTGTCTACCTTGATTGAGAATAATAATGAATCTGTGGATGTGAATTTTGTTGGTAGGAATAATTTTGGTAACAACGCGTATAGAGGGAATTTTAATCCTAGGCCTTATCCTAGTAATCCTTCTAATAATTATGGAAATTCCTACAACAACTCTTATGGAAATTTTAATAAGATGCCCTCTGAATTTGAGAGTAGTGTTAAAGAGTTTATGAATTCACAAAATAATTTTAATGCTTTGCTTGAAGAGAAATTGCTTAAAGTTGTGATTTGGCTAGGAACGTTGATAGAATTTCTCTCGAGATTGATTCTTTAAAGCTTAGATCTATTCCTCCTAAGCATGATATCAATGAGTCTCTCAAATCTATGAGAATTTCCATTGATGAGTGCAAAGAAAGAACCGCTAGGATGCGTGCTTCCAAAGATGCCTTTATTAAAGCGTGTTCTTCCAATTCCTATGAAAATCAAGATGAAGATCTGAAAGTTATTGATGTGTCCCCTATTAAATCTTTGTTTTGCAATATGAATCTTTATGAAACTGAATATGATCTTCCTTTACCTAGAAGGCGTTCTAAGAATTCTGAGTTTTTAGAACTTGATGATGAAATTGATAAAGGTGGGATTGAAAGAAATAAAAATCGAGATATGGCTAAACCCACTATATTGGATCTCAAGGAATTTAATTATGAAAATTGCTCTTTAATTGATTGTATTTCCTTGTTGCAATCCGTGCTAAATTCTCCTCATGCTTATAGTCAAAATAAGGCCTTTACCGAACACATTGTTGATGCCTTGATGCAATCTTATGAAGAAAAGCTTGAGTTGAAAGTTTCTATCCCTAGGAAACTCCATGATGAGTGGGAACCTACTATCAAAATTACAATTAAAGATTATGATTTTCATGCTTTGTGTGATTTGGGTGCTAGTGTCTCTACTATTCCCAAAACTTTATGTGATTTGCTACATTTCCGTGATTTTGATGATTGCTCTCTAAACTTGCATCTTGCGGATTCCACTATTAAAAAGCCTATGGAAGAATTAATGATGTGCTTATTGTTGCAAATAGGAATTATGTGCCCGTAGATTTTATCGTTCTTGATATAGATTGCAATCCTTCATGTCCTATTATTCTTGGTATACCTTTCCTTAGAACGATTGGTGCAATTATTGATATGAAGGAAGGAAATATTAGATTCCAATTCCCCTTAAAGAAGGGCATGGAACACTTTCCTAGACAGAAAATAAAATTACCATATGAATCTATCATGAGAGCCACTTATGGATTGCCTACTAAAGATGGCAATACCTAGATCTATCCTTGCTTTTATGCCTAGCTAGGGGCGTTAAACGATAGCGCTTGTTGGGAGGCAACCCAATTTTATTTTATTTTAGTTTTTTGTTTTTGCTTCTGTTTAGGAATAAATAATCCATCTAGCCTCTGTTTATATGTGGTTTTATCTTTTAATTAGTGTTTGTGCCAAGTTAAACCTATTAGATCTTCTTGGGAGATAGTTATTTGATCTTGCTGTAATTTCCAGAATCTTTGCGCTCAGTGCCCGAATTGTTAAAAATCATCAGAACATGATAAAATCATTGATTCCAATTGTTGCTGATCAATAAACAAATTGTCCAGGTCGTCTAATTTTGGTAGAATGTTTTGGGTTCCAGAAGTTTGTGTTAGTTACATGTTACTACAGACTGTTCTGTTTTTGACAGATTCTGTTTCGCGTGTGTTGTTTGCTTATTTAATGAATCTATGGCTAGTAAAATAGTTTATAATCCATAGAGAAGTTGGAATATAGGTTTAAAAACAATATAAAAAAATAATGAGTTCATTACAGTACCTTAAAGTAGTCTTTTGTTTTCTTTCTCTAACGGAGCTCACGAGATTTCTATTGAGTTTTGTGTTGTGAAGTTTTAAAGTTTTGGGTGAATTCTTTTGATGGATTATGGAACAAGGAGTGGCAAGAGCCTAAGCTTGGGGATGCCCATGGCACCCCCAAGATAATCCAAGGACACCAAAAAGTCAAAGCTTGGGGATGCCCCGGAAGGCATCCCCTCTTTCGTCCACTTCCATCGGTAATTTACTTGGAGCTATATTTTTATTCACCAACATGATATGTGTTTTGCTTGGAGCATCCTGTATTATTTGCGTCTTTACTTGTTAGTTTACCACAGTCATCCTTGCTGTACACACCTTTTGAGAGAGCCATACATGATTTGGAATTTGTTAGAATACTCTATGTGCTTCACTTATATCTTTTGAGCTTGATAGTTTTGCTCATAGTGCGTCATTTATATCTTTTGAGCGTGATAATTTTTGCTCTAGTGCTTCACTTAGATCTTTTAGAGCACGGTGGTGGATTTGTTTTAAAGAAACTTGATCTCTCATGCTTCACTTAGATTATTCTGAGAGTCGTTAATAGCATGGTAATTTGCTTAATGTTAATATACTTGGTATTCAAGATATGTGAAACTTTCTTTTGAGTGAATTGAATACTAAGATAAATTTAATTCTTAATAATTGTTTTGAGATATGGAAGTAATAATATCAAAGCCGTGCTAGTTGATAATTGTGAATTTGAGAAATACTTGTGTTGAAGTTTGCAAGTCCCGTGGCATGCACGTATGGTTAAAGTTGTGTAACAAATTTGAAACATGAAGTGTACCTGGCTTGTGCATCCTTATGAGTGGCGGTCGGGGACGAGCAATGGTATTTTCCTACCAATCTATCCCCCTAGGAGCATTGCGCGTAGTACTTGATTTTTGATGGCTTCTAAATTTTTGCAATAAGTATATGAGTTCTTTTGACTAATGTTGAGTCCATGGATTATACGCACTTTTACCTTTCCGCATTTGCTAGCCTCTTTGGTACCATGCATTGCCCTTTCTCACCTTGAGAGCTGGTGCAAACTTCGCCGGTGCATCCAAACCCTGTGATATGATACGCTCTTTCACACATAAACCTCCTTATATCTTCCTCAAAACAGCCACCATACCTACCTATCATGGCATTTCCATAGCCATTCCGAGATATATTGCCATGCAACTTCCATCATCATCATGACATACATTACTTTTGTCATATTGCCATTGCATGATCATGTAGTTGACATCGTATTTTTGGCAAAGCCACCATGCATTATTTTCCATACATGTCACTCTTGATTCATTGCACCATCCCAGTACACCGCCGGAGGCATTCATATAGAGTCATATTTTGTTCTAAGTTTCGAGTTGTAATTGTTGAGTTGTAAGAAAAATAAAAGTGTGATGATCATCATTATTAGAGCATTGTCCCAAGTGAGGAAAGGATGATGGAGACTATGATTCCCCCATAAGTCGGGATGAGACTCCGGACGAAAAAAAAAGAGCAAGGCCAAGAAAAAGAAAGGCCCAAAAAATGAGAGAAAAAGAGAGAAGGGACAATGCTACTATCCGTTTACCACACTTGTGCTTCAAAGTAGCACCTTGTTCTTCATGTAGTGAGTCTCATATATTGTGCTTCAAAGTAGCACTAAGATCTTCATGATAGAGAGTCTCTCATTTTGTCACTTTCATATACTAGTGGGAATTTTTCATTATAGAACTTGGCTTGTATATTCCAATGATGGGCTTCCTCAAAGTGCCCTAGGTCTCCGTGAGCAAGCAAGTTGGATGCACACCCACTTAGTTTCTTTTGTAGAGCTTTCATATACTTATAGCTCTAGTGCATCCGTTGCATGGCAATCCCTACTCCTCATGTTGACATCAATTGATGGGCATCTCCATAGCCCGTTGATTATCCTCGTCGATATGAGACTTTCTCCTTTTTTTTCTTCTCCACACAATCCCATCATCATATTCTATTCCACCCATAGTGCCATACCCATGGCTCGCGCTCATGTATTGCGTAAAGGTTGAAAGAGTTTGAGACTATTTGAGTATGAAACAATTGCTTGGCTTGTCATCGGGGGTATAGAAGTTGGGAACATCTTTGTGTGACGAAAATGAAGCATAGCCTAACTATATGATTTTGTAGGGATGAACTTTCTTTTGCCATGTTATTTTGAGAAGACATGATTGCTTTGATTAGTATGCTTGAAGTATTATTATTTTTATGTCAATATGAACCTTTGTCTTAACTCTTTCGGATCTGAATATTCATATCACAAGTAAGAAGATTTATATTGAAATTATGCCAAAGTATCACTCTGCATCAAAAATTCTCTTTTTATCATTTACCTACTCGAGGACGAGCAGGAATTAAGCTTGGGGATGCCTGAGACGTCTCCAACGTATCTATAATTTTTGATTGCTCCCTGCTACTTTATCTACTGTTTTGGACTATATTGGGCTTTATTTCCACTTTTATATTACTTTTGGGACTAACCTATTAACCGGAGGCCCAGCCCAGAATTGCTGTTTTTTGCCTATTTCAGTGTTTCGAAGAAACGGAATATCAAACGAAGTCCAAACGGAATGGAACCTTCGGGAACGTGATTTTCTCATCGAACGTGATCCAGGAGACTTGGACCCTACTCCAAGAAGTGCCAGAGGCGGTCACGAGGGTGGAGGGCGCGCCCCCCTGGGCGCGCCCCCTACCTCATGGGCCCCCTTTCGCTCCACCGACGTACTCCTTCCTCCTATATATACCTACGTATCCCCAAACGATCATAACAGGAGCCAAAAACCTAATTCCACCGCCGCAACTTCCTGTATCCACGAGATCCCATCTTGGGGCCTGTTCAAGCTCACGGGGGGGCATCCACCACGGAGGGCTTCTACATCAACACCATAGCCCCTCCGATGAAGTGTGAGTAGTTTACTTCAGACCTTCGAGTCCATAGCTAGTAGCTAGATGGCTTCTTCTCTCTTTTTGGATCTCAATACAATGTTCTCCCCCTCTTTCGTGGAGATCTATTCGATGTAATCTTCTTTTTGCGGTGTGTTTGTTGAGACCGATGAATTGTGGGTTTATGATCCAGCTTATCTATGAATAATATTTGAATCTTCTCTGAATTCTTTTATGTATGATTGAGTTATCTTTGCAAGTCTCTTCGAATTATCCGTTTGGTTTGGCCAACTAGATTGGTAGTTCTTGCAATGGGAGAAGTGCTTAGCTTTGGGTTCAATCTTGCAGTGTGCTTACCTAGTGACAGAAAGGGTTGCAAGGCACGTATTGTATTGTTTCCATCGAGGATAACAAGATGCGGTATTTATCATATTGCATGAATTTATTCCTCTACATCATGTCATCTTGCTTAAGGCGTTACTCTGTTTTTAACTTAATACTCTAGATGCATGCTGGATAGCGGTCGATGAGTGGAGTAATAGTAGTAGATGCAGAATCGTTTCGGTCTACTTGTCTCGGACATGATGCCTATATACATGATCATACCTAGATAACCTCATAACTATGCTCAATTCTGTCAATTGCTCAACAGTAATTTGTTCACCCACCGTAGAATACTTATGCTCTTGAGAGAAGCCACTAGTGAAACCTATGGCCCCCGGGTCTATTATCATCATATCAATCTCTATCACTTTTATACTTGCTTTGTTTTTACTTTGCTTTTACTTTTTACTTTGCATCTTTATACCAAAAATACCAAAAATATTATCTCTATCAGATCTCACTCTCGTAAGTGACCGTGAAGGGATTGACAACCCCTAATCGCGTTGGTTGCGAGTAGCTATCGTTTTGTGCAGGTACGAGGGACTTGCGCGTGGCCTCCTACTGGATTGATACCTTGGTTCTCAAAAACTTAGGGGGAAATACTTACGCTACTGTGATGCATCATCCTCTCCTCTTCGGGGAAAACCAACGCAAGGTCAAGACGTAGCAGTTCTCTACATGAAAGTTGCTCAGAACGACGAGACGAATCCGAATGCGCAGCCCGTTCGTCCGCCACACATCCCTAGCATAGCAAACACACAACTTTTCCTCCTCCGGTTCATCTGTCTGAAAACGTGAAACACTGGGAATACTTTCCCGGATGTTTTCCCCCTTCGCCGGTATCACCTACTACCGCGTTTGGGCACCCTAGCAACGCTCATTGCCATGTCATGCATCGTCATGCATTTGTTTGTATTATATTTATTGTTTCTTCCCCCTCTTCTCTCGCTAGACTCTGAGACCGACGCTGCTGCTACCCTGTTCGACTACGGTGTTGACGACCCATCCTTCTTGCCAGAGCAACCAGGCAAGCCCCCCCCCCCTTGATCACCAGATATCGCCTATTCTTCTCTCTACTGCTTACATTAGAGTAGTGTAGCATGTTATTGCTTTCCGTGAATCCTATCTTGATGCATAGCCCGTCCTTGCTACTACTGTTGTTACCTTTACCTGCAATCCTACATGCTTAGTATCGGATGCTAGTATTCCATCATTGGCCCTACATTCTTGTCCATCTGTGATGACCCACAAGTATAGGGGATCTATCGTAGTCCTTTCGATAAGTAAGAGTGTCAAACCCAACGAGGAGCAGAAGGAAATGATAAGCGGTTTTCAGTAAGGCTTTCTCTGCAAGCACTGAAATAGTAGGTGATAGATAGTTTTGTGATAAGATAAATAGTAACGAGCAAAAAGTAAATAAAGTAATAAAGTGCAGAAAGGTGGCCCAATCCTTTATGTAGCAAAGGATAAGCCTGGACAAATTCTAATAATGAAGAAAGAGCTCCCCCGAGGACACATTGGGAATTATCGTCAAGCTAGTTTTCATCACGTTCATAAGATTCGCGTTCGGTACTTTGATAATTTGATATGTGGGTGGACCGGCGCTTGGGTACTGCCCTAACATGGACAAGCATCCCACTTATGATTAACCCCTATTGCAAGCATCTGCAACTACAAAAAGGAGTATTAAGGTAAACCTAACCACAACATTAAACATATGGGTCCATATCAACCCCTAACGAAGCAACGCATAAACTAGGGTTTAAGCTTCTGTCACTCTAGCAACCCATCATCTACTTATTACTTCCCTATGCCTTCCTATAGGCCCAAATAATGGTGAAGTGTCATGTAGTCGACGTTCACATAACACCACTAGAGGAAATAAAACATACATCTCATCAAAATATCGAATGAATACCAAATTCACATGACTACTAATAGCAAGACTTCACCCATGTCCTCAGGAACAAACGTAACTACTCACAAAGCATATTCATGTTCATAATTAGAGGAGTAATAATATGCATAAAGGATCTGAACATATGATCTTCCACCAAGTAAACCAATTAGCATCAACTACAAGGAGTAATCAACACTACTAGCAACCCACATGTACCAATTTGTGGTTTTGATACAAGATTGGATACAAGAGATGAACTAGGGTTTTGAGAGGAGATGGTGCTGGTGAAGATGTTGATGGAGATTGACCCCCTCTCAATGAGAGAATCGTTGGTGATGGTTTCCCCCTCCCGGAGGGAAGTGTCCCGGCAGAACAGCTCCGCCAGAGCCCTAGATTGATTCCGCCAAGGTTCCGCCTCGTGGCAGCAGAGTTTCGTCTCGTAAGCTTGCCCACGATTTTTTCCAGGGTAAAAGTGATGATATAGCAGAAGATGGACGCCGGAGGCCCACAAGGGGGCCCAGGAGATAGGGGGTCGCGCCCTATAGGGGGGGGCACCCTCCTGTCTCCTGGACAGGGTGTGGGCCCCCTGGCGTATTTCTTTCGCTCATAAATTCGTAATAAATCCAAAAAGTTGTTTCGTGGAGTTTCAGGACTTTTGGAGTTGTGCAGAATAGGTTTTCAATGTTTGCTCCTTTTCCAGCCAGAATTCCAGCTGCCGGCATTCCCCCTCTTCATGGTAAACCTTGTAAAATAAGAGAAAATAGCCATAAGTATTGAGATATAATGTGTAATAAAAGCCCACAATGCAATAAATATTGATATAAAAGCATGATGCAAAATGGACGTATCAGTCTGCCCCAAGCTTAGACCTCGCTTGTCCTCAAGCGGAAGCCGAAATCGACAAATATGTCCACATGTTTAGAGATAGAGGTGTCGATAAAAATAAAATACGGACATGAGGGCATCATGATCATTCTAATAACAGTAACATATATAGATTTTGTCATATGATTTCCTATGCTCAAGTAATAAGCAATTCACAATGTCAAGTATGGTTCAAAAACTTCATTGGGAACTAACAAACTATAATCTCAGTCATTGAAGCAATTGAAATTTATCGTAACATCGGAAAGAGTCAATAATAGAGCTTTTCAGCAAGCTCACATACTCAACTATCTCGTAGTCCCCTATAATTGTTAACACTCACGCAATACTTGTGGTTATAGAGTTTCAGCCGAACACTGAGAAAGATAGGGGCTTATTGTGTTGACTCCCAACGTATTCACCTTTAGGTGATGTCAACAATAATAGCCTATGCCAACTTACATCTAATTGGATATATGTATCATGATCTTTCAAACACGAGGAGCTTGCCAAAGGATAAAAACAAAAAGGGAAAGGTGAGCATCACCTTGACTCAAGCATAAAGTAAAACATAAAGTAAAAGATAGGCCCTTCGCAGAAGGAAGCAGAGGTTGTCATGCGCGTTTAGGGTTGATGCATAAAGTCTTAGTGCAAAAGAACGTCACTTTATATTGCCCCTTGTATGTGGACCTTTATTATGCAGTCCGTCGCTTTTATTACTTCCACAACAAGTGCGTACAAATTTTATTTTCTCTGCACTAATAAGTCATACATACTTAGAGAGCAATTTTTATTGCTTGCACCGATGACAACTTACTTGAAAGATCTTATTCAATCCATAGGTAGGTATGGTGGACTCTCATGGCAAAACTGGGTTTAAGGATATTCGGAAGCACAAGTAGTATCTCTACTTGATGCAAGGAATTTGGCTAGCATGAGGGGGAAAGTCAAGCTCAATATGTTTGGAAGGTCAATGACAATATACTTTAACTGAGATGTCGGAAAACATAAACCATTACGTTGTCTTCCTTGTCCAACGTCAACTCTTTTAGTATGTCATACTTAATGAGTGCTTCACAATCATAAAAGATGTCCAAGATAATATATTTATATGTGAACCCCTCTTTCCTTATCACTTCCTATTAATTGCAACAATGACCAAGGCTACGTTCATCAACTCTCAACAATTTTTATGCCTCATACTTTCTATGTGTGAAGTTATCACTATCCATAAGATCAATATGAACTCTTTTATTCTTTCCACTTCCACAAGATCATAGCAACAAGGCAAAGCCCTTGACTCAACACTAATCTTTATTATAGATAGCACACGGACTCGAGTACATAAAGAGATCACAATGCAAGACTCAAAACTACTTGATATCAAAAACTTCAAACTACTAGATCAAGATACTACTAAAAATGATCAAACTAAATAAAGCGGTAAAAATAGGAGTGTGATGGTGATACGATACCGGGGCACCTCCCCCAAGATTGGCAGTTGCCAAGGGGAGTGCCCGTACCCATGTGATTATTTCCTCGGAGGTGATGGAGGTGGTGATGATGACGGTGGATAATCGCACGTCGAGCATAATAGCTCCTCCAACTTGCGGATAACGCCCTTGAGCCCAGCAATATGATCCTTCAACAAAATATTCTCCTGTATGAGATACTTGTTCTGTATGCGGGCTAACTCAATCATCTTGAAAGCTTCAATCTCTGTTGGAGTGAAAAGGTTAGGTAAAGGTTGAGGGATGTCTTCTTCTTTCACCACCGGAGCTTGAACCTCCATGGCCTTCTTGATCCCTTCATCCTTGTTGATCTCTTTTGGTTCCTCTCTTTTCAACTCTATCTTCAATAGCCAAGCATCCTTGTCTTCGTTGTTGGAGGAGGGAGAAGTCATGGTGCTCTAAATCTGCAACGGAAACAGCTCGAAACAAAAAGAGAGGATATTTGCGTGATACGGTGGTCAAAACCTTCGGGAGTATATATAATGAATTTTTACCGACCAAAATACGTAACATACAAGAAAACGGAGTCCGGGAGGCACACGAGGTGCCCACGAGACAGGGGGCGCGCCCTACAGGGGGGGCGCCTCCTCTCTCATGGGAGCCTCGTGTCCCTTTCGGACTACTTCTTTCTTCCTAAAATTCTTAAATAATCCAAAACTGAAAAAATTTGCCATTAGAGTTGTTTTGGAGTCGGTTTACTTACCGTACCACGTACCTATGCCTTTTCGGGGTCTGGAACGTTCTGGAAAGTGTCCCTTATATATTCCTCAGGGGTTATGGTTTCAATAATATTAGTTTCAACATTGATAGGATTACGTGAAATATAATGTTTAATTCTTTGACCGTTTACCACCCTCGGATTTGTGCCTTCGAAGTTTTTGATTTTTATAGCACCAGAACGATAGACCTCCTCGATAACGTATGGACCTTCCCATTTTGAGAGAAGTTTTCCTGCAAAAAATCTTAAACGAGAGTTCAACAATAACACATAATATCCTACATTAAACTCACGCTTTTGTGTCCTCTTATCATGCCAGCGTTTGACTTTTTCTTTGAAAAGCTTGGCATTCTCATATGCTTGGGTTCTCCATTCATCAAGTGAGCTAATATCAAATAACCTATTCTCACCGGCAAGTTTGAAGTCATAATTGAGCTCTTTAATAGCCCAATATGCTTTATGTTCAAGTTCAATAGGTAAATGACATGCTTTTCCATAAACCATCTTATATGGAGACATACCCATAGGATTTTTGTATGCAGTTCTATAGGCCCATAATGCATCATCAAGTTTTTTGGACCAATTCTTTCTAGATCTATTCACAGTCTTTTGCAAAATTAATTTGAGCTCTCTATTGCTCAACTCTACTTGACCACTAGATCGGGTGATAAGGAGATGCGATTCTATGATTGACATCATACTTAGCAAGCATCTTACGGAAAGCACCATGAATAAAGTGTGAACCACCATCAGTCATAAGATATCTAGGGACTCCAAACCTCAGAAAAATAACTTCTTTAAGCATTTTAAGAGAAGTGTTATGATCAGCACTACTAGTTGGAATAGCTTCTACCCACTTAGTAACGTAATTAACAGCAACTAAAATATGTGTATAACCATTGGAGGCAGGAAAAGGTCCCATATAATCAAAGCCCCAAACATCAAACGGTTCAATAACAAGAGAATAATTCATAGGCATTTCTTGACGTCTACTAATGTTACCTATTCTTTGACATTCATCACAAGATAAGACTAACTTACGAGCATCTTTGAAGAGAGTAGGCCAATAAAAACCAGACTGTAGTACCTTGTGTGCAGTTCTATCTCCAGCGTGGTGTCCTCCATAGGATTCAGAGTGACACTTGCGTAGGATTTGTTCCTGTTCATGCTCAGGCACACGACGTCTAATAATACCATCTACTCCTTCTTTATAAAGGTGTGGATCATCCCAAAGTAATGTCTTAAATCATAAAAGAACTTTTTCTTTTGCTGGTATGTGAAACTAGGCGGTACATATTTAGCAACAATGTAATTAGCATAATCAGCATACCAAGGAGCAGTACGAGAAGCATTGACAACCGCTAATTGTTCATCAGGAAAACTATCATTAATAGGCAGTGGGTCATCAAGAACATTCTGTAACCTAGACAAGTTGTCTGCAATGGGGTTCTCAGCTCCCTTTCTATCAATAATATGCAAGTCAAATTCTTGGAGCAAGAGAACCCATCTAATGAGTCTAGACTTAGCATATTTCTTTTCCATAAGATATTTAATAGTGGCATGATCAGTGTGAATAGTAACTTTGGAATCAACAATATAAGGTCTAAACTTATCACATGCAAACACAACTGCTAATAACTCTTTTTCAGTAGTAGCATAATTTCTCTGGGCAGTATCAAGAGTCTTACTAGCATACTGGATAACATTCAATTTCTTATCGACTCTTTGCCCTAAAACAGCACCTACAGCATAATCACTAGCATCGCACATAATTTCAAAAGGTAAATTCCAATCAGGTGGCTGAACAATAGGTGCAGTGATCAAAGCTTTCTTAAGTGTTTCAAATGCTTCTACACAATCATCATCAAAGACAAAAGGAATATCTTTTTGCAATAAATTAGTCAGAGGCCTAGAGATTTTAGAAAAGTCCTTAATGAACCTCCTATAAAAGCCGGCATGACCAAGGAAACTTCTTATACCTTTTATGTCCTTGGGACATGGCATCTTTTCAATAGCATCAACTTTGGCTTTATCAACTTCAATACCTCTATCGGAGATCTTGTGCCCCAAGACAATGCCTTCATTAACCATAAAGTGACACTTTTCCCAATTCAGGACGAGACTAGTGTCTTCGCATCTCTGCAAAACTCGATCAAGGTCGCTCAAACAATCATCAAAAGAGGATCCATAGACGGAGAAGTCATCCATGAATACCTCACAAATATTTTCACAAAAATTAGAAAATATAGCCATCATGCATCTTTGAAAGGTAGCAGGTGCATTACATAAACCAAAAGGCATACGTCTATAAGCAAAAGTACCAAAAGGGCAAGTAAAAGTAGTTTTAGATTGATCTTTCGCTGATACAGGTATCTGAGAGAAACCAGAATAACCATCTAAGAAGCAAAAATGAGTGTGTTTGGATAGTCTTTCTAGCATTTGATCAATAAAAGGTAAGGGGTAATGATCTTTCTTAGTAGCTTTATTTAACTTACGTAAATCAATTACCATCCTATAACCTGTAATAATTCTTTGCGGGGTCAATTCATCTTTATCATTAGGAACAACGGTAATACCTCCCTTTTTAGGAACACAATGGACAGGGCTTACCCATTCACTATCAGCAACGGGATAAATAATACCTGCCTCAAGGAGCTTTAGTATCTCCTTTCTTACCACTTCCTTCATCTTGGGATTTAATCGTCTTTGAGGATCTCTGACTGGTTTGGCATCTTTCTCCAATGAAATTTTGTGTTGACATAATGTGGGACTAATGCCCTTAAGATCATCCAGAGTATATCCAATAGCATCTCGGTGCTTCTTCAGAGTTTTCAATAATCTTTCTTCTTCTTTCTCTGAAATGTTAGCACTAATAATAACATGATATATTTCTTTTTCATCAAGATAAGCATACTTAAGATTATCAGGTAAGTGTTTGAGTTCAAACACGGGATCACCCTTGGGTGGAGGGGGATCCCCAAGAATTTCAACGGGAAGGTTATGTTTCAGCATAGGTTATTGTTTAAGGAACACTTCATCTATTTCTTCCCTTTCCTTCATAAACATATCGTTTTCATGGTCTAACAAATAATGTTCTAACGGATCAGTTGGAGGAACAGCAATGGAAGCGAGACCAATAATCTCATCCTTACTAGGTGGTTCCCTTTCATGAGGTTGTCTACTAAACTTAGCAAAATTGAACTCATGATACATACCATCTATGCCAACAGTGACGACCTTCCTTTTACAATTAATCTTAGCACTAGCAGTATTCAAGAAGGGTCTACCAAAAGTAATGGGACAAAAATCATCTTGTGGGGAAGCAAGAACAAGAAAATCAGCAGGGTATTTAATCTTTCCACACAAGACTTCAACATCTCTAACAATCCCAATAGGTTTAATGGTGTCCCTATTAGCAAGCTTAATAGTAACATCAATGTCTTCCTATTTAACAGGTGCAATATCGTGCATAATTTCTTTATAAAGATCATAAGGTATCGCACTAGCACTAGCACCCATATCACATAAACCATGATAACAATGATCTCCTATTTTAACAGAAATAACAGGCGTGCCTACAAAAGGTCTACGTGTCTTAGTATCGGGTCTAGCAATATTAGCAGTTTCACCCAAGAAAGAGATAACATGCCCATCTAAGTCCTCATCCAAGATATCTTTAATCATAGCTATACCAGGTTCAACATTAATTTGCTTAGGAGGTGTATAGGTCCTAGTATTACTCTTACGAACAACAGTCGAAGCTTTAGCATGATGTTTTATCCTAACAGGAAAAGGAGGTTTTTCGACATAAGCAGTAGGAATAATAGGATCACTATATGTAATAGTCTCCTCTTCGACTGTAATAGGTGCAACTACTTTCACTTCAACAGGAGGATTATATTTAAACCACTTCTCTTTAGGGAGATCAATGTGAGTAGCAAAAGTTTCACAAAAAGTAGCTACTATCTCAGAGTCAAGTCCATACTTAGAGCTAAATCCACGGAAAGCATCAGTATCCATAAAAGATTTAACACAATCGAACTTAGGTGTCATACCTGACTCCTTACCATCGTCGGAACCCCAATCTTCAGAGTTGCGTTTAATTCTTTCCAATAAGTCCCATTTGAAATCAATAGTCTTCAGCATATAGGAACCAGCACAGGAAGTATCGAGCAAGTTGCGATTATCAAGAGAAAGCCGAGCATAAAATCTGAATAATCATTTCCCGAGAGAGCTCATGATTGGGGCATGAATACAACATTGACTTAAGCCTCCCCCAAGCTTGAGCGATGCTTTCTCCTTCGCGAGGCCGGAAATTATATATGTAATTACGATCACGATGAACAAGATGCATAAGATAGAACTTCTGGTGAAATTCCAACTTCAATCGCTTATAATTCCAAGATCTCATATCATCACATAGCCTATACCATGTCATTGCATCTCCCTTGAAAGATAAAGGGAAGACCTTCCTTTTGACAACATAATTGGGAATACCTGCAAGCTTAAATAATCCAAAAACTTCATCCACAAAGATAAGGTGTAAATCGGGATGCAATGTTCCGTCTCCTGCAAAGGATTAGCTAGCAGTTTTTCTATCATACCCGAAGGAATCTCAAAGTGAATATTGTCATAAAGTTCAGTAGGTTGAGGAGCATCTCTTTGCTCTTCTGGTTGGGGTGAAGATACCCCAAACAAGACCCTCAAAGGATTAGTTTCCATAGTGACAAGTAACAGAAAATTTCAGCACACTATATAAATGTTTCCTTACCAAGTTCCACTTACCAAAAGCGCTACACTCCCCGGCAACGGCGCCAGAAAAGAGTCTTGATGACCCACAAGTATAGGGGATCTATCGTAGTCCTTTCGATAAGTAAGAGTGTCAAACCCAACGAGGAGCGAAGGAAATGATAAGCGGTTTTCGAGAAGGCTTTTCTCGCAAGCTTTGAAATAGTAGGTGATAGATAGTTTTGTGATAAGATAAATAGTAACGAGCAAAAAGTAAATAAAGTAATAAAGTGCAGCAAGGTGGCCCAATCCTTTATGTAGCAAAGGATAAGCCTGGACAAATTCTAATAATGAAGAAGGAGCTCCCGAGGACTCATTGGGAATTATCGTCAAGCTAGTTTTCATCACGTTCATAAGATTCGCGTTTGGTACTTTGATAATTTGATATGTGGGTGGACCGGCACTTGGGTACTGCCCTAACATGGACAAGCATCCCACTTATGATTAACCCCTATTGCAAGCATCCGCAACTACAAAAAGGAGTATTGAGGTAAACCTAACCACAACATTAAACATATGGGTCCATATCAACCCCTAACGAAGCAACACATAAACTAGGGTTTAAGCTTCTATCACTCTAGCAACCCATCATCTACTTATTACTTCCCTATGCCTTCCTCCAGGCCCAAATAATGGTGAAGTGTCATGTAGTCGACGTTCACATAACACCACTAGAGGAAAGACAACATACATCTCATCAAAATATCGAACGAATACCAAATTCACATGACTACTAATAGCAAGACTTCACCCATGTCCTCAGGAACAAACGTAACTACTCACAAAGCATATTCATGTTCATAATCAGAGGAGTAATAATATGCATAAAGGATCTGAACATATGATCTTCCACCAAGTAAACCAATTAGCATCAACTACAAGGAGTAATCAACACTACTAGCAACCCATAGGTACCAATTTGTGGTTTTGATACAAGATTGGATACAAGAGATGAACTAGGGTTTTGAGAGGAGATGGTGCTGGTGAAGATGTTGATGGAGATTGACCCCCTCTCGATGAGAGGATCGTTGGTGATGACGTCGGTGATGATTTCCCCCCGAGGGAAGTGTCCCGGCAGAACAGCTCGCCAGAGCCCTAGATTGATTCCGCCAAGGTTCCGCCTCGTGGCGGCGGAGTTTCGTCCGTAAGCTTGCCCACGATTTTTCCAGGTAAAAGTGATGATATAGCGAAGATGGGCCGGAGGCCACCAGGGGCCCAGGAGATAGGGGGCCGCGCCCTACAGGGGGGAGCCCTCCTGTCTCCTGGACAGGGTGTGGGCCCCCTGGCCTATTTCTTTTGCTCATAAATTCTTAATAAATCCAAAAAGTTGTTTCGTGGAGTTTCAGGACTTTTGGAGTTGTGCAGAATAGGTTTCCAACGTTTGCTCCTTTTCCTGCCAGAATTCCAGCTACCGGCATTCCCCCTCTTCATGGTAAACCTTGTAAAATAAGAGAGAATAGCCATAAGTATTGAGATATAATGTGTAATAACAGCCCACAATGCAATAAATATTGATATAAAAGAATGATGCAAAATGGACGTATCAGTCTGCCATGCTATAATATCGGGTTGTGATAACTCGGGAGGTGATCACGGGTATATACCTATATACATAATATATGACACCTGTGGTGAGTAAAGTCAGGTCGGCTCGTGCAGTACCCGCGAGTGGATCTTTGTGGCGGAGCGACAGGGCAGGTTGAGACCAACTAGGAAAGAGGTGGGCCTGGCCCTGGTCGGCGTTCGCAGTCACTTCATAATAACACGCTTAACGAGATCTTGGTATTTGCTCTGAGTTGGGTCGTTGATCTTATACGCACTAACCTTCACGTGGGACAAGATATGGGCAACCGACGTCATGGTATTAGCCGAAGCCTTCGTGACGTCAGCGACTGAGCGGGCACCGGTTGGACTGGAGCGCCTGCTCTTGTATTAGGGAGGCTAGGTCTGCTTCCGGCCGCCCACGCAACGTGCAGGTGTGCAATGGGTGATGGGCCCAGACCCCTGCACCATAGGATTTAGACCGACGTGCTGACCTCTCTGTTGTTCCTAGGTAGGGCAGCGGCGTGTTGATCTTCCGAGGCCGGGCATGATCAAGGAAAGTGTGTCCGGCCAAAGGGGATCGAGCGTGTCGGGTAATGTGGTGCACCCCTGCAGGGAAGTTTATCTATTCGAATTGTCGTGATCTTCGGCAAAAGGACGACTTGGAGTTGTACCATGACCTTATGACAACTAGAACCGGATACTTAATAAAACACACCCTTCCAAGTGCCAGATACAACCCGGTGATCGCTCTCTAACAAGGTGACGAGGAGAGGATCGCCGGGTAGGATTATGCTATGCGCTGATACTTGGTGAACTTACCATCTACTCTCTTCTACATGCTGCAAGGTGGAGGCTGCCAGAAGCATAGTCTTCGATAGGATTAGCTATCCCCCTCTTATTCTGGCATTCTGCAGTTCAGTCCACCGATATTGCCCCTTTACACAGATACCCATGCATAAGTAGTGCAGATCCTTGCTTGCGAGTACTTTGGATGAGTACTCACGGTTGCTTTTCTCCCCCTTTTTCTCCCTTTCCTTTCTTCCTGGTTGTCGCAACCAGATGCTGGAGCCCAGGAGCCAGACGCCATCGTCGATGATGACTCCTACTACACCGGAGGTGCCTACTACTACGTGCAGGCTCTTGACGACGACCATGAGTAGTTTAGGAGGATCTCAGGCAGGAGGCCTGCACCTCTTTCGATCTGTATCCCAGTTTGTGCTAGCCATCTTATGGCACCTTGTTTGCTTTATGTCTGTACTCAGATACTGTTGCTTCCGCTGACTCGTCTATGATCGAGCACTTGTATTCGAGCCCTCGAGGCCCCTGGCTTGTATTATGATGCTTGTATGACTTATTTTATTTTTAGAGTTGTGTTGTGATATCTTCCCGTGAGTCCCTGATCTTGATCGTACACGTTTGCGAGGGGCCTGCACGTGATTAGTGTACGATTGAATCGGGGGCATCACAAGTTGGTATCAAAGCCGACTGCCTGTAGGAATCCCCCTTCCACACTCCTTGGCCGAAGTCGAGTCTAGACATTACAAAACTTTTACTAACATGGATGTGTGTCTTATGGGCCCACGTCGCCATTTGGGTGGTATTAGGATCTTTTACTTCTCGACCTTTACTCCGGGACTCTGAACTCTCTTCTACTCGGGTTAAAAGAATTTACTAACTCTAACATTAGGATCCCGTGACCACATTCACCCCAAAGTTAGACAAACCATAGTTATTCCTTAGAATAGTATTTTGAACAATACCCACACTGTCATTTGACTCCTTTGAAACATCTTTGCTTTCAGATGGAACCCACGAGGCAGGTCGTGCGCCACACGACGGCCAATGGTGCCTCGGGATCACCTGCCGTGCTAGCTGAGATGATGACCTATCTGGGTTATCGCTGGTACCCTGAGTACACCGTCTACGAGGAGTACCAGGACTTTAACCAGGAGTAGTATCGCGCCAGCGTCCACCTCAACTCTCGGGAGTATGAGTCCACTATTGTGTTGCACACTACTCATGGTGTTGGAGTAACCATCGATATGGCAGTCCACGATGTTGCTTATGTTGCTCTGATGTCTTCGTGGAGAGTATCAGGAGTTGGACACCTCCCCTTTCAGGAACATTGCTATCGCATCTGATGTTGGTGCGGAGGGTTACTACACTACTGCCTACTCCACTGTCACCCGAGAGCCCTTCTACCATCAGAACCTGGTTCTGCATGCTGATGGGCTGGATCGAGCTAACCGAGCTCTTCGCCACGAGTTGTACACCACCTGTCAGCACCTTTACAGTGCTCTGGCGCTGTTGCACCCATTTGTCTGATCTAGAGAGTTGTCGCGTTCTGCGATCTACCCAGCTAGGGCCGTGATGCCCCATGGTGTCGGTTGGCCAGATGTGGGAGGCTACTCTCCCGCACTTTGTCCTCTTCTGCCACCTGAGCATCGGGTTCTGCACCAGAGTATCCGCGGACCCCAGGTTACTGACGTGGAGTTCCCGATGCGATACTACCAGCTTTCAGGCTACACCTACCTCCACAATTCCTCTTGGGACTGATGTAGTCTTGCTTATTAGTATTAGATGCATTCGCCGCGAGCCTGTGTGCCGCCTATGATGTCTTTAGTCTGTGTACTGAACTCTGTGTACTAAACTCTATGCATGATCCCTTTTGTAAGATATGTCGACTACTATGTAGTATCTATCGTGCTCCTTTCATTATGCATGTTTCATCATGAATGATTCGTGTCCTTGCAAATTTCTCATTGCTGAACTACCCCTGTTAAATTTTAGCAGGATGGTTAGACCAGGTGGTCGTGGTCGTGGTGGCTATGGCCCACCACCACCTGAGTACATGGATGGTCTGATCCAACAACTCGAGCTGAATCGCCAGTTCATGAAAAATATGATGGCTCAGTTCCCTCGCCCCAATATGAACTAGCAGCCAGCCCAAGTGACTCTGCAGGATTTCATGCGCCTCAAACCAACTGCGTACCGCAGCTCAACTCAGCCTCTGGATGCTGATGACTGGCTCCGTGACATCACCTATGAGATGGAGTCTGCCGATGTAGCCCCTGCAAGCTATGTCACCTTTACTTCCTTCTTCCTGAAGGGACCCGCAGCTCAATGGTGGGACAGCCACAGGCGTACTCTGACAGCTGGAACAATCATCACCTGGCCAGACTTCCAAGCTGCTTTCCGTGCCCGCTTCATTCCTCAGGGAGTCATGGACCGGAAGAAGCGTGAGTTCTGCAGCCTCACCCAGGGCAACAAAACTGTGGAAGCTTATCAGCAGGAGTTTCTGGACTTGTCCCGCTATGCTGAAGAGGATATTGCAACTAATGCACGCAGAAAAGAGAAGTTCCATGACGGCCTTCAAGCTGACATCAAGCTCGCACTTCTAGTGCATGACTTTGCTGATTTCGCCACCTTGGTGAACAAGGCTATCAATGCCGAGACTGGTCTGCAGGAACACCAGAGCAATCATAGGCGCAACTGTGACATGGGCTCATCTTCGGGCCTGCCCTCGCAGAAGCGTAAGATATGGATTCCCAATAGCATGTACCAGCCAACTGCACCTGCCCCAAGGCAGACCTATGTTGCACCTCGTATGCCTCCTCCACCATCTAGGCAGCCAAGGCTTCCAGCACCACCACCCCGAGCTCCTGCTCCGACCCCCAATAATGGTCTGTGCTTCAGGTGTGGTTAACCAGGACACCGTGCTAGGGAATGCAACCAGAGCCAGAATCAACTGGTCCTTCCAGCAACTGGCCGTGGAAGCAACCAGCCCCGCAACAACAATGCCAAGCCTTATGGTCATGTTCATGCCAACCACATTGATCTGAACGAAGCTCAAGACCAGCCTGCTACTGTGATGGGTACACTCCTCGTAAATTCAGTACCAGCATCCATTTTATTTGATACAGGTACATCACATTCATTCATGTCAGAAGAGTTTGCATTCATGCATGGCCTTAAAAGCGAGTACATGAACGATTCGCTATTAGTACACACCCCTGCAGGCCAATGTCGTACCTCCATGATTTGCAACGACGTCCCCGATGAAATTGAAGGACTGGAATTCCTTGCCTCTCCCATCGTACTGAAGTCCTGTAGCATTAATCTCATTCTGGGAATGAATTGGTTAAAAGAGCATACTGCTTCAATCGTTTGCGCCACTAAGACCGTCCATCTGTTACACCCTTCTGATGAAATAATAAGCTACAATGCTCGCCTGGTTCAGAATGCTGAGGCAAGGCTTTATGCCTTGAATGCATTGAACGCTGCACCACTCGAGTGCATTGAAAACATTCCTGTCGTTCACGAATTACAGGACGTCTTTCCTGAAGAACTTCCAGGGATTCCTCCTGTTAGAGCTGTCGAATTCATCATCGACTTGAAATCAGGCACCACTCCTATAGCCAAGCGACCCTACAAGATGCCGCCGCATGAACTCATTGAGCTTAAGGAGGAAATTGACAAATCTCTTCGCAGTGGTTTCATTCGCCCAAGTTGCTCTCCTTGGGGAGCACCTTCTCTCTTTGTCAAGAAGAAGGATGGGACAAACTGATTAGTCCAAGACTACCGTCCTATAAACCAAGCTACCATTCAGAAGAAATATCCTCTTCCTCGGATCAATGATCTGTATGATCAACTGGCTGGTTCATCAGTGTTCTCTAAACTCGACTTGAGGTTTGGTTACCACCAGATCCGTGTTCGTGAAGAGGATATCCCAAAGACCGCCTTCGTGACTCGATATGGTTCATACAAGTACACCGTCCTGTCTTTCGGCTTAACCAATACTCCAACCACCTTCTCTCGTTTGATGAACTATATATTCATGGATTACCTCGACAAGTTCGGCGTGGTTTATCTGGATGATATCCTGGTATTTTCCAAGAACGAAGAAGAACATGATGAACACCTTCATCTTGTTCTGGAAAAGCTTAGAGAGCATCAATTCTATGCCAAGTTCTCTGAGTGTGAATTCTGGCTACCCGAAGTAACCTATCTTGGGCATGTCATCTCTAAGGATGGTATTGCCGTCAACCCTGAACGAGTCCAGGCTATTCTTGATTGGACTCCTCCCAAGAACGTTAAGAAAGTCAAAAGTTTTCTCGGACTCGCCAGTTATTGCCGTTGATTCGTCGAGAACTTCTCCAAGATCGCCAGGCCTCTGACTAACTTGTTGCATAAGGGCATCAAGTTCCAATGGACAGACAAATGTCAGGAAAGTTTCCAGGCACTCAAAGACAAGTTGACTTCTGCTCCAGTGCTTGCTCCACCTGATACTAAGAAGGACTTCGTCATTTACTGCGACTCTTCCCGTCAAGGATTAGGCTATGTCCTAATGCAAGGCCGCAAAGTGATTGCTTATGCCTCTCGCCAATTGTGCCCTCACGAAGAGAACCACCCAGTTCATGACCTCGAGCTTGCTGTTGTCATTCATGCGCTAAAACAGTGGCGACATTACTTTCTCGGTAATTGTTGCGAGATCTTCACCGACCACCAAAGTCTGAAGTATCTGTTTACTCAGCCAGACCTGAACCTCCGTCAGCAGAGATGGATGGATATTGTTGCAGACTTTGACTTGGGTATTTCCTATACACCAGGCAAGGCTAATGTAATGGCTGATGCCTTGAGCTGCAAGTCTTACTGCAACCACCTCCAGGTTCACAAAGTTCATCCCTCGCTTGTTGAAGAATTCAGAAAGCTGTACATTCATATTGTTCCTCCTGGTGCACTCGCTCCCCCTCCTGAAGATTTCCCCAAACTGAACCTCCATGTTGTTCCCGAGGGTTCTCTCAATACCCTGGTTGCGAAACCAGATCTTGAGGACACCATCAAATGGATACAAAAATGTGATGATGAAGTGGAGAGGATTAAACGTTATCTCGCAGAAGGAAAGCCCTCATTCTTGACTGTTGCTGATGATGGCACTTTATTCTTCAAAGGTCGCCTAGTGGTTCCGAGTAAGAGGGAAAACCTGGATATGACTCAGAAAGTTATGAAAGAAGCTCATGATACGCCTCTGTGTATCCATCCTGGTAGTACAAAGATGTACCAAGACATCCGTCAGAGATTTTGGTGGTATAATATGAAGCAAGACATTGCTTGTTATGTTGCTGAGTGTGACGTTTGCCGTCGTATCAAAGCAGAACATCAAAGGCCTGCTGGAACTCTGCAACCTATCTCTATTCCTGAATGGAAATGGGACCATGTTGAAATGGACTTCGTCACGTGATTTCCCAAATCACAGAAAGGTAATGATGCTATTCTTGTCGTCATTGACCGGCTTTCTAAAGTTGCACATTTTCTAGCGGTCAAATAAACGATCACTGCTAGTCAGCTTGCAACCCTCTATATGTCCAGAATTGTTTCACTTCACGGTACTCCACTGGTTATCAGTTCAGACTGTGGCAGCTTATTCATTTCAAGATTTTGGGCAAATTTCCAAGAAGCTATGGGAACTCATCTGTCGTTCAGTACTACATTTCGTCCTCAGTCACAAGGGCAAGTTGAACGTGTCAACCAAGTTCTCGAAGACATGCTTTGAGCTTGTAAAATTCTCTTCGGCAAGATATGGGAGGAATCTCTCCCGTATGTTGAGTTCTCTTATAATAATAGCTATCAAGCTAGTCTGAAGATGGCCCCCTTCCAAGTGTTATATGGACGAAAGTGCCGAACCCCTCTGACTTTGGTCGAAATCGGGAACGCCCACTCTTGGTGCGGATATTATCCAACATGCCAAGAACAAGTCCGCATTATTCGCGAGAATCTCAAGACTGCTCACCACGCCGAAGAGTCAGATACCGTCATCATAAAGACATGGTCTATCAACCTGGCAAAAAGGCTTATCTTCGAGTTACACCAACGAAGGGTGCTCACCGATTCGGGATCAAGGGCAAGCTAGCTCCTCGCTATATTGGCCCATTTACTATTCTGGAAAGGCGTGGAAAAGTGGCATATCAAATGGAGCTTCTGCCGAACCTTTTTCAGGTTCACGATGTGTTCCACGTGTCACAGCTCTGCCGTTGCTTCAAGGACCCAATCCGAGCAGTGGATCATGACGTGCTCGAACTGCAACAGGACCTCTCCTATAAAGAGCATCCGGTCCGCATTCTCGACCAAGCTGAACGACACACACGTCATAAGGCAATCAAGTTCCTCAAGGTCCAGTGGTCGCACCATTCTGAAGATGAGGCCACATGGGAACGCGAGGATCGCCTGCGTGATGAATACTCCGCACTGTTTCCTTCTACCTCCTAAATCTCGGGACGAGATTTCTTGTAGTGGGGGAGATTTGTAGCGCCCGGATAATTAATCTACAGTGAAACTCTACTAATGATGCCATGTCAGCTCCATTATTGTTGCTAATCTTTCGTTAGTTCAAAACCGATTCAAAAATCAATTCAAAATATGGCAAACAACAAAAGTTTTCAAACCTTGAAACAAAAATGTTCGGTGGGTGCAAAATATTGCACTGGTAATTATTGTGCAGAAAATAATTTTTTAGAAAGTGCCTAAATATTTTAAATGAAATAAAACAGAAAAGAAAATAAATAAAAAGAAAAAGTGAAAATAAAACAAAAGGAAAAGAAAACACCCCCACTGGACCAGGCGGCCCAGCTCACACCAGACTAGCCCACCTGGCCCAGCTAGCCAACAGCCAGCCAGCCCGACCGGCCTAGCCGGCTCGCCCCCCCCCCCCCCCTCGCCGCCTCCCTTCCCTGTTCCCCCGACCCGGGTCGGAACAGGGGCGCGCTCCCGCCCAACCGCCTCGCCGGCACCGACGCCGGGAGGGGATAAGGCCGCCACGCCCCCGCCTCCTCGATCCCACCTCCCACTCACCCCGCTCTCCCTCTTGGTGCCTGCGCCTCCCATCCCCTCAGATCCACCTTGCTGCTTCCCCTTCCACATCGCGTCCGAATGGCGCCATGGACCCGCCAGCATGAAACACGCGGCCACAGCCATTGCCTCGCCTCGCCAGCGTGTCCGTCGTCTCTGCCATCGTCTTCCTTGTTGACCGGTGGCCGCAGCTGGAGCTCGGAGGCGCCGCTGCACGGTTCCCCTTCTTCCACATCTTCGGTCGCCGCCGCTCTTAACCAACTCCGGCAATGCCCCTCTGCTGCTACTAAACCGTTCACCAGCCTCCGTGTGTGCCGCTCGATGAGCTCCTCCACCTCCCGCCCCTCTCCGTTAGCTTCCTCGCGCGCCGTAGCTAGTTTGCCACCACGCCGTTTTCTGTCCGCCGCCGACGAGCTCGTGGCCATCGCCACAGCCGTCGTCATGCTCGCCTGAGACCGGCATCGTGCTCGTGGTGTTTCTAGGAACCCAACGCACCCGTGCACGCGCTTCCCCATGGCCCATATGCCCCAGCTCGTTGAGCGCTCGAACGTGCTGCCGCCTGCGCTCGTCGCCGGCGTGCCTCCAGTGACCAGATGGTCATGGGCCAGCGCCCGTTGCATTCGCCGCCTCACATACGTCTCGCCCGGCCTCTCAGTTCGCTCGCTAGCGCGCTGCGTCGCCGTTCCCTCTCGCGCCCAACTCCGGCCATCCGCCGATGTGCTCGCCGCGCTCGATTCCGGTCACCCCTACCGCCACAACCACCACCGTTGGACGTGGCGCAACCGTAGCTTTCGAAAGCGCCCGAAAACTCGACGAACGGTTCCCTGTGCGTGTATTCCGGCCATCTCCCGAGCCGCGCCGCCGCGTCTTGACTCCCCAGCGTCGTTCCGGTGCCGTCCGCCGACGTGGCTAGGCGGGCCCCTCCCCTGAGTCGCTGCTAGTGGGCCCTGGTGGCCCAGTTGACCTGGTTGACCCAGTCAACTGCCGACCGGGCAGCCAGTGGATTTGACATGCGGGCCCCACCGCGTAATTAAACTAATTAAAATGTTTTTATAAATAAAAAAATTATCTAACCTAAACAATCGCTGACATGTGGGGCCCTACTACTAATTAACTCTGTCTAATTAAAATAAACCTCTGTTAGCCCCACTGTCTATGATGAGTGGGCCCTACTGGTCATTTTGACCAGTCAACCAGTGTGTTGACTGTTGACATCATGCCCACGCAATACTGATGTCATAATTCCATTTCTGTTAATTTAGATAATTTTAGAAAATGATTAAAACTTTAGAAAAACATTGAAAATAAACCGTAGCTCAGATGAAAATGTTTTCTGCATGAAAGTTTCTTAGAACGACGAGACGAATCCAAATGCGCAGCCCGTTCGTTTGCCACACATCCCTAGCATAGCAAACACGCAACTTTCCCCCTCCGGTTCATCTGACCGAAAACGCGAAACACTGGGAATACTTTCCCGGATGTTTTCCCCCCTTCGCCGGTATCACCTACTACCGCGTTTGGGCACCCCTAGCAACGCTCATTGCCATGTCATGCATCGTCATGCATTTGTTTGCATTATATTTATTGTTTCTTCCCCCTCTTCTCTCGCTAGACTCCGAGACCGACGCCGCTGCTACCCAGTTCGACTATGGTGTTACTGCTTTCCATGAATCCTATCCTGATGCATAGCCTGTCCTTGCTACTACTGTTGTTACCTTTACCTGCAATCCTACATGCTTAGTATAGGATGCTAGTATTCCATCATTGGCCCTACATTCTTGTCCGTCTGCCATGCTATACTATCGGGCCGTGATCACTCGAGAGGTGATCACGGGTATATACCTATATACATAATATATGATACCTGTGGTGACTAAAGTCGGGTCGGTTCGTAGAGTACCCGCGAGTGGATCTTTGTGGTGGAGCGACAGGGCAGGTTGAGACCACCTAGGAGAGAGGTGGGCTTGCCCCTGGTCGGCGTCTGCGGTTACTCCATAATAACACGCTTAACGAGATCTTGGTATTTTATCTGAGTTGGGTCGTTGACCTTATACGCACTAACCGCTGCGTGAGACAAGATATGGGCAACCGGCGTCGTGGTATCAGCCGAAGCCTTCGTGACGTCAGTGACTGAGCGGCGCGCGCCGGATTGGACTGGAACGCCTGCTCTTGTATTAGGGAGGATAGGTCTGCTTTCGGCCGCCCACGCAACGTGCAGGTCTGCAATGGACGATGGGCCCAGACCCCTGCGCCATAGGATTTAGACCGACGTGCTGACCTCTCTGTTGTGCCTAGGTAGGGCTGCGACATGTTGATCTTCCGAGCCCGGGCATGACCCAGGAAAGTGTGTCCGGCCAAAGGGGATCGAGCGTGTCGGGTAATGTGGTGCACCCCTGCAGGGAAGTTTATCTATTCGAATAGCCGTAATCTTCGGTAACAGGACGACTTGGAGTTGTACATTGACCTTATGACAACTAGAACCAAATACTTAATGAAACACACCCTTCCAAGTGCCAGATACAACCCGGTGATCGCTCTTTAATAGGGCGACAAGGAGAGGATCGCCGGGTAGGATTATGCTATGCGCTGATACTTGGTAAACTTACCATCTACTCTCTTCTGCATGCTGCAAGGTGGAGGCTGCCAGAAGCGTAGTCTTCGATAGGATTAGCTATCCCCCTCTTATTCTGGTATTCTACAGTTCAGTCCACCGATATTGCCCCTTTACATAGATACCCATGCATAAGTAGTGTAGATCCTTGCTTGCGAGTACTTTGGATGAGTACCCACGGTTGCTTTTCTCCCCCTTTTCTCCCTTTCCTTTCTTTCTGGTTGTCGCAACCAGATGTCGGAGCCAGAGCGACGCCACCGTCGACGCATTTACTCCTACTACACCGGAGGTGCCTACTACTACGTGCAGGCTGCTGACGACGACCAGGAGTAGTTTAGGAGGATCCCAAGCAGGAGGCCTGCATCTCTTTCGATCTGTATCCTAGTTTGTGCTAGCCATCTTATGGCACCTTGTTTGCTTTATGTCTGTACTCAGATATTGTTGCTTCCGCTGACTCGTCTATGATCGAGCACTTGTATTCGAGCCCTCGAGGCCCCTGGCTTATATTATGATGCTTGTATGACTTATTTTATTTTTAGAGTTGTGTTGTGATATCTTCCCGTGAGTCCCTGATCTTGATCGTACATGTTTGCGTGTATGGTTAGTGTATGACTGAATCAGGGGCGTCACACCCTTGCACGTAGTTAAATGCATGATTAAAAAAACTAGGGCAGGCCGATAGAGTATACTCATTGAATGATCTAGTAACACCATATGAAATATTTGCATCTATGCAAGGGGATTGGGTATTCATATTACCTTTGTAGACTTCAAACCCTAGATGATGATCTCTTCGTAGTACGAACAGGCTGGAGACCGTTCGAAGCTTCGTCCCCAGCGGAGTCTCCAAAAAGTGTGTTCGCACACGAACACGTCACCATGTACCCTCGATGCCAGGGGTGATGCACCGCAGCTCACGTCGAAGGAGACCTGGCTGGAAGCGCGGTACGCAAGCAGTCCGGCTGGCGCTTTTGTAGACCCGAAACCCCACATGTCCGGGAGGGACCCCGTCAGAGCGCGCGGCAACTATGGGCTGCCCTAGGTCGACCTGATCGACCCTAGGGCCTCGTGGATCGCTGCCCTCCTTCACGAAGAACGAACGAATAACAAGGAAGAAGAAGAACAAGGGAGAAGATAAAGGTAAAGGTAAAAAGTGATATATTATGTGTTGGTATTCAATCGGCCGTCACCTCTTACATATATATGAGGCGGCTGGACTTTCCGCACAAGAAAATGACTCAAATCTCATCCAAAACATCAAAACTTAACCTAACTCGGACTAGGGGGGTGGAACTTCCGGTAGTCCCGGAACTTCCGGGCTAAAATTACATCAAGTAGCCCTCTTGCACCACTCCTGTAGCTCGCATATGGCTTCACATCGCGGTGGTCACAAAAGCAATGTTGTAGATCTTGCAATGGAGAAAAACTCATTAGTTGATCACTTTTTCATTTGAGGTCATCTTGAGGTTGAATTCGATCCTCCAAATATGCAAATAATGTTGATATTTCAGTTTATAGGGCGCACCGCGTGCAAACTTTCGGTTTAGCCCAGAACTTCCGAGGTAGACTTCTACAACACACCGTTTTGGCTCTAACTTTTACATACAAACTCCGATTGAGATGTTTTTTATATCAAAATCAATTGTTTTGACGAGACTCACAACTTTGTGTTGAAACTTTTTTCGTACAAGGATGTCTTAATTGGGTTTCAAGCCATTCTTTAATCTTGTGTCAACATGAGCATCTCTGATCTTGTCATAACTTTTGCATCCGAGCTCTGTTTTAGACCATCTTCATATCCATCTTGATCTTCTCGAAGAGAGCCATCCCATGAAGACTTTCAATAATAAGTTTGAATTAATCTTGACATACCTTCAAGCTACTCTTTATGACCGTGTCACTTTTGAGCGTCAACACGGCGACGACCTCCCTGGCGGCTGCCCGCAAGCAAGATCCAACAGCGACAGCACCCAACGTGGGTGACCCAAATGCCTCCCAAAAGCCGCCCATCCCCTATAGATGACTGCAACGCCCGCACGGCCGCACTACCCCTTACTGCCACGTGCTTCGCAACCCCTCGCAACTGCCACGACGCTTTGACCAGAGAAAACCTCGTTTAACCAGAAGATACCGCCTTTGCCAGCCACCGACAACCCATGCTCTTGCCAACCGTCCCTAACAAAAAAGGCCAACAGACCTGCCACCTCACCAGATGCAGGTTGTACACACGAAGACCCGGTCAAAATCGATCGCACAAGGCAATCGATCGCGTGGATCTCTCCTGGACGATTTTTCCTAAGGGAGCTTAGTGATATAGGGTATTTCTTCAATTAGAAACATCTGACATGGATGACGCACCTCAACGATTAGCGATGGTGATGACAACGACCATCTACTTGCACATACAATATACTTCCATGTTACTTGGTCATATCATGGGTGTACTATCACTGATCCAATTTTACATGCAAATATAGTAACCGACTAGAAGGGAAAGGCGCGCTTTGTTGCGCCCGCTCCATTATAACCGATAAAAAACAAAGCATTCATCAACAAAGTCTTCATGTTCCTATCTCTCGACCAAACAATACATTCTGGCGAGCCTCGGAGTTTTGTGTATCAAGAAACTAAATTAAAAATGCAATACTATCAGTCAACTTTCAAACTGAAGTAGAATGTCTCGAGTCGAGAGAGTAGAGTCGCTAAGCAACAACTTTGAGACAGAGCACTTTCAGAGGCAATCAAATAGCATGCAAATCTTTCTAGGGCAAAATTTTGTAGGTGCAACACAAATAAGTGAAGTTGGTGATCATCTGAAATTAGATAATGTATAACAGAAAACAATATGCAAGAACTGGACTATTAAGACGGAAAAAATGACAAAGGTCATCCCAAACAATTTTGGGGGAAATCTTTAGTTGTAGCCATGCATCATGGCCTCGCAACACCTTTTAAATTATGGGAGCCTGGAAAGAACAACATATGCTAAATTGTTAAACAAAAAGTGCCGACTTTTCCAGAACCTGTAAATTCATTCCACATTGTAGAAGAGATGAGTACAAAACAGATCTACTAATGGTAAAAAAATCTTCGATTGTAGGTAAAACATTTCCGCCTGAAAAGTATGAAGTAGGCCGAAGAACAATTAAACCTAGACCTAAATCTAAAATGTAAGCATCAGGTTATGCTTACCTCAACCAACAGACTGCATGCAAAATAGAGGTTTGTATGGTATCTCCCTGATGGAATTGTGCATGCGATGATTGCTAAAATCCTTGCATAGGGTAGATCTAGCTTATCCAGTTGTTCAAATCCTACTACCCAATCCTAGCCTTACTACTTGTTGTGCAAATATCAGTTTGACGCTTAAGGAAGCTGGGAAGTAACTTTAAATGTGTCGTGCTTCGATTGTTATGTTATCCCAAAAGTATATGATATATACATAGCCATGATCCATTCCATTATAGTTGTATGTTCGAATGTCCAACCTCGCTGTCCCTTTTGGCTTAATAGTATTTGATGGGGAATCCAAATTGTTCAAAACAAGAATACCAAAATTTAACTTCCTTTCTGAAAGTGTAGAAAGTGAGTTGCTAATGTTCCAATACATAATTTTTTATGGACAACAATCTGATGGAAAAAGTATTCATCATCCCAAGTGAATGACCCAACTGTTTTGCGAATGATTTTTTATTTGAGTACACAAAACAACTTTATCCCTACCTTAACTGAGCTTACATTATTCAGATTAGTAATCCTAAGGAGATACGCTCATAGAAAAACATGGTTATTGGTGTAACTTATGTAGTACAAATGATTAGGATAATCCAGCTACGGCTGTAAACTTTAGCAAGAATAAGTATTATAAAAGTGAGGATTCTAAGACATCATAATTAAGTACACCAGAATGCATGCATATTTGCACCGGAAAATCTTAGTAGCTCTAAGAAACATGCATAAAGTGCCTGTAAGTATTGCAGCAAACAACAATCGATGTAGCATGTTGATTGTATTCAACAAAGGGGTCATGTAGAATAATATCCAACCTCCTCCTTCCAAACAATAAATATATTAATAAAGGATAAAAAACAAAGAAGCACTTGTGATGCACCAGCTCAAGTGTACCAGACCACAAGTATAAGTGAAGTATTACTGGTCCTGTAGATACGACCCCCAATCAAGAATATGGTCCACCCAATTATATGCTAATATTAGAATTTTTATTATGACACACAACAATCCAAAAAGAGCAACAATTTCAGAACAAGGCAGTTCCTTCAAACTTTAGTAAATTTTAATTTCATCTGTACTAAGTTCTTCATTGGTACAATTCATGTGCCCTTATAGAGCTAAATTTTATACAACAAAAAATGCTAATTCCAGTAGGGGGTCCGTACATAAAGAACTTACTACTGGAGTCCAAACAATTTAAGATTATGAGATCCAAATTTCACGCAGACGTCATTTTTTTATAAAACCACCTCATATATTAATTAACCAACATTAGTTATTATAATCACTCATTACAAAATTCACCACGCAGGGCGGAACACCACTAACTAAGATACCATCTGATCTATTATAAAAGCTAAATTTAGCAATCATATGGGCCACCACATTGGCCGAGCGATTGATTTTGGAAATCTTAAGACTAGATATAAGCTTGGAGTTACTCATCGCTTCCTTCTTCAAATCCACCAATGATGATCTGTCAAAATTTTCGTTTTCCAGGGTCGCCACCACAAACGCACAGTCAGTCTCTAAGATTATAGAATTTTATAGAGTAATACCTATATAAAACCAGCAATGCAAGCACGGAGCTCCGCCTCCTCCACGCTTTTACAAAGTCCAATGAAATCCTAGGAGGAGACTATGACCCTCCCAGAAGAGTCCCTTGCCACCACCCCCACACTCGCCGCACTAATGCTCTCCGCGAAACTTGCATCGACATTGATCTTTATATAATTCAAAGGGGTAGTTGCCATATCACCGGAACTTCTGAAGGATTAGGCGTAGTACTTGATCCGGCCACCCACACAGACTCATTTTGTTTGAGCATACAAATTGCAACACTTGAGAATGAACTTGTACTTTGATGGATAAGTATTGGTCATTATAAATTCTAAAATATACTGACCGGGAGAAATGGCAACACAAAATTATAAAGAAAATTACCACCAAACACTTTGTATCCATATTTACGGAGCAGAGTTGATGCATCCATGTAGATGTAGCCTACCAAATCAATACAATATGAAACAGAATAGCAGAATCCGCATTTAAAAGTTGAATGATAAGTGACAAAGATGAATCAGGAGTGCCAGTGAGTTGATTTTGTTGGTCGATGACCCAAGTCCCTAATCTGCAACTCCGTTGTGGTTTCGCTCGCCTCATGTAGTTGGCGGGCAGAGAAACACACCTGCGGGACATGACAACAATCAATAGAGAAAGGTGACATACGCGTACGCACAAAGAGGGAAGGGCTGGAGGAACACTCGCCAGATCAATCAAACGCGGGGGCGAAGCAAGAAGGGCCGCATTGAAGACGTGGACAGAGTGGCGACAGAGCACCCCCAAATAGCCTCTTGTCGAGCGGTTGAGCTTCCCCCAAATTGCCTCCCCTCTGCATGCAAAGACTACAGAAAGTCCCTCAAGCCCAACCCTGCAGACATGAGGCGCAATGTTGGTTGCAACCAAAACGCCAAATAGAGCACCACCACAAGAACCCGCCCCAACAAAAATTGGTGTTGCTGGCTTGCCGAGGGGGCACGCGCTACCTTCGACGACATGAAGAGCACCGCCAACAAAAATAGGAGCACGTCATCCTGCGGCATACATGCTCGCTTTCCTCGCGGCAAGGGGTGCGGAGGCCGAATTGGCACAGGACGGGTGCGGTCGTCACCATCCACGCCCCAATGGGGAAACACCACAGCCTTCTTCACCTTGTTGTCCACCGGTCAGGTAAAGATTTGGCGGCACATAGATGGCACGGTAAATCCGGTGGAGTCGCAGATTGGGGCAACTGGATCCGGCAGAATCGGGGGGCGGGGAGCACGCATCCAACATCACACCGTGTGGTAGAGGAGGGAATCCAGCATGGCTTTGTTGGCCAGGAAGCACAGCCAGACAAGGTGCTGCATGAGTTGGGGCTGATGGTTGCGCTAGGAAGAAGGAGGGGGCTCATCAGGCGGCGATGAATGTGTTGCGATGGCGAGGGAGAGAAAGGAAGCAGCGGCGTAAGGGATGAGGAGAGAGAGAAAGGGGTCGAGTGGAGAGAGGCGGTCACTGCGCGTGAGCGCAGTCCCACACCATGCAGCCGGGACCCACCGAGCGGGAGACCCCTTCACAGAGCCCACACTGGTTACATGGTCAAAATCGAGAGAACAAAATCGCAATCGCTAGCCTCAATTGATTCTCAGCGCTCCAAGCCCAGGGAGCTTAGTGATTTAGAGGATGATACCAGCAAAACTGACACAAGAAAAAAAAACAATCCTTCATCTTCAAAGGGTGTCCACATATTGTAAATATATATTCATAAATTTAAGAATTGATCATGCATTTTTAAATAATTGGTGTCTATTTTATGTGCTGCTCCTTCATTTTCAAAGGGTGAGAAACTAATGTTGAGGCACATAGCCTCACTAAACACACTTTAGGACTTTCTTTAGGACGCCATCTATGGCTCCTCAATCCTCTGGATCTAAATTGTATCCCCATGAACCTTGTTTGTGATCATTAATAAAGAGTGTGTTTAGACACACACACACACACAAAAGATGAAGAGCTCAGGGAGCTCCTAGCCGTTGCGGGGAATAAACCAAGGTTTATTCATCGAAAACCACAATATGTGGGATACAAATCGGGTCATGAGGTTGACCAAACTACTCGTGGTGACCTTGACTAAGAGAAAGAAAAAATATTAGCTAACCAATGTGCCTGCTATACAATGCACGACCTTCCAAAATAAAATTACACTGAAATCAAGCAGCTTGGGTTTTAATTTCGCTAATGATGGCTCCGCAGCTTCCATGACTTACCTTACTGATGTCCCCAGTCAGTTGCTTGGAGTCTAAGGCGACGATGAAATTCTTTAGTTGTAGATCTTGAGCCAAAGCTAAAACATCCCGACATGCCATTGCCTCAAGGGTGGCAGGATCATCAACTCCACGATCACAAGTGACGAACTCCCCAAGAAAGTGCCCGTCCTGTCTGTGCATACGGCGGCGAATGCTTAATCTTTGCAGGAAAAGTGCACCCCGCTAGGGTGGGCTGACCTAGTTCGTGCACTTTATGTCCTATCGCACAAGGATCATTTTTTGTATATATTTGGCCAATTTTTTGGCTGGTTTTTCGGCTTGGCTGGATTCCACCCGTTTCTTATTCAGTACCATTATGAATTGAATCATACTTATATTCCAGCCCTTTTAAATTAAAAATATTCAAGCTTCTAAAAAGAGTTCATTTAAAAAAACTTATGAAAAATTTAAAATAATGTACAATTTTTAAGAATAATTAGAGATCTTGAAAATGTTAATAAATTCTTAACGATTTTGAAAATAAATTCATAAATTTAAAATTCTTTAATTGTTTAATGAAAATTGTAAAATAAATAAATGGCACATATGTTACAACATGTTCGTGTATTTAAAAAGTGTTCATGAATTTTTCAAAATTTTGAATTCTAAAATGTTCACAAATTTTAAAACCTGAATCTGATAGGAGCGAAAAAGGATAAAGAAATCAAAATGAAGGAAAATAAAATAGGAACTTAAAGAAAAAAAACGCAAAAGAATATAAAAGAAAGCAAAAAGGGAAAGAGAAATAACAAGAAAGAGCAGAAACAAAAATTAAAAAGAAATGAAAACCCAATATAACCGGAAGATAAAAAATAAAAAATAAACAGGTCAAAACCTTCTACAATATTCAAAGACCAAAACAAATCACGTCTGTGGTGGTATGGCCTCTTAGCTAGAGGAAAGTGTGTGTTTCCTATGAAACGTGAAGTATTCCCGCATTGGGCGTGAACTAGGAATTTGCGAGGAGCTCCATAGTGTGGAATAGCCCCCCAAAACGCACCCCACCGGAATGGGTCGGCCCGTTTTGCTGCCGTTGTAAGTTTTATCACAAAAAAAAGTCTGACTGGTACCAGTAGATCCATGTATATTTTGAGGTAGTTCAGTAAGAGTGTTTTGAAGATGTGGTATTGCTCTATCCATTCACGCCTCTGTTTGCAATTATGGAGTACTCTAGCTTGCCATTACCATGCTCTACTTTTGCTAAATGTTGCTCCTGACAGATTGTTAACATGAGATTTAGTTTTGCCATGTTTTTTGCTAGTGATACATGCACCATATGAACTTGCTCTTGCCATGCTTAGCTTCATGAATATGTCTACTTACTGTTGATAACCTTGTTATGCCATGAAATGCTGTGTGGTGAGTGGCATGAGCTTGCAAAGTTGCTATCATGAATCTGTTTTCTTCCATGCTCTGTTTTTCTTCTAAGTCTGAAACTGATCATATCATTTGCCATGTTTGCATTGATGCTACCATCTTATCCATGTATCTTTGGTTAAAGTTCATTAAGGGAGTTTCGTTCTTTGCCTTTAGTACTAGCATTCCATGCCTTTTGTTTTTCATGATATGTTCCTGTAGCATGTTGTTTGCTAGCTCTAAACATTGCTACCTGATGCTGTTTTTGACATGTTAGTATTTTCACCAAGTCTGTGAGTCTGTTATCATTTGCATTTTCGCCATGCTATTTTGAGCTTTTTAGAATGAGTTTTAGCAAGAGCTCAGTGCTCATGATTTGTAGAGATTCATGTGTACTTCGCTTTCATTTGTTTTTTTTTTTTTGCTATGTTGGAGTGCTATAGCATAGTTTCTCGGTGCATCTTAAGTGCTATGATGTTGTTAGTCGCAGTTTTGCATCATTCTTGTTTTGCTTGTCATTTGCAAACCGTGCATCCGTTTTCGGTGATCCTTATATCGATTTCGACCGAAATCACCCCATATTTCCAGTGGCATGCTAGGTTTGTCAAGTTGATGCCTTGATCATCCTTTCCCTTCCGGAGTACCCATATGCTTTGCACATCATACCTTCCATCCCATGCCATGTATTGCATCATGTTGCTTGTGCATTGAACCGTGATTGATTGTTGTTCCGTTGCTTGTGTTCTTGCTTTGGGTAGAGGCGGGAGAAGAGTTCATGAACGAGGAACCTGTTGAGTACGCTAACGAGAAAACTTTTGACAACTCTGAGAACTTTGCAGGCAAGATGACCATTACCCTCGATATCACTTCTATCTTTGCTTGCTAGTTGTTCGTTCTATCGCTAGGTCGCGCTACCTACCACTTGTTATCATGCCTCCCATATACCCATGTCAAGCCTCTAACCCACCTTCCTAGCAAACCGTTGTTTGGCTATGTTACAGCTTTTGCTCAGCCCCTCTTATAGCGTTGTTAGTTGCAGGTGAAGTTGAAGATTGCTCCATGTTGGAACATGATTATGTTGGGATATCACAATATCTCTTATTTAATTAATGCATCTATATACTTGGTAAAGGGTGGAAGGCTCAGCCTTATGCATGGTGTTTTGTTCCACTCTTGTCGCCTTAGTTTCCGTCATGCCGGTGTTATGTTTCTTGATTTTGCGTTCCTTACGCGGTTGGGGTTATAAGACCCCCTTGACAGTTCGCTTTGAATAAAACTCCTCCAGCAAGGCCCAACCTTGGTTTTACACTTGTCTAACAACCTATAACTTTCCCTAGGGGTTGCAAACCCGAGGGTCATCTTTATTTAACCCTCCCCCCAGGCCGGTGCTCCTCTGAGTGTTGGTTCGAACCGGGCAGCCTGCGGGGCCACTTCGGGGAAACTTGAGGGTTGATTTTACTCGTAGCTTGACTTATCCGGTGTGCCCTGAGAACGAGATATATGCAGCTTCTATCGGGATTTGTCGGCACATTCGGGCGGTCTTGCTTGTCTTGTTTTACCATTGTCAAAATGTCTTGTAACCGGGATTCCGAGACTGATCGGGTCTTTCCGGAAGAAGGAATATCCTTCGTTGATCGTGAGAGCTTGTGATGGGCTAAGTTTGGACACCCCTGCAGGGTATAAACATTCGAGAGTCGTGCCCGCGGTTATGTGGCAGATGGAAATTTGTTAATATCCGGTTGTAGAGAACTTGACACTTGACTTAATTAAAATGCATCAACCGCGTGTGTAGCCGTGATGGTTTCTTTTCGGCGGAGTCCGGGAAGTGAACACGGTTTGGGTTATGTTTGAACGTAAGTAGTTCAAGATCACTTCTTGATCACTTCTAACTTCACGACCGTTGCGTAGTTTCTCATCTTACTCTTGTATTCGTATGTTAGCCACCATATTTGCTTAGTGCTTGCTGCAACCCCACCTCATTACCACATCCTACCCATAAGCTTAAATAGTCTTGATCTCGCGGGTTTTGAGATTGCTGAGTCCCCGCGACTCACAGATACTACCAAACAGTTACAGGTGCCGATGAAACCAGTGTAGGTGATGCTACCGAACTCAAGTGGGAGTTCGACGAGGACCTTAGCCAGTACTACGTGTCTTTTCCTGATGATCAGTAGTGGTGCCTAGTTGGGACGATCGGGGATCTAGCATTTGGGGTTATCTTCTTTTCATTTGGATTTGTCCGTAGTCGGACTATGTGTGTACTCTAAATGATGTATGAATTATATGTTCATTGTGTGACGTGGCGATTGTAAGTCAACCCTCTATTTATCACTTTCTTGTTCATTACATGGGAATGTGTGAAGATGACCCTTCTTGCGACAAAACCACAATGTGATTATGCCTATAAGTCATGCCTCGACACATGGGAGATATAGCTGCATCGTGGGCGTTAGGCATTTCCTATTTAGCGCCACAGGCGGTTTTGCAAACGGGCGCCTGCACTGGCAACCGCAAGCTTATGCTTAGAAAGTTCTTGCGTTCATTTTACTCTTTCTCCAGCTTGAATTTATTTTTATTTTCTCATTTTTTCTTTTCTTTTTTCTTTTTCTATTTATTTATTTTTCTTAAATGCACGATTTAAATTGATGAATTTTTTCTTCAAAATTGATGAACATTTTTTTCAAAAATCCATGAACTTTTTCCCAAATCGATGAAATTTTCTCAAAATTTGTGAACTTTTTAAACATTCAATGAATTTTTGTCAAAAATCCATGAACTTATTTTTCAAATTGTATCATGTTTTTCCAGTTTAATGAACTTTTTTGAAAATCCGTGAACTTTTTTCAATTTTGATGAACTTTTTTCAAAATTGATGAACTTTTTTCTAATTCGATGAACTTTTTTCAATACATGAACTTTTTTTAAGTTGGTGAACTTTTCTGAAAATTGACGAACTTTTTTTGAAATATATGAACCTTTTCTAATTCACGATTTTTTGGGTTAGATAATTCAAAAAATATACATCAGTACAGTTCTGTGCAATAAAATAGCACGGCGACATTGTTATTATGTAATTGGTGCTATTATCTATCACTAATGGCAGGTAGCTTGAGTGGTCAGTGAACACGTACGTTATTGCAACTGTGCAAGTTTGAAACCTGGAGAGAACTATTATTTTTTCGGGTTTTTTACCATATATGTTTTCTGAAGTTGTGTGTGTTTCGTGGGCCGGCCCAACTGGGCGCTGCAGTAGGTGCCAGGGAGGAATTCTGGCGCCTCTAGCGCCCAATAGGCGCTCCCGGTTTGTTGGCTGTGTTGGTATAAATGTCTTGTTGGTATTCGCCTTTCTTTTTTTATTTAGGTAAAATTATTTGTATGTATTCAAACATTTTAATTTCCAATATATTTCTGAAATATGGTATGGAAAAATGTTCATACATTTTAAAATTTTATTTATTCATTATGTACTTGAAAAAGGCTTCATATGCTAAAAATGCATGTGTCTAAAAATTTCTCAATTTATTTCAATTTTCTATATGAATTTTCATAAATAAAAAATGTTTCTCGTATTAAAAAATGAAAAGGAATTAGAAAACACAGAGAAACTGAAATGAACAAAAGAACAGCACTACCAACCTTAGGAAAAGGAAACAAAATATAAAAATCAACAAAATAATAAGAAACATCTGTAATAAAGAAATACTACATGGGCTGCCCATATATCATTGTTCCATTCATTATAGCGTGTATTCTTTGCTACGAGCGAAGATTAGCAACTTCTCGGAATCTACTATTTGAGGGCCCCCTTCCAAAGTGCTTGCATCGAAAACTCGGCATCCTGTTAGTGAGCGAGGCGTACGAGGGCGGAGTGCCTCGATGTGTCGCACAACGGGTGTTTTCATCAGCACAATTTTTTGTCTTTCTTTTGGTTTTTTCTGATTTGTTTGGTATTTCATTTTTGGTTTTTTCTCATCATTTTTTTACATCTAACATGAGTGTGTGCTTCAGCATGAAGTATCGTTATGCTTTTTGCGTGAAAGCACACTGTGCTTCCCCAAAAATTGAAGCACAAATGCGCTTGCATGATGCAACAGTTGTACTTCTGCATACTTCCCCCAAAGGTGAAGAACACTACAGCTTCTCGCATGAAAGTACAACTATGCGTCCCTAAAACTGAAGCACAATTACTGTTGTATTGAAGCAAGGGTTCATAGTGTTTTAGAGCACATACTTCACCCATAAAATTTTGTCAAAACCTATCAACATGGGATGTTTTTGAGAACTCGACGCTAGGAGTGCAGAGGTGGAGATGGTTTGTAATATGGAAACACGATTAAAGAGATAAATAGTTTCGTAAAAAGAATCTACGAAAAGCACAAATAAACCCACCCATCTCTCCCTACGCGTGGGGGAAAATCTAACAGAAACTACTTAATTGCAACAACTGGCACATATCCTATGCGCCACTTTTCATCACCAGAGAAGGTCTGGGTGACCTTTATGCTTCCCCAAGTGAAGCACAGTTGTGCTTCTCACATGAAAGCAGAGTTGTATTTCCCCATAACTGAAGCACAAGTAGTGTCGTATTGAAGCACGGGTTATTACAGTTTTGGAACACATATTTCACCCTTAAAAAGTTTGTCAAGATCTATCAACATAGTATTAATTTTTTAGATCTCGACTTGAGGAGTGCAAAGGTGAAAACGTTCATAATTTGGACGCACGGTTCAAGAGATAAATCATTTTGAAAAATTAAATCTACAAAAACCAGAAATAAACCCACCCATCCCTATGTGCGAGAAAATAAAGCATGTCCGAATGACCGTTGCAGGGGGTACACCTTAACTAATGATTCCTAAGTTTCCTAGTAGATGGGCCTGTGTGTATTGGATTTTGGCTCCGACACAATGCAAGCTTTGTCCATGGCACGTAACTTGAACAAGTCTAGAGACATCTAATTTGGCGCTCACTACGCCGACGAATAGTTGCCCAAACGCATAGTCGCATGCATCATGGGACGGCCAAGTTCGGCCGCTGAGTCTTGTTTGTTATAGAGCACCCCTCCTACACGTTTTAGCAATTTTTCCGGTTTGCACTTGTGTTTTTACATGAAACACAAGCATTTTCTTAAGAAAAATGTGATTATTTTATAATTATATGAACAATCTTAAAGAGAAGGTGTTGCATTCTTCTGAATTTACATGAAATATTTATTAAAATGTGTTAATATTTTTAAAATTGCACAAGCATTGTCTAAAATGCATGATTGTCTTCAAAGTTTGCACGCACAATTTTTGAGAAAAGGTCACCATGTACTTCAAAATGTACATCATGTGTTGAAAAATGTTTGCCATGTTTTAGAAAAATGTTCATGGTGCATTCTGAAAATATTTCAAACTTATCTGTATAGATGAGAAAATAAATCAAAGAAAAGGGAAAAAGAAAACCAAAGAATGAACACAAATTAAAAAAAACACGGTGCAAATGGCCCGGCACAGCTCACACGGTCAGCAATCTGCCGCACTGAGTGTTGAGTAGGAAATACCACAAGTCTCGCATAAGCTAGCGAGGTAGCACGCCTCAAAAAAAAAAAAAAAAAGCGAAGTAATTGGTCAGGTGAATGTGCATGCCGGGGACTCATGATATTTGGCGATAATGACAAAGCTTGGATAAACGTGTGATACGGGTGCCATGAATTGAGTTTGTCCGTTTGCAGTCTTTTGTTTCTTCCGAATGATCCAGTTGCACACACTCCCGGCAGATATGACATGTGTACAAACAGCATTTTCACGTGAAACAGAAAGCTCTCTTCTTATCCTCCGAGACCAAGAGATGTAGGAGTATATCATTTCTACACGTCAAGCATCTCTAGGTGTGTATATATATATAGAGAGAGATATACATGAATGAACCAAAATATCAGAGTTAGTGGAGGTACAGTACAACACAAGGTCACAAGCACCCAAGGGTAGGACCACAATGGTGAAGTTCACCTCACGCCGGAGTTTGCCCGAGCTGGTGGCGCCGGCACGGCCAACACCGCGCGAGACCAAAGTCCTCTCCGACGTCGACGACTGTTATGACCTACGAGTCTACTCTTTTGGGATCGAGTTCTTCCGCTGCCGACCAGGCGGCCATCCAACGACGACGCCAGCAAAGGCCGTCAAGGTAGCGCTTGCGGAGGCTCTGGTGTACTACTACCCCATGGCCGGTCGGTTGAGAGAGATTCTCCACACTAACAAGCTGGTGGTGGACTGCACCGGAGAGGGAGTGGTGTTCGTGGAAGCATCGGCCGACGTGGGGCTGGAAGAGTTTGGAAATCCATCACCGCGGCCCCCATACCCATGCATCGAGGAACTATTATGTGACGCCGGCGATATCAAAGTCGTGGTTGACAAGCCCTTGTTCTTTGTCCAAGTATGATCGATCTCCTTATACTCCTTTTCTCCGCACTCGTTTTGTTTGTGGAGACATGTCCTTTCAGTTTCATTTTATTCAAAGTTACCATATGGTTCTTTGTCCAAGCATGTGTGCAAGGAGGAGGGCCGTGCAAAAAGCTACCACATAACAGTAGTCAACCTACCGCCCGTGTAAGTCAAAGTTGATGTCGCGTGGATAGAACTGCGGGTGACACACTTGGAAAACATTTTAGGATCCAAATATGCATTTCAGAGTATTAGGATTAGGACCAACTCGGCACCCCTCAAATAGTTTTAGGACCTGTGGTGTATTTTACTCTTCCGTAAATACATATGGCTTGCTACTCCACTAACTCTGATATTTTGACTGCTAATCCACGCCGGCAAATAACCCACATCTTGTTAGTAAAATTAATGGTTAAAGCTGAATCTTGGATTACATGGACGTCTAACCAACATGTGTGCCTACATGGGCTTAATATTTCTTCACAATTTAACATATACTCCCTCTGTAAACTATATAAGAGCATTTAGATTACTACTTTAGTGTTCAATGCTCTTATACTAGTTTACAAAGGGAGTATCATTTTGCACATGGATATAACTCCATACAACCTCTTTTGTTGACATCCCTTTGGATATTCCATGTCGCTTATTATCATGCATATTGTTGACTAGTGTGTCATCCAAACTTAATAAACAAGATGATACCATGCATGTCGCTGTGGAAATTGGTTGCAATATGTTTCAATGAGATTTAGTTGTTTCAGTATGATTATTTGGCTGAATAACATATATCATAGCTTTGGTCACGTTATATGTGCCCTTAGCTACTGTTTGAAAGGGAGTAAGAAAAAAGTTCGAGGATGCATGCATGCAAATAATTGCTAAAGCTAATTGAGATGATGTGTCAATCATGCTGAGGTGGCATAGATACATGTGAATTGGTTGCAATATATTTCAATAAGATTTGATTGCATGAACATCAATATTTGAATTAATTATGTATTGCATCGATTTGATGGCATTATATGTGCCGTCAATGAACAGTCGAAAGGGAACTAGAAAACAAAAACCACAGTAGTGTGGGAGACGCAAACTAGGAATGGAGGACGCATGCTGCGTGCAATTAATTGCTAAAGCTAGATGTGGCAATTATGATGAGGTGGCATAGTTGCATGTACTCTAAAATTAGTTATTTGGGGCTATCTATTTGGACATATAAGAGATTTGTTTGCATTGACATGAATATTTAAGTTATTTGGGGCTATCTATTTGGAGTATATCACAAAGATTTGATTGCATCATATTGTTCTCTCAGTGAATAGTTAAAAGGGTACTAGAAAAGAAAGCCCACAATAGTGCACAGAAGGAAACTACAAATGGAGGGTGCATGCAGGCATGCAAATAATTGCTAAAGCTAGATGCGGCAATCATGATGAGGTGGCATAGATGCATACAGTCTAAAATAAGTTAGTGGGGGCTAGCTATTTAGATATATAAGATATTTCATTGCATGAACATGAATATTTGGATTAATAATATATTGCATACATTTTATTACATCATATGTGTCACTGGGGAAAAGTTGAAAAGGAATTAGACAAAAGCCAGTAATAGTGCGGGAGAAGGGAATTAGGTATTAGAGAATGCACGCATGCAGACATGGCCATCATGGTGAGGTGACATATCTGCTATAGCTAGATGTGGCACTTGTGATGAGGTGGCATTACTGCATGTGCTCTAAAATAAGTTACTGGAGGCAATATAGAAGAGACTTGATGGCATGAACAAGAATATTTGGATTAATAATATAATTGTACAGATTTGATCACATCATGTGTGCCCTCCGTGACAATTGAAAGGGAATCAGAACATACCCACAGTAGTGCGCAAGAAGGAAACTAGGTATTGGAAGACAAATGCGTGCATGCAACTAATTATTAAAGCTAGCTGTGCCCATCGTGATGAGGTCATATAATTGAATGTGCTCTAAAATACCTTAGTAGGGACTAATTATTTAGAAATAAAAGATAACCAAACAAGATGTTAATCTGCTCTTAGATCTAGGATAACCACTAAAGGGTGAGGAATGTACGATTCTGAAACTTGCTCTTGAAAAATGCAAAACTTGGCTTCTACTAAGTTGCACTTTTTGCAAAACTGAAATTGTGGTTTTCAAAATTCTACTTAAAAATAGTGAGGTCAGTATAGAAGGAACTATGCTCAAAGTAAATAGGAGGTGGTGATGCCCGAACGCAGGATGCTTAACCCAACAATTTGTGGTGCTAACTGATAAAAAAGTCTCGGGCGATCTAGATTAGCGTGATTGTTGGTTAAATTCCTTCATAAGTGAAGTTCTAAGGTTTCCATTAATAGCATTTCTAACTATTTGTTTCATTAAGTTCTACGTGTTATCAAGTATCAACCCAACTAAAGGGGTCGAATATGTGATTTTAAAACTCGATTGTGCAGTAGTTAGTTTATTCCACATTAAAAAATATGTATCAAGTAGGCTCACTAAGTGAACATACTGGGGCTCTCAACCTAAGGGTGAATCAAAGAATTCAACTATTACTAATGTAAATTGCTTACATAAATGTCCTAAGAAGATAAATGACACAAGTATGACTCCCACGATGATATTTATTTGAAATTTGGATAGTTGTGTCTATCCTCTATACTTACCTACTAACTATGCTTTGATACTTAGGTCAAGGGGACCTTTCATCTCATGTGCAGTTTCCTCAATCATGATTCTCCATCAAGTATGTCTAGTTTAAGGACAACTAGACCTTCATCACCTTCTTGTTTAAAGGAGGATTTTATTTTAAATACATCATCAATTACAAATTAATTGAAACCTTAACTTTGTTGAAAGTGAAATTTCTCTATATTTGACGAAATCTATAGAAAGTATGATAATATCTACGACATCAACTATGTATAGTATGACAATGTATTTTATGATGAATCTAATGAAAGTAATTTGCTGCTATACATATTGATGTATTTTTCTATTGATTTGTTCAAACTTAAAGAATTTTGACTTAGGACAAAGCTAGAACTTCAGTTATCTTGAAATGAGGTGTTTTTTATTTGGGTTTCCGTTTGATTATCTTTTAGTTTATTTAGTATGAAAGCTATTTTCTATACAGGTGACAGAATTCATAGGTGGGGGATTCACACTTGGTTTCCAAGTATGCCACAACATCGTCGACGGCTTCGGATTGATCCAATTCATAAGAAGTATCGCTGATCTTGCACGAGGCACGCATCCGATAGTGCTACATGTGTGGGAGAGGCACATTTTGATGGCACGCACTCCTCCATGCATCATGGACATCGACCCTGCGTACACGCCGGTCCTAACTGGCTCCGAGTACGATGCCGACGTGGTTGCCGAAGACGTGATGCTATCAACGCCAATTGAGAGCATGGTGCACAAGTACTTCCGCTTCAGCCCGAGAGATATAGCTCATTTGCGAGGGCATCTTGTCTCATGGCTTCTCAGCAGACCTGCCACCGCCTTTGAGCTCATAACTGCAGTAATGTGGCATTGTCGAACGATAGCTCTCGGATATGAGGTCGATACAAAAGTGCGGCTCAGTTTTACACTCAATGCTCGTGGGAAATGGAAGCACGGCCTACCCATCCCGCAAGGTTACTACGGCAATGCCGTTGTGCACACCATCGTGGAGGCCACCGTCGGTGACCTATGCGGAAGCCCTCTCGGCCAAACTGTGGAGCTTCTCCACAAAGCCAAGGATGGCATGTTACTAGAACGTGTGAGGTCGATGGTTGATATGATGGCTTTGTTGCGTGGGCGGCCCACTTTGCCCGCACAACGCCTCTACCGGGTGTCAGATGTTAGTCACATCGGAGATGACGCTTTGGACTTCGGGTGGGCAGAGTGGGTCGGCGGTGGCATGCCGTTACCAAAGGTAACTAGCTTTCACACCAGATACAAAGATGAATGTGACGAGGAATCGGTCATGGTGTCTGTCTTATTGGCAATGCCAGCGATGGATAAGTTTGCCAAGGAGATTGCATCCTGGTTGAACAAAGACTATGGAGGCAGCTACTTGAGACCTAGCTCCCTCTAGTTGTATTTATAAGAAAAGTACACACATGTGTAGTGTACTTCTGTGATTCAACTAGGCGGGGACTACTATCAAACAATAACAAGTGTCATAATTATTCATGAAATATATTTTTAGTATAAGTGTCCCACTTATCTAATCCCAATAGTATTTGCTGGTTTAAGTCATATGTGAGAGGAATCTTGTAGTTATATCCATAAATAAATCTTTACAACATCATGCAATGGATGAATTTTGATCTATTCATTTAATAGTGGTGAATATTGGCCAGTGCAAGTGCGCTGGCTTTGGTTGGGTAACTACAACTGCACGAAATTGCACTACGATGTCCTACGACATTCTCCATGTTCCCTTTAGGTGAGATGTGACGCTATTTGCATCCATGGAGAAGGGACATCCATATTTGTTGTTGGTAAGATTTTGACGTATTCACATGCATGTATAAGGGACAAAAGAGATAAAAGCCATAGATATTTGTTCAAACATATATGCTTGATTTTGGACACGTCATTGTGTCAATGGGAGCTTCAAATTGGTTCCCGTAAAAGTACATTATGACGAATTTTACTTCAATTTTCCCACCCCATGTTATATGTAGTTACCACTGCATTTGTACGAAAGTTACTATGTCTTAGTTTAATTAGTTAGTGTAAGAGATTAGCATAGATATTTGGTTCCGGATACGTCAAGTCGTCAACCTATTTTAGCACTCAAAATTGAGTGATACTACATTTGGTAAACCGCTAAAACTTAAAAAGCTCTTAGCAGAACAATTCTGGAAGAAGTTACCAACATATATAGTGGTGGTGTATTTCCACATATGTTGGTGATGAGTTGCCATCATAATGGTGCAGAACTACTATGGTGGTTAGTTTTAGTTAACAACATGGTGACAATCTTACATACTCGATGGTGTAATGTGCCTTGACGTCTGCGCAGGGCAGTGATGGCGCAGGTAAACCTGGACGCCTGGACGGCAATAGAGTTCAGCTAGTCTGGGCGCGGCACCTGTGTCGACGAAGAGCTCGTCGCCGCCGTGGTCGGGTGCCTCACCGGCTGCCCAGGGTAGTGATGTCGCGGGTTAACCTAGACGCCTGGATGGCAACGCGAAACGGCGGCGGGGGAAAATAAATTGGTTGCCGCTAGTTTAGCAACTTTCTTTCGTGTTGTTAAACAATGCATGCGGAACGGACGTGTGGTTTCCCTTTTGCGATTTTTTTTCTCTCTGTATAAATTGGACGTGGGTTGTTTGATTATTTCCCTTGTGCGCGGGCGTGGGTTGTTTCTCTTGTGCGATCGTGGGTTCGGCAAAGTTTTCGTCCGCCATGTTCTCTTGTTTAATAGTAGTGTAGATTAGGGAAAGATTATGTGAATTTTCAAGAACATGTTGTAAATTATGTAGATTTTTCAAGAATAATCATAGAAATAGAAATTTATTAATAAATTCTTAACGAATTTTGAAAAAAATCATAAATTTTAGAAAAATCCTTAATTTTTAGTGAAAATTGTAAAATAAATAAATGTTAAATATTTTACCACATGTTCGTGTATTATAAAAAGTGCTACGGAATTTTTCAAAATCTAAATGTACAAATTTTAAGACCTGAATTTGTATGAAGAGAAAAGATAAAGAAAACAAAATGAAGGGAAAAAAGACATAGGAACCTAACAGAAAAAACGCAATGGAATATCAAATAAAACAAAAAAGAAAGAAAAATAACAAGAAACAAAACAAACAAAAAACAAAAAATAAATGAAAACCCAATATAACCGGAAGATAAAAAAGAAAAAAGAAACGGGCCAAAACCTTCTACAATATTTCAAAAGACCAAAAGAAATCACTGTGTGGTGTGGTATGGCCTCTTAGCTAGAGTAAAGTGTGTCTTTCCTACGAAACGTGAAGTATTCCCCGCATAGGGTGGGAACTAGGATTTTGTGAGGAGCTCCATAGTGCGGAATAGCCCCCAAAAATGCACCCCATGGGAATGGGCCTGCCTGTTTTGGAGCCGTTGCATGTTTTATCACAGGAACGTTTTCTGATTGGTTTGTTTGCTGTGTTGGTACAAATGTCTTGTCGGTTTTCGTCCTCCTTTTTTTATTTTGGTGAAAGTATTTTTTATATTCAAACATTTTAATTTAAAATATATTTCTGAAAATGCTATGGAAATATGTTCATACATTTTAAAAGTATTTATTCATTATGTATTAAAAAAGGCTTCATATGCTAAAAATGCATGTGTCCAAAAAATTCTTTATTTAGTGGAATTTTGTATATGAATTTTCATAAATGAAAATAGTTGACGTTTTAAAAAAAGGAAAAATAATGAAAAAAACAGATAAACTGAAATGAACATAAAAGGAACATTAAAATGAACAAAAGAACAACACTGCAAACCTTAGGCAAAGGAAACAAAAACAGAAAAAAAAGCCTTGCATCTTCTCGGAAGAATAGCATCTTCTCAGAAGCTACTATTTGAGAGCCTTGCAAAGTGCTCGCAGCGGAGACTCGGCATCCTGTTAATGAGCGAGGCGTACGAGCGTGGGAGTGCCCCGGTGTGCTATGTGGCACGCTCCATCGTCTTCGCGTGTCGCACAGTGGGTGTTTTCATCAGGACGATTTTTTGTCTTTTTTTTTGGTTTTTGTAATTTGTTTGCTATTTCATTTTTGGTTTTTTTCTCATCGGTGTTTTTTTACATCTAACAGGAGTGTGTGCTTCGGCATGAAGTATAGTTGTGCTTTCCGCATGAAAGCACACTGTGCTTCTGCAAATAGTGAAGCACAAATGTGCTCGCATGAAGTAGCAGTTGTACTTCCGCATGCTTCCCCCAAAAGTGAAGAACACTAGTGCTTCTCGCATAAAAGTACAACCATGCTTCCCTAAAACTGAAGCACAGTTAGTGTTGTATTGAAGCAAGGGTTGGTACAGTTTTGGAGCACATACTTCACCCATAAAATTTTGTCAAAACCTATCAACATGGGATATTTTTTAGAACTCGGTGCAAGGAGTGCAGAGGTGGAAATGGTTTGTAATTTGGACACATGATTAATGAGATAAATAGTTTTGTAAAAGAATCTACGAAAAGCACAAATAAGCCCACCTATCTCTCCCTACGAGTGGGGAAAAAATCCCACAGAAACTCCTTAATTGCAACAACTGGCACGTATCCTATGTGCCACTTTTCATCACCAAAGAAGATCTGAGTGACCTTTATGCTTCTCACGTGAGCAGAGCTGTATTTCCCCATAACTGAAGCACAAGTAGTGTCGTATTGAAGCACATGTTATTACAATTGTGGAGCACATATTTCACCCTTAAAAGGTTTGTCAAGATCTATCAACATAGTATCAATTTTTGAGATATCGACGTGAGGAGTGCAAAGGTAAAAACGGTTCATAATTTGGACACACGGTTCAAGAGATAAATCATTTTGAAAAATCAAATCTACGAAAAGCACAAATAAACCCACCCATCCCTATGTGTGGGAAAATAAAGCAGGTCCGAGTGACCGTTGCAGGGGTACACCTTAACTAATGATTTGAAAGTTTCCTAGTAGATGGGCCTGTGTGTATTGGATTTTGGCTCCGACACAATTCAACCTTTGTCCATGGCATGTAACTTGCATAACTCTAGAGACATCCTATTTGGCGCTCACTACGACGAATAGTTGCCGAAACGCATAATCGCGTGTGGATGGCCAAGTTCGGCCGTTGCGTGTTGTTTGTTATAGAGCACCCCTCCTACATGTTTTAGCAATTTCTCTGGTCTGCTCTTGTGTTTTTACATGAAACACAAGCATTTTCTGAAGAAAAATGTGATTATTTTATAATTATATGAACAATCTTTAAAATAAGGTTTTGCATTCTTCTGAATTTACATGCAAATTTTATTAAAATTTGTTAATATTTTTAAAATTGCACAAGCATTGTCTGAGAATGTGTGATTGTCTTCAAAGTTTGCACCGGCAATTTTTGAGAAAAGTTCACCATGTACTTCAAAATGTACATCATGTGTTGAAAAATGTTTGCCATGTTTGTAAAAAATGTACATGGTGCATTTTAAAAATATTTCAAACTTATCTTTATAAATGAGAAAGAAATCAAAGAAAATGGAAAAAAGAAAACCGAAGAAAGAACACAAATTGAAAAAAAATTGTAAAATTACAAAAAAAAAAACCCGGTGCAAATGGCCCGGCCCAGCTCACACTGTCAGCAATCTGCCGTACTGAGTGTTGAGTAGGAAATACCACAGGTCTCGCATAAGCTAGCGAGGTTGCACGCCTAAAAAAAAAAACTAGCGAAGTAATTGGTCAGGTAAATGTGCATGCCGGGGACTCATGATATTTGGCGATAATGACAAAGCTTGGATAAACGTGTGATACGGGCCATGAATTGAGTTTGTCTATTTGCAGTCTTTTGTTTCTTCCGAGTGATCCAGTTGCACACACTCCCGGCAGATATGACATGTGTACAAACAGCATCTTCACGTGCTATGACATGTGAAACAGAAAGCTCTTTTATCCTCCGAAACCAAGAGATGTACGTAGGAGTATATCATTTCTACACGTCAAGCATCTGTATGTGTGTATACTAAGAAGACTAGGCCCGTAAGGATTCGATTTACCTGGTTTTTTTTGAATTTTTTTTACAGCCCTTGTTAACGTGACAGGTGTGATTGATATTTTTATTATTGGTGGACTCGCTCCTTTTCTATTCTTGCGCCACGTCGATTGGTCTTACACCACGTGGATTGGTTCTAGATGATTTTGCTTCTTGATTTGTCTGGCTCTCGAAAGATCATGTCAAATCTTGTGCAACCGGTCACCGCTTCGCTGCTGTATTGCAACTATAAAATCTCCCCTGATATGCGCCCCCAAATCCGGCTGCGTACACGCAACCAATCCCTCCAACCTCGCGCGCCCCCGTCTCTGCTTCCTTGATGGAACTCAGGCAGTGGCGCGCCATTCCTATCGCCGTCATCACACCGCTGACCCCGAGCGGGATCCGCCATCCCCACGGCGAGGCCCCTCCTAGGCAGGCGCCCCTCCCTCGTCACCGCCACCAACAGCCACACTGTTTCCAACGTGGCGGAGCACAGCCACACGGCCGGGGCGCTCGGATTCCGCCCGCTCTTCGGCGTACCCGCCGGCTCGACATGCGCGGTCGGCGGCTCCGGCACGATGGCCCCCCCGCAGAGTCGTCGTCCGTGCGCTCGACCACGCAAGAGGGCTTCAACCATGTGGACCACGCGGGAGCAGGATCCGCGCTCGGATCCGTCCTCGCTGCTCTCCCGTTCGTGGCGCGCGCCGACGTAGCGGCCAGCCACAGCGGACACCCTCGTTTCTCCCAGGAGTGCCACAACGTCGCCGACGCGACAGGGTACGACCTGGACGCTCGGGTTCGGGCTATCCCCGCTCCTCGGCACCGGCGGCTCCACCTCCGTCGCCACGGGAGGGCGACTCGACCTGGGTGATGAAGGTGGCGAGGACCATGGTGAGGAGGACGTCAATGTCGTGGGCCTCGCGGGAGCAAGATTCACGCTCGGCCCTGTACCCGTCGAGTTCCCGTCATCCGTGGCACAAGCTCTACTCGCGGCCAACCATAACGAACGTCGCTGTCTCTCCACGGAGTGTCACGCCGTTGCCGACGCGTTGGGGCACGGCTGCACGGCCGGGGCGCTCGGGCTCCGCCCCCTCCTCGGCACACCCGCCCGCTTCCTCGTGGGCTCCATCTCGAGCGCGACTGGTCTCCGAGGCAAAGTCGTGGTCGGCGCGCTCGCCATGGGAGATGGAGACGGCGAGGGCGAGGAGGACGTCACGGACGAGCTCAGGTACGTCGACTTCTTGTTCCGTCATCTCACGCGCTCTTTGTGTTGATCAAATCCTCCAATTCTCAGATTTGTGTTCGCGAGCTGCAGGTTTCAGGATGTTCATCACCATATGTCAGGACTCAGGAGTCGAATTAAAACTGCGGTTCACTGTTCACATTGTAAGTGTCGAGCCCTCTGATTGTTTGCTTCCTACCTATCTTTACTGGTCACAAAGGTTGATCTACTCTGATTGGTTGCTTATTTCTTATGTTGACTGACCTCAATGGTCGATCTGTATACATATGCAGGGGTCTTCTATCTGCTGGTAAAAGAACTCAAAGCATGCACCATTGGAAAATCAATAGGAGTGATGCAGGAAGTCATGGGAGAAAATCTTTACAAGGAAGTGGTCGTCGCGGCGCCAAAGGAGGACGAAGGCGATTTTGGCTGCATCGTCATCTGTGGGAATGAAGTTCTTCACGGAGTTGCCAACTTCATGGTAGCCAACCAACCTTCTCTCACTTCTCTTCTTGTTTTGTATTGCGCTGCCTAGCCATAGATGGACGAACGCTTTGGTCTACATATATGAACTAAAACACACACAAGCATCAACATCTAGGTTAAGTGCATGTTTGGATTCAGTATTAAGGTTTAGATAGATGCAGGTTATAAGCAGCAAGGTGTCTCTTCAGGAGAAATCCCTTTACATTAAAAACTTGATTCAGGCAATTCGGCGTTTGATTCTGCATTGTAGGCTAGCTGGTGCAAAATATATGACCAATATGCTCATTTTTTTAATATTCTTTTAGTTTTCTCTTAGTTTTGTTCCTTTCGCTTTGGTGTTTGTGCATACTGCTATCATCTTATCAATGAAATAGCCAACACTTGCTGGATATTTCAGGAAAATAAGAAGCGGGGCATGAAGTTGTAATCACAAGTCACAAGGTCACTGGATAGCCATATCATATCATCATTGCGGGAAGTCAAAGAGAAGTTCATAATGATATGACATTTAGCAATTTATATGGAAATTGTTTCTGGCGCCTTCCCTATAAACTTCAACGATTTATTGCAAGATGTGAAAATGAAACCATCTTTAACGCAGTACAAGCATGTAGTTTATTTTGTTTTCAAACAGTTTGATCATATTGGATTGGATGCTCCTATTTTTTTGTGTGTGCTTGCTCTTGGCTAATCCTTAATTGATTTTGCTGTCATGATCTGGTTTTGTATGTTAAATTTCAGATAATTGTGTTGCCACACTGATACACACTTATTTGGCACAGTTTGGGTGAGCCCTGGTCAAAACTAGGTACTATTCACAATTGTCCTCTTCTGCCAGGATTGTAGTTCTCTTTTTGATTGATACTGGCAGAGCATGGCTGCGAATATATCATATAGGATCATTACAGTTCACCTAAGAGTGGTTTTACGTGGTAGTGTCAGAAATGCTAACTTGGTTGTACAAGTCTCGATATTCTTGCTGTTATTTCAATTTTTATTAACTGATCCTATCATTTTGTATTTTTCACCAGCCAAAGCTCGCCTGATTGTGAGAATGGAACTTGTTAACAGTATATTTTGATTAATTAGCTTTGGTATTCTTGCTGTTATTTCAATTTTTATTTATGTTCACCATGTCGGTTTTCTATTGCGGTTATACCGAAGCAGAAGTTGCTTGCTTCCCTAGCTATTTACGCAAAGTACAACGTGTTAGCGACTCAACTGCAGGGTGCAATATGTCAGGGGAGTTTGTTCCTACATGAATATAAAGTTTGTTCTGGGATTATTTGGTTCCTCGGTATCATTTTTAGTATGTATGCACAAGCCTAACCTTACTTTAAAAGAGTTATATGTACCATATTGTATTGTTCATGTGGATACGCTTGACATCTTACTAGGCCTCTCTTAGTTTAAGGGAGTACAATTATTGTGAGGGGAATCAGGTTCAATATTGCTCCCTTATGAGCCTATAGGCATTTCCTTTCTTTATTTCCTCCCTGATGCTTCTGTATGTAATTGTTTCTTTTTAACAAACAATCGGGGGATTTGTATGACATTTTGTTGATTCCATCTACTGATGTTGTTGCTACTACTGTTGGATACCTCTTGCCAGGATTAGTGCAGCGGACTGTGTTTTGCAAGTGTTGTTGACTCAACACCTCTTGAGTCAAGACTGGTTCAGAGAAATTGGTAACTGATTAGTTCACCCTTGATGCACTAGCTTTCTTCACAACATGCAATAGCTTTCTTCACACCATAGTCATCAACGACTGCAACTACAATGCTATGAAGACGGATCTTCAAGAGCTGCTCAGCCGCACAAGAGTTGAGCAAGAACAAAAAGAAGAGTTAGAAATAGAGACATGGCAAAAAGCAAACCTTCAGCCAGGGAAGTAAGGCAAACAAGGATCTCCAAAAATGTTTTTCTCCAGTTTCTAGATATTTTGCCAATCCATTAAGAGTCAAGATGTGCATCCAGCAACAACTTCAACATTGTCTACACAGGGAACAGATCACCAAGAACAAAAGCAGAAGAAATATATTCATCTCTCTACCACTACATTACAGAGACAAACCAAGCCAGAGGATCAACATCTCTGGTCTAAGAAGCGAACCAAACCTTTGCAATTCGGTATCCAGTAGCCATTATCACCACCTACCGTAGATAACATGCGTGTACCAACTAGATGTACTCTTTCTTTGTATGACGCCCGTTTTTCTGTCGGTGCATTTTGTTTTCCCATGTGTTCAACAACATTCGCGCCTGAGCACCATCAAACATATCTCTCCTTCTCACAGTACAAATTTCTCTGTGCCACAATTGTCGCTAATTTTATATTAAGAAAATAGCAAATTTCACCAATATATTTTTTTCTCATAAGTACCAATCATTTATATATAGTAAAAAAAATTACACGCACTACACAAGGATTGGAAGCGAGGAGAACATTGATGGTCGATGCAGTCTACATCAAGGTAGTCTCCTAACAAGGAACACATCTATCTCCTCCTAAAAGAAGGGCATCTCCTAAGAACTCAGTCTACATACGCACGTCCCAGCTATCACTATTAGGGAAAACCTTAGTAGTAGCGCGGGTTTTGAGGCTATCAGCAGTGCGGGCACCCGCGCTATGAATAAGGTGCTAGAGCTAACCGTTAGTAGTAGCGTTGTCTGTACCCGCGCTACTATTATTGACTATATCAGCAGCGCATTTCCCGAACGCGCTACTATTAGTTAGCTGTAGCGATTTCCTGCTCCTGCGCTACTGTTATATCTTTCATCATTTCTCCATTCCGGCTTCAGTAAACTGCAATTTTCAGATACTAGTTCTACTAGATATCAATTTCATAAAGCATTATAGGTACTAGACGAGTAATTTGGAACCGAGGAAGTACTAGATTACAATTTCATATATACTCAACATGCATCCTCAAGCAGTACAAGGTGACATCGACTACGATCATCATATTTAGTTCTAGATGATATCGACGACGATCATCATATGTAGTTCTACATGATATCAACGACGATCATCATATGTAGTTCTAGATGATATAGCCACACATATGTAGTTCTAGATGATATCGGCGGCGATCATCATCCTCAAGCCTGGGCGGTGGGTGTTTCTGATAGTAATTAGGATGGCCTGTCCAACACGAAGATTCTTGCCAACGAGGAATCTCTTCCACCCAACTGAGTTTAAGTGTGTGCGACCGTCTGTGTCCATGCGGTAAGTACAGGTGGTGACGGAGCCCCTTGCGGTAAGGCGTAGTCCAGCTGAGTCTTCTTCATCAGGCTCGATACCACAACTCACAGATAGGTTCTTTGGCAATTTCTGAATAAGAAAAACATATCAATTAATAAATAGCCCCACACATACTCTTGCAAATATATTTCTATTAAGTCTAGATTTCTACACTATCAAAAGGCACAGTACTACGCATTTGTACTAATTAATCATGAATTCTACTAAGCATATCATTGGACTCTACACTAAGCATTTCATCGGATTCACTAAGCATATCATCAAATAATTTGCATTTGTAAGTATACCAATAAAGCATATATATATCATCAAATTACTACAGTCAGTACGTATAACATGCCATTTCATGCCGATCGACCATGGTACTTGTCAGGCGGGTCACGAATGGCACCCCGACAAAGTCATCACGTGGTGGAATTATGTCCCATAGGTTGCACACCTCGTCCTCGCTCAGCCTCATTCTTTGAGCTACGATGGCTTCATGAAGTGGATCCTCATTATCTTCATCATCTTCATCATTTGCATCATCTTCGTCATCTTCGTCATCTTCATCATCTTCGTCATCTTCATCATCTTCCACCAGGTTGAGATAAATGACAGCCAGCTTGGGTCTTTCCGCTCTGAAGGAGAAGCTGATCAACTCACCACCAGTAAGACGCATGCGGGCGAGGAAACGGGCCCATCCATCTCCTCCAATCTATGACATATTGCGTCCTTTCTCGACTTCCATAGTGTACGGCCCCCCAGGAGCCTCAAATGTCACAGTGTCTCCTGTTAGCTTGTTGAATTTCAACCTCACATTGCATGGGACGATCTGTGTAAGAAAAGAAAAATGACACAATGCAGTAATGCCAACACTAAAAATAGAATAGTTGTTACATTTCATCTAATTTCTTACCGCCGCATGACGAAAACTCGGCTGAAAGTAGATGCCGAACAGCTTGCCAGTTGCAAGGCTGTTGGCGCACCTTGACTTGCACAGTCGACATAGTGGTGGTGGAGGTGGCGCCATTTTCCTAAAGCAATATGAGCAAATGATTAACGATTAGACGACAAGGTACCACCTACCCAAGCATTTCGATGGCACCTATTGCCTAAGATAATTGATTAAAAAACAAGTGGCAAATTTATCTAAATTGGCACCTACATTTTGCCAAAAAATAACTTATTACAAAAAAACAAAAGCATCTACCTATCCATGTACAGAGTAAATAACAATAAAATGGTGCATACTAAATCAACTAGCATATTAAATCCACTAGCATACTAAATCAACTAAATGACACAATGTTCTAAATCAACTAAATCAACTAGCCTACTAAATCAACTAGCCTACTAAATCAACTAAATCAACTAGCCTACTAAATCAACTAAATGAAAATGTTCTAAATCAACTAAATCAACTAGCCTACTAAATCAACTGAATCATATCAACTAAATCAAAATGTTGCATATAAACTAGCCTACTAAATCAAAATGTAGCAGGGAGGAGGGAGAAGGAGGGGCGGCTCGAGGAGGGAGTAGAGAGTATGATGGAGGAGGAAGGCGGAACGAGGAGGGGCCGGCTGGCGGCGAGTGGAGGGAGGACGGAGGAGGAAGGCGGAGCGAGGATGTAACGCCCGGATAATCATGCTACAGTAATCCCACGCTAATCGTGCCATGACACCTCGGTTACTGTTGCTATCCTCACAATAATTCGGAACCGTTCGAAATTCAAATTCAAATTAATGATGACAATACAAGTTTTCAAAAATTAAAACTAAAATGTTCGGTGGTTGTCAAATATTACAAAGGTAATTGTGGTGAAGTAAATACATTTTTAGGAAATGTCTAAATAATTTAAACTGATTTAAAACAGAAAAGAAAATAAATAAAAACAAAACAGAAAAACTAAAACCTAAAACTATCAAAAAAAGAGGGGAGAAGAGAAACCCCCACCCGATGGGCCAACGCCCACCGGCCGCCCATCGACCCATCCGCCAGCCCACCGCCCACCCCGCGCCCCTCCTCTCCTTGTCCCCCGTAACCCTAGCCGCCACTCCACTCTCCCCACTCGCCCCACTCGCTCTTCCTCCTCCCGATCCAGATCGGATCGGGGAACGAACCCCATAGCCCGGCCGCGCGCCTCGCCACCAGTAGCCGCCCGTCGCGGACCGTCCTCGTCCTCCTCCCCCGGGCGCCGCTTTCTCGTCCTCCTCCCCGACGCGCTCCATCGACCGACGCCGCCACGAACCGCCGCCGCTGAAGCGCCATTCGCCGGAGCTCCTCCGTCGTCGAACGCCGTCCCGTCCTCCTCCTCGCCGGTCCTCCCGACCGCCACGTCCATCGCTTGCCCGTCGCAACCCCCGTGAGGCCACTCTCTCTCCTCTCCCCTCGCTCGCTCGCGCGCCGTGCCCGCGCCGTCCGGGCTCCGCACGCCGCGCGCCCGGCGCCGCCGCGCGCCGCTGCAGCCTGGCTGCGCCCCAGACGGCCATGCATGGCGCGCCCCTCACGCAGGCCTCGCCCCGGTTCTCCCCCGACCAAGACGGTCGCGCTCCCGGCGCCCGCGGTCGCCGCGCCCTCTCCCCGGTCGCCTCGCCTCCAACCCCGCCTCGACCCTCCGATCGCGCGCCCACGAACCCCTCGCGGCGCCCTCGCGCGTCCTCGGCCGCCCCGACGGGACGCGCCCGCACTCGATCCCGACCGGCTCATGCGCCTCCACGGACCAGCGTCCGCTCCCTCCACTCACGGAGCCCCGCCTCCCCGACCACGGCAGCCGGCGTGCCCGCGCGCCAGCTGCCCTCGGGCTCACGCCTGCTCGGGCGCTTTGCCCCGTTGCTCGCCCGGCGCCCGCTAAGCCCCTCTGGGCCACAGACACATGGGGCCCACCCCAGAACGTTTTAAAAAAAGGGGAATTAAAAAAATATTAAATAAATAAATAAATAATGACTAAAATAATTAAAATATTAATTAATTACTTAAGTAATTAATTAAGTTAATTAATCCTGATTAGATTAACCTAATCACTAGTTAAACTAATTAATTTGTTTTAGTTAATCTTAGTCAATGACAGTGGGACCCACACGTCAGGTTGACCAGGTCAATGGTCAACGTTGACTGCTGACATCACTCTGATGTCATGCTGACGTCATCATTTACTATTCTGGATAATGTTGGATTTAAATAATTAATTAAATTCCAGAAATTAATAAAATCTTTAGAAAATCATATCTTTTAATCCGTAACTCGGATTAAAATATTTTCAACATGAAAGTTGCTCAGAACGACGAGCCAAACCCGGATACGCAGCCCGTTCGTCCACCACACACCCCTAACATATCAAACACGCAACTTTCCCCTCCGGTTCATCTGTCCGAAAACGTGAAACACCGGGAATACTTTCCCGGATGCTTCCCCCTTCACCGGTATCACCTCATACCGCGTTAGGGCACCCCTAGCATCGTTACTTGTCATGTCATGCATCGATATGCATATGTTTACATGGTATTCATTGTTTCTCCCCCCTCTTCTCTCCGGTAGACTACGAGACCGACGCTGCTGCTGCCTAGTTCGACCACGGAGTTGACGACCCTCTCTCTTGCCGAGCAACCAGCAAGCCCCCTTGATCACCAGATATCGCCTACTCTCCTATATATTGCTTGCATTAGAGTAGTGTAGCATGTTATTGCTTCGTTATTCCTATCCCGATGCATAGCCTGTTTTTGCTACTTACATTGATACCTTACCGCATTCCTACTTGCCTAGTTTAGGATGCTAGTATTTCCATCTGTGGCCCTATAGTCTTGTCCGTCTGCTGTGCTATACTATCGGGCCGAGATCACTCGGGAGGTGATCTCGGGTATATACTATATACTTATACATGATACATGTGGTGACTAAAGTCGGGTCGGCTTGTGGAGCACCCGCGAGTGGATCCTTGAGGCGGAGCGACAGGGCAGGTTGAGACCGCCTAGGAGAGAGGTGGGCCTGGCCCTGTTCGGCGTTCGCGGATACTTAACACGTTTAACGAGATCTGTGTATTTGATCTGAGTCTGGCCATTTGGTCTATACGCACTAACCATCTACGTGGGAGTAGTTATGGGTATCCCGCGTCGTGGTATCACCGAAGCCTTCGTGGACGCCCGATCGAGTGGCGCCGGATTGGAACGTAAGCCTGCTCTTGTATTAAGGGGCTAGTTCGCTTTCGTCACGCGACATAGCGTGCAGGTGTGCTATGGGCGATGGGCCCAGACCCCTGTGTGCTTAGGTTTAGACTGGCGTGCTGGCCTCTCTGTGTGTGCCTAGGTGGGGCTGCGACGTGTTGATCTTCCGCGGCGGGCATGATCCAGAAAGTGTGTCCGCCAAATGGGATCAAGCGTGTTGGGTTATGTGGTGCACCCTGCAGGAAGTTTAATCTATTGAATAGTCATGATCTTGGTAACATGACGACTTGGAGTTGTACCTTGACCTTATGACAACTAGAACCGGATACTTAATAAAACACACCCTTCCAAGTGCAGATACAACCGGTGGTCGCTCTCTCGTGGATACGAGGAGGGATCGCGGGTAGGATTATTGCTATGTGATGCTACTTGGAGGACTTGATCTGCTCTCTTCTACATGTTGCAAGGCGGAGGCTGCGAAGCGTAGTCTTGACGGATTAGATATCCCCTCTTATTCGGCATTCTGCAGATTCAGTCCACTAATATGGCCCTTTACACATATATCCATGCATATGTAGTGTAGCTCCTTGCTTGCGAGTACTTTGGATGAGTACTCACGGTTGCCTTGTTCCCCTTTTCCCCTTTCTTTACCGGTTGCTGCGACGGACGATGGAGCCGGGAGCGACGCCACCGTCGATGGCGACTACTACACTGGGCGCCTACTACTACGTGCAGCCCGCCGACGGCGACCGGGAGTAGTTAGGAGGATCCGGGAAGGAGGCCTGCGCCTCTTCGATTGTATCCCGTTTGTGCTAGCCTTCTTAAGGCAAACTTGTTTAACTTATGTCTCGTACTCAGATATTGTTGCTTCGCTGACTCGTCTATGATCGAGCACTTGTATTCGAGCCCTCGAGGCCCCTAGCTTGTATTATGATGCTTGTATGACTTATTTATGTTTTAGAGTTGTGTTGTGATATCTTCCGTGAGTCATTGATCTTGATCGCATACATTTGCGTGCATGATTAGTGTACGATTGAATCGGCGTCACAAGTTGGTATCGAGCCATTGCTGTGAGAATCCCCTTCCACACTCCTTGGTCAAGTCGAGTCTAGACATTGCAAAAACTTTTACTAACTTGGTTGTGTGCCTTACGGGCCCACGCCGCCATCGGGTGGTACTAGGATCTTTTACTCCTCGACCTTTACTCGGGACTCGAACTCTCTTCTCTGGGGTTAAACGAATTTACTAACTAACACTAGGATCCCATGACCACATTCACCCCAAAGTTGGATAAAGCCATAGTTATTCCTTGGAATTGTATTTTGATCAATTTCACACCTTGTCATTTGACTCCTTTGAAACATCTTTGTTTTCAGATGGAACCCACGAGGCAGGTCGTGCGCCACACGACGGCCATTGGTGCCTCAGGATCACTGCGGTGCTAGCAGAGATGATGACCTATCTGGGTTATCGCGGCACCCGAGTACACCGTCTTTGAGGAGTGCGGGACTTTAACCAGAGCGATGCCGAGCCATCGTCCACCTCTACTCTCGGGAGTATGACTCCACTCTTGTGCTGCACACCGCACATGGTGTTGGGGTGACTATCGATATGGCAGTCCACGATGCTGCTTATGCTGCTCTTACCCGTCTTCGTGGAGAGTATCGGGAGTTGGACACCTCCCCCTTCAGGCACATTGCTATCGCATCTGATGTTGGTGAGGAGGGTTACTACACTACTGCCTACTCCACTGTCACCCGAGAGCCCTTCTACCATCAGAACTTTGTTCTGCATGCTGATGGGCTGGATCGAGCTAACCGAGATCTTCGCCACGAGTTGTACACCACCCGTCAGCACCTTTACCGTGCTCTGACGCTGCTGCACCCCTTTGTCCGACCCAGAGAGCTGTCGCGTCCTGCGATCTACCCAGCCAGGACCGTGATGCCCCAGGGTGTCGGTTGGCCAGAGGTGGGAGGCTACTCTCCGACTTGGTCCTCTTCGCCACTTAGGCGTCGGGTTCGCACGAGTATCCGCGGCCCCTGTGTCAGCGACATGGAGGACTATCCGCTGCCGCACTACCAGCTTTCAGCTCTGACTACCTCCATGATACAGCGTGGGACTGATGTAGGCTTGCTTGTTAAGTGTTAGATGCATTTGGCGCGAGCCTGCATGCCACCTATGATGTCTTAGTCTATGTACTGAACTCTGTGTACCGAACTCTATGCATGATCCCTTTTGTAAGATATGCCGACTACTATGTAGTTTCTATCGTGCTGCTTTCATTATGCATGTTTCATCATGAATGATTCTTGTCCTTTGCAAAATTTCTCAAATGCTGAACTACCCCTATTATATTAGCAGGATGGTTAGACCAGCTGGTCGTGGTCGTGGTGGCAACTTCCCACCACCGCCTGAGTACATGGCTGGTATGATCCAACAGCTTGAGATGAATCGCCAGTTCATGGAGAACATGATGGCTCAGTTTCCTCGCCCCAATATGGACCAGCAGCCAAACACAGTAACTTTGCAGGATTTCATGCGCCTCAACCCAAGTGTGTACCGCAGCTCAACCCAGCCACGGATGTGATGGACGGCTCCGTGACATCACCTATGAGATGGAGTCTGCTGATGTAGCCCCGCCAGCTATGTCACCTTTGCTTCCTTCTTCCTGAAGGGACCCGCAGCTCAATGGTGGGACAGCCACAGGCGTACTTAGCCAGCTGGAACAATCATCACCTGGCCAGACTTCCAAACTGCTTTCCGTGCCCGCTTGATCCCTCAAGGAGTCATGGACCGGAAGAAGCGTGAGTTCCGCAACCTCACCCAAGGCAACAAGACTGTTGAAGCTTATCAGCGAGAGTTCTGGACTTGTCTCGCTATCTTTGAAGAGGACATTGCAACGATGCACGCAGACAAGAGAAGTTCCGTGACGACCTTCAAGCTGACATCAAGCTCGCACTTCTAGTGCACGACTTTGCTGATTTCGCCACCTTGGTGAACAAAGCTATCAATGTCGAGACTGGTCTGCAGGAATACGAGCTCTAACAGCACAACCGTGACACGGGCTCATCTTGGGCCCGTCCTCATGAGCGCAAGATATGGATTCCCAACAGCATGTACCAGCCGAATGCACCTGCCCCAAGGCAGAGCTATACTGCACCTCGTCTGCCTACTCCTCCAACTAGGCAGCCAAGGCTTCCAGCTCCACCACCCCAAGCTCCTGTTCCCACTCCCAATAATGGTCTATGCTACAAGTGTGGTCAACCAGGTCACCGTGCTAGGGATTGCAATCAGAATCAGAATCAACTGACACTTCCCGCAACTGGCCGTGGAAGCAACCAACCCCGCAACAACAATGCCAAGCCTTATGGTCGAGTTCATGCCAACCACGTTGATCTGAACGAAGCTCAAGACCAGCCCGCTACTGTGATGGGTACACTCCTCGTAAATTCAGTACCTGCATCTGTTTTATTCGATTCAGGAGCATCGCATTCATTCATGTCAGAAGATTTTGCATACAAGCACGACGTTAAGTGTGAGGAGATGAACTCTTGGTAGTGGTAAAACCCCTTGGGACAATGTCAAACCTCCATGGTTGGCGTCGGCGTCCCGTGGAAATCAAAGGGCTGGAATTCTATGCCTCACCCATTATCCTGAAGACGTCTAACATCGACCTCATTTTGGGGATGGATTGGTTGAAAGCGCATACTGCTTCAATCGTTTGCGCCACTAAGACCGTCCATCTGCTACACCCTTCTAATGAAATAATAAGCTACAATGCTCGTCTCGTTCAGAATGCCGAGGCAAGGCTCTATGCATTGAATGCATTGAACGCCGCACCCCTCGAGGGCATTGAAAACATTCCTGTCGTTCGCGACTTCCAGGACGTCTTTCCTGAAGAACTTCCAGGGATTCCCCCTGCTAGAGCTATCGAATTCGTCATCGACTTGAAACCAGGCACCACTCCTATAGCCAAGCGACCCTACAAGATGCCGCCGCATGAACTCCTTGAGCTCAAGGAGGAAATCGACAAGTCTCTTCGCAGTGGTTTCATTCGCCCAAGTTGCTCTCCTTGGGGAGCACCTTCTCTCTTTGTCAAGAAGAAGGATGGGACAAACCGATTGGTCCAAGACTACCGTCCTATAAACCAAGCTACCATTCAGAATAAGTATCCTCTTCCTCGGATAAATGATCGTATGATCAAGCGGCTGGTTCATCGGTGTTCTCTAAACTCGACTTGAGGTTGGGTTACCACCAGATCCGTGTTCGTGAGGAGGATATCCCAAAGACCGCATTCGTGACTCGTTATGGTTCATACGAGTACACCGTCATGTCTTCGGCTTAACCAATGCTCCAGCCACCTTCTCTCGATCGATGAACTATATATTCATGGATTACCTCGACAAGTTCGTCGTGGTTTATCCGGATGATATCCTGGTATTTTCCAAGAACGAAGAAGAGCATCTTTGAACATCTTCGTCTTGTGTTTGGAAAAGCTACGAGAGCATCACTTTATGCCAAGTTCTCCAAATGTGAATTCGGCTTCCAAGTAACCTATCTTGGGCATGTCATCTCTAAGGATGGTATTGCCGTCAACCTGAACGAGTTCAAGCTATTCTTGATTGGACTCCTCCGAAGAATGTCAAGCAAGTCGAAGTTTTTCGATCTCGCCACTATTGCCGTCGATTCGCCGAGAACTTCTCCAAGATTGCCGAGCCTCGACTAACTTTGTTGCATAAGGCGTCAAGTTCCAATGGATGATAAATGTCGGAAAGTTTCGAGCACTCAAAGACAAGTTGACTTCTGCCCAAAGATTAGCTCCTCCCGATACTAAGAAGGACTTCGTCATTTATCGCGGCGCTTCTGTCGAGGATTAGGTTGTGTCCTAATGCAGGAGCACAAAGTGATTGCCTATGCCTCTCGACAATTCGCCCTCACGAAGAGAACTACCCAGTTCACGACCTCGAGCTTGTTGCTGTCATTCATGCACTAAAGCAGTGGCAACATTACCTTCTCGTAATCGTTGCGAGATCTTCTTGACCACCAAAGTCTGAAGTATCTGTTTACTCAGCCAGACCTGAACCTCCGTCAGCAGAGATGGATGGAGACTGTTGCAGACTTTGAATTGGGTATTTCCTATACACCAGGCAAGGCTAATGTAATGGCTGATGCCTTGAGCCGCAAGTCTTACTGCAACCACCTCCAAGTTCACAAAGTTCAGCCCTCACCCGTTGAAGAATTCAGAAAGCTGAACCTCCATATTGTTCCTCCAGGTGCACTCGCTCCCCCTCCTGAGGAGTCTCGCAAGATGAATCTCCGTGTTGTTTCCCAGGGTTCCGTCTATACCCTGGCTGTCGAACCCGATCTCGTGAGCTCCATCAAGACAATACAGGGATATGACTCTGAAGTCCACAAGATTAAGCGCGACCTCAAAGAAGGAAAGCCCTCATTCTTCATTGTTGCTGATGATGGCGCCTTGTACTTCAAAAGCGGCCTAGTGGTGACGTGTAAGAAGGAAAACCTGAATATGACTCAGGAGGTTATGAAAGAAGCTCATGATACGCCTCTATATATCCATCCTGGTAGTACAAAGATGTACCAAGACATCCGTCAGAGATTACGGTGGTCTAATATGAAGCAAGACATTGCTCGCTATGTTGCTGAATGTGACGTTTGCCGTCGTATCAAAGCAGAACATCAAAGGCCTCTTTGGAACTCTGCAACCTATCTCTATTCCTGAATGGAAATGGGACCATGTTGAAATGGACTTCGTCCTTTGGATTTCCCAAGTCGCAGAAAGGTAATGATGCTATTCTTGTCGTCATTGACCGCTTTCTAAAGTTGCACATTTTCGGCGGTCAAAGAAACGATCACCGCTAGTCAGCTTGCAACTCTCTATATGTCCGTAATTGTTTCACTTCACGGTATTCCACTGGTTATCGATTGATTTGTGGCAGCTTATTCACTTCAAGATTCGGGCAAGTTTCAAGAAGCTATGGGGACTCACTTATCTTTCAAGATCTGCGTTTCATCCATGACAAGGGCAAGTTGAGCGTGTCAACCAAGTTCTCAAGACATGCTTCGAGCTTGTGTTATTTCCTTCGGCAAGAAATGGGAGGAATCTCTCCCATATGCTGAGTTCTCTTATAATAATAGCTATCAAGCTAGTCTGAAGATGGCCCCCTTTGAAGTGTTATATGGACGAAAGTGCGAACCCCTCTGAACTGGTCAGAAACGGGAACGTCCACTCTTCGGTCCGGATATTATCCAACATGCCGAAGAACAAGTCCGCATTATTCGCGAGAATCTCAAGACTGCTCAGTCACGTCAAAAGAGTAATTATGACCGTCATCATAAAGACATGGTCTATCAACCTGGCGAAAAGGCCTATCTTCGCGTTACACCAATGAAGGGTGCTCACCTCTTCGGGACCAAGGGCAAGCTGGCTCCTCGCTATATTGGCCCATTCACTATTCTGGAAAGGCGTGGAAAAGTGGCTTATCAACTGGAGCTTCCGTCGAACCTTTCTCAGGTTCACGATGTGTTCCACGTGTCCCAGCTCCGTCGCTGCTTCAAGGACCCAATCCGAGCAGTGGACCATGAAGTGCTCGAATTGCAGCAGGACCTCTCCTATAAAGAGCATCCGGTCCGCATTCTCGACCAAGCTGAACGCCGCACACGCCAGAAGGCGATCAAGTTCCTCAAAGTCCAGTGGTCGCACCATTCTGAAGATGAAGCCACCTGGGAACGCAAGGATCGCCTGCGTGATGAATACCCCGCACTGTTTCCTTCTACCTCCTAAATCTCGGGACGAGATTTCTTGTAGTGGAGGAGATTTGTAACGCCCGGATAATCATGCTACAGTAATCCCACGCTAATCGTGCCATGACACCTCGGTTACTGTTGCTATCCTCACAATAATTCGAAACCGTTCGAAATTCAAATTCAAATTAATGATGACAATAAAAGTTTTCAAAAATTAAAACTAAAATGTTCGGTGGTTGTCAAATATTACAAAGGTAATTGTGGTGAAGTAAACACATTTTTAGGAAATGTCTAAATAATTTAAACTGATTTAAAACAGAAAATAAAATAAATAAAAACAAAACAGAAAAACTAAAACCTAAAACTATCAAAAGAAAGAGGGGAGAAGAGAAACCCCCACCCGATGGGCCAACCGGCCCAGCCGGCCGGCCCACTGACCCATCCGGCCAGCCCACTGGCCCACCCCGCGCCCCATCCTCTCCTTGCCCCCCGCAACCCTAGCCGCCACTCCACTCTCCCCACTTGCCCCCCCACTCGCTCTCCCCCCTCCTCCCCGATCCAGATCGGATCGGGGGAACGAACCCCATAGCCCCTCGTCGCGCCTCGCCGCCCGTAGCCGCCCCGTCGCCGGACCGTCCTCGTCCTCCTCCCCGCCGGCGCCGCCCCCCTCTCCGTCCTCCTCCCCGACGCGCTCCATCGACCCCGACGCCGCCACGAACCGCGTCGCTGAAGCGCCATTCGCCGGAGCTCCTCCGTCATCGAACGCCGTCCCGTCCTCCTCCTCGCCGGTCCTCCCGACCGCCGCCCATCCATCGCCTGCCCCTCGCAACCCCCGCGAGGCCACCTCTCTCTCTCTCCCTCGCTCGCTCACGCGCCGTGCCGCTCCGTCCGGGCTCCGGCACGCCCGCGCCCTTGGCGCCCAGACGCGCTTACTTGCGCTGCCACAACCATGCGCCTTGCGACCACGCACGCACGCGCCCCTCACGCACGGCCTCGCCCGGTTCTCCCCGATCGCGCGGTCGCGCGCCCGGCGCCATGATCGCCGCGCTCTCTCCCCTGGTCGCCTCGCCTCCAACCCGGCCTCCCGACCTCCGATCGCGCGCCCACGAACCCCTCGCGGCGCCCTCGCCGTGTCTCGGCCGCCCCTGAGGCGCGCCGCGCCTCGATCCCGACCGGCTCATGCGCCTCCACGGACCAGCGTCCGCCGCCTCCACTCGCGGAGCCCGCCTCCTCGACCACAGTCGCCGGCGTGCCCAGCGCCATGGCCCTCGGGCTCGAGCCGTTCGGCGCCTCGCCCGTTGCTCGCCTGGCGCCGCTAAGCCCCTCGGGCCACAGACACATCGGGCCCACCCGTAACGTTTAAAAAAGGGAATTAAAAATATTAAATAAATAAATAAATAATGACTAAAACAATTAAAATATTAATTAATTACTTAAGTAATTAATTAAGTTAATTAATATGTATTAGATTAACCTAATCACTAATTAAACTAATTAATCTGTTTTAGTTAATCTTAGTCAATGACAGTGGGACCCACACGTCAGGTTGACCAGGTCAATGGTCAATGTTGACTGCTGACATCACTCTGATGTCATGCTGACGTCATCATTTACTATTCTGGATAATGTTGGATTTAAATAATTAATTAAATTCCAGAAATTAATAAAATCTTTAGAAAATCATATCTTTTAATCCGTAACTCGGATTAAAATATTTTCAACATGAAAGTTGCTCAGAACGACGAGCCGAACCCGGATATACAGCCCGTTCGTCCACCACACACCCCTAACATATCAAACACGCAACTTTCCCCCTCCGGTTCATCTGTCCGAAAACGCGAAACACCGGGAATACTTTCCCGGATGCTTCCCCCTTCACCGGTATCACCTCATACCGCGTTAGGGCACCCCTAGCATCGTTACTTGTCATGTCATGCATCGATATGCATATGTTTACATGGTATTCATTGTTTCTTCCCCCTCTTCTCTCCGGTACACTACGAGACCGGCGCTGCTGCTGCCCAGTTCGACTACGGAGTTGACGACCCCTCTCTCTTGCCAGAGCAACCAGGCAAGCCCCCCCCTTGATCACCAGATATCGCCTACTCTCCTCTATACTGCTTGCATTAGAGTAGTGTAGCATGTTACTGCTTTCCGTTATTCCTATCCTGATGCATAGCCTGTTTTTGCTACTTCTGTTGATACCTTACCTGCATTCCTACTTGCCTAGTTTAGGATACTAGTATTTCCATCTGTGGCCCTACAGTCTTGTCCGTCTGCTGTGCTATACTATCGGGCCGAGATCACTTGGGAGGTGATCTCGGGTATATACTATATACTTATACATGATACATGTGGTGACTAAAGTCGGGTCGGCTTGTGGAGCACCCGCGAGTGGATCCTTGAGGCGGAGCGACAGGCAGGTTGAGACCGCCTAGGAGAGAGGTGGGCTGGCCTGTTCGGCGCTCGCCGATACTTAACACGCTTAACGAGATCTGGGTATTTGATCCGAGTCCGCCATTTGGTCTATGCGCACTAACCATCTACGTGGGAGTAGTTATGGGTATCCGGCGTCGTGGTATCACCGAAGCCTTCGTGGACGCCAATGATCGAGTGGCGCTACCGGATTGGAACGTAAGCCTGCTCTTGTATTAAGGGGGCTAGTTCTGCTTTCGGCCGCGTACGCAACGTGCAGGTGTGCTATGGGCGATGGGCCCAGACCCCTGTGCGCTTAGGTTTAGACCGGCGTGCTGGTCTCTCTGTTGTGCCTAGGTGGGGCTGCGACGTGTTGATCTTCCGCGGCCGGGCATGACCCAGGAAAGTGTGTCCGACCAAATGGGATCAAGCGTGTTGGGTTATGTGGTGCACCCCTGCAGGGAAGTTTAATCTATTCGAATAGCCGTGATCTTCGGTAATAGGACGACTTGGAGTTGTACCTTGACCTTATGACAACTAGAACTGGATACTTAATAAAACACACCCTTCCAAGTGCCAGATACAACCCGGTGGTCGCTCTCTCTCAGGGATACGAGGAGAGGATCGCCGGGTAGGATTATTGCTATGTGATGCTACTTGGAGGACTTCAGTCTGCTCTCTTCTACATGTTGCAAGATGGAGGCTGCCAGAAGCGTAGTCTTGACGAGATTAGATATCCCCTCTTATTACGGCATTCTGCAGTTCAGTCCATCGATATGGCCCTTTACACATATATCCATGCATATGTAGTGTAGCTCCTTGCTTGCAGTACTTTGGATGAGTACTCACGGTTGCCTTGTTCCCCTTTTCCCCTTTCTTTACCGGTTGCTGCGACTGACGATGGAGCCAGGGCGCGACGCCACCGTCGATGGCGACTACTACATCGGAGGCGCGCCTACTACTACGTGCAGCCCGGCGGCGGCGACCGAGAGTAGTTAGGAGGATCCAGGCGGGAGGCCTGCGCCTCTTTCGATTGTATCCCGGTTTGTGCTAGCCTTCTTAAGGCAAACTTGTTTAACTTATGTGCGTACTCAGATATTGTTGCTTCCGCTGACTCGGCCTTGATCGAGCACTTGTATTCGAAGCCCTCGGGGCCCCGGGCTTGTATTATGATGCTTGTATGACTTATTTATGTTTTAGAGTTGTGTTGTGATATCTTCCCGTGAGTCCTTGATCTTGATCGTACACATTTGCGTGCATGATTAGTGTACGATTGAATCGAGGGCGTCATAGAGGAGGGGCCGGCGAGTGGCAAGTGGAGGGAGGACGGAGGAGGAGGCCGGTACCGAGTCCAACGAGGAGGATGAGGTGACGGCAGCGCAGATCGGAGGAGGGGCGACGGGGGAGGACCGGCGGCGCGGAGGGTTGAGGGGGACATCGAGTGAGTGTGTGGATCTGTGGATCTGGATTGCGACTAGTTAACTTAGCAGCAGCGGTTATTGCGTAAATGCGCATCGCTACGACCCGTAGCGATGGCGCTCTTCAGATTAACACGCCGCGCTATAATCGGCCTCATGGCGGCGTCGTGGGAATTTTAGCGATAGCGCGTCTTTCGGTGTCGCGCCATCGATAAACTTGTTTCAGCAGCGAGTTTTGTTGTCCGCCATCTGCTACTTAGCAGCAGCGCCTGATTTTAAAGCGCGCTGCTGGTAAGATTCTGTGTATAGGCTTTTCCCTAGTAGTTTATATTTACACTTCTCACGGTAGAGTTCCTCCTCGTGGCCCTCTTTTCCACACCGATGTTAGGCCATCCGTCTCCTAACCGGAAGGGCGTCTCAAGCATCTCCCTACTGAAGTAGTAATCCTTTCGATGTGGGTCCCAGTCCCATCGATGCTTCTCACGGTAGAGTTCCTCCTCATGCTCAATTTCCACACCCAAGTTGTACGTGGCTTGGGTGTAAAATCTAGGATTCATCTGGACAAAGTGTGCAACTGCTCTTGAAACGGCACAAGGGCTTTTCTGAAGAGAGAACACACAAGAGGAGCATAGAATTAGCTAGGAATGGACCGAATTGCATAGCGTGAGCGATTATAGAACCATCACCCATGTACTTAAGATGGTCAATGATTTTACGATAAGTCTGCAAGGACAGTGGACGAAGCGTAGCTCAGCAAAGAACCTCTGTTCATCACCGTCTTCCTTGTGGCAGGCCGATAAGTTGAGGAGGTACCAGATATCTTCTCTCAACAGAAAGGTGTAACAGCTCCCTGGGTGCCCTACACCGCCTTGGTAGTAAATTCGTAAAAAAATCAAATAAGCCTGAAACTTTTTAGGGGTCAAAGATGATCAAAGATTTGATGTCTTGTATTTGTTACTGATACTTTAAATTTTGTGCCTGCTCTTCTTTTGTGCCCGCTCTTCTGAATGCATCTCCTAATTTTGTGCCTGCTCTTACGAGTAACAAACAAACAGTTTCTTTGTTATTTTGGTCTAGGAAAGAAACACACTATACTGAATATGTGACAACCAAAGGTGAAACCATATAATACGGGTTGAATGGAAATCAAGCATCAAAAGAGAAGAGGCAACCAAACCAACCAAATTGTTGCAAGTCTGAATAATAATAAAGAGAATACACAGTAAACTACTTAGAGCCTCAGACGCCCAGGTATATCTTCCACTTGACACTGTTATGGAGAGGCAACTTTCAGATTTATTCACATAAATTGTATAATCTGAGAATCTGAAGATGAAACTAAGAAGAATAATCATGTGAGGCGTTGTACCAATCCTACAAGAACATGAGCACCATAATTCTTTTATCAGTCCTACTTTATAGTGATAAAAATAGGAAATCACAAGAAATACCAATAACTGAATAACTTGGAGGATTCTACGCACCCTAAACTTAAAAGGTACTGATTCTATGTCATTCATAATGGTAACAGTTTCATTTATAATTTGCTAGTACCTACATGAGAGATAGAGATTAAGGTGAATATGCAGTCAAACTTACCAGCCGAGAATTGCCTGTTGAATGAGAACTGACACCGTTCTCAACAGATTAAACAAAAAGCTGCCACAACAGCATCATCATATAGAAGAAGACTCCTCTGATACTTGAAAGTATGTCTCCACAATATGCAATGTAATCAGTACATCCATAACAAAATTCAGTAACGGTGTTGACCATGATGATTTCTCTGCCAATTCTGTTATAAAAATGAACAAAAACCATCATATAAGTAATGTACAGATCTGCATATCTGCAAGACACAAAAGCGCAAGTAAATTTACATGAATAGAGCATCATAGAAGATATTTAAAAATGGTATTGAATTTTCAGAAAACCTTAAAGCTGGCAGCAACATGGACCGGTATGGAGGCTCTTTAACTACCAATAGGGAGATGATGCTAGTAAATTAATCCATATTTCTATGAGAGGTCAAATTTGTGGTCTAGAAACACAACAATGTCACGAATTTGGTCATTCAACATAGACTGCATTCTTCCAGACAACTCCCGGACTTGAACACTTGGCCTGCAAAGCAAGGAAATAAAAATGTGAATAAGCGCATTAGTAGCTGATCGAGCTAACAATTATATCTTTGAAACCACTTCCCTTGCATATTAAAGTCTGTATTCTCAGAATTCGACAGGGCAAGTCCAACAGCAGCCCACCCACCTATTGATAGATCAAATTCATTTCACATCTTTTAATGAAAACATCACTAATATAAATTGCCTAGTAGTTGTTTAATTATGGTTTATCCATGTAGTATCTGTTAACAGTTACTAATATTTAGATTACAAGTTCATTGGCACCAAAATATTCAGCAGCACTTTTTTCCAAACAAACATTAAGCATTATTATGTAAGATTCAAGGCTGCAGTCTACTAACTGAAACTGTGGAAAAAAGAAACATTTTCGGATAACTCTAATCCACAGATAAATTATCAATTAATGCAACACGAATTCCAAATCCAACACTTGGATCATCTCAATAACAACAGAAGTCAGTACAAACACATATGCATAACATCCTAGTGTATGCAACACCTGAATTATCATTGTAATTTCTAAAGATTATTTGTCAGAGAGAAGAACATAACTTATAATGAGAAAAATCACTGACCTGCAGCAGATGAGCATGATTCTTCATTGCAGATGAACGTTCAGAGGCATGACAAATCAAAGCTATATTATTTACTCCTGCATATGAACATTAGCAACAATGATTTTGTCCTCGTGCAACCTCCTCACTCTCTTTCCACAGTGGCGCAGGAGGGTGCAACAAAGGAGCGCCAGAAGAGCAGCAGGGGGCAGGAAGAGGACGTGTGGTGATTGCCAGAAACACACGCGCGTGGGCTGTCTCGCTGATCACTTGAAACAAGGCATGGAGAGAGACTCACATCCACCAACCATAGAAGCGGCGGTTCCAGATCGGCGGCAAAGCACAGACAGAATGTCGGCATGCCAACCGGAAGTCGTTACCCCCTCTCCAACGACCACCATTGCCAAGATCAGACCTCAAAGACGACCTACAACTCAATACAGTGGACTTATAAATAAGCAAATAAAACAACCCCTATAACAAAATTCAAAAGCATAGAAAAGACAACTATCTAACTAAACAAATGCAGTCGGCGCAACGTCCGCCTTCTCAATCGATTCTGCCGACACACCTCAACAGGGAACCTGATATAAAAGCAAAAACTGAGCAACGAGCAAAGGAAAATCAACCAAGAACATCAATCCCCTCGTATAAACATTGCCAAACCAACATAGACAAAACATACACTTAAGTAAAGCACTTACAAAACAACAACTCAAACCCGCACAAGGCAAAGCCAATTCCAACACAGCGGCAGAGACAGACAGGCCAATGTCGATTAGAACTAGACACACCTACGAATCCATATATGGCCCATCCACAACACCAAAACAGCCCCGCAATCCCCACATGGACCAAACATCCAACCAACAAACCACCTGCACCCTCTCCCCGCACAAAAGTCCATACCCCCTTCCCCCAAAAAATCACATCCACAACCCCCCAAGCACACAATATTATTACAGAAATAATTGAATAATCAACATAGAAAGGAACTAAAAGAGGAAGAGAAGAAATTGCTACCTTCCCGTAGCAGAGGAAGCTGAAGAAGCAGACCAAACCCCGCGAACAACCGCCACCCTCCACGCCTCCACCCACCCAGGAGAACAAAGGGGCCGATGCGAGGAAGAAAACTCCGGCGACAGAAGCAGCTCACCCTCTCAAAAGAACATCACACGCAACAGCAATAACACCGCCGCCCTCCTATGTGAATCGAAGAAAAGGGCAAGCCCCAACAGCCGCCACCGCGCCTATGCTATCGGGAACGACGAACCAGAAGCAACCAACGAGAGACGTAGGGTAAAAGAAGCCTCGCACGCCACGAGTCAAAAGCCCATTTACACAACCGACCAACGAGTAAAAGCCCATTACAACCGACCATGCCCAAAACGAGAGACCACATACCGCCTAAAACACCCCCGATGCACCAGAGGCTCCCAATTCGTGGGAGCTTAGTATCTGTAGCGACAGAGAGATGCATGAATGAATCAAAACTAGAAGGATACGCGCGCCTTGCTGCGTCATTCGACTTTTGTACCATTTATTTGTTTGATTGTCAATTTACGAATCGATTCCTTGCTGCTCTATTTGCGGATCGGGGGTTGTTGTTCATTTCATGAGCCTTCTGTGTTTTGGCTTCCGTAAATTTAGGGATCAGAACACCCTTTATCGCATTCCAGATGCTAAGACACATCGTTATTTACTTCGTAGGATATTACTTGATTTTTTTACAACTATTGTTCTTCACACAAAAAAAAATGATATGTTAGCAGCACTGCCAAATACATATCCAAAGTAGTGGTTAGCGTCACACATGTCCCGGACCTGTAGGGTTAAACCATAGTAATAGAAGAACATGATAATATTCATCCATAAAACTAATTCAAAATTATGATATGCATAACTGAGGCTTCTGATTGTAGCATTCATCTACAACAATCATACAACTCTATGATATGACCAACCAATATTTCATAACTTACCTTGGTCACATACAAATAATACAAAACACCAACATTACAGTAAAAGGGTAGTGGAAGTGAGAAATTGGCGTTCTTAAGTCTTCTTGTTTTATATATTGTTTTTGAAAAAAACAATACAAATCTAACTAACTAAATATTAGTACATAGTTTGAGACATGGTAAAAGTCCAAAAAGGTATAACAGCTTTTACTTGCAATAACATCTCATAAAAACAGAATATCTCATGCTTGTGCTCGAAATGTATGCACCTAGTTTAATTTGAAGTTTTGTCATTTTCTATTGCTTCTAATAACCTGCATATCATTAAGTGTTTGTAAATTACATTCTATGCTGCTATCTCCCGGTATGTGGCAATACTATTTAAAATTGGCTCATTGAAAATATTGTTAGTAGACTCGTCATTCATAATAACTTTTTAATATATATATATATATATATATATATATATATATATATATATATATATATATATATATATATATATATATATATATATATATATATATATATAGTGATGATATTCATCACCCAGGGTGCATAACAAGTTATTCTTCATCCGAGGTAATCTTACTATCACTTCATAAATATAAATTATATTTGAAATACAAATAGTTACATTCATATTGATTTACTGCATAAATTCTGGCATAACAAAAAATATAGGTCAAAAATTGTATTTTATGTACATTTTACACTATGTTTTTACATTTGTAATTTTACGTAACATAAAATATTTTTTACGACGATTATAGGTTTTCTTACGTTCTCATTTATGTCTAAAATAAGAAAAAATTTACGAAACGTAAAATTACGGTGCATAGATGTTGAAATAGAGGTGGGTGAATAATAACTATTCCTCACCTAGGGTGATGAATAGTCAAGTGTTACTATTCATCACCCAGGGTGCAGAATACGTTATTCTTCACCCCAGGTAATCTTACAATCGTTTCATAAATAAATTACATTTAAAATACAAATATTTACATTCATATAAATTTACTGCAAAAAATTTGGCATAACAAAAAGTATATAGGTCAAAAATTATATTTTACGTATATTTTACACTATGTTTTTACATTTGTAATTTTACGTAACATAAAATATTTTTTACGACGATTATAGGTTTTCTTACGCTCTCTTTTTATGTCTAAAATAAGATAAAATTTACAAAACGTAAAATTACGGTGCATAGATGTTAAAATAGAGGTGACGAAGAATATATTTATATAATGTAAGGACCAAAACAGATACCAGGAAATAATTATTTTGCCATATGTGACCTTATTCATCCTAAAGGATAGGACGCACGACGCCCGTTTAGTTAGAACATCTACGGACTTGGCAAATCCGTCCCACCATCCGTCTGCCAGCGCGTCCTGGCACATCTGTGGACAGCGCCCGCCAGCCCTTCATATGGGGTGCCGCACATCCACATACCTGAAATGCCGAGCCTCAAATCCATACAACCCATGCACGTCTATCATACGATACAAATTGTCCAAATTCAATAGTTTGAAACAAAGTAGAGTAAATCATAGTTCAACAATCCGGACATGCCAAAATGAAATAAATGTCGGATCATGACGGATGCTCGTTTGCTGGATGGATGGATGGGGTGCGGGGTTCGGGGTGCAGCAGCGCGGGACAACTCCTCGTCCATGTCCGCATCTCCCTGCGCTGCCGCCGCAGCTTACCTCTCTCACCGTTGGCGTCACCGCATCCTCCGGGCGGTGTTCTCCGCCTTGCACGACGGAGCCGAGGACGGGATGCCGATGGACGAGTCGAACGCAGTCTCCGTCATGGCGGTTGGGAACGGGCTAGACGACATCTAGGGCGGCAGATCGGGACCGGTAATGAGGATGGGGAGCGAGAGTGGCGGACGGCAAGGGCTCAGGCGCAGGATGGATTTGGTGCAACTTGATGTGCGATAGGTTGTTGGGTCCGATGTGGTGGACGCGCCCGGGCGCCCTCATATCCACCCTGTTTGGGCTTGATATATAAGGGGTTCTGGTCAGCCCGGTCATTTGAGGCCCGTTTAAGAAACCCGTCTGAATTGAATTTTTATGACCAGTTAATGACCAAGCCGTCTGTCCGGCTGTCTGAGGCGGGTTTAGAGTTCAGTACAGAAGTTGTAAATTATAAGAATCATGGTGGTGGGTAGTTGGATAATGCGACCAAGTTAAGATTCCAACAGGACATGTCCCCACATGCATGTACGTGCCATATCCATAACAATAAGCTACGCGTGAAGGGCGAGTTACCGTGATGTCCACGCGTCCGGGGTCTGTGCACGACCCCCTTCCCTCGCCGCCGCCCCTCGCCTCACCCTCGATTCTCCTCGCGCCTCCCTTTCCTCCCACCGCGCACGCCACCTCCTTTCTCCTATTTTCTCTCATCTACTGCGGCGGAGACTGGAGGCGCTGGGGTGGCTGGGCATACTGGGGGTGGGGGAGCTTCCAGAAGATGGCGTGAGCGAGGTCGTCGTCCTCTTGGCGGCGCGGAGCGTACCCCATGGCGAGGTCATCGTCGAGGTGCCCAAGGATCTCTGGATGGATGCGGGCGCCGTCGCCGACTCCTGCCTCGGCCGCGTCTGTGGCAGCGGTGAGGACCTCCACCGCGGGTCTCCGTCTTGCTGCTCATCCTTCGGGAGGCTGTGTGTGCAGGGGAGGCGAACCCCATGAAAGTTGTTGGGGTTACAGCAGCCGAGGCGCAGAAAGGGAGTGCAGAAGGAGAGCACTTCGGCCCCCCGGAGGCGACGACACCGTAGCAGCCAGCTAGAGGCGGCCTCTCCATCTGAGAAGAGATGGGCAGAGTAAGTTGGATATGTGCTTGCTTCGCAATGAAACTCTCCTCATGGCTTCAGAAACAAAGAACGACCAACTAGAATACTTGTTCTCTGTGTAATTTTGGCGCTGGCTTTGTGGGAAGTTTGAAATTCAGGGTGCCGATTCGCAGCGTTTGTCGGTTTAGTGTGCAAGGTAAGTTCTTAACGAGGTCTGTTCTGAGCATGTGTTTGTTTCATCACTATATGGAATGCAGCAAAACTGGGTCCTGAATTTTGATGGTGAATGCAGGTTTTCTGGCCCCAAGATGATGATTGATACGAGGGTTCCATCACGGCCTACGTGGAACTAACCAAGAATTATGTATGCTTTCTATATCGCTGGTTCTTATTTTTCTTATTCATGAAAAATTATTGTGGCTGAGTGGATTATCCTCGGTTGAATTTGATAATCTTTTCTGCATTTTCATTACTAAAAGGCTTGTTATGTATCATTCTGTTTTCCATGTAATGTCTGCACTATGAAGAGTGCCATGTGAAATAGTTGATATCTAAAGCTAAACGAACTGCAGGTGAAGTATGAAGATCTTATTGTAACGCCCTCGATGCGGCTATATCTCCCACGTGTCGAGGCACGACTTAGAGGCATAACCGCATTGAAAGCAATGTCGCAAGTGAGGTAATCTTCACACATCCCATGTAATACATAAGGGAAAAAGATACATAGTTCGCTTACAGTCGCCACTTCACACAGTACATAAATAAACATCCATCATTCAGAGTACACTCAAGGTCCGACTATGGAACCAAAATAAAAGAAGATACCCCAAATGCTACACAGATCCCCGATCGTCCCAACTGGGCTCCACTACTGATCATCAGGAAAAGACACATAGTAACGACCACGTTCCTCGTCGAACTCCCACTTGAGCTCGGTTGCGTCACCTGTACTGGCATCGTCGGAACCTGCAACTGTTTTGGTAGAATCTATGAGTCACGGGGACTCAGCAATCTCGCACCCGCGAGATCAAGACTATTTAAGCTTATAGGAAGGACAGAGTAGTAAAGTGGAGCTGCAGCAAGCGACTAGCATATATGGTGGCTACATCGCAAAAGAGAGCGGGAAGAGGAGCAAAGCACGGTCGTGAAGCTAATAGCGATCAAGAAGTGATCCTGAACTACTTACGTCAGACATAACTCCAACACCGTGTTCACTTCCCGGACTCCGCCGAGAAGAGACCATCACGGTTACACACGCGGTTGATGTGTATTTTATTTGAGGTCAACTTCGGGTTTTCTACAACCGGACATTAACAAATTCCCATCTGCCTCATAACCGCGGGCACGGCTTTCGAAAGATATTACCCTGCAGGGGTGTCCCAACTTAGCCCATTATAAGCTCTCACGGTCAACGAAGGATATTCCTTCTACCAGGAAGGCCCGATCAATCTCGGAATCCCGGACTACAAGACATTTCGACAGCAATAAAACAAGACCAGCAAAGCCGCCCGATTGTGCCGACAAATCCCGATAGGAGCTGCACATATCTCGTTCTCAGGGCACATCCGGATGAGACATCCTACGAGTAAAACCAAGCCTCGAGTTTCCCGTGGTGGCCCCAGATCTACTCGTTTGGGCCAGCACTCGAAGGAGCACTAGTCCGGGGTTAAAATAAAGATGACCCTCGGGCTCGCGAAAACCCGGGGAAAAAGGCTTAGGTGGCAAATGGTAAAACCAAAGTTGGGCCTTGCTGGACGAGTCTTATTCAAAGCGAACTGTCAAGGGGTCCCATAAATCACCCAACCGTGTAAGGAACGCGAAATCAAGGAACATAACACCGGTATGGCGGAAACTAGGGTGGCAAGAGTGGAACAAAACACGGGCATAAGGCCGAGCCTTCCACCCTTTACCAAGTATATAGATGCATTAATTATAGCAGATGAATATTGTGATATCCCCAACAAGTAAACATGTTCCAACAAGGAACAACATCTTCATGTTCAACAAGGAACAAACTTCAACTTCACTGCAACTAGCAGCGCTATAAGAGGGCTGAGCAAAGCGGTAACATAGCCAATCAACGGTTTGCTAGGAAAGGATGGTTAGGGCTGACATGGCAATATGGGTGGCATGATATAGCAAGTGGTAGGCATCGCAGCATAGGCATAGCAAAAGAGCGAGCAACTAGCATAGCAAATATAGAAGTGATTTCGAGGGTATGGTCATCTTGCCTGCAATGTTCTCAGAGTTGTCGAAAGCTTGATCCTCGTAAGCGTTCTCAACAGGTTCCTCGTTCACGTACTCGTCTCCCGGCTCTACCCAAAGCAAGAACACAAACAAAGGAACCACAATAAATCACGGTGCAATGCACAAGCAACATGATGCAAAACATGGCATGATATGCGGGAAGTGATATGCAATGCGTATGTGCGCTCCGGAAGGAAAATGAGGAACCAGGCATCAACTTGGCAAACCAAGTATGCCACTGGAAAGATGAGATGATTTCGGTTGAAATCGATATAAAGATCACCGGAATCGGATGCACGGTTTGGAAATGACAAGCAAAACAAGAATAGCACAAATCTGCCATTAACAACATGTTGCCACTTAGCAAGCAAAAAGAAATTAAGCTACTGCACCCAAACGTACCAACAAAGTATATGGCAGTGATCTACACAAGATGCTTGACAAAAGATGAGCGCTTAGCTACGGCTAGTTCACATCATAACAGGTTCAAACAAGCATGGCAAAAGTGCACAAAATATCAGGCTGGACATGGCAAAAACAGCATCAGGTAGCAATGTTCAGAGCAACAAAACTACATGCTACAGGAACTTATAATAGCAAAACAAGGCATGGAATGAATCTACTCAAAGCATAGAACAAAAGTCCCTTACTGACCATAAGCCAAAAAGGATCAGAAAATATAGTAACACCCATGTCAATATTGAAAGTTTCGTTAACAGATTCAGCAACATGGCATGTCAAAAACTGATAACAAGTAGGCATGTTTACAAGCTCAATGCACTCACTACAGAGCCTCATATGATAAACTAAGCATACATACATCAATAAGACATGGCATAGAAGACATACATGGCAAGAACAATAACATAGCATACATGGATCAACCACAACAACCTTGGCAAAATTGAATAACCTGTAAACAATCTGCCAGGGAACATTTGATAGCAAAAGTAGAGCACGATTGACTCAAGCTATGGCATTCCATAATTGCAAACAAAGGCATGGATGGATAGATCAAGACATGTTTAACAAAACATCCTTACTGAAGTATGTCAAAATATGCATGGATCTCTTGGTAGCATCAAGTTAACATGGCATCAAAATAACAGCTAAACAGGGCTGAAAACAGCAACATCAGGACACCTACTTTGCATGCTTGTGCTAGTCACCACATAGATCACAAAAATACATGGCATACATCCCTGGAAATATTGCATGGCATATTACAAAACACATGTAGGACTCAACTTCATAGGGTGCACACATCAATCATAGCAAAAATAACAAAAGTGCATGTTCTGTTAAGAAACAGAAACTAACATCACATAGCCCTCTTCCAACAGCATTTCGGGCATCAATATGAGCTTAAATGAAAATGATTCAATGAGATGAAATGATCTACTCTTCGAGACGAACATTTTGACATATTATACGCGCAAAATGGAGCTACAGATGCAAAGTTACGCTACGTTGAAAATGACACAAAATATCTCCGAATTTAAAAACTTAGAAGAAAAATTGGAGGGGAGAAGAAGTCAACGGATCGGATCCGATTGAGATCCGGATCGGGCGAGGCGGCGGCGCTCGCCGGAGCGCCGGAGCGGCCGGGAGGAGAGGGTGGCGGGGCGGCCGGAGGAGGTGAGGGCGGCCGGTGGCTGATGTGGCGGGCGAGGAGGCGAGGCGGCCGGTGGCGAGGCCGAGGCGGCGCGGAGAAGAAGATGGCCTGGCGATCGCCGGTGGCGGCGGGCGAGGGCAGTGAGGCGACGGCGGCGAAGCGGCCGGCGGCGGCGAGGCGGCGGAGCGGGAGCCTCAGGCGCCCCACGGGCGCGGGGCGGCGACCGGGCGGGCGGGCCCAGGCAGGCAGCGGGCGGGCGGCGAGGCGGCGGCGGGCCACGTGGCGCTCTGCCACTGGCTGCGGGCGGGCGGCGATTTCGTCGGCGGGCGCGGACGTGTCCGTCTGGTAGCGGATGAAATTTAGGGTTTCGGGGAAGAAGACCCGGATTTGGACGGGGGAGTTTGCTTAAATAGGCATAGAGGGAGCTAGGAGAGTCCAAATGAGGTGTAGTTTTCGCCCACACGATCATGTTCGAACGATGGAGAGCATGGAAGTGACTTAGATGGGTTATTGGACTATTTTGGAGGGTGTTGGGCTGCAACTTAAAAGAGGCCTTTGCGAGAGTGCGGTTAACCGTTGGAGTACCAATCGAGCTCAAATGACCGAAACTTGACCGGTGGTCTCGGGTGGTATACCAAGGCCACTTGACAAACCTCGGTCCATTCCGAGAAGGTTTAGTACCATACGGAAAAACGTAAAAGGGCCGCCGGGGAGATAGGAGTGCGGATTACCAAAGCGGACAACGGGAAAAATGCTCGGAATCATGAGGCGAACATGTATGCTAATGCAATGCACATGATGACATGATATAAAATGCATGACATGGACAAAATGCAAAAGAAGAAAAACCCAACCACGGAGGAATATCATATCACAATGCGAAAATGGCAAGAGTTGGAGTTACAAATATGGAAAGTTACTTCGGGTGTTACAACACTCCACCACTACAAGAGGATCTCGTCCGAGATCTAGGACTGAAAGAACTCCGGATATTCGAGCGGAGGTGATCCTCGCGCTCCCGGTGGCTTCACGGTCGGAATGGTGTGACCACTTCACTTTCAGGAATTTGATTGACTTGTTGCGAGTCTTGCGCTCGGTTTCTTCAAGAATAGCAACGGGTGCTCATGATAAGAGATCTTCTTGAAGGTCATTTTCTTGAAGTTGATAGTGCGTTCAGAGTCTTGAAGCACTTGCGATGGCTGTGACACGTGAAACACATCGTGCACGTTTGCAAAGTTGGATGGAAGCTCAAATTGATAGGCGAGATCGCCTCTTTTGCCAATGATCTTGAAAGGACCCACGTATCTAGGGGCAAGCTTCCCTTTGATACCGAAGCGACGAGTGCCTTTCATTGGGGAGACGCGGAGGTAGACATGGTCTCCGATTTCAAAAGCCACATCACGGTGCTTATCATCATAACAGCTCTTCTGGCGCGATTGCGCGGCTTTGAGATTCTCACGAATGACTTTGCACATTTCTTCGCTTACGTGATCAAGTCATTGCCAAGAAGTTGGCGTTCACTGTCTCGGACCAATTGAGAGGAGTACGACACTTTCGCCATAGAGAATTTCGAATGGGGCCTTGCCGAACTCGCTTGGAAGCTGTTGTTGTAGGAGAACTTCGGCATATGGAAGACAATCTTCCCACTTCATACCGAAAGAAATGACACAAGCCCCGAGCATATCTTCAAGGATTTGATTTACTCGCTCAACTTGGCCACTTGTTTGAGGATGGAAAGCTGTCTTTGAAACGAATGTTGGTGCCCATGGCCTTGAAAAGAATCCCAAAACTTGGAGGTAAAGATGCTGCCACGGTGCAGAAGAGATCACTTGTGGAATGCTGTGCAAGGAGACAATCTCGAGGTGTATAGCTCGCCAACCGAGCTGCTGTGATGGATTCTTTGATAGGAAGAAAATGAGCCACTTTAGTGAGCTTGTCAATGACAACGAAGATAGCATCATTTCCACGCTTGGACTTAGGAAATCCAGTCACGAAGTCCATTTCAATATGATCAAACTCCCATTCTGGAATAGCAAGAGGTTGAAGGAGACCAGCTGGTCTTTGGTGTTCTGCTTTCACCCTTCTGCAGACATCACATTCATTCACGAATTGAGCAATTTCTCGCTTCATTCGAGTCCACCAATATGACTGCTTGAGGTCATGGTACATCTTCGTACTTCCAGGATGAATGGATAGAAGCGAATTGTGAGCCTCGTTCATAATGACTTTTCTCAGATCACCCTTAGGAACCACAATCCGGTCCTCGAAGAAAAGAGTATCTTTGTCATCAATGTGGAAGCACTTGTACTTGGAAATGCCCTTGTCGATACCACGCTTCACCTTTTTCACCATGGTATCCAGAAGCTGAGCCTCACGAATCTGATCTTCCAAAGTAGGAGAGACTATGAGGTTGGCAAGAAAGCCTTGAGGAACAACTTGAAGATTCAGCTATGGAAAGCTTCACAGAGATCCGGTGAAAGGGCTTGAGGATTAAGCTGTTGCAATAAGCCTTCCTGCTCAAAGCATCTGCAATGACATTGGCCTTGCCCGGAGTATATTCAATACTTGGGTTGTACTCTTGAATCATTTCGACCCATCGAGTCTGCCTGAGGTTGAGGTTGGGCTGAGTGAAGATATACTTGAGACTCTTGTGATCGGTGAAAATGTCCACTTTCCTTCCCAACAAGAGATGTCTCCACGTTATCAATGCATGGACAACTGCCGCCAACTCAAGATCGTGAGTGGGGTATTTCTTTTCGTTGGGCTTCAACTGGCGAGAGGTATAAGCCACAACTCTCTTCTCTTGCATTAACACAGCACCGAGACCTTGAAGAGAAGCATCACAGAAAACTTCGAATGGCTTGGATTCATCAGGAGGAGTCAAGACAGGAGCTGTGACGAGTTTCTCTTTGAGAGTATTGAAAGCAACGTCACACTCAGGAGACCAGACATACTTCACATGCTTCTGGAGGAGGTTGGAAAGAGGCTTAGCAATCTTGGAGAAGTTCTCAACGAATCTTCTGCAATAGCTTGCAAGACCAAGAAAACTCTGAAGCTGCTTGACATTACGAGGAGGTTCCCAATTCACAATTGCGGACACCTTCTGGGATTAACAGCGATGCCCTTGGCGGAGATGATATGACCAAGATAAAGCACTTCATCAAGCCAAAATTCACATTTGGAGAACTTAGCATAGAATTGATGCTCTCGAGCTTGTCTAGCACCAATCGCAAATGTTTGGCATGATCCTTCTTATTCTTGGAGAAGACCAAAATATCATCAAGATAGACCAAGGCGAATTCATTGGTGTAGGGGTTGAAGATGAAGTTCATCATCCGAGAGAATGTTGGAGGAGCATTGACAAGGCGAAAGACATGACAGTATATTCATAAGAACCAAAGCTTGTTACGAATGCTGTCTTGGGAATATCTTGTTCACGAATGCGAATCGATGATAACCCATACGAAGGTCAAGCTTGGAGAACACTTTAGCACCTTTGAGTTGCTCGAAAAGCTCATTGATGTTGGGAAGTGGATACTTGTTCTTGATTGTCTTCTTATTCAATGGACGGTGTCGGCGCAAAGTCGGTCCGTGCCATCCTTCTTCGGACAAAAGAACACCACAACCCCAAGGAGATGAACTCGGTCGATCAAACCCAGACGCTCTTGTTCATCGAGCTGCTTCTTCAATTCCTTCAGCTCATCAGGTCCAAGCTTGTATGGGCGCTTGCAAGCGGGTTCGATGCGGGCTCAAGATCGATAACGAACTCAAGCGGCGATGAGGAGGCATACCGGAAGCTCTTCGGAAAGACATCTTGGTACTCACAAGCGATTGGAATCGAGAGATAGCATCAATTCGCCCTTCTCATTGAGAGAAAACAACCGAATGGTTTCATCACGAGCGGCATAGATGATCACATCATTAGAAGAGTGAGTCAATTGAATTTCCACAGCAGCACAATCAAGCTGAGCTTTGTGCTGAGAAAGCGATCCATTCGAGAATAAGATCAATATCCGAGTCGCCAAGGACAATTGGTTTAGCAGAAATCTATAATCGCCCATCTTGATAGAGACATTAGGAGCAACCAAACTAGAATTCATAAGCCTTCGGGAGAAACAACTTGCATAACTTTGGACAGAATCTACGTGTCAACATTGTGCTTCGATGCAAAAGGATATGACATGAAAGAATGCGATGCACCAGTATCAAATAAGACTTTTGCAGGAATATCATTAACTGAGAGATTACCCATGATCACATCGGAAGAATCCTCTGCTTGAGCTGCATTCATCATATTGACCTTGGCATGCTTTGGATTATGCTTGACCTTTGCATTGCTGGAAGATTTCACGGAGGAGGAGGCGGAAGGCGCCTCTGGTTGAAGCACTTGTTAGCATAGTGACCTTCTGCGACATTTGTTGCAAGTCACCTCGAGAGCGGACGGTGGTAAGGAGCACTTGACCTTGGAGCTTGAGAATTAGACTTGTTACGATAGCTGGGTTGGGTGGGTGGGAAGATCCACGGCCACCGAGTTCTTCTGCGATAATTTGATTTAAAGCGGAGGAGGAGGAAGGTAGAACTTCTGTTGCTTAGCTGCCACTTGAGAGGAAGAAGAAGACTGAACTGCATCCCCGATTCTCTTCTTAGAAGCCTCACATTTGAGCTGGGCAGCTTCTTGCTTGAGTGCCATGTTGTAGAATTCATCATACTTTTACGGCTCAAAAGCACAAGAGCTAATTGCAGATCTTCTCTCAGACCACCTCTGAATTGATAGATCATACTCTTTTCATCAGGTACGTCTTGCTTAGCAAAACGAGCGAGCTTCTGGAACTGGATATTGTATTGATAGACAGACATGTTGCCTTGCTTGAGATTGCGGAACTCCTCACGCTTGCTCTCAACAACACTTTTCGGAATGTGGTGAGCTCTGAAATCTTGGCGGAACTCATCCCAGGTAATGACACGACCTCCTCTGGAATCTTTGTATTGCTGGTACCACTCAGCAGCTTGGTCCTTGAGTTGAAACGATGCAAACTTGACAAAGTCCTCGGGTCGACATTGCTACAATCAAAATGCTTGCAGATGTCCACAAGCCAATCGTCGGCGTCGTGGCCTCGACACGTAAACCGAAAGACTTCGCTGATTAGCGAGGAACCGGCGAGAGTAGCAAAGTGCGGCTGGTTGTTGCCTTGACCTTGATTTCCTTGATTGCCTTGCCCTGAGTGCGTTCTTGCAAGAGTTGCAAAATCATCGAGCATTGGCATTGGTGGCTGCCATGATAGCTTGCCGGGCCTCCGGAGGCGGAGGTGGAGGTGGAGGTTCGTGATCCCCATCATTGCGATCCGGATTCGAGGCCGCGTTGGCGGAGCCATCTGAAGAGGGTGACATCCGTTAGTCCTTTGATAGACAAATAGTCAAGTTGAAATCAACGGATAGAAATTGCAACATATAGTCTTCACAATAAACATTGAACAAGAATGAGCGAATGAATTCAAAGTTAATCATCACACGTCCATTAAGGTGAGAAGCCACTTAGATAAAGATATGGAAACAACATCATCTTAGAAACAAATCGAATATCACCACTGAAAACAAAAGATTGGCTTCTAGAATGAGCGGAACAAACACATGATAGAGATTTACGCCCAAAGTGTTAGTGGTGGGGCCCACACGGACCACGACATATAGCGGACGTCACGAATGACAAACAAGGCGTCCCGAATCAGCATAGCCAAGGATTCTTTAAGGCGCCTCGCGACCCTTCAGAATCGACCGTGAATGGGCGGACCACTAGACGTTGAACCCCAATCTCAAATCATACATCCATCGGAAAGATATCACTGTAAGCTACTAGAATTCCCACCTATAAACTCCCGAAACTTTCGGTTATGCAATCTGGTGTTGGGGATACGGGGACACAAAATATATCACCCAAACTAACAATACCTAGATCCAATTGTATCCATCCGTCAACACATAACCAAGAAATCCTCGAAATCGTGTACCTCGACCTTGAAAAACATCTGTTATACAAGTCATGGCAATACTCGAGCTCGCCCGAGATTGGGTTATCGGGTTATCTCACCAACAACTGCACAAAAGAGATTTCGATGTCGGTAAAACTCAGGTATTCGAACGCAGCGATAAAATTGTGGCGACAACACCTCGGAGCTCAACTCCCGAGACACCGCCACAACCCCTAAATGTCGGGAGGCACCAAGAACAATGTTCTCGTCACAAAACCATCGAACGATCCCAAGATACCAGCGTGATCCTAAATTTTTTTAGTGAAATTTGAGAAGAGGAGAGTCAAAACTCTCGTCGGGAGACCTCCTGAGCGACGAAAGGACTGGGAGTAAAAGAATCCTACTCTCCGATATATATAATCCTAAGACTCAAAACATTTTCCATTCTAGACTCAACAACGCCAGCAAACAATCAAGTAGGGGGCTCCTAAGTCGGGGAAGGCTCTGATTACCAACTTGTAACGCCCTTGATGCGGCTATATCTCCCACGTGTCGAGGCACGACTTAGAGGCATAACCGCATTGAAAGCAATGTCGCAAGTGAGGTAATCTTCACACATCCTACATTGAAAGCAATGCAGGTTTTCTGGCCCCAAGATGATGATTGATACGAGGGTTCCATCACGGCCTACGTGGAACTAACCAAGAATTATGTATGCTTTCTATATCGCTGATTCTTATTTTTCTTATTCATGAAAAATTATTGTGGCTGAGTGGATTATCCTCGGTTGAATTTGATAATCTTTTCTGCATTTTCATTACTAAAAGGCTTGTTATGTATCATTCTGTTTTCCATGTAATGTCTGCACTATGAAGAGTGCCATGTGAAATAGTTGATATCTAAAGCTAAACGAACTGCGGTGAAGTATGAAGATCTTATTATAGCGCCCTCGATGCGGCTATATCTCCCGTGTCGAGGCACGACTTAGAGGCATAACCGCATTGAAAGCAATGTCGCAAGTGAGGTAATCTTCACACATCCCATGTAATACATAAGGAAAAAGATACATAGTTAAACTACGATCGCCACTTCACACATACATAAATAAACATCCATCATTGAGTACACTCAAGGTCCGACTATGGAACCAAAATAAAAGAAGATACCCCAAATGCTACACAGATCCCGATCGTCCCAAGCTGGCTCCACTACTGATCATCAGGAAAAGACACATAATAACGACCACGTTCCTCGTCGAACTCCCACTTGAGCTCGGTTCGTCACTGTCTTGGCATCGTCGGAACCTGCAACTGTTTTGGTAGAATCTATGAGTCACGGGACTCAGCAATCTCGCACCAGCGAGATCAAGACTATTTAAGCTTATAGGAAGGACAGAGTAGTAAAGTGGAGCTGCAGCAGCGACTAGCATATATGGTGGCTACATCGCAAAAGAGAGCGGGAAGAGGAGCAAAGCACGGTCGTGAAGCTAATAGCGATCAAGAAGTGATCTGAACTACTTACGTCGACATAACTCCAACACCGTGTTCACTTCCCGGACTCCACGAGAAGAGACCATCACGGTTACACACTTGGTTGATGTGTATTTTATTTGAGGTCAACCGGGTTTTCTACAACGGACATTAACAAATTCCCATCTGCCTCATAACCGCGGGCACGGCTTTGAAAGATATTACCTGCAGGGTGTCCCAACAGCCCATTATAAGCTCTCACGGTCAACGAAGGATATTCCTTCTACCGGGAAGGCCCGATCAATCTCGGAATCCCGGACTACAAGACATTTCGACAGCAATAAAACAAGACCAGCAAAGCCGCCCGATTGTGCCGACAAATCCCGATAGGAGCTGCACATATCTCGTTCTCAGGGCACATCCGGATGAGACATCCTACGAGTAAAACCAAGCCTCGAGTTTCCCCGTGGTGGCCCCCAGATCTACTCGTTTGGGCCAGCACTCGAAGGAGCACTGGTCCGGGGGGTTAAAATAAAGATGACCCTCGGGCTCGCGAAAACCGGGGAAAAAGGCTTAGGTGGCAAATGGTAAAACCAAAGTTGGGCCTTCTTTGGGCGAGTCTTATTCAAAGCGAACTGTCAAGGGGTCCCATAAATCACCCAACCGTAAGGAACGCGAAATCAAGGAACATAACACCGGTATGGCGGAAACTAGGGTGGCAAGAGTGGAACAAAACACCAGGCATAAGGCCGAGCCTTCCACCCTTTACCAAGTATATAGATGCATTAATTATAGCAGATGAATATTGTGATATCCCCAACAAGTAAACATGTTCCAACAAGGAACAACATCTCCATGTTCAACAAGGAACAAACTTCAACTTCACTGCAACTAGCAACGCTATAAGAGGGCTGAGCAAAGCGGTAACATAGCCAATCAACGGTTTGCTAGGAAAGGATGGTTAGGGGCTGACATGGCAATATGGGTGGCATGATATAGCAAGTGGTAGGCATCGCAGCATAGGCATAGCAAAAGAGCGAGCAACTAGCATAGCAAAGATAGAAGTGATTTCGAGGGTATGGTCATCTTGCCTGCAATGTTCTCAGAGTTGTCGAAAGCTTGATCCTCGTAAGCGTTCTCAACAGGTTCCTCGTTCACGTACTCGTCTCCTGGCTCTACCCAAAGTAAGAACACAAACAAAGGAACCACAATAAATCACGGTGCAATGCACAAGCAACATGATGCAAAACATGGCATGATATGCGGGAAGTGATATGCAATGCGTATGTGCGCTCCGGAAGGAAAATGAGGAACCAGGCATCAACTTGGCAAACCAAGTATGCCACTGGAAAGATGAGATGATTTCGGTTGAAATCGATATAAAGATCACCGGAATCGGATGCACGGTTTGGAAATGACAAGCAAAACAAGAATAGCACAAATCTGCCATTAACAGCATGTTGCCACTTAGCAAGCAACAAGAAATTAAGCTACTGCACCCAAACGTACCAACAAAGTATATGGCTGTGATCTACACAAGATGCTTGACAAAAAATGAGAGCTGAGCTATGGCTAGTTCACATCATAACAGGTTCAAACAAGCATGGCAAAAGTGCACAAAATATCACGCTGGACATGGCAAAAACAGCATCAGGTAGCAATGTTCAGAGCAACAAAACTACATGCTACAGGAACTTAATAGAAAAACAAGGCATGGCATGAATCTACTCAAAGCATAGAACAAAAGTCCCGTACTGACCATAAGCCAAAAAGGATCAGAAAATATAGTAACACCCATGTCAATATTGAAAGTTTCGTTAACAGATTCAGCAACATGGCATGTCAAAAACTGATAACAAGTAGGCATGTTTACAAGCTCAATGCACTCACTACAGAGCCTCATATGATAAACTAAGCATACATACATAAAGAAGACATGGCATAGAAGACATACATGGCAAGAACAATAACATAGCATACATGGATCAACCACAACAACCTTGGCAAAATTGAATAACCTGTAAACAATCTGCCAGGGAACATTTGATAGCAAAAGTAGAGCTCGATTGACTCAAGCTATGGCATTCCATAATTGCAAACAAAGGCATGGATGGATAGATCAAGACATGTTTAACAAAACATCCTTACTTAAGTATCTCAAAATATGCATGGATCTCTTGGTAGCATCAAGTTAACATGGCATCAAAATAACAGCTAAACAGGGCTGAAAACAGCAACATCAGGACACCTACTTTGCATGCTTGTGCTAGTCACCACATAGATCACAAAAATACATGCCATACACCCCTGGAAAGATTGCATGGCATATTACAAAACACATGTAGGACTCAACTTCATAGGGTGCACACATCAATCATAGCAAAAATAACAAAAGTGCATGTTACTGTTAAGAAGCAGAAACTAACATCACATAGCCCTCTTCCAACAGCATTTCGGGCATCAAGATGAGCTCAAATGAAAATGATGCAATGAGATGAAATGATCTACTCTTCGAGACGAACATTTTGACATATTATACGCGTAAAATGGAGCTACATATGAAAAGTTATGCTACGTTGAAAATGACACAAAATATCTCGAATTTAAAACTTAGAAGAAAAATTGGAGGAGAAGAAGTCAGCAGGATCGGATCGATCGAGATCCGGATCGGGCGAGGCGGCGGCGGCTCACGGAGCGCCGAGCGGCCGGGAGAGAGGGTGGCAGGGCCGCCGGAGGAGGTGAGGCGGTCGGCGGCGGTGGTGCGGTGGCGGGCGAGGAGGCGGAGGCGGCGGTGGCGAGGCCGGCGCGGAGAAGAAGATGATGGCGACCGGCCGGTGGTGGCGAGGGTGTGAGGCGGACGGCGGCGGGGCCGGCAGGTGGTGGCGGCGAGGCCGGCGGCGAGGCGGCGGAGCGGAGCCTCGGCGCTCCATGGGCGCGGCGGGCGGCGGCGACCAGGCAGGCGGGCCTGCTGGCCCAGGCGGCGCGGGCGGAGGCGGCGGCGGGCCACGTGGCGCTCTGCCACTGGCTGCGGGGGCGGCGGCGATTGCGTCCGGCGGCGGCGGACGTGTCCGTACGGGCGCGGGATGAAATTTAGGGTTTCGGGGGAAGAAGACCCGGATTTGGACGGGGGAGTTTGCTTAAATAGGCATAGAGGGAGCTAGGAGAGTCCAAATGAGGTGTAGTTTTCGCCCACACGATCGTGATCGAACGACGGAGAGCATGGAAGTGACTTAGATGGGTTATTGGACTATTTTGGAGGGGTGTTGGGCTGCAACTTAAAAGAGGCCTTTGCGAGAGTGCGGTTAACCGTTGGACTACCAAACGAGCTCAAATGACCGAAACTTGACCGGTGGTCTCGGGTGGTATACCAAGGCCACTTGAAAACCTCGGTCCATTCCGAGAAGGTTTAGTACCATACACGAAAAAACGTAAAAGGGCGCCGGGGAGATATGAGTGCGGATTGCAAAAGCGGACAACGGGAAAAATGCTCGGAATCATGAGACGAACACGTATGCAAATGCAATGCACATGATGACAAGATATAAAATGCATGACATGGACAAAATGCAAAAAGAAGAAAAACCCAACCACGGAGGGAATATCATATCACAATGCCGAAAATGGCAAGAGTTGGAGTTACAAATATGGAAAGTTACTTCCGGGATGTTACACTTATCCTAGCTAATGAAAGGATAAAATTTTCCATTTCATCTGAAGAAATGAAGTGCCTGAACCTGAAATTTGGAACATCTAACCTGGATAAGAAGGGATACAATGAGCTATTTTCACTTGCTGTCAACTTTCATGACTACCAAGGTCTTGATCCAGATGATCTATTGTGGGCTAAAATAACAGGTACTCATATGTCTTTTCCTTATGAGTGCTGATGCTTCTAGCTGTTAACTGCGATTAGATGCCAATGGTCCTTTCTGTTTATTCTTTCTGTCATCACAAGTTTTCTTGCATTGTTTGTAGTCATTGTCCAGATCACTTTCAACTTTTACTATGTGATAAGAGTTAGTATTGTAGCTATCAGGTAGCTCAATAATCTGTTGACAATAAAATAAGTTGGTATATACGATGGAGAAGTACCGAGTCTCTTAAAGCATAAAGCCATAAAAATCAGCATGCACTGAGGCCCAGGCACAAAGTAAAAATGTTGTAATTTCAATAGGTTAATTTAGTTTTGGTAGGGGTGCGTAGGTATAAACAACGCACCATCTTTTCCAAAAAGAAACATGGACCATTCTACATCCAGTATATTGACATATTAGTTGCTCTCTTGTTTTTCTGAACATTTTTGAACCAGCTGAGAAGTACTCAAAATCTTAAAGCATAAAGTCATGAACATCCTAGGCACAAAATAATCATGCAGTGAAGATACTTTATTACAAACCACATATGGTATGACACCAACACCAAATCCTTGAAGCATTCGTCCCATGTAGAGAAGTGATGAGTCCTCTGGATTAAGCATCAATTAGCAAGCATGAAGCTCGTATCGCCGCGAGAAGAAAAAGGGCAGAAAATAAGCTTGGGAAACATGTGGGTGCATCATGCCATACATTCGTGAAGGAGATGGTGAGCCAACCGATGATGTTCTGAATCACCACCATCGTTAATGACTAAAAATTCAGTAGGCATGTCCATTACGCTGTTATTAGAGTATAAAAGAATAAAACTTTAGTGTAGTCAAGAATTAATTTTTTGCAACTTGCAAGCATATGACATGAACAAAATACTGAACTTTTTTCAGAAAAATTCTTCACCTACACATTTTTTGCAACACCAATTTCTCTTCTCTGATTATCATATCAAATGCCAGACGCAACCTATTAAATAACTTAGGAGATTCGAGACTAATACAAGGTCAACTCCTAATTTTCATTCGGAGGGAGGGAAGGGTCAAGATTTTCTCACCCCTTTCCGGCCAATGTGCTCGGCCATCTGGCCGTTGGCGATGGCCCTGCCCATGGCGCCGATATGGACAGCGAGCCGAACGCCAAAAACTGCATCACGCGCAGGCACGAAGTTACGATCAACATCTTTAGTCCAAGAAGAAGTCGAAACAGAGCAAGCATAGAGGCTCCAGGCACAACCTTCTCATAGTTTTCAATTTGTTTCTTATGTTTTCAACTTTTTAATAAATTATTTGCAGTTCCATCTGCTTCTCATAGTTTCTGCAATCTTCAAATTCAACCTGTGTTAGAGGCTGCAGTTCGTACAACATATGATACTCGCTTGATCATCATGTATATTGTATAAACATAAAGTGATGCACTGAATGCACTATGCTCTTGCCCATTGTTATTGTGTTTATTCCTATTAGTTAAGATAAATATATAACTCTCAAACTTTTAACTATGGGTGTTAGAGGAGATAGATCGGGCAGGACTACAACCTGAGGTTGTGCAGGTTTACGGATACCTCTTGCCAAGGTTATATTATTTTAGGTTTTGGCAAAAAAATAAAAATATATAACAGGTACATACAGCTCAGTTCGTTACTCAAATAATTATGAATACCAATGCAGTAAAGGTATGATGTACGCTTTCAAATAACATTTTATAATTCTTTGGTAACATCACTGAAAACTATTGAATTGTGTTCTCTAATTTATTATAGTTAGCTTTGTCTCAGATTGGGTGTTAATTGAAAACATATCCATATATTGATGCATTCACATTTGAAGGGAAACAGCTGAAAACGAAAGGCGACATATTTGATAGTTTTTTCTCTCATTATTCACAATCTGAACTTAGGGAGTGTCCAAAAGAAATTATGGCATGATTTGTTTCCTTTATTCTTGATTTGTTCAATCTCGTACCATATGCTCTGCCCTAGGTTCGAAATACAAAATCTGGAGGCTTGCTCTGAAGGTCCAAGGAGGTGGAAGCACCAACAATGCTCTCAACAGAGCTGCTCAATTGGATTTAAATCCAAGGATGACATCCAAGAAAAGGTACCCCAACTTCCTTTCTTGCTTTAACCATACTAGAGTGGCTGTATATGGTGCACTTGGCAGGGATATTCTCAAGGAATTCCAAGACAATGGCTGCATTTTTCACTGAAATTGTGAGGTGGGGCTAAAAAAGATACAGTGGTTGCCGGTGGTGGCGACGACGACGAAGACTAGCCCGGGATCTAGGACAGTGGATGCATTGAGCTCGAGGTGAAGATCAGCCACTCCATCCACGATCACTATTTTGTTCCTTCTTCTTTTGGAGATGATTTCAGTACTCTTTATCAATGTGATGTTAGAGCCAAGATGCACGTGTCACTTGTTTCATCAAGTGTGTAATGAACTTTAAATTTTGTTCCTGATGATCTCAAATCTGGTTTCTCCTGATTCCCTGCTGCTTAATATGCCTATTATGTAATAACACTGCATACTATAAAAACTAAAGTGGAAGGGGTGCCTCCCACCTGGCACCGCCCAGCTTTCCTCTCAGGCGGCGCCACCAGGTGACGTCCCAACCACTAGTTAAAACCATTAAGCATCTTGTGAAGGGTGGCCAACCAGCTATGCCACATGGTGTAAGCTGGTTGCCGCGGTGAATTTTTTTGGGATATTATTTTTAGATGGAGTTGAAAAATAATGTTTTTTTTTCTTTTTAGATGGAGGTGATGACCCCACATATTTTTCAAAATGAAGGGCTACGCAAAGTGGCGCTCACTGATAGGCTGCGTTGATGTTTTTCTTTTTCTTTTTTACTTCTTTTCTAGATGGGAGTGATGATTTTTTTAATGTTTTTCTAGATGGAGGCAGGGAATCCTTCTATTTTTTAAATGAAAATGTCCGCACAACTTCCTCTCAAGCGGTGCCACAGGGTGGCGTGTCTGGCGTCCCAACCACTAGTATGGTAGTACATATTTCTTCAAGTAGAAACATCTGACATGGATGATCCTACCTCAACGATTAGCGATGGCGATGAGAACGACCATCTACTTGGACATACAATATACTTTGTAAACGACCATCTACTTGGTCATATCGTGGGTGTATTTTCACTGATCCAAATTTCCGTGCAAATATAGTAACTGATGATGCAAATAAAACTGACACCAAGAAAAACAATCCTTCTTAGTTCAGACAATGATATGTCTTTTGTCCTGTCTTAATATGTCACTACCTTGATCAAACTTCCTTGCAATAGCCCCTACTAAGGTCTCTTCTTTTTTCCCGTCTATTCTTACAGGTAAAATAAAAATACAATGTATTTTAGAGATACATTCTAAAAAAATGTTCATGTCTTTTTTGTCAACATATTGTAAATATATATTCATAAATTTAAGAACTGTTCATGTATTTTTAAATAATTGGTGTCTATTTTATGTACTGCTCCTTCATCATTGAAGGGTGGGAACCTAATGTTGAGGCACATAGCCCCACTAAATACGCTTTAGGACTTTCTTTAGGACGCCTTATGTGGCCCCTTAATCCTCTGGATCTAAATTGTATCCCATAACCATAAACCTTGTTTATGATCATTAATAAAGAGTGTGTTTAGACACACAAAAAAGACCTAGCCGGGGATGATTAATTTTTTTCAGGGGGGTAAACCATTCATTGAAAATCATAATATGTGGGATACAAATCGGTTCATGAGGTTGACCGAACCACATGTGGTGACCTTGACTAAGAGAAAGAGAAAAATTAGCTAAGCTATGTGCCTCGCTATTCGATGCATGGCATTTGAAAGTAAAATTACAATGAAATAAAGCAGTTCTAGTTTTAATTTTTCTAATGATGGCTCCATAGCTTCCACGACTTCCCTTGCCAATGTCCCCAATCACTTGCTTGAAGTCTGAGGCGATGATGAAATTGTGTAGTTGTAGGTCTTGAGCCAAAGCTAAAGCTTCCCGGCATGTGATTGCCTCGAGGGTGGCAGGATCATCAACTCCCATAATCACAAGTGAAGAACTGCCCAAGAAAGTGCCTGCGCTATCTCTGCATGCGGCGGGGACCTGGTGAAACTCTTGGAGAAGGAAATCAACCAAGGAAATTTAACTCCACTGATAATTGCTAGAAACAATCCGGGAGTATCAAATCTCCTGTTTGCAGACGACAATTTGTTATTCTTCAAAGCTTTGGTGGACCAAGCTAATGTAATCAAAAAGGTCTTGACAACTTTCCAGAAGGGCACGGAGCAACTCCTAAGTGAAAGTAAGTGCTCGATCCTTCTCAGTGAGGTATGTCCAGAGGAGACCAGGGAAGGGATCAAGAGGGTGCTGGGTGTAGTCTCGTCCACCTTTGAGAGCAAGTACCTGGAACTTCCAACACCAGAAGGTAGGATGAAAGACGAAAATTTTCAGCCGATCATAGATAGGTTGGGGAAGAGGTGCAGTGCCTGGTCCGAGAGATTCATGGCCTACACGGCAAAGGAAGTACACGTGAAATCCATGGTCCAAGCAATTCCATGCTACACTATGGGTGTGTTCCTTCTCTCCCTGGGCTTCTGTGAGAAATACGAGAAGCTCATCCGTGACTTTTGGTGGGGGGACGAAAATGGGAAACGCAAAGTGCGTTGGATGTCGTGGGAGGACATGACGAAACCAAAACGAGCGGGAGGAATCGGCTTCAGGGACATGCATTTGTTTAACATTGCCCTTCTAGCCAAACAAGGATGGAGGCTACTTCAAAATCCAGACAGCCTTTGTGTCCGTGTTTTGAAATCGAAGTACTAACCGAATGGGAACCTTCTGGACACTGTTTTTGCTTCGGATGCGTCACCGGTTTGGAGGGGCATAGAGGCTGGCCTAGAACTGCTGAAAAAAGGAGTTATCTGGCGCTTGCGTGACGGCAAAAGTATCCAGATTCAGAGAGACCAATGGATCCCTCGTAAGGAGGGTCTCAAGAGTGCATCCTTCATTCGAAGATCTCGTCTTCGCTGGGTGAGCCAACTCATCGATGAGGAACAAAAAACTTGGAACATTCCACTCATCAAGCAGATATTCTAGAGATTTTTTACGGTAAATCATACTACCTCCGGAATCGAGTAGTCCATTGAATCACTTAAAATGGACGGCTCATATTATTTTGATGTACTGTAAAAGGTCTCATATTCTACCCCTTCGATGCAGACGAAATCTATAGGATCCCCCTCCCAAGGACTAAGGCAAAAGACTGTTTGGCCTGGCACTATGAAAGGAATAGAAACTTTTCGGTGAGAAGTGCTTACAAACTGGCAGCAACCCTCAAGAACAACTCTCATCTCTCATCATCCAGTTCGACGAGTGATGCGAACGATCACATCATATGGGACCTCATCTGGAAAGCTGATGTGCCTCCGAAAGTTAAATCTTTGGATGGAGGGTAGCCACAAACACTCTTACTACCAAGAAGAACAAATTCAGACGAACGATCACTGTGGATGCTGTTTGCAATGTATGTGGGAACGGCGATGAGGACGAACACCATGCAGTAATTGTTGCGATCAATGAAGCCTAGCAATTTGACTTGTCGTGATGCGAGATGGAGGAGTCAACAAAGGGCGGATCATCAACAAGTCAAGACGAGAGAAGCACAGAAGACAAGAGTCAAGATTAGGGAGGGATTGTTAGGTATAATCTTAAGTTAGTAGTATTTCGTGTCTAAGTAGTACTCTGATCAAAGTGCTCGTATGGGTTTAGAAAAACTAGGATTAGTTGTACGAGGTCAGTTGAGTCCGGTCTGGACTCATACGTGGTGTGGACACCGAGTTGAGTTTGGATAGGACTTTGTTTCGTTCAGGTTAGCTTTGGAGTCGGTAGTTTTGGTCTGGTCGCTGCATATATATATGTGTGCAGCCGGTATTGAAAGATTGTAACACCGTGGAAAACAGGAAATCAATAAAGAGAAGAGAGGCACGGCACGTGCCTTTGGCAAAAGTTTTTGCGTGTGCGTGTTCATCGTGATTTGATGTGAACGATCCTGTGGGTGAAGTTCCAACAATTGGTATCAGAGCTAGGTTGATTTGAAGCCGCGCTTGCCCCGGGGTCGCGACCCCACTAGTGCCTCGGGGCAGGCGATGTTGTCGCTGGGTGGTGCAGCGACAAGGAGGATCATGCGATCGTCGTTCGATGGAGCGACATGGAGGGAGACGGCAGGCTATCGTCGGGAAGGCGGTGGAAGAAGATCATTGACAGGAGTGATGGTGCCGTGGTGCGGTGCCGTAAAGTCGTCAAGATCGTCGTCCGCGGTAGTTTGATCAGTCAAGGAGTTGTGTGAGTCAACACGTCTCGGTCGGTCGGTCATCGTCGTGTCAGCGTCGTCATGTCCAAGTGCTCGTCTGTGTGAAGAGGCGTTGAAGATGAAGCATGCCCAGGTCGTCTATGTGTCTCAACGAGAGGATCAAGTTCAAGTATGTGGGGGCGGTAAACCAGTGAAGGTGAGTCTTTTCAATAAGGCCATGTCTTTACATGAGGTTGGAGTGCATGGTGTAGTGCACGGGATGGTGTGATTCATAAGGAGTCGGCATGTATCTCGCTAGGGTGGATGGTGTAGTCCATCGGGTGGTGTTTTCCATAGGTTACTGGCGAGGCTGGGTAGTCCAAGGCATATTTGAAATGATCCGTAAAATTCGCCAAGTCAAAATTGGAGGGGAGATTGTTGCGATCAATGAAGCCTAGCAATTTGACTTGTCGTGGTGCAAGATGGAGGAGTCAACAAAGGGCGGATCATCAGCAAGTCAAGACGAGAGAAGCACAGAAGACAAGAGTCAAGATTAGGGAGAGATTGTTAGGTATAATCTTAAGTTAGTAGTATTTCATGTCTAAGTAGTACTCTGATCAAAGTGCTCGTATGGGTTTAGAAGAACTAGGATTAGTTGTACGATGTCAGTTGAGTCCGGTTTGGACTCATACGTGGTGTGGACACTGAGTTGAGTTTGGGTAGGACTTTGTGTCGTTCAGGTTAGCTTTGGAGTCGGTAGTTTTGGTCTGGTCGCTGCATATATATATGTGTGCAGCCGGTATTGAAAGATTGTAACATCGTAGAAAACAGAAAATCAATAAAGAGAAGAGAGGCACGATACGTGCCTTTGGCAAAAGTTTTTACGTGTACGTGTTCATTGTGATTTGATATGAACAATCCTGTGGGTGAAGTTCCAACAGTAATCATGTGCACAAAGAGTGCAGCCCTACGGTATGCTATGAGAAATCAGTGAGAGTTACCTTCGGAAAATTCTTTCCGGAATACGGGCTGTGACTGGCTGCAGGTTCTTTTAAGCTCGGTGACGGAGGACATGAGATCAAAGATACTGCTTCTTCTATGGAGATGCTGGCACCTACTGAGATAATTGTGTGCATGGGGACGGCAAAGAAACGATTGGGAGATCAGTGCAATACTTGTCTAAACTGTTGGAGCAATGGAAAAAATGCAGGTTTGGATCGCCCTTCCCTGGTCGGAAAAAAGGTAGTTCCCTGCTCCAGTTCCTTACCTTGCGTCTCTGCTCGGATGGTCGCGCGGTGGAATGCATCGGCCCCTGGGACTGCTAAATTAAACTCGGATGCATCCTTTCTCCCGGACACTGGACATGGATGGGGCGGTGCAGTAGCTAGAGACTTCAGGGGTCTCACAAACTTGTCAGTTGGCAGACAGCTCGCCCCCTCGAACAGCCCCCAGGATGCTGAAGGACAAGCAATGCTTATTGGCCTGCAAGCCTTCTTGGACGTATACAGAGGTTCTCTAGTGGTGGAAACAGATTGCAAAAACCTTGCAGCTGAACTGACAAAGGATGCGGATAGTCGTTCCCCCAGCTACGGGCTCATTCTTGACATTAAAGCTGCTCTATCCCAATTTGCAGACCACCAAGTGCTGCACATTGGCAGAGAGCAAAATACCCTTGCCCACGAGCTGGCAGCCGAAGCTAGGTCCAGTGGAGATTTTCTGATCTTAGGGAATGTCCCTGATAGACTTAGGAATCGGATGCTGACCGAATGTAACCCCCACTAGAGTATTGCATACTTTGGTCCTCAAAAAAAATGTGCAACCCACTAGGGTGGGCTGACCTCGTTCGTGCAATTGGCATGGTTGCCTGCTCGATCTCCCGCACTGGCCAGATGCAAGCCGTGTCCATGCATGATGCGTGCATGTTGGCTGGCTAGCTGTGCACCTTCGGCAGTGACTGATCTAGGAGTCCAGATCGGATCAGCCTTCCCGCACAAGCGCGTGCCCACGCCCGGTTACAGGATGCTGCAACCTCCGGCCTCTGATGGACGCTGTACGGTCCGCACTTGTGCAAAATTTCATGAATATTGTTATCAAATTTTCGCATCTCTTCGCCGATTGAGCAATCGGCTGCCGCTGCATTCACCCGTGTGCTGCCACTACGTCGCCCTTTAGGTGGTAGTGTCGCGGCCCGCGGTCTACCGCCGCCCCGACGCCATCCATTTCAGGTCGTTTCTGCACCGACCCTTGCGTTGCCGCCGCATCTTCCCATCAGGCCGTAGCGACCGTGGGATGTGGTCCCTGTCGTCACCTTGTGGTTCTTTCCGCGGCTGCATCGACCCGCGCAATGCCGCTGCATTTCCCCTTCGGGTCGTAGTGCTACAGCCCGCGGTCCATCGCCACCCCGAGGCCATTTGCTCCAGGCCGTCCTCCTCGCTGCATCGACCCTGGCGCTGCCGCTGCATCGTTCCATTGGACCATAGTGAGCGTGGCACGCAGTCCCCGTCGCCACCCTGAGGTCTTCCTCGCCGTCGCCCCGACTTGTGAGCTGACACTGCATCGCCCCTTCGGGCCGTAGCACCGCAACACGTGGTCCGCTCCGCCGTCCCCGCATGTCGACTTGTACGCGTGGTATGTGTCGCGCCGCCTCCCTAGGCGCGGGAACACCATCGTTCGCACCTGTCTTCATCATGTTGTCGGGTTCTTCCTCGCCTACCTCGAGCACCGTCGCCGCGCTCCTAACCTAGCCGCTGCCACCTCCTTAGGACGCCGCCGCTGCTCTTCTTCCCGGTCCACGGCGACTACCTCGACACCGGCCACCCTGACTCGACATCGACCACGACGTTCCTTGCACGGCTACCTCAACGACTTCTGCACCACCCTACGCTCTCAGCTACAACGACATCGGCACAAAGGGCTACCTCCTTCCTTGAGTAATCTCGTCGGTTTCTACTCCAACCATGACTTCCGTGACACATCGACCGTTACGACTGTGGGGGGATGTCCGTCGACTTCCCTTTGGATTGTTCTTTAGTCTCACCGTCTGCGTTGCTACCGTTGTGACTGCGGGGGATGTTGAGTATCATGATTATTTAGAAAATGTAGGATATCGTAAGATTTATTCTACCATGCACTTCAAAATGATCATGTACTCCTATATATAAGCCCACGAGGCTCAATCAATACAATCATCATATTTCGCCAATTCTCTCTCCCTTCTAATGCCGTCCATGGTCGTTGCTGACTTGTGATTTGCAACTGCTGCTCATCCAATTTTATGGCCACTGTGGCTGCTTGCCCTAGCAAAGGCCACCACTACTGCTTCAACCTGCTTAGGTCACAGCGGTGCAACTCGGGCTAGTAGTTTTTTTGATAAAGGGTGAAATTTTATTGGCTCAAAATGAAGCATCAAGAGGATACAAACACAATGAGCATACGTCCGGCCTCTGCATAGCTAAGATGCACATAGCCAACACTAACACACGCACGCAAAAACACGCCATCAAATAGCAAAGTCATCTAAGACCAAAGCTATGCATGGGCGAGAAAAAAAAGAGAAACCCCAAAGCGATTAGATCCGTGATCGGCAAACTATATTAATGACCTTATCCGCACCGACCATCTCATGACATCACACGGACAATGAGGTTCTTCAATAGCAACGCCTTCAGGAAGGGAGCAACACTCAAGTGTCGTCGTCACCGGATCCAACTACCCAAAGTCTGAATCTAGGTTTTCACTCCGAAGAACCACTCTGAGCATATCCGAGCAATGCCTTCAACAAGGTAACGACATAAAAACATCGTCATTGTCAGGTATAACCAACTCGGTTGCACCTAGGTTTTCACCCCAGAGCTCGAGAGCATGTGCTCAAGTAGCACAACCATCAAAGTCACTCATGTGTCGTCGCCACCACTTTTCCACGATCCCAGCAGCTACATGCTTGCGCGATGCGCGACCGCCGTCACTGCACAATCATCGCTCTGCGTCAAGTCGTTGTTGATAATAGTAGCCATCACATCATGGACAGGAGGTGATGTTCACACGCCGGCCGCAGACCTGCCCGTCCTTGACGACAGATATTGTCGTTGTCACTGTAGTTCAGCCCATCTATTGGCACCATTGATAGAGGTTGCAACCATCACAACTTTGGGGAGGAAGTGCTACCCAAATAGCCGAGATGACGTCGTGTCGTGATTTGAGACGAGAGGAAGAGAGAAGAGGGAAGAAAGACAGAGCATCGGTGGTTCCACGAAATTGAAGAGTTGCGGCGGCGGCGGCACCAAGAGCATGCGACAATGGAGAATAACCTTTGAGATTTGTTTTGCAATGCGCCAGCACTTAGCTGAGGAAGAGTGTCTAAGGACAAGGAGGGTACAATCCGGGTCACACGCAATTTTTTTCCTATCAATGAGGGGAGAAAATTGATCATCTTTATTTGTGCATGCCATGTTGGACCACGTACACACATGTCATATGCATCTCAAGAAATTTCGACTAATTACTAATGCATGGATCAATCACGAAAATACAATTTCAAATTTATATTTTTTTAATGCAAGTTTTTTATGTGGGATCCTCAGGTTTTGTATGTGGGATGGCTTATTTTAATGGTAAAATGAACTCAGTTTCACTTAATCATGATTCTGATAAGAGCAGAGTAGTGGATCGATCTATATAGCTCTCTGAAGTAGTAGCAGATACAATTCGATTACAGGAGCGTAGCTCTTGAATGGAAGAACAGAGTAGCTAGGGTTCGGAAAGGGGGAAAGTGGTAGCCGCCGATTCGTCCTTGATCCTCTGGATGATTGTGGTCGCCTCGAGTATCGCCTTTAGTAGTCGTCGCCTGGGCTTCAGTGAGCCCACTCTGGCCCGTGGACTCGCGTGTTGGGCCGCTTGAGCCTGCTGGGGCGCTGTGATGTCGCTGGAGTGGCTGCCCAGTGGGTCCTGCGTGTTGGGGTCGCTAACATCCCCCTCTCCTTGAGACGAGGCTTGCCCCCAAGCCTCAGATTGTGGAAACCTCGCCTGAATGTTGTCTTTGTCCTCCCAGGTGGTGCCCAGGGAGGCAGAATTGGACCACCGGACCTTCACTTGTTCGCGCATGGAGTTGTTCTTCCGGCGCCAGCGAGTTTGCAGGACTTCCACTGGCACAGCAAGGTCGTCAGCACAATGTGGTAGTTGTGGTTCGACAACCATGCCTGGAAGGAGTGCACGGCGTAGGAGTGACACGTGAAACACCGGGTGGACGGTGGCTTGAGGTGGCAGTTCCAGTTTATACGCCACATCTTTGATCTTGTCGATGATGGTGAACGGCCCGTAGTATTTGTAGCTCAGCTTGTGGTTTGCTCTCGGGGCAACAGAGGTTTGGATGTATGGTTGCAGCCTGAGGAAAACGCTCTCACCCACTATGAAGGTTCGGAAAGATCGCTTCTTGTTAGCTTGCTGCTTCATGATCTGATGTGCTCTATTCAGATGCCGCTGCAGCAGCGCTTGTACTGTTTCCTTCTCGTCCAGCCATGGTTGGAGTGCCGGAACTGAACAAGTGTTGTTGGCCAAAATTCCCCAATGGCGCGGTTCATACCCGAACATGGCTCTGAAAGGAGTCATGCCAATGGCTGAGTGATGAGCATTGTTATACCAGAACTGGGCCAGAGGTATCCAAAAGCTCCACCGCCTGGGACAAACTTGAGTGAAACAGCGAAGGAAAGTCTCAACGCACTGATTGACGCGCTCGGTCTGTCCATCCGTCTGTGGATGGTTGGCTGTGCTGAGCCGTAGCTGTGTGCCCGCTGCACGAAACAGCTCCTGCCATAACTGACTTGTGAATACCGGTCCCTGTCAGAGACGATCGCTCCTGGTAGTCCATGAATCTTGTAAATCTGGCTCATGTAAAGCTTGGCCACTGATGTTGCAGTGTACGGGTGAGCCAAGGGCAGAAAATAGGCAAATTTCATGCGCTTGTCGACGATCACCAGCAAGCAATTGAACCGACTGGACTGTGGTAACCCATCCACAAAATCCAAGGAAGTGAAGTCCCATGGTTGTGCTGGAATAGGTAGAGGGAGCAGCAACCCTGGAGATGCTGCACGATCCGGCTTAGCCTGTTGACATACCTGACAGCAACGAACGTACTGAAGCACTTGCGCTTTCGTCTTGGGCCACGCGAACAGGCGTCTGATGCGACGGTAGGTTACTGGAAACCCTGAGTGTCCGCCCAGAGGACTGTCATGGAAAGCTGAAATAATCTTCTCTTGAATTTGCGTGCTCCCTCCCAGCCAGATTCTTCCTCGGAATCGGATCACTCCTTGCTGAAAGGCGAAATGCCCCTTGGGATCGTCGCGCAACGACAGCTGTTCCAGCAGTTGCAAAGCATGGTTGTTGCTGTTATAACTATTGACCTCATCCTCGAGCCAAGCTGGGTGGCAAGAGGATACTGCAAAGAGAGTATCTTGTGTGTTGGATCTGGACAGTGCATCTGCGCCCGTGTTTTCAGTCCCCTTCTTGTAACGAATGCGATATCTCAGCCCCAAGAGCTTGGTGAATGCCTTTTGCTGCCAAGGAGTGGTCAGACGTTGCTCTTCCAGATGAATTAAGCTTTTCTGATCGGTGAGGATGTCAGATTCTGCGTGTTGCAGATAGGGGCGCCACTGGTCCACTGCCACAACGATCGCCAAATATTCCTTCTCATACGTGGACAACCCCAGGTAACGAGGGCTGAGCGCCTTGCTCATGAAAGCTATCAGGTGCCCTTGTTGCTGCAGAATGTAAGATCGTGGATGTCGCCTAGAGGGGGGGTGAATAGGCGCTTTAAAAATAATTACGGTTTAGGCTTGAAGAAATGCGGAATAAACCTAGCGGTTTTAATTTGTCAAGCACAAAACCTACAACAACTAGGCTCACCTATGTGCACCAACAACTTATGCTAAGCAAGAAAAACTACTTAGGTGATAGCAAGATATATGACAAGAAACAATATGGCTATCACAAAGTAAAGTGCATAAGTAAAGGGCTCAGGTAAGAGATAACCGAGGCACGCGGAGACGACAATGTATCCCGAAGTTCACACCCTTGCGTATGCTAATCTCCGTTTGGAGCGGTGTGGAGGCACAATGCTCCCCAAGAAGCCACTAGGGCCACCGTAATCTCCTCACGCCCTCGCACAATGCAAGATGTCGTGATTCCACTAAGGGACTCTTGAGGGCGGTCACCGAACCCGTACAAATGGCAACCCTTGGGGGTGGTCACCGAACCCGTACACTTTGGCAACCCTTGAGGGCGGTCACCGGTACCTGTCAAATTGCTCGCGGCGATCTCCACAACCTAATTGGAGACCCCGACGCTTGCCCGGAGCTTTACACCACAATGATTGAGCTCCAAACACCACCAACCGTCTAGGGCGCCCAAGCACCCAAGAGTAATAAGCTTCTCAACTTGTAACTTCCACGTATCACCGTGGAGAACTCAAACCGATGCACCAAATGCAATGGCAAGGGCACACAGAGTGCCCAAGTCCTTCTCTCTCAAATCCCACCGAAGTAACTAATGCTAGGGAAGAAAATGAGAGGAAGAACAAGAAGGAGAACACCAAGAACTCCAAGATCTAGATCCAAGGGGTTCCCCTCACATAGAGGAGAAAGTGATTGGTGGAAATGTGGATCTAGATCTCCTCTCTCTTTTCCCTCAAAAACTAGCAAGAATCCATGGAGGGATTGAGAGTTAGCAAGCTCAAAGAAGGTCAACAATGGGGGAAGAACACGATCTCAAAGGATAAGGTTCAATGGGGAAGAAGACCCCCTTTTATAGGTGGGGAAAAATCCAACCGTTATGCTCACAGCCCGCAGCGAGCGGTAGTACCGCTTGACATCACGGTACTACCGCTAGGGGTAGCAGTACTACTGCTAAGGGTAGCGGTACTACTGCTTGCGAGCGGTACTAAAAAATTACATCCGTGCCTACCACCGCTGGACTTGTGATGAGTTTTTGGTCCTGAGCGGAAGTAGCCACAGAAGTAGCCGCGGTAGTACTGCTCCAAGCGGTAGTACCGCTCCCAAGGGCGGTAGTAAAAAATTACTTCCGCTCCTACCCGCGGTAGTACCGCTGCAGCCTTTTCATAACACCAAAACTACCAGAACTTCTGCATTCGGACTCCGAATTCGACAAAACCAAGTTTGTTGGAAAGCTAGCGACAAGGGCTAACACAATATTGATAGAAATACCAATAATAAGCAAATGAGAAAAGGCCCAAAAGAAAATGGATAAGACCGGTAAAACCTCCAACACCGAAAACTTCATAGAAGACGCATGCAAACTCCGTTTTCGATGAACTCAAGCTTGTCATCAAGATGACCATAAGCTCTAAGACTCACAAAGAGAACCAAATAAGAACCAAGAAACATGATGCAAGGATGCAATGGTTTGAGCTCCCGACGAACGATACGACCAAGCTACTCACTTGAGAGCCCCCCTTGATAGAACGGCTATCGATCCTATAACCCGGTCTCCCAACTACCACCATGAGACCGGTAAAATAGAAAACCTATCAAGGGCAAACCTTTGCCTTGCACATGATCCACTTGAGCTATATTATGACGATCTTGTCCTCCTCAAGATGGACCACCTTTCTTGATTGCGTTGGGTCGATGGAGACTAGATGATTGCTCCCCCATACTCCACTATGGGTGAGCCACTCTTCGGCACATCTTCACAAGTCCATTGACACCACAATGGATGGAAAGCTTCAAGCACTTGATCTCTTCGTGATTCTCCACTTGAACTTGCACACGGCAATCTTGATGACGATCACCACTTGATGTCATCCTTTCCATGGGTTGTATGATATCTTCCTCTTGACGCAAGCCCATGGACACGTACCTAAGCCCACATAGACTCTCACATAGACCATGGGTTAGTACACAAAGTGCAATGGACAATGCTTACCATACCATGGGATCACTTGATCCCTCTCGGTACATCTTCTACGCTTTGTGAGTTGATCAACTTGATTCACTCTTGACTTAGTCTTGATCAACCTTGAATCTTTCCAACTCTCTTCGTTTGGATGATGTCTTGAAGGTAAACATGAATGATCACACAATCTTCTTCTTCAAGACATGCTTGCAATAAGCTCAACACTCACATGACCAATCTTTGGATAATTCCTTAATAGCACCTTGGTCAATCCGTAAACTCCTTGAAACCAACACATGGACTTCAAGAAATGCCTATGGAAAAATCCTTCAAATATAACTTAATGCAACCATTAGTCCATAGAGAATGTCATCAATTACCAAAACCACACATGGGGGCACCGCATGTCCTTTCAATCTCCCCCATTTTGGTAATTGATGACAATCACTTTCAAGAGAGTTTATATAAGGAATTATGCATCACCATGCAATGCAACAAGCAATAATGCATGCGAAGGAGATGCGTATGCTTAGGAACAAACCGAAGCTAGAAGAGACAACTCTCTAAACTTCTCCACAAAACTCTCTGAAACTTCTTCCCCATTGGCATCGATTGCCAAAATGGGCTAAAAGCTTAGAAGGCCAATATAAAATGTGTTCCTCCATAAATTGTGTATTTCTCAACAAGAGAGTGGAATGCAATACACATATCCAACGGTAAATACTTGGAGGAAGACAAACTATATTGAGGCCCAAAAGACATAACAAAGAGAGAAACAAGCAATCAAGCAATCAAAAGATACCTATTGAAGCAAGCTATCAAAAGATACCAATTGAACCAACTAGGCCAATGATCCTACGAGCCACATGAATAAAGGATATTATGATAAGAGCAGAGCAGTGTTCTAAAGAAACTAGAGAAGCTCCCCATGATTTGTGCACATCAAGAATTTTTGTATTTGGATACAAAGTGCACAAAATAGGATCATAGCTCCCCCAAAATCAATAGAAACTTACAACAAGTGCAAGAGAGCATATAGGAAACTAAGCCTAGTACTTGCAACAAACACATGGTTGAGCAACAACTAAGAGAGGCAACTTAAGAGTGGGCTCAACCAAAAAGATGTGTGTAAGTCAAGGCAATGCACTTGAGAAGACTAATGTACAGAAGAGCATTAAGCATCAATAAAGTCTTGAAAGAATGAGGCACACGGTGCAAGGCCTATCATTCCCACACACAACTAGCAAATGGGTTCACAAGCTTACTAATAAGCATATAGAGAACCTATGCTTGTGACAACCCGCGGTGAAGATAGAAGATGAAAGGCTCATCAAGACGAGGGATACCAATTAAGATGGCAAAAACCTTGTAAAGATAAGCATGAGGAAAATAATCTTCACCACACAAGAGCGCATCAAGATGCAACGATAGAAGACACGCACTCAAGGCAAAAGCTTTCACGGAGCCACCAAAGAAATAACATAAGAAAGACAAGGTGGACGTGAAAGAAAGGATATCATCTAGATATGCAACTTCTCTCAAGTGTATAAGATTCTAGGTAGACGAAATCATGATATATATATATATATATATATATATATATATATATATATATATATATATATATATATATATATATATATATATATATATATATATATATATATCTACAAAGAAGGATGTACACGAAATAGTTACAACACGAAGGAACAAGATATCCAAAAGGAAGTCATACATATACCAATAAGATATTTGCTTGGAAGCATAGCACATGGCTAGATATGGTCTTATAGTATATAAATGAATTCCTACCACACACCCATCAAAGACATCACAACTAGCAACATGAGATCATCATTGAGATGCTTTGAGCAAGGAAACAAGTATCACAAGATGGAATGAAAACATGCTAAGATGCAACCTACACAAGGTTGAATGCTAGAAAAGAATGCATGAAGAGATACTTGTTACCGAGATATCATTGGAAGGATGTAGTAGATACCAATTAAAGGTAGGTAGTAGTTCATTGATCATCCTAGCTTGACTCAATTAGCACATGATGACACCATCTTCCTTGTGAGTGAGCCGAGCATCCAATGCATCTCCAATTGTTCCTAGAACAACAACACAAACAAAATGGTACCCAAACTCATTGGGAACAAAGAGTTAGAGAACCAACAATACATAGGGCAACCTCCACATAAATATGTGCATATAGATATGAAAATGAATTTCATGCACATCTCATCCAACTTGAGACTTGGTGGAGTTTCCCCTATATATTGGGTCCAAGAAAGAAAGCATGCTAAAAATACTACATCAAATTAATATGCATGCTCAAGACTTTCAAGAACCGATACTAGATGACAAAGAAAAACCAAGTGAAGAAAATATACCAAATGAATAAATCAACACTTGGAGGATATCCATAAAAGATACATCGAGGAATGAGATATTGGTTGATACACACTGAAAAAAAGATATCAAACTCCCAAAAGAGAGGATAGTTCCAAACAAACCAAGCTCTCTACAAAGTTTCATGATGGCACAAAGTACCAAAAAGAAAACGGCTTGCCTTCCACCAACACACACTTGATAAGGATCGCAAGATGAGTGCCTTATAGAAAATAGGATAGCTCCCCCAAGACTAGTGCATTATAGAGAATTTGCATTTGAATACAAAATGCACAAGGTGGGATCACCACTTTCACTATATCTAGAAAACACTAGACAAGATCAAGAAATTAACAAGATCCACAAGTGGTATGGAAGACAAAGGGAGTTGATACAATCCTAGGCAAGAGATAAGGCAAATAAAAGCAAAGGCCAATGTAGAGATGATCAATAATTTGTACCACACATAAGTGAGTACCAATTGTCAATAGACAAGAAGTATTTGTAAATGATTCCCGTTGGTAGATAGCAAGGATATCCAACATCATCTTCACACCGAACACAAGCAAAGTGCAACTTGTAGAGCTAACATGCCAGCTAAGAACAAGATAATTTACAATATCAATTCTAGGTGACAATATCTCAAATGTACACATTTTATGGGCTTGTAATGTGCACATATCATATTACTCCCCCATAATGTGATACCAATAAAAACTTAACAAGAGGCAATAAGAGAATCCAACAAGAGATAATTAATGGACTATTTAGAATTTGAATTTCTTATGAGAAGACATACCACATAGCGACTAGATAATCTTGAAATATCAATACTAGATGGTATTACTCATGTACACACATTTATAGGATAGTGAGGTGCACAAATCACATCACTCCCCCATAATGGGATATTCCATTAATCTCTCACAAGAACCAACTAAGATACAAACAAGATGCATAAAGGCTCAACGTACGACACACATGTACATGAAGTGCAAACCAACATACATAAACTTGATTACTCAAGATAAGCAATTTGGAGACACAACACATACAAACACATGCAAGGAACAAAACCAAAACATGCAAAGGGGCAAGTAATTTTCAATGTAAACAATTTAAGTACAAGTTACCGCAAGGAGGCACATTGGATATAAGATAGAAACTTGATAACCCAAATGACTTGGCTTGAGACAATAAGAAGGATGAAGTCCCCTTAATTCTTCATAATGTAGCCAAGTCTCCAATGACCTCCAACAACACCTATTGATCAAGTATGAGCTAGTTGGTCCCCAACCAAGTTGGGTCCTAAGAGGTTAGTCACAATAGGCTTGGCTACCAAAATGGTTCTTTTCTTGACACCACTTTGAGTACCAACAAATTTGGCAAACACATTTTCAACCTTATCCTTCCCAAGAGAATAGATATGATCAATTAGAATAGGGTTGGATAAGGTACCATTAGTGCATGAAGAAGCGACGTGACCTTTTTCACGACATAGGTAGTAACGTCTACTCTTCACTTTCTTCTCACTTGATTTCTCAACTTGAGAAGCATTAGCTTGAGTCTTCTTGGGAAGAGGCCTTTCTTCAACTTGAGATTGAGAATGAGAGTGAACTTGTGGCCGCTTCCCTTGTTGCTTGTCACTAATGGCCTTCTTCTTCAAAGGGCAAGATCTAACATGATGCCCTTCAATTTTGCACTTGAAGCAAATGATCTTGGCCGAATTCTTGACTTGTTTTTGGCCCTTCTTCTTGTTGCTCTTAGACTTTTTATTCTTATTGGAGTTGAATCCAAGCCCACCTTTGTCATTGGGGATTTTGCACGCTCAAGATGTTGTTGAGTGTAAATTTCCTTCATGACACTTTTCCAAGTATTTCTTCAAAGAAGTGACTTGGGCCTTGAGCTCTTTGATTTCCTCTACATGGTTAGTCTCAACACAAGTACTAGAGGAAGTATAAGCTTCATCGTTAGAGCAACAAGGCAAGGAAAGAAATTCATCACAAGATGTACCAACATTGTGAGTAGATGAATTACAAGGACTAGCACATGGCAATATAGCATTTTGACTAGAAGTAGTGCTAGTATCCACATGAGGCTCACTAGGTGTTACCTTAGCAATCATGGCCTCATGAGCTATCTTTAGCACATTATGGGATACTAGAAGATCATCATGAGAGCTTGAGAGCTTTTCATGGCTTTCTTCCAATTTCTCATAATTGCTAGATAGAAACTCAAGTTGAGCCCGAAGCTCAACATTCTCCTTCAAAATGGATGCTTCACAAGTAATAGAGTTAGTAGCACAAGCATCATCAATAATAGCAAGAGGAGAAGGCAACTTTACAAGCTCTTTTGAATATGAAGCTTTAAGTTGTGCATGAGACTCGGTGAGTTTGATGAGCTCACCCTTGATGACCCTTGAGCCATTTTCAAGGTGCTCAAAATCCTCAAGGAGTCTAGCATGAGAAACTTCAAGCTTAGCATTTTTAGTTTCGAAAACATTGGCCACCTCAAGAGCTCTATCATGATATTCCTTCACTCTAGATAATTCTAGTGCAAAAGTCTCCTCAAGAGTTTCCTTGGTGGTTTGTTCAAGTTCAAGAGCTTGAGAGAGGTCCGCAATTTCATTAGCGTAATCACGCCCATGACCTTCCATTTTATCAATGGTGACCTCAAGCTCCTCAAGACGAGATTCCAACTCATCAATATATTTCTTGCCCTCAATAGCAATAGACATGATTTCCATGAAGTTGGAACGAGCAATTTTATTCTTAAGAAGAGCTTTAAAAATCATTTCCCCCTTAATTTTTAAGGAGGAAACATCATCATTCTCTTCATCATAATCAATATCATCATCACTCTGGCCATCATCAATATCATCACAAGATATATTGGGATTCAAAGTGGGATATAACTTTGAAGCCTTGGCCATAAGGCAAAATGCAATAGATGATGATGTAGGATCCCTTGAAGCACCATCCAAGACCACATCTTGTTCCATGGAGTGTTGGGTTTCCTCTACATTGTTAGCACAATAACTCGAGGAAATACATGCATTTCTATCATGGCAAAAAGATATAGAAGGCATATCATCATGAGATTTAGTCAAGCAATTTCTACATGATATGCAAGGACTATCAACACAAGCATGTGAAACATTTGGAGTACTCGAAGTGCTAAAGTCCAAAGATGAAGCATTACAATAAGAAAGTGATGAAGGATTATCAATAATAAGCCCATTATCATCATTACAATGAACACCACTACTCACCATGTAATTACCTTGTGGCAAACCACATGTAGGTGAAGTAGAAGAAGTTGATAACGCAACACGACTGGAGGTGGAGGGAGAACAATCATCCTTACAAATCTTGGACACACCATATTTATCTTGAAGCTTTGTCCACAACTCATGAGCATCCCGGAACGACATGAGTTGAAATATAACTACATTGCTCAAAGCATCGAAATGCACATTAGAAGCTTGAGCATTGAGATAAGAGTTTTTCTCATCCTCTAAAGATAATCTTTGGGGATCCTTTGGAGGAGAAAAACCCATATCTACAATTCGCTCTAAATTTGGGTCCATGACCCTAAAGAGATTAAGCATGCGAATTACCCAAACATCAAAATTTGTGCCATTGAAACTAAGAGTGTCACAGAATCCTAAACCCCTAGTAGACATCCTTACTCTCTAGGCAGTTAAGCCCTATATATAAAGAGAGACGAGGCTTTGATACCAATTGTAAGATCGTGGATGTCGCCTAGAGGGGGGGGGTGAATAGGCGCTTTAAAAATAATTACGGTTCAGGCTTGAACAAATGCGGAATAAACCTAGCGGTTAATTTGTCAAGCACAAAACCTACAACAATTAGGCTCACCTATGTGCACAACAACTTATGCTAAGCAAGAAAAACTACTTAGATGATAGCAAGATATATGACAAGAAACAATATGGCTATCACAAATTAAAGTGCATAAGTAAAGGGCTCAGGTAAGAGATAACCGAGGCACGCGGAGACGACGATGTATCCCGAAGTTCACACCCTTGCGTATGCTAATCTCCGTTTGGAGTGGTGTGGAGGCACAATGCTCCCCAAGAAGCCACTAGGGCCACCGTAATCTCCTCACGCCCTCGCACAATGCAAGATGCCGTGATTCCACTAAGGGACCCTTGAGGGCGGTCACCGAACCCGTACAAATGGCAACCCTTGGGGGTGGTCACCGAACCCGTACACTTTGACAACACTTGAGGGCGGTCACCGGTACCCGTCAAATTGCTCGGGGCGATCTCCACAACCTAATTGGAGACCCCGACGCTTGCCCGGAGCTTTACACCACAATGATTGAGCTCGAACACCACCAACCGTCTAGGGCGCCCAAGCACCCAAGAGTAATAAGCTTCTCAACTTGTAACTTCCACGTATCACCGTGGAGAACTCAAACCGATGCACCAAATGCAATGACAAGGGCACACGGAGTGCCCAAGTCCTTCTCTCTCAAATCCCACCGAAGCAACTAATGCTAGGGAAGAAAATGAGAGGAAGAACAAGAAGGAGAACACCAAGAACTCCAAGATCTAGATCCAAGGGGTTCCCCTCACATAGAGGATAAAGTGATTGGTGGAAATGTGGATCTAGATCTCCTCTCTCTTTTCCCTCAAAAACTAGCAAGAATCCATGGAGGGTTTGAGAGTTAGCAAGCTCGAAGAAGGTCAACAATGGGGGAAGAGCTCAAAGGATAAGGTTCAATGGGGAAGAAGACCCCCTTTTATAGGTGGGGAAAAATCTAACCGTTATGCTCACAGCCCGCACCGAGCGGTAGTACCGCTTGACATCACGGTACTACCGCTAGGGGTAGCGGTACTACTGCTTGCGAGCGGTACTACAAAATTACATCCGTGCCTACCACCGCTGGACTTGTGACGAGTTTTTGGTCCCGAGCGGAAGTAGCCACGGAAGTAGCCGCGGTAGTACTGCTCCAAGCGGTAGTACCGCTCCCAAGGGCGGTAGTAAAAAATTACTTCCGCTCCTACCCGCGGTAGTACCGCTGCAGCCTTTTCAGAACACCAAAACTACCACAACTTCTGCATTCGGACTCCGAATTCGACGAAACCAAGTTTGTTGGAAAGCTAGCGACAAGGACTAACACAATATTGATAGAAATACCAATAATAAGCAAATGAGAAAAGGCCCAAAAGAAAATGGTGAGAACCCTTCCTCGGATAAGACCGGTAAAACCTCTAACACCGAAAACTTCATAAAAGACGCATGCAAACTCCGTTTTCGATGAACTCAAGCTTGTCATCAAGATGACCATAAGCTCCAAGACTCACAAAGAGAACCAAATAAGAACCAAGAAACATGATGCAAGGATGCAATGGTTTGAGCTCCCGACGAACGATAGATCAAGCTACTCACTTGAGAGCCCCCCTTGATAAAACGACTATCGATCCTATAACCCGGTCTCCCAACTACCACCATGAGACCGGTAAAATAGAAAACCTATCAAGGGAAAACCTTTGCCTTGCACATGATCCACTTGAGCTAGATTATGACGATCTTGTCCTCCTCAAGATGGACCACCTTTCTTGATTGCGTTGGGTCGATGGAGACTAGATGATTGCTCCCCCATACTCCACTATGGGTGAGCCACTCTTCGGCGCATCTTCACAAGTCCATTGACACCACAATGGATGGCAAGCTTCAAGCACTTGATCTCTTCGTGATTCTCCACTCGAACTTGCACACGGAAATCTTGATGACGATCACCACTTGATGTCATCCTTTCCATGGGTTGTATGATATCTTACTCTTGACGCAAGCCCATGGACACGTACCTAAGCCCACATAGACTCTCACATAGACCATGGGTTAGTACACAAAGTGCAATGGACAATGCTTACCATACCATGGGATCACTTGATCCCTCTCGGTACATCTTATACGCTTTGTGAGTTGATCAACTTGATTCACTCTTGACTTAGTCTTGATCAACCTTGAATATTTCCAACTCTCTTCGTTTGGATGATGTCTTGAAGGTAAACATGAATGATCACACAATCTTCTTCTTCAAGACATGCTTGCAATAAGCTCAACACTCACATGACCAATCTTTGGATAATTCCTTAATAGCACCTTGGTCAACCCATAAACTCCTTGAAGCCAACACATGGACTTCAAGAAATGCCTATGGAAAAATCCTTCAAATATAACTCAATGCAACCATTAGTCCATAGAGAATGTCATCAATTACCAAAACCACACATGGGGGCACCGCATGTCCTTTCACGGAATGGCCCTGATTCCACGATCACTAGCGTCCGTTTCGATGGTGAAACGTTGTTGGAAGTCGGGCGAAGCCAAAACAGGCACTGAGATCAACTGTTGCTTGAGAACTTGAAAGGAGTCCCCTTCTTGAGAAGGTTGAATAGAGGTCTTACGATGACTCCAAAATTTCTCACAAACCGTCGATAATAGCCAGCAAGCCCCAGGAAGCTACGGACCTCTTTGGTGCAGGTAAGGGCTGACCAGTTTTGCTACCGCTGTGATCTTGGTTGGATCCGTCGAAACCCCCTGTGAGCTGATGACGTGGCCGAGGTACGAAATTTGCTGCTGCCCAAAAACACATTTGCTCATTTTTAGCTTTCCAACAGTCCTTGCGCAGAAGCCCCAAAACCTGACGCAAGTTGTCGTGGAATTGTCACGGCAGATGTCCTCGTGAAAGGACTTAGTCGCAGGGCCATCATACGGGTTAACTTAGAGGGGTTAAGGTGGACACAAAGACACGGGAGTTATACTAGTTCGGCCCCTTCGATGAAGGAAAGGCCTACGCCTAGTTGTGATGGGATTGATGTGATTTGGCGACTAGGGAGCAATAGCTTCGCCTAAGCCTCGAATTGTTCTGTCCCTAAACCGCCGTCGGGTCGTCCCCTTATATACACGGGTTGACGCCCGGCCGGTCTACGGAGTCCCGACCCGGCTCATACAAGTGTCCGGCTCGGTCTCTTCTCTCTAATCTTACAAAGACAAGTTACAATACTAAGGCGGTTTACATCACGGACCCTTAATTCGCCCTGGGCTCGGGCCTCCTTCGTGGGCCTGATCTTGGGCGAGGTAACCGGCCCCTCGAGGCGGTTCACACTCAGTAGTTATCTCCCCAACATTAGGCCCAGATTGACTTGAACCGGTTCATGTTAATCTTCAACATCTTCAGGAAACTCTTGATCTCCTTCATATTTCGTAAACCGCCATCTGCTTGAACCGCCGTGACGTCATCCTCCGATCCCGTGTCGAGGCGCCCGACGTCATCTTTAATAAAGAAATCCAAACAGAAGATTCCCTTCCTTTAATGCTATCCCGGAAATCGAGGCGATCGCTGCGCCGTCCGCCGCTTTTGACTCCTCGATTCTCGCGCCTGTTAATTGCTCCGGTCCCTTATAAATAGACCGGCAGGCCCCTTTCTCTTCTTCTTCTCTTCTCCTTCCTCGCGACGCTCCAGCCCTGAAGCTCCGCCGTCGCCTCCGACCTTCCAATCCCCGCGTCAACGCCGGGCCGCTGCATCAACCTGATCGTATCAGAAGTTCTCGACGCTCCTCCGCAGTTTTGCTCATCAGGTAAGGTCCCTTTCAAGCCCTAGATCCCATCTGAAGATCCTGTTCATCTCGTAGTTCATAGGTGTTCATATCAGTTTCTTCATACCTGCTCTGCCATGGCCGTATAACTCAACCGTACCATACATCCTGTGCGGGTGACTGCCCCGCCATCAGTTTGACTCTTTATGCATCTTTTCCTTTTTGCTCAGATCCTCTAGTTTAGCACGCCCGAACCTTCCTGCTCTTTATGAGGCTTGCATAGGTCGTAGAAGTTTTCTTCATCAAACTTGGTAGATCTAGATTACTTCCATTCGCATGTGGAAACTGTTTCATCCACACTTAGTAGATTTTTCAGTTCTGTCTCTTTTGGCGGTTTGACTTTTGATAGCTAATCCGTCACTCCATTAGTCCTCAGTTAAACCGGAATTGAAAGCTAGCCGCCAAATTGCCGGTTTAACATTGTATAATGTGCCTGAACCTTTTAACCGTGAACCGTTTTTCCTTTTCTTTCGCAGTTTAGTCTTCCGGAATGGCCCCTCAATTCTCAGCTTGCAATTGGGTCCGGTCCAAGATCACTGAAACGCAACTTAACGGCTACGTCACCACTGGCGCCTTGGCTCCAAAAAATGTCCTCCACTGGCGTGTTCCGGATGGCGAATGCCCCCCCGAGCCTCAAGAAGGAGAAGTAATTGTGTTTATGCAGCACTTAGACGGGATTCTGCCGCCGGTTCAAAATTCTTCCGGACGTCCTTGCAAGTTTTAAACTCCATCCGCAGGATATTGGCCCAAACTCGTGTCAAACATATGCAATTTTCAAGTCTTCGTGAAGTCTATCTTCAAGAAGAACCATCTGTGGAGCTGTTCCGGGATTTCTTCCACTTGAACCGTCGTACAGAATTTTCTGATGGTCCCAACACAGAGCTGGGCGGCGTTTCAATCCAGAAGAGGAAGGAAGTGGACTTTCCTCACGCCAAACACCACAGCCATCCAAAAGATTGGAACCAAACCTGGTTCTATTGCCGGAACACTGCTCCTGCCAACGAGAATCCTTTGCCGGGTTACCGTCCTCACCGGCTCAGCAACCATCATCCGCTGCCTTTACACTTAACCGCCACGGAACGGAAGAACTTCGCGCCTCAAATTATCAAGCTCCGGGCTCTAATGGCCAATGGCTTAACCGGTGTGGACCTTGTGCGGTGTTGGGTTTCTTGGGGCGTCTTGCCACTAAGCCGCCGGCCCGGATTGATGCACGAGTACACTGGCAGCCTCAAAGACCCTCAAAGACGTCACGAGTTGCCCATAACTGAACTTGAGGTCACATAGATTGTAAAGAAGATGCTTGATGAACCGATCTCCGTCGCAGCCTAACGGGTTGGCTCCATTCTATGTTGCCAACAAACCGCCGCGGTAAAGCTCTACTCACCGCTTTTGGGCCCTTAATACTTTGTTGATATACATTAATCCTTGTTACTTCTCAGGCTGACAGCTCCTTCTGGAAGCGTACCAAACCGGCTCGGGCGCCGCGTGTAAAGTCCAAGGCCACCAAGAAGGCAAGCAAGAAGAAAACCGCCGAGTCCTCTGATCCGCCGGAGGACGAAGAATCAGAAGCTGAGGTAAAACTTGATATTCTTACGAGGGAGCCGCCGTAAACCGGCTTTCCGCTTTGTGTTTCTTCTTGCTTATGATTTGTCCCTTTGTATTCCTTTTACTGACAAAAAATTTACCTCCCAGGATGATGCTGAAGCCAGTCATGCCGACCCTGCTGAGGTAATCTTTCTTTCTTCCGAATCCGACCTCGTGCCGGTTAAAAGAATTCGTCGCGCCGTACGTAAAGTGAAAAAATATCATTCCTGTGCTTACTTGAATCCAAACCTTTCCTTGAAGACACAGCAGGCTGAAGAGCGCCGTACGACCCGGCACAGTGGTCAACGGATTACCTCATCCGGTTTACCGGACACACCAACCCGGAAGCGTCGTCCAGAGGTGACTTGTTCTCCTGGCGTTATCCCTTAAAAGGTTTCTTCCGATGTCCTCTCAATCCGTCGACCAATTATCAGGCCTCTTCCAACTCTTCCGGCAGTTCATCAACCACGCAACTGCCTCCGCTTAAAGTTGCCGCAGGGTACGCAACTGCTGTCCGCCAATTCGGTTTACAATTGCCTTGGTCGATTTGTCTTAATCCAATTCTGAATATTGCAGCACCAAGGCTCGCTTGAGTAAGAAAGCGAAAACCCTTGATCCTACTGCGGATGTTGATCCGGAAAAGACCCCAGAGCAAACCCATGAAAATCCTGAAGTCGCCAAAAATAGCTCTGGCGAGTTGTACCGAGACGACATTGCTGATCCGCCAGAAACTGAACCGGAGGCCCAAGTGGAAACCTCGCATCCTGCTCCACCGAGTCTGGCCACAGAGCGGTCGAATGTTGAACCGCCGAGCAGAGTATGAAGGCACCAAGCCCAAAGAAGACCGCCAATCCGCCAGCCAGTCAAAAATGATGATGTTATTGTGACGGGCATCGCTACACCACTCTGGTCAACTCCGTCGCTTTAGCAAAACACAGCGCCAAGGACGAGTCTGCCACTATGAGTAAAGATAAGGGGAAAACTGATCTGTTAGCTTATGACAACTTCTCTGCCCAAGAACTTCACTCCGGGTTTCTGAACCGGCTCTATACCAGCCGCGACTTTGAAGCTGGTCTGGTAAACCGTATGAAGGACCGTTATGAGGTAATGAGTTATGCCTTTCTTGTACTTTGGCTGTATAGTAGCCCCCAAGGGTCGGTTCAACTTAGCATAGTTAAACCGGGACTTAACTTTGCATAAAAAAACATACGCTGTAAACTGCAGTATTGTAGCCCCCAAGGGTCGGTTCAACTTAGCATAGTTAAACCGGGACTTAACTTCTATATCCTCATAGCAAACTGAGATCAACTAGCCATTAGCCCCCAAGTGCCAAGTTGAATATTTATATTGAGCTTGGGACTTTATAATGAAACAACTAACGTGCTCCCTTTGTTATCAGAATGAAATATACCAGCAAACCGTGCAACTCAAGGACCTTCAAGCCAATCTGGAAACTCAACAAGCAGAAACCACCAAGGCCAGGACGAATTGAAAACTGCCTTGGCCACTATGGAACAGTGAAGGAGTGGTATAAACCGAACGGGCCAATCGGGACACCGAGAAGGCCGGTTTGAAAAACGGGCGGAAGAAGCTGAAGAAGCTCTTAAACCTATGACTGAAGAGCTTACCGGACTCAAGCGCCAAGTGCATGCCATGACCTCTGCCATCTTTGGTAAGAAAATTTGCACTGATTATCTTAATTTTGATATTTCCGCCGGTTTAACCTGAGCTGTCTGAAACCGGTGCAGGCAAGCGTATTGCGCATATGGGCTCTGATGTGCGGAAGAAGCTCAAGGCCGCTTATACGCTGATTGAGCAGCTGTATACCGGCGCCAGCGAAGTCATATGTGCCACATCATACGACAACACGGCGCCGCCCCCGATCGAGATACTTTGGACCGGCTGTCCATGGTTCCGGGCAGCTTGAAGAGTTGAAGCGATCCGCGGCCGGCTGGCACCCTCATCGCTCGACTCGTGCCAAGGCGTGATAGCAGATCTTGATCCGCCGACATAGCCAAGGGTTTCCCAGCGCCAAGAGAACGGTGAAGCCTTTGACAACGACGCTCAAACGGATAACAAAGGAGATGCGTCCGTGGCGAGTCAAGCGGCAGCGAAGTTAACCTGGCGGTTCACCGCTCTTTTATGACGTAAACAACAAGCGGGTGGAATTTGTCATTCTGAAGTGCGAGCCTTGTTCCTCCAATCCGTAAGCACACTTATGCCCCGACGTTGATCCGCTGAGCTTATAAGTGAAGAAGTTGTCTTCGTGCCTTAACCCGGATTGGTGGTCTACCAATGACTTCGGGCTTTGGGTGATGAAGAGGAAGAAGTTGAACCGACGCCAGCGCCTCTACCTCACGCCAACTGGCGAAGAAGCGTAATCCGCAAGCCGGGTGACGCCCGAAACTGCTAGTCATAACGCCGCATAAACACCGGCCTTGGAAGGCTTTGTAATAGGATAGTCAACACTTTGTTTTGAACAATGCCTTTATGACCTCAGTCTGTATCCTTTGCATGGTGATACTGATACTGTGGATTGATGAACCGTCAACTTAGTTCGCCTGCAATCACAAATTCTTTAAACCGCCACGGCGGCTTGTGTCGCCAGCCGGCTTGTGACGCTTATATATTTATATAAGAAAATATGGATGTATATGACCAAACTTTATGATACAAAAAAAATACCTGCCAGCATCGGGCACGCAGTTTGGCTTAGCCAATCTTGAGGCGGAGGTTGTATAAACCATGACCATTAAAGGAGAAAACAACTCCTGTGCTTAGAATGCGGTTTACCGTGTAAACCGTGTCGGCATAACAAGCCCCTGTTACCCCATAATGGGATGTTAACAGAAAAATCAAACCAAACAAAATCGCCGGTTTAAAAATGGACTGAATTCCGTTAGCGACAACTTGAATCCGGTTTAAAAAGGTTGTCGGTTTAAGAAGGCAAATAAAGCTCAAATAACTGATACGAAAACCACATGGAAGCAAAGGCAATGATAAAACCATTTGCAAGAAGAGGCTGTCTCGAGCACGATCGATGGTGTTACCATGGTTGGACAGGACCAAGCTCCCCATAAGGTGTAGCGATGGTTCAAGGCAGCCAGTCCCCAACTGAAATCGTGGCATTATGCCGATCAAGTGGCATGGCAATGGTTGGGTTGACCAAGCCCCAAGTGATTCTATGGCCTTAGGCCGACCAAGAGCGCGGATTGGTTCAGACGTGACCATGTCCCCAAGTGATCTGGTGGCTTTACCATCAAAAGGTGTAGCATTGGTTCGGACACGACCAAGCCCCAAGTGACAAAACTTCTGAAAAGCAAGACCAAGGGTTAAACCGGAGGCCGCTTTGCAACAACATCTCCATGTACCCAAACCGGACTTTTTACAGAACGGATACCCCGCTTTAGCCGAGGATCCGGTTTATTGCTTTTATTCATAATATATACATCGTCTTAATATGTACATAAGTGGAGCCGATGGCTCAGGTATAATAAGGCCGAAGATGAGCTATGTTCCACGGCCTGTTGGTCTCCTCTTCTGACGTGCGTGAGTCTTTTCGCTCTCGAACATCGATCAGATAGTATGACCCGTTGTACAGATTCTTGCTGACCACAAAGGGCCCTTCCCAAGGTGGGGATAGCTTGTGCATATCTGTCTGGTCTTGAATGAGCCGAAGCACCAAGTCTCCCTCCTGAAAGGTTCTTGTTCTAACCCGCCGACTGTGATACCGACGAAGATCCTGCTGGTAAATCGCCGAACGAGCAGCCGCCATATCTCGCTCTTCATCCAGTCGATCCAAATCGTCCTGCCGTGCTGCCTCACTATCGGCCTCAACATAAGCCGCCACGCGGGGCGAGTCATGACGGATATCGCGGGGAGGACCGCCTCCGCCCATAGACCATAAAGAACGGTGTGTATCCAAAGTGGATCTGTTAGGGGTAGTATTGATACTCCATATCACGATGGTAGCTCTTCTACCCAACAACCCGGCGCCCTCTCCAAAGGGACCATAAGCCGGGTTTAATACCTCTCAAGATCTCTGATTAGCTCGTTCCGCTTGACCATTGGACTGCGGGTGGGCCACTGAAGAAACATCAAGCCGGATGTGCTCTCGTACACAAAACTCCTTCATGGCTCCCTTGGACAAATTAGTGCCATTGTCCGTGAGGATGCTGTGTGGAAACCCAAACCGGAAAATCACCTTTTTGATGAACTGAACCGCCGTGGCCGCATCACACTTGCTAACAGGTTCTGCCTCTACTCACTTTGTAAATTTATCAACCGCCACCAACAGGTGGGTCTTTTTGTCCTTGGACCTTTTGAAAGGTCCAACCATATCCAGCCGCCAAGTCGCAAACAGCCAAGTAATTGGAATCATCCTCAATTCTTGGGCCGGTACATGAGCACGTCTGGAAAACTTTTGGCAACCATCACATCGCCTGACCAGCTCTTCTGCATCAGCATGGGCAGTCAACCAATAGAAACCGTGGCGGAACGCTTTGGCCACCAAGGACTTTGAACCGCGTGGTGACCACAATCCCTTCATGGATCTCACGCAATATCTCACGGCCTTCTTCGGGGACACACAACGCTGAAATGCCCAGACACGCTGCAATGATGCAACTCGCCTTATATATGGTCATAGACTTAGACCGCCGAACTATCTGTCGGGCCAGCGCCTCATCTTACCGTAACTCGCCCGGTTCATATATGCCGAATAAGGAGCGCCCAATCCGAATGACATGCAAGGCTGCCACCAAGTGAGCCTCCGGATCAGAATAGCCAAATCAACTTCATCAGAAGCTTAACTGACGGATTGTGCAGTACATCAAGGAAAACATTGGGCGGGACCGGTTTACATTGAGAACCCAGCCGGCTTAGAGCATCCGCCGCTTCGTTCTTCCGACGATCCACATGGTCCACCTGATATCCTTTAAAGTGTCCTGCAACAATATCCACCTCCCGACGGTACGCAGCCATGAGTGGATCTTTGGAATCCCAAGTACCTGATACTTGCTGGGCTACCAAGTCCGAGTCACCAAAACACTTAACCCGGCTTAAATTCATCTCCTTAGCCATCCGGAGACCATGTAGCAAAGCCTCATACTCAGCTGCATTGTTAGTACAGGGGAACATTAAGCGAAGAACGTAACAGAACTTGTCACCTCGTGGGGAAGTTAATACGACTCCAGCCCCCGAGCCCTCCAATTGCCTGGACCCATCAAAGTGGATGGTCCAATAGGTATGATCCGGCTTTTCCTCAGGCGCTTGCAACTCTGTCCAATCGTTAATGAAATCCACAAGTGCCTGAGACTTTACTGCCGTCCGAGGCACATACCTTAAACCGTGTGGCCCAAGTTCTATAGCCCACTTAGCAATCCGGCCAGTCGCTTCCCGGTTCTGTATGATATCGCCCAAAGGAGCTGAACTGACCACTGTGATGGGGTGCCCTTGGAAATATTGCTTCAGCTTCCGGCTTGCCATAAAAACTCCATATACCAGCTTCTGCCAATGCGGATATCTTTGTTTAGACTCAATGAGGACCTCGCTGATGTAATAAACCGGCCGTTGAACCGGATACTCCTTCCCTGCCTCCTTCCGTTCCACCACAATGGCTACGCTGACTGCCCTGGCATTAGCAGCAACATACAACAGGAGTGGCTCCTTGTCAATGGGAGCGGCGAGAACAGGCGGGTTGGCCAACTGCCGCTTTAAGTCCTCCAATGCTTCATCAGCGGCTGAACTCCAGACGAACTGATCCGTCTTCTTCAGCATCTGGTACAAGGGAATGGCCTTCTCTCCTAGGCGGCTGATAAACCGGCTTAGCGCAGCAATCCGACCTGCCAAACGTTGGACATCATTGATACACTTTGGCTTAGCCAGGGAGGTGATAGCTGTAATCTTCTCCGGATTAGCTTCAATCCCCCTGTTGGACACAAGGAAACCCAATAACTTGCCTGCCGGAACACCAAAAACACACTTGGCCGGGTTAAGCATCATCTTGTACACCCGCAAGTTGTCAAAGGTTTCTCTCAAATCCTCAATCAGTGTTTCCTTCTCCCTTGACTTAACCACAATATCATCCACATAAGCATGCACATTACGGCCGATCTGTTTATGCAAGCAATTCACACGCATAGCGTTGATAAGTTGCTTGGGCGCTCTTGAGCCCAAAAGGCATAGATACATAGCGAAGGCTCCAAAAGGGATGAACGCCGTCTTCTCCTGGTCCTTAACCGCCATCTTAATCTGATGATATCCGAATACGCATCCAAGAAGCTCAAACGCTCACAACCCGCCGTAGCATCAATAATCTGATCAATACGGGGGAGGGCGAAAGGATCTGCTGGACAAGCCTTGTTAAGATCTGTATAATCCACGCACATGCGCCAAGTGCCATTCTTATTAAGGACCAACACCGGATTAGCAAGCCACTCTGGATGGAAAACTTCAACGATAAATCCTGCCGCTAAGAGCCTGGCAACCTCCTCTCCAATGGCCTTGCGCCTTTCCTCATTGAACCGGCGTAGAAACTGCTTTACCGGTCTGTACTTGGGATCAACATTAAGAGTGTGCTCAGCGAGTTCCTCGGTACACCGGCATGTCAAGGCTTCCATGCAAAATGTCCCGATTCTCACGGATGAACTCGATGAGCGCCGCTTTCCTATTTAGGATCCAAGTTAGCACCGATGGTGAACTGCTTGGACGAATCGTCGGGCACAAAATCAACAAGTTTAGTCTCACCACCGACTTAAACTTCAAACCGGATCGTGCTCTGTAGTTGGCTTTTTCAACGGGGTCATATCCGCCAGATCAACATTGTCTTTATAATACTTTAACTCCTCGGTGGCACAAACCGACTCCGCATAAGCCGCATCACCTTCCTCGCATTCCAAAGCAATCCGGCGGCTCCCGTGAACCGTTATCGTCCCTTTGTGACCCGGCATTTTCAGCTGCAAATAAACATAACAAGGTCGTGCCATAAACTTAGCATAAGCCGGCCGCCCAAACAGGGCGTGGTAAGGGCTTTGGATTTTCACCACCTCAAACGTCAATGTTTCCGATCTGGAGTCATGTTCATCTCCAAAAGCGACCTCCAGAGCTATCTTACCGACCGGGTACGCAGACTTGTCGGGCACCACACCGTGAAATACTGTGTTGGACGGCCTGAGATGCCTATCCGTCAACCCCATACGTCGGAAGGTCTCGTAGTACAGGATGTTGATGCTGCTTCCTCCATCCATAAGCACTTTAGTGAACTTGTATCCTCCCACCTGTGGTGCCACTACTAGGGCTAGCTGACCCGGATTGTAAACCCGGGGAGGATGATCCTCTCTACTCCATACAATAGGCTGCTCTGACCAGCGCAGGTAATGCGGCGCGGCCGGTTCAACAACACTGACCGCCCGCTTCTGAAGTTTTCGGTCTCGTCTGTCCAAGCTGGTGGTAAAGACATGGTACTGTCCACCATTCAACTGCTTTGGATTACTTTGGTAACCCGACTGCTGCTGTTGTTGATTATAACCCCCTTGGTTCTGATTGTTCTGATTGTTCTGATTGTTCTGATTGCCTTGCCCGCCCGGATTACCACCGAACCTTGGGCCGGAATTTCCTCCATCAGAACCGGGCGGACCTCGAACCGCCGCCGGGCCCTTGATCATACCGGAAAGCATTAGAATTTTTGAACTCCTGCATAATATGAAAATCTTTCCAGAGGTGGTTCGCCGGTGTCTCCTTCGTCCCATGCTTCGGACAAGGTTGATTCAATAGGTAATTCAAACGCTCCGGATTGTGACCTTGTGCAGCGCCCCGGTTTGACTGCCTACCTTTGCGCCGCTGACCCTTGTCCTGCGCGCTGGTGTTGGCTACGAAGCCCATGTTACCGTTAGCCTTACGCTTGTTTCCCCCATTGCCTGCCGAATGATGCTGCTGGCCTCTGGAGTTCCTATTCTGCTTTCCCTTCCCTACTTCGTCATTCTCAGACTCGGGATCCTTGGTACTATCAGAATCAGCATACTTTACCAAAACGCCCATGAGCGTGCCCATGTCATTGCAAAAACGCTTCATGCGACCCAGCTTTAACTTCAACGGTTCAAACCGGCAGTTGGCTTCTAGGGTTAAAATAGCGGAATCAGGGTTGATCCGGTTTGATGAATGTAAAACCTCCGAAACGCGGCGCACCCAATGTGTTGTAGATTCTCCCTCTGCCTGGACACAAGCCGCCAAATCCACCACAGACATGGGCTGTTTACAGGTGTCTTTGAAATTTTGAATGAACCGGTCCGTTAACTGAGTCCACGAACTAACTGAGTTGGGTGGCAAATTTTTCAACCAAGTACGGGCCGTACCTTCCAACATCATGGTGAAATACTTCGCACACGCAGCTTCGTCCACATCCAGCATCTCCATGGCCATCTCATAGCTTTCTATCCATGCTTCTGGAGCCAAATCGGCGGTATAATTGGGCACCTTGCGTGGCCCTTTGAAGTCCTTGGGCAAACGCACATTGCGTAAAGCGGGGACGAGGCAAGGCACCCCCAATGAGCCGGACGTGACCCCCGGTTCGAAGATGGTCGGACGAACCGGCGCGGGCTAATGGTCCTCATGTTGTGCTGTTAACTCGGCCTCCCTACGTGCCCTGGCCCGGTCCACCACCACTTGAGCGTCTTCGAAGCCACCGACCGGGTTGTTGCCTCGAGGCGGACCGCGCTGCGCGTTGCTTGACACGGCAGTTCATCTGCGCGCGGCTATAACTCCGGCTGGGGCGGGGTGGAGTGGATCCGTCCCGATCCGTATGAATACGCTTCGCCGAGCAGGGCCGTCCTGAGGAGCTCCTTGACCCGGCGTGTTTCTACCGCCTGTGGTGAATCGCCCTCGATCGGAATCGCCTCCAATCGTGCCGCAGCCGCGACAAGGTTGTCCATCGGGTTGGAGTAGTGACCCGGAGGTGTCGCGACAGTCCTGGGCGCGCGGTATGATGGCGAGGCTGATCTATCACGCGAGGTTGAACCGGCGCGGCCATCCTGTGTGCTTCCGCCGGTTTACCACCGTGGCAGATTCATCGTCCCTGCCTCGGGTATTGAAGAGCTCTCTTCCCTCGAAAACTGAAGGCAAACGGGATCTGTACTTCCTTTTCATGACTTCATGTGATGCACTCTGATCCAGCATGAGCCTATAAGCCTGCACATCCAAAGCGGCCCGTTCCGCCGCCATCCTCACGCGTCGCGGCTGCCAGATCCGCTGGCTTTAGCGATCTGTTCCTTCACCCTTGCAATCTGCGTTGTGCAGGTCCTGATTCACCGGGTTAGCCTCCGCCATGAGCGCAACCAATGCGCCAAATAACTCGATAGAACTTGAGCGGCGGGCGACAGGCCTCCTTCCCGGCTGCCACCACCGCCATGAACCGGCGACGATGGGCGCCATGGTCGAAGAGCGAAGCGCCGCCAGTACCGCCATGAAAATTCCAACCCGGCTGGGTAGATCAAAGGAGTCCGAATACTCTCTCCGTCGGAACAGCCCCGATCTGGCCATCTTGCAGCTGGTACAAGGACTCGGTTTCTCCGGCGGATGACTCGTCGCCCGAGTAGACAACGGTTTCGCCTCCGGATGCTGACCCGCCTCATAGTCTCCGTGGGACGACTCCCACGAAAGCACGCTTGACAGCCGGTTTAGCCAGGCAGGACTCTTCTTCGCCCGCGAGCCGCCTCGACGGGTCGGTGCAGCTGTCCGCCCAGGCCCCGCTCGCCGATCTTGCCGATGAAAACGTGTATGCCACCAAAGGGGACCCGGTACCAGATTCGATCGAGCCGCCTCGGGGCCCCAGTCCGCATCGTCGATGTAGAGTTTGCCGCAACGACTCTTAGTCATCCGGCCCACAGCATAACCTTCGAGTCTTTCGAACTTGCCCTCTAAGATCATCAAACCATCGTGCGACAGCCCCACGGTGGGCGCCAACTGTCGTGGAATTGTCACGGCAGATGTCCTCGTGAAAGGACTTAGTCGCAGGGCCATCGTACGGGTTAACTTAGAGGGGTTAAGGTGGACACAAAGACACGGGAGTTATACTAGTTCGGACCCTTCGATGAAGGAAAGGCCTACGTCTAGTTGTGATGGGATTGATGTGATTTCGGTGACTAGGGAGCAATAGCTTCGCTTAAGCCTCGAATTGTTCCGTCCCTAAACCGCCGCCGGTCGTCCCCTTATATACACGGGTTGACGCCCGGCCGGTCTACGGAGTCCCGACCCGGCTCATACAAGTGTCCGGCTCGGTCTCTTCTCTCTAATCTTACAGCACAAGTTACAATACTAAGGCGGTTTACATCACGGACCCTTAATTCGCCTCTGGGCTCTGGGCCTCCTCCGTGGGCCCTGATCTTGGACGAGGGTAACCCGGCCCCTCCAGGGCGGTTCACACTCAGTAGTTATCTCCCCAACACAAGTGGATCACATGATCTTCGAGAGACACACTGAAAACGAGGATGTCGTCGAAGAATGACACGACGCAGACGCGGTTGACCGGTTTTGAGAGTTGTGGTGACTGCCCCGATGAAAGTTGCTGGTGCACCCGCGAGACCAAACGAGACCACCTTGAATTCAAAATGGCCTTGATGTGTTTGGAACGATGTCTTGTATTCTTCCCCTGGAGCCAAACGAATCTGATGATACCCTGCCCGAAGATCGAGCTTGGAAAACCAAGCAGCACCGTGGTGTTCATCCAATAGCTCTTCAATGACTGGGACTGGAAACTTGGCAACTACTGTGAGAGTGTTGAAGTGCCGCTAGTCAATGCAGAGATGCCAGGTCCCGTCCTTTTTCTTGACCAAAATCACCGGTGATGCAAAAGGGCTGGTGCTTCTCTGAATGACACCTGATCTGAGCAATTCTTCCACCTGAGCTTCTATATCTGTCTTATGTTCAGGTTTGTGATGGTACGGCCTGATATTCACGGGTTGTGCCCCTGGAACTAAAGGAATCCTGTGGTCGCAAGACCTGCGGGGTGGAAGGCCAGTTGGTTCCTCGAAGACATCCGGAAATTCATCCACAACTGCATGTATGCATTCTGGAGTTGGAGTAGGTTTACTGGTCTCCTCCGCAACAACACACAAGTGAATAATGTGCGAGACCGCCCCTTTGCGCAGAGTCCTTGCAGTTGGATGTTGATGGACTCGCATGAGACAGACGCAGCATCGTGCCCGACCAGGCGGAGAGGGCCTACCGGCGATGGAATTTCCAGGAAGCGCGCACGCCAGTCGACGATCATTGGACTGTGCTCCTCGAGCCAGTCCATGCCCAGTATTGCATCGTAAGTACCCAACGGCACCACCTTCAGATCAGTAAATAATTCATTCCCTTGCGAATACCACCGGCAGTGGGGAATGAAACTGGAGCAGAGCATCTCGCCCCCATCGGCAACTCTGACTCGCCCTGGCTTGGTGAGAGAGGATGCGAGATGTGCGTCGACGAAGGAGTTGGAGCTGCCGGAGTCAACCAGGAGGAACACCTCGCGCCCTTGAATCCACGCGCGCAGCTGAAAAGCTTTGGCGGAGACCCCTCCGGTGACAGAAGACAGGGAGATCGCCATGACTGTGTCATCCGAGCCATCGCCTTGCTGAACTTGGGAGTCGATGAAGTTGTCGAGGCCGATCATGTCGAGCAGCTCCTCGACGACGTGTAGTTGTACTGAAGTGGGGCACACGTGGTCGTGCCCCCATCGCTCGCCGCACTTGAAGCAGAGGCCCCGGGCTCAGTGATAATCCCGCAGCACCTTGATCTTGGATGAGTCGGCGCGCGCTGCGTCTGTTCCGCGCTGATCGGTAGCGACCGGAGGCGGTGTGTGGCGCGCTGGAGGCGGGGGCAGCGGTAGGGGCACCATTGGGTGCAGGCCTGGTTCCGGCGCCCTGGGTGTATGCACACGAGACCCTTCCTCTACTTCCTCTTGCAGCTGCGCGAGCGCACACGCTGTGTCCAAGTCAGGCGGCCGCTGCACCATGACGACCGCCCTGATGTCGTGCCGCAGTCTCTCGACAAAACGGGTAAGGAAATAGTAAGGGTTTATGGTTTCATAGTATGAATTCAAATGGTTAATAACTGCTTCGAATCTCTCAATATAATCCGCTACTGTGGTAGTTTGGCGAATGGAATAAAATTGGCGTATCAGAGTTTGATGCCGATCACGGCCGAACCGCGTACAGAGTAACGCTGTGAAAGAGTTCCAATGCCCATGCGGCGCTGGATGGACTGTAACCAGATCGCTGCGGGTCCAGAGAAATTTAGTGCCGCCATAGGAACCCAAAAGAAAGGCGTAATTCCAAACATGGCGAAGTATTGCTCACAAAGAGTCTTCCACATGTTTTGATTTTCGCCGGAAAACTGCGGAAAGGATATGGATGGGTGTGCTTGGCCAAGACCAGAGAGCATCTGGTTGGCGTGAGAAAACGGAGATAGCAGGTGTGGGGTAACAGGACTGGTGCTCGTACCGTTAGCCGGGAGCGGCGGCGGCATCACGAGGGACGCCGCCGGGTGCCCCCGGTGGATGTGAAAATCGCCGCAGCCATCGGGCCCTTGGGAGTTGATCTCCGCACCGGCACCTTGGGGCGCTTGATCATCTTCAGATCGGCCTTGAAAAGTCGCTTGCGCTTGCTGCAGAGCCGTGATGGCGTCGCCTAGATCCGCCACGCGACGCTCGAGATCGGGCCGCCAGGAAAGGAGATCGTCGATCTTCGTCGTTGTGGTTTGTTGCGCCTTGGTGAGGCCATCGATGGCGGCTTCAATCTTGGTCTCGAAACGACTGAGGAAGGCTGAAACGCTTGGATCCATGGCTTCTCGAGCTTGCCGTAGACCCCTCGTCTCGATGAGGTGCGCCAGAGCGAAGCGGGACGACTGGTGGCTGGTCTCTGATACCAGATGATAAGAGCAGAGTAGTGGATCGATCTATATAGCTCTCTGAAGTAGTAGCAGATACAATTCGATTACAGGAGCGGAGCTCTCGAATGGAAGAACAGAGTAGCTAGGGTTCGGAAAGGGGGAAAGTGGTAGCCGCCGATTCGTCCTTGATTCTCTAGATGATTATGGTCGCCTCGAGTCTCTCCTTTAGTAGTCATCGCCTGGGCTTCAGTGAGCCCACTCTGGCCCGTGGACTCGCGTGTTGGGCCGCTTGAGCCTGCTGGGGCGCTGGGCAGCCTTGATGTCGCTGGAGTGGCTGCCCAGTGGGTCCTGCGTGTTGGGGTCGCTAACAGATTCTAACTTTAAACTTACAAAAACAATTCTACCTTTACATTTTTACAACATGTAAATGTAAGCTTGATACGTCTCCATTGTATCTATAATTTTTTATTGTTCCATGCCAATATTATTCAACTTTTATATACTTTTGGCAACTTTTTATACTATTTTTTGGGACTAAACATATTGATCCGATTGCCAAAGGTCGGCCTCTGTCATTGCATCTTTTTTGTTTATGCAGAAACCCAATACCAAACGGAGTCCAAACGGGATAAAAACGGACGGAGATTTATTTTGGAATATTTATGATTTTGGGGAAGTAAAATCAACGCGAAACAGTGTCGGGGGTGGCCACGAGACAGGGGGCCGCGCCCCAGGGAGGCTGGCGCGCCCTCGGCTCTCGTGGGCCACCCGTAAGGCGGCTGACGCTCTTCTTTTGGCGCAAGAAAGCTAATTTTATGAGAAAGATCTGGGCGAAAGATTCACCCCAATCGGAGTTACGGATCTCAGGATATTTAAGAAACGGTGAAGGGGTAGAATCTGAGAACGCAGAAACAGAGAGAGACAGAGAGATAGATCCAATCTCGGAGGGGCTCTCGCCCCTCCCACGCCATGGGAGCCAAGGACCAGAGGGGAAACCCTTCTCCCATCTAGGGAGGAGGTCAAGGAAGAAGAAGAAGAAGAAGGGGGCCCCTCTCCCCCTTGCTTCCGGTGGCGCCGGAGCGCTGTCGGGGCCATCATCATCACCGCCATCATCACCAACTCTTCCCCTCTATGCAGCGGTGTAACCTCTCTCTTACCCGCTGTAATCTCTACTTAAACATGGTGCTCAACGCTATATATTATTTCCCAATGATGTATGGCTATCCTATGATGTTTGAGTAGATCCGTTTTGTCCTAATGGCTATTTGATGATCAAGATTGGTTTGAGTTGCATGTTTTATTATTGGTGTTATCCTATGGTGCTCTCCGTGTCGCGCAAGCGTGAGGGATTCCCGCTGTAGGGTTTGCAATATGTTCATGATTTGCTTATGGTGGGTGGCGTGAGTGACAGAAGCACAGACCCGAGTAAGTAGGTTGTTTGCGTATGGGATAAAGGGGACTTGATACTTTAATGCTATGGTTGGGTTTTACCTTAATGATCTTTAGTAGTTGCGGATGCTTGCTAGAGTTCCAATCATAAGTGCATATAATCCAAGTAGAGAAAGTATGTTAGCTTATGCCTCTCCCTCAAATAAAATTACAATAATGATTACCGGTAAAGTTATCGATTGCCTAGGGACAAATAACTTTCTCGTAACAACAAGATCTTTACTAAACCTAATTTAGTTGTGTCTTCTCTAAACAGCCCCTAGCTTTTATTTACTCGCTCTTTACTTTCTAGCAAACCTATCCAAAAACACCTACAAAGTACTTCTAGTTTCATACTTGTTTCCGGTAAAGCGAACGTCAAGTGTGCATAGAGTTGTATCGGTGGTTGATAGAACTTGAGGGAATATTTGTTCTACCTTTAGCTCCTCGTTGGGTTCGACACTCTTACTTATCGAAAGAGGCTACAATTGATTCCCTGTACTTGTGGGTTATCAAAGCTCAAATGTATTATACCTAAAGCAAAGCAGCCAAGCGGCAGCACGAGCGGGGAGCCATGTTGAACTAGAGAACTCGGACCTGTGGGGGTCTTGAGCCATTCTTATATTGTACCGTTGCAAAGCACAGGCATATGTGCTAGTAGAAGAGGCAAAGAGATCAATCAACCACCCAAAATTTGGTGAGCTTCAGAAACAGAAGTGTTATAATGAGCAATAGAATGTTAAACAGAAGTTCTTGTCATGTTTTAGTCTCCACGAACTGCTAAGATGGATGCCATGCCAAGTTTGGATGGTGGAGCCTTGTTACTTTAGACTTAGAATTTAGATAGTGGCAGTTCTCCATAGGCACTGAAAATACTAATGTTGTTGTACAGTTGTGATCATGCCAAAGCAAATATGTTTTAATTTGTTAAAGCGTTGAAGTTTACCATGCTACAATTTTCTATTACCAAAATAATGTCACACTCTAGGCGTTAGCACTTTCGGAAAGGATGGTGCGGGCATTTAAACAAAATACTCTCAGACAACAAAACATTAAAGCTGAAACCAATGCCTCACCTTCCAATCCAGTAAAACCAGCCAATCCATCACAACTGAGCTTGAATCCATCCGAGCTGGAAAACCTGCATTCATTTTTTTAGTGAAGAGAACATCATGAATAAAAGTAGAATCTAAAATCCATTGAAGAATAGGTTGGAGAAGGAGGTAGAAAGTAGGGAAGACTGGCCGAACTGGGAAGACAAATTAGATGGCTAATCGCCAATCATGGCTGCTCGAGAGGGATTTGCGGATTTTGTGTAATAAGGGGAATGGGGAATGGGGAAGTAGTGGTGGCATGGTGGTGATTACATACAGGCACGTCGAGTAACGGAAGAAGGTGAATCGTAATTGTTACTGGCCCGCAATTGTGTAGTAAAACAAAGTAAAAGAAGCAGAAAAATCAAACTCTACAGCATCATATATTGGTACATATGAGACGATGCACATTCTTGTTCCATTATGACTGTTTATTTATGTTGATGCAACATTAAACCAAAAAAGAATTGAACAAGGAAAAATAAAACAGCCATCGATCTCATGGCATAGACATCGTTCATGGTGATGGTGCCGAAGCAATATCACCTCATGCGGGGACAACGATGATGGGGCTACGCACGACATGCTTCTCCGATACCCAGCTCAAGGTTCCATCCACGTAGAGCTCTTTGCCCAGTTCAAGGCTGCTCACGGACACACTGAAGGTCTTCTTCTCTCCGGTTTTGGAGAATGACATAGTATCTGGGATGACACGCACTGTTAAAGACCTTGGCACATCCACTTTGGCCTTAAATGTTGACTCTGCTGGACCGACATTTGTCACAGTCCGGTTAACAGTGAATTGCGTCGATGTGAGCGGCACGGTTATCGTCGGGTAATTAAGTTGCACGTCCTGGACCTTGGGCAACTTCGCGCAGGACAAACTCGAGTTGTGCACTATGGTTGCTAGGCCGATGTCACCAAAGAGCCAGCAGATGTAGCCAGCGTAGTCAATGACACTGAGGTCATACACCAAGCCAGGGTCGGCAGCTCTTGCCGGGTTTACATGACCGGCACCTGTGTCGTACACGCTGGCCTTTCTATGTTGCTCGTCCAAGATTGAGCCGCCAGTACCGTTAATGATGTCCGACGTTGTTAGGATGGCAGACTTGATGGTGGCCGGCGACCAGTCAGGATGGATGCCTTTGATGAGCGCCGCGACACCGCTGACATGTGGTGTCGCCATAGATGTGCCTGATATGATGGTGAAAGAGCCCTGTCCATGGCCTGTTTTTGACGGCCAAGCAGCAAGGATGTTGAGGCCCGGTGCCAGTATGTCCGGCTTTAGGATGTTGGGGGCGAGTGAGCTTGGACCCCGAGAAGAGAACGAGGCCACGACGGGGGCAGGGCGGACGCCAAACTGTGTACCGTTGTACGCAAGAGACGCCATAGAGCTATTGTCTTTGTCTGTCGACGTGATGTAAGCTATGAGGGCCTCGCCATCGGCTGCAGTCACCTGTACAACACTGGAGTTGTAATCTGTAACAGTGGTGGTGTAGCCACTGATTTCATCGTTGAACAATACCACGCCTGTCGCGCCAGCGCCCACTATGTTGCGGATTTTGGACCGTTGAGTCCTCGACTTATCGTCCTTGCAAAGGAGGATCTTACCAGTGATGCTACTATCATAGTCATAATTGCAGTACCGCCATTCCTTGGAGTAGAGGAGAGAGTGCAACTTTGATCTTGGATTTCCTATCTGGGTAAGTGCTTCTCCGTCAATGGTCTTGCCATTGCCGAGGTGTATGTTGGCGCTGAAGCTCCGGTCCACGGAGCTAGCGGCGACCGTGAGCAACCATGGTGCTTCGTTCGTGACGGACCGCTGAATCGGACCGTTGTTGCCAGCGGCGCACACCACGAGGATGCCCTTGGACATGGCACTGAACGCGCCAATAGATATCGGATCCTGATCGAAGCTAGCACTGGTGCTGCTGCCAAGGGAGAGTGAGAGCACGTCCACCCCATCCTTGATGGCCTCTTCTAGGCCGGCCAGTATAGCAGATGCCTTGCAGTCACGAGCATCACATACCTTATACATGGCAATGTGGGCACTAGGGGCAATTCCAACCGCAGTACCTGTGCCCACGCCATTGTATGATGCGCCCGTTACGAAGTTTCCCGCGGCTGTGGAAGAGGTGTGTGTTCCATGCCCCTGTTCGTCGTCAGAGTCATGATCTGCAATGAGTGACTTGGCACCGATAAGCTTGTTGTTGCACCGGGCCGCGTCGCACGAGCCCTTCCACCTTGCTGGGGGTGGTGGAACACCGTGGTCGTTGAAGGAAGCATGCGCTGCATAGATGCCGCTATCGAGCAGCCCGATGATGACTCCCTTCCCGTAGTCAGCCTGGCTCCAGAACCCAGTGCCATTCCTTAGCCCAAGGAACTCTGGCGTGTGGGTGGTCATTAGTTGCAGCGTTTGGTCTGGGAATGCACGCACAAACCCTGGATTCTTGGACACCATGTTGAGTTCGGCATCGGTGAGCCTTACGGCGAACCCATTGAACACCTCGGTGTAGGAGTAGAGAAGGCGTGACTTGCGAAAGTCACCTGCCAACGATCTCGACAAGAAAGACTCGTGCCACTGGTGGTGTGCATCTTCGCCTGCATTCGAGGGTGGTGGCTGGACAAGCACGATGTAAGCACGATAAGCAGAGGATTTTGTGGCATTTTGGTGTATGCTTGTGGTAGCTGGATTAATATAGCATAGTGCGAGTATAGGAAAGAGGGTGGCGAGCAAGAGAAGTTGTACCGAGAGATGTCTAAATGATTTCATTTCTTAAGCCGCACACAGGAACACAAGGAAGATGATGGGAATGCTGGAATATGATCGATACCGCGTAATATTTATATGGCACAAACAATTAATGTGTTGTGTCTTATTTTTGGCATGTATTAGTCAATTGATAAATCCAGTGCATGTGGTAACACATAAATGACTTCAAAATCTGCTAAATATGGATGGCATAATAAGGTTGTGTGGGATTGCAGGAATGTGGGTAATGTATCTACCTGGGTTTATGGGGCGGGATTGGGGGGCAGGGTCTCTTTCGATTTTCCCGATGTTCGTAAATACACACACTGTAATACCAGAAAAAATGGAGGATAATTAATGATTCAGAATTAATAGCTGGAGTATATTTGATGTGTTATTATCTCATAACTGTGTGGTATCAACAAATTCTTGAACAATAATCTTGAATTAATGACATTACCGAAGTGATGAAATCAAGTGACACTCACTACAAGGATTCCGGTCTATTGCAACAAAAATTATTGCTACAACTATCTTTTGTTGCAATAAAATGCTATATTTCCACAAAATTACAGCTCGTGGTAATAGGATCTACATATTGCCACAATTTCGTTTCATCGCGCTAAGTACTCGTTTTGTTGCAATAGAAGCCATGTATTGCCACAAGCTGCATCGTCGTTGTAATATGGTAGTGATATTGCGACAACGATGTTTCGTTGCGTGAATTGGTCATCTTGTTGCAATAAAGGCTAGGTATTGCAACAAAGTACATAGATACTATTGCAACACCTCTGACATGTGGCGCTAGTCAGAGATACTATTGCAACAAAGCATGTATTGGTTGTAATAGGGTGACTTTTTTGCCTCACCTTCGTTGCGTTGCAATAACTGTTACATATTGCGACAAATTGAACATCCATGGTAATACGTACAACATAATGCAACAATCCTCTAGTGTTGCCAAGAAGGAGCAGGATATTGCAACGATATTCTCTATTGTGCTCCTGATTTTTTCCTTTATTTCTTATACTATTTCGCAGGATCTGATTAAAGGGGCATACTAGTTTACATAGGTATTAACACATTAGGTACCACAACTTGCACCTAAGTTGCATTTTTGTCACATATCTTGCAAAGTGGACATCAGTGGTACCACAACTTGGAGGAAGGCTCTACGCGCGTGCGAAGCGTTGCACACTCGCGGGCGCCCTTCACTTTAGAGTTTCTTGCGCCGCCAGGGTCTCCTCCACTCACCCTACTGACCTCCTCCGGTAGCAAGGTCGTGCTCGGCACCCGAAAGACGGCAAGCTCAGTGCCCTCCTCACAAAGGTGAGTTATGAGAACTAAGCACCACACATTCTCTTCCTAATTTTTCTGCATCTTGCTTGATGTGATGTATTTATATGTGCTCTTAATAAAAAAGGAGATTCAATATAAAATTATGTGTTAAATAGAGAAATTGTGCAAGGCTGCATACTAGCTATTTTAAAACACTCCCAGGCTTCATTTGAACAACTCTTCAGCCACCAATTGAGCAGCATAACAGTTGTATCCCAGAGTAATTTTCAGCAAGAATTCATCACCAGATCAACAACACTACATCAAGATATATACAAGGACATATGACACAAGATTTTAGTAGGATATAACAAACCATCTTAGCAAGATATATAACAAATGTTTCAAAATGAGAGCACACAAGTTTCAGCAGCTATACTTGTATAGATTGTTCACACAAAAGACCATAAGTTCAAGGCAAAGTAGTGAAAATAGCAAAAAACACTAAAAGACCATAAATTCGTAGCAACAGTGTGTACATAGCATCACTGTCAAAAGGAAAATAGCAACAACACTAAAAGAACAGCAACTACTCTTCTCTTCTCTTCATCACCAAATTGTTAGTGCTGGGCACTAGCTCTTGTTCCCATTTGCCATAACATATGACCCTATGCAGGCATGCCTTGTTTCAACCTGTTTTATATCATATTAAACTTCAGGAGAGATATTTCTCGTAGGTAATCATCATAACAGTTCAGGAACTTATACTCATGGCTTACACATGTGAAAAGCACCTTACCAAGAAATTAAAAACTATACAAAGAACCCCTGGTCATCATCCAATTCTTCTTGTCCCAAAGGAGCAACATGGCCATCATTTACGTAAGCCTCATCATCATCCGTATCATCATCAGATTCGAATTGGACATCTTCAAACTCAATAGGTTTTATATTTTCTATGACTGAAACATCAATGCTGGATCCTTCGTCATCATTTCTACACCAACTAGTGATCTCTTCAGGTACTGTAATTTTTGGCACTATAATTTCTGCATCGACGACATCCAGTACATCTGCCTCACCACCCTCATCGGCTTCAACAGCTTCATCAAGGCCTACACCATTTAAAACAGAAGGAGCAAACAAATTTCGTGGATTCATTTTAATAACAGCTGCCCAATCAGGGTTCTTCACATCTCTCACATAGAAAACCTGTTGAGCTTGGAGGCCTAGAATGTAAGGGTCTCCCTGGAATTGGTGTAGAGTAGTGTCAAGGTCAATAGGTACTTATCGCCACGAAACAACATGTATTGCAACAAATTTTTTTGTTGCAATAGACCCGGATCCTTGTAGTGACTAGTAGAAAAAGGACCTAATGTTTAGCTCATTAGTCCCGGTTTGTAAATAAACCGGCACTAATGTGACAATTAGTGCAGGTTCCAACGGCTAGCCGGGCGACGCTCATTAGTCCCGGTTTGTGTCAAACCTCTATTACCGGTTCGTGCCACGAATTGGTACTAAAGAGGTGGTGGCAGGCCAGTGTCAGGCTGGGCCCCACCAACACGTTTAGTCCCGGTTTGTATAACCAACCTGGACTAAAGATCATCCTATACAAATCCTTAATCGAGCCCGAGCTCTCTGTTCTTCCTCTTTCCTCTCCTCTCTGTTTTCTTTCTCTCCTCTCGAGCTCATCCTCCATTTTTGCCAAAAATTGTCAAGATTTGAAGGCACCCATCAATCCAAGAGATCACAAAGGTTAGGAACTTTGTCATTTCATCTCTCATTGGTAGATTAGCTCTTTGTTTTAGAAAAGGAGGATGACCCCCGGCCTCTGCATTTGGGCGATGCATGCAGCCACTTTATTTATTACTCTCATAAGACCTTACAAAGTCATAAAACAACAAGACTGAAGCCACCGTCTAAGCAACAACTGTCGCTACACCTATCCAATTAATGAAGGGGCGCTGATAGCCTGGGCCTAATACCAAACAAACATTGTAGCCAAACCTAAACATCTAAGACCTGAGGTCCCAACCAGGATGCCTGCTTGGTATGGGGCACCCACCAGTCCGGCGCACTCCTCAACCAGGACGCCTGCCGGGTACGAGGCTGCCGCAGCCACCTGCCATGAGTCCACCTTCAGAGCTGTACTGTTGCATCTACCGTGCCAGGTCTCACTGCCATCGACGCCACCACGACGCCAGACAGCGTCGTCCTCCTGCGCGAGTCCATCCTCCCACATAGAACTCTGAATCTGCACTGCGCCACGCCGTTAAGATCCATCGCCATCAATGTATGGATGAAGCACCGCTCCACCAAATAAGTTGTCCGCTGGTCCCGCGAAGCCGAGTGCACCTCCAAGAATGCCGCCCCCAAGGGGGTTACGACACATGATTGCCGCCAACATCCGATCAGCTGATCTAGGGTTTCCCCCGGAGGTATTGAGTGGAGTTGGGAGCTTCACCTCGACGATGCCTTCAGGAAGGAAACGATGATAAGGGCATCGTCATCACCGGCTCTGGCATCGACCGAAGACCAGGTTTTCACCCTGATCCGTCCCAAGAAATCCACCCAACAACCTGTGCACCGTCTCGACCGCCTTCAAAGCCCCAGATCCAGTGGCCTAGATCCGGCGACCAACCGCAACAACAGTGCCACCATGGGATCCATGGCGCACCGGCCACTGCCTGAGTGTGCCACCACTGGAGCCTAGGAGGAGGGCTCCCACCCGGCCTCGCCAAGCCGCGAGAGCCGCCGAGAAGGATCCCGCGCGCTCGTCACCGTCTCTGATCCGAACCAATCCATAGCAGATCGCCGTCATAGATCCTCCTTGCACAGGGACTGCACCACGCCGTGCCGCCGCAAGAAGCCCTAGCTTCACCGGCCACCACCCTCCAGGGTCGCCGCCTCGGGATCCAGACAGAACATTGCCGCTGCCACCGGTCAAGTTCCGCCGCTGCCGACTGGCCAAGCCGCCGGTCACTGCATGACCATGCGATCACAGCTAGCCGGCCGACCAACTCCGACGAAGAAGAAGGCCACCACCACCAAGCCTAGGGCCGGCGCGCCAGACATCCTCGTGTTGCAGATCAAGTCCAGAAGCAGTGCACCGCCGACGGCGATTGAGATTGGTAGCACAATGAATTAGCCCAACAAGAGTCAAGGCCAGATCCGCCGTTGCTGGTGCCGTCCTCCCCCGCCGTCGCCGCACAACTTCCATGCCGTCGCCGATCTACACCACCGCCGCCGATCTGGCCGTAAATGAGCGCCGCCTCCCAACCAGATCGGGATCTGAGGAGAAAACCGCCGCCGCCGCCACGCCACAAGGGCTTTGCCAGTGATGCCCCGGGCGACGGCGGCGGAGGGGAGCGGAGGTGGGGCAACGACTGTAGGAGGAGAGCGGGGGCTCCCCGGTGCGGGGCGGCGCCGCTGCACGAGGGAGGGACAGGGGAGGGACGGACGGACGGGGGAGGGAGAACAATTAGGGACGGGGCGCCGCCGCTAGATTAGCTCTTGCAGTGCTCTATATATAAGTATAGTGATTTGTGGGTTTTAGTTTCGGAGGAATTATATGTGGTAGTTTATTTGATTTATATGCAATTTCAGCTCAAAATAACTCTTAGTTTGCATATGTAGGTGTGGTTTACTTAGTGCCTTCCCGTCTCCGTCCTAACCACCGTCGATGCCTGCACCTTCCCGTCGCCGGCACCACCTTGTGGTGAGCCTCTTATTCTTATCTTTTTTATATAAAAAGATCATGTTTGTGTGATTTAGATATATAGTTACTTGTATAATTTTCTTACCCGTACGTTATTTGTTACTAGTAGAACGCTCGTGCGTTGCTACGAGCTATAATGCATCTAAATTGATCAAACAAATAATTAAAGTCGTCTTCAAGGTAGAAGCTCATTTCCCCCTCATACGTTCAATCGCGTTTTGGACATCAAACGGGATCAAACAAATAATTAAGATCGTCTACAATATAAAAGCTTATTTCTCGCTCATATGTCCAAGCGTGTTTGAACGGGCGCCCAATAGGCTCCTCAAAACTTAACCGTCCAGATAGTCTGGGCACCCCCAAATCCAGACCATATGGGGGATGGAAATGTGGTTGTCCGAACTATCCGTCAAGTTATCTCCAACAGGAGGGCCAAACACAAAAAATCTGATCCGTTCAGATTTGTTTCCATGAAGATTATGGTGCTACATTGAAGCACAAGTTTGGTAAAAGGATAGTAACATTGTCCTTTCTCTCTTTTTCTCTCATTTTTTTGGGCCTTCTCTCTTTTTTATGGCCTTTATCTCTTTTTTTATTTTTTATTTTTCCTCACTTGGGACAATGCTCTAGAAAATGATGATCATCACACTTCTATTTATTTACAACTCAATGATTACAACTCGATACTAGAACAAAGTATGACTCTATGTGAATGTCTTCGGCGGTGTACCGGGATATGCAATGAACCAAGAGTGACATGTATGAAAGAATTATGAATGGTGGCTTTGCCACAAATACTATGTCAACTACATGATCATGCAAAGCAATTTGACAATGATGAACGTGTCATGATAAACGGAACGGTGGAAAGTTGCATGGCAATATATCTCGGAATGGCTATGGAAATGCCATAATAGGTAGGTATGGTGGCTATTTTGAGGAAGATATAAGGAGGTTTATGTGTGAAAGAGCGTATCATATCACGGGTTTGGATGCACCGCGAAGTTTGCACCAACTCTCAATGTGAGAAAGGGCAATGCAGTGCATCAAGAGGCTAGCAATGATGGAAAGGTGAGAGTGCGTATAATCCATGGACTCAACATTAGTCATAAAGAACTCACATACTTATTGCAAAAATCTACAAGTCATCAAAAACCAAGCACTACGCGCATGCTCCTAGGGGGATAGATTGGTAGGAAAAGACCATCGCTCGTCCCCGACCGCCACTCATAAGGAGGACAATCAAAGAACACCTCATGTTTCAAATTTGTTACATAACGTTTACCATGCAAGCATGCTACGGGACTTGCAAAATTCAACACAAGTATTTCTCAAATTCACAACTACTCAACTAGCACAACTTTGATATCACTATCTCCATATCTCAAAACAATCATCAAGCATCAAACTTCTCTTAGTATTCAATACACTCATAAGAAAGTTTTTACTAGTCTTGAATACCTAGCATATTAGGATTATTTAAGTAAATTACCATGCTATTTAAGACTCTCAAAATAATATAAGTGAAGCATGAGAGAATAATAGTTTCTATAAAACAAAACCACCACCGTGCTCTAAAAAATATAAGTGAAGTACTAGAGCAAATACTATATAACTCAAAAGATATAAGTGAAGCACATAGAGTATTCTAATAATTTCCGAATCATGTGTGTCTCTCTCAAAAGGTGTGTACAGCAAGGATGATTGTGTTAAACTAAAAAGCAAAGACTCAAATCATACAAGACGCTCCAAGCAAAACACATCTCATGTGGTGAATAAAAATATAGCTCCAAGTAAAGTTACCGATGGAAGTAGACGAAAGAGGGGATGCCTTCCTGGGCATCCCCAAGCTTTGGCTTTTGGGTGTCCTTAGATTATCTTGGGGGTGCCATGGGCATCCCCAAGCTTAGGCTCTTGCCACTCCTTGTTTCATAATCCATCAAATCTTTCACCCAAAACTTGAAAACTTCACAACACAAAACTTAACAGAAAATCTCGTGAGCTCCGTTAGCGAAAGAAAACAAAACACCACTTCAAGGTACTATAATGAACTCATTCTTTATTTATATTGGTGTTAAACCTACTGTATTCCAACTTCTCTATGGTTTATAAACTATTTTACTAGCCATAGATTCATCAAAGTAAGCAAACAACACACGAAAACAGAATCTGTAAAAACAGAACAGTCTGTAGTAATCTGTAACTAACGACAACTTCTGGAGCTCCAAAAATTCAGCCAAAATAGGAAGAACTAGACAATTTGTTTATTGACCAGCAGCAATTGGAATCAATTTTTATCACGTTCTGGTGATTTTTAACAATTATTTTCGTGAACAGAAAGTTTCTGGAATTTTCAGCAAGATCAAATAACTATCATCCAAGAAGATCCTATAGGTTTAACTTGGCACAAACACTAATTAAAACATAAAAAGACATCTAACCAGAGGCTAGATCAAAGATTTATTCCTAAACAGAAGTAAAAAGCAAAAAAACTGAAAATAAAATTGGGTTGCCTCCCAACAAGCGCTATCGTTTAACGCCCCTAGCTAGGCAAAATAGCAAGGATAGAACTAGGTATTGCCATAATAATAGGATAGATCATTAAAAATCATTTCATATTCTCTACGTTCAGCGGCGAGTTTTCTTTGAGGCAAGCAAAAGTAATCAAAAGGGCTAAATTTAATGGGACAAAAGTCCCCAAGATCAACTTTAGGAGGTATAGGTTCCTCCTTCGGCCCTTCGTATTGCACAACCAATTCATCATTATAAGCATTCTTTTGACAGAACTTTGTGAGCCTATACTCGAGAGAATATCCTAGCTCATTATTTCGAAAAGCAAAATCATTATTAAGTTCAGAAATTCTATCAACTAGAACATTAGTAGGAACCTTTTTTCTAAGATTCTCATTAAAAGCAACATAGTCTAGAGATTGAAAACGCATTATTTCCTCTCGATCAAATAGGATAGTTTCTATGGGAGGATGGCCAGCGTCCACCCTATAATGCGCAAACATTTCTTTGGCCTCTTTTATTATAAATCTGAACTCATGAGCCAAAAAGATAGTAGCGGCACGCTTAACAAAAGAATGCTCAATATTAGAAAATTCTAGGAAAATCCTTTGTATGCAAGGGTGCATGTGCATAAATTGCCTTTCAAGTTCAACTACAAGCATGGCAATAGCGTCCGCAAGACTACTAGTTCTATGAAGAATAGAACTGGCCATATAAGGCAAAGCACCGGCACAAGTAAAAAATCCTGAATAACCCCTTTTTCAATAATATTATCACTACCAATTCCGAATTTTTTTGTATGCAAGATAGGGGGTTCTTCAGCAGGAGCATCAGAATTTTCCATATTATTACTATTGTCCATATCAACAATAGTTTCCCAATTTCAGATATAACGGCAGAAAGTGTGAGGGGCAAAAAGAAAGAGGGAGGCGAATAAAACGGCAAGGGTGAAGTGGGGGAGAGGAAAACGAGAGGCAAATGGCAAATAATGTAATGCGGGAGATAAGGGTTTGTGATAGGTACTTGGTATGTTGACTTTTGCGAAGACCTCCCCGGCAACAGCGCCAGAAATCCTTCTTGCTACCTCTTGAGCAATGCATTGGTTTTCCCTTGAAGAGGAAAGGGTGATGCAGCAAAGTAGCGTAAGTATTTCCCTCAGTTTTTGAGAACCAAGGTATCAATCCAGTAGGAGGCCACGCACGAGTCCCTCGCACCTGCACAAACAAATAAATCATCGCAACCAACGCGATAAGGGGTTGTCAATCCCTACACTGTCACTTACGAGAGTGAGATCTGATAGATATGATAAGATAATATTTTTGGTATTTTTATGATAAAGATGCAAAGTAAAATAAAAGGCAATAAAAATAACTAAGTGTTGGAAGATTACTATGATAGAAGATAGACCCGGGGGCCATAGGTTTCACTAGTGGCTTCTCTCAAGAGCATAAGTATTTACGGTGGGTGAACAAATTACTGTTGAGCAATTGACATAATTGAGCATAATTATGAGAATATCTAGGTACGATCATGTATATAGGCATCACGTCCGAGACAAGTAGATCGACTCCTGCCTGCATCTACTACTATTACTCCACACATCGACCGCTATCCAGCATTTATCTAGAGTATTAAGTTCATAAGAACAGAGTAACGCTTTAACCAAGATGACATGATGTAGAGGGATAAACTCATGCAATATGATGTAAACCCCATCTTGTTATCCCCGATGGCAACAATACAATACGTGCCTTGCTGCCCCTACTGTCACTGGGAAAGGACACCGCAAGATTGAACCCAAAGCTAAGCACTTCTCTCATTGCAAGAAAGACCAATCTAGTAGGCCAAACCAAACTGATAATTCAAAGAGACTTGCAAAGATAACCAATCATACATAAAAGAATTCAGAGGAGATTCAAATATTGTTCATAGATAAACTTGATCATAAACCCACAATTCATCGGTCTCAACAAACACAACGCAAAAGAAGATTACATCGAATAGATCTCCACGAGAGAGGGGGAGAACATTGTATTGAGATCCAAAAAGAGAAAAGAAGCCATATATCTAATAACTATGGACCCTAAGGTCTGTGGTAAACTACTCACACATCATTGAAGAGGCTATGGTGTTGATGTAGAAGCCCTCCGTGATCGATGCACACTCCGGCGGAGCTCCGGAACATGCCCCAAGATGGGATCTCACAAGTACAGAAGGTTGCGGCGGTGGAATTAGGTTTTTGGCTCCGTATCTGGTAGTTTGGGTATACGTAGGTATATATAGGAGGAAGGAGTACGTCGGTGGAGCAACAGGGGGCCCACGAGGGTGGAGGGCGCGCCCAGGGGGTAGGCGCGCCCCCTACCTCGTGCCCTCCTGGTTGATGTCTTGACGTAGGGTCCAAATCCTCTGGATCACGTTCGTTCCGAAAATCAAGTTCCCGAAGGTTTCATTCTGTTTGGACTCCGTTTGATATTCTTTTTCTGTGAAACTCTGAAATAAGAAAAAAAAACAACAATTCTGGGCTGGGCCTCCGATTAATAGGTTAGTCCCAAAAATAATATAAAAGTGTATAATAAAGCCCAATAATGTCCAAAACAGAATATAATATAGCATGGAACAATAAAAAATTATAGATACGTTGGAGATGTATCATATGTGTACCCGAAGAACAACAGGGAGGCACTGACGAAATTCTGCATCGGATCCGGAGCAGAGCATATGGGAAAACAAACCCAATCTACACATACTCGGGCTGTCGATGGATAACATTGGACAATTCGAAAGAATCAAGGTTATAAATATGCAAATGCATGCATATTTATAGATGTAACCCTTTCGAATGGGAGACACATAGTGGTCACGTATACTGATAATTGAAGACACCTACAGCTAGCAAGTTTCATCGGCACGAAGACTGGAATAGAGCAAATGAAGGGGGAGGAGGAGATGTCATTGGTGCTCACCCACGAACGCAGGGGCGGAGTTCGTCGAACACTAAACCCTAGCAGTGATGAAAAACCTGCACATTTAAATCGAAAGATGAGTAACATAGTAATATTGTTTTTTCCGTCAACCTAACTAAATATTTACCATCCCGCGCGCAGCAATAGTTCTGGGGCCCGATGACGGTCGAACACCTTGGCGAATTTGTCTGGCAGCCTCTGCGATGAGGATTAAAGCCAACTTTTGAAACTTCAAACAACCAAACCGACTTGAGTCAGTTTGAGTGTTTCAAGTTTCAACACTTGGCTTTCAATCGTCATCGCAAAGGGTGCAAGACAAATTCGCAAAGGTGTTCGACCGCCATCGACCCCGAGAACTGTTGCTGCGGGACGCCGGACGCCAGCGTCACTTGCGGGACGTGGATGTAGTGTTCGACACCAACGGCCAAATGTATCTCGCACCGATGATACTTGCTACTTAGGGTTCCATCGACGTTGAGGGACCCCCTAACCCGCTCATCGTCGCGTGCCCTCTGGTGTGGCGACGCACGATCGACGGGTCAGCACTCGGACCGAGGGATTGTCGACATGGGCGTCGCGACCGGCGGGACCCACTGGCTCCACCATCTGTCCCCTCGGCGACCGGTGATCCACGACCCTCTTCCTTTTTTCCTTTTTCCTCTTCTTCTACTTATTCTTCTTTTTTTTCATTTTTTTCTTCTTATTCGCTAAACCTAAACCTAGCACTAACCTAAACATATTAATAACACCTAAACCTAAACACGAATAACAGTAGAAAAAACAAAAAAAATCACCTTGGCTCCGACGGTGGTGGAGGAGGCGGCGGGCGACGGGGCAGGGGCGCCGGGCGAGGCAGGGGCAGCAGGGCGGGCGGGAGGCGGCATGGCGGCGAGGCGAGGAGGCGAAGGCTCGGGGCCGGGCGGCGGCGCGGGTGGTGAGGGCGCGAGCGTGGGTGGAGAGAGATAGAGGGGTGGGGCGCGGGCATGGCCCCTTTTCTACTAGGTCACAGAAGAGAGTACCTAGTGGGGTGGGGCCAGGGGGAAACGGCCGTTAAAACGGCCACTTTCTTTGCCGTCTGCTAGACGGCAAAGAAAGTGACCACTAGGTCATTCTTGTTAGCCTGCCACCCAGCCTCTTTGCCGTCTGCACACGGCAAAGAGATGGCTAATGGCAAAGCCTACCTTTGCCGTCCGCTGCCTCTTTGCCGTTCGCTTTCTGGTGGCTGATGGCAAAGCCTACCTTTGTCGTCCGCTAGCGGACGACAAAGAGTGGACAAACGGCAAATCTGCTGATTCCAGTAGTGTAAGGCAGAGAATGGTGTATCTGACAAGGAATATGGAAACTTGCTGATAATGTTAAAGAAGATGCTTCCAGAGGACAACAAATTGCCCAAGAGTACGTACGAAGCAAAGAAGGTTGTCTGCCCTCTAGGATTAGAGGTGCAAAAAATACATCCATGCCCTAATTACTGCATCCTCTACCGCGGTGAGTACGATGATTTGAATGCATGCCCGGTATGCGGAGCATTGCGCTATAAGATCAGCCGCAATGACCCTGGTGATGTCGAGGGCGAGCATCCCAGGAAGAAGATTCCTGCCGAGGTGACGTGGTAAGCTCCTATAATACCACGGTTGAAACATTTGTTCCTAAACAAAAAAGCATGCCAAGTTGATGCGATGGCACAAAGAGGACCGTAAGAAAGACAGGAAGTTGAGAGTGCCCACTGACGGGTCGCAGTGGAGAAAAATCTAGAGGAAGTGAAGGGACTTTGCAGATGACACAAGGAATGTATGGTTTTGTCTAAGCGCAGATGGCATTAATCCTTTTGGGGAGAAGAGAAGCAATCATAGCACCTGGCCTATGACTCTATGTATGTATAACCTTACTCCTTGGTTGTGCATGAAGCGGAAGTACATTATGATGACAGTGCTCATCCAAGGCCCTAAGCAACCTGGCAACGACATTGATGTGTACCTAAGATATTAGTTAAAAAACTCTTACAGCCATGGAATGGAAAAGGGGTACGTGTGTGGGATGAGCTCGATCAGGAAGAATTTGACCTACATGCGTTGCTGTTTGTGACCATCGATGATTGGCCTGCTCTCAGTAACCTTTCAGGACAGACAAACAAGGGATACCGCGCATGCTCGCACTGTTTGGATGATACCAACAGTATATATTTGAATAATTGTAACAAGAATGTGTACCTGGGACATCGTCGATTTATTTCGAGCATAACATCCCGTAAGAAGGAAAGGCAAGCATTTCAAAGTTGAGGCAGATCACTGGACGATGCCTCGCCACCGTACTGGTGATGATGTACATGATTTGGTCAAGGATTTAAAGGTAATCTTTGGAAAGGGTCCTGGCGGACAATCTGTTCCGAATGACGCTGACGGGCGCGCACCCATGTGGAAGAAAAAAATCTATATTTTGGGACCCACCCTATTGGAAATACCTAGAGGTCCGCTCTGCAATGGACGTGATGAGTGTGACGAAGAATCTTTGCGTGACCCTGCTTGGCTTCTTGGGCATGTATGGGAAGACAAAAGATACACCGGAGGCATGGGAGGACCAGCAATGTATGCACGGAAAAGACGACATACATCAGGGTCATGCCAGCTATGCTCTTACCAAAGTAGAGAAGGAAATCTTCTTTGAATGCCTGCTCAGTATGAAGGCCCCGTAAGGCTTCTCGTCGAATATAAAGGGAATAATAAATATGGCAGCGAAAAGTTCCAGAACCTAAAGTTTCATGACTGCCACATGATTATGACGCAACTGCTTCCGGTTGCATTGAGGGGGCTTCTACCGGAAAATGTTCGATTAGCCATTGTGAAGCTATGTGCATTCCTCGATGCAGTCTCTCAGAAGGTAATCGATCCAGAAATCATCCAGAAATCATACCAAGGTTAGAGAATGATTTGGCTCAATGTCTTGTAAGTTTTGAGTTCGTGTTCCCACCATCCTTCTTCAACATCATGACGCACGTCCTAGTTCACCTATGCAAAAAGATTGCCATTCTGGGTCCTTTATTTCTACACAATATGTTCCCCTTTGAGAGGTTCATGGGAGTCTTAAAGAAATATGTTCGTAAACATGCTAGGCCAGAAGGAAGCATCTCCAAGGGCCATGAAAATGAGGAGGTCATTGAGTTTTGTGTTGACTTTATTCCTGACCTTAAGCCGATTGGTGTCCTGAATCGTGGCATCAGGGCAGACTGGGTGGAAATGGCACGCTAGGACCAAAACAAATAATATGTATGGACGGGCGTTCTCTCACTCAAGCACACTACACAGTTCTACAAAATTCCGCCTTGGTGGCTCCGTATATCGAGGAACACAAGAATATTCTACGCTCCAAACACCCAGAGCAGTCTGACGACTAGATTACACGTGAACAAACGGGGACTTTCGCCGGTTCGTTGTAGACATGTGTCATGCATGACAACGCTGTTGAAGATGACCTGTACTTGCTGTCCTAGTTACCATCTTCGAATATAATGACATTCAAAGGGTATGAGATAAATGGGAATACATTAATATTTTACACGATCGCCCAAGATAAGAAGAGCACCAACCAAAACAGTGGTGTCCGCTTTGATGCAGCAACCAAGAGGGGAAAGGACACATATTATGGTTACATAGAGGAGATATGGGAACTTGACTATGGACGTGGTTTGAAGGTCCCTTTGTTTCGGTGCATATGGGTCAATCTGTCACGAGGCGGGGTAAAGGAAGAGCAGTACGTAATGACAACAGCGGATCTCAACAATCTTGCATACGCAGACGAAGCATTCTTCCTAGCCAATGATGTGGCGCAGGTTTTCTATGTGAAGGACATGTCAACCAAGCCAAGAAAAAGAAAATATAAGGAATCAAATACATCATACGATGAGCCAAAGCGCCACATAGTTCTTTCAGGGAAAAGAAACATCATGGGAGTGGATGGCAAGACAGACATGTCAGAAGTTTATGAAAAGTTTCATGAAATTGCTCCCTTCATAGTGAATATGGACCCGAGTATCCAGTTAAATGATGAAGATTGTCCATGGTTACGGCGCAAAGGGACACAAGCGAAGAAAAAGTTTCACACCCAAAGATCCCACCCTGGGATGTGACCGGGTTCACTGTCATGACTTTCTTCTCTAGTGAGTTTCCGGGCTTATATATCTGGAAAGTCCCACTTTGGACAAACCGTAGGGAATCTTTGTAATAGTTAAGGCGCTTATGTGTTTTGCATTTAAAACATGTACTTTTGTGCTTCGGAGCCACGTCATCAATTTTCAACCCTTTCTGACTTCATTTGCTATTTTTCATGCATTTACAGATTTTTTGAGCTAAACTACCATGAAATTGAAAAAGCACTACAAATGAACTTTGAAAAGGTTCAAAGTTGGCATGGTATCATCATTTCACCCACATAGCATGTGCTAAAAAGTTGAGAGGGTTATGGCAAAAACGGGATGCACTTCGTGTACAAAATGGACAATCTCTTTCGAAGTATCATGGTTTCGGACGAAAACTCATCTATTACAAAGGCATTTTATTAAAAAAACTTGTTTCAACTCGAGACTTTCTGTGCGTTTAGTATGCACCATTCAAAGCCACGTCATCAATTATCAACCCTTTCTGACTTTATTTGCTATTTGTCATGCATTTACTGATTTTTAGCTAAACTACCATGAAATTGAAAAGCACTACAAATGAACTCTGAAAAGGTTGAAAGTTGGCACGGTATCATCATTTCACGCACATAGCATGTGCTAAAAAGTTGAGAGGGTTACGGAAAAAACAGGATCCACTTCGTGTACAAAATGGACAATCTCTTTCGAAGTATTAGGGTTTCAGACAAAAACTCATCTGTTACAAAGGCATTTCATTTTTTAAACTTCTCTAAGTTTTACCAAATTGAATATAATCATAAAACACACTAATATTAAACAGAAGAAAAGAGAATCACTAAATAATCTATTTTTAAAATAAAGTTATTCACAAACTAGTGATTCACACAAATTTCAAATAATTCAAATTTAAACTATTCAAATTTGAAAACTATTTGCACTAATAGAAAGTTTATAATTTTTTTACCTAAAGAAAAAAGATTCACAAAGAAATTCTAAATAAAGCAAAAAATAACTCAGAAATAAAAGAAAATAAATAAAGCAGAAAACAAAAAAATAATTAAAAAAGCCCGCCTACTCGGCCACAACGGCTTGCATACGACTAGAAACCCAACCTGTAGTTGGGCCAAGATGCAGGCCCGCAAGGCCCAGTAGGCCCACAGGGAAGCGCAGCAGAGGTAGGCCCAGAAGGCCTGCTTTAGAGAGGAGCTCGAAGGAGCAGCTTGATACGTCTCCAACGTATCTATAATTTATGAATTATTCATGCTGTTATTTTATCATTCTTGGGTGTTTTACAATCATTTTATAGCAACTTTATATCATTTTTTGGGACTAACCTATTGACCCAGTGCCCAATGCCAGTTGCTGTTTTTTGCTTCTTTTTTACATCTCAGGAACTCAATACCAAACGGAGTCCAAATGCAACGAAACTTCACGGAGATTTTTTTATGGAACAGAAGACCAACAGTGGGCCGAAGAAGCACTTGGGGGTACCCCGAGGGGGGCACAACCCACCAAGGTGCGCCTGGCCCCCCACGCGCGCCCAGGTGTGTTGTGCCCACCTCGGTGGCCTCCCGCACCCCTTCTTTGCACTATAAATTTCCAAATATTCCAAAACCCTTCGGGGCAGACCTAGATCAGAAGTTCCGCCACCGCAAGGCTCTGTATCCACGAAAACCAATCTAGACCCCGTTCTGGCACCCTGCCAGAGGGGGAGATCATCACCGGTGGCCATCTTCATCATCCCGACGGCCACCACGATGAAGAGGGAGTAGTCCACCCTCGGGGCTGAGGATTTGTACTAGTAGCTATGTGTTTAACCTCTCTCTCTCTCTCTCTCTCTCCCTCTCTCTCTCTCTCTCTCTCTCTCTCTCTCTCTCTATCTATCTCGTGTTCTTGATGGCATGATCTTGATGTATCGGGGGCTTTGTTAATATAGTTGGATCATATGGTGTTTTCCCCTCTCTATCTTGTTGTGATGAATTGAGTTTTTCCCTTTGAGATTTCGTTGTTATTGGATTGAATACTTTTATGGATTTGAGAACACTTGATATATGTCTTGCAATTGAATACTCGTGGTGACAATGGGGTATCATATTGATTTACTTGATATATGTTTTGGCACTCAACTCACGGATTCCCGAGGTGACATTGGGGTAATCTATGCATAGGGGCTGATGCACGTTCTTGTCTTTGTTTCTCCGGTAGAAATCTTGGGGCACTCTTTGAAGTTCTTTGTGTTGGATTGAGTATTATGAATATTAATTTGCTATGGTGTTATTTTAGTACGAAATCTAGGATAGATCGAACGGAAAGAATAGCTTTGTGTTATTTTAGTACGAACACTTGAATAGATCGAACGGAATGAATAGCTTTGAGGTGGTTTCATACCCTACAAACAATTTATTCTTATGTTCTCTGTTAGATAGGAACTTTGGAGTGATTCTTTATTGCACTTTGAGGGATGGTTATATGATCCAATTATATTAGCATTGTTGAGAGATTGCACTAGCGAAAGTATGGACTCTAGGCCTCATTTTCAAGCATTGCAATACCTTTTTGCTCACTTTTGTTACTTGCTACCTCGCTGATTTTATTTATTCAGATTATAAAAATATATTTATATCATCAATATTACACTTTTATCACCATCTCTTCGCCGAACTAGTGCACCTATACAATTTGCCATTGTATGGGTGTGTTGGGGACACAAGAGATTTCTTGTATTTGGTTGCAGGGTTGCTTGAGAGAGACCATCTTCATCCTACGCCTCCCACAGATTGATAAACCTTAGGTCATCCACTTGAGGGAAAATGGCTACTGTCCTAGAAAACTCTGCGCTTGGAGGCCCAACATGAGTCTACGAGAATAAATTTGCATAGTAGACATCACAACTGCGGCTGGGTTTATAAAACAGTGCGGCTGCCCTTCGATTGGCTAGGTGAGACTAAACTTCGTGCACCACGGGTGACATCGCACCACCTTTACTCGCAGTTGGTGGTTCCAACCGCGACTAAAGGGGTGTCTTTAGTCCCTGTTTGAGCCACCAACCGCGAATAAAGGTGGTCGCTTCCCGCCGCTTCGCCTGGGCCAAATTGACCTTAGTTAAGTCTCTAGCTAGGTGATTTATTTCTGTAATTTAATTAAGTCTCTAGCTAGCTGTAGTGCTCGTTGATCATTATATGCAGAATGAAGATGTATGAAATAAAAAAAGTTGGAGGCTATGGCATTGGATTCATTGACCCAAATACCATTAATCAAGAGACATGGACGCGTCCATGGGAACGAAAAGACATAGAGAAAATCTTGCTAGAGTTCTTGCTGCACCTAAATACATGTCCAGAAATACTACTTCCTTACAACTTCAGGTGAGTCACACTGTCTTGTACTACAAATTCTGTTTTTGCTTACTAGCTAGATGTTAATAAGTGTATAGAGGGTTTATGGTAGTTGATGGGTTATGCACATGCTTGCTTAATTATACATGGAAACGTGTGCCCGCGCATTTTCCGCTGGATCTTGTTAATCATTGAAGTTGACAAGGGAAAAGTTTAAGTACTGGACTCACTACTTAAAGACGTTAATGACTACTCAATCATGAAGGGGATTGTCAACAGGTAATTTCAATCATTATCGAACTATATGTCGGCCTCTTTAGTTCAACATTTCCTGATATCAACTAATTAATAACTCCTTTATTCATTTTCCTTGCCAGCGGGCAGGGCTTGGGAAAAGTTCATCAAACAGGTTGATGGCGAATGGAAAAAAGAGCTGAAATGGTATCGACCCAAGGTAATTAATTAAGTAGCTAGTACTAGCTAGCTACCATCTCTTTCATTCTAGTTTCAATACCATTATCATGCTTGATTAATTATTATCTAATTGAATTCTATTCTTGTAAAGGCCCTGAAGCAAGCGCCGGGGACTGATTTATGTGCATACTACGTTTGCAAGAACATTCGCATGATGACGTCCGAAAGGACCAGAACTGATAGAGACCAATGGGTACGTTTGCCAGAATACTATTCATAATTTTTACATCATTATCTAATATATATACACACAACTAATACATGCATGTTGATCTCTTTCTTTAAATATGAAGGAGATGCGGGATAAGCTCCTACCAGCGGATCGCGTACGAGCAATCCAAGAGGAAATAACTGGATTTTTGCTTGACCGGGTCATAGAACCCAAAGGAGAATACTATTACAAGCTATAGTGCCTCCATGTAATGATCTGCAGATTGTAGGAGAAATTGTATATACCAAATTGTATATATATACATATGTATGTGTGATTAATAATCGTGCGAGACATCCGATGATATATATACTGAACTATTTGTTTTTTTTTTGTCCAGGACACATACAGTCATATTTTTTTAATCCCTCTATTGGATCATGTTATATTATAGGTGTGTCGATTTAGTATTTTTTTCAAAAATTTTAAGAACTTTTGCATCGTTGAAACTCTTAAATAGTTCTGTGAAAGTACTTGTAGAAAATCCTACTCATATATATATAGGATAACACTATTCTAATCCTAATATTAAAATAGTTATTTGGATCACAGTAGCCTTATATAGGGCCCGATGGAATGTTTCTGAATCTGAAAACGCAGCGCACCCGAACCGGTAGAGAAAAAAAGAAAATTCACGCACCCCTCATCCTCGACCTCCCAACCCCCGGATCCCCACGCCCACCGCCGACTTGCAGGATCCGTCCGCCACCGCGCGTGCCACCATCCTTCGAGATCTGGCCATCACCCGCGTGCTGCCGGCCTCCGGGATCCCACCGCCACCCCGCACGATGCCGGCCTCCAGGATCCCACTGCCACCGCGCGCGACGCCGGCCTCCGGGATCCCATCGCCACCCCGTGCGACGCCGGCCTCCGGGATCCCACCGCCACCTCGGGCGCCGGAGGCCTCAGGATTCCGCCGCCACCCCGCGCGCCACCGGCCGCCGGGAACCCGCCCCCATCACGCGCATCGCACTCGCACTGCGTCGCAACCATAACCCTCCGAAGCGCCATGGGAAGCCCCTGCACTGCCCGCCCTTCCTCACATGTGCCATGGTTGCAGCTTCCCTAGCAGGTGCAGCCGGTGTGCCATTTGCACCGCCGATGCGACCTACGCCGTCCACAAGTCGTCTCCTCATCCATTCTTCGCGTGCAGTCCGTCGGCTCGCTCACTAGCAGTACATGTGGGCGGCCATCTCTGCTCGCTGTTATGTTTCTCATCGCGATTGTCGTCAGTCCATTTGCACCGAGGCAATCCTATCACAGCAGATGTGTTCGAGGCCGGCTACATACGAAGCATCGAGGTCTCCCACCAAGCAGAGCATGCCAGTGCTCCATCCTTCGTGAAGATGTAGCAGGTCGGGCTATGAAGTAAAAGAAGGTCGGACTGCACAGAAGTTGAAGGTCGAGATTTGTGCTCCTCTGGTGGGGATGCAGACAACGCCTCGTGGAACAAGGGCCTCCTCTGCCTGCTGCCTGTCGAGCCACCTGTGCGTCGCAACATCATTTCACCGCACGTCCACCTTGCGTGCCAAGTAGAAGTTCAGTTTCACTTGCAAGGTACGTACGCCTCCATGTGCAGATCGCTGCAGAGATGCCGGGATGCTGCGTCCGGCGGCACAACGAGTACAGGGCGCACAACGCTGAGGACCATGCCGCTGTTGCCAAGCGTGGCCAAGCACCTCCCGAGCTTACCCTCTCTGAGCTGGTGTGACCATGGTCCGGCCGGCGGCTGAACCCAATGTGAACCTGAACTTCTCTAGCTCGGGTTGCTGCATCAAGTTGCTACCTTCGTATGCATGAGCAGAGACAAATTAGAGGAAGGAGAGAGAACAAGGAATAAACTGTGGTGGTTGTTAATTCTAGGATATAAGATGGAGAGATAAAGATCAAAAGGTGTGGTGTGAAAACATGCACGGCTCTGTGTATAAAAAATACCATTTATTTGGAAAAGAGCACACGGTGGTATTGCTAGTGCTACTTGCATTTTATGAACGGTTCACTAGTTAAAAGTTTTTTTGATGGACGAGTATTTTACGCGAGTTACCACCAAACCCACTAATCACAAAAAAAAGACATTCGGAACAAAAGAATCCTGAGCTCAAGCAACATAGTTCACAGGACATTTAATAAAAAATGATAGTTTGGAGACGAGAATTAGGGAAGTTTGAAAAAAATCAGAACAATACAAAAAATATAACAAAAGAGTTGAAGTTCATGTATGAAAAGCAGGAGAGGTCAAAAAGCAGTAAAAACTTCAAATAAAACCTCTGTCGGTAAGTAACATCAAAATTTAAAGAAATTGACAGCGAAGTTCTAAATACTAGCATAAACATGAGATCAAATAGAATGCATGAGATCAAAGATTTCAAGTGAAAAAGATAATGTATAAGAAAGAAAATGGAAAAAAAAATCATAACTTTGTTTTGTATGTTTATCCATTTCTAAACAATACTTAGAAGTTAAAATTTAGAAAACAAGGCGGTTTCATGTTTATTACAAACCTATGATTTCCCAGTTTATAAAAAGGCACAAAGGTTCAAATTTAAATAACAGCGAAGTTCAAATGTTCATTATGAAAAAGAAAGAAGGTCAAAGTAAAAAAATAGTGCATTTCAAAAAGTTATAAAAATGGGTCTTCCCATTTAGGAAAAAAAGACATCATTCGATCTTTTAACACTAAAAAGATGGAGAGGTCCAAAACCTTCACCGTTGAATTTAGTGTATAGAACAAGGGCCATGTTCACAGAAAAAATTAATTTTGTACGTTCGGAAATGGTGTGTTGAGAAATCAATAAAATTGGGAAATCCAAATCTCCTGATTGGCAGACTATAAGAAATTCAAACAAAAATAACTGATTAGTTCATAAAAACATAAAACTTTGAAGCAGATACTTAAACGTTTCTAAATAAAAAAACAAGAAGTTTAAATTTTAAAAATAGAGCAATTAAAAAATTCATAAGAACGGATTTTCACCATTTGTAAATAAGAAACACGGGAAGCTCAAATTTAAATAACGTACAAGTTCAATATTTATTACAAACCTATGATTTTCGTTACAAAAATAATAATCCCGAAGTCCAAATTACAAAAATAGAGAAGTTCGATGTTTATAAAAAGTAAAATTTTGCTTGTTATTAAAGAAATAAAATCAAGAAATTCAGAATTATGGAACGCATACACAAAACTCAAATTATTTATGTTTTTAGAAAAAAATAATAGTATGATGTTCAATCTTTAAAAAAATTGTGTGATCCTTATTTAAAAACCATATTTTCTCTGTTTTTCACATGAAAGTTGCGTATTTTCAACAGCTTTCCATCGGTATATCATTTGCTCAATTCCGGGTAAGTGGTTGGGGAGTTACGGGTAAAAAACAACACGGGAAAAACAGAGTGAAGTTAAAAAAGAACTGCTCCAAAAGTTCAACCTCTTCACAAAGTGCATTTTGGAGACTCTGTTTTTCTGACGAAGGCAGAACGCATGATCTCAAAAGTTGAGGTTGATAAATACTAGAATTTCACGTACTACATGGTGTGCATTTTGTATTAAAAAAGAATGAAAATGCAAAGCCTAAAGTTTTGTTGCTAAAAGTTCAAGTGCTCGGCCCGAGAAAGTTTAAAAATTCTCGTGAGAGAGGTTGAACAAAAATACATGACAGAAGTTCAAGGTGAAAACAACGAGAAGTTCAATACTGCAAGGAATGCATTTCAGGTGAGAATAAAAGTATAGAAAAATAAAAGCTTAAAAGGTTAGTAGAAATAAGTTCAAGTGCTCTGTCCGGGGAAGTTCAAAAATTATTTCGGGAGAGGTTCACCTTGTATTTCCATGTTCGATTTTTTTCGTATAAAAATTGAATACTATTCTTTACTCAAAATATAAAAAGGTGAAGTTCAAATTGAAATAACAGAGAAGTTTGGAGTTTATTAAAACCTAGGATTTACCTGTTCAAAAAATAGAAAAACACAACGCCATTTTTTGCACTTTCAAAAACAACTCATAAACGAAAAAATTCTTGTGAGAGAGGTTCACCGTGTATTCAGATGTGCAAAAATACATAAAAAATAAGTTGTTTTTTGTGTTTTAAAATAATTCTCTCAAACTCGAGAGAAGTTCAAAAGTGATAACAACCGGAAGTTCACGTACTACATGGTGTGTATTTCATATAAGAAAAATACAAATAAATTGAAACAGAGTGAAGTTCAAACAGACATGCCCAGAAGTTTAACTACTTCACGCAGTGCAAGAAATAGCACGTCAAAAACAGAGTGAAGTTCAAACAGACATGCCCGAGAAGTTCAACTACTTCATGCAGTGCATTTCCATTCGCGATGAAGGCAGAAATCATGATCTTGGCATTTCCTAATTTACTTCAAAACGACAGGAATATCATTTGTGTAAGTTCAAGTCCTCGGTCGGAGAAAGTTAAAAAAATTATTGTGAGAAAGTTTTGTACAAAAGGAAGATCATTTGTGTAACACTAACGAATGGATGAGAAAAATTACAAACGAAAATATGTCACAGAAGTTCAACGTGAAAACATCAGGAAGTTCAACTACTACACTGAATGAATTTCACATGAAAAACTTTTAAAACCCTCGCGAGTATGAAAAAATGATCAACACAGGAAAGTTGCGTGTCTACAGCAGCTTTCCATCGGTATATCACTTGCTCAATTCCGGTGAGTCGATGCAGAGCTACAAGCAGTGGATGGAGATCTACGAGCAAAAAAAGCAAGTGAAAAACAGAGTGAAGTTCAAGTAGACATGCCGAGAAGTTCAAGTTCTTCACGCGGTGCATTTTCGAAGAATCTGTTTCGCGATAAAGGCAGAATGAATGATCTCGCTGTTTTTGAAATTACTTAAAAACGGCAAGGAATCAGAGAAAACCGTTAATATGAAAAAGTTTCTCATTTTCTGTAGCTTTTCAACGGTATATTATCTGCCCCATTCTGATAAAGTTTATAGAAATTATGGCGAAAATATGTTTTCCGCCATTGTCGAAATTGACTTAAACCCGTAAGGAATTAGGACAAACAATACATATAAAAACGTTTCGCATTTACTCAAGCTTTCCAACGCCGTATCATTTGCTACATTCGGGCTTACGGTTAAAACATTAGCTTGAAAATACAAACTCGGTGGAACTTGTACCATTTTCTAAATTACTTTTAACCGTTCAAAATTAGAAAAAACTTTTAACATGAAAAAGTGGCGCATTTTCATAAGCTTTCTAACGACATAACATTTGCTTCAATTGGATTAGTCGTTTAGAAATGGCATTGAAAATACCAACTCGGTTGTTCAGTTTGCGTAATTTTACGATTTTCTAAATTACGCATTAACCATAAGGAATTAGAGAAAACTTTCAACATGTGGAAGGAGCGATTTTGCAGCAGCTTTCCAACACCATATTATTTGCCTCATTCCAATAAACGGTTTAGAAATGCGATTGGAATTACGATTCACATTTTTTGTGTAAAGAAAAAATGATTTTCAAAACTGCTCTTAAACCAGTTACAATTTCTCAAAAATTTAACTTGGGTCATGATACTCGTGTCCATAGCTACCCAACAGTATATAGCAAGTCCCATTTCGGCAAAGTTGGCAGAAGTTCAACCTAACACAGGGGGAAGTTCAGGTCGAACAACTCAGGCAGTAAAATTGCAGAAAACGCGAGTTCATCACGACCCGAGTGCAAAATACGCCTATGAGCGAGATTCCTATTTAAAACGGGTTTTTAGTTGCTAAAAATCATTTGCAGATTACACTTACATCACATAGAACACGACTATCCAGAATAATTCACGCGGAGAGACACGGTTGCGAAGATAGCCCGAAGGTCGGGTTCGTACAGAGGGAAGTTCAGGCGCGTTACTCAGGAAGTTCAGGTTGTGATCAGAATATTATTATGATCCCGTGATCAGAATAGTGTTTATGTATATGTATATGTGTGTATATATATAGGGCCCGATGCATGTTCCTGAGATTGAGAAACCCACCGGACTGAAAAGCCCACCCACCCGCTGCCCCGATCCCCACCCCCCACCCCCACCACACCCGCTGGCCCGATCCCCAAACATCCACCGATCCTCCGCCGAACGCCATGACTAGCCTCCTGGATCGCGCCGGCGCCGCCACCCTCCCTAGATCTCGTCGGCGCCGCCACCCCCTGGATTTCTCCCACGTCGTCGTGCGCCTTCCTAGGAGAACCTTGCCGCCACGCCCCCTCCCAAAAGACCCCGCTGCTGTCCACCTTGCTCGTGCACCTCCGGGGTCCCGCCACCGCATTCCGGCCATGGCCGCGCGCGACCCAGCGCCACAATCGCCATCGCCCGAGATCCACAAGCCCCTCGACCTTCCTGCTCTGCCCCTGCGACCTTCCTCCTATCCTTCCGCGGCCGTCCTCATCTACCATCGCCGGCATGAGAGCCACCCACGCCACCCCGCGCTGCCACCTTCCTCCCGGCGAGCCTGCATCCACCTTCCTGCCGGGATCTGGCGCCCTACATCCACGTCCCGGTGAGCCCTGCATCCACCTTCCTGCCGGGATCTGGCGCCCTGCATCCACGTCCCGGTGAGCCCAAGCATGCCGCCGGCCTCCTGCCTCCCCACGTTGCCGCCTACCCCAACCTCCCGGCTGCCGCACTAGGTGGATGCTCGACTGCTCCTCCAGTTTCGCGGCAGTCCACCCCCTCCTCCGTTGGCAGGGCGGTCCTCCCCCGACTGTAAGATTTCCCTGACTTCTTCGGCCACTACGTCTCTCACTCTCTATTTTTTTGCTTCAGCAACAACATGGACATGAGGTTTCATGTTCTGATTTTTTGCTGACAATTTTCAATTTGGTGATACTTTAGTTTACATGAGTTTCAATGATCCAACAGATGTAAAATTTCTGTGTTCCTGTTTTGGGCATGCTAGCTATTCAATGTAATGTGCATGAGAATAATCTTCTTTTGCACCAAGTACGAAGGTTACGAGCGCTTGAGCATTTTCGTGGTTTAAATTTATTTGTTGTAGCGTGCATAACAAAGACTATGTGTGACCATGCAATGTGCTCTAGTGTCCTCGATTAGCTCCTGATAAGTAATAGGTGTATGCGAGCATGTGGAAAAAATAACACAATAAAAAAATGTTCAAAAAAAAGACAAACCCAATAAATGTTCGTTGACAAAATTATGAGAAGTTCGAATTGTTCAAATCTGGAAGCTCAAAATTAATAAAATAAATCCAAAATTTTCTAATACTCGCCTCCCACCACTTTTCTCGCAAAAAAATATAGAAGCTCTCTCATGAAAACAAAAAAAGAAAGGAATTTGACGAACAAACTTGTACGAAAAACCTAGATATGAGGGAAAAGAAAAAAAATTATATGTGTTTAACTTAAAAATAAAAATCGTGAAATTCCTTATAGGGTAAAATGGATTAGTTTTATTTCCCCCATTTCTAAAATAAATACGTGGAAGTTCAAAATAAAATAGCTGAGAAGTTCAAACTAAAAAAAGGTAGTTTGCTATTTAAAACAACTCGGATTTTTTTCATTACAAAATAATGAAAAGGTGAGAAGTCCAAACAAAAAATAAAGCACTTTAAAATTCATAAAAAACCTAGAAGTTCAAAATTTTAAACAAAGGAGTTCAAAAAACTCGATTTTCTCGTTACTAAAGAATGAAACTAAGAAGTTCAAATTACAATAAAAGAGAAGTTCAAAGTTGATAAAAACCTCAGATTGTCGTTCTAAAGAATAACTAATAAGTTCAAATTCAAATAAGGGAACACCAAAAAAAGTTTTAAAAAGATTTTCCATTTTTTAAAATTTGGGTTTTCCCCGATACTAAAGATAAAACCAAGAAGTTCAATTTTAGAAAACAGAGTAATTAAATGTACATTAAAAACTCAGTTTTTCTCGTTACTCAAAAATAAAACCAAGAAACGCAATTTAAAACCATGGAGAAGTTTGATATTTAATTAAAAACTCGAATTTGTTTGGTTACTAAAGAATAAAACAAATAAGTTCAATTCAAAATAATGAAGAAGTTTGATGTTTCTACCAAAACTACCATTTTCATATTTCTAAAAATACAAAAATAAATTTAAATAAAAAGTTAGAGCGATTCGATGATTATAGAAAACTCAGATTTTCCTCGTTATTAAAGAATGGAAACAAAAAGTTAGAAAATTAAATAACAAGATGTTCAACTTTAAAAATAGAGTGTTTCAAAATTTCATAAAAAAGGATTAAGAAATAAACGAGGAAGTCCATATTAAAAAGATGGAGAAGTTCGATGATTATAGAAAACTCAGATTTCCTCGTTATTAAAGAATGGAAAGAAAGAAGTTCAAAAATTAAATAACAAGAAGTTCAACTTTTAAAAATAGAGCACTTCAAAATTTTATAAAAAAGGATTAAGAAAAAAAACCAGGAAGTCCATATTAAAAAGATGGAGAAGTTCGGTGATTATAGAAAACTCAGATTTTCCTCGTTAGTAAAGAATGGAAACAAGAAGTTCAAAAATTAAATAACAAGAAGCTCAACTTTTAAAAATAGAGTGCTTCAAAATTTTAAAAAAAGGATTAAGAAATTCAGATTAAAATTCATAAAAAAATTCAGATATTTTCACGTAACCGAGAAAAGTTCATATTGATAACTACGAGAAGTTCACGTACTACACGGTGTGCATTTTGTAATAAAAAAGAATGAAAAAAGCAAACGCTGAAAGTTTTGTTGCTACAAGTTCAAGTGCTCAGCCCGAGAAAATTCAAAAATTCATGTGAGACAGGTTGAACAAAAAAACGTGACAGAAGTTCAAGGTGAAAAGAGCGGGAAGTTCAACTACCACATGGAATGCGTTTCACATAAGAATATAAGAATAGAAAACAAAAGGATTAAAAGGTTTGTTGCAAGAAGTTCAAGTGCTCTGTCCGGGGAAGTTCAAAAATTCTTGTGAGAGAGGTTCACCTTGTATTTCCATGTTCGATTTTTTTCGTATAAAAAATGAATACAATTCTTTACTCAAAATATAAAAAGGTGAAGTTCAAATTGAATTGCAGAGTTTATTAAAACATAGGATTTACCTGTTCAAAAAATAAAAAACACAACACCATTTTTTGCACTTTTAAAAACAACTCATAAACGAAAAAAATGGTTGCTAGAAGTTCAAGTGCTCGGCGAGGAAAAGTTGAAAAAAATTCTAAGAGAGGTTCACCGTGTATTTAGATGTCCAAAATACATAAAAAAATATGTTATTTTTTGTGTTTTAAAATAATTCTCTCAAACCAGAGAGAAGTTCAAAGTGATAACAACCGGAAGTTCACATACTACATGGTGTGTAATTCATATAAGAAAAAAATACAAAAAAAGTGAAACAGGGTGAAGTTCAAACAGAGATGCCCCAGAAGTTCAATTACTTCACGTAGTGCAAAAAACACCACGTAAAAAATCAGCACGTTAAAAACAAAGTGAAGTTTGAACAGACACGTCCTACAAGTTCAACTACTTCACGCAATGCAAAAAACAACACGTTAAAAACAGTGTGAAGTTCGAACAGACATGCACGAGAAGTTCAACTACTTCACGCAGTGTATTTCCATTCGTGATGAAGGCAGAAATCATGATCTCGTTAGTTTATAATTTACTTCAAAACAGTAGGAAATCATTTGTGTAAGTTTAAGTCCTCGGTCGAAGAAAGTTAAAAACATTATTGTGAGAAAGGTTTGTACAAAAGAAATATCATTTGTGTGACATTGATGAATGTATGAGAAAATTACAAACAGAAATACGTCACGGAAGTTCAACGTGAAAACAGCTAGAAGTTCAACTACTACACTGAATAAATTTCAGCTGAAAAACTTTTAAAACCGTTGCGAGTATGAAAAAATGATCAACACGGGAAAGTTGCGTGCCTACAGCAGCTTTGCATCGGTATATCACTTGCTCAATTCCGGTGAGTGTTCCGGTGCGTGGATGGAGAGATACGGGCAAAAAAAGCATGTGAAAAACAGAGTGAAGTTCAAGGTTTCATACCGAGAAGTTCAGGTACTTCACGCGATGCATTTTTGGCGAATCTGTTTCGCGATAAAGGCAGAACGAATGATCTAGCCGTTTTTGAAATTACTTGAAAACGGCTAGAAATAAGAGAAAACTGTCAACATGAAAAAGTTTTGCATTTTCCGTAGCTTTTCAGCGGTATATTATTTGCGCCATTCCGATAAAGTTTATAGAAAATACGGCGAAAATACGTTTTTCACCTTTTTCAAAACTGACTTAAAACCGTAAAGAATTGGGAGAAATAATACATACCGAAAAGTTTCGCATTTGTTCAAGCTTTCCAACGCCATATCATTTGCTGCATTAGGACTGTCGGTTAAAAATTTAGCTTGAAAATACGAACTCGATAGGACTTGTATTGTTTTCTAAATTACTCTTAAACCGTTCAAAATTAGAAAAAAACTTTCAAAATGAAAGAGTAGCATTTTCATAAGCTTTCCAACGCCGTATCATATGCCTCAATTGGATTAGCCGTTTAGAAATGACGTCGAAAACACGAACTCGGCTGTTCGGTTTGCGAAATTTTACGTTTTTTCAAATTACTCTTTAACCATAGAGAATTAGAGAAAACTTTCAACATGTGGAAGTAGCAGTTTTGCAGCAGCTTTCCAAGGCCATATTATACCTCATTCCGATAAACGATTTAGAAATGCGATCGAAAATACGATTCACGTTTTTTGTGTGAAGAAAAAACGGTTTTCAAAACTGCTCTTAAACCGCTTACATTTTGCCAAAAATTTAAGTTGGGTCATGATACTGGTGTCCATAGCTTTCCAACGGTATATCGCAAGCCCTTGGGCAATGTTGGCAGAAGTTCAACCTAGTTCACAGGGAAGTTGAACGTACTACTAGCGGGGCAGGTCAGGTTGTGATCAGAATATTATTCTCATCCCGTAATCAGAATAGTGTTTATGTGTATATATATATATATATATATATATATATATATATATATATATATATACCGGTTCTACAAGAAATTCTATTTATATATATGCATAACGTGTACAATATGCAGTATCGTAAAATACCAGTAAATGAAAAAGAACTAAATGGAAAACACAAAATTGAAGGAAAAATAAAACAAAAACCCCTAAACTCCTAAAACCTTTAGTCCCGGTTCGTGTAACCAACCGGGACTAAAGGCCCCCAGCCCCCCGGCGCGGGCTCGTGCCACGTGGTGGGCCTTTGATCCCGGTTCGTGTTGAACCGGGACGAAGGGTGGGGGGGGGGGGTTGTAGTCCCCACTCTTTAGTGCCGGTTCCAGAACCGGCACTAAAGGGCCTTAAGAACCAGGACTGCAGGCAGGTTCTGCACTAGCATGAGGTTGAATAGGTCATCTTCTTTTGCAATCAAAAGCACAAAAATGCTAGACCTAAGGGCTAAAGCCTATGGAAGAATGCTACTTCCTGTAAGAATTTATGTAAAAGGATAAAGAAAAACCTTAAGTGTAGCGTCACTGCCAAAACTAAGTTCTGTCAACGGATTCTTGAAATAAAATTTGCAGCAGCTCCGCTTGAAGGCGACTCGGATACCTTCTTTCGAGACTTGGATGTGTGGGCTAGAGCAACAAGTTAGGCTAGATATAGATAGGGTGAAAGTGGTGTTGGTGTACATGTAACTTGTAACACTAATGGGGAGGGGCTCTTTACCCCATCGTCTTCTTTATAATATAGTATGCACACTTGTGCATATTCGACAAAATTAGCAGCAGCTCCATTAAAAAATAGCAAGGACATGGGTAATGTATCTAACCATTTTCATGGCGCGGGATGTGGGGGGAAATGCATATGATCTTTTTTTATTTTTTGGATGATATCGAATATATATATATATATATATATATATATATATATATATATCGCAGCATCAGTAAAATTAGAAGATATAACTGAGGCTGCTTGTAATGGGTAGTATCATAAGTTAGTATCATGCATATGATAGTAGTGTATGACCAGGGACAAAGACAATGGGGGACGAGATCCCCCTAACGATCCCGTTTCCACTAAGGGAAACGCTTGTATCCGGCGCGCCAGCCGAAACTTCGGTCGGTCGCACGCGGACCGTACAATACAACACGATTAAACGTTTCCATATACCCCCAAGTCACACGTGCGCTACCACATGCCACACCTGTTGGGCGGGTCTACGCAGCCACGCCAGCTTCCCTTATCCCTTTGCAAGTTGTCTCCACCACTCTTTCTTCTTCCTCATCCCTGTTGTCATTGTTCCTTTTTCTTCTTCCTCATGTCTGCCGCCACCTCTGGCGCCACACTATGGGGGCGGGCTGCGACGAGTCTCCTCCCCAGGAGAGACCCAACGCCAGGAGTTGGGACCGCGCGTTGCAAGTGCTACAAGCACAATTTGTTGAGCTGGAACGACGCCGACGGTGTGTTACGAACTAGCTACACCGGCGAGCTGAGAACGACACACGTTACCTGCAGTGTTGCAACCGTTGATGCAATATGCTGGAACCTGCCGACAGAGGAGCTGCAACCAGACACGCCAGGAGCTGGAACTAGCGCGTGACATACTGGAATCGATACACGCCCAAGCTGGAACCGTGTTCTGGTGATGCTGGAACCATGTCCCAGAGATGCTGGAACGGCAGGCCGGAGATGCTTCAAAGCTCCAGGCCGGCAGGAGAAATGCTAGAACCAGCATACAAAAATGCTGGAACCAACATCTTCCGAAGCTACATCGTAAGCAATAGTGCTACGCCCGGCGGATGATTTTTTTACTGGAACCGGCTACTTGCGGAGCTGCAAGCACAGGGTGCGGATGTTGGAACCATTACTGATGAAAGCTCGAACCGGTGTTTTTGTTGCTTCAATCGATGAAGCAGTGACGTGTGTTGCCGTAGTGGGCTGGAACCGGCAACAACAAAAGCTACATCCGACGTTCGTTTTTGCTGCGATGGTTATATGGGCGAATCAGCGACCCAAGAGGCGACAGCGAGAGGGCAGTGCACGATGCCCTCGTGCATCGGGTGTTGATGGCGAGGGCGGTGGGGCGATGCAAGCCCGGTGCTGCAACCACGGGGGATGGTGAGCTAAAATCATGGCGGGGCGGCGCAATCCGGAGCAGCGACGCGTCCATGGCCATGAGTTGCATGCTGAGGCGGCCATGGTGAGGAAGCGAACGGCGACAGTGAGGCTGCAAACCGTCATTGACGAGGGGGCGCATCTATGGCAGGGAGCGGGGCGGACAGTGACAAGGGGGCGCATCCATGGCAGGGAGCGAGGCGGCCTGCAGCGCTCGTCGTCGCTCTTCAAGCTATGCGTGGATGCTAATTTTCAGGATTAGAAGATGCGGAGGAAGGGGACAAAAAGAGGACTCGATCTGGACGGCTGGAAGGTAACACATCGAACGCTCGCGGTGCGACCGGCCCAAACTTTTGGCCGGTGCACCGACGCCTAGTCCCGCCCCGAGCAGCGATTTTTGTGCAGGAACTTGTTACGCAAGATGTTACGACCCCCCTGTCAGCTCCAGTAGGACAATACAATTAGTTGTAGATATTTAGCATACCTAATTAATATGATTAGCAGACCCATATAATCTTCCTTTTATGGTTAGCGCTAGCACTAGCAGCCTTAGAGCATCTACAACCGGACCTCTCAAACTGTTGGAAATATGCCCTAGAGGCAATAATAAATTAGTTATTAGTATATTTCCTTATTCATGATAATCGTTTATTATCCATGCTATAATTTTATTGAAAGGAAACTCAGATACATGTGTGGGTACATAGACAACACCATGTCCCTAGTAAGCCTCTAGTTGACTAGCTCGTTAATCAATAGATGGTTACGGTTTCCTGACCATGGACATTGGATGTCATTGATAACGGGATCACATCATTAGGAGAATGATGTGATGGACAAGACCCAATCCTAAGCCTAGCACAAAGATCGAGTTCAGTATGCTAAAGCTTTTCTAATGTCAAGTATCATTTCCTTAGACCATGAGATTGTGCAACTCCGGATACCGTAGGAATGCTTTGGGTGTACCAAACGCCACAACGAATCGGGTGGCTATAAAGGTTCATTACAGGTATCTCCGAAAGTATCTGTTGGGTTGGCACGAATCGAGACTGGGATTTGTCACTCCGGTTGACGGAGAGGTATCTCTGGGCCCACTCGGTAGGACATCATCATAATGTGCACAATGTGACCAAGGGGTTGATCACGGGATGATGTGTTACGGAACGAGTAAAGAGACTTGCCGGTAAAGAGATTGAACAAGGTATCGGGATACCGACGATCGAATCTCGGGCAAGTACAATACCGCTAGACAAAGGGAATTGAATACGGGATTGATTGAATCCTCGACATCGTGGTTCATCCGATGAGATCATCGTGGAACATGTGGGAGCCAACATGGGTATCCAGATCCCGCTGTTGGTTATTGACCGGAGAACATCTCGGTCATGTCTGCATGGTTCCCGAACCCGTAGGGTCTACACACTTAAGGTTCGGTGACGCTAGAGTTGTTATGGGAAATAGTATGTGGTTACCGAAGGTTGTTCGGAGTCCCGGATGTGATCCCGGACGTCACAAGGAGTTCCAGAATGTTCCGGCAGTGAGGATCGATGTATTGGACGAAGGGTATTGGAGTCCGGAAGTGTTCCGGGGGTACCAGGCTATGGCCAAGATGACCGAAAGGTGTTTGGGAGCCCGGCAAGTGTTGCAGGCCTCATGGGCCAAAGGGAAGGGCAAACCAGCCCACTAAGAGGTGGTGCGCCCTCCCAGCCCCTCTCACGTAACCAGGAGAGGTGGGGCGCCTCCCTAGGGCAGCCCCTTCCCGGCTTGGGGGCAAGTTTCCTAGGGGTGGGGGCGCCCAAACCCATCTAGGGTTTCCCTGTGGCCGCCCCTCCCCTAGGGAACCCTAGGGCCTCCTCCACCCCTTACCCCTATATATAGTGAGGAGAGAGAGGGCAGCCGCACCTTCCCTCGGCGCAGCCCTCCCTCCTCCAACGCTTCCTCCTCCTCCGTAGTGCTTAGGAAGCTCTGGGAGAACCACGAGCTCCATCACCACCACGCCGTCGTGTTGTCGGAGTTTTCCTCAACTTCTCCTCTCCCTTGCTGGATCAAGAAGGAGGAGACGTCCCTGGGCTGTACGTGTGTTGAACGCGGAGGTGCCGTCCGCTCAGCGCTAGGATCATCGGTGATTTGGATCACGGCAGTGTACGACTCCATCAACCCCGTTCTCTTGAACGCTCCGCTTAGCAATCTACAAGGGTATGTAGATGCACTCTCCTTCCCTCGTTGCTGGTTTCTCCATAGATAGATCTTGGTGACACGTAGGAAAATTTTGAATTTCTGCTACGTTCCCCAACAGTGGCATCATGAGCTAGGTCTATTGCGTAGATTCTTTGCACGAGTAGAACACAAAGTAGTTGTGGGCGTTGATTATGTTCAATATGCTTACCGTTACTAGTCCAATCTTGTTTCGACGGTATTGTGGGATGAAGCGGCCCGGACCGACCTTACACGTACACTTACGTGAGACAGTTCCACCGGTCGACATGCACTTGGTGCATAAGGTGGCTAGCGGTGTCGATCTCTCCCACTTTAGTCGGAACGGATTCGATGAAAAGGGTCCTTATGAAGGGTAAATAGCAATTGGCATATCATGTTGTGGTTTTGCGTAGGTAAGAAACGTTCTTGCTAGAAACCCATAGCAGCCACGTAAAACATCCAAACAACAATTAGAGGACGTCTAACTTGTTTTTGCAGGGTATGCTATGTGATGTGATATGGCCAAGAAGAATGTGATGAATGATATGTGATGTATGAGATTGATCATGTTCTTGTAATAGGAATCACGACTTGCATGTCGAGGAGTATGACAACCGGCAGGAGCCATTTATTGTATGACCTGCGTGTCATTGAACAACGCCATGTAATTACTTTACTTTATTGCTAACCGGTAGCCATAGTAGTAGAAGTAATAAGTTGGCGAGACAACTTTATGGAGACACGATGATGGAGATCATGATGATGGAGATCATGCTGTCATGCCGGTGATGATGATGATCATGGAGCCTCGAAGATGCAGATCAAAAGGAGCAATATGATATTGGCCATATCATGTCACTATTTGATTGCATGTGATGTTTATCATGATTATACATCTTATTTGCTTAGAACGACGATAGTAAATAAGATGATCCCTCATTAAAATTTCAAGAAAGTGTTCCCCCTAACTGTGCATCGTTGCGAAAGTTCGTCGTTTCGAAGCACCACGTGATGATCGGGTGTGATAGATTCTTACGTTCACATACGACGGGTGTAAGCCAGATTTACACACGCGAAACACTTAGGTTGACTTGACGAGCCTAGCATGTACAGACATGGACTCAGAACACAAGAGACCGAAAGGTCGAGCATGAGTCGTATAGTAGATACGATCAACATGAAGATGTTCACCGATGATGACTAGTCCGTCTCACGTGATGATCGGACACGGCCTAGTTGACTCGGATCATGTAATCACTTAGATGACTAGAGGGATGTCTATCTGAGTGGGAGTTCATAAGATGAACTTAATTATCCTGAACATAGTCAAAAGATCTTTGCAAATTATATCGTAAGCTCGCGCTTTAATTCCTTGTTTAGATATGTTCCTAGAGAAAATATAGTTGAAAGTTGACGAGAGCGATTATGCGGACAGAGAAAGCTTATGTCCTTAATGCACCGCTCGTGTGTTGAACCCCAAACGCCGTCTGTGGATGTTGCGAACATCGACATACACGCTTTGATAACTACGTGATAGTTCGTTAAATGGTTTAGAGTAGAGGCACCAAAGACGTTTCTCGAAACATATAAGATGTTTCAAGGGCTGAAATTGGGATTTCAGGCTTGTGCCCACGTCAAAAGGTATAAGACCTCCACGATTTTCTTAGCCTGCAAACTAAGGGAGAAAAGCTCAATCATTGAGCTTGTGCTCAGATTGTCTGAGTGCAACAATCACGTGAATCGAGTGGGAGTTGATCTTCCAGATGAGATAGTGATGTTTCTCCAAAGTCATTGCCACCAAGCTGCTAGAGCTTCGTGATGAACTATAACATATCAGGGATAGATATGATGATCCTTGAGGTATTCACGATGTTTGACACCGCGAAAGTAGAAATCAAGAAGGAGCATCAATTGTTGATGGTTGGTGAAACCACTAGTTTCAAGAAGGGCAAGGGCAAGAAGGGATACTTCATGAAACGGCAAATCAGTTGCTGCTCTAGTGAAGAAACCCAAGGTTGAACCCAAACCCGAGACTAAGTGCTTCTGTAATAAGGGGAACAGCCACTGGAGCAGAATTACCCTAGATACTTGGTAGATGAGAAGGCTGGCAAGGTCGATAGAAGTATATTGGATATACATTATGTTAATGTGTACTTTACTAGTACTCCTAGTAGCACCAGGGTATTAAGATACCAGTTCGGTTGCTAAGTGTTAGTAACTCGAAATAAAAGAGCTACGGAATAAACGGAGACTAGCTAAAGGTGAGCTGACGATATGTGTTGGAAGTGTTTCCAAGTTTGATTTCATCAAACACATCGCGCGCCCTCTACCATCAAGATTAGTATTAAACCTGAATAATTGTCATTTGGTGATTGCGTTGAGCATAGACATGATTGGATTATGTCTATCGCATGTCTGGTTATTCATTTAAGGAGAATAATGGTTACTCTATTTATTTGAATAATACCTTCAATGGTCTTGCACCTAAAGGAATGGTTTATTGAATCTCGATCGTAGTGATACACATTTTCATGCCAAAAGATATAAGATAGTAATGATAGTACCACCTGCTTGTGGCATCGCCATTTGAGTCATATTGGTATAGAACGCATGAAGAAGCTCCATGTTGTTGGATCTTTGGACTCACTCGCTTTTGAAAAGTTTGAGACATGCGAACCATGTCTATTGGTGTATATGCATGAAGAAACTCCATGCAAATGGACCGTTTGGACTCACTTGATTTTGAATCACTTGAGACATGCAAATCATACCACATGGGCAAGATGATTTGAAAGCCTCGTTTTCAAGTGAAATGGAACAATAAAGCAACTTGTTGGAAGTAATACATTTTGATGTGTGCAGTCCAATGAATCTTTGAGGCACTTGATGGATATCGTTATGTTCTTACTTCACGATGATTTGAGTAGATCTTGAGTATATTTACTTGATGAAACACAAGTCTGAATTATTGAATGGTTCAAGTAATTTCAGAGTGAAGTTAAAGATCATCGTGACAAGAGGATAAAATGTCTATGATATGATCATAGAGATGAGTATCTGAGTTCTGAGCTTTGGCACGCTATTAAGACATAGTGGAAATTGTTTCACAATTAATACACCGAACACCATAGTGTGATGGTGTGTCCGAACATCATAGTTGCACCCTATTAGATATGGTGCGTACCATGATGTCTCTTATCGAATTACCACTATCGTTCATGTGTTAGGCATTAGAGACAACCGCACTCACTTTAATAGGGCACCACGTAATTCCGTTGAGATGACCCTGTTTGAACTATGGTTTGGAGAAACCTAAGTTGTCGTTTCTTAAAAGTTTGGGGTTGCGACGCTTATGTGAAAAAGTTTCAGGTTGATAAGCTCGAACCCAAAGCGGATAAAATGCATCTTCATAGGACACCCAAAACAGTTGGGTATACCTCCTAATTCAGATCCGAAAGCAATAGGGATTGTTTCTTGAATCAGCTCCTTTCTCGAGGAAAAGTTTGTCTCGAAAAGTTGAGTGGGAGGATGGTGGAGACTTGATATGTTTATTGGACCGTCACTACAACTAGTGTGTAGCAGGGCACAGGAAGTTGTTCCTGTGGCACCTACACCAATTGAAGTAGAAGCTTATGATAGTGATCATGAAACTTCGGATCAAGTCACTACCGTACCTCGTAGGGTGACAAGGATGCGTATTGCTTCAGAGTGGTACAGTAATCCTGTCTTGAAGGTCAGGTTGCTAGACAACAATGAACCTACGAGCTATGGAGAAGCGATGGTGGGCCCATATTCCGACAAATGGTTAGAGGCCATGAAATCCGAGATAGGATCCATGTATCAGAACAAAGCAAGGACTTTGGTGGACTTGCCCGATGATCGGCAAGCTACTGAGATAAATGGATTTTTAAGAAGAAGACAGACGTGGACGGTAATGTCACCGTCTATGAAGCTCGACTTGTGGCAAAGAGTTTTTCACAAGTTGACTACGATGAGATTTTCTCATCCGTAGCGATGCTTAAGTCCGTCGGAATCATGTTAGCATTAGCTGCATTTATGAAATCTAGCAGATGGATGTCAAAACGAGTTTCCGTATCAGTTTCCGTAAGGAAAGGTTGTATGAGATACAATCGAAAGGTTTTGTCGATCCAAAGGATGCTGAAAGGTATGCTAGCTCCAAATGATCCTTCCATGGATTTGGAGTAAGCATCTCGGAGTTGGAATATACTCTTTGATAAGATGATCAAAGATTTTGGGTTTATACAAAGTTTATGAGAAACTTGTATTTCCAAAGAAGTGAGTGGGAGCACTATAAATTTTTGATGAGTATATGTTGTTGACATATTGTTGATCAGAAATGATGTAGAATTTCTGGAAAGCATATAGGGTTATTTGAAAAGTGTTTTCAAGTGAAAACCTGTATTAAGCTACTTGAACATTGAGCATCAAGATCTATAGGATAGATCAAAACCGCTTAATGGTACTTTCAAATGAGCATATACCTTGACATGATCTTGAAGGTGTTCAAGATGGATCATCAAAGAAGGAGTTCTTGCACGAGATGTAAGGTATGAAGTTAAGACTTAAAGCTCGACCACGGCAGTAACAGAGAGAAAGGACGAAGGTCGCCCCTATGCCTTAGACGTAGGCTCTCAAAGATGCTATCTTGTGTACCGCACCGGAAGTGTGCCTTGCCATGAGTCATCAAAGGGTACAAGAATGATCCAGAATGGATCATTGGATAGCGGTCAAAATTGTCCTTGGAGTAAATAAGGACATGTTTCTCGATTATGGAGGTGATAAAGAGTTCGGCGTAAAGGGTTACGTCGGTGCAAGCTTTAACACCTACCCGAGTGACTCTGAGTAGCAAACCGGATATGTATAGTGGAGCAACCATTTGGAATAGCTCCAAGTGGAGCGTGGAAGCAGCGTTTACAATATGACCTAGAAATTTGCAAAGCACACACGGATCTGAAAGGTTCAAACCCGTTGACTAAAACCTCTCTCACAAGCAAAACATGATCAAACCTCAGAACTCATTGAGTCTTAATCACATGATGATGTGAACTAGTTTACAGACACTAGTAAACTCTTTGGATGTTGGTCACATGGCGATGTGACCTATCAGTGTTAATCACATGACGATGTGAACTAGATTATTGACTCTAGTGCAAGTGGGAGACTGTTGGAAATATGCCCTAGAGGCAATAATAAATTAATTATTAGTATATTTCCTTATTCATGATAATCGTTTATTATCCATGATATAATTTTATTGAAAGGAAACTCAGATACATGTGTGGGTACATAGACAACACCATGTCCCTAGTAAGCCTCTAGTTGACTAGCTCGTTAATCAATAGATGGTTACGGTTTCCGACCATGGACATTGGATGTCATTGATAACGGGATCACATCATTAGGAGAATGATGTGATGGACAAGACAATCCTAAGCCTAGCACAAAGATCGTAGTTCGTATGCTAAAGCTTTTCTAATGTCAAGTATCATTTCCTTAGACCATGAGATTGTGCAACTCCGGATACCGTAGGAATGCTTTGGGTGTACCAAACGTCCTGGCGAATCTGGGTGGATATAAAGGTTCATTACAGGTATCTCCAAAAGTATCATTGGGTTGGCGCGAATCGAGGCGGGATTTGTCACTCCGGTTGACGGAGAGGTATCTGGGCCCACTCGGTAGGACATCATCATAATGTGCACAATGTGACCAAGGGGTTGATCACGGGATGATGTGTTACGGAACGAGTAAAGAGACTTGCCGGTAACGAGATTGAACAAGGTATCGGGATACCGACGATCGAATCTCGGGCAAGTACAATACCGCTAGACAAAGGGAATTGAATACGGGATTGATTGAATCCTCGACATTGTGGTTCATCCGATGAGATCATCGTGGAACATGTGGGAGCCAACATGGGTATCCAGATCCAGCTGTTGGTTATTGACCGGAGAACATCTTGGCCATGTCTACATGGTTCCCGAACCCGTAGGGTCTACACACTTAAGGTTCGGTGACGCTAGAGTTGTTATGGGAAATAGTATGTGGTTACCGAAGGTTGTTCGGAGTCCCGGAAGTGATCCCGGACGTCACGAGGAGTTCCGGAATGGTCCGGCAGTGAAGATCGATATATTGGATGAAGGGTATTGGAGTCCGGAAGTGTTCCGGGGGTACCAGGCTATGGCCAGCATGACCGAAAGGTGTTTCGGGAGCCCCGGCAAGTGTTGCAGGGCCTCATGGGCCAAAGGGAAGGGGCAAACCAGCCCACTAAGGGGTGGTGCGCCTCCCAGCCCCTCTCACGTAACCAGGAGAGGTGGGGCGCCCCTAGGGCAGCCCCTTCCCGGCTTGGGGGCAAGTTTCCTGGGGGTGGGGCGCCCAAACCCATCTAGGGTTTCCCCTGGCGCCGCCCCTCCCTAGGGAACCCTAGGCGCCTCCTCCACCCCTTACCCCTATATATAGTGAGGGAGAGAGGTAGCCGCACCCTTCCTGGCGCAGCCCTCCCTCCTCCAACGCTTCCTCCTCCTCCGTAGTGCTTAGCGAAGCTCTGCCGGAGAACCACGAGCTCCATCACCACCACGCCGTCGTGCTGTCGGAGTTTTCCCTCAACTTCTCCTCTCCCCTTGCTGGATCAAGAAGGAGGAGACGTCCCCGGGCTGTACATGTGTTGAACGTGGAGGTGCCGTCCGTTCAGCGCTAAGATCATCGGTGATTTGGATCACGACGAGTACGACTCCATCAACCCCGTTCTCTTGAACGCTTCCGCTTAGCAATCTACAAGGGTATGTAGATGCACTCTCCTTCCCCTCGTTGCTGGTTTCTCCATAGATAGATCTTGGTGACACGTAGGAAAGTTTTGAATTTCTGCTACGTTCCCCAACACAAACCCGCCTTATACGCCCAGGCAGGCCCTCTCAAACAACCCTCAAACCCCCGGGCTGACAGGCAACCCCCATATCCAGCCCAAATATGGGGCGGATATGGGGCAGCCCGGGCGCGTCCGGGCACGCCCGCCACGTCGGACCCAACAACCTGATCCCCACCCCAAATTGCACCAAATCCACCAAACCCTTCCTCCTACTTCCGCCGCCCTCCAGCCATTCCCGTGCCCGAACCCTCGCCGGCCTCCACCCTTGCTCCCAATCCTCACCTCTGTTCCTGATCCACCGCCGGAGATGTCACCCAGCCCAACATTTGCTGACGTGTGGAAAAACGAATCTTAAAGCAATAAAATGTTTGTGCTTCCATCTGTTGAGTATCATGGTTATTTAGGAAATGTAGGACCTTATAGGATTTATTCTACTTTGCCTTGTACTCCAATATTGTCATGTACTCCTATATATATGCACATGAGGCTCAAGCAATACAGTCATCATATTTCGCCAATTCTCTCTCCTTCTAATATGGTATCAGCCTAACCCCGATCCAGAACCCTAGCCGTCGCCACCGCTTCCGCATTGCGCCGCCCCCGGGACGGTCGAATCTCCATGATCGCCAGCGGGGGTCGCGCCGCCCGGACCTAGGGTTCGTCTGCCGATCGTGTTGATCTGCTGCCCTAAAGATTCTTTTTCCCGATCAATTGATCCGGGTTTTTCCCTCTTGTCGGTCGTTTGATTGGTGTTCTTTCTTGGTTTTCTGATCTATAGATTGATTTGCGTCGCCCGCCACCATCCATCAACTACAACACGCGTTGAAAGAACATGTGGTGCCCCCATGTGTGGTTTTGATAATTCATGACATTCTCCATGGACTAATGGTTGCATTGAGTTATATTTGAAAGATTTGTCCATAGGCATTTCTTGAAGCCCATGTGTTGGTTTCAAGGAGTTTATGAGTTGACCAAGGTGTTGGGGAACGTTGCAGAAAATTAAAATTTTCCTACGGTTTCACCAAGATCCATCTATGAGTTCATCTAAGCAACGAGTCAAGGGAGTGAGTTTGCATCTACATACCACTTGTAGTTCGAGTGCGGAAGCGTTCAAGGGGATGGTGATGATGGAGTCGTACTCGGATCACCGATGACCAAGTGCTGAACGGACAGCACCTCTGCGTTCAACACACGTACGGTACGGACGACGTCTCCTCCGTCTTGATCCAGCAAGGAGGAAGGAGAGGTTGAGGAAGACAGCTCCACCGGCAGCACGACGGCGTGATGATGGTGGAGAAGCAGTACTCCGACAGGGCTTCGCCGAGCACACAACGGAGGAGGAGAGGTGTTGGGGAGGGGAGGGCTGCGCCTTGGCTTGTGGTGCGGCTGCCCTCCCCTCACCCCTCTATTTATAGGGGAAGGGAGAGGAGGGGCGGCCCCTCTAGATGGCATCTAGAGGGGGCGGCGGCCAGGGAGGGTGGCTTGCCCCCCAAGCAAGGGGCCCCTCTAGGGTTCCCCCCAAACCCTAGGCGCAAGGGCCCAAGGGAGGGGGGTGCGCCCAGCCCACCAGGGGTTGGCTGCTTCCCACGCAGCCCAAGTGGCCCCCGGGAGGGGTGGCCCCTCCCGGTGGACCTCCGGAACCCTTCCGGTGGCCCCGGTACAATACCGGTATGCCCCCGAAACTTTCCGGTGTCCGTTTGACAACTTCCCATATATAAATCTTTACCTCCGGACCATTCCGGAACTCCTCGTGACGTCCGGGATCTCATCCGGACTCCGAACAACATTCGGTAATCACATACAAGTCTTCCTAATAACCCTAGCGTCGCCGAACCTTAAGTGTGTAGACCCTACGGGTTCGGGAGACATGCAGACATGACCGAGACGCTCTCAGGTCAATAACCAACAGCGGGATCTGGATACCCATGTTGGCTCCCACATGCTCCTCGATGATGTCATCGGATGAACCACGATGTCGAGGATTCAAGCAACCCCGTATACTATTCCCTTTGTCAGACGGTATGTTACTTGCCCGAGACTCGATCGTCGGTATCCCAATACCTCGTTCAGTCTCGTTACCGGCAAGTCACTTTACTCGTACCGTAATGCATGATCCCGCGACCAGACACTTGGTCACTTTGAGCTCATTATGATGATGCACTACCGAGTGGGCCCAGTGATACCTATCCGTAATATGGAGTGACAAATCCCTGTCTCGATCCGTGTCAACCCAACAAACACTTTCGGAGATACTTGTAATGCACCTTTATAGTCACCCAGTTACGTTGTGACGTTTGTTACACCCAAAGCACTCCTACGGTATCCGGGAGTTACACGATCTCATGGTCTAAGGAATAGATACTTGACATTGAGAAAGCTCTAGCAAAACGAACTACACGATCTTGTGCTATGCTTAGGATTGGGTCTTGTCCATCACGTCATTCTACTAATGATGTGATCCCGTTGTCAATGACATCTGATGTCCATAGTCAGGAAACCATGACTATCAGTTGACCAACGAGCTAGTCAACTAGAGGCTTACTAGGGACGTATTGTTGTCTATGTATTCACACGTGTATTACGATTTCCGGATAATACAGTTATAGCATGAATAAAAGACAATTATCATGAACAAGGAAATATAATAATAATGCTTTTATTATTGCCTCTAGGGCATATTTCCAATAGTCTCCCACTTGCACTAGAGTCAATAATCTAGTTACATTGTGATGAATCGAACACCCATATAGTTCTGGTGTTGATCATGTTTTGCCCGCGGAAGAGGTTTAGTCAACGGATCCGCGACATTCAGATCCGTATGCACTTTACAAATTTCTATGTCTCCATCCTGAACATTTTCACGGATGGAGTTGAAGCGACGCTTGATGTGCCTGGTCTTCTTGTGAAACCTGGGCTCCTTGGCAAGTGCAATAGCTCCAGTGTTGTCACAGAAGAGTTTGATCGGCCCCGACGCATTGGGTATGACTCCTAGGTCGGTGATGAACTCCTTCACCCAAATTGCTTCATGCGCTGCCTCCGAGGCTGCCATGTACTCCGCTTCACATGTAGATCCCGCCACGACGCTTCGCTTGCAGCTACTGCACCAGCCATCGCTCCACCATTCAACATATACACGTATCCGGTTTGTGACTTAGAGTCATCTAGATCTGTGTCGAAGCTAGCGTCGACGTATCCCTTTACGACGAGCTCTTCGTCACCTCCATAAACGAGAAACATGTCCTTCCTCCTTTTCAGGTACTTTAGGATATTCTTGACCGCTGTCCAATGTTCCTTGCCGGGATTACTTTGGTACCTTCCTACCAAACTTACGGCAAGGTTTACATCAGGTCTGGTACACAGCATGGCATACATAATAGATCCTATGGCTGAAGCATAGGGGATGACACTCATCTCTTCTTTATCTTTTGCCGTGGTCGGGCATTGAGCCGAGCTCAATCTCACACCTTGCAATACAGGCAAGAACCCCTTCTTGGACTGATCCATTTTGAACTGCTTCAAAATCTTATCAAGGTATGTGCTTTGTGAAAGACCTATGAGGCGTCTTGATCTATCTCTATAGATCTTGATGCCTAATATATAAGCAGCTTCTCCAAGGTCCTTCATTGAAAAACACTTATTCAAGTAGGCCTTAATGCTGTCCAAGAATTCTATATCATTTCCCATCAAAAGTATGTCATCTACATATAATATGAGAAATGCTACTGAGCTCCCACTCACTTTCTTGTAAACGCAGGCTTCTCCATAAGTCTCAGATAAACCCAAACGCTTTGATCATTTCATCAAAGCGAATGTTCCAACTCGAGATGCTTGCACCAGCCCATAAATGGATCGCTGGAGCTTGCATACTTTGTTAGCATTCTTAGGATCGACAAAACCCTCCGCTGCATCATATACAGTTCTTCCTTAAGATGCCCGTTAAGGAATGCCGTTTTGACGTCCATCTGCCATATCTCATAATCATAGTATGCGGCAATTGCTAACATGATTCGGACGGACTTAAGCTTCGCTACGGGAGAGAAAGTCTCATCGTAGTCAATCCCTTGAACTTGCCGATAACCCTTAGCGACAAGTCGAGCTTTATAGATGGTGACATTACCATCCGCGTCCATCTTCTTCTTAAAGATCCATTTGTTTTCTATCGCTCGCCGATCATCGGGCAAGTCAGTCAAAGTCCATACTTTGTTTTCATACATGGATTCTATCTCGGATTTCATGGCTTCTAGCCATTTGTTGGAATCTGGGCCCGCCATCGCTTCTTCATAGTTCGAAGGTTCACCGTTGTCTAACAACATGATTTCCAGGACAGGGTTGCCGTACCACTCTGGTGCGGAACGTGTCCTTGTGGACCTACGAAGTTCAGTAGCAACTTGATCCGAGGTACCTTGATCATCATCATTATTTTCCTCTTCAGTAGGTGTAGGCATCACATGAACATTTTCCTGGGCTGCACTACTATCCCGTTCAAGAGGTAGTACTTCATCGAGTTCTACTTTCCTCCCACTTACTTCTTTCGAGAGAAACTCCTTTTCTAGAAAGGATCCGTTCTTGGCAACAAAGATCTTGCCCTCGGATCTTAAGTAGAAGGTATACCCTATGGTTTCCTTAGGGTATCCTATGAAGACGCATTTCTTCGACTTGGGTTCGAGCTTTTCAGGTTGAAGTTTCTTGACATAAGCATCACATCCCCAAACTTTTAGAAACGACAGCTTAGGTTTCTTCCCAAACCATAATTCATACGGTGTCGTCTCAACGGATTTAGACGGTGCCCTATTTAAAGTGAATGTAGCTGTCTCTAGAGCGTATCCCCAAAATGATAGCGGTAAATCGGTAAGAGACATCATAGATCGCACCATATCCAATAGAGTGCGATTACGACGTTCGGACACACCGTTACGCTGAGGTGTTCCAGGCAGCGTGAGTTGTGAAACGATTCCACATTTCCGTAAGTGTGTACCAAATTCGTGACTTAAATATTCTCCTCCACGATCCGATCGTAAGAATTTTATCTTTCGGTCACGTTGATTCTCTACTTCATTCTGAAATTCCTTGAACTTTTCAAAGGTCTCAGACTTGTGTTTCATCAAGTAGACATACCCATATCTACTCAAGTCATCCGTGAGAGTGAGAACATAACGATATCCTCCGCGAGCCTCAACGCTCGTTGGACCGCATACATCGGTATGTATGATTTCCAACAAGTTGGTTGCTCGCCCATTGTTCGGAGAATGGAGTCTTGGTCATCTTGCCCATGAGGCATGGTTCGCATGTGTCAAATGATTCATAATCTAGAGACTCCAAAAGTCCATCAGATGGAGCTTCTTCATGCGCTTGACACCAATGTGACCAAGGCGGCGTGCCACAAGTATGTGGGACTATCGTTATCAACTTTACATCTTTTGGTATTCACGCTATGAATATGTGTAACATTACGCCGAGATTCATTAAGAATAAACCATTGACCATTGGAGCATGACCATAAAACATATCTCTCATATAAATAGAACAACCATTATTCTCGGATTTAAATGAGTAGCCATCTCGCATTAAACGAGATCCAGATACAATGTTCATGCTCAAACTTGGCACCAAATAACAATTATTAAGGTTCAAAACTAATCCCGTAGGTAAATGTAGAGGTAGCGTGTCGACGGCGATCACATCGACTGGAACCATTCCCGACGCAAGATCGTCACCTCTCGCCCTTCGCCAGTCTCCGCTTATTCCGCAGCTCCTGCTGTGAGTTACAAATATGAGCAACGGTACCGGTATCAAATACCCAGGAGTTACTACGAGTAATGGTAAGGTACACATCAATTACATGTATATCAAATATACCTTTGGTGTTGCCGGCCTTCTTATCTGCTAAGTATTTGGGGCAGTTCCACTTCCAGTGACCCTTCCCCTTGCAATAAAAGCACTCAGTCTCGGGCTTGGGTCCATTCTTTGACTTCTTCCCGGCAACTGGCTTACCAGGCGCGGCAACATCTTTGTCGTCCTTCTTGAAGTTCTTCTTACCCTTGCCCTTCTTAAACTTAGTGGTCTTATTGACCATCAACACTTGATGTTCTTTCTTGATTTCAACCTCTGCTGACTTCAGCATTGAAAATACTTCAGGAATGGTCTTCACCATCCCCTGCATATTGTAGTTCATCACGAAGCTCTTGTAGCTTGGTGGGAGCGACTGAAGGATTCTATCAATGACCGCCTCGTCCGGGAGGTTAATTTCCAGTGGGACAAGGCGGCTGTGCAACCCGTACATTTTGAGTATGTGCTCACTGACATAACTGTTTTCCTCCATCTTACAACTATAGAACTTGTCGGAGACTTCATATCTCTCGACCCGGGCATGAGCTTGGAAAACTAGTTTCAGCTCTTCGAACATCTCATATGCTCCGTGTCGCTCAAAACGCTTTTGGAGCCCCGGTTCTAAGCTGTAAAGCATGCCACACTGAACGAGGGAGTAATCATCAGTACATGTCTGCCAAACGTTCAAATCGTCTTGCAGTGCTGGGTGAGCAGGTGGGTCACCTAACGGTGCTTCTAGGACATATGCCTTCTTGGCAGCTATGAGGATGATCCTCGGGTTCGGACCCATCAGATAGTTGCTTCCATCATCTTTCAGCTTGGTTTTCTAGGAACGCGTTGAAGTTCATGTTGACATGAGCGTTGGCCATTTGATCTACAAGACATATTTTGCAAAAAGTTTTAGACTAAGTTCATGATAATTAAGTTCATCTTAATCAAATTATTGAATGAACTCCCACTCAGATTTGACATCCCTCTAGTCATCTAAGTGTCACACGATCCGAGTCGACTAGGCCGTGTCCGATCATCACGTGAGACGGACTAGTCATCATCGGTGAACATTCTCATGTTGATCGTATCTTCTATACGACTCGTGTTCGACCTTTCGGTCTCCGTGTTCCGAGGCCATGTCTGTACATGCTAGGCTCGTCAAGTTAACCCTAAGTGTTTTGCATGTGTAAAACTGTCTTACACCCGTTGTATGTGAACGTAAGGATCTATCACACCCGATCATCACGTGGTGCTTCGAAACGACGAACTTTAGCAACGGTGCACAGTTAGGGGAGAACACTTCTTGAAATTGTTGTAAGGGATCATCTTATTTACTACCGTCGTTCTAAGTAAACAAGATGCATAAACATAATAAACATCACATGCAATTATATAAAGTAGTGACATGATATGGCCAATATCATATAGCTCCTTTGATCTTCATCTTCGGGGCTCCATGATCATCTTGTCACCGGCATGACACCATGATCTCCATCATCGTGTCTTCATGAAGTTGTCACGCCAATGACTACTTCTACTTCTATGACTAACATGTTTAGTAATAAAGTAAAGTAGTTTACATGAAGTTCTTCAATGACACGCAGGTCATACAAAAAATAAAGACAACTCCTATGGCTCCTGCCGGTTGTCATACTCATCGACATGCAAGTCGCGATTCCTATTACAAGAACATGATCTCATTCATCACAATATGTCATTCATCATTCATCACAACTTGGCCATAGCACATCACATGACAATTGCTGCAAAAACAAGTTAGACGTCCTCTAATTGTTGTTGCATCTTTTACGTGGCTGCAATTGGGTTCTAGCAAGAACGTTTTCTTACCTACGAATAACCACAACGTGATCTTGTCAACTTCTATTTACCCTTCATAAGGACCCTTTTCATCGAATCCGCTCCAACTAAAGTGGGAGAGACAGACACCCGCCAGCCACCTTATGCAAGTAGTGCATGTTAGTCGGTGGAACCGGTCTCAAGTAAGCGTACGTGTAAGGTTGGTCCGGGCCGCTTCATCCCACAATACCACGGAAGCAAGATAAGACTAGTAGCGGCAAGCAAGTTGACAAGATCTACGCCCACAACCAAATTGTGTTCTACTCGTGCAAAGAGAACTACGCATAGACCTAGCTCATGATGCCACTGTTGGGGAACGTTGCAGAAAATTAAAATTTTCCTACGGTTTCACCAAGATCCATCTATGAGTTCATCTAAGCAACGAGTCAAGGGAGTGAGTTTGCATCTACATACCACTTGTAGATCGAGTGCGGAAGCGTTCAAGGGGATGGTGATGATGGAGTCGTACTCGGATCACCGATGACCAAGTGCTGAACGGACAGCACCTCCGCGTTCAACACACGTACGGTACGGACGACGTCTCCTCCGTCTTGATCCAGCAAGGAGGAAGGAGAGGTTGAGGAAGACAGCTCCACCGGCAGCACGACGGCGCGATGATGGTGGAGAAGCAAGATCTCGGCAGGCTTCGCCGAGCACACAACGGAGGAGGAGAGGTGTTGGGGAAGGGAGGGCTGCGCCTTGGCTTGTGGTGCGGCTGCCCTCCACTCACCCCTCTATTTATAGGGGAAGGAGAAGGGGCGGCCCTCTAGATGGCATCTAGAGGGGCGGCGCCAAGGAGGGTGGCTTGCCCCCAAGAAAGGGGGGCCCTCTAGGGTTCCCCAAACCCTAGGCGCAAGGGCCCAAGGGAGGTGCGCCCAGCCCACCAGGGGCTGGCTGCTTCCCACGCAGCCAAGTGGCCCCCGGAGGGGTGGCCCTCCGGTGGACCTCCGGAACCCTTCCGTGGCCCCAGACAATACCGATATGCCCCGAAACTTTCCGGTGTCCGCTTGACAACTTCCCATATATAAATCTTTACCTCCGGACCATTCCGAACTCCTCGTGACGTCCGGGATCTCATCCGGACTCGAACAACATTCGGTAATCACATACAAGTCTTCCTAATAACCCTAGCGTCACCGAACCTTAAGTGTGTAGACCCTACGGGTTCGGGAGACATGCAGACATGACCGAGACGCTCTCAGTTTAATAACCAACAGCGGGATCTGGATACCCATGTTGGCTCCCACATGCTCCTCGATGATGTCATCGGATGAACCACGATGTCGAGGATTCAAGCATCCCCGTATACTATTCCCTTTGTCAGACGGTATGTTACTTGCCCGAGACTCGATCGTCGGTATCCCAATACCTCGTTCAGTCTCGTTACCGGCAAGTCACTTTACTCATACCGTAATGCATGATCCCGCGACCAGACACTTGGTCACTTTGAGCTCATTATGATGATGCACTACCGAGTGGGCCCAGTGATACCTATCCGTAATACGGAGTGACAAATCCCTGTCTCGATCCGTGTCAACCCAACAAACACTTTCGGAGATACCTGTAATGCACCTTTATAGTGACCCGATTCGTTGTGGACGCTTGGTACACCCAAAGCACTCCTACGGTATCCGGAGTTACACGATCTCATGGTCTAAGGAATAGATACTTGACATTGAGAAAGCTCTAGCAAAACGAACTACACGATCTTGTGCTATGCTTAGGATTGGGTCTTGTCCATCACGTCATTCTCCTAATGATGTGATCCCGTTGTCAATGACGTCTGATGTCCATAGTCAGGAAACCATGACTATCTGTTGACCAAGGAGCTAGTCAACTAGAGGCTTACTAGGGACGTATTGTTGTCTATGTATTCACACGTGTATTACGATTTCCGGATAATACAGTTATAGCATGAATAAAAGACAATTATCATGAACAAGGAAATATAATAATAATGCTTTTATTATTGCCTCTAGGGCATATTTCCAACACAAGGTGCTATTAAGGAATTATCCAAAGATTGGCTATGTGAGTGTTGAACTTATTGCAAGCATGTCTTGAAGAAGAAGAGTGTGTGATCATTCATGTTTACCTTCAAATACATCATCCAAATGAAGAGAGTTTGAAAGATTCAAGTTTGATCAAGACTAAGTACAGAGAGTGATTCAAGTTGATCAACACACAAAGGTAGAAGCTATACCGAGAGGGATCAAGTGATCCCATGGTAAGGTAAGCATTGTCCATTACGCTTTGTGTACTAACCCATGGTCTACGTGAGAGTTCTATGTGGGGTTAGGTATGTTTCCATGGGCTTGCGTCAAGAGGAAGATATTATACAACCCATGGAGGATGACATCAAGTGGTGATCATCATCAAGATTGTGGTGTGCAAGTTCAAGTGAAGCATCACAAAGAGATCAAGTGCTTGAAGCTTGCCGTCCGCTATGGTGTCAATGGACTTGTGAAGATGTGCCGAAGAGTGGGTCACCCATGGTGGAGTATGGGGGAGCAATCAACTAGTCTTCATCGAGCCAACGCAATCAAGAAAGGTGGTCCATCTTGAGGGAGTCAAGATCGTCATCATCTTGCTCAAGTGGACTATGTGCAAGGCAAAGATTTTCCCTTGATAGGTACTCTATTTTACCGGTCTCATGGTGGTAGTTGGTAGATCGGGTTATAGGATCGATTGTCGTACTATCAAGGGTGGCTCTCGATGAGTAGCTTGATCGTACTGTTCGTAGAGAGCTCAAACCATTGCATCCTTGCATCATCTTTATTGGTTCTTGTCTAGTTTTTCTCCTTGTGAGATTTGGAGCTTATGATCATCTTGATGACAAGCTCGAGTTCATCGAAAACGGAGTTCACATGCATCTTCTATGATCTTTTCGATGTTGGAGGTTATGTCGGTTCTTCTCTTTTAGAGGTTTCTCTCCTCTATATCTTAGGCATACCTCCCCTGCCTCTTCTCTTTTTGATGCCGTTGTTTTGATGCTACTCGTCTTCATCTTTTCAACAAGCTTGAGTTTGCTCAATTCGGAGCTCATTTGCAGAAGTTGTGGCAGTTTTAGTTTTCCTGGAGCATCTGTTTTGCTTGGAAGTGTCATTGGGAGGCGCCAGCGGTAGTACCGCGGCACCGGAGCGGCAGTACCGCTGAAAGCCACAAGCGGTAGTACCACTGTTTCACAGCGGTAGTACTGTTGTTTCACAGCGGTAGTATCGCCCACGGCCACAGGCGGTAGTACGGCTACGGTTCCGCGCTAGTACCACCTCGACTCGAGACTTGCTGTCTCGTGTCGGGTTCAGCGGCAATAGCAACGGCAGTAGGAGCGGTAATACCGCTTGTAAGCGGTCTGAGAATGGGGATAATGGTTGGATTCCCCCCCCCCCCCTATAAAAGGGGGTCTTCTTCCCCATTGAGCCTTATCCCTTTAGCTCGTGTTCTTCCCCCATTGTTGACCTTCTTCGAGCTTTCTATCTCTCAATCCCTCCATGGATTCTTGCTAGTTTTGGTGGAAAAGAGAGAGGAGATCTAGATCCATATCTCCACCAATCACTTTCTCCTCTATGTGGGGGAACCCTTTGGATCTAGATCTTGGAGTTCTTCGTGTTCTTTTCTTCGTTCTTCCTCTCATTTTCCTCCCCAGCATTAGTTTCTTTGGTGGGATTTGGGATAGAAGGATTTGGGCACTTCGCGTGCCCTTGCAATTGCATTTGGTGCATCGGTTTGAGTTATTCACGGTGATACATGGAAGTGAAGTTGAGAAGCTTATTACTTTTGGGTGCTTGGTAACCTTGAGCTTGTTCTTCTTGGGTGCCTTGGTGCTCTAGACGGTTGTTGGTGTTCGGAGCTCAATCATTATGGTGTAAAGCTCCGGGCATGCGTCGGGGTCTCCATTTATGTTGTGGAGATCGCCCCGAGCAATTTGACGGGTTCCGGTGACCGCCCCCAAGGGTTGCCAAAGTGTACGGGTTCAGTGACCGCCCCCAAGGGTTGCCATTTGTACGGGTTCGGTGATCGCCTCAAGGGTCACTTAGTGTAATCACGGCATCTTGCATTGTGCGAGGGCATGAGGATATTACGGTGGCCCTAATGGATTCTTGGGGAGCATTGTGCCTCCACACCGCTCAAAACGGAGATTAGCATCCGCAAGGGTGTGAACTTCGGGATACATCGTCGTCTCCGCGTGCCTCGGTTATCTCTTATCCGAACTCTTTACTTATGCACGTTACTTTGTGATAGGCATATTGTTTCTTATCATATATCTTGCTATCACATAGCTGTTTATCTTGCTTAGCATAAGTTGTTGGTGCACATAGGTAAGCCTAGTTGTTGTAGGTTTTGTGCTTGTCAAATTAACCGCTAGGTTTATTCCGCATTTGTTCAAGCCTAAATCGTAATAATTTTAAAGCGCCTATTCACCCCCCTCTAGGCCACATCCACGATCTTTCACGTGTCTACTTCATCAATATCTTCATTGTCTCCGACTAGGCCGTGCCTCGGGCTTGTCGCGCAAGTGCACTGGTACGGGCGGTTGCTCGGTCGGTCCTACGCTAGACTCGCGTTCTCGTCGCGTGGCCCGCAGCCGCTTATGTCCTATCGCACAAGGATGGTTTTTTGTGTATATTTGGCCAATGTTTTGGATGGTTTTTTTTGGATTGGGTGGTTTTATTTAGTACCATTATGAATTGAATGATATTTATATTTCAGCCCTATTAATTTAAAAATGTTCAAGGTTCTTAAAAGAGTTAATTAAAAAATCTTATTGGGAAAATTGTTAAAGAAATAGAAAATGTTAATAAATTCTTAACGAATTTGGAAAGAAATTCATTAATTTTCAAAGAAACTCCTTAATTGTTTAATGAAAATGGTAAAATAAATAGATGTCACATATTTTACAACATGTTCATGTATCTAAAAAGTGTTCATGAATTTTTAAATTTTAATTCTAAAATTTCTACAAATTTTAAAACTTGAATTTGATAGGACGAGAAAATGATAAAGAAAATAAAATGAAGGAAAAAGAAATAGGAACTTAACAGAAAAAACGCAAAGCAATATCAAATAAAACAAAAAGGAGAACCAAAATAACGTGAAAGGTAAGAAACAGAAAACAAAAAATGAATGAGAACTCAAGAAGATAAATAAGAAAAAAGAAACAGGCCAAAACCTTCTACAATATTCAAAAGACCAAAACGAATCACGTTTGTGGTGTGGTATGGCCTCTTAGCTAGAGGAAAGTGTGTGTTTCCTATGAAAAGCGAAGTATTCCCCGCGTTGGGCGGGAACTAGGATTTTGCGAGGAGCTCCATAGTGCGGAATAGCCCCCAGAAGCGCACCACGGGAATGGGCTGGCCGCTGGATGTTTTTATCACAGCAACGTTTTCTGACTGGTCTGTTTGCTGTGTTGGTACAAATGTCTTGTCGGTTTTCGCCCTCCATTTTAATTTTGTTGAAATTACTTTTATGTATTCAAACATTTTAATTTAAAATATATTTCTGAAATATACTGTGGAAATATGTTCAAACATTTTAAAAATTATGTATTCATTATGTATTTTTAAAAAGCTTCATATGCTAAAAAATGCATGTGTCTAAATTTTTCTCAATTTATTTGAATTTTCTATATGAACTAGCAAGATGCCCGTGCGTTGCACGGAACATCAAGATTTTATGGGAGAAAAGGATGGACGAGGGAAGGCCTTATTATCTGCAAATGTGGGGAGAAGTGCGGGTAAATTTTCATAGTTTCCTTTCTATCCGTTAGATATAGATCGGACGGCCTATATTTCAGGATGGCAGGCACACCATCATCACCAACTCTGCTTTTTGTTAGAGTAGAGATTTTCATATATTAAAAATACTTCAATTATTAAAAAGGTAAAATTAATGAAAAACAAACAGAGAAACTTAATATACATAAAAGGAACATTAAAATGAATAAAAGAACACTACAAACCTTAGGAAAAGGAAACAAAATAGAAAAAATCAATAACAAAATAAGAAGCATCCGTAATAAATAAACTACTACATGGGTCGGCCCATATATCATTGCTCCATTCATTATAGCGTGTAGCAGCTTCGCGGAAGCTACTATTTGAGAGCTACCCCTTGCAAAGTGCTTGCAGCAGAGACTCAGCATCCTGTTAAGTGAGCGAGGCGTACGAGCGCGGGAGTGCCCCGATGTGCCATGTGGCAAGCTCCAACGTCTCAAGGTGCTGCAAAATGGGTGTTTTCATTGGGACGGTTTTTGTCTTTCTTTTGTTTTTTGTGATTTGTTTGCTATTTCATTTTTGGTTTTTTCTCATCGGTTTTTTTGTTTACATCAAATAGGAGCGTATGCTTCGGCATGAAGTATAGTTATGCTTTTCACGTGAAAGCACATTGTGCTTCCACAAAAAGTGAAGCACAAATGCCCTCGCATCAAGCAATAGTTGTACTTCCGCATGCTTCCCCCAAAACTGAAGAACACTAGTGCTTCTCGCATGAAAGTACAACTATACTTCCCTAAAACTGATGCACAATTAGTGTTGTATTACAACAAGGGTTAGTACAGTTTTGGAGCATATACTTCTCCCATATTTTTTTGTCAAAACCTATCAACATGGGATATTTTTTAGATCTCGACGAGAGGAGTGCAGAGGTGGAAATTGTTTGTAATTTGGGCACACGATTAATGAGTAAATAGTTTCATAAAAAGAATCTACGAAAAGCGCAAATAAACCCATTTATCTCTCCCTACGCATGGGGAAAATCCCACAGAAACACCTTAATTGCAACAACTGGCACATACCCTATCGCCACTTTTCATCACCAGAGAAGGTCTGAGTGACCTTTATGCTTCCCCAAGTGAAAGCAGAACCGTATTTCCCCATAACTGAAGCACAAGTAGTGTTGTATTGAAGCATAAGTTATTACAGTTGTGGAACACATATTTCACCTTATTTTTTTTTTGTTAAGATCTATCAACATAGTATCAATTTTTTAGATCTCGACGCGAGGAGTGCAAAGGTGAAAACGGTTCATATTTTGGATGCACGGTTCAAGAGATAAATCATTTTGAAAAATGAAATATATGAAAAGCAAAAATAAACTCACCCATCCCTACGTGTGGGAAAATAAAGCAGGTCGGAGTGACCTTTGCAAGGAGTACACATGTTAACTAACATTTCAAAGTTTCCTACTAGATGGGCCTGTGTGTATTGGATTTTGGCTCTGACAGAATTCAAGCTTTGTCCATGGCACATAACTTGTACTCCCTCCGTTTCAAATTAATTACTTGTCGTATTTGGAACGGAGGGAGTATAAGTCTAGAAACATCCTATTTGGCGCTCATAACGACGAATAGTTGCCCAAAGGCATAGTCGCATGCATCGTGGGACGGCCAAGTTCGGCCGCTGCGTCTTGTTTGTTATAGAGCACCCCTCCTACACGTTTTAGCAATTTCTCCGGTTTGCACTTGTGTTTTTACATGAAACAGAAGCATTTTCTTAAGAAAAATGTGATTATTTTATAATTATATGAACAATCTTAAAAAAAAGGTGTTGCATTCTTCTGAATTTACATGAAATATTTATTAAAATGTTTTAATAATTTTAAAATTGCAGAAGCATTGTCTAAAATGCATGATTGTCTTCAAAGTTTGCACGCACAATTTTTGAGAAAAGGTCACCATGTACTTCAAAATGTACATCATGTGTTGAAAAATGTTTGCCATATTTTAGAAAAATGTTCATGGTGCATTTTGAAAATATTTCAAACTTATCTGTATAGATGAGAAATAAATCAAAGAAAAGGGAAAAAGAAAACCAAAGAATGAACACAAATACAAAAAAAAAAAGAAACGGTGCAAATGGCCCAGCCCAGCTCACACTGTCAGCAATCTGCCGCACTGAGTGTTGAGTAGGAAATACCACAAGTCTCGCATAAGCTAGCGGGGTAGCACGCCTCCAAAAAAAAATAGCGAAGTAATAGGTCAGGTGAATGTGCATGCCGGGGACTCATGAGATTAGGCGATAATGACAAAGCTTGGACAAACATGTGATACGGGTGCCATGAATTGAGTTTGACCGTTTGCAGTCTTTTGTTTCTTCCGAGTGATCCAGTTGCACACACTCCCGGCAGATATCTCATGTGTACAGACAGCATTTTCACGTGCTATGACATGTGAAACAGAAAGCTCTCTTATCCTCCGAGACCAAGAGATGTAGGAGTATATCATTTCTACACGTCAAGCATCTCTATGTGTATATATATAGAGAGAGAGAGATACATGGATGAATCAAAATATCAGAGTTAGTGGAGGTACAGTACAACACAAGGTCACAAGCACCCAAGCGTAGGAACGCAATGGTGAAGTTCACCGCACGCCGGAGCATGCCCGAGCTGGTGGCGCCGGCACGGCCAACACCACGCGAGACCAAGATCCTCTCCGACATCGACGACTGTTATGATCTACGAGTATACTCTTTTGTGATCGAGTTCTTCCGCTGCCGACCAGGCGGCCATCCGACAACGACGCCGGCGAAGGCCGTCAAGGCGGCGCTCGCGGAGTCTCTAGTGTACTATTATCCCATTGCCGGTCGGCTGAGGGAGGTCCCCGGAAACAAGCTGGTGGTAGACTGTACCGGAGAGGGAGCGGTGTTCGTGGAAGCATCGGCCGACGTGGGCCTGGAAGAGTTTGGACATCCACCACTGCGGCCACCGTACCCATGCGTCGAGGAACTCTTGTGCGATGCAGGCGATACGACAGTGGTGGTCGGCAAGCCCTTGTTCTTCATCCAAGTATGATCAATATTCTTCTACAGTTTTCTTTCTGTCTTAGATAATTACCAGTGCATTGCAATGAGATATTGATATTCTAGTGCGTTAGCCCATAATTTACCTATTCTTGCCTTTATTAATGTTTGTGATTTACCTACCTAAATAAATTCAAGGGTTTTATTTATTAATCACTTAGTAAGAATTTATTGGTTTACCAAAGAATACACAAATTATTTGAAAGCCAATAAAAGGTGTGACAGTTAAGATGGTTTAAAGAAAACTGATGAAAACACTAGAGATATAGAAGAAGAAAATTAAAAGGGAAAGAAGAAGGGGAAACATACGTAAGGTTGGACAAAACACTCTAACTGACAGAGAAAAGAATGCTATTCTTTTTTTTCAAGTATAAGACATTATTTGGTGAGTTAATAAAAGGGATGGTTTAATGGTTTTAAGGAAAGCCGGTGAAACAAACTATAGGTGTATGTGGAAGAAGAAGAAAATCAAAACAGAAAGATGAAGAAAGAGCGTGCGTAAGGTTGGACGAAGCACTTTATCTGATAGGAAAAGGAACACTATTTTTTTAAAAAGTAATATAAAAAAGTAGAGATACTCATGACACTAATTTAGTCGCCGGCTAGTATGTCATTAATTGGTACTACGGTACTCCCTCTGTCCCCGGCTAGTATGTCATCAATATGAGGTTCTCCTATTTCAAGGTTCAATTTAAATATCAGTTGGATGGATCAATACTGTTTGACCAATACTCCTATATAGGATGTGATGCTCTGTTTTCTTTGGAACATCCACCAGGGGAGAGGGGTTCCCCACCTAAATATATTACTCAAATGTAGCTATAGTGACAAGAGAGACGAGGCGCGAGTGAATGATGCCACGAAAGGTTGTGGCATTTCTTGAGTCTCAAACATTCCATATAATTGAAAGCACAACTGTAGCCAACTGGTCCGCTCGCTGCCGACAAGTGTATGCCTTCCATACTTGTGGTAGAGATTGAGGGCAAGAAGTCGAGGTCCATTCAGATCAGTGAGCCAGACGATCACTGGATGGGGATATGCTCGGTGTCCTAATGGTTGGCATCCCACCAGCATGAAGGATCTTGTAAGATGGACTTGTAGAAGAGGTTGGCTCTAGAATTGATCCCATCGCCGAAGAGGGAGCCTACCCAAAACGTTGACTTTGATGGGAACTTTGGAACATCAAATTAGCGTCGCATTAGAGTCTTCTACTTTCTTGAGAGTAGCTGAGTAGGTATGTTGTAAGCATTCTTGGCTGATAAGGGCATCCCGTGTGTAAGGAAGCACTCATTGTTGGCGGTGTTGCTGATAAAGTCCCGCAACAACAAAATCACCTCATCCAAGTCTACCAAAGAACATTAGTCAGGTGGTTCCTTAGGTTAGCTAGCAAGCCATCGGCCTAACTTGTGAGACTAGTATGGTGAGGTTTATGGAGTGATAGAATAGGTTGGAAAGCTATATTATGGATTTGACTAAGTAGTTGTTGGTGGTGAGAGGATAAATAGTATTTTTTGTAGATAGGGAAGCTGGTGGTTTACTATTTTCCAGGGGAAGGAGGAGGTTACACTTCGTGATGGCTATGTAGTGGAATGGCAAGTGGAACCAGTGCACCCAAGGGAGGTCTAGAAGCTCAGGCAGTTTAAAAGCAGATTTCATTAGCAGGCAATTGTTTTGTAAGAGTAATTTTTTGTACCTAGATGATGTTATTTTTTTGCAAATATTTTCCGAGAATTGAGGCATCATTTCCTGGTATAAGAGTCCTTGGTTCTCCATAAAAAGGCCCTACGAATCGCATAAATATTATTTAGAAGTCCTTTCATAAGGCGGAAAACAAATGCCAAAGAGAGTAGAATGAGGCAAGCTTCGCGCACCAAAGAGGGTATAATAGTATGAAGTAGGCCATCAGTAATTCAGGCAACAAAGAGAGTAGAATGAGGCAAGCTTCGCGCGAATGTGAATGTGCAACCTGACCTTGCAGGTAGTTGCAAAATTAGCTTGTAAAGGTGCTGAAGGCAGATGTTGGTAGTTCATCACGAGAGAGGGGTAGGCCAATGCAGGTCAAGGGAAGAAAGCGACATAGCAATTTTGGCTATCATTATGGAAGTGAAGTGATCAGTGTTGAGTGTGAGAATGGTGGTATAAGTTGCTGGTGAGTCCAGCCGTCATGGCAAAATCATCAATGATGGATTTGACATGGATTACACCCTGAGTGGAAGCGTGAGCTATAATAAGCGTGTCACTAGCATATTGTAGAGTGATTGAAGGAGGTGTCGGTAAATGGGGTGATGAAGAAGCTCTACGGAGTGTGCCTTAATCACCATATGCTAAAGCAGGTCTACGACGATAATGAATGGGTACGGGAATAGGCACATGTGCATTGCAAGTGCACGATTCAAACTAAAGGGGGAACATCAAACAGTTAAACTTGTAGTAATATAATTGCTTAAGATATAGGCGGATTAAATCCCACAAAATTCACTCCGGTAAAGATGTTTTATATGAAGTTTGGATACTCGCCTCTTGACGAAGCTTGAGACTTACTTCAAGCAGACCCTTCACATCATGTGTGTTTTCCTAAATCACTACTGCATGTAATTGTCTTTGGTTTTGCTAATTCTATGTCGGCTGAGATTTTCTTATGTCTCAATAAATTTGAAAAAGTATGCCTTTAGTTTAATAAAAAATGCAAATGGGTGAATAAAATGCAGGTTACATTTTTTACTAATAAACAGAAAATTACTTTCTGAATCGATTGAGACTTGAGAAATATCAATCGATTTTGACATAAATGGACCCGATTCTCCTTCTTAGCTATGCTCTTTCTCCTCCCGCAAGGGATAGGTGACGTAGTACATGTTGAAAATTCAATTCGCTTCCTATTAGCGGCCACCCATATTGGCCTTATTACCCAATTTTGTATCTATATACACAATTTCATGGTGGAAATCTTCAACGAAACCCATTTCACATTATGCAACCATGTCACTCCGCAAAACAGTTATTCCTGTCTCAAAGAAGGTTAAAATTTAATTATCATTCTATTTGGGTTTCAGTTTAAATGCATCTTTCTTTATTTAGTCATATAAACAAACTTTGTGTGTACAGGTAACAGAATTAATAGGCGGAGGGTTCGTACTAGGTTTCCAGGTATGCCATAGCATCGTCGACGGCTTCGGAATGATCCAGTTCATAAAAAGCATAGGTGATCTTGCACGTGGCGAGGTGCAACCGGCAGTGCTACCCGTGTGGGAGAGGCATATTCTGATGGCACGCACTCCTCCACGCATCACCGACATTGACCCCGCATACACACTGGTCCTAACTGGCTCCGAGTACGATGCCAACAGGATTGTCAACGACGTTATGCTATCAATGACAGTCGAGAGCATGGTGCACAAGTACTTGCTCTTCAGTCCAAGAGAGATAACTCATTTACGAGGGCATATCGTCCCATCACTTCTTACCAAACCCGCCACCGCCTTCGAGCTTCTCACTGCTGTAATGTGGCGTTGTCGGACGATAGCGCTCGGCTACGAGGTCGATACAAAAGTACGCCTCATCTTTACGCTCAATGCCCGTGGGAGATGGAAGCGTGATTTGCCCATCCCACGGGGATACTACGGAAACGCCCTTGTGTACACCATAGCGGAAACCACGGTAGGTGACCTATGCGGGAAGACACTCGGCCACATTGTGGAGCTTATCCGTAAGGCCAAGACCGACATGTCGCTGGAGCGGATGCGGTCAATGGTGGATATGATGGCACTATTGCGTGGGCGGCCAACTTTGCCCGCGCAACAAGTCTACTGGGTGACAGACAATAGTCACATTGGAGGTGACACAGTGGACTTTGGGTGGGCGGAGTGGGTTGGTGGTGACATGCCAGTCCCGAAGTTATCAAGCTTCCACACTAGATGCAAGGATGTACATGGCGAGGAATCAATCGCGGTGTCAGTCTTATTGCCAGGGTCGGTGATGGATAAGTTTGCCAGTGAGATCGCCTGCTGGTTGAACAAGGACAACGGAGGCAACTACTTTACACCTAGCTCCCTCTAGTTATATTTATACTAGTATATCGAACACACACACATGCATAGCGTGCGTACGTGATTGAACAATAAAGAGCACTACGAATCAAGAAATTATATGTATCATAGTTATACATAATATATTTTTCGTATAGGTGCCACACTTCTGTAATCCCGGTAATATCAAAGGTTTAAGTGCTATGCAATAAGAGCCTTTTAGTTATGTCTATAACTACTCCTTCCATTTCTAAATATAAATATTTTTAAAGATTCCAATTGGGAATACATATTAAGCAAAATGAGTGAATGTACACTCTAAAATATGTCTATATACATCCGTATGTCGGTTTTAGTGAAATCTCTAAAAAGACATATATTTAGGAATGGAGGAAGTATATGTTTACCACATTTTGTAACAGATAATTGTTGATATGTTTGTTTAACAGTCACAAATATTGGACAGCACAAGCGTGGGAACTTTGTTTGGCAAACCTTTCAAATATCAACAACTACACAAAATTGTGCTCTGGAGTCCTACCACAACGTTCTCCATCTTCCCCTGTTGGAGGAATTAATGTGAAGCTATTTGCATGCATGGAGACGGGTGTATGCATGGGATATTCCTTGTTGGTAGGGTGTGGAGTTACTTGCATGTATGGTATAGAAGAGGTTTAATCCTAGAATTATTTCATAACTCATAACTTTGAAATGTGCTATCTCACAAACCATATATTTTTATTTATGACCCGTCTTTATTATCAACTTTGTTCAGTGAATGCTTCAAAAATAGCTCCTGCGTGATATATTTTAACGAATTTTACTTAAAAGTTACCACCGCCCATGTTATATGTAGTTCCACTGACTAGTACGAAAATTAGCAAATTTAAGTTTATTTGGTTAGATTAGGAGATTAGCCGGGCTATTTTGGTTCTAGATGTGTCACCCTGTGTTAGCACTAAATAATTGGGCCACACTATAGAAACTTCTAAAACTTCAAATCATCAAGCTCTTAACTAAACACTTATAGAAGAAATTACCAACATAGTGGTGGCGTATATCAATACAACTCGGTAAACAAGTTGCCATCATAATGGTGCGTAGTTACCATGGTGGTTAGTTTTAGTTACCAGCATATGGAGGTGTACTTGCATCATATGTCCTAAAAAAACCTTTGTCATTACCCATCAGATGACACGCCGGGGAATTTGATTCCTCTCTATTCTACCGTGTTTGTTCCTTCCAAGTGCATACTCTAATGATCTAATCTAACCCTACTCTGATGAGTACGCCCACTGTTCTCCTTGCACAAAAAGAAGACTAATTAACAGCACCTTATGAAATGGTAAACAGTCAAACTTCACTCATGCATGCTTCTTATTCATCACAGCACCCGGTTCACAAACAATATTTTAAATAACGTGCTACAAAATATAGCGAGGCCCTTCTCTAAATGCTATACAAGTTATAGCGCGCTAATAGCGTGCTATATTTCAAAATAACATTTGCAAAAAAATTTAAATATATCTTAAAATAAAGTATTTAAGCAACTAAATTTTTCATAGGAGCAAGCAATATATGGATCTGATAAAAGGAGTGAGAAATCTAGTGGGAGAATCTGATAAAAGGAGTGAGAAAGCTAGTGGTCGTGGGTTGGTTTTGGCCTGCTGGGCCTGCTGGGCTGTGCTTATTTCAGTTTTGCATGGTCTGCACGTTGTAACGTTACAACGTTACAACGTTATAGCGTGTGTAGCGCGCTAATTACGCGATTAGCGCCGTAGTGTCCAATTTTGCCAAAACGTAACGTCTCCCTTCCAAATATGCTATAACTGCGTTATAACGGCGAAATAGCGTGCTATTTAAAATATTGTTCACAAACCATAAAGCAGCAACTAGCAAGCATGTAGCACTCAGTACAGTTCCAAAAGCAGACTAATTAACAGCAGCGATTAAGTAGCAACCAACTACTAATAAGCTACTACTAGTACTAAGGGATTAAGATGATCGAACGAAGCGCTCAGTGCTTAACAATCAGGCTCCCACCGAAGAAAGAAACGACTCTCGAACTCGCGCTGGTTAAACAGTGGCAGAGGGCGCTCATACCATCTGTCACCCAGCAGCCGCATCAGCTTTTAAAAAAAAAAAGGTATTACCCCAGCCTCTGCATCAGAAAGATGCATACGGCTCATATTATTAAAAAACAAAACCAGTCTCAAAGTCTCCAGTATCTGAAAGTATGAAAAGAAAACAGGATGCTCAAGCGAGCAAATCAAAAAGTCACAACCGGCTGGCAAATAAAATAGGAGCACTACATGTCTATCCTATTACATGACCGCCATCCAAACCGGTTGAAAATAACCCGAGCTACCATCTCCCATCGGGTAGACGCAGTAGTCAAACGCCCCCTGGCCTCCGTCGGAGTGAGTAGCGACCACATACGGATCAATGTTGTGGGCCCTGAAGATAACCTGCAAAAAGTGAAAGTTCGTTGCTCTATTAAAAACCAAATCATTTCTGCAGTTCCATACTGCCCATAACAAGGCACAAACTCCAACACGAATATGTCTTGCTAAATCCAAGTTAACCCCATCAAGCCATGTTCCAAATAACATATTGATAGAGGTAGGTGGAGTAATATTAAAAGCAATATGAATCGAACGCCAAAGAATCTTAGCCAGCGGGCAATCTAGAAAGAGGTGTCTGATAGTTTCGTTACGATCACAAAAACTACACCTAGCAGAACCCATCCAATTGCGTTTTGCCAGATTATCCTTTGTCAAAATGACTTGTTTATGCACAAACCACATAAATTCGCAAAGGTACCTTAACTTTTCAGACGTGCTTCGAGCAAGGAATGACACTAGTGTTTATGACATCCAGATACATGGATTTGCCGAGAACCTGCCGTCCTTAGTCAGTTTCCAAAACAATCTATCTGGCTGCTGAGACAGCTGGACATCCATCAGCCTTCGTACAAGATGAAGCCAGGCCTCCCAACGACCGCCTACCAGCGTCCTCCGAAAGCTAATATTGAGAGGCGTGGACTGTAAGACAGTTGCAACGTAGGCTCCTCGACGTTGAACAATGTTATATAGAGTAGGATATTGAAGTGCCAGAGGCGTCTCCCCAAGCCACGTATCCTCCCAGAACCTCGTGTTAGCCCCATCACCGACTAAGATTTTTGCCCTGTTAAAGAAGAGGGGCTTGACTTTCATCAACCCTTTCCAAAACGGTGAACCAGTCGGGCGCACAGTCACCTGAGCCAATGTTTTAGACTGAAGATACTTGTTTCGCAGAATCTGAGCCCAAGTAGCCTCTGTCTCGGACGAAAGTTTAAATAGCCACTTGCTGAGGAGACATCTATTCTTGATCTCTAGATTTTCAATGCCTAGACCGCCTTGGTCCTTCGGCCTACAGATGATGTCCCATTTTGCAAGCCTATACTTTCGTTTCAACTCATCATTCTGCCAAAAGAATCGAGATCGATAAAAGTCTAACCTCTTCCTGACCCCCACCGGGACCTCAAAAAAGGATAAAAGAAACATGGGAATACTGGTGAGGACCGAATTAATCAGAATTAATCGACCTCCATATGACATGAGCTTCCCTTTCCAACAGCTCAGTTTTTTTTCAAAACGATCCTCGATGCATTTCCACTCCTTGTTCGTCAGCTTACGATGATGAATGGGTATACCTAAGTATGTAAACGGTAGCGAACCCAACTCACATCCGAACAATTGCTTATACGCCTCCTGGTCCTCATTAGCTCTTCCAAAGCAAAACAGTTCGCTCTTATGGAAGTTAATCTTGAGTCCAGACAATTGTTCAAATAAGCACAACACAAGCTTCATGTTTCTCGCTTTCGCCAAGTCATGCTCCATAAAGATGATAGTATCATCAGCATACTACAATATGGATATACCACCATCAACTAGGTGCGGAACCAAGCCAGAAACCTGCCCTGCATCCTTAGGCCGACCTATTAAAATAGATAACATATCAACCACTATGTTGAATAGAATCGGTGACATGGGATCTCCTTGCCTTAGTCCTTTGTGTGTCTGGAAATAGTGACCTATGTCATCATTCACTTTAATCCCTACACTCCCTTTTTGCGTAAAGGACTCAATCTGGTCTCGCCATGCCTTGTCAAATCCTTTCATACGCAAAGCTTGTTGAAGGAAAGGCCATTTAACTTTATCATATGCTTTTTCAAAATCCACTTTAAAAACCACACCATCTAGTTTTTTTTGAGTGGATCTCATGGAGCGTTTCATGCAAGACGACCACCCCTTCAAGGATATTTCTATCTGGCATGAAAGCGGTCTGGGACGGTTGCACCACTGAATGCGCAATCTGCGTGAGTCGGTTCGTCCCAACCTTTGTGAAAATTTTGAAACTGACATTAAGCAAACAGATAGGCCTGAACTGCTCAATGCGAATAGCCTCTGTCTTCTTAGGAAGAAGAGTTATCATTCCAAAATTAAGCTTGAACAAATGAAGCTGACCAATGAACAAATCATGAAACATCGGCAACAGGTCACCCTTAATGAAATGCCAACACTTTTTTGTAGAACTCCGCCGGAAACCCATCTGGTCCTGGCGCTTTATTGTTTTTCATTTGTGCAATGGCCTCAAACACCTCCTTCTCCGTAAAAGGAGCAGTCAAAATCTCATTCTCTTCGGTCTCAAGTTGAGGAACATCCTCAACTCTTGACTCATCCAGGGACACAAAACTCTCTTCCGGAGGTCCAAACAACTGCTTATAATAGTTGGTAATGTAAACTTTCAGGTTTTCCTGACCAACTATCGTCCCTTCATCTTGTTCTAATTGAAAAATTCTCTTCTTACGATGCTTTCCATTAGCAATATGAAAGAATTGAGTTTTGTCCTCTCCTTGGACAACCTTACGAACCTTAGCTCTCAAAGCCCATTTCAATTCCTCCTCTCGGAGAAGCTCTTTCAACCTTAACTCTGCCTCCACTTTAGACTCCAGCTCACGGGTATCTAAAATAGAGGTTTCAGCTTTTAACTCAAGGGAGTGAATAATCATAAGGAGTCTTTCCTTCTCAGCCTTATATATCCCATTCGTATGCTTAGCCCATCCACGAAGGAACCTTCGAAGATGACGAATCTTGCACTGCCACCGCTCAATGGGTGACCTTCCCCCGAGTCTTTAGCCCACTCTCTAGCTAACAACTCAATAAACCCTTCTCTTTCAAACCAAGCAAGTTCGAAGGAGAAAATATTCTTATTACCCATATGAGTTTGAGCCCCTGAGTCGACTAGTAGCGGTGTGTGATCCGAGATACCTCGTTTCAACGCCTGCACCGTTACCAGAGGAAACTTCTGTTCCCAATCGATGCTCGCCAAAACACGATCGAGCTTCTCAAAAGTCGGAACTGGTAGCGAGTTTGCCCAAGTGAATTTCCTACCCGAGAGCTCTATCTCTCTGAGATCCAAGCTTTCTATGATAGTGTTGAACATAAACGACCATCTGCCGTCAAAGTTGTCATTATTCTTTTCCTCCTTTCTTCGAATAATGTTAAAATCCCCACCCACTAAGACGGGTAGCTGCTCGTTACCGCAAACACGGACCATATCAGCCAAGAAATCTGGCTTGAGTTCGGGTTGCGCAGCCCCATAGACTGCCACCAAAGCCCAATCAAATCCATCCGCTTTAGTTCTGAACCGAAACTTTACCGCGAACTCTCCCAACACAACACTCCGAACCTCCAACGTTTCGCACTTAACCCCGAGTAGAACCCCACCGGATCTTCCTCGAGGTGGGAGGCAGTGCTAGTAAAAATCTACCCCCCAGATAAGGTGCTAAGAAATTGTGGAGAAAAATTACCTCGTCCCGTCTCGGACAAAGCAATAAAGTCTAAATGATGTTCAAGAGAAGCCTATGCTAGAAACCGTCTTTTAGCCAAGTCTTTAAGACCTCTGCTATTCCAAAAGATGCCTCTCATATTTCATCATGAAATTTTTTAGAGGTACGGATCCTAGCACTTCTACGCACAACCGACACCGGATAAACCTTCCGTTTCCAGGTCCTTTTAGGCTTAACACAAACATCAGAAGGTTCGGCACGCTCGGAATGAGCCTCTACCACCAAAGACTCATCCTCATGGTTAGAGGTTTCAGGAGAGGCATACTCATCCTCCTCCTTCGTCTCCTGTACCGCAGGGTCAAGATCAGCACACAAACCATCAAGGACTGTAACCCCAAGCGCATCAATCTCCGACTCATTCATCGGCTTAACTGCAGCTATGTTACGGATCAATTCTAACGCTCGTTCAGCTTCCAAATCTAGCATATCATTAACAGACTTAGAAATCTCTAGATCATTATTACCAAGTGAAACTCCTAATTGGTTGGCATTTTGCACAATCTCATCATTGGTAAAATGCATAATAGAATTAGTCTTATTAACAGACATACCAGTAGAAAGCTCGACGTCGCGCAACTTGGCCGCTCTCAACGCGCACCTTAGCTGCATGTCATCAACATCCGGCTGCTCCTGCAGTCTCCCGCTGACCCGTCTCCCTGCAGAGACAGGATCCGGGATCCCGCCGAAAGCGATAACCTCCTCGCGTGAAGCTGCGCTGGGGAAAGAGCCTCCTGCCCGTCCCCCAACAGCGGTGGCCAGCGCCGGGGCCACCGGAGCAACATCCAGTGTCAACGAGAGCTCCCAGGGCCTATCGACGGACATCCCGCCGACGCCCGAGACCGGTGAACTCGGCATAGCGCGGTCCAAGGAATCCGGTGCCGCAGCGACCAAACCACCCGGCCCGCCCTCCAGAGCAACAGAAGAGGAGACGACGGCCTCCTGCACGCCCGCTCCCCGCAAGTCGGCGACCTCACCAAGGGGGCCGCGCCGACCCTCGGCACCGCCAGCGTCAAAGGCCCGGAGGGCCGAGCCTCCTGCTCGTCATCTCCTCCCGCGACCACCGGCTCGGCCACCACAGCCGGCGCCGAGGGAGAGGAAACAATCGAGGGCGGGACCTCCTGCCCCGCTGCACCTCCGTCCTCAACAGACCTCGTCACCCGCAAACTGAGCATCGGGCTCGCAGAAACGACCCGGTCACACGACAACCTCGGCGGAGCCAAGAACGCCCCAAAAGAACCAAGCTGAAGAGTGGTAGTCGGAACTGTGATAGAAGACCCAACAGGGGCGGAGTCACCAGTGTCAGACTGCCTCGAAGGCCCCTTAGCCTTGTCATCATTACTCTTAGCAATATCATCCTGGTTCCCCGAACCCCTCCTCCCTCAGAAGTGTCTATGGGATTATCATCCTCAAACTCGTTGAATAAATCAGGATCCTCATACTCAACATTCAACTGATATAAAACACCCGCATAAGTCCAAGGCACCATGTCTGGCAAGAACTAAATATTGGGGACACTGCCGACGACGTCGTAGTAGCAGCTGCACGCCTCCTCGCTGGCGTCCTTGGCCGCCACCTGCGTCATCGCCTGGTTCACGGCCAGCAACGCGGCCGTGACCGGGGCGAGGTCGGGGCAGATGAACAGCTCATTTTCCGGGAACCGATGGTCAGCGGAGAAGGGCGGCACCATGCGCTGATCGGCCGCAGCGTCACAGAAGAACGTGCACCCATCGCAAAAGAAAAAAACAGAAGAACGTGCAGCTCATTGCGCGTGAAAGCTGCTGGTACTCGTGAGAAATAAAATCCCTATTTTTAGCTCATTGCAGCTCATTGCGTTGGAAAATAGGGGTTGCGTAATAAAGTTGACCTTCTATTGTATTTGTGAGAAATAAAATCCACAAAAAAATATCCTTTTGACTTCTTTTCAAAAAAGATAAAATTTTGGCTAAAATAGCATGAATAGTGACCTACAATAGCAAATAAATTTGTCTTTTTTGTTGTGAGGTCAACTTTTTTTTTATCGACATTTATATATCAGTGCAAAAGTAAGTCAAGTGTTTTGTCAAAATAGTTCTTACCTATTTTGACTTTTTATTAAAATATTTTAAAAAAATCTCCATATAGGATGCATATACAATCAGGAACCAAAGTGTATTTCCCGGCCTACTCCAGCATAGTTTGAATTCGCTATACGGCATCTCTTCTTCTTCTTCTTCTTCTTTTTATTATTATTTTTGTAGAGAAAAGGCACGAGTGTCCGACTTCAAATTAATGAAGTCATCAACCGGTTAGGATACAAGGCCACAATTACAAAGGCAACAACTTGACAAAAAACTGAAAGATTAAATGTAGGGCTCGTTACAAGCAAAGCAGTAGATCTCGCGTAGACAGAATAGCATAACACAAGCACCCAATGTAGCCAGTAGACAAAAAAATTAAAAAAAACCGTCCAGAACTTTCTGCAATCTTAAAAAAACCAAAACAAATCACGTTTGTGGTGTCGTATTGAGAAACAGTAAGATGTAGCTAGCTAGGAGCCACCACAGCGATTTGAGTTAGTCAGCCCTCGGATCCCGCAAACGAACGCCCCGGATCACCTGGTCGTCCCACCATACACCCCAGGTTTTTTCTTCACCGGTCCCATCCCTGTCACGCAGGCCTTGACGTCTCTGGGCCGCTGCTCCAGGGATTGATCAGGATGGCCTATCATAAATCGGGTCGAGAAACTTCCACATCATTTGTTTGAGGTTGGGCCCCGTACAAGATTGCCGGGCCTGCACGCTTGCGGATGCAGCCAAGAACAGAGAGCATCGAAGGTGGGCTACGGGAAAGGCATGGTCGCGGCACTGGTGACGGCGAAGGAGCAGGTAGCAGAAGGGCATGGCAGAGGCGGCGGCTGCGACGCATATAGGGTTCGCTCGATGCTGAAGGAGATTAACAGGAAAAGGAGTACACATTTGTATGTGGGGGATTTTTTAGGTGGTCTGATAGACTGGACCTGGGCCTACCACTACTAGAAAAAGGGCTATAGATGGGATTGACACTAATGGCGCACCAGAAAGATGATGCGCCATTAGTATATACTAATGGCGCACCACCATCTGATGCGCCATTAGAGTTTAAACTACTAATAGCGCTCCATGCTATGGGTGCGCCATTAGTATCAAATTTTTTTTTGTAACTAGTGCGCCTGTCCAAACATACTGATGGCGCATCCGGCCCAAGTGCGCCATTAGTAGTTGTAACTACTAATGGCGCACCAGGCAGTGGGTGCGCCATTAGTATAGAAATTTTTTTTTGAACTAGTGCGCCTATCCAAACATACTAATGGCGTATCCTGCCCAAGTGCGCCATTAGTAGTTGTAACTACTAATGGCGCACCAGGCAGTGGGTGCGCCATTAGTATAGAATTTTTTTTGAACTAGTGCGCCTATCCAAACATACTAATGACGCATCCTGCTTAAGTGCGCCATTAGTAGTTGTACCATGCAAGAGGTGCGCCATTAGTAAGTGGGCAGCAACAAGATATTTGGGACAGCCTCTCCTACCCACACACTCACTTTCTCCCCACTTCATTCTCTCCATCTCCTCCTTGTCTCGGGTGCCTCCTCTTTTTCACCTCATTTCCACCATAGATTCATTCAAATTAAGTGGTTAAATTACCTTGTTTTAATAGGTAAGTAAGGGGGGAAGCTATATTTAGGTTGTTCTCCTTACAACAATGTGCACATGCACTTTTTACGGCCTAGCTAGATCTATGTATGTTCGTGGTGTTGCATATGTTTGTGGTGTTGCATATGTGTTTGTGTTTGGAGGTGTACCGGTATTTGAAATGCGATAGTTGCCAATATTTTGCGGAATGTTGATTCATTTCCGTTTCAAGAGAATTTTGGCATTAAGCATTCTTTTTGGTCCTATTTTTAGGGAAAGTCATGCCAAATTTTTGTTTGGTTCTAAAATATCGTTTTGCTCTACCCCGCAGGCGACCATGGTCCGCACGATGACCGAAGGCATCGTGAATAGGTTTTGAGGTCGGTGAAGGCCGAGATGCTTCAAAAGAACGAGACGGAGATAAGATGTCCGTGTCGAAGATGCAAGTGAAGAGCCTTATTGCGGACCGGATTCCGGCAGGTGCGGGACCACCTGGCTGTTGCGTGGTTTCATGGATGGCTATCGGTGGCAAGGTGATGAAGATGACTACGAAGTCGCCCATGCGGGCGGGCAAGAAATGAGGAAGGGCATGTAACACCGGATAATCTTGCTACTGAGAATCCTGCGCTAATCATGCCACGTCATCCCGACATGTTACTAACCTCGCAATAATATCTGAAACCGCTCAAATTCAAATTCAAATTACAATTAACAATAAAAGTTTTCAAAAATTAAAACAAAATTGTTCGTGGTTGCTAAATATTACAAAGGTAATTGTGGTGAAGTAACCACATTTTTAGAAAATGCCTAAGCAATTTTAAATGATTAAAACAGAAAAGAAATTATAAAAGAAAATACAAACATAAAAAAGAAAGAAAAGGAAACACCCTTCCCCCACTTGGCCATCTGTGGCCCGGTGGCCTTTGGGCCAACCAGCCGCCTGCATCGAGGCCAATAACCCCCGGGGGCACCAAACCCTAACCCGTCCCCACTCCCTCCCCACGCCGCCCCACTCCTCTCCCGATCCGATCTGGGTCGGGATCGACCGCCGCCCCCGCCACAACGCCGATGCCAAGACGCCACCTCGCGGGCGCCCGGTGACCACATCCGCCGCCGTGGACCTCCCGGCGCCCGACGCCTGGACCTCGCGGACTCCTCCACTCCGCCGGCCTGCTCCCGTCGCCCGCTCGCCCCGACGCCCACCTCGACCTACACCGCGACACTACCTGACCCGCGAACCCGGTGAGGCCCTCGAGCCTCCTCCTCTCCCCTGCCACCGAGCCCGCTGAACCGCGCCCACGCGGCCGCCACACGGGCGCCACCCCATCCCCAGCCCTCCTCGTCCGGCGACGCGCGTGGCGCGTCGCTGGAGGCCAGCCCGCCAGCGAGGACGCCTCGTGCCCTCTGCTGCCGCCCCCCGCTTCGCTCGCGGTCCGTCCCCACTCCGGCTACCACCGCGGCCTCCTCCTTCCAAGACGACTCCTCGTCGTCGCGCCCGTCGGGCGCCCACGGCCTCGGCCTTGCCCAGCCCTCCTCTTGCCGTGCTACCTCCGCCGCCCCCTCGCCCGTCTTGCCCGGCGCCCACCGTGGCCGGGCCCTGGCAACTCAAGGCGTGCGGCCAGACGGACTAGCGCCAGAAGGCCAGCGCCCTGCTGCTCGGGTTACGCCAGAATCCGCACACCCGCAATGGCCCCCCGGGTCACTGACTAGTGGGCCCCTGCCCAGAACGATTTTAGAAAAAAAAAGAGAATTAAAATAATATTAATAATAATAAAATTAATTAATTAAATAATAATAATAAAATTAATTAACTGATTAAGGAATTAATTAAGTTAATTAATTATAATTAGTTTAATCTACTTAACTTGTTAGTTTAATTAAACACTAATTAGTTAGCTAAACCCTGATTAGCCTAATTAGTGGATGACAGGTGGGACCCACATGTCAGTTTGACCAGTCAACACCCCTGTTGACTGCTGACGTCATGATGACGTCAGCAAACACTGTTTTGGATAATGTTATAATTAAATAATTAATTAAATTCCAGAAATTACTAAAATCTTTAGAAAATCATATCTTTTAATCCGTAACTCGGATTAATATATTTTCAACATGAAAGTTGCTCAGAACGACGAGACGAACCCGGTTACACAGCCCGTTCGTCCGCCACACATTCCTAACATATCAAACTCGCAACTTTTCCCCTCCGGCTCCTCTGCTCGAAAACGCGAAACATCGAGGATACTTTCCCGGTTGTTTTCCCCCTTCACCGGTATCACCGCGTACCGCGTTAGGGCACCACTAACGCCGTTATTTGTCATGTCATGCATCACTATGCATCTGCTTGCTTAAATATTTATTGTTTCTCCCCCCTCTTCTCTCGATAGACCCCGAGACCGACGTTGCTGCTGCCCCGTTCGACTACGGAGTTGACGATCCCTCTCTCTTGCCAGAGCAACCAGGCAAGCCCCCCCTTGATCACCAGATATCGCCTACTCTTATCTACACTGCTTGCATTAGAGTAGCATAGCATGTTTCTGTTTTCGGATACTCCTATCTTTGTTGCATAGCCTCGTCCTTGTAACCCGGTTGTTACCTTACCGCAATCCTATATGCTTAGTATAGGATGCTAGTCTTTCATCTGTGGCCCTACTTTCTTGTGCATGCGCCATGCTATACTATCGGGCCGTGATCACTCGGGAGATGATCACGGTATATACTTTATACTTATACATGATACATGTGAGACTAAAGTCGGTCGGTGATGGAGCACCATGAGTGGATCATTGTGGCGGAGCGGCAGGCAGGTTGAGACCGCCTAGGAGAGAGGTGGCCTGGCCCTGTTCGGCGTTCGCGGTTACTTAACACGCTTAACGAGGTCTTGGTATTTGATCTGGGTTGGCTACGAGCTTATACGCACTAACCATCTACGCGGGAGTAGTTATGGGTATCCGGCGTCGTGGTATCGGCAAGCTCTTGAGACGTCGTGACGGAGGCGCGCGCGCCGGATTGACTGGAACGCTGTTAGGCTAGGTGCGCTTCGGCCGCCGCAGAACGCAGGGTGTGCTCGTAGGCGATGGGCCGGACCCCTGGCGCTTAGGTTTAGACCGCGTGTTGGCCTCTCTGTTGTGCCTAGGTGGGGCTGCGACGTGTTGATCTTACGCGGCGGGCATGACCCGGAAAGTGTGTCCGCCAAATGGGATCAAGCGTCTTTGGGTAAGTTGGTGCACCCCGCAGGAAGTTAATCTATTCGGATAGCCGTGATCTTGATAACAGGGCGACTTGGAGTTGTACCTTGAGCTTATGACAACTAGAACCGGATACTTGATAAAACACACCCTTCCAAGTGCCGATACAACCGGTGGTCGCTCTCGCTCGGTGGTTATGAGCGGGGATTGCGGGTAGGATTATTGCTATATGATTGTTACTTGGAGGACTTCCGTTGTCCTCTTACATGCATTGCGGACCGGTGTCGAAGCGTAGTCTTCGTTAAGACTAGCTATCCCCTCTTATTCGGCATTCTGCGATTCGGTCCATCGATATGGCCTTTACACATATATCCATGCATATGTAGTGTAGTTCCTTGCTTGCGAGTACTTTGGATGAGTACTCACGGTTGCCTTGTTCCCCTTTTCCCTATCTCTACTCGATTGTTGCAATCAGACGATGGAGCCCAGGATCCAGACGCCGCCGCCTATGACGACTACTACTGGAGGCGCCTACTACTACGTGCAGCCCGGCGGCGACCGGGAGTGACCTAGGAGGATCGAGGCAGGAGGCCTGTCCTCTTCGATCAGATCCCGCTTTGTGCTAGCCATCTTATGGCAACTTGTTTAACTTATGTCTGTTCTCAGATATTGTTGCTTCCGCTGACTCGTCTATGATCGAGCACTTGTATTCGAGCCCTCGAGGCCCCTGGCTTGTATTATATGCTTGTATGACTTATTTTATTTGTAGAGTTGTGTTGTGATATCTTCCCGTGAGTCCTTGATCTTGATCGTACACATTTGCGTGCATGATTAGTGTACGATTGAATCGAGGGCGTCACAAGTTGGTATCAGAGCCGACTGCCTGTAGGAATCCCCCTTCCACACTCCTTGGCCGAAGTCGAGTCTAGACATTATAAAAACTTTTACTAACTTGGCTGTGTGCCTTACGGGCCCACGTCGCCATCGGGTGGTATTAGGATCTTTTACTCCTCGACCTTTACTCTGGGACTCTGGACTCTCTTCTACTCGGGTTAAACGATTTTACTAACTATCACTAGGATCCCGTGACCGCAATTCACCCCAAAGATGGATATAGCCTTAGTTGTTTTTGGAATTGTATTTGAACAATTTCCACCCTGTCATTTGACTCCTTTGAAACGTCTTTGTTTTCAGATGGAACCCACGAGGCAGGTCGTGCGCCACACGATGGCCATTGGTGCCTCGGGATCACCTGCGGTGCTAGCCGAGATGATGACCTATCCGGGTTATCGCGGCACCCCGAGTACACCGTCTATGAGGAGTACCGGGACTACAACCGGGAGCAGATGCCGCGCCATCGTCCACCTCTACTCTCGGGAGTATGAGTCCACCATTGTCTGCACACCGCACATGGTGTTGGAGTGACCATCGATATGGCAGTCCACGATGCTGCTTATGCTGCACCGACACGCCTTCGCGCGAGTATCGAGTTGGACACCTCCCCTTCGTGCACATTGCTATCGCGTCGATGTTGGTGAGGAGGGTTACTACACTACCGCCTACACCATCGTCACCAGAGCCCTTCCACCATCGAACTTTGTTACGCATGCCGATGGGCTGGATCGAGCTAACCGAGCTCTTCGCCACGAGTTGTACATCACCCGTCGGCACCTCTACCGTGCTCGACGCTGATGCACCCTTTGTCCGTTCGGAGAGCTGCGCGTTCTGCGATCTACCCCGCCAGACCGTGATGCCCCAGGTGTCGGTTGGCGGGCGTGGGAGGCTACTCTCCGCTCTTGGCCCCTTTTCGCCACCGGACGTCGGATTCAGCACCGAGTATCCGCGGCCCTGTGTCACCGACGTGGAGGACTATCCACCGCCGCACTATCAGCTTTAGAGCTCTGACTACCTCCCGCAGCCGCGTGGGACTGATGTAGACTTGCTTGTTAGCATTTGATGTATTCGCCATGAGCCTGTGTGCGCCTATGATGTAGTAGTCTATGTCTTGGACTCTATGTATCGAACTCTATGCATGATTCCTTTTGTAAGATATGCCAACTACTATGTAGTTCCCATCATGCTACTTTCATTATGCATGTTTCATCATGAATGATTCTGTCTCTTGCTTAATTTCTCAAATGCTGAACTACCTGTTATATAATAGCAGGATGGTTAGGCCAGCAGGTCGTGGTCGTGGTGCCAACTTCCCACCACCGCTTTGAGTACATGGCGGTATGGTCCAACAGCTTGAGATGAATCGCCAGTTCATGGAGAACATGATGGCTCAGTTCCTCGCCCCAATATGCACCAAAGACCCAAACGGAACAACTCTGCAGGAATTCATACGCTGAACCCCGGCATTTACCGCAGCTCAACTCAGCCTGGATGTCGATGGCGGCTCCGTGACATCACCTATGAGATGGAGTCTGCCGGCGTAGCCCCGCCAGCTATGTCACCTTTGCTTCCTTCTTCTGAAGGGACCCGCAGCTCAATGGTGGGACAGCCACCGTCGTACTCGCCAGCTTGGAACACTCATCACTGGCGGACTTCGGGCTGCCTTCCGTGCCGCTTCATCCCTCAAGGGTTCATGGACCGAAGAAGCGTGAGTTCCGCAACCTCACCCAGGGCAACAAGACTGTTGAAGCCTATCGGCGAGAGTTCTTGGACTTGTCTCGCTATATTTGAAGAGGATATTGCAAGCGATGCACGCAGACAGGAGAAGTTCCGTGACGGACTTCAAGCTGACATCAAGCTCGCCTTTGCTAGTGCACGACTTTGCTGATTTCGCCACCTTGGTGAACAAGGCTATCAACGTCGAAACTGGTCTGCAGGAATACCAGAGCTCTAACAGCGCAACCGTGACACCGCTCATCTTGGGCCCGTCCTCGCGAAGCGCAAGATATGGATTCCCAACAGCATGTACCAGCCGAATGCTCCTGCTTCCAAGCAGAACTATGCTACACCTCGTCTGCCTACAACTAAGCAGCCGAAGCTTCCAGCTCCACCACCCCAAGCTCCTGTTCCCACACCCAATAATGGCTTATGCTTCAGGTGCGGACAGCCAGGGCACCGTGCTAGGGAATGCAACCGAACCGAATCAAGCGCCCTTCCAAAGAGCTGGCCGTGGAAACAACCAGAACCGCAACAACACTGGCAAGTCTTATGGGCAAGCGCAGGCCAACCACGTTGAACTGAACGAAGCTCAAGACCAGCCTGCTACTGTGATGGGTACCCTCCTCGTAAATTCAGTACCTGCATCTGTTTTATTCGATTCAGGGGCATCGCATTCATTCATGTCTGAAGATTTTGCATTCATGCATGGCATTAAAAGTGAAGACATGAATGCTTCACTATTAGTACACACCCCCGCGGGCCAATGTCGGACTTCCATGATTTGCAACGACGTCCCCGTTGAAATCGAAGGAATGGAATTCCTTGTCTCCCCTATCGTGCTAAAGTCTTGTAGCATTGACCTCATTCTGGGGATGGATTGGTTGAAAGCGCATACGGCGTCAATCGTTTGCGCCACTAAGACCGTCCATCTGCTTCACCCTTCTGATGAAATCGTCAGCTACAATGCTCGTCTGGTTCAAAATGCCGAAGCAAGGCTATATGCATTGAATGCATTGAACGCCGCACCACTCGAGGGAATTGAAAACATTCCTGTCGTTTGCGAATTCCAAGACGTCTTTCCTGAAGAACTTCCAGGGATTCCCCCTGCTAGGGCTGTCGAATTCGTCATCGACTTGAAACCAGGCACCACTCCTATAGCCAAGCGTCCCTACAAGATGCCGCCGCATGAACTCCTTGAACTAAAGGAGGAAATCGACAAATCTCTTCAAAGCGGTTTCATTCGCCCAAGTTGCTCTCCTTGGGGAGCACCTTCTCTCTTTGTCAAGAAGAAGGATGGGACAAACCGATTGGTTCAAGACTACCGTCCTATAAATCAAGCTACCATTCAGAACAAGTATCCTCTTCCTCGGATCAATGATCTTTATGATCAACTGGCTGGTTCGTCAGTGTTCTCGAAACTCGACTTGAGGTTGGGTTACCACCAGATCCGTGTTCGCGAGGAGGATATCCCCAAGACCGCATTCGTGACTCGTTATGGTTCATACGAGTACACCGTCATGTCTTTCGGCTTAACCAATGCTCCAGCCACCTTCTCTCGCCTGATGAACTATATATTCATGGATTACCTCGACAAGTTCGTCGTGGTTTATCTGGATGATATCCTGATCTATTCCAAGAATGAAGAAGAACATGCTGAGCATCTTCGTCTTGTGCTGGAAAAGCTACGAGAGCATCAACTCTATGCCAAGTTCTCCAAGTGTGAATTCTGGCTTCCCGAAGTAACCTACCTTGGACATGTCATCTCTAAGGATGGTATTGCCGTCAACCCTGAACGAGTTCAGGCTATTCTCGATTGGACTCCTCCGAAGAACGTTAAGCAAGTCAGAAGTTTTCTCGGTCTCGCCAGCTATTGCCGTCGATTCGTCGAGAACTTCTCCAAGATTGCCAGGCCTCTGACTAATCTATTGCATAAAGGCGTCAAGTTCCAGTGGACAGATAAGTGTCAGGAAAGTTTCCAGGCACTCAAAGACAAGTTGACTTCTGCCCCGGTGCTAGCTCCTCCTGATACTAAGAAGGACTTCGTCATTTACTGCGACGCTTCTCGTCAAGGTTTGGGCGGTGTCCTAATGCAAGAGCGCAAGGTAGTTGCTTATGCCTCTCGACAGTTGCGCCCTCACGAGGAGAACTACCCAGTTCACGACCTCGAACTTGCTGCTGTCATTCATGCGCTAAAGCAGTGGCGGCATTACCTTCTCGGTAATCGTTGCGAGATATTCACTGACCATCAAAGTCTGAAGTATCTGTTTACTCAGCCAGACCTAAACCTCCGTCAGCAGAGATGGATGGAGACCGTAGCAGATTTTGACTTGGGTATTTCCTATACACCAGGCAAGGCTAATGTAATGGCAGATGCCTTGAGCCGCAAGTCTTACTGCAACCACCTTCAGGTTCACAAAGTTCAGCCCTCACTTGTTGAAGAATTCAGCAGGCTGAACCTCCATATTGTTCCTCCGGTGCACTTCGCTCCCCTCCTCCGGAGTTCATAAGATGAATCTCCGTGTTGTTCCCCGTGGTTCCCTCTTTACCTGGCTGTTGAACCCGATATCTTGGGCACCATAAAGACAATGCAGGATTTGACTCGAGGTCTACAAGCTTAAACAAGACGTCGGAAAGGAAATCCTCCTCCTTCACTATTGCCGATGATGGCGCCTTGTACTTCAAAGGCCGCCTAGTGATACCTTGTAAGAAGGACAACCTGGATATGACTCAGAAGGTTATGCAAGAAGCTCATGATACGCCTCTATGTATCCACCCTGGCAGTACAAAGATGTATCAAGACATTCGTCAGAGATTCTGGTGGTCTAATATGAAGCAAGACATTGCGCGCTATGTTTCTGAATGTGACGTATGCCGTCGTATCAAAGCAGAACATCAAAGGCCTGCTGGAACTCTGCAGCCTATCTCTATTCCCGAATGGAAATGGGACCATGTTGAAATGGACTTCGTCACTGGATTTCCCAAATCGCAGAAAGGTAATGATGCTATTCTTGTCGTCATTGACCGGCTTTCTAAAGTTGCACATTTTCTGGCGGTCAAAGAAACGATCACTGCTAGCCAGCTGGCAACGCTCTATATGTCCAGAATTGTTTCACTGCACGGTATTCCACTGGTTATCAGTTCGGACCGTGGCAGCTTATTCACTTCAAGATTCTGGGCAAGTTTTCAAGAAGCTATGGGGACTCATTTATCTTTCAGTACTGCCTTTCATCCGCAGTCTCAAGGGCAAGTTGAACGTGTCAACCAAATTCTCGAAGACATGCTTCGAGCTTGTGTCGTCTCATTCGGCAAGAAATGGGAGGAATCTCTCCCCTATGCTGAGTTCTCTTATAATAATAGCTATCAAGCTAGTCGAAGATGGCCCCCTTGAAGTGTTATATGGACGAAAGTGCGAACCCTCCGAACTGGTCGAAATCGGGAACGCCCACTCTTCGTCCGGATATTATCCAACATGCCAAGAACAAGTCCGCATTATTCGCGAGCATCTCAAGACTGCTCGATCGCGTAAAAGAGTAATTATGACCGTCATCACAAGGACATGGTCTATCAACTTTGGCGAAAAGGCCTATCTTCGAGTTACACCAATGAAGGGTGCTCACCGCTTCGGGATCAAAGGCAAACTAGCTCCTCGCTATATTGGCCCATTCACTATTCTCGAAAAGCGTGGAAAAGTGGCCTATCAATTGGAGCTTCCGCCGAACCTTTCTCAGGTTCACGATGTGTTCCATGTGTCACAACTCTGCCGTTGCTTCAAGGACCCAATCCGAGCTGTGGATCATGAAGTGCTCGAATTGCAACAGGACCTGTCCTATAAAGAGCATCCGGTCCGCATTCTCGACCAAGCTGAACGCCGCACACGTCAGAAGGCGATCAAGTTCCTCAAGGTCCAGTGGTCGAATCACTCTGAAGACGAAGCCACCTGGGAACGTGAGGATCGTCTTCGTGAAGAATACCCCGCACTGTTTCCTTCTACCTCCTAAATCTCGGGACGAGATTTCTTGTAGTGGAGGAGATTTGTAACACCCGGATAATCTTGCTACAGTAATCCTGCGCTAATCATGCCACGTCATCCCGATTACTGTTACTAACCTCGCAATAATCCGAAACCGTTCAAATTCAAATTCAAATTACAATTAACAATAAAAGTTTTCAAAAATTAAAACAAAATTGTTCGGTGGTTGCTAAATATTACAAAGGTAATTGTGGTGAAGTAACCACATTTTTAGAAAATGCCTAAGCAATTTTAAATGATTAAAACAGAAAAGAAATTATAAAAGAAAATACAAACATAAAAAGAAAGAAAGAAAGGGAAACACCCTTCCCCCATCTGGGCCATCGTGGCCCACCGCCTTTGGGCCAACCAGCCGCCTGCATCGAGGCCAATAACCCCTCCAGGGGGGCACCGAAACCCTAACCCGCCCCCACTCCCTCCCCACGTCGCCCCACTCCCCTCTCCCGATCCGATCTGGGTCGGGATCGACCGCCCCCCGCCACAACGCCGATGTCAGACGCCGCCTCGCCCGGCGCCCGGTGACCACATCCGCCGCCCGTGGACCTCCCCGCGCCCGACGCCTGGACCTCGCGGACTCCTCCACTCCACTGGCTGCTCCCGTCGCCCGCTCGTCCCCGACGCCCACCTCGACCTACACCACAAGACACTACCCAGACCCATGAACCCGGTGAGGCCCCGAGCCTCCTCCTCTCCCCTGTCACCGGAGCTCGCTTGAACTGCGCCCACCGCGGCCGCCACACGGGCGCCACCCCATCCCCAGGCCCTCCTCGTCCGGGCGACGCGCGCAGAGCGTCCGCTGGAGGCAGGCCGCTCCCTCCAGCGAGGACGCCTCGTGCCCCTCTCTGCCCGCCCCGCTTGCCGGTCCGGTCCCCACTCCGGCTACCACCCGCGGCCTCCTCCTTCCCGCACGACTCCTCGTCGTCGCGCCCCGTCGGGCGCCCACGGCCTCGGCCTTGCCCCGGCCCTCCTCTTGCCGTGCTACCTCCGCCGCCCCCCTCGCCGGTTGCTCGGCGCCCGTGTGGCGGCCCTGGCAACTCAAGGCGTGGCCAGACGGGCTAGCGCCGAAGCGCCGAAGGCCCTGCTCGGGTTACGCCAGAACCCAGACACCCGCAATGGCCCCGGGTCATCGACTAGTGGGCCCCGCCTGAACGATTTTAGAAAAAAAGAGAATTAAAATAATATTAATAATAATAAAATTAATTAATTAAATAATAATAATAAAATTAATTAACTGATTAAGGAATTAATTAAGTTAATTAATTATAATTAGTTTAATCTAATTAACTTGTTAGTTTAATTAAACACTAATTAGTTAGCTAAACCCCGATTAGCCTAATTAGTGGATGACAGTGGGACCCACATGTCGGTTTGACCATCAACACCCTCGTTGATCGCCGACGTCATCTTGACGTCATGATGACGTCGACAAACACTGTTTTGGATAATGTTATAATTAAATAATTAATTAAATTCCGAAATTACTAAAATCTTTAGAAAATCATATCTTTTAATCCGTAACTCGGATTAATATATTTTCAACATGAAAGTTGCTCGAGCGGCGAGGCGAACCGGTTACACAGCCCGTTCGTCCGCCACACATTCCTAACATATCAAACTCGCAACTTTTCCCCTCCGGCTCCTCTGCTCAAAAACGCGAAACATCGAGGATACTTTCCCGGTTGTTTTCCCCCTTCACCGGTATCACCGCGTACCGCGTTAGGGCACCACTAACGCCGTTATTTGTCATGTCATGCATCACTATGCATCTGCTTGCTTAAATATTTATTGTTTCTCCCCCCTCTTCTCTCGATAGACCCCGAGACCGGCGTTCTTTTTGCCCGTTCGACTACGGAGTTGACGATCCCTCTCTCTTGCCAGAGCAACCAGGCAAGCCCCCCCTTGATCACCAGATATCGCCTACTCTTATCTACACTGCTTGCATTAGAGTAGCATAGCATGTTTCTGTTTTCGGATACTCCTATACTGTTGCATAGCCTGTCCTTGTAACTTCGGTTGTTACCTTACCTGCAATCCTATATGCTTAGTATAGGATGCTAGTCTTTTCATCTGTGGCCCTACTTTCTTGTCTGTCTGCCATGCTATACTATCGGGCCGTGATCACTCGGGAGATGATCACGGGTATATACTTTATACTTATACATGATACATGTGAGACTAAAGTCGGGTCGGCTGATGGAGCACCCGCGAGTGGATCATTGTGGCGGAGCGGCAGGGCAGGTTGAGACCGCCTAGGAGAGAGGTGGGCCTGGCCCTGTTCGGCGTTCGCGGTTACTTAACACGCTTAACGAGGTCTTGGTATTTGATCTGGGTTGGCTACGAGCTTATACGCACTAACCATCTACGCGGGAGTAGTTATGGGTATCCCGGCGTCGTGGTATCACCAAGCACTTCAGACGTCGGACGGAGCGGCGCGCGCCGGATTGGACTCGAACGCTGTTAGGCTAGGTGCGCTTCGGCCGCCCTCATAACGCAGGTGTGCTTTCGAGGCGATGGGCCTGACCCTCGCGCGCTTAGGTTTAGACCGGCGTGTTGGCCTCTCTGTTGTGCCTAGGTGGGGCTGCGGCGTGTTGATCTTACGCGGCGGGCATGACCCCGGAAAGTGTGTCCGCCAAATGGGATCAAGCGTCTTTGGGTAAGTTGGTGCACCCTGCAGGAAGTTAATCTATTCGGATAGCCGTGATCTTGTAATGGACGACTTGGAGTTGTACCTTGAGCTTATGACAACTAGAACCGGATACTTGATAAAACACACCTTCCAAGTGCCGATACAACCGGTGGTCGCTCTCGCTCGTGGTTATGAGCGGGGATTGCCGGTAGGATTATTGCTATATGATTGTTACTTGGAGGACTTCCGTTGTCCTCTTACATGCATTGCCGGACCGGTGTCGAAGCGTAGTCTTTGTTAAGACTAGCTATCCCCTCTTATTTCGGCATTCTGCGATTCAGTCCATCGATATGGCCTTTACACATATATCCATGCATATGTAGTGTAGTTCCTTGCTTGCAGTACTTTGGATGAGTACTCACGGTTGCCTTGTTCCCCTTTTCCCTATCTCTACTCGATTGTTGCAATCAGACGATGGAGCCCAGGATCGAGCGCCGCCGCCACGACGACTACTACTGCGAGGCGCCTACTACTACGTGCAGCCCGGCGGCGGCGACCGGGAGTGACCTAGGAGGATCCTGTGCAGGAGGCCTGTCCTCTTCGATCTGTATCCCAGCTTTGTGCTAGCCATCTTATGGCAACTTGTTTAACTTATGTCATTCTCGATATTGTTGCTTCCGCGACTTCGTCTATGATCGAGCACTTGTATTCGAGCCCTCGAGGCCCCGGCTTGTATTATGATGCTTGTATGACTTATTTTATTTGTAGAGTTGTGTTGTGATATCTTCCCGTGAGTCCTTGATCTTGATCGTACACATTTGCGTGCATGATTAGTGTACGATTGAATCGAGGGCGTCACAGGGCAGCAAGACAACCACCGCGGCTCGGGCGGGCGAGAAGACGAAGAATCCCCAGGAGATGATCACGACTGTGATGCTGTACACAGTCATCATGTAACTAATCCCCAGGTGCCTCTACATTAGCCGAGCTCGACGCCATCATCACGGTAACTAATTAAGCCTCTCTCGGCCGAGGACTTCATCTCCTTGCCTTTGATGGGCATCCCCGACGCCCTACATGTTTTCGCAGGGCGCCGCCGACGTTCGTGCACTCTCCTCCACTTCGTGAACAACGAGGTTGGTCGATGTCGCCAAGGGCAAAATCGTTCAACCGGCAACCCTTGTTCCACGGTACCAGATGCCACCCAACTTGTTTAGGGTTCAACTGGTTCGGTGCTGCCAGGCTGCGACGACTTGTTACCTCCGAATCGACCCGTCGGGGCCAACGATGATGACGTGATGACCCTCGGCGCTTTGCTGAGCTGGCCCCTGCTTTGGTGAAGAGCAGATTCGTTTGGGGCGGGGACACCACCCCAAAGACAACACCGCCCGATCGTGCGGCGCCAAGTCGGCCCCATGGCAAGACCGCCGAACGGTGCCGGACATCCCTATGCCATGGATCCAAACATGCATATGGGCAGGATCGTAAGCGACGACGGCGGCGACTATGATACATTTGGCAACGTCGATCAAGACTTTGCCGAGCATGGGTGCGATGGCGACTTCATGGGGCCTCCTTCTCAAGAACCAAACCCAACAAAAGGCGTGTGCGATCTAGCTCGCATCGCGGAGAAGCCAAGTTGCAACAGCGCCGTCGGCGTTCAGCTCTCAGAGACGCCTCCACTGCCGACTTCACCGAGCCTCGGATAGGCGAGGTGCGAAATATTATCAGCCCCAACACACTCAAGAAGGCGGTCTGTGAGCAAAACTCGGTCCCATTACAGGAGAAGAAGAAGGCACGCAAAAGAAAGACTAAGAAGGGTGCGAGCCAGCCGGCACCGAGTACGATCCGTGCTCAGGACGGGCCACCTTCACCGCAGGATATCTCGAGGAGGATGCATGTGGCGGGTAGGGCGATGCTACCGACAAATATGCTCAATGCTGCAACCGGTGCTATCGGAGTCTCGCATGATGGTGTTCTTTCTTTGGAGAAGCGGCGTCTCGTGGAGAAGGATGTGGCATACCGGTTTCGCGGCCAAGGTGCCGAGGGCAAGGGCTTTGTGGATAACTCCATCGGGCGACGATCGTCCTGCGTTTTGATGACATCCACGCTATGTTGAACCTTCATCCGCTGCACTACACCTTCGTTCGGCTATTTTCGCTGAGTATGGAGATGCGGATCATTCGCGACAAGACCCGGACATCGTGATAGTTGACCCCTTCTACATGCGTGCCAAGATCTTGGGCAGCGGCGGGGACCGCAAGTCGCGAGTTCTTACCTCAAGGCGTCATTCGGCAAACCAAGATAAGGATAACTTCCTCGTGCCTTACTTTCCGAGTAAGTCCTCCCTCAACCGCCCGTAACTTATGAATTCTTACATTTCGATCGTTTTCTTTTAACATTCCGTGTTTTCTGCAGTGACACACGTTGCACGCTCATCCTCCTAAGCCCCAAATATTCCATGGCCACGTATTTCGACCCGGACCGTCGATCGAACGTAGACTACACAAATGTCAAGAAGGTTCTTGATGATGTTCTCCCGGCACGCCAAATCTGGAGGCACCTTCACCAGGCCTATTCGTAAATCACGGCAAGCACGTGTTCTCCCCAATCTGACGTTCGCTGCGTCAAGCAGCCGCTTGGCGGTCGAAGGGTGCCTACTACGCCATCCATCACATGCGGGCTATCGTGCGGGACCATCATCAACTTCGCTACCGAGTAAACTCCAAGATTGGGCATGGCGTGTCGGCAATCCAGACGCGGACCTCCGACAAGAATTCTTTCGCATCCGATCGGAGTTTGCGAAAATCATCCATCAAGATGTCCTACCTCGGGCAGTTCTACCTCGAAATCAACCGTCCAACGGTGACATCGACACAATGCTACAAATGCAGGATGACAACGCCCGTTCTTTCATGACTCCCACGATAGACGGCGGCTTCATCCACGCTCCGTCCCTTGAGTCGAGTTGTCTAGTTCGAAACATCGATTGGCTCATGTTGTAATTAAACTTTAATGAACTTGTAGTATGTCTCTTTGGTTTCGAGAGTCGTTCAACTTAGATGTAATCGATGCTATTAATGTCTTGCTTTTCTCTTCCGATCGTTCTGTTGCATACTTATATATTGCTTATGTATTGTCGTGAATTGGTACTAACGTTTCGTTTGGCTAGTGCATAGCGATGCCGGCGTATGTCGTGTACAAGGGTAAGGTTCCGGAGTCTCGATGACTGGGAGGAGTGTCGAAGACAGGTTCACCGATTCAGCGGTAACAGTTACAAAGGGTACACCACTAGGGCCGAGGCGAATCTAGATACGCCCGCTATCTAGCGGGAGAGGGAGGGCGTTGGAGGAACCGGATGAAGACGAGTTTCATCGTGATGATGCTCATCGTGATGACCGCAGCTCTCTTCTATGTGATGGTAGTTTAGATGATCGATATCGACTTGTAATGTGAAGACAAACTCGCTACTCGCGGTCTCGAGACTTGTAATATAATGTTCTATCTTTGTTCGGTCTTTTCAATTCGGAGACTAATATGATGAATTGTATTCGGAGACTAATATGATGAATTGTATTAGGAGACTAATATGATGAATTGTATTCAAAGACTAATCTTCTATTGTATTTGATGAATCTATTGTTGATGTGTGCTGTCTATATTTTGTCAAATTATACATTTTGTAACCTGTGCAAAAACAGAAAATAAAAAATAAAAAACCTAATATTCATACTAATGGCGCATCACATGACAGTGCGCCATTAGTATGACAGTGCATACTAATGGCGCATCACTGGATAGTGCGCCATTAGTATGCTGCGGTTACTAATGGCGCATCCAGAGGTGGTGCGCCATTAGTATGCCAAAGCACCTGGGTATACATGCCCCCTGGGAGGCATACTAATGGCGCACCCACGCATATACTAATGGCGCACCAGGTGGTGCGTCATTAGTATACCAGATACTAATGGCGCACCAGGTGGTGCGCCATTAGTAAAAATTACTAATGGCGTGCTATCAATGGCGCACCAGTGATGCGCCATTAATGGCCATATTATGTGCGCCATTAGTAGTGGTTTTTCTAGTAGTGTACTACCTTACGGCCCAATTATGGACGAAAAACGTAGCTCGTTCCGCGGAGCAGCGGCCCGCTAAACGGTGAGCGAAGTGCGTGAGCGACCTGGGACGACCAGAGCTGATCTCGGTCGTACGTTCGAGGGATCTGATGGCTGAGAGTCTCAAAGCGCCGTGGAGGCTCGTAGCTAGCTGTGTTATACTGCTATTTCTCCTCTTGCGTTCTAGTGCCGCCGCCACATCCTTCCCTCTTGTGATCTCGTGCTGCTACCATATCGTACAGGATGCAGCCAAGAACAGAGAGCATCGAAGGTGGGCTACGGGAAAGGCATGGTCGCGGCACTGGTGACGGCGAAGGAGCAGCTAGCAGAAGGGCATGGCAGAGGCGGCGGCCGCGACGCATATAGGGTTCGCTCGATGCTGAAGGAGATTAACAGGAAAAGGAGTACACATTTGTATGTGGGGGATTTTTTAGGTGGTCTGATAGACTGGACCTGGGCCTACTACCTTACGGCCCAATTATGGACGAAAAACGTAGCTCGTTCCGCGGAGCAGCGGCCCGCTAAACGGTGAGCGAAGTGCATGAGCGACCTGGGACGACCAGAGCTGATCTCGGTCGTACGTTCGAGGGATCTGATGGCTGAGAGTCTCAAAGCGCCGTGGAGGCTCGTAGCTAGCTGTGTTATACTGTTTTTTAATTTCGTCGGCTGTGCAGGGGCATCCAGATTCGGAGGAGGCCTCCGTGGAGGCGCATCCACAACTTCTCAACTCCTTTCCCCTCACCTTCATGGCTGCACCAAACCTAGCACGTTTGGTGAAGAAGCCCTCTCTCTCTCTCTAACATGGGGAGGTGGGAGTAGGGGAGTAGTGTTACAATATATCCCTGCACTACCCCTTCTGCAGAACTATGTAAGTAACCTGATCCACAATTCCCATTGAACATATTTATCCGATGATTATGCTCAATTCTCTCAGGAATTTTATTCACCTGCTTAGTGATGCATGATTAATTTTCTCATGTACCTAGCTTTCTAGAAATGTATGATATATGCATATTCACCATGTGCAATCTTTTGGCACATAAGTATGTTTATGTTTAAGAAAATCTCAGCATCAAAACCATGGAATCATTATATTATTGTTATTAGGAAAGAGAATATCAAAGCTAAGGGACAAAGAAGAAGGGAAGAATGCAAGTGTCGGTGAGCTGTACCAGGATGAAGATGAATTATGCATGGAACAAATTAGTCAGCCCTCGGATCCCGCAAACGAACGCCCCGGATCACCTGGTCGTCCCACCATGCACCCCAGGTTTTTCTTCACGGTCCCATCCCTGTCACGCAGGCCTTGACGCGTCTCGGGCCGCTGCTCCAGGATTGATCAGGATGGCCTATCATAAATCGGGTCGAGAAACTTCCACATCATTTGTTTGAGGTTGGGCCCTGTACAAGATTGCCGGGCCTGCACGCTTGCAGATGCAGCCAAGAACAGAGAGCATCGAAGGTGGGCTACGGGAAAGGCATGGTCGCGGCACTGGTGACGGCGAAGGAGCAGCTAGCAGAAGGGCATGGCAGAGGCGGCGGCCGCGATGCATATAGGGTTCGCTCGATGCTGAAGGAGATTAACAGGAAAAGGAGTACACATTTGTATGTGGGGGATTTTTTAGGTGGTCTGATAGACTGGACCTGGGCCTACTACCTTACGACCCAATTATGGACGAAAAACGTAGCTCGTTCCGCGGAGCAGCGGCCCGCTAAACGGTGAGCGAAGCGCGTGAGCGACCTGGGACGACCAGAGCTGATCTCGGTCGTACGTTCGAGGGATCTGATGGCTGAGAGTCTCAAAATGCCGTGGAGGCTCGTAGCTAGCTGTGTTATACTGCTATTTCTCCTCTTGCGTTCTTGTGCCGCCGCCACATCCTTCCCTCTTGTGATCTCGTGCTGCTACCATATCGCATGTGATGCAGCCAAGAACAGAGAGCATCGAAGGTGGGCTACGGAAAGGCATGGTCGCGGCACTGGTGACGGCGAAGGAGCAGCTAGCAGAAGGGCATGGCAGAGGCGGCGGCCGCGACGCATATAGGGTTCGCTCGATGCTGAAGGAGATTAACAGGAAAAGGAGTACACATTTGTATGTGGGGATTTTTAGGTGGTCGATAGATCTGGACCTGGGCCTACTACCTTACGGCCCAATTATGGACGAAAAACGTAGCTCGTTCCGCGGAGCAGCGGCCCGCTAAACGGTGAGCGAAGTGCGTGAGCGACCTGGGACGACCAGAGCTGATCTCGGTCGTACGTTCGAGGGATCTGATGGCTGAGAGTCTCAAAGCGCCGTGGAGGCTCGTAGCTAGCTGTGTTATACTGTTTTTTAATTTCGCCGGCTGTGCAGGGGCATCCAGATTCGGAGGTGGCCTCCGTGGAGGCGCATCCACAACTTCTCAACTCCTTTCCCCTCACCTTCATGGCTGCACCAAACCTAGCACGTTTGGTGAAGAAGCCCTCTCTCTCTCTCTCTAACATGGGGAGGTGGGAGTACGGGAGTAGTGTTACAATATATCCCTGCACTACCCCTTCTGCAGAACTATGTAAGTAACCTGATCCATAATTCCCATTGAACATATTTATCTGATGATTATGCTCAATTCTCTCAGGAATTTTATTCACCTGCTTAGTGATGCATGATTAATTTTCTCATGTACCTAGCTTTCTAGAAATGTATGATATATGCATATTCACCATGTGCAATCTTTTGGCACATAAGTATGTTTATGTTTAAGAAAATCTCAGCATCAAAACCATGGAATCATTATATTATTGTTATTAGGAAAGAGAATATCAAAGCTAAGGGACAAAGAAGAAGGGAAGAATGCAAGTGTCGGTGAGCTGTGCCAGGATGAAGATGAATTATGCATGGAACAAATTAGTCAGCCCTCGGATCCCGCAAACGAACGCCCGGATCACCTGGTCGTCCCACCATGCACCCCAGGTTTTTTCTTCACCGGTCCCATCCCTGTCACGCAGGCCTTGACGTCTCTGGGCCGCTGCTCCAGGGATTGATCAGGATGGCCTATCATAAATCGGGTCGAGAAACTTCCACATCATTTGTTTGAGGTTGGGCCCCGTACAAGATTGCCGGGCCTGCACGCTTGCGGCTTCTCGAAGGGACGACCTACTTTCAGCTTCTTCGGCACATCTAGAGGCGGGCGGCATTATTTCCTCAAAAAAAAAAATGGAGGCGGGCGGCATTGGAATGACGAGGAAGCTTTACCGTCCCCCTTTTTTTTCCAAAGTGCTTACTGAAACCTAATTGCGATCTTCCACTAGCGGCAGTAACGGACAGTTCCTAGTTGCCTGTAGCCTTCTGGTGGCTCCTCTTCCTCCTTCCATGATGGTACGTACATGCCGCCATCTGCTCTCTACTCTCGCGGTCACTCGCGTGTTTGAACGAATCACTCAACGACGGGCTGAGAAGAACGACGTCGTCTGGTGCTGGTTTCTTCGAGATGCAGTCTGTACAGGTATTTGATTCTGGTAACTGATTCATGTTTTGGCTTTATTCTCGCTCTGGCTGCAACATACTGCACAACCACTAATGTATTCAGAGGAGCGCTCAGCCAATATTAAGTACTGCATTAGCTTGGTGCTTAGGCAGGACGATGGCATCTAAGATATTCATTACCCGCCTCAGGTCTCATCTTTCATGTTTTTTTTAGCTCTGTCTCATCTTTCATGTTCGTTCCTTTGTAGAGATCTCTTGTGCGCTGACCACGAAAAATCTGTTCTATATTCCTCACCTATGTTGGGAATTGCAAATGTGCTGAAGGTCTTTGAGGAGGGCCACATGCATCTCTAATTCGGCCATTCATCTTTTCTGATGGAAAAGTATTTACGTGCGTGCGTTCGTTTTGACTTAAATAATTATCAAAAAAGACTTGAATTCCCCGAGGACATGACTTATTATGATTTAATTTTGTGCAAAAGTAGAAATGCTAACTTCTAAGATGATATTACGTTTCAGTTTTCCGCTCCACCCATTTTTTTAACCTCTTTATGCGATGGGCCGAAAATGTACAAAATGAAAGCATTTACGTGTGTGCATTAGTTTTGGCTTAAATGATTATCAAAAAAGAATTTTTGATTAAAATATCTCCAACCACCTGTGTGGACACACTGTAATTTAAATTTCTAAATTTTGGGCAGTAATATTGAACCTAATCCATGCTTTTTTCTAAGACCCCACCGGACGTTTAAATTTCTGGTCCAACTGCTACAAATTTTACAAGATGTTTATATTATTCATTTTATTTGCTTCTTAAAATGAATAGGCGCGGCAACGCGCGCCTTCATGGTCTAGTGGTCTATTAGTAGCTAGACAAAAGTGTGTGTTTCCTACCAAATGCCAAGTATTCCCCGCATGGGAATGCACCAGCCTGTTTTCCGGCTGCTGCAGTTTTTTCACAAACGTTCTCTGACTAGTTTTTCATCCGTGTTGTCGTACAAATGTTGTCTCGTCGGTTTTCTACTTGATTTTCTAATTTCAGGGAAAATATTTCTATGTAATTCTAACATTTTTGTTTCAAAAATATTTCCAATAAATAAGTTATGGAAAAATGTTCAAATATTTTTCAAAAATATTTATCATGTATTTTAAAAAGGCTTCATGTGCTAAAAATGCATGTGTTTAAATTTTCCTATTTGTTTTTGAAATTTTCAGTAAAAAGGTTCATGTATTAATAATAGTTCATGTATTGAAAAGAAGAAAAAAGTAAACAAACAGTGGAATACGGAAACAAATATAGAAACAGAAATAAATGGAAAATAAAAATTATAATGAACAAAATAAAAACAGGAAAATCTGGAGAAAATAGAAAAATAACAGAAAAACAAACAGTAAATAAAAAAAGCTGAACACAGCTCTTCAAAATAAACTGCTATATGGGCCGGCCCATGTAGTAGCGTCTATTCTTTGCTATGAGCAAAAAAAAGTTCCTAAGTAGGAACCTTTTTTTTGAACACAGTCAACTATTTGAGGGGTACCCTTGGGACCTGCTCGCAGCGGACATTAACGTGCACTAGTGGTTGGGGCGCCACCCGGTGGCGCCACTTGAGGCGTGCTTGTGCGGTGTCTGGTTTGCTGCTGCCCATTCAGCTGGCTTATTTGGTCCTTGTTGTGTGCATGAGTATTTCTAGAAAGCTTAGCATATATAGATGCTATTCATACATGAGCACTTCTAATAAGCATAGCAGATAAATGTTATTCATGTGCATCATAAGTCACATGGATAAGTCTCTACAAACAATCAAGTTATACGAGCTGATGTTCACCAGTATTTGTTAGGAAAGCTACATGAGGAAAATTTCAATATTCTTGCTCATGTACACAATAAAGAGTCATGTAGATGAGTCGTTGTGACCTTGCCATTTTGATGAAACCGATCCGCCGCCTCCGGTGTCGAGGAAAAAAATCGCAGATCAAAACCGTCGTCGCCGCCTAATACTCGCGCCCACTCCTCCCTCGAGGCGACGACGTTGGTGTGGCTGCGTGGGAGAGCGTAGCCAGTTCCTCTCCCTCTATTTCTAACTGTAGATTATCCTTAGGGAGCACTTCATAAAGAATGTTCATGATATTCCAAAACAAGAGATGTTTTTATCATATAATCCAAAGGAACTGGATACCTCGTATAGCACAGAAAGAGTTTGAGCAGTTGGATTTTTTTATCTCACCTATGTGTCAAAGTAGTCCAGCTACCTGATATTTATATTTCTCTAACTACTGCCAAATCTAAGTGTAAGGCCATTCTCCCACGTAGGGCATAATTATTCCTGATGAAACCATTGTACATGTAGTAGGCAGGAGCAAGATGTTAGTTCTAGGTTGCAGACTTCCCATAGATAGATTCAGTAGCATACTTTAAGAAGGTACTAACTTGCAAGCCCTATTCTGTGAGAGAGGCGAATAAGAAAACAGTAAATAAACTATACTGTGTGACTTTTACGTTTTAACAAACAACAATAATTCAAGAAAAGATGTGCTGAGCTTCCAGAAAGAAAGTATTCATGCATTTGTAAAGGTTCATGATTGAATGAGCTTTCATCCGAAGTTAACAGTGTTTTGCTAACTCTGGACAAAGAATAAATCAAGAAAAGATGTGTTGGATTTCCAGAAAGAACATATTCATGCATTTATATAGTGCAAAAGAGAACCTCCACTGCAATTGCAAATTCTAACGAGCCTATCCATACCATGTTATCTCATTTTTAGAAGAGTAAACACCATTTAGAACCCCAGAAATTCCACAACAGAATCTCAAAGGCAAAGGAAAAGGTTTACTTGTCTGAAGATAATACGTTCAGAGTTTGTTCTCGACAAACTGATCTATGACCCATACAAACTCACACAGATGACTGCGTGAGTTGGAATATTTGGATCTAGATAAACACTTAGTGTGGGTAAGGTGCGCTACTAATTAGGCTACTATACTTGTTATTTCTTTTTGGCGATGTTGGTATAGCATGTGCATAGCAGTGTTACTGAACTTATTTTAGCGACAAGACAAGCAGTACAGACGAGTGACAGGTCCATGTTGCTGGTTAAAAATATAATACACGGCAACCAGTGCACATTCAAAAACCAGAGCAAGTGTATGGGTTTCATAGATATTAATAGGTTGCATAAACAGAGAAGCAACAGTTTTATAGGGTAGAAGACTGATCACAGAGACACGAAAAGTGGTTCAAACTAAGGGGTATCAGTCACTTAATTATAGCAAGTATTTTCCCTAACATGGGAATCTGCTAAGAGTATAGGTTAACCCTGAAGCAAATCGATGGTTAACTTAACTAAAGCTAGCTCCTATTTTTCTGATCCTATTTTTCTGAACTAAATATCAAGTAAAAAGTAGCAGTCACTCATAAATTATTTGACTAAGATTTCTTCATGGGATCCCCTAGTCCAGGGTTGTACCTGATGTTGATGGGGATTGAATTTGGTTTGTGTAGCTCCGTGCATCGATCTAGACAGCGGGTGGCGATAGTCTCAATATGGCGTGCCAGCCCTATGTGCCCGTGGCAAAGAAGACGCCTGCGAGATTGCCGGAGATGCTCTGCTCCTGCCGGAGGCGCCAGTGAAGTCGAAAAATGCCTTCATCTGCGCCTCCATCATGCCGAACCGCGTCAAGAAGCTGAACTCAATGCCAGTTTGCTTGCCGTGATAACGGCGTCGTCACCTTTGTTACTTTGGGGCTGAAATTATTTTCGGAGGTCTTCCCGTGTAGCTTTTTGACTTTCCAACAACAACCTGTAGTGATATATGATCAAAAGAAAAATTAAATTATTAGCCAAAGATAGCAGAGTGATAGTGCTTTAGGATTTAACATTTTCATGAACATTGGGTAAGTATGCTTGTAACCCAAAAAGGGATCAAAGTGAAAGTGTGAAACACTTCTTCATATAGTTATGAATTGTAAGAATGTGGTCAGCATTCACTAAACTCACTTAGATTGTTCTGGACAATATTTTATCCTTCCTTCCCTAACCGAAAATTCAGCTAATGAAGGGAAGAAAGAAAATCAGTACTGAAAGACTGAAACTTCCAATCCATTTCCTACATCAAATCAGAGAAATAAACCGGACTGTCAACTATAACAATCAGTGAAATAGGAATTTTCTGTTGTTCCTCTTGCAAGACAACATAAGGACATTCAAGTTTAGTAATTTGCGTAGCTAAACAGGAAAGCACGTGATGTCCATCTGGTATCTTCTTGATAGAAAGCTTAATAACCGGCAACCTTACAACAATCAGATAGCAACAACTCACAAAAGAGTTAAGAGGAATTTCCACCCTACCTTGATAAGATTGGTGTAGGAGTCAAATCCGTTGTCGGCGTCCTGGCCGGTCTCAGCCGGCAGCAACTGCAGGTTTTGGCCGCTGTAGTGGAGGAAGAGGAAGTCCAGATCAAGTGACCTCCCTAGAATTATTTAAGCAAAGACCTTTGAGCAGGTAAATACAGACGAACTGCAGCGCATCGATACATGAGAACTACACATTTGCATAATCTGCAAGACAGCCATGCTAGCATATCTACGAAGCATGGAACACAATATGTGAAATCAAAACTCTTTCTACTGCGCCCTTTCTTCTGTTCTTCCACAGGTAAGCGAATAACCACCACTCATTTCAATTTTCCCAATATTCTAGTAGGAAACTATTCATAGTTCATGGAGATTTTTTTAAAAATTAAGCAAAGCCAACTCTGTATAATAAACTATGAATTAAACATGTATACCAGTGGGAGATAGAAACGATCGCAATCACTTGTTCTGTTATCAGGCACTGGAGCTGCTACTGCTGATTGTTGGAAGACCAGTTGGCCAAGTTGCCAAAATAAAATTCCAAGATGCCCAATCAACACGAGAGAGGCTGAGCAACGACACAGTTTGCTCACCAAAGCCTTGATGGAGCTCCCATATTTGCCCTGGTTCTGCAAACAACAACAATAAAGTTCAGAATCACAGCTCTGTGATTGCATTTGCGATATGATTCATAAGGAACAACACCTCCTTTGTCTGCTCACTGCAACACGCATCAATAACACACTACTCCACTATTCGTACAACTGAACTACAGAGTTGCAGAAATTTGAGCATAAATTTCACACCCAACTGAATTGAACTGGACTGAACATGTGTGGTATAATGCGTATGAATCAACCAACCAATTCGGCTTTTCCTTGTCCTTTCTGTAGAACACGATGGGGACATTTGATGAAGTTGGAAAGCAGAGTTCAGAGTTCATTCTGTAGGTTTAGTATAACATATCAAGATGCAAATGCAATCACATCAATCGCACAGATAATATGAGTACGATATTTCCTTATGAATAGGAAAAATCAATTACTATGAGTTGTTGTTCAAGCAAATTTTCACTATGGGCAAAACAATGTGCAGGGCAAAATAATGTGCAAGCAAAATAGAGTTACGTGAACATACCATGAAGGCTACAAGTGTAAGGATAGGATATGCTGTTTACCTTGGCTATGACGGAGGCTAGCCTCCGTGGCGGTCCGGGCGTGGTAGGACGGCGGGGGAGTGCTGGTCGGGACGGCGGCGGCGCCCTCCTGCAGGAGGCGTCCTTGGGCGTGCCCGGCTGGAGTGTTAATCTCAGATTATTAACATTTTGTCTGCTTTACAACATGAAGTGGTATCTAACTTTCAAGGCAAAACTTACTTGGGAAGGCCTTATCCATGTAACTAACCTGCGAATATACTTGCATAGTAGCATAAGCGCACTGATTAGTACAATAGAATTGGTGTTGTAATTTTCCTAATTCTCGCAACCTCATGAATTCGAACAAACATGTACAGAGTAGAAGATGATATATGATCATAGCACAACTTCCATAAGATCAGAAGAAAAAGGAGAGCATGAGAACATGAGACGAACCGAGCGGGTGCTCCAGGAGTTCTTGGCCATCGATATATCTCTTCCTGTGAAGATTGTTTTTATTATAAAGAACAACACCACAAAATTCATTATGCATTAAAAGTGTAAAAGGTGAGGGAGATTGACAGTAAAACGTATACATGTACAGTCGTATCAATATGTAGAGGAGAGAAAGGAGGAAGGTGCCTGACAGCGTGAAGTAGATTCCCAACAGAAAGTAAGTGTATTTTCTCATGTAAACTCTAATCAGTATTACTGATACTTAAATCAAATTTGGAGGTCCTGTGCAGGCACATACCAGTACCACACACATGCTTTCGGTACGGGTCTGCTGTGACATGCAGGCATTTTTCAGCCGGTTCATCGCAAAACATTGAGAGGACGGAGGAGAAGGCATTCGTGACAGCGAGAGAGGATTGAGGCGAGGACGCAGGGACTGACCTCACGGGTTGATGGACGGCGACACGAAAGCCGGAGGGAGCCGACCGTGTCTGCACTCACGCTCCTACCAACAACGACGGCGCCGTGGACCAGCTCAGCCGCTCGAGGTCCTCCTGGGTCGACCTGGGAGGGAAAGAGAGCACGGGACGGCCGCACTCGACGCCGTCTTCTGAGATGAAGAGGAAGAGGCGCTGAGGCGGTTGTACGCTGAGGTGGGAGGAGAGGCCGCGACGACCACGCGCAGGAGCAGCAGAGGCGGCGGCGACCATGCGCAGGAGCAGCAGAGGCGGCCGCTGCGGGATCGCGGGAGGGGGGAGAAAATTTGGGGCGTGAGCGCGGCGGCGGCGGCGGCAACCCTTGCCGATGTGAATGAAAAACGAGAGAGATTGGAGTGGAAAGGAGAGGTTGCGTGCGACTGGAGAGAAGGGGTGGAGTTCAAGGCGTTTTCACGTTCTCTCTCTTTCTTCCAGACGAAGCGACGACTTGACCGACGCGCCTAGCAACCAATCCCGCGTCGTGTTCTGTTTTTCTCTTTTCTTTTCACTGTGTTCCTATGCCGACGTGGCATGCGCGAGCAAGCGTGCTTGATGCACACGTTAATGCTTCTCGATACGAGCTGCTGCCAGTCGACAGCTTGTTAGCGAGCGGGGCGTGTGAGTGCAGGAGCACTCCGGCGTGCCATGTGGCGCGCTCCAGTGCTTGCACATATCGCGCGGCGGGCGTTTACCTCATCAGAACGGTTATTTTCCTTTTTTGTTTATTGTAGATTTTTTGTTTTTCAGGTATTTCGTTGTTGGTTTTTCAGGAGCATGTGCTTTTTGCGCTTTTACGTGTTCTCCCCCAAAAGTAAAGCAGCACAATTGTGCTTCACGTGACGCACAGTTATGCTTCTAGCATGAAAGCACAACTATGCTTCCTCAAAAGTGAAGCAGAATTAGTGCAATTTTGAAGCACGGGTTAATACAGTTTTAAAGCACATATTTCACCTAAGTTTTGAAGCACGAGTTAGTACAGTTTTAAAGTACATATTTCATCCATAAAAAGTTTGTCAAAACCTATCAATATGGTATCTTGTTTTGAAGATCTCGACGCAGGAGTGCAAAGGTGAAAATGGTTCGTAATTTAGACGCCAACAAGAAATAAATCATTTTTTAATCAAATCTATGAAAAGGCACAAATAAATCCACTCATCTCTCCCTGTGCGCGGGAAAATATCTGTCAAAAACTCCCTGATTGTGACGAGTGACACACATGGGATGTGAGCCTTGTCATCACTAGAGTCTGAGTGATCTTTGCAACATGCACCCCTTAGAGCAACTCTAGCAGACCCCGCATCTCGCCCCGACCCGTAAAATAACCGCCAAAATGCGGGTCGGGGCAAAAAAACCAGCCCGATCAGACCCCGCATCCCGCCCCGGCCCGCAAAAAGTTTTAGGGGGCACGGCAAAATCCCGACCCCAATCCGGGAAAATGTGGGTTTCGCCCCCGCGGCTGCGGTGCCCTGCATATAAGCGGAAGCGGTTGGTGGGAGGACATTTCATCCCGGCTTTCTCCCACCAACCACCTCTGCTCCCCCCCCCCCCCTCACGCCGCCGCCGGCCGCCGCCCAAGATTCCTGCGAACGCAGCCGGCAGGAGCACGCCGGAAGGCCGCCACGCGGACGAGGCCTCCCCTCCCCCCTGCGTCGGCGGGCCGCCGGATTTGCAGATCTGCAGCACTTCATCCCGGCCCGCCGGATTTGGCTTTTTTCGGCTGCCGGTTGCGGCCTCCGGCAATGGAGTGGTCGGGGAGCCTCTCCCGCAGCTCAGGCAAGGGCGCATCGCCGCATGCAGGTACGGGTTCGTCCGCCCGCCGCCGCCGAAGGTTTGCGGGCATGGACTCGTCCGGCCATCCACCGGGCTCGGCGCTCGCGCATCGTCTTTGTGGCTTGCCGATGCCGCTCATAGAGTGCGACGACTGCACGCGGAAAGTGCTGCGGCTCACTTCGAGCACGCCGAAGCACCCCTGATGGGTGTTCTTCAAATGCGAAAACGACGGGATACGTGCACTTGCAGTAGCTCGTTTCATAGTTCATTCTCTAGTTCAATTGCGGTAGCTCACTTCGAGCTTGCTCATTCTTTTGTGTAGGATGACGAATGCTCATTTTGGTTTTGGGAAGGACAATACATTGATTTGTTGATAGAAAGAAACTTAATAAATGTTAGTGCACTCCTTAGTACAATTGAAGGCAATGATGCGGCTGCATGTGCAACTAGAGGGGAAGCAACATCTACTTCTTCCGAACCAAAGATGAAGAAAAAAGAATGCAAAATCAAGAATCCACAGATCAACAACGAATGCATGGAGAAGTATTAGTCTAACTAGTGGGAGCAGTTATGGAAGTTGGAAATCTTCTAAAATGCATACTTGTAGTTCTTGTTTTCTTTGGTCTTGCTATTCTAGCAAAGATTTGGTGATATCTTTTGTATCCAATGTTGTTAAATAAGAAAAGCAATGCAATATGCAAGATCAAATTAAGTTGCAAATTTAAGTTTTGCGGGCCGGGAGGAGCTGCGCCCGATCAGACGCCGCAACCCCAACCCGTAAAAAAAGATATTCCGGGAATATCCTTTTTTACGGGTCCATTATGCAGGGTCTTCATATGCGGCCGTCCGCGCTGGCCTGCAAAGGCATTTTTCCGTGACCTGCAAAAACGTTTTGCGGGTCAGGTGGATGCGGGGTCTGCTAGAGTTACTCTTAACTACTGATTTCGGAGTTTCCTACTAGATGGGCATGTGTGCATTGGATTTTGACTCCGGCCGAATCGAAGCTATGTCCGTGGCATATAACTTGGATTAGTCTTGAGACGTCCTATTTGGAGCTCAGTAAGACGAATAACTGCCCAAACACATAGCTTTTGTGCTTGTATAAGTGTTCGTGCAATCTTTGAAGAAAATCAAGCATTTTCAAACAATGCTCATGCAACTAAAAACATATTAACAGATTTTAGTAAAATATTCATGTAAATTGAGAAGAATGGAACACACTTTTTTAAAACATATAATTATAAAATAATTATATTTTAATGTGATAATTTTATGATTATTTTATAGTTATGTGAACAATATTATTTTAAATTGTGTTGTGTTCTTCTAAATTTACATGAACACTTTACTAAAATTTGTTATTATTTTTAAAACTGCACTAGCATTGTTTGAAAAAATGTGTGATTTCTTCAAAGATTGCACGGGCACTTTTTCGAAAAATGATCACCTTGCTTAAATTACTTCGCTGCCACCTGCGTCATCCCCTGGTTCACGTCCAGTAGCGCGTCCGTGACCGGCGCGAGGTCGGGTTAGATGAATAGCTCATTTTCTCGAAACCGACGGCTAGCCAAGAAGGGTGCACCATGCGCTGATCGGCCATAGAGTCACAGAAGAACGTGCATCTCATTCCACGCAAAAGCTGCTGCACGCGGCGGCGAAGATCCTCTTGGGACACTGCCTGGAGAGCTCGGACGGTGGACAATGCCACGGTGTAGGGAACCCGGGAACCCGGGAAGGCCTAGCCACTCCAGTGGTTGCGAGAGGGAACCCGGGACAGCTTCAAGGGGAACATGGCGCCGTTGCGCGCCGGAGAGCTGGATCTCGTATCCTAACGTGGTTTTGGTTGAGCGGGATGATGTATGAGAGCAAGTATATTAAGGTGATATAAGCGGGTTGTAAGACATAAAATACTATATCTTTGTTGAGTTAGATGAAAGAGAAGAGAAGAAATAAAAATAAGCGGTGTGTAGATTTATAGTCGGTTGTAGCACGGGCTCGAAGAAGATATGTGAGTGTATGATGGGCCATGTGATGAAAAACTAATACTTCCTTATAGCTCATTATTATACATGTTGGCTATTACTTACATTGGCTATAGAGATGGTATGACAACATGTTATAGCCACGGATCAGCTATATTATTAACCATGCTCTGAGAGGCACAAGGTACACGTATTTATAGCATATGTAGCAGTAGAGGTGTCTACTGTAACTGGGTAGTAAATCAACGCTACCTGTTAATTGAATTTCTATGTTGGAAATAGGGGTTGCATCGGGAACCCAAGGTCTAGTTTGATTGCTTTCTCGCTGCATCCTAGCTTGCTCACCCCGGCTCAACGGAGGCTGGTTGAGAAAAATACAGGCGAAAAACTAACATCTACACATTGTTTGGTTACTCGCATCTAGTCCTCTTAGTTGATTCGGACCATGCAACTACACGGAGTTTGGTTGTATACACGGGATGTGATTAAGAGCTTAGACTTACACTTAACACACACACTATGCCTCACGACTGCGGTGGATGGTGACTGCGGCGCCGTGGTGAACAAGTTGGTAGTGTCGCCGCCAAAGAGAAAGTATGTGCGAAGGAGCGCTGAGGCAGAGGATAGGGGAGGAGAAATGCAGTGCGTGTCGGACCATGGCAACTGCGATGGATGGTGGTCGTTGCTCCGCGTCCGACATGATGAGCACAGAGTCGTGCGCGAACGACCCCGTCAGTGGCGTGGTGAACTAGTTGCTAGCCTTGTCACCGCAGAGAATGTCCGCACGGAGATAGAGGACAGAGGGGGAGAAATACAGTGCTCGCAACATGGCAGCGTTAGTGCAGTAGGACGAGAGAGAGGCTGCCGAGATGACCTATGCCGGAAATGACTCCATTGTAGTTTGATGCGGGCAAGAAGGTCAAGAGGAACAACGTCGGCATCGAGAGAGATGAATAGAAAGGTTTTAAGGTAGAGGACAGAGGAGAAAAAAATACAGTGTGCACGCCATGGCGACTTCAGTGCAGTAGGATCATGTAGAGAAGACCGATATGAACGACGGCGACGATGATGCCACTGCAGCAAGACGCGAGAGAGGAGATCGAGAGAAACCACGCCAGCCTAGAGGAATGATTAAGCAGTGTCTTAAATCACACGACACATATGCATATATACAATCATGAGAGGAAGATGTAGATCTTCTCATTTGTGATCGTCGAAACAGAAAACTTGCAAACCGAATGTTGTGTAGAACTGCGAGATTAGACTACTGGTACAAGGAATTTTGAACAAACAATCGTGCGCGATGAATTTGAAAAAAATCGTCCAAAATAACTCCAAATGTGAATACAAAATTGAGCATTTACGCTCAATGAAACTACGAACCGGTCGCAAAAATGGATCCGTAACATCGATGTGCATAGAGAAGACTGGATGTGAACACGGGCGTATATTGGCTATGTATGGGACACCCATTAATCACTATTAGCAGGAAACAACTAGCAGAAAGATGGATGAACACACTTTCACTCCTTGCTCTTCAGTACGTTCGTGTAGAGCTTATCTCGAATCGAAGCTGTAACACCCTGGTTTTTGGCTCTTTCTTTTTCTTTTTGATTTGTTTGATTTTTGCTTTGATTTCTTTTAGAGTAGTTCAATGGACTTGAAACCTGGGAGATCATCATCATTTCTTCTCTCAAGTGGTTTATCATTCCCAATTCTCTCCCAAGATCTTGCCAGTTTCCATTCTAGCCCATCTACCAAATTCTTTTTCTCAGGAGAATCCCTTTTTCTATTAAAGGAATATCCCTGTCTGGCCTAGGTTGTGAAGCAACCTATGTTTCTGTCTTCCATAAAATTCCCAAATAATTCTAATAAATTGTTTAGATCATATATGCCCCAAATATGTCGAAACTTTCCTTTCCTATCCCAAAAATAATTCACCAATACTCATTCTTTAATTTTTTCCATAGTGGCACTTTGTGAATTAAGTGACACCTATCCTTTATATTATCATTCTTGGATGTTTTACAATCATTTTATAGCATTTTATATCATTTTTTGGGACTAACCTATTGACATAGTGCCCAGGGCCAGTTGCTGTTTTTTGCTTGTTTTCTACATCGCAGGAAATCAATAAAAAACGGAGTCCAAATGCAGTGAAACTTTTTGTGGATTTTTTTGGACCAGAAGATACCAGATGGGCCAAAGAAGTGCCAGAGGGGTGCCCCGAGGGGGGCACAACCCACCTGGGTGCGCCTGGGGGCCCAGGAACGCCCTGGTGGGTCATGCCCACCTCGGTGGTCCCCCGCACCGCCTTTTTGCTAAATAAATATCCCAATATTCCAGAAACCCTAAGGGAGTCGACAAAAATCAATTCCAGCCGCCGCAAGTTCTAGAACCACCAGATCCAATCTAGACACCATCACAGAGGGGTTCATCATCCTCATTGGTGCCTCTCTGATGATGCGTGAGTAGTTCATTGTAGACATACGGGTCCGTAGTTAGTAGCTAGATGGCTTCCTCTCTCTCTCTTTTGATTCTCAATAGAATGGTCTCTTGGAGATCTATTTGACGTAACTTTTTTTGCGGTGTGTTTGTTGGGACCCGATGAACTTTGAGTTTATGATCATATCTATGCTTTTATCCATGAAAATTATTTGAGTCTTTTGATCTCTTATATGCATGATTACTTATAGCCTCGTATTTCTTCTTCGAATCTTTGGTTTAGTTACGCAAAGGAACCTCAAGATAATATTCAAGAAGTACGAAGCAACTAAGCTTGGGGATGCCCCCGAGTGGCATCCCCTCTTTCTTCTAACAACCATCGGTATTTTACTTGGAACTATATTTTTATTCATCACATATTATGAGTTTTGCTTGGAGCTTCTTGTATGATATGTGTCTTTGCTTGTTTTGCTTTTTATTTTAAGTCATGAATCCTTGATGGACACACCTATTTGAGAGAGCAAAAATTATCTTATGACTTGTTAGAATTGCTCCTATGATTCACTTAAATTTTTTAGAGCCTTGGAATTGCTCTAGTGCTTCACCTATATCTTTTTGAGCATGGTGTGATTTGTTATCTTTGAAGAAATCCTCTCATGCTTGACTTAGATTAATTTGAGAGAAATAAATATGATGCTCATGTTCTTCACTTATATTTGTTTGAGCTTATAAAAAAGCAACATATGAAACTAGTCCCAAAGTGATAGATATCCCAGGAGGATATAATACAAACTTTCATGAAGATCATTGGACAAAATAAACTTAATTCTTTGTAATAGTTTTGAGACAAATGATTGTGATATGTGAGTCATGTTGATGAATAATTATGATTTAGTAAGAATATTGGTGTTAGGGTTTGTGATTCCCTATGCAAGCACGAAAGTCAATAGCTATGCAATGAAATTACATCCTACTTGTGGTGCATTATTCGGTATTAGTTATGCTTAATGCTCGCTTATGAGATTTTTCGTTTCTTGGTTAGATGCTTCCCAATCTTTTGCTAGCCTTCATTTGCACTAAGTATGATCACTACTTGTGCATCAAAAATCCTTTAAACCAGTTTTTGCCACATGAGTCCACTATACCTACCCATATGCGGTATTTTCGTGCCGTTCTAAGCAAATTTGTATGCGCCATCTCTAATTTTCAAAATAAATTTCTCTTTTGTGTGCTCGTACCGCTCATGAAACGGTAGGGGGTGGCTAATATATTTCCATGCTAGATGTGTTATTCTCAAGATGAGTGTTTATTCACTTGTCATTGCACGAGAGTACAACAAAGGTATTAGGGATGCCCAGTCTCGAAATGAAAAATGAATTTACTTTATGTTGTCAAATAATAAATTCCTTGGAAAGTGTTGTTATTAAAGGCGCCATGGATACGGTTAGCCATGGAAAATGAAAGTATGGTGGAAAAAGGAATAAATTTTATTCTCAGTTTGGGAACCGCCTATGATATATCTAGCATGGAAAGTATTGGGAAGTACTCGATCGTTTTCGTTGACAGGAAAATCATGCCACCCAAAATGTTTTTATCTCTATCTTTTCCGCTTTGAGCTTTGGCAGCTCTACAAATCCCTACTTCCCTCCGCGAAGGGCCTTTCGATTTACTTTATGCAATTTTTATTTTTATTTGAGTCACCGTCTTCTCTTATAAAGCACCAACTAAGGGGCACTATGATCGTACTTGAGCATTGGGTGTAGCTAATATGTGAGTGTGTTTCATGAATGGATCAATGACTGAGCATAATGGGCTAGGGATAACTTGCTTTAGTATTGATATTTTGAAAGACATGGTTTTTGGTTGATATGCTTGAGTGTTAAAGTCCTCATGTCAAAACTGGACTATTTCTTTGTACCATATAAAAGTCCAAATGTCCATGCTACAAAGAAAAGAATATGTGGATGCTGATACATCTCCATTGTATCTATAATTTTTTATTGTTCCATGCTATTATATTATCATTCTTGGATGTTTTACAATCATTTTATAGCAATTTTATATCATATTTTGGGACTAACCTATTGACATAGTGCCCAGTGCCAGTTGTTGTTTTTTGCTTGTTTTTTACATTGCGGGAAATCAATATCAAACGGAGTCCAAATGCAGCGAAACTTTTTGTGGATTCTTTCTGGACCAGAAGACACCAGATGGGCCAAAGAAGTACCAGAGGGGTGCCCCGAGGGGGGCATAACCCACCTGGACGCACCTGGGGGGCCAGGCACACCCTAGTGGGTTATGCCCACCTCGGTGGCCTCCCGCACCGCCTCTTTGCTCTATAAATACCCGAGTATTCTAGAAACCCTAGGGGAGTCGACGAAAATCAATTCTAGCCGCGCCAAGTTCCAGAACCACAAGATCCAATCTAGACACCATCATGGACGGGTTCATCATCCTCATTGGTGCCTCTCCGATGATGCATGAGTAGTTCATTGTAGACCTACGGGTCCGTAGTTAGTAGCTAGATGGCTTCCTCTCTCTCTTTCGATTCTCAATACAATGGTCTCCTGGAGATCTATTTGATGTAACTCTTTTTGCGGTGTGTTTATTGGGATCCGATGAATTTTGAGTTTATGATCAGATCTATGTTTTTATCCATGAAAGTTATTTGAGTCTTTTGATCTCTTATATGCATGATTACATATAGCCTCGTACTTCTTCTTCGAATCTTTGGTTTAGTGAATTAGGCCAACCAGATCGATTTTTCTTGCCATGGGAAGAGGTGCTTTGTGATGGGTTTGATCTTACTGTGCTTGATTCCAGTGACAGAAGCTGAACCGACACGTATGTATCGTTGCCATTAAGGATAACAAGATGGGGTCTATTTCTACATAAATAGATCTTGTCTACATCAGGTCATCGGTCTTATTGCATTACTCTGTATTTCCAGGAACTTAATACACTAGATGCATGCTAGATAGCAGTCGATGTGTGAAGTAATAGTAGTAGATGCAGGCAAGAGTCGGTCTACTAATCTTGGCCGTGATGCCTATATAATGATCATTGTCTGGATATCGTCATGATTATTTGAAGTTCTATCAATTTCCCAACAGTAATTTGTTTATCCACCGTATGCTATATTTCTCGAGAGAAGCCACTAGTGAAACCTACGGGCTCCGGGTCTATTTTCTCATCATATACTTTCAGATCTATTTTGCTATTTGCCTTTTTATTTATTTGCAACTTTTATTTTCAGATCTATTAATCCAAAAATACAAAAATACCTTGCTGCTATTTTTATTTATTTATTTTATCTCGCGTTCCCGCGAGATCTATTTATCCAATCTACTACAATTTTACCTGTGAGGGATTGACAACCCCTCTCTTACGCCGGGTTGCAAGTATTTGTTCTTTGTGTGCAGGAGTTGTTTACGTGGTGTTGCGTGGTTCTACTACTGGTTCGATAACCTTGGTCTCATCACCGAGGGAAATACCTACCGTTGCTGTGCTGCATCATCCCTTCCTCTTTTGGGGAAATACCGACGTAGTTCAATCAAACATCAAAAGGAATTTCTGGCGCCGTTGCCGGGGAGACATCATAAACATCTACCAGGTTCCTATTCACAAATCTCATCTCCTTGCAATTTACATTATTTGCCATTTGCCTCTCGTTTTCCTCTCCCTCACTTCACAACCATTTGCCGTTTTATTCGCCTTCTTTCCGTTTTCCTTTTTCGTGTCAGATCTCTTGTTTGCTTGTGTTGCCATGTGTCTCTTATTTGCTTGCAACTTCGCTTCCAAAAAATCTTTTGATATGGATCCTCATCCACTTGCTAATCTTTTTAAAAGACCAAATTATAATGAACCAATTTCTAGTAAGTTGAGTGCGCTAGATTACCTTTATGAAGTTTTCTTGGGATTCATGAATCTGAAAATTGTGATGAAGTGTTAAAAGAAGGAATTTATAAAGTTATTCATGATAGCTCCTTGGATGAAAAGCATGATTGCAATGATGTTATTATAAATTCTATTAATGTCCACTACTTATTGCAATGATCATGATTGGGGTGATAATGATTCTTATGATCTTGAAAATTTATTTAAACCTCATGATGAATTTGCTGGCGATAATAGTAAACGTGGGTTTGGAAGAGTGTCAACTTTAGCTAAAAATAATCCCACATATTTGGAGAGAGTTCAATATTTTGAAATTTTTGTTAAAAGTGGGCTTGGAGATGTCATGACTTTATTTGATGATAATCCCACTATTTTGGAAGAGTGTCAACTTTGCATGCATGTGGATCATGAAGAGAAAATGTTATGTGATAGTTATATTGTTGAATTTGAATATGATCCTACATGTAATTATTATGAGAGAGGAAAATATGGTTGTAGAAATTTTCATGTTACTAAATTACCTCTCATTATGTTGAAATTGTCACTGTTTTATTCCTCTCCCTACCATATGCTAAATATTTCTTGTCTTGATAATTTGTTTGCTTATAAAATTCCTATGCATAGGAAGTATGTTAGACTTAAATGAGTTTGTCACATGTTTTATGATGCTCTTTCTTTCAATCCTTATCTTTATGTGAGCATCAATAGAATCTTATGCCTAGCTAGGGGCGTAAAACAATAACGCTTGTTGGGAGGCAACCCAATGAATAAAATTTATTTTTTCTTTTTCTTTCTGTTCTCAAGTGTTTGAACAATTATGCCTCTGTTATGATTGTGTTTTTTTTTGTTTGAGTGTTTGTGCCAAGCAAAGCCTTTGGGATCATATTGGGAGATAGTTGATTTGACCTTGTTGAAAAACAGGAACTTTTGCGCTCAGAAAAATAATTTTCATAAATCACATAAACGTGATTTTGCTCTGATGTTTTTACACAAGATTGATATACAAATTGCCCACGTTGTCCTAATTTTTCAGAATTTTTGGAGTTACACAAGTATACGAAGTTCCCTGATTGCTACAGACTGTTCTGTTTTTGACAAATTCTGTTTTCTTTGCGTTGTGTGCTTGTTTCGATAAATCTATGGTTTCCTTTGAAGAGTTTTCCATAGAAATGTTAGAATACAGTAGATACAATGCAAAAACAAAATATGAATGGGTTTGCAACAACACTTATAGTAGTGATTTGTTTTCTTATACTAACGGATCTCACGAAGGTTTTGTTGAGTTTTGTGTGATTGAAGTTTTCAAGTTTTGGGTGAGATCGCGATGGATGAAGGAATAAGGATTAGCAAAAGTCTAAGCTTGGGGATGCCCAAGGAACCCCAACATAATATTCAAGAAGTACCAAGCAACTAAGCTTGGGGATGCCCCCGAGTGGCATCCCCTCTTTCTTCTAACAACCATCGGTATTTTACTTGGAACTATATTTTTATTCGTCAAATATTATGAGTTTTGCTTGGAGCTTCTTGTATGATATGTGTCTTTGCTTGCTTTGCTTTTTATTTTAAGTCATGAATCCTTGATGGACACACCTATTTGAGAGAGAAAAAATTATGATATGACTTGTTAGAATTGCTCCTATGCTTCACTTAAATTTTTTAGAGCCTTGGAATTGCTCTAGTGCTTCACCTATATCTTTTTGAGCATGGTGTGATTTGTTATCTTTGAAGAAATCCTCTCATGCTTGACTTAGATTAATTTGAGAGAAATAAATATGATGCTCATGTTCTTCACTTATATTTGTTTGAGCTTATAAAAAAGCAACATATGAAACTAGTCCCAAAGTGATAGATATCCCAGGAGGATATAATAAAAACTTTCATGAAGATCATTGGACAAAATAAACTTAATTCTTTGTAATAGTTTTGAGACAAATGATTGTGATATGTGAGTCATGTTGATGAATAATTATGATTTAGTAAGAATATTGGTGTTAGGGTTTGTGATTCCCTATGCAAGCACGAAAGTCAATAGTTATGCAATGAAATTACATCCTACTTGTGGTGCATTATTCGGTGTTAGTTATGCTTAATGCTCGCTTATGAGATTTTTCGTTTCTTGGTTAGATGCTTCCCAATCTTTTGCTAGCCTTCATTTGCACTAAGTATGATCACTACTTGTGCATCAAAAATCCTTTAAACCAGTTTTTGCCACATGAGTCCACTATACCTACCCATATGCGGTATTTTCGTGCCATTCTAAGCAAATTTGTATGCACCATCTCTAATTTTCAAAATAAATTTCTCTTTTGTGTGCTCGTACCGCCCATGAAACGGTAGGGGGTGGCTAATATATTTCCATGTTAGATGTGTTATTCTCAAGATGAGTGTTTATTCACTTGTCATTGCACGAGAGTACAACAAAGGTATTAGGGATGCCCAGTCCCGAAATGAAAAATGAATTTACTTTATGTTGTCAAATAATAAATTCCTTGGAAAGTGTTGTTATTAAAGGCGCCCATGTATACGGTTAGCCTTGGAAAATGAAAGTATGGTGGAAGAAGGAATAAATTTTATTCTCTGTTTGGAAACCGCCTATGATATATCTAGCATGGAAAGTATTGGGAAGTACTTGATCGTTTTTGTTGACAGGAAAAGCATGCCACCCAAAATGTTTTTATCTCTATCTTTTCCGCTTTGAGCTCTGGCAGCTCTACAAATCCCTACTTCCCTCCGCGAAGGGCCTTTCTATTTACTTTATGCAATTTTTATTGTTATTTGAGTCACCGTCTTCTCTTATAAAGCACCAACTAAGGGGCACTATGATTGTACTTGAGCATTGGGTGTAGCTAATATGTGAGTGTGTTTCATGAATGGATCAATGGCTGAGCATAATGGGCTAGGGATAACTTGCTTTAGTATTGATATTTTGAAAGACATGGTTTTTGGTTGATATGCTTGAGTATTAAAGTCCTCATGTCAAAACTAGACTATTGCTTTGTACCATATAAAAGTCCAAATGTCCATGCTACAAAGAAAAGAATATGTGGATGCGGATACATCTCCATTGTATCTATAATTTTTTATTGTTCCATGCTATTATATTATCATTCTTGGATGTTTTATAATCATTTTATAGCATTTTATATCATATTTTGGGACTAACCTATTGACATAGTGCCCAGTGCCAGTTGTTGTTTTTTGCTTGTTTTTTTGCATTGCAGGAAATCAATACCAAACGGAGTCCAAATGTAGCGAAACTTTTTGTGGATTTTTTCTGGACCAGAAGACACCAGATGGGCCAAAGAAGTACCAGAGGGGTGCCCCGAGGGGGGCGTAACCCACCTGGACGCATCTGGGGGCCAGGCACGCCCTAGTGGGTTATGCCCACCTCGGTGGCCTCCCGCACCGCCTCTTTGCTCTATAAATACCCCAATATTCTAGAAACCCTAGGGGAGTCGACGGAAATCAATTCTAGCCGCCGCAAGTTCCAGAACCACAAGATCCAATCTAGACACCATCATGGACGGGTTCATCATCCTCATTGGTGCCTCTCCGATGATGCATGAGTAGTTCATTGTAGACCTACGGGTCCGTAGTTAGTAGCTAGATGGCTTCCTCTCTCTCTTTTGATTCTCGATACAATGGTCTCTTGGAGATCTATTTGATGTAACTCTTTTTGCGGTGTGTTTGTTGGGATCCGATGAATTTTGAGTTTATGATCAGATCTATGTTTTTATCCATGAAAGTTATTTGAGTCTTTTGATCTCTTATATGCATGATTACATATAGCCTCGTACTTCTTCTTCGAATCTTTGGTTTAGTGAATTAGGCCAACCAGATCGATTTTTCTTGCCATGGGAAGAGGTGCTTTGTGATGGGTTCGATCTTACGGTGCTTGATCCCAGTGACAGAAGGTGAACCGACACGTATGTATTGTTGCCATTAAGGATAACAAGATGGGGTCTATTTCTACATAAATAGATCTTGTCTACATCAGGTCATCGTTCTTATTGCATTACTCCGTATTTCCATGAACTTAATACACTAGATGCATGCTAGATAGCGGTCGATGTGTGAAGTAATAGTAGTAGATGCAGGCAAGAGTCGGTCTACTAATCTTGGACGTGATGCCTATATAATGATCATTGCCTGGATATCGTGATGATTATTTGAAGTTCTATCAATTTCCCAACAGCAATTTGTTTACCCACCGTATGCTATATTTCTCGAGAGAAGCCACTAGTGAAACCTACGGCTCCCGGGTCTATTTTCTCATCATATACTTTCAGATCTATTTTGCTATTTGCCTTTTTATTTATTTGCAACTTTTATTTTCAGATCTATTAATCCAAAAATACAAAAATACCTTGCTGCAATTTTTATTTATTTATTTTATCTCGCGTTCCCGCGAGATCTATTTATCCAATCTACTACAATTTTACCTATCTTTTTACCCGTGAGGGATTGACAACCCCTCTCTTACGTCGGGTTGCAAGTATTTGTTCTTTGTGTGCAGGAGCTGTTTATGTGGTGTTGCGTGGTTCTCCTATTGGTTCGATAACCTTGTTCGCATCACTGAGGGAAATACCTACTGTTGATGTGCTGCATCATCCCTTCCTCTTTGGGGAAATACCGACGTAGTTCAAGCAAACATCAGTACGACAGTCTTATTCTTCTCCTTCTTATATATTATTGGACAACACATTATATCTAATTGTTGTTGATCTATATGTTTGCCTGTCATCCAGAAAATGATTCCCACAAGCTTGACCTGGCTACTGCGCACAGTGAAGACCTTGGCACTACAATCTGTCGACCCCGATCTGGATGAAGTTGTTAGATTCCTTAGATGCTTTCCTTGTAGGGAGAAGCTATACATCGAGGTGATGCTCCTTTCCTGTTAATTGTTAACCACAACGGAGCTCAATTTTTTGTTACTTTTACCCATGATTACAATGACAAATGTAGAATGATTTCTAAAGGAAATTTGGAGGATTTCAATACATATATTTTTTGAGATGCTAGTGTTGTATGCATTTTATTCCTTTGCCCGACATGCTTTAGTGATAAAAGTTTATCTTGAAAGATTGAAGGTGGCATTTCACTCTTTTCCTGTATTTTAGAAATCCTGCAAATCAAAGAGGCCCGAAGTGTTCAAATCTGTAGCTAGGCACTAATATGTTGTCTTCGTTTGCAGATACTAGCAGGCCCGAAAGTAGAAAATGTTGGAGAATATGACAATCCCATTGAATGCCTTGCTCTTCATCTCACAGAAATTACTTTTAACGAGTATCGTGGCACCACACCAAAAATTAAATTCGCCAGGTTCTTTGTTGAGAAAGCAAGGTTGCTCAAGGTAATGAGGTTTGCCCTATATTTACTACGCAGAAGTGAATGGATTGCTAAAGAGCGCAAGCGTCTACAGCTGAATGGAAAAGGCTCTGCACAAGCCGAATTTCAGTTTGTAACTTCATATGAAAGATTATTCAGAAGTTACTGTACCGAGCCGCTATATGACTTCTCGGTGGTTGATCCTTTCGCAGAAATAATGCATGGAAAAGATTCTGAAGAAGATGAATTTTATGTGTCTGAATAGTTTGAACCTTGTAATTCTCGAATTTGAACCTTGGAATATTTATGGTATTTTTTATATAATGTAATTGGATGCTTAATTTGGTTTTGCAATCATGTCCTGTTATAAGTATATATATGTTATTCTTCTGTACACGGAGCATAGATGTTGTCAGACAAAGCATATCACATTGCACACAGACCACAGTAGGTAACCCGTCGATGATGAATTCATCAATCGCAAACGGTTATATACCAGCAAGCGTTTGCCCACAACACACACAGCTTATTCAATCATGCTTGATGTATCCACCATTGCTCGCACAATTCGTCTTATTTGCCATGTATCACTGTGCTAGCCTCTGCCCGCGTCCCTCGGCGCGCTCTGCTCGCTGATAGGCACCATGGCACGCTCTGCTCGCCTCTGTCGGTGCGCTCTGCTCGCGTACCTCCACGCTCTCGGCTTGTGGACATCTTTTGCTTGCGTATTCAACTGCTGTATGCATATATATGGTTGCTCGCCGTTGAGGCACCGCGTAGCGCTCTGCTCGCGTCCCTGCATGAGCGCTCTGCCAGCGGTTGGGGCTTGCGCACGATCACGCTGGGGGCCCTATATGCATGCGGTTACGCCACGCGCGTGGGCACGATGCAGTTATGTGCGGCACAATGGCGTTACACACTACAAATTAGAACTGCCCTCCGGGCATGCGGATATTCCAGGCCGTTTGACTTCCCCTTTAATTCCCACACCCACGATGACACATACAGAGAGGATATCTAGCGGCACTCCAATGGAGTTAGGCGAGCATAAAGTGGAGACCCACACGAGGGAGACAGATCTCTCGATGGTGTACAACATCGACCCGGCCGTGGTGGAGGACTACATCAACACCGTGGAGCAGTTGCTTGCTCGAGACAAGTACAAGGTGGTCGGCATCGACCTTTAGTACACCGGCGGTCAACCCGGCAAAGATCAGAAGGTTGCCGTTGCCCAGTTGTGCGTGCGCCATCATGTCCTCATCTTCCACTACTGCATGGCCACAGAGCCTTGCGACAGTTTCGCCAGGTTTGTCAACAACACTGACTACAAGTTTGCTACGGTGGAAACCTACAATGATGAAAAGGTGCTCAAGGTTACGGGCTTGGCCTGCAAGAACCTTGTCGAAATCCGTGACCACTAAAGGGTCTGGGCAGCACCAAGAAGGACTCCCTGGTTGAACTCACCTCGGCCATCATTGACCCCTACTACGAAAAGATGAAGCAGGATGCCAACAGAACAAATCCCGTATCCTAGCAAAAGGCCTGGATGCGGCAACTAGATGAACCTCACCTCAGGTTTGTGGCCAGTATCATGTACACATGCTACGAGATGCACAGGCAGATTGTTGACATGAGGAAGTGCCTCGTTACCAAAATCGACGAGGCCAGATCGAGCCACAAGAAGAGAAGTAGCGGCAAGCGTCACAAGAAGTAGATGATGATCAGATGATCGTTTGTCCTAGGTAATTATGCATGTAATATACTATAGTTTATATTGGTGTGTGGAAATATCATGTGTGTAATAGCCATCTATGTAAATATGCATGTAATAGTTTACTTTTTTGTGTGCAAATATCACGTGTGTAGTAGCCACCTATGTAATTGGATGTTTAATTTGGTTATGCAACCATGTCCTTATAATTTGGTTATGTTGTTGTTCTGTATGCAATCCCATCGCACAATACACACGTCTTATTAGCAGCAATCGTCTGAGTCGGTCTTCGCACAGATGATTGATTATAGACCTGTTTGCCGCGTATCACACACATCTTGTGAAATGGAATCGTTTCTGTTCTCTTGGCTCAACGCAAACAGTTCATCCGAGTGAACCGTTTCCCCCTATCGCACACACTTTGATCTGGCTGACCATTTCTTTTGTTCCGCCTAATTACAAACAGTTCATCCGAGTGAACTGTATGCCGTATATCGCACACACCTTCATATGCCTGCCCGTTTCTGTTGTTCCGCCTCATCACAAACAATTTATCAGAGTGAACTATATGCCATATGTCGCACATGCATTCAACCGGCTGCCCGTTTCTATTGTTCTGCCTCAGCACAAATAGTCCATTGAACTCAACTGTATGCCCCGCATCGCAAACGTAACTAAAATATGAACTGTGTTTGATGTCTCCGCCATCGCAAACGTTTTGCATCTTTTTTGATGGCTTTTTTACATCCCCGGTTGCGATTGATGCATCGCACACAGTTTCGTCAAAGGGCCTCTGATCGTAGTGTCGCGTTAGCAGCATCCTGCAGTAGTGGAAGGAAGAAAGGAGATTAGGGAGGAGCTTAGTGGAGATAGAAGAAGATAGCACGTACTGGGTGCGTACTAGCTCGTATCCCCGTCCAGCCTCCTCTTGTGCAACGAACCCAGTCATGTACGCTTGATGTGGCTCAGCTCAGCTAGACTCGCTGGAAACTATCGATCTGAACATTCGCAGCGAGATAGGCCCAGAGATGCTTTGAGTTTCGTGCTATGCTGGCCCAATAGTGAACACAAAGAACCAAACAGCCCAGTTTTTCCCGCGTGGGCCTAGTTGGGCCTAATGCGTGCAACCAAACACACACTTGTATTCCGAGTGTATTGGTGGGAAGAACCACTCCATCTTGTAGTGTGTGCATTATTTCGAGAAAAGTTGATAACCATTTTGACTCAATAAATCTCAAATTGGATACCAACCCAGAAACAAAAATTCTACAGTCACTGCCAAAAAGGGCATGCACACCTTTCAAAACTTAAGTTTGGCTACTCCCTTAGTATCGATGTATAATTCATTTTAGGTTGTGCACCACGACCAAGGTGAAAGAGAAAATGAGATAACTTAATATTTATTTGCTTATTAATATCATTGCATGCAACACACTATAGCCACTGCATGACGTGCTAGGTAGTCTCAAGACATTCAAAGAACACAAGCCCCACATCTCTTATTGGTCGATTCTCTATTCAAGTCAAGAAATAAGTAATGACGTGAGAGTTAATGCACCACGGCTAAGTGTTTTGGGATTATTTGGTTTTTGAAATGTGTCTAATGCACCGGTACGAATGGAGTATCACTTAGGCTGCCATAGCTGGTACTAGTAACTGTATCATTGATACGTCTCCATCGCATCTACTTTTCCTAACGCTTTTGCTCTTGTTTTAGACTCTAGTTTGCATGATTTGAATGAAACTAACCCGGACTGGCGTTGTTTTCAGCAGAACTACCATGGTATTGTTTTTGTGCAGAAACAGAAGTTCTCGGAATGGAATAAAACTTTTTGTAGAATTATTTCAGAATATAAAAAAATACTGAAACCAAGAAGCACTGGAGGGGGTTTCCTGGCTGGCCACGATATACCAGGGCGCGCCACCCCCTCCAGGCGCGCCCTAGTGGGTTGTGGTCACCTCGTGGCCCCCCTGACCCTAGTCTCGACTCCATAAATACCTATTTTTGAAGAAATAATAGGGGAGGAAGTTTTGTCGTGTTTCACGATACGGAGCCGCCGCCACCTCCTGTTCTTCATCGGGACGCCAGATCTGGAGTATGTTTGGGGCTCCACAGAGGGGGATCTTTGGTCTTCGTCATCACCAACCCTCCATTGCCAATTCCATGATGTCCCCACCAGGAGTGAGTAATTCGTTTGTAGGCTCGCTGGTTGGTGAGGAGTTGGATGAGATTCATCATGTAATCGAGTTAGTTTTGTTAGGGCTTGATCCCTAGTATCCATTATATTCTGAGATTGATGTTGCTATAACTTTGCCATTCTTAATTCTTGTCACTAGGGCCCAAGTGCAATGATTTCAGATCTGAACCGTTTATGTTATCACCATTATATTTATGTTCTTGATCCGATCTTGCTAGTCATATGCACCTGCTATGTGTTATGATCCGTAAACCCCGGGGTGACAATAATCGGGATATTTCTGGTGATGACCGTAGTTTGAGGAGTTCATGTATTCACTATGTGTTACTGCTTTGTTCTGGTTCTCTATTAAAAGGAGGCCTTAATATCCCTAAGTTTCCTTATGGACCGCGCTGTCACGGTAGGGTAGGACAAAAGATGTCATGCAAGTTCTTTTCCATAAGCAAGTATGACTATTTACAGAATACATGCCTACATTTTATTTATGAACTGGAGCAAGTTTTGTATCGCCCTAGGTTATGACTGTTATATGATGAATATCATCCAACAAATTCACCGATCCAATGCCTATCAGTTTTCCACATATTGTTCTTGCTAAGTTACTACTTCTGATGTTACTGTTACACTTGCTACAAAATCATTGATATCACTGTTACCGTTTCTGTTACCACTGCTATCAAACTATCATATTACTATGCTAATGCTCACTTTGCTGCAGATATTTAATCTCCGGGTGTGATTGAATTGACAACTCAACTTCTAATACTTGCAAATATTCTTTGACTCCCCTTGTGTCGAATCTATAAATTTGGGTTGAATACTCTACCCTCAAAAACTGTTGCGATCCCCTATACTTGTGGGTTATCAAGACCTTTTTCTGGCGCCGTTGCCGAGGAGCATAGCTATATTTGTTGAGTCACTTGGGATTATTATCTATTTATCACTATGAAGAATCTGGAGGATACCAAAACCAAGATCGCTCCCTCTAAGATGAGGGGGGGGGGTAAGGATTTGCCATCACACTCTGCACTTGATTGACCTTCAGTTTTGAGTAAACTTGCAACACCACAACATGCTATTAATCCTGATATGTCGCAAGTTATTGATGATGCCACTTCAGCTATGAATGATGATGCTAGTACCTTGCTTGATGATGGTGTGCCACTAGGTGAATTTTTTAATGAACAAATAGCTAAAGCTAAAGATATTGAGATTGCTTAAACTGATGAAGTCTTTGAAACTGAGAATTATGAAACACCTATTAGAGCTAGCTCTCCTAGAGTTGAATTGCCTCAGACACCTGAGGGTTATGTTATGGATGAGGAGATAGCTAGAGACTTTCTTGCCTGCAATGATAGAGATGATCTTAAGAAGTTATTAAGCAAAGTGAGAGAAAAAACTTTGAATGCTAGAATGAAATGTGATCCTAAGTTTGCTACTTCACCTATATTTGTTACCGATAAGGATTATGAATTCTCTGTCAAACCAGAGTTAATTACCTTGGTTGAATCTGATCCTTTCGAGGCTATGAAACTAAAACCGTAGTGGCACATCTTACTAAACTGAATGATATAGCCACCCTTTTTGCTCATGATGAGAAAATTCCCTACTACTATATTCTCAAATTATTTCCGTTCTCATTAAAGGGTGATGCTAAGATATGGTACAACACTCTTGCTCCTGCTTATGTGCATAGTCCCCAGGATATGATTTACTACTTCTCTGCAAAATATTTTCCTGCTCATAAGAAACAAGCTGCTTTACATGAAATATTTAACTCTGTGCAAATTGAAGAAGAGATTCTCCCACAAGCTTGGGGGAGGCTTCTTCAATTGCTTAATGCTTTGCCTGATCGGCCACTTAAGAAGCATGAAATACTTGATATCTTCTATAATGGACTAACCGATGCTTCTAGGGACTTCCTAGATAGTTGTGCTAGTTGTGTTTTCAGGGAACGAACTATTGAACAAGTTGAGGAATTATTGAATAATATATTGAAAAATTATGATGATTGGACTCTTCCTGAACCACCGCCTAAATTCACTCCAAAGAAAAGGGGTATTTTATATCTCAGTCCTGAAGATATGCAAGAGGCAAAGAAATGCATGAAGGAAAAGGGTATTAAAGCTGAGGATGTTAAGAATTTACCACCTACTAAAGAAATTCATGGACTTGACACACCACCACCACAAGTGGCAGAGGTAAATTCTTTATTAAAGTTTGATGAAGGTGATATCCCCTACAATAAACATCCTAGTCAATGCTTAAATGAGTTTGACAACTACATTATGAAATAAGATCACTTCAATGTGAATGTTATGAAACAATTGAAATACAAATCTGATATGATTGCTCACTTGAGTGACTTGTTTTTTGGAATCACTAATGATGTTAGAGGTGTAGGAAAGCATGCCTCTATGGTTCAAACTCAGTTAGAACAAGTTACTCAATCTAAAAAAGAATTGCTAAATGAAATGAACAATAATATGAATGATTTTGCTATTAGAGTAGCAACTAGAGGAGGCAAAATGACTCGGGAACCGCTTTATCCTGAGGGACACCCTAAAATAATTGAACAAGAATCTCAAAGAATTAACACTGATGCACGTAGTCCTTCTAAAAAGAAAAAGAAAAAGAAAAAGAAGACTATGCATAACTCTAGTGAACCAGAGAAAGAAAAACCTTCTGAAGATAACAATGATGTCTCTATTTCCGATGCTGAAACTCAATCTGGTATTGAAAATGCACCTAGTGACAATGAAAAAGATAATGATAATGTTCATGAAGACACCTAACTAGACAATGATAAAGAACCAGATAATAATGTTGAAATAGAGCCTGTTGTTGTCTTGATAACCCACAACCTAAAAATAAACGATATGATAAAAGAGATTTTGTGGCTAGAAACATGGTAAAGAAAGAGAGCCATGGGTTCAGAAACCCATGCCCTTTCCGCCTAAACCATCTAAGAAAAAAGATGATCAAGAATTTGAATGTTTTGCTAAAATGATTAGGCTGGTCTTTTTGCGTACTCGCTTGACTGATATTTTAAAGATGGCCCCTTATGCAAAATACATGAAAGACATCATCACTAATAAAAGAAAAATACCTGAAGCTGACATCTCCACTATGCTTGATAATTATTCTTTTAAGGATGGAGTACCTAAAAACTTGGAGATCCAGGAATACCAACTATACCTTGCTCCATCAAAAGAAACTATGTCAAAACTGCTTTACACTAGTACGCGTCGGTGCTATACAAACGGTTTTTAACCCCTTTCCCGACGGCATTTGGAACCGTCGCCAAGTGAATGTGGGCGATAGGGCGGGGGTCTTCCACACGACCCAGAAATCGTCGGGGATAGGCCCTCCTGGGCCACCAAGTGAGCTCGTGTGCGATCGAGCGAGGCATCGAAACCCAATCATTTCCGTAGGTATGTACATCCCACACGATGGATCCGAGAAAAACATTTCCGTAGGTATGTACATCCCATACGGTGAATCCAAGGAATATGTCTCCGTTCGTATGTATATCACACAAAGTCAATCCAGGGAATACGTTTCCGTTCGTATGTATATCACACACAGTCAATCCAAGGAATACGTTTATGTTCTTATGTACATCCCACACAGTCAATCTAGGGAAAACGTTTCCGTTCGTATGTACATCCCACATAGTTTTATGTGTAGGCTCGTGTGTGAAAGGTGTAACTACCACACATGCTCTGCCTTGGTTAACTGTTTGCTTGTATCAACTACATCACACACGATTTGATGAAGAAAACTGTGTGGCATTGGGCTATCCATCACAAGCATTTTTACTGATAGAAACGTTTGCAAAGTTCCATGACACATTTAGCAGGTTTATTAGTTTACAATTAATAATTCCAGTATTACTCAAATTCACATTTCATATCGAACAATTGTTTGCTAATTTCATATCAGGCACATAAATATATTATAACATCATTGTACGATAGCTACATGAAAACATCACAGTACAACATATAGCTAGTTCAACTTCATAAGAACAATATTAGAAAAATATATTCATCTCCCTAATCGAGATCATCCAGGCTCGTCTTATCCACCTCTGCTTTCAGTTTAGTAAGAACCTGTTTTGCACTGGCCAATTGGGAAAGTGCCTCCTCCTTCGCCAACACCATATTAGCAAAGTCTGATTTAAAAAATCTGAGCTCATTATCCACCTTCCTCGTTTTATCCCACATCTTCAAATATTCTTTAGCGTTGACAAAACTTTCTCTAAGACTGCGTCTGTTCTCTTCCTCATACATGCTCCAGAGCTTCGCTAGGCACATCTTCAAAGACTGTGGCACTCTTGATCAACCCACTCCAAGTAAGAACACTTCCGTTCATCCTATAATATTTAAAACTAGATCAACAACAATCATAGGGGAAATGGGTTTATAGCAACATAGAAAATCACCAATGCTTATTTTGAAAAATTGAAGAAACATGTTAATTATGACATATCTTTTCAAAAAGATCAATGTGCAAATGAATTAATTGCTATTGAGACAAAAACCAAATTCTGGAACATCAGAGGCTATAATTAACTACAACAACGCTACAAGTTCTTACTCATGTACAATAAATAACAAATTGAACATTTTATGAGGAAGGTAAATATAACTGCAACAGCATAGCGACAGTGTTTGGATGACAGCAAATTGACACTAACATGTGTGTACATGCACAAATTTAGTAACATATAACTAATAGTACTAAGGCCATCCGCTATGTATGCCAAAACTGGTGTAAAGACAACTATTGCTGCATATCGCACCGGTGCCCTACACTGGCGAGCCGATGCAGCGGAAAAAATCAGGGACCTGGACTCCAAAGCACCTAGTTGCTCCGATGCCCAGTTCCTTCGTGGCATAAAGATTTCGTATTTTACTGCTTGGCTGCTCGAATGTGTGGACGAAAGTTGGCTGCACAAACTGCTGAGGCGGTGCCAATTTTTTTTTCTAATGGCACCGCTGATGAGATGGCAACAATTTTAGATACTAGGTACAAACTGTGGCACTGTCTTAGGATGCGTTTGGTTGAAGGTGTGGTATGAATGGGTTGGGACCGTGACAGTGTCTGAATCACATCTAACAAATGATTTGTAACAACGAAAGAGGGTCTAACCTTCTCTGCACATGCCAGAAACTTCCTCCCACTGTCCACAGATTCAAACACAACTAGCTTCACGCATGGAGATTGATGGTGACAACGAGCAGATAGATCTTCAGCCACCCCGCTGCATTCGTTGCCACTGATGGTCCTAGGGAGCTACAAGAGGAAGAAATGACTCAAATCAACCGCTGGGTAAAAATCCTTCATTCCAAGTCATAGCCCGAGAGAGAGAAGAGAGGCATACCCGGGTGGTGAAGGAGTCGTCGCTGGAGGAGGAATCGTTGGAGAGGTCTTTGAAGAAGACCGTGGCGACCCGGCCGGTAGGATGCGAGATGGCGAGATCGAGGAAGCGGCTATAGATTAGGAAGGAAGGAAGGAAGGAGGAAACAGGTGAAATGTGACTTGTGGTCGGGGAGAAAAGGGGTTGGAGAAGGGGGGAGGGGCGGGGGTAGATATTTTGGCGGTAGGCCAAAATTTTGGTAATGTGGAGGGAAACTTTGCGCGTGGTGCCACCGGACCATTCACTTTGAATGATTGTGTGCATCGCAAACGATTCTTCTGCTTTACGCGCATGGGATGAGTTTGATAATTCAAATTTTGGTGGAAATTTCCCCGGATTCATCATTTCATAATTTAACATCGCTTGCTAATTTGGGCACACAAAAGAGCGTACAACAGACATGCCACACTTACTGAATCGAGCAATTTTAGTAATTAAACAGAGCCAGTTGACCTAAACATTGCTCTAACAAAAGACCAGCATTAAAACAAAGCCTAAGTACGCATAATTTTAACAAATCCGCCACCGCGCCGGCCTATGCATCGCTGGTGTGAGATGAGATGTCGATGACTTGTCCTGGCGACATGCCGCCATTGGTGGACTCCACGTCCCCCCTGCTAAAGTCGACCGCGTCCTCGTCCTCGTCCTCGGCGCCGCCCTCAAGGTTGTAGCACTCGTAGTAGTGGCCGCGCCAGAGCTCACGTTGGTACTCCACCGCCGATTCCTCGACGGACAGACTCTTCTCTACCTCGACCTCGGCCATGCGCAACTCCTCCTCCCGGCGCTCCTCAATCTCCGCCGCCTCCTGCATCTCTAGCTCCCCCTCGGCGACCTCATGAGGAAGCAGGTGCTCCATGGCCACCACCGCCTTTTCGGACATGGGTTACATACTGGAGTCCGAGGTGGCCTGGAATATCTTAGCGTGTGCATCCTCGATCTTGGCGTGGATGGCCTCGACCCGGGCCAGGGCGACATCGATGGCACGGATGGTAGCTCGAGCGCTCTCGGTGTTTGCAGCCGCCGTCACAACAGCAGCTGCAGCCGTCTCGGCTACTGCAGCTGCCCTGTCGGCTGCCGCAGACGCCCTCTCGGCGGAAGAGGATGTGCTCAATGCGGATGTGGCGGCACTCTTGGCGTAGGCGGCCGTGCTCTCGGCGCAGGCGGCAGCGCTCAGGGGGGGGGGGATGCAGCCATAGTACGGGCCTTCACGAAGCGTTTCCATCGCGTGTTTTTTGCAACAAGGGGGTGCGGGAATGAGGATCGGGATTCGTGGATTCGGGGGTTGCCGGCGCTGGAGCAGACGAGGCGGCGAAGTTTAAGGAGGGAGACTTAATTAGACCCAGATATTTTCATCGCAAACGGTTCCTAGTAAACAACTGTGTGTGATATTGTAGATATTTTTTATTAGTTGTGAAAGACGAATTTGGAGTAAAGTGGCAACGGATGGTGTTTTAAATGTACGAGAAATTTTGTAGTACTAATACAACTATCATGTCAAATTTTGGAAAATTTCAGGGGTCATTTGACCTTTTAAGACATTTAAGTGATTTTCTAGCCATTTAATGACCGTAATTGAAATTTGAACTACATGTACATGCAACAGCTAACCATAACGGTTTGAAAAGTCATATTTTGTGTATTTGTGTGCGATTTAATTCCATGTGCAGTAAATTGAAAGGAATTTTCAAACATTTTGGTCTAATGGCTATGACACAATTAATTTTGGAGTGCCATGCCATTTAAATTCCAAAAAATAAAAAAATATCAGAAACACATGAAACCGTGGATGATGTAATGTCATGCCACCAAGATGATGTGGTAAAAAATTTGGCATGTGTGATGAAAGTTTGGACACACACCCCTCACAAACTTGAGCAACTCATTAGAAGGCTCGTGGTTCCGAAAGGGAACAACTCATGTTTGATGACGAACGGGAGATAACTTCCTCTTACGGCCTTCGAATTTTTTCTATGTTTAACGTGCACTAATACAACTGTCATGTGAAAATTTGGAAAATTCTAGGGGTCATTTGACCTTTTAAAGACATTTAAGTGATTTTCTAGCCATTTAATGACCGTAATTGAAATTTGAACTACATCTACATGCAACACATAACCGTAACGGATTGAAAAATCATATTTGTGTACTTGTGTGCGAGTTAACTCCATGTGCAGTAAATTAGAAGGAATTTTCAAACATATTTGTCTCACTACATGGAAACATGCATATGTTTGCATGGAGTGACATGGCATTTTTATTCCAAAAAATTTAAAAATAATCAGAAACACATGAAACCTTGCTTGATGTAATATCATGCAACCAAGATGATGTGGTAAAACATATTGGCATGTTTGACGAAAGTTAGGACACACACCCCTCACAAACCAGAGCAACTCACTAGAAGGCTCTTGGTTCCGAGAGGGAACAATGCATGTTTGATGACGAACGGGAGATAGCTTCCTCTTATGGCCTTCAATTTTTTTTTCTACGTCATGCACTACTACAACTGTAATGTGAAAATTAGGAAAATTCTAGGGGTCATTTGACCTTTTAAAGACATTTAAGTGATTTTATAGCCATTTAATGACCGTAATTCAAATTTGAACTACATCTATATGCAACGGCTAACCATAACAGTTTGAAAAACCATATTTGTGTACTTGTGCGCAAGTTAATTCCATGTGCAGTAATTAGAAGGAATTTTCAAACATATTGGTCTAATGACATGAACACATGCATATGTATGCATGGAGTGCCATGGCTTTTTGATTCCAAAAAGTTAAAAAATGATCAGAAAAACATGAAACCTTGCTTGATGTAATGTCATGCCACCAAGATGATGTGGTAAAAAAACTGGCATGTTTGACAAAAGTTTGGACACACACCCCTCACAAACCGGAGCAACTCACTAGAAGGCTCGTGGTTCCGAGAGGGAACAATGCATGTTTGATGACGAACATGAGATAGCTTCCTCTTACGGCCTTCAATTTTTTTCTATGTTTAACATGCACTACTACAACTGTACTATGAAATTTTGGAAAATTCTAGCGGTCATTTTACCTTTTAAAGACATTTAAGTGATTTTCTAGCCATTTAATGACCGTAATTCAAATTTGAACTAAATCTCCATGCAACGGCTAACCATTACTGTTTGAAAAATCATATTTGTGTACTTGTGTGCGAGTTAATTCCATGTGCAATAAAATAGAAGGAATTTTCAAACATATTGGTCTCAAGGCATGGGCACATGCATGGAGTGCCATGGCATTTTAATTCCAAAAAACTAAAAAATGATCAGAAAATCATGAAACCTTGCTTGATATAATGTCATGCCACCAAGATGATGTGGTAAAAAATTGGCCTGTTTGACCAAAGTTTGGACACACCCCCCTCACAAACCGGAGCTACTCACTAGAAGGTTCATGGTTCCGAGAGGGAACAATGCATGTTTGATGACGAACGGGAGATAGCTTTCTCTTACGGCCTTCAAATTTTTTTTCTACGTTTAACATGCACTAATACAACTGTCATGTGAAAATTTGGAAATTTTCAGGGGTCATTTGACCTTTTAAAGACATTTAATTGATTTTCTAGCCATTTAATGACCGTAATTCAAATTTGAACTACATCTACATGCAACGCCTAACCATAACAATTTGAAAAATCATATTTTTGTGTACTTGTGTGCGATTTAAAAAATCATCAGACGATGTAAATATCTGGTGTTCAAAAAAGAAAATGTAAAGATCTTGCAAGACAATCGGCCCCACACGATTGACACTCCATCTCGCGGCTCGAGGTTTGATAGGTGAGTGGTGGGGATCATTAATCAGACACGGTTCTGTATTGGAAACTGTCAGCTATTATGTTCGCACACGGATTTTGCTGCAGGAATTGTGTGTAATTCAAACTACAGTACTCGTAAATTCTGGTGACTGGCGTGTGTACTATTCTCGTCGATCTAGATTCCGGCCGCCAATAAATACTACCTTGCTTACGTCGTTGTGACGCCCCCGATTTAATCGTACACTAATCATGCACACAAACGTGTACGACCAAGATCAGGGACTCACGGGAAGATACCACAACACAACTCTACAAATAAAATAAGTCATACAAGCATCATAATACAAGCCAGGGGCCTCGAGGGCTCGAATACAAGTGCTCGATCATAGACGAGTCAGCGGAAGCAACAATATCTGAGTACAGACATAAGTTAACAAGGTGCCATAAGATGGCTAGCACAAACTGGGATACAGATCGAAAGAGGAGCAGGCCTCCTGCCTGGGATCCTCCTAGTTACTCCTGGTCGTCGCTGGCTGGCTGCACGTAGTAGTAGGCACCTCCGAGTAGTAGTCGCCATAGGCGGTGGCGTCGGCCCTGGGCTCCATCGTCTGGTTGCAGCAATCGAGTAGAGGTAGGGGAAAGGGGGAACAAGGCAACCGTGAGTACTCATCCAAAGTACTCGCAAGCAAGGAGCTACACTACATATGCATGGATATATGTGTAAAGGGCCATATCAGTGGACTGAACTGCAGAATGCCAGAATAAGAGGGGGATAGCTAGTCTTAACGAAGACTACGATTCTGGACACCTGTCTTGCAACAGGTAAGGGAGGGTAATCTGAAGTCCTCCAAGCAACGCCACATAGCAATAATCCTACCCGGCGATCCCCTCCTCGTATCCCTGAGAGAGAGCGACCACCGGTTGTATCTGGCACTTGGAAGGGTGTGTTTTATCAAGTATCGGGTTCTAGTTGTCATAAACTCAAGGTACAACTCCAAGTCGCCCTGTTATCAAGATCACGGCTATCCGAATAGATTAACTTCCTGCAGGGTGCACCATCTTACCCAAAGACGCTTGATCCCATTTGGCCGGACACACTTTCCTGGGTCATGCCCGGCCGCGGAAGATCAACACGTCGCAGCCCCACCTAGGCACAACAGAGAGGCCAACACGCCGGTCTAAACCTAAGCGCGCAGGGGTCTGGGCCCATCGCCCTGAGCACACCTGCACGTTGCGTACGCGGCCGGAAGCAGACCTAGCCTAGCAGGCGTTCCAGTCCAATCCGGCGCGCGCCGCTCCGTCGCTGACGTCTGAAGTGCTTCGGCTGATACCACGACGCCGGGATACCCATAACTACTCCCGCGTAGATGGTTAGTGCGTATAAGCTCATAGCCAACTCAGATCAAATACCAAGACCTCGTTAAGCGTGTTAAGTAACATGAACGCCGAACAGGCCAGGCCCACCTCTCTCCTAGGCGGTCTCAACCTGCCTGTCGCTCCGCCTCAAAGATCCATCCAGAGGGCCGTCGGGACAAAGGTCCTTTCAGCCCCAATCCGTGAATCACTCATGGTGCTCCACAAGCCGACCCGACTTTAGTCACCACATGTATCATGTATAAGTATATAGTATATACCCGTTGTCGTGGGATTGTCACGCAGATGTCCTCATGAAAGGACTTAGTCGAGGGCCATCGTGCGGGTTTACCTAGAGGGTTAAAGCGGCACAAGACACGGAATTATCTGGTTCGCCCTTCGATGAAGGTAAAACCTACGCCCGGTTGTGATGTGATTGATATGGTTTCGGCGACTAGGGAGCAATAGCTTTGCCTTAGCCTCGAATCCTCTGTCCCTAACTCGCCGCCGGGTCGTCCCCTTATATACACGGGTTGACGCCTGGCCGGTTTACAGAATCCCAACCCGGCTCATACAAGAGTCCGGCTTGGTTTCTCCTTTCTTGTCTTACAATACAAGCTACAATACTAAGGCGGTTTACATGTATGGACCTTAATTCGCCTCCGGGCTCCAGGCCTCCATATGGGCCTGGATCACGCACGATGGTAAACCGGCCCTTCCGGGGCGGTTCACACTCCGTAGCTGTATCCCCAACATTAGGCCCCAGATTGACTTGAACCGGTTCATGTTAATCTTCACACCTTCAGGAAACTCTTGATCTCTTTTCACATTTTGTAAACCGCCAGCCGTTTGAACCGCCGTGATGTCATCTTCCGATCCGCGTGTCAGGGCGTCCTGACGTCATCTTTAATAAAGAAATCCAAATAGTAAGATTCCCTGCATTTAATGCCATTCCGGAAATCGAGGCGGCCGCTGCACCGTCCGCCGCTTTTGACTCCTCGATTCTCGCGCCCGTTGATTGCTCTGGCTCCTTATAAATAGACCGCCGCCTCTGTCTCTTCTTCTTCTTCTTCTTCTCCTTCCTCGCGACGCCCAGTCTTGAAGCTCCGCCGTCGCCTCCGACCTTCGAACGACGCGTCAACGCGGGCCGCCGATCAACCTGACCGCATCGAGTATTCGGCGCTCCTCCTCGCCTTCTCATCGTAAGATCCTTTCCTGAACCCTAGATCCCTCTCAGAGATCTTGTTCATCCCGCAGTTTATCTCGTGTTCTTCACACCTGCTACGTCATGGCGTGACGGCTCAGCCGAAGCGCTCATCTGTGCAAATGATCGCTTTCGCCGTCCATCCGACTCTATGCATCTTCCCTTTTGCCGCTCAGATCCTTTATTTTAACATGCTCGATCCTTCTGCTGCTGTACGAGGTTTGCATAGGTCGTAGAAATTTTCCTTACTGAACTCCGGTAGATCTAGATTACTTTCATTCATATGGGAAACCTGTTTCTGTCTACACTTAGCAACTTTTTCAGCTCTGCCTCCTTTGGCGGTTTAACTTTTAATAGCTAATCCGTCACCCCATTAGTCCTTAGTTAAACCGGAACGGGAAGCCGGCTGCTGAATTGCCGGTTTAACAATATCTGCAACACCTGACCCGTTCAGTGGTGAACCGTTTTCTTTTCTTTCACAGCTTTAATCTTCCGGAATGGCTCCTCAATTTTCCGCTTGCAACTGGGTCCGGTCCAGAATCACTGAAACGCAGCTCAACGGCTATGTCACCACTGGCGGTTTGGCTCCAAAAAATGTCCTCCATTGGCGTGTTCCGGAGGGCGAGTTTCCTCCCGAGCCGCGAGCGGGAGAAGTAATTGTATTTATGCAGCACCTAGACCGGGGTTCTGCCGCCCGTTCAAAAATTTTCCGGACGCCCTTGCCAGTTTGCAACTCCATCCGCAGGACATCGGCCCGAATTCTGTGTCGAACATATGCAACTTTCAAGTCTTCTGTGAAGTCTATCTTCAAGAGGAACCATCTGTGGAGTTGTTCCGGGATTTTTTCCATTTGAACCGTCGACGAGTTTTTCGATGGTCCTAACACGGAGCTGGGCGGCGTTTCGATCCAGAAGAGGAAGGAAGTCGATTTTCCTCACGCCAAGCACCACAGCCATCCAAAGGACTGGAACCAAACCTGGTTCTACTGCCAGAACACTGCCCTCGCCAACGAAAACCCCTTGCGGGTTACCGCTTCACCGGCTCAAGAACCAGCATCCGCTGCCTTCACGCTTAACCGCCATGAACGGAAGAACTTCGCACCGCAAATAATCAAGCTCCGGCTCTAATGGCCAATGGCTTAACCGGCGTGGATCTTGTGCGTTGTCGGGTCTCTTGGGGTTTTTCCACTAAGCCGCCGCCCGGATTGATGCACGAGTACACCGCAGCCTCAAAGATCCTCAAAGGCGTCACGAGCTGCCCATAACTGAACAGGAGGTCACCGAGATCGTCAAGAAGATGCTCGATGAGCCAATCTCCGTCTGCAGCCTAACCGGGTTGGCTCCATTTTGTGCCGCCAACAAACCGCCGGCGGTAAGCTCTACTCACTGCCTTTCAGGCTCTTAATACTCCGTTGATATACGCTAACCCTTGTTACTTCTCAGGCTGACAGCTCCTTCTGGAAACGCACCAAACCGGTTCGGGCGCCGCGTGTAAAGTCCAAAGCCACTAAGAAAACAGGCAAGAAGAAGACCGCCGAGTCCCCTGATCCGCCGGAGGACGAAGAATCAGAAGCTGAGGTAAACCGGCTTTCTGCTTTGTGTTTCTTCCTGCGTAGGCTTGGCCCCTTTACAATCTTTTTACTGACAATTTTCTTCCCAGGATGATGCTGAAGCCAGCCATGCCGACCCTGTTGAGGTAATCTTACTTTCTTCCGAATCCGATCTTGCGCCGGTTAAGAGAATTCGTCGCATACCGTCCGGAAAGTGAAAAATATCATTCCTGTGCTTACTTGAATCCAAATCTTAACTTGAAGACACACAGAGGCTGAAGAGCGCCAGACAACCCGCAAGAGTGGCCAACGGATTACCTCATCCGGTTTACAGACACACCAACCCGGAAGCGCCCGTGAGGTGACTTGCTCTCCTGAAAAGCGTTATCCCTTAAAAGGTTTCTTCCGATGTCCTCTCAATCCGTCTGACCCGAATTATCAGGCCTCTTCCAACTCATCCGGCGGTTCATCCACCACACAACTGCCTCCGCTGAACATCGCCGCAGGGTATGTAATTGCTGTCCGTCAATTCGATTCACCATTACCTTAGTCAATTTGTCTTATCCAATTCTGAACATTGCAGCACCAAGGCTCGCTTGAGCAAGAAAGCGAAAACTCTTGATCCTACCGGATGTTGATCCGAGAAAACCCGTAACAACCACACGAAAATCCTGAAGCTGCCAAGGAAAGCTCGCGAAGTTATACAAAGACGACATCGCTGATCCGCCGGTTGAACCGAGGTCCAAGTGGAAACTTCACAGCCTGCTCCATCAAACCCGTCCGCCGAGCGGTCGTGGATCGTTGAACCGCCGAGCCGAGCAAAACGACATCAAGCCCAAACAAGACCGCTGAAAATGACGATGTTATTGTGACCGTATCGCTACACTGCCCTAGCCAACCGTCGCTTTAGCAAAGCACAACATCAAAGAAGGTTCCACTATTATGAGCAAGGACAAGGGAAGACTGATATGTCGTCTTCACGACAATTTCTCTGCCCAAGAGCTTCATTCCGCTTTCGAACCGGCTTTACACAAGCCGCGACTTTGAAGCCGGTCTAGTAAACCGCATGAAGGACCGCTATGAGGTAATGAGCTGACCTTTCTTTATTTTAACTGCATAGTAGCCCCAAGGGTCGGTTTAACTTTGTAAAGTTAAACCGACTTAAGGTGTGTCTCTTCATAGCAAATTGAGATCAACTAGCCATTAGCCCCCAAGTGCCAAGTTGAATACTTGTATTAAGCTTGGGACTTGTATAATGAAACCACTAACATGCTTCCTTTGTCGTCGAATGAAATACACCAACAAGCTGTGCAACTCAAGGACCTCCAAGCAACTGAAACCCAAATATCAGAAGCCACCAAAGCCAAGGATGAGCTAAAAACTGCCCTGACCACCATGGAACAGCTGAAGGAGTGGTATAAATCCGAGCGGGTCAACTGGGACACCGAGAAAGCCGGTTTAATAAAGCGGGCGGAGGAGGCTGAGGCGGCCCTTAAACCGGTGACTGAAGAGCTTACCGGACTCAAACGCCAAGTGCATGCCATGACCTCTGCCGTCTTTGGTAAGCAAAGTTACACTGAACATGCCTGTGTTAATGCTTCCGCCGGTTTAACTTGAGCTGTCTAAACTTGGTGCAGGCAAGCGTATTGCTCATCTGGGCTCTGACGTGCGGAAAAAACTCAAGGCTTCGTACACCCTGATTGAGCAGCTATATACCGGCGCCCAGCGGGTCATATGCGCTACTTCATATGACAATACGGCGCCGTCCCTAATCAGAGAGACGCTGGACCGGCTGTCCATGATTCCGGAACAGCTTGAAGAGATGAAGCGATCCGCGGCCCGGGCGGGCACCTTACTGGCTCTGACGCGTGCCAAGGCATGGATAGCGGATCTTGATCCGGCTGACATAGCTAAAGGTTTTCCCAGCGCTCAAGAGAACGGTGAAGCCTTTGATAGCGACGCCCTGAAGCGGATTACAAAGGAAATGCGTCCGTTGGCGAGTCAACTGGCCGCTGAAGCCAATCTGGAGGTTCACCGCTCTTTTTATGATGCCAACAACAAGCGGGTGGAGTTTGTCATCCCGGAAGTGCAGAGCCTGATTCCTCCAATCCGTAAGCACACTTACGCCCCTGACGTTGATCCGGCTGAGCTGATAAGTGAAGAAGCTGTCTTTCAGGCCTTAACCCGGATTGACTGGTCTACCAATGACTTCCGGGCTTTGGGTGAGGAAGAAGAAGAAGCTGAACCGACGCCAGGCGCCGTCCCCTCTACCTCGCGCCAACCCGTGAAGCAGCGAATCCGTCAAGCCGGGTGATATCCAAAGCTTCAAGGCATAACTCCGCGTGAAACGCCGGGCCTCGAAAGGCTTTGTAATAGGATAGCGTCTTTTATTGAACAATGCCGGTACAACCTCAGTCTGTAAACTTTTGCATGGCGGTGCTGGATCCGTTGGCTTTTGTAGTAAATCCTGCGACATATTTTGCCTGCAATCACAAGTTCTTAAACCGCCATGGCGGTTTACACCTCCAGCCAGACTGTGATACCAATATTTATATGAGAAAATACCGAGGTACATGATCAAAACTATGTGATACAAACATACCTGCCAAAGATCCGCACACAGTTGGCTTTAGCCAACTCAAGCGGAGGTCTTATAAACCATCACCGTCAAAGGAGAGCAACTGTGTGTATAAGACCGATTTACCGTGTAAATCGTGCCGGGCATGATAAGCCCCCTGTTACTCCACAATGGGATGTTTAACAGTAAAATCAAACCGGAACAAAATCGCCAACGTAAAAACGTATCGACAACGTAAATCCGGTTTAATAAAAAATTTGTCGGTTTAAGAAGGCCGACAAAAGCCAAATGATTGGTATCAAAACCACATAGAAGCAAAATCAACGGGAGAATCATTTTACAAGAAAAGGCTGTACTGAGCCGGATCAGATGGTGTTACCATGGTCGGACAGGACCAAGCCCCCTATACGGCGTAGCGATGGTTCAAGTCAGCCAGGTCCCCAACTGAACTCGTGGCATGATGCCGATCAAGTGGCATTGCAATGGTTCGGGTTCGACCAAAGCCCCCAAGTGATTCTATGGCCTTAGGCCGACCAAGAGGCGTGGATGGTTCAGACGTGACCATGTCCCCAAATGATCTGGTGGCTTTACCGCTAAGAGGCGTTGCATTGGTTCGGATCGACCAAGCCCCCAAATGACAAAAGTTTCAAAACGAGGCCAAGGGTTAAACCGAGGCCGCTTCACGACAAGATCTCCATGTACCCAAACCGTCTTTTATACGTAGCAGATGCCCCGCTTAGCCGAGGATCCGGTTTATTGCCTTTATTCATAATATATACATTGTCTTAATATGTACATAAGCGGAGCCAATGGCTCGTATAATAAGGTCAAGATGAGCAATGTTCCACGGCCTGTTGGTCTCCTCCTCGACGCAGCGTGAGTCCTTTCGCCTCGAACATCAATCGATAGTAGGAACCGTTGTATAGATTCTTGCTGACCACAAAGGCCCTTCCCAAGGTGGGGATAGCTTGTGCATATCTTTTCGATCTTGAATGAGCCGTAGCACTAAATCTCCTTCCCGAAGGTTCTGGTTTTAACTCACGGCTGTGATACCGACGAAGATCTTGCTGGTAGACCGCCGAACGGGCTGCTGCCATATCGCGCTCTTCGTCCAATCGGTCCAAATCATCTTGCCGTGTTGCCTCGCTATCCGCCTCAACATAAGCTGCTACCGAGGCGAGTCGTGACGGATATCATGGGAAGGACCGCCCCGCCCATAGACCATAAAGAACGGCGGTATCCAGTGGATCGGTTGGGGTAGTGTTAATACTCCATATCACCGATGGTAGCTCTTCCACCCAACAACCCGGCGCCCTCTAAAGGGACCATAAGCCGGGTTTGATACCTTTCAAAATTTCCTGATTAGCTCGTTCCGCTTGACCATTGGATTGCGGATGGGCTACGGAAGAAACATCAAGCCGGATGTGCTCGCTCACAAAATTCCTTCATAGCTCCTTTGGACAAATTGGCGCCATTGTCCGTGATGATACCGTGGAAACCCAAACCGAAAATCATCCGCTTGATGAACTGAACCGCCGTGGCGCATCACACTTGCCAACAGGCTCGCCGACCCACTTGGTAAATTTATCTACCGCTACCAACAGGTGGGTCTTTTGTCCTTGGACCTTTTGAAAGGTCCAACCATATCCAGCCCCCAAGTCGCAAACGGCCAAGTAATTGGAATCATCCTCAATTCTTGGGCTGGCACATGAGCACGCTCGAGAACTTTTGGCAACCATCACATCGTCTCGACCAGATCCTCCGTGATCAAGCATGGGCAGTCAACCAATAGAAACCATGGCGGAATGCCTTGGCCACTGGGATTTTGAACCGCGTGGTGACCACAATCCCTTCATGAATCTCTCGCAATATCTCACAGCCCTCTTCAGGGACACACAACGCTGAAACGCCTCGACACACCGCGACGGTGCAACTCGCCATTAACAATGGTCATAGACTTAGACCGCCGAACTATCTGCCGGGCCAACGCCTCATCCTCCGTAATTCGCCCGGTTCATGTATGCCAAATAAGGAGCGCCCAATCCGAATGACATGCAAGGCCGCCACCAATTGAGCCTCCGGATCGTGGATAGCCAAATCAATCTCATCAGAAGCTTAATCGACGGTTTGTGCAGCACATCAAGGAAAACGCTAGGCGGACCGGTTTACGCTGGGAACCCAGCCGCTCAAAGCATCGGCCGCCGTTCTTCCGACGATCCACATGGTCCACCCGATACCCTTTAAAATGTCCTGCAACAACATCCACTTCCCGACGATATGCAGCCATGAGTGGATCTTTGAGTCCCAAGTGCCGGATACTTGCCGGGCCACCAAGTCCGAGTCACCAAAGCATTTAACCCGACTGAGATTCATTTCCTTGGCCATCCGGAGACCATGGAGAAAAGCTTCATACTCAGCTGCATTGTTAGTACAAGGAACATTAGGCGGAGAACATAACAGAACTTGTCACCTCGTGGGGAAGTTAATACGACTCCAGCCCCGAGCCCTCCAATTTCTGGACCCATCAAAATGGATGGTCCAATAGGTGTGATCCGCTTTCTTTCGGCGCTTGCAACTCCGCCCAATCATTAATGAAATCCACAAGTGCTCGAGACTTTAGGCCGTCTGGGCACATACTTTAAACCGTATGCCCAAGTTCTATAGCCCACTTAGCAATCCGCCGCCGCTTCCGGTTCAAGATGATATCGCTTAAGGGATCCGAGCTGACCACCGTGATGGGGTGCCCTTGGAAATATTGCTTCAGCTTCCGGCTTGCCATAAAAACTCCATATACCAGCTTCTGCCAATGTGGATATCTTTGTTTAGATTCGATGAGAACCTCGCTGATGTAATAGATCGCCGCTGAACCGGATACTCCTTCCCCGCCTCCTTGCGCTCCACCACAATGGCTACACTCATCGCCTCGGCATTAGCAGCAACATATAACAGAGCGGCTCCTCGTCAATAGGGCAGCAAGAATAGGCGGGTTGGCCAGCTGCCGCTTTAAATCCTCCAATGCCTCATCGCGGTGAGCTCCGCATAAATTGATCCGCCTTCTTCAAAGATCTCGTACAAAGGAATGGCCTTCTCTCCTAGGCGATCGATAAACGGCTTAGCGCAGCAATCCGCCTGCCAAACGTTGGACATCGTTGATGCACTTTGGCTTAGCTAAGGAGGTGATAGCTGTAATCTTCTCCGGATTAGCCTCAATCCCCCGGTTGGACACGAGAAAACCCAACAATTTGCCTCGCGGAACACCAAGACGCACTTGGCCGGGTTGAGCATCATCTTGTACACCCGCAAGTTGTCAAAGGTTTCCTTTAAATCCTCAACCAATGTTTCCTTCTGCCTTGATTTCACCACGATATCATCCACATAAGCGTGCACATTACGGCCGATCTGTTCATGCAAGCAATTCTGTACGCAACGCTGATAAGTTGCTTGGGCGCTCTTGAGCCCAAAAGGCATGGACACATAGCGTAGGCTCCAAAAGGTGATAAACGCCGCTTTCTCCTGGTCTTAACCGCCATCTTAATCTGATGATAACCGAATACGCATCCGTAAAGCTCAACCGCCACAACCCGCCGCTGCATCAATGATCTGGTCAATGCGGGAGGGCAAAGGATCTGCTGGACAAGCTTTGTTAAGATCTGTGTAATCCACGCACATGCGCCAAGTGCCATTCTTCTTAAGGACCAACACCGGATTAGCTAGCCACTCTGGGTGAAAGACTTCGACGATAAACCCTGCTGCCAAAAGTCTAGCAACTTCCTCTCCGATGGCCTTGCGCCTTTCCTCGTTAAACCGGCGAAGAAACTGTTTTACCGGTTTGTATTTCGGGTCAACATTAAGAGTGTGCTCAGCGAGTTCCCTCGGTACACCTGGCATGTCAGAAGGCTTCCATGCAAAAATGTCCCGATTCTCACGGATGAACTCGATGAGCGCGCTTTCCTATTTAGGATCCAGGTTGGCACTGATGGTGAACTGCTTGGACGAATCGCCGGGTACAAAATCAACAAGCTTCGTCTCAGCCGCCGATTTGAACTTCAAGTCCGGATCATGCTCTGTAGTTGGTTTCTTCAAAGGGTCATGTCAGCCGGATCAACATTATCTTTATAGTACTTTAACTCTTCCGTGGCACAAACCGACTCTGCGAAGCCGCATCACCTTCCTCGCACTCAGAGCGATCCGCGGCTCCCATGAACCGTTATCGCTCCTTTGTGACCCGCATTTTCAGCTGTAAGTAAACATAACAGGGCCGTGCCATGAACTTAGCATAAGCCGCCGCCCAAAGAGGCGTGGTAAGGGCTTTGAATTTTCACCACCTCAAATGTCAACGCTTCGCTCGAGTCATGTTCGCCTCCAAAGGTCACCTCCGAGCTATCTTACCGACCGGTACGCCGACTTACCGTGCACCACCCATGAAACATGGCTGGACGGCCTAAGGTGCCTATCCGCTAACCCCATACGCGGAAGGTCTCGTAGTACGTGATGTTGATGCTGCTCCCTCCATCCATGAGAACCTTGGTAAACTTGTACCTCCTACCGGGTGCCACCACCAGGGCTAATCGACCCGGATTGTAAACCCGGGAGGATGGTCCTCTCGCCCGCATAATCGGTTGCTCGGACCAGCGAGGTAATGCGGCGCAGCCAGTTCAACAACACCGACCGCCCGCTTCAAGTTTTCGGTCTCGCCGGTCCAAGCTGGTGGTAAAGACGTGGTACTGTCCACCATTCAACCGCTTTAGGTTGCTCGATAACCCGATCGCTGCTGTTGTTGATTGTAGCCCCTTGGTTCTCGACTGCTCGATTACCTTGATTATTCGACATTTTGCCCGCCCGGATTACCACCGAATCCCGGGCCGGAATTTTCTCCACCGTAACCCGGGGCAGACCCTGAACCGCCACCGGGCCCTTGATCATACCGGAAAGAGTTGGAGTTTTTGAACTCCTGCATAATATAACAATCCTTCCAAAGGTGGTTCGCCGGTACCTCCTTCGTCCCATGCTTCGGACAAGGTTGATTCAATATGAAATTCAAACGATCCGGATTGTGACCGCCCCGGTTTGACTGCCTACCCCTGCGCCGCGGACCCTTGTCCTGCGCGTTGGTGTTGGCCACAAAGCCCGTGTTGCCGTTCGCTTTACGCTTGTTCCCTCCATTGCCTGCCGAATGATGCTGCTGGCTCCTGGAGTTGCCATTCTGTTTTCCCTTCCCCACTTCATCATTCTCGATTCAGGATCCTTGGTACTATCGTAATCAGCGTATTTTACCAAAACGCCCATTAAAGTGCCCATGTCATGGCAAAACGCTTCATGCGACTCCAGCTTCAATTTCAATGGCTCGAGCCGCAATTGGCTTCAAGGTCAGGATCGCGGAATCAGGGTTGATCCGTCCAAGAATGTAAAACTTCCAGAACGCGTGGCGCACCCAATGGGTTGTAGACTCTCCTCCGCTGGACACAAGCTGCCGATCCACCACAGACATGGGCTGTTTACGGTGTCTTTGAAATTTTGATGAACCGGTTCGCAATCGGGTCCACGAGCTGATAGAGTTGGGCGGCAAGTTTTTCAACCAAGTCCGGCCGCACCTTCCAAAGATCATTGTGAAGTACTTCGCACATGCAGCTTCATCCACGCCTAGCATCTCCATGGCCATCTCGTAGCTTTCTATCCACGCCTCGAGCCAAGTCGGCAAGATAATTTGGCACCTTGCGGGCCCCTTAAAGTCCTTGGGCAAGCGACGCTATGAAAGCGGGACGAGGCAAGGCACCCCAAAGAGCCGACGTGACCCTGGTTCAAGATGGTCGGACGAACCGCGCGGGCGGATGATCCTCTGCTTGTGCTGCTAACTCGCCTCTCGCATGCCCTGGCGCGTCCACTACCACTTGAGCATCTTCAAAGCCGCCTGCCGGATTGTTGCCGCGGGGCGGACCACGCTGCGCATTGCTTGATACGGCCGGCTCATCGACGCGTCGGCTATAGCTCCGGCTCGGGCGGGGGGTGGAGTGGATCCGATCCCGACTGTACGAGTACGCTTCTTGCTGAGCCAGGGCCGTCCGGAGGAGCTCCTTAACCCGGCGTGTCTCTACCGCTGTGGTGAATCGCCTTCAATTGAATCGCCCAACCGCGCCGCAGCCGCCACAAGATTATCCATCGGGTTGGAGTAGTGACCCGGAGGTGTCTGCACGGTCTGGGGTGCACCGGTATGATGGCGAGGTAGATCTACCACGCGGGGCTGAACCGGTGCGGCCGTCCCAGGTGCTTCCGGCCGGTTTACCAACGGCGGCGGATTACTGGTCCCTGCTCCTGGGGTATTGAAAAGCTCCCTACCCTCAAAAACTGAAGGTAAATGGGACCTGTACTTTCTTTTCATGACTTCGTGATGCGCTCTCGTCCGGCTCGAGCCTATAAGCTCACGCATCCAAAGCGGCTCGCTCCATCGCCATCCGTTCGTCCCGCGCCGCCAGTCCGCCTAGCTTTAGTGATCTGTTCCCTCACCTTTGCAATCTCTGCGTTGTGCAGGTCCTGATCCGGCGGATTAGCTTCCGCTATGAGCACCGCCAATGCGTCGAAGAGCTCTGACAAAACTTGAGCCGGTGGGCATGACAGGCCTCCGCCCCGGCCGCCATCACCGCTGTTGAACCGGGCGACCAGGGCGCCGCGTCAAGAGTGAAGCGCCTCCTGCGTGCCGCCATGAAGACCCCAACCCGTTGGGTAGATCAAGGGTCCGGAATACTCACCGCCGGAACAGCCCCGATCTGGCCATCCCGCAGCTGGTATAAAGACTCGTTTCCCGCCGACGATTCGTCGCCAGAGTAAACGACGGTTTCGTTACCAGATGCTGATCCGCCCTCGTGACCTCCGTGGACGACTCCCACGAAAACATGCTTGACCGCCGGTTTGGCCAAGGCAGGACTCTTCTTCGCCCGCTGAGCCGTCTCGACGAGGACGGTGCAGACGTCCGCCCAGCCCCGACTCGCCAATCTTGCCGATGAACACGTGTATGCCGCCAAAGGGGACCCTGCACCAGACTCAACCGAGCCGGCCTCGGGCCCCAAATCCGATCGTCGATGTAGAGCTTGCCGCGACGACTCTTAGTCATCCGCCCATTGATAGCCTTCGAGTCCTTCGAACTTGCCCTCTAAGATCATCAAACCATCGCGGCGATAGCCCCACGGTGGGCGCCAACCGTGGGATTGTCACGGCAGATGTCCTCATGAAAGGACTTAGTCAGAGGGCCATCGACGGGTTTACCTAGAGGGGTTAAAGCGGACACAAGACACGGGAATTATATGGTTCGCCCTTCGATGAAGGTAAAAACCTACGCCCGGTTGTGATGTGATTGATATGGTTTCGCGATTAGGAGCAATAGCTTTGCCTTAGCCTCAATCCTCCGTCTTAACTCTCGCCGCCGGTCGCCCCTTATATACACGGGTTGACGCCTCGACCGTTTCTAGAATCCCAACCCGGCTCATACAAGAGTCCGGCTTGGTTTCTCCTTTCTTGTCTTACAATACAAGCTACAATACTAAGGCGGTTTACATGTATGGACCTTAATTCGCCTCCGGGCTCCAGGCCTCCATATGGGCCTGGATCACGCACGAGGGTAAACCGGCCCTTCCGGGGCGGTTCACACTCCGTAGCTGTATCCCCAACACCCGTGATCGCCTCCCGAGTGATCACGGCCCGATAGTATAGCACGGCAGACGGACAAGAATGTAGGGCCACAGATGAAAGTACTAGCATCCTATACTAAGCATATAGGATTGCGTAAGGTAACAATGTATAACAAGGACAAAGCTATGCAGCAAATAGGAGTATCTCGAAAGCAAGAATATGCTACACTACTCTAATGCAAGCAGTATAGAGAAGAGTAGGCGATATCTGGTGATCAAGGGGGCTTGCCTGGTTGCTCGCAAGAGAGAGGGGTCACAACACCGTAGTCGAACTGGGCAGCAGCAGCGTCGGTCTCAGTAGTCTCATCGAGAGAAGAGGGGAAGAAACAATGAATATCAAGTAAACAGATGCATATCGATGCATGACATGTCAAGAAGCGATGCTAGGTGTGCCCTAACGTGGTATGAGGGGTACTGTTAGGGGAAACATCCGGAAAGTATTCGGTGTTTGAAGTTTTTGAGAGGAGCCGCGGGGGAAAGTTGCAGGTTCGATAGGTTAGGGGTGGGTGGCGGACGAATGGACTGCGATCCGGATTCGCCTCGCCATTCTCGAGCAACTTTCATGTTGAAAATATTTTAACCGAAAGTTACGGATTAAAAGATATGATTTTTAAAGATTTTAATAATTTCGAATTTAATTAATTAATTAATTTGAAAATTGAATTATGACGTCAAGATGATGTCATGCCGACGTCAGCAGTCAACAGGGTTGACTAAGTCAACCCTGACATGTGGGTCCTGCTCATCATACTCTAACTAATTAACCTAGCTTAGTTTAATTAACAATAGTTAATTAGGTTAATTAGTCATTAGGTTAATTAATCAGGATTAATTAGATTAATTATTTACTTAATTAATTAATTAATTAGTTTTATTCATTTTATTTCTATTTATTTAATTTTCATTTTCCTTTTCTTTTTTTTATTTTTAAAAATGTTCTTTGGGGTGGGGCCCCATGTCAAGGGCAAGCAGGGGGGTTGGACCGCCGGCCCTTCCGACCGAGTCAACAGAGCGAGGGGGGCCCTGGCCCATCACAAGCACCAAAGTGGGCCGGGGCCTGATGCCACGTTGGCGGGTAGGGCCGAGTTGGCTCGGTGGCCTCCATGGGAGGGCGCCGAGTTCGCGGTCTTCGTGCTCGTGGCCAAACGGGCGCGGGCGGTCGCGCTCGAAAAGGGAGGGCGGCGGGTCCGATGGTGGTGGTGATCGGCCATGAAGCATGGCGGAGGTGGCGGGGTTTCTGGCCGATGGGGGCGTGCCACGGGGCCCGGGGGTGGGGGGCAGGATGGGGCGAGAGGGAGGCGCGGGGTGCGGCAGGTGCCCCAGCGTGGCGGCGACGGGCGCCCTCGGGCAAGGCAGCTCGCGGGGCCGAGGTTCGGCGAGGAGAAGAGAGAGGGATGGCGGGCGGAGGCCAGTGCGGTGGGGGGAAGGGGCTCGCCTGAGCGGCGGAGGCACGAGGGGAGAGGAGGGTCGGGCAAGGGCCGAGCCGGGCGACGGGGCTGGGGGCGTCGGCGGCGTTCGGGAGGGGAGAGGGGAGCGAGGGGCCCGAGGGGGGGAGAGGGAGAGCTCACTGGGGGGAACGCGGGGTCTATGAGGGCGGCTCGTGGGCGGTCGGTGGCGACCGGGAGGAGGGCGGGGAGGCGGCCGACGGCGACGGGGCGGATCCGGCGACGTGGGGGTCGGGGACGACCCCGCGGCGAAGGGGAGCTCGGGCGTGACGGCGGGAGGGGGGGAATCGAGGCGGCGAGGGGCGCAGGGGAGAGGGGCGACGCGGGTCGGGCGGGCGGGGTCGTCGGTGTCGGGGCGCGACGGGTCGGTCGGCTCCCGATCCGGACGGTGTGAGGAGGAGGAGAAAGGGATCGGGGAGAGTGGGTGGCTAGGGTTAATGCTGTGGGAGGGGTGGATAAGGGGCGGCGGTTGGGCGGGCAGGGGCTGGCCGACTGGGCCAGGTGGGCTTGGCCCAGTTGGGCCAGTGGGGGGGGGGGGGTTTATCCCCCACTCTTTTTTTGTTTTATTTTCTTTTTCTTAATTATCCCTTTTTCTGTTTTGGTTTATTTAAAATATCTAAACACTTTACAAAAATGTGTGCACCCCACCATAATTAACCTTGCAATATTTGGCAACCCCCGAACATTTTAGTTTTGACATTTGAAAACTTTTATTGTTTGATTTTATTTTGAATTTGAATTTGAACTAAGTTTGATACACGTGAGGTTTAGCAAAATTTTAATCATGATGACTGGCATCATTAACGAAGGTTTAACTGTAGCTTGATTATCCGAGGGTCACAATTCTCCTCCACTACAAGAAATCTCGTCCCGAGATTTAAGAGGGGAGTAAGGGAAAGTTCGTTACGATATTCTAACGGATCTTCTCGAAGCAGTTAATCCCTGTCGTTGATGTCTTCAATCCTTTATTCCAAAGCATCATGATGAAGTTGTTGTCCTTTCTTCGGGGAGCTCCATCGTACTTACGAATAGATAAGGGGCAGCTCACTACGACATAATGCTTTTGAGGGAAACAATCTGGGGTTATCCCATGAATTAGTATAAGATTATCTTTCGAGTTGAACGTATGAAATACCTCGAGAGTAAGGTACGAAGGTACCATAATAGGCTCCAAGCGGATAGATAGCTGCTCGAAGCCTGAACCAGAGTGAGAAAGGGGTTCAAAGTAGCGAGAGTAAGTATTGCGTCTGCTCCAGAATAGATCACTAGGACAGTGGCCCATGGATTACATACAAGTCCACGCGCGAGGAATAACTTTGGGAATAGGGGATGTACAGGACAGTCAGGTTTCGATCCTGTGGAACTGTGGGTTATGGGCCCACCATGTGGGTTAAAAGTAGAAGGGGGGCTGACATCTTGTACGATCACGATAGCAAGGCATGTCAGAGAGTAGCAAGTCAGTTATGTCGGCAACAATGTAGGTACCAAGGGCGAGGGACGAAGAGAACCATTTTCCTGCTCGTCGAAACGAGGCGGACCAATAGGCAAAGTTCTCGTCCATCGGTGGCTACCGGAATGTCGTCACAATAGTAACAAGGTCTTACTGACAGAGTTGTACATCGAGGTGTTTGCACAAGCAGTGGATTATTACTGCTTATATCATATAGATCATAGAAAAGGTTTAAACAAACCAATGGATGGAAAATATGATCATCAGATAAAACGGAACAATGGAAAGGAAAATATGTTTAAACACATATTTCAAGGGCATATCCTTCCCAAGGACAAGCAGAGCATGATATCCACGATAGTATATAACGTAGAAAATCCTTTAGGTGAGGGGAGAGAATTTCATGACGTTACCCATACCACGGTGTTTGGATAATTGAGCAAGAAACATTTAGCAATAGGATTCGAATGTTCTTGTTGAAAATCAGAGTACCACAGACATGCTTCGAGATAGCATTGACATGGTCTTCAGGTGAAGATAAGACTTTGGAAACACGAAGGATCCATCAGGAATAACTTGTAGTATAAGTCTTACAATTCCCTCATGGATGAATGGATAACCCTGCTAAAAAGGGAATCTATAATGATAGGTCCTCCAGCCGGGGGGTGTAGGCATGACATCATGCTACCGGTCATCAAAGGATCAACATCATAACTCTTGAAAGTTGTCCCAACCATCATATCCGACCGAGATTCAGATCCGATTGGTGTCGGATACCTCGACTTAGGATATCTGAGAAGAAAAGGTGCAACGCAAATTGTCAAGATGACAATGTAAGATTCTCGGGGGAAAGGAACTATGAAGTGATTTCCGTTAACAAGAGTACATCATTAACCCAAGGAGAGGGCAAGGAGGTGTCTGGTGAACTCAACGGCAATTTACCGAGATTCTCAAAAGATGGATTTCCGCAATTAAGGGAACAAGGAGATAACATTTGTCAGATCAAATGATATAAGGAAGTATGCTTGAGGAAAGCATACACAATTAAACATTGGTTGAAAGGTGCGCCCTATGGGTTGGGTTGCACGACCAATGTCAGAATGGTGATTCAATAATCGATAGCCTAAGAATGAACCTTCGACCATTAACTTAAAAAAAAATAGGGTTGCTAGAAGGAAAGAATCCAAACAACACCGTTCACTTGTTGGAATTAACACGGGGACCAAGAAGGAATGGTGATGGTGAGAAATATTTCTATCTCAAGAATTCTCAAGAGGTGGAACAAATATCAGAACATTCTTGACATAAAGAATGGTAATACTCCAAGGTAAAGAAGAACGATTGCTGGGTAGCAAGGAACTCAAGGTATAACACCAAACATGAACAAGCTTGTGTTGGTGGGAAGGCAATAAAGTGGTCGATGATAATACAAATCATCGAGGGCAAGGATGGTATTTCTCATCATGAATTCACTTGATATCCTGGATGAGCTCAGAATGTTGACGAACACGGCACCTTTGTCGCGAGAGTTCATGAAGATGTAATCGATCGACTATGACATCAAGCCAAAGTAATGATGAAGTGAAAGGTTATTGGAACCAAGGGTACGACACAAACTCGAAACCAAGCTTGTTGTTCAAGGCGAAATGATGTGACGATGAGGATCGACATATGGTTAATTCATCGTCGAAAATTGTGCTCCGAGAAGAAGGACCGGGTAGCACAGTTAAAATCACCACGACAATGATATAGCCAAATAGGCTAGGAATGGCGTGGTCGGGTACAAATCGTACTTATAGAAGTTTACTGAAGAGTTGTTGAACCGTAGTGCGGACTCGGTTCAGTTATCGGTGTCTTTGAGTGTTTAACAACTCAGAGCCCGTGATAAATTGAATCAGGGGACGGTAGCACTTAATGAAGAACTCATAAGAAGTTATGCAGTTCCATGATAATCTCGAGATACCAGGGGGTAATACTCGATGACATATCAAAGTAGAGGTTGGACGGGGGTTATTGCTCTACAGAAGATAAGTGCTAAAATTGCACGAGAAATGGTATTTTTAAAAGAGAACATGGTCGGAACCACGATTGCAAAAGGCCAGATCCCTGATATAAGATGAAATTATACCAAAGGAATAATTAATTTAAGAGAAGCTTTAATGATAAGATCTACATCGTGTCCATGGGCATGGACACAAGTTAAAGGTCGACTCCCACTTCTCCAATGCATAACCTTTCATTCACTTCTCACGTTCGATGTAGTTGCAGTGCTGAAAATTTTATCTGGCGAAGCACCAGAAGAGTATGATTCGTGAAAACTTTCGGGTTCATACGGTTTGGTGAAGGCATATGTTCAACCCATAGGGGCTTCTTGGTATCATATACCAGAATCTTTAGAAATAATTAACTCAAGCTCGAAGGCAGAGCATGGTTGAGAAAGCAGAGGATACAATTTACCAAAGGCATTATGTATCAGAGGAAAAACCCACAAGGTTATTGAATATGAAGGGCGTTGTCAGATAAAATCCAACAAAGGATCTGGTGGTCCACAAGGGATCTGACGTGAGCATCAGTACTCAACTAGAGGTAGAAGAATGCAAGGAGATCAAATTATAGAAACAAACAACTGACTAACTCAATTGTCAAATGCAAAGGAATTATGATTCCCAATTCAAGGGATCAGTAGCAATGCTCTAATCAGGGATGGATAAGTTGAATAGCCTTAGGGTACAATCAACGACAATTGGATTGGTCGAGAACCAATTCCAGTTAAAAGAATGGCAGCTCAGCCAGAAAGGTAATTTATAAGGATCAATGATGATCATGGTATTCACAAACATATTGAGTCAACAGACTCAAAATGATAATGACAAGGAATGTCAATATGACTACGAGACTTATGGGATTAACCATAATGCAAGAAAGCAAGAATTTCAAGAGCCAAAGGCTCCAGAGGATTTTCGGAAGATCGAATAGTATTTCGAAGACTTTTGGGAAGCACATGAACAACTGTGGATGAGCGGATACTCGACAAGCGCGAGTATTTATTTGAAGGGGTATTCATGTAGCAAGGATCTGCTAGGCAGTAGGCACAAAGTACTCTCGGAACAAGAGAGGAAACTTTGGGGTATCTTGTAATAACAAGATAAATGGGGAATGATCATATGAATGGCAAGTGTAAGTAGTTTTCCATACGGATTTATCGGTGGTCAGGAATAGCAAAAGTGATGGGCACAAAGTCTCGAGAGAACATCAGAGAGTATCTTCGAATCTTCCGATTAGCGTATCGATCATCTGAAGTGAGGGGCTCTCCGGGAGAAGTACTCGCGAGAAACTAAAGTTAGTTTTGTTTTTAGCAAAATCGTTTAACCCGAATAGAAGAGAGTTCAGAGTCCCAGAGTAAAGGTCGAGGAGTAAAAGATCCTAGTACCACCCGATGGCGACGTGGGCCCGTAAGGCACACAGCCAAGTTAGTAAAAGTTTTTGCAATGTCTAGACTCGACTTCGCCAAGGAGTGTGGAAGGGGATTCCTACAGCAATGGCTCGATACCAACTTGTGACGCCCGATTTAATCATACACTAATCATGCACGCAAACGTATGCGACCAAGATCGTGGACTCACGGAAGATACCACAACACAACTCTACAAATAAAATAAGTCATACAAGCATCATAATACAAGCCAGGGGCCTCGAGGGCTCGAATACAAGTGCTCGATCATAGGCGAGTCAGCGGAAGCAACAATATCTGAGTACGACATAAGTTAACAAGGTGCCATAAGATGGCTAGCACAAACCGGGATACTGATCGAAGAGGAGCAGGCCTCCGCTCGGGATCCTCCTAGTTACTCCCGGTCGTCGCGCCGGGCTGCACGTAGTAGTAGGCACCTCCAGTAGTAGTCGCCATAGGCGGTGGCGCCTGCCTGGGATCCATCGTCTGTTGCAGCAATCGAGTAGAGGTAGGGGAAAAGGGGAACAAGGCAACCGTGAGTACTCATCCAAAGTACTGCAAGCAAGGAGCTACACTACATATGCATGGATATATGTGTAAAGGGCCATATCAAGGACTGAACTGCAGAATGCCGTAATAAGAGGGGATAGCTAGTCTTAACAAAGACTACGCTCGACACCTCTCTTGCAATGTAAGGAGGGCAATCTGAAGTCCTCCAAGCAACGCCACATAGCAATAATCCTACCCGCCATCCCTCCTCGTATCCACGAGAGAGAGCGACCACCGTTGTATCCGCACTTGGAAGGGTGTGTTTTATCAAGTATCCGGTTCTAGTTGTCATAAGCTCAAGGTACAACTCCAAGTCGCCCTGTTATCAAGATCATGGCTATCCGAATAGATTAACTTCCTGCAGGGTGCACCATCTTACCAAAGACGCTTGATCCCATTTGTCCGGACACACTTTCTGGGTCATGCCCGCCGCGGAAGATCAACACGCCGCAGCCCCACCTAGGCACAACAGAGAGGCCAACACACCGGTCTAAACCTAAGCGCCGCAGGGTCCGGGCCCATCGCCTCGAGCACACCTGCACGCTATGCACACGGCCGAAGCAGACCTAGCCTAGCAGCGTTCCATCCATCCGGCCGGCTACCTCCGTCAGCCGACGTCTGAAGTGCTTCGGCTGATACCACGACGCCGGGATACCCATAACTACTCTTTAAGCGTGTTAAGTAACCGCGAACGCCGAACTCAGATCAAATACCAAGACCTCGTTAAGCGTGTTAAGTAACCGCGAACGCCGAACAGGGCCAGGCCCACCTCTCTCCTAGGCGGTCTCAACCTGCCATGTCGCTCCGCCCAAAGATCCATCCAGAGGGCCGTCGGGACAAAGGTCCTTTCAGCCCCAATCCGTGAATCACTCATGGTGCTCCACAAGCCAACCCGACTTTAGTCACCACATGTATCATGTATAAGTATATAGTATATACCCGTGATCGCCTCCCGAGTGATCACGGCCCGATAGTATAGCACGGCAGACGGACAAGAATGTAGGGCCACAGATGAAAGTACTAGCATCCTATACTAAGCATATAGGATTGCGTAAGGTAACAATGTAGTAACAAGGACAAAGCTATGCAGCAAAGATAGGAGTATCTCGAAAGCAAGAATATGCTACACTACTCTAATGCAAGCAGATAGAGAAGAGTAGGCGATATCCGGTGATCAAGGGGGGCTTGCTGGTTGCTCTGGCAAGAGAGAGGGTCGTCAACACCATAGTCGAACTAGGCAGCAGCAGGCTTGGTCTCGTAGTCTACCGGAGAGAAGAGGGGAAGAAATAAAGAATACCAAGTAAACAGATGCATATCGATGCATGACATGTCAAGAAGTGATGCTAGGCGTGCCCTAACGTGGTATGAGGGGTATCGTTAAGGGGAAACATCCGGAAAGTATTCGGTGTTTCGAAGTTTTCGCAGAGGAGCCGAGGGGAAAGTTGCAGGTTCGATAGGTTAGGGGTGGGTGGCGACGAACGGATCGCGATCCGGATTCGTCTCGTGCGCTCGAGCAACTTTCATGTTGAAAATATTTTAACCGAAGTTACGGATTAAAAGATATGATTTTTAAAGATTTTAATAATTTCGGAATTTAATTAATTAATTAATTCAAAATGGAATTATGACGTCAAGATGATGTCATGCCGACGTCAAGATCAACAGGGTTGACTAAGTCAACCCGACATGTGGGTCCTGTTCATTATACTCTAACTAATTAACCTAGCTTAGTTTAATTAACAATAGTTAATTAGGTTAATTAGTCATTAGGTTAATTAATCGAGATTAATTAGATTAATTATTTACTTAATTAATTAATTAATTAATTAATTAATTAATTAGTTTTATTCATTTTATTTATATTTATTTAATTTTCATTTTCCTTTCTTTTTTTATTTTAAAAATGTTCTTTGGGGTGGGGCCCCCATGTCGATGGCTTGTGGGGGTTGATCGGTCACCTGCCGACCGAGTCAACAGAGCGAGGGGGCCTGGCCCATCATCGATGTGGCAAAGGGCCCGATTCGTGCCACGTTGGCGGGTAGGGCCGAGTTGGCTCGGTGGCCTCCTGGGCGAGGGGGCGCCGGAGTTCACGGTCTTCGTGCTCGTGGCCAAACGGGCGTGGGCGATCGCGTTCGAAAGGGAGGGCGGCGGGTCCGATGGTGGTGGTGGCACGGCGGGCCCGGCCGGATCGCGCCATGCGGCGGAGGTGGCGGGGTTTCGGGCTCCGATGGGGGCGTGCCACGGGGGCCCGGGGGGCCAGGATGGGGCGAGAGGGAGGCGCGGGGGGTGCGGCAGGGTGCCCCGGCGTGGCGGCGACGGCGGCCCTCGGGCGCGGCGTGCTCGCCGGGGCCGAGGTTCGGCGAGGAGAAGAGAGCGGGAGGGCCGGGGCGGAGGCCCGGTGCGGCGGGGAAGGGGCCTCGCCCGAGCGGCGGAGGCACGAGGGGAGAGGAGGGTCATGGGCGCGGCCGAGTCGGCGACGGGGCCGGGGGCGTCGGCGTTCGGGAGGGGAGAGGGAGCGAGGGGTCCGATGGGGGAGAGGAGAGCTCACTGGGGGAACGCGGGTCTATGAGGGCGGCTCGTGGGCGGTCGGTGGCGATCTGGCCTGGGAGGAGGGCGGGAGGCGGCCGACGGCGACGGGCGGATCCGCGACGTGGGGTCGGGGACGACCCTGGCGAAGGGGAGCTCCGGCGTGGGGCTGACGGTGGGGGATCCAGGCGGCGAGGGGCGAGGGGAGAGGGGCGACGCTGTCGGGCGGCGGGGTCGTCGGCGTCGGGCGCGACGGGTCGGTCGGCTCCCGATCCGGACGGCTACTGGGAGGAGGAGAAAGGAATCGGGGCGGGGGAGAGGGTGGCTAGGGTTAGCCGACCGGGAGGGGTGGATAAGGGGCGGCCAGTTGGGCGGGTTGGGGCTGGCCGGTGGGCGGAGTGGGCTTGGCCAGTTGGGCGATGGGGGGGGTTATCCCCCACTCTTTTTTTGTTTTATTTTCTTTTTCTTAATTATCCCTTTTTCTGTTTTGGTTTATTTAAAATATCTAAACACGTTACAAAAATGTGTGCACCCCACCATAATTAACCTTGCAATATTTGGCAACCCCCGAACATTTTAGTTTTGACATTTGAAAACTTTTATTGTTTGACTTTATTTTGAATTTGAATTTGAACTAAGTTTGATACACGTGAGGTTTAGCAAAATTTTAATCATGATGACCTGGCATCATTAACGAAGGTTTACTGTAGCTTGATTATCCGGGCGTCACAGTCGTCCCGCCTGCATTCTCATATACATCCTCCCCTCGCTCGCCCTCTCTCTCTATCTCTCTCTCTCTCTCAAATCTCTGCCATGGCGTCGCCGGTCTGCCCACGCACCGACGAGGAGTCGCCGCCCCCCGAGGACGCTCACTCAACTAGCCGACGAGGACCCCTACGCGCCGCCGGACGAGGTTGCGCCGGACCCCACAACTTTGGATTGGTTTTGGGGCCAGTACAATCTTAGTCTGTGGAAGTCGCTGCCGCCGGCTGAGAAAGCCAGGCAAGTGGCATTCAAGAAGGAGATGGCAGAGGAGGAAGCCAAGTACCAGGCAGCCTGTGAAGGCCGTGATGCCGCCTGCAAAAAGGAGGCGGTGGAGCTTTAGGGGTGGGCGCATCGTCGTGCGGAGGAGGTGTAGAAGACGGGTACTTCATGAGGAAGGTCAAAGGCGCAGGGCGTCTCATCGCTGTGTGGAGGTGGGTCGATAAGCTCCAGCGTGCCACCGACGAGGAGCTCCGGTGGGCGCCCAACGAAATGGCAAGATCGTGAGCGCTTGTCCGCCAGCAAGAGGCAGATCGGTACATCAAGCGCTATGAGGCAGAGGAGGTGGAGTACTGCCTCCGCACTGGGAAGACGTCGCGCACCAGGGAGGTGCTGGCGAGGGGCTGCCAGAATACTGGCCCCAAGAGGGATTATTAGTTTTAGTATTGTTCATTTTCAATTTTATCCATTGTACCTAGTATTTAAGTATCATCACGTATAAGTGATGATATTATATATATATTATGTGATGAACTAATGAACAATTAATATATATATATATATATATATATATATATATTATGAATTCGATTTTCTATCTGTTTTTATACTAATTTGAATCTAGCTGTTATCATCCACATATACATAATGGAAAGCGTACATACACACGTTGAAACAAAACATATAAGAACGGAAAACATAGTACACACATTGAAACAGAGGAATAAACAGAGCAATACTATGATTGCTTTGAATACATAGCTATCCACGTCGAAACAACTCAACAAAATAAAAGCGTCCATGAGACCATGACCAGAAGCCCATGCATACGGTAGTTCTTGCTCTGGCTGAACTCGTGCAGGCGTTCGTCTAAGCGATCGACACGCTCGCGGTACATCTGGAGCGCGATCTCGAGCTCCAAGTTGGCTATTTCATCGGAGATCACTAGCTTGAGGATGTGACGGCCATTTTCCTCTACTGCGCCCAGGTGGAAAACTGGGCCAAGGAGGCGGTCGAGCCTACCGACCAGCGCGTTGGCATCGAGCGGGCCGCGGACAAGATGAACGGGGCGACCCATGCGAACGGCGCGACGGGCGTCCGGTGCAAGTACGTCACGGCCGACCTTGAAGGAAATATGCCCTAGACGCAATAATAAAGTTGTTATTTATATTTCCTTATATCATGATAAATGTTTATTATTCATGCTAGAACTGTATTAACCGGAAACTTAGTACATGTGTGAATACATAGAAAAACAGAGTGTCACTAGTATACCTCTACTTGACTAGCTCGTTGAATCAAAGATGGTTAAGTTTCCTAGCCATAGACATGAGTTGTAATTTGATTAACGGGATCACATCATTAGAGAATGATGTGATTGACTTGACCCATCTTTTATCTTAGCATGATGATCGTTTAGTTTGTTGCTATTGCTTTCTTCATGACTTATACATGTTCCTATGACTATGAGATTATGCAACTTCCGAATACCGGAGAAACGTCACAACATAACTGGGTGATTATAAAGATGCTCTACAGGTGTCTCCGATGGTGTTTGTTGAGTTGGCATAGATCTAGATTAGGATTTGTCACTCCGATTGTCGGAGAGGTTTCTCTGGGCCCTCTCGGTAACGCACATCACTATAAGCCTTGCAAGCAATATGACTAATGAGTTAGTTATGGGATGATGCATTACGGAACGAGTAAAGATACTTGCCGGTAACGAGATTGAACTAGGTATTGAGATACCGACGATCGAATCTCGGGCAAGTAACATACCAATGACAAAGGGAACAACGTATGTTGTTATGCGGTTTGACCGATAAGATCTTTGTAGAATATGTAGGAACCAATATGAGCATCCAGGTTCCGCTATTGGTTATTGACCAGAGATGAGTCTCGGTCATGTCTACATAGTTCTCGAACCCGTAGGGTCCGCACGCTTAACGTTCGATGATGATCGGTATTATGAGTTTATGTATTTTGGTGAACCGAAGGTTGTTCAGAGTCCCGGATGTGATCACGGACATGACAAGGAGTCTCGAAATGGTCGAGATATAAAGATTGATATATTGGATGGCTATGTTTGGACAGCGGAATTGTTCCGGAGAAGTTTGGGATAAAACTGGAGTGCCGGAGGGTTATCGAAACCCCCGAGGGAACTAATGGGCCTTAGTGGAGACAGAGAGCGGCGGCCAGGGAAGGCCGCACGCCCCCTCCCCCTTGAGTCCGAATTGGACTAGGAAGGGGGGCGGCGCCCCCTTTTCCTTTCCCCTCTCCCTCTCCTTCCTTCCCCCTCTCTCCCTTTTGGTGGAAACCTACTAGGACTTGGAGTCCTAGTAGGATTCCTTTATTGGGGCATGCCAAGGAGGGCCGGCCGGCCTCCCCCTCCCTCCGTTATATACGTGGGGAGGGGGCACCCTAGAACACACAATTTGATTGTTTAGCCGTGTGCGGTGCCCCCCTCCACAGATTTCCACCTCGGTCATATCATTGTAGTGCTTAGGCGAAGCCCTGCGTCGGTAACTTCATCATCACCGTCATCACGCCGTCGTGCTGATAAAGCTCTCCCTCGATCTCAGCTGGATCTAGAGTTCGCGGGATGTCACCGAGTTGAACGTGTGCAGATCGCGGAGATGTCGTACTTTCGGTACTAGGATCGGTCGGATCGTGAAGACGTACGAATACATCAACCGTGTTGTCATAACGCTTCCGCTTTCGGACTACGCGGGTAAGTGACAACATTCTCCCTCTCGTTTCTATGCATCACCCAGATGGATCCTGCGTGTGCGTAGGAATTTTTTTGAAATTACTGCGTTCCCCAACAGTGGCATCCGAGCCAGGTCTATGTGTAGATGTTATATGCACGAGTAGAACACGAAGAGTTGTGGGCGATAATAGTCATACTGCTAACCAGCATGTCATACTTTGATTCGGCGGTATTGTTGAATGAAGCGGCCCGGACCGACATTACGCATACGTTTATGCGAGACTGGTTCTACCGACGTTCTTTGCACACAGGTGGCTGGCGGGTGTTAGTTTCTCCAACTTTAGTTGAATCGAGTGTGACTACGCCCGGTCCTTGTTGAAGGTTAAAACAACACACTTGATGACAAATTGTTGTGATTTTGATGCTTAGGTAAGAACGGTTCTTCCTCAGCCCGTAGCAGCCACGTAAAACTTGCAACAACAAAGTAGAGGACGTCTAACTTGTTTTTGCAGGGCATGTTGTGATGTGATATGGTCAAGACATGATGCTAAATTTTATTGTATGAGATGATCATGTTTTGTAACAGAGTTATCGGCAACTGGCAGGAGCTATATGGTTGTCGCCTTATTGTATGCAATGCAATCGCCCTGTAATTGTTTTTACTTTATCACTAAGTGGTAGCGATAGTCGTATAAGCAACAGTTGGAGAGACGGCAACGATGCTACGATGGAGATCAAGGTGTCGCGCCGGTGACGATGGTGATCATGACGGTGCTTTGGAGATGGATATCAAAGGCACAAGATGATGATGGCCATATCATATCACTTATATTGATTGCATGTGTTGTTTATCCTTTATGCATCTTATTTTGCTTAGTTCGGCGGTAGCATTATAAGATGATCTCTCACTAAATTTCAAGGTACAAGTGTTCTCCCTGAGTATGCACCATTGCGAAAGTTCGTCGTGCTGAGATACCATGTGATGATCAGGTGTGATAAGCTCTACATTCACATACAACGGGTGGAAGCCAGTTTGGCACTCGCAAAATACTCGGGTTAAAGTTGATGAGCCTAGCATATGCAGATATGGCCTCGGAACACTCAGACCAAAAGGTCGAGCATGAATCATATAGTAGATATGATCAACATAGTGATGTTCACCATTGAAAACTACTCCATCTCACGTGATGATCGGACATGGTTTAGTTGATTTGGATCACGTGATCACTTAGATGATTAGAGGGATATCTATCTAAGTGGGAGTTCCTAAGTAATATGATTAATTGAACTTTAATATATCATGAACTTAGTACCTGATAGTATTCTGCATGTCTATGTTGTTGTAGATCAATGGCCCGTGCTACTGTTCCTTTGAATTTTAATGCGTTCCTAGAGAAAGCTAAGATGAAAGATGATGGTAGCAACTACACGGACTGGGTCCGTAACTTGATGATTATCCTCATTGTTGCACAGTAGAATTACATCTTAGAAGCACCGCTAGGTGCCAGGCCTGCTGCAGATGGTGCTGATGACGTTAAGAACATCTGGCAAAGCAAAGCTGATGACTACTTGATAGTTCAGTGTGCCATGCTTTACGGCTTAGAACCGGGACTTCAACATCGTTTTGAACGTCATGGAGCATACGATATGTTCCAGGAGTTGAAGTAAATATTTCAAGCAAATGCCCGGATTGAGAAATATGAAGTCTCCAATAAGTTCTACAGCTGCAAAATGGAGGAGAATCGTTATGTCAGTGAACATATACTCAGAATGTCTGGGTAACACAACCACTTAACTCAGCTGGGAGTTAATCTTCCTAACGATAGGGTCATTAACAGAGTTCTTCAATCACTGCCACCAAGATACAAGAGCTTCGTGATGAACTATAATATGCAAGGGATGGATAAGACAATTCCTGAGCTCTTCGCAATGCTAGAGGCTGCGGAGGTAGAAATCAAGAAGGAGCATCAAGTGTTGATGGTCAACAAGACCACCCGTTTCAAGAAAAAAGGTAAAGGGAAGAAGGGGAACTTCAAGAAGAACGGAAAGCAAGTTGCTGCTCAAGTGAAGAAGCCCAAGCCTGGACCTAAGCCTGAGACTGAGTGCTTCTACTGCAAAGGGACTGGTCACTGGAAGCGGAACTGCCCCAAGTATTTGGCGGATAAGAAGGATGGCAAGGTGAACATAGGTATATGTGATATACATGTTATTGATGTATACCTTACTAATTCTCCCAGTAGTGCCCGGGTATTTGATACTGGTTCTGTTGCTAATATTTTCAACTCGAAACAGGGACTACGGGTTAAACAAAGATTGGCTAAGGACAAGGTGACGATGGGCATGAGAAATGGTTCCAAAGTCGATGTGATCGCCGTCGGCACGCTACCTCTACATCTACCTTCGGGATTAGTTTTAGACCAAAATAATTGTTATTTGGTGCTAGCGTTAAGCATGAACATTATATCTGAATCTTGTTTGATGCGAGACGGTTATTCATTTAAATCCGAGAACAATGGTTGTTCTATTTATATGAGTAGTATCTTTTATGGTCATGCACCCTTGAAGAGTGGTCTATTTTTGTTGAATCTGATAGTAGTGACACACATATTCGTAATATTGAAGCCAAAAGATGCAGAGTTGATAATGATAGTGCAACTTATTTGTGGCACTGCCGTTTGGGTCATATTGGTGTAAAACGCATGAAGAAACTCCATTCTGATGGACTTTTGGAATCACTTGATTATGAATCACTTGGTACTTGCGAACCATGCCTCATGGGCAAGATGACTAAAACTCCGTTCTCCGGAACAATGGAGCGAGCAACAGATTTATTGGAAAACATACATACTGATGTATGTGGTCCAATGAACATTGAGGCTCGCGGCGGGTATCGTTATTTTCTGACCTTCACAGATGATTTGAGCAGATATGGGTATATCTACTTGATGAAACATAAGTCTGAAACATTTGAAAAGTTCAAAGAATTTCAGAGTGAAGTGGAAAATCATCGTAACAAGAAAATAAAGTTTCTGCGATCTGATCATGGAGGAGAATATTTGAGTTACGAGTTTGGTCTTCATTTGAAACAATGCGGAATAGTTTCGCAACTCACGCCACCCGGAACACCACAGCGTAATGGTGTGTCCGAACGTCGTAATCATACTTTACTAGATATGGTGCGATCTATGATGCCTCTTACTGATTTACCGCTATCGTTTTGGGGTTATGCTTTAGAGATGGTTGCATTCACGTTAAATAGGGCACCATCTAAATCCGTTGAGACGACACCTTATGAACTGTGGTTTGGCAAGAAACCCAACACTAGTAGAAAACAGGGCTTTCGTCCAGGCCAGTTTAGCCCATTAGTCCCGGTTCAATCCAGAACCGGGACCAATGGAGCTATTTGCCCTGTTCAGGAGCCCAGGGGCCGGCCGGGCCACGTGGGCCATTGGTCCGGTTCGTCCGGACCTTTTGGTCCCGGTTGGTGGGACGAACAGGGACCAATGGTCCTGGCTCCTGGCCCACCACTATTGGTCCCAGTTGGTGGCATGAACCGGGACCAAAGGCTTCCCTTTAGTCCCGGCTCATGCCACCAACCGGGACTAATGGTGCTGCCTATATATAGCCCCTCGCGCAAGAGCAGAGCACACTTTGCTCTGTTTTTTTCGGCCGAGGGGAGAGGGCTTGGTGGTGCTCTAGCTCACCTCCTATGCACACAAGGTGTTCATGGAATGCCCGAGCCACACTACTTAAGGTTTCTCCTCTCCAAGCTCGACCGCCAAGCTCCATTTTCCTCAATATTTATCTAGGTTTAGCGGTCCGTCACGCCCCGTCCCCGCCTTCATCGCCGTCGATCACCCGCGCCGATCTCATCGCCGGCACCACCGTGGTGAGCCTCTTTTTCTTATCTTCTTTCTGAAAGGAAAAATATTATTACTTGTTTGTTTAGATAGATACTTGTATTATTTTCTTACTTTTATTATTGCATCTTATATAGTGCGATGGTTTTGGTATCCGCCTCGCCGGCCCTCGCCCCATCTATGATTCAGATGTGGTATATATTATCTTTTCATAACTATTGGTTCATTTATTGTTTATGAAAATTATGCCACCAACGTGACATAGATTTTATTTATCTAGGAGGTTGTTGAACCGAAATTCCAACCGACCCTATTGTCGAGAGGTTAAATTTAGTTGAAGAAGAAAACAATTTCTTGAAGGAAAAATAAAAAACTTGAGGAGGAGAAGATGATATTGGAGTTGCATGTTGCGGATGTCGCCGATGATCACAAGATCAAGATGGATGCAATGCGCTTGAAGATGAGAAAAGATTAGAAAATATGCCATTCATACCGAGGCTTGGTATCATTATGCCGTTGGATCAGTTGTTACCTTGGTTGCGATTATGATCGATTTGTTTTCGCATTGAAATGTTTTACATAGTTTCAATGTATGGTTTAATTAATTTAGATGCTCGCAGAGCTTTATGTTGTTAGATGAGAACTATGTATGTACTTTGGTTTTATGTGATGATGAATTTCTATTAATTTGGTCACTTAATTATCTATTCATGATGTTCAGAATGATTTTTGACACACTTAATTATATATAATGCACGCAGATGAACCGCAATGGATGTACGGTGACAGATACACCTCCCAAGTACATTAAGGGCGTGCATGATTTTCTCAAGTGGCTGAGGCAAACAAGCAGAATGGTTTTATGTGTTGTCCATGCCCTATATGTGGGAATCTGAAGTCTTACTCGACCGGAAAATCCTTCACACCCACCTGCTTTACAAGGGTTTCATGCCACACTATAATGTTTGGACGAGGCACGGAGAAATAGGGGTTATGATGGAAGACGGCGAGGAAGAAGAGTACGATGACAACTATGTGCCCCTGAATACGGTGATGCTATGAACATCAAGATGCACCGACGATGTGCATGATGGTGCTGGAACGGGCGAAGCTGCTGAAGATCAAGAGGAACCGACGATGTGCCCGATGATGATGATCTCCGCCGGTCATTGTCGATGCAAGGACACAATGCGAAAGTCATAATGAGAAGCTGAAGTTCGATCGCATGTTAGAGGATCACAAAAAGGGTTGTACCCCAATTGCGAAGATGGCAACACAAAGCTCGGCACCGACTCGAATTGCTGCGGTGGAAGGCAGAGAATGCTGTGCTCGATAAAGGATTTGAGAAGCTCTGAAAATAATGAAGAAGAAGCTTCCAAAGGATAACGAATTGCCCGACAAGACATACGCAGCAAAGAAAGTCGATGCCCTCTAGGATTGGAGGTGGAGAAGATACATGCATGCCCTAATGACTGCATCCTCTACCGTGGTGCCTACAAGGATCTGAACGCATGCCCGGTATGCGGTGCATTGCGTATAAGATCGACGAGATGACCTGGTGATGTTGACGGCGAGCCTCCGGAAGAGGGTTCTCGAAGGTGATGTGGTATCCTCCTATAATACCACGGTTGAAACGTCTGCTCGAAACGGAGAGCATGCCAAGTTGATGCGATGGCACAGTGAGGACCGTAAGAAAGACGGAAGTTGAGAGCACCGCTGACGGTCGCATGGAGAAAAATCGAGAGAAAGTCTGGGATGAGTTTGCAAAGGACCCAAGGAACGATGGTTTGCTTTAAGCGCGGATGGCATTAATCCTTTCGGGAGCAGAGCAGCAATCACATCACCTGGCCCGTGACTCTATGTATGTATAACCTTCCTCCTTGGATGTGCATGAAGCGGAAGTTCATTATGATGCCAATTCTCATCCAAGGCCCTAAGCAACCCGGCAACGACATTGATGTGTACCTAAGGCCATTAGTTGAAGAACTTTTACAACTGTGGAATGGAAACGGTGTACGTACATGGGATGAGCACAAAAAGGATGAATTTGACCTAAAGGCGTTGCTGTTCGTGACCATCAACGATTGGCCCGCTCTCAGTAACCTTTCAGGACAGACAAACAAGGGATACCATGCATGCACGCACTGTTTACTTGACACCGATAGTATATAGCTGGGAAGCTGCAGGAAGAATGTGTACCTGGGCCATCGTCGATTTCTTCCGACCAACCATCAATGTCGAAAGAAAGGCAAGCATTTCAAAGGCGAGGCAGATCATCGGAAGAAGCCCGCCATGCGCATCGGTGATCACGCATTTGCTATGGTCAATGATTTACACGTAATCTTTGGAAAGGGTCCCGCGGACTAGCTGTTCCAATAACGCCGAGAATCACGCACCCATGTGGAAGAACAAATCTATGTTTTGGGACCTACCCTCTGGAAAGACCTAGAGGTCCGCTTCGATCGACGTGATGCACGTGACGAAGAACCTTTGCGTGAACCTGCTAGGCTTCTTGGGCGTGTATGGGAAGACAAAAGATACACCGAGGCACGAGAGGACCTGCAACGCTTGCACGAAAAAGAGGGCATGCCTCCAAGCAAGATGAAGGTCCCGCCAGCTACGCTCTTTTTAAAGAAGAGAAAGAAATATTCTTTCAATGCCTGCTCAAGATGAAGGTCCCGACTGGCTTCTCGTCAATATAAAGGGAATAATAAATATGCGAGAGAAAAGTTCCGAACCTAAAGTCTCATGACTGCCACGTGATTATGACGCAATCGCTTCCGGTTGCATTGAGGGGCTTCTACCGAAAACGTCCGATTAGCCATTGTGAAGCTATGTGCATTCCTCAATGCAATATCTCGAAGGTGATCGATCCAGAAATCGTATCAACGCTAAGGAGTGATGTGGCGCAATGTCTTGTCGGTTTCGAGCTGGTGTTCCCACCATCCTTCTTCAATATCATGACGCACGCCCTAGTTCATCTAGTCCACGAGATTGTCATTACGGGGCCCGTATTTCTACACAATATGTACCCTTTGAGAGGTTCATGGAGTCCTAAAGAAATATGTTCAGAATCGCGCTTAGGCCGAAGGAAGCATCTCCATGGGCCATCAAACAGAGGATGTCATCGGGTTTTGTGTTGACTTCATTCCTGGCCTTAATAAGATAGGTCTCCCTAAATCGCAGTATGAGGGGAGACTGATCGAAAAGGCACGCTTGGAAGAGACTCAATAATATGCAGGACGGATATTCTTGGTCTCAAGCACACTACACAGCTTCTGAACTCTACCTTGGTGACCCGTATGTCGATGAACACAAGAACGATCTGCGCCCAAACACCCGGAGCGGGCGACGATCGGATTACATGTGAACACATCAGACTTTCAGAGTTGGTTGGAAACACGCCTCGAGGTGACAGCACTGTTTGTGATGAGCTTTACTTGTTGTCCAGGGACCATCTTCGATTGTAATGATTTGGAAAGGATCTGAGATAAATGGGAATACATTTTACACGATTGACCAAGATGAAAAGAGCACCAACCAAAACAGCGGTGTCCGCTTTGATGCAGCAACCGACAAGGAAATGACACATATTATGGTTACATAGTAGACATATGGGAACTTGACTACGGAGTAGATTTTAAGGTCCCTTTGTTTAAGTGCAAGTGGGTCAATCTGTCAGAGGCGGGTGCAGGTAGACCCTGAAGACGGAATGACAACAATGGATCTGAAAATCTTGGGTACACCGACGAACCGCTCATCCTAGCCAATAATGTGGCACAGGTTATCTATGTGAAGGACATGTCTACCAGATCGAGGAAAAGAAAAGATAAGGAAGTTAATACATCATACAATGAGCCAAAGCGCCACATAGTTCTTTCGGGAAAAGGGACATCCCGGGAGTGGAGGGCAAGACAGACATGTCTCAAGAGTATGAAAAGTTTCATGAAATTCCCCCTTCAAAGTCAAGGCTGACCCAAGCATCCTGATAAACGATAAAGATTATCCATGGTTACGCGCAATAAGCAAACGATGAAGCGAAGAAAAGTGAAGACTTTCTCCAAACTATTATGATGATACCATGCCAACTTTGTAATGCAGACGCAGTATGATACCATTGTCCGCTTTGTACATGCACATGCTATGCCAACTTTTTCAGAGTTCATTTGAAACTATGAATTTGAAAACCTCGCCAACCAAGGGCGCCACACCGTTTATAAGCCCGTCCCTCTACACGCCTTTGTTGAGCTCACAAACTTGTGATTCACACAAATTTCAAAGAAAACTAATGGCACAAATAGAAAGTTTATAATTTTGCTGACCTAAAAGCAAAAAGAATTAAAAATAAAGCAAAAACCAAAAGAAAATAAATAATGCAGAAAACAAAACAAAAAAACTTGAAAAAAAATAAAAATAGCAACAATAAGTATTTTGTTGTAAGTAGAAACAAAATAAAATAAATAAATAAAGCAAAAAAGTGTTTTCAAATTTGAAAACTAATGGCACTAACAGAAAGTTTATAATTTTTCTAAAACTAAAAGCAAAAAGAATTAAAAAATAAAGCAAAAAACAACAAAAAATAAATAATGCAGAAAGCAAAATCAAAAAACTGGAAAAAAAATAAAAATAGCAACAATAAGTATTTTGTTGTAAGTAGAAACAAAATAAAATAAATAAAGCAACAAAGAAGACAAAAAAACAAAAAAAGTGCCACCCTCGGGCCCCACGGCTGAATCGACTAGAAACCCTACCATGGGCCAGGATTCAGGCCCGCGGGAGGCCCAGTAGGCCCACAGGCAGAGATTGCACGGTTAGGCCCGGAAGCCTGCAGTTGAGAGAAGCTCGAGTGGGTGGGCGCAGCAGAGCTTATAAACCACACTCGAGCTCTCTCAACTGCGAGGTGGGACTAAACTTTTCGGCTGGGCAGCACAAGGCCTTTGGTCCCGGTTGGTGGCACCAACCGGGACTAAAGCAGCATTGGTCGGTTCGTGGCACCAACCGGGACTAATGCCCCTTTATTCCCGGTTGGTGCCACCAACCGACCAAAGGTCGCCGCTTCCGCCCTTTGGGCTGCTGAAAATTGGTTTGGTCGGTTGGTGGCACCAACCGGGACTAAGGGGCATTAGTCCGGTTTGTGCCACGACCGACCAATGCCCTGCTATATAACCAGGACTTGTGAAAATTTCACATCTCCCTCGCCTCCCTAGCCAGTTGCCCCGCCGCCAGCTGCCCAAATCGTCAAGCGCTCCTCGTCGCCGTCGCCGGCCGGCCGCCGCCATCCCCGTCTCCCGTGCCCCTGCCTCGCGCCCGAGCCCACGCCGCCGCCCCCCATGCCCCCTGCCCGTCCCGAGCACGCACGGCGCGCCCTGCGCCCTGCCCGCCCCACCATTGTAAATCGCCGCGCCTCGCCCATCTGCCGCCCTGCCTCGCCGCCCCTCCTCCCCGTTCGGTCCGGCTCCGGCGACCCCCTTTCCTCCCTGTCCCCTCGATCCTCTTCATATAATTTTTTTTCATATAATTTTTTTTCATATGCATATGTTGATTATATGGATGGATGGATGATGTATATTTTCATTATATGGATGGATGGATGATGTATGATTTTTTCATATAATTTTTTAGGCAGATTTTAGAATTTTTGTGTATGTATGTTATGTTTATATGTATGTATGTATGTTCATATGTATGTATGTTTATATGCAAAGCATATGCAAAGAAAATGTATGAATGGTCATATGCAAAGAAAATGTATGTATGGTCATATGCAAAGAAAATGTATGTATGTATGTTCATATGAAAGAAAAATCTATGTATGTATGTTCATATGCATATGCAAAGAAAATGTATGTTCATATATATGATGATATGTTCATATAAAAGGAAAATAAGAAGAGGAAGAAAGGAGAAGAAGAGGAGAGGAAGAAGAGGAGAAATAAATAAGAAGAGGAAAAAGAAGAAAAGAAGAGGAGAAGAAGAAAGGAATAGAAGAGAGGAAGAAAAATAGAAGAAAAAAATAGAAAAAATTCTATTTTTTCTTCCTCTCTTCTATTCCTTTCTTCTTCTCGTCTTTTTTTTTCTCTTCTTTTTATTGCGTCGTTGTATATGTATACCCCCTCCCCCTTCTCTTCAATAGGAAAAAAGAAGAAAAAGAAGAGGAGAAGAAGAAAGAAAGGAATAGAGGAGAAAGAAGAAACTTTGACACGAGGGGGGTACCGATACCCCCTCCCCGATAACATTATTTTCCCATGTATATGTATGTTGCGTCGTTGTCGATATAACGAGGGTGTCGAGGATCGCCGAGGGGTCGAGGGTCGGGAACTAGGGTAGAGGGTCGAGGGTCGTTAAGGGGTCAAGGGTCGAAGGTTTCAGGGTCGAGGGTTCCTATAGTGTCAAAGTATTGAAGAAATCCATGGCTTCATCATTAGCGGAAGTAACCATGGCATGATGGTGCGAAGTCCTCAAAGTTATTCGGAATGGAGTCCGGATAGGATAATTTGCCTTTTGTGCGAATCTCAGCAAAGGCCTTTCAAATAACGATATTGGAAGGTTCTTGCTGAACTTTGTACCAAAAGCTAATTATCCTATCTCGATTCCGCCCAAAATAACTTTGAGAGCTTCGCACCATCATGCACCACATTTTTGCCTAATGATGAAGACATGGTTTTGTTGAATCCTTTGACACTAGGCAACCTCCCGACCCTCGGCGATCTTGACCCTTGACCTCGACCGCTCGGCGATCCACGACCCTCTACCCTATCATGGGCGCCGATGCCCACGCCACTTGTGGGACATAGATGTAGTGTTCAAGGACGACCCCCTCCCGATAGCTTCAACACGTGGGGGGGGGGGGTCGATATTACCCCCTCCTAGCTTGAAGCGTTCTCGAGGCCACCCCCTAATCCTTGAAGCGTTGTCGAGGCCACCCCAAACCCTAGAGAAGCAGCGTCGAGGCCACTAATATGATTCCTTATTGTGATTAGCTAGCTAGTTCTACGTTTGCCACTAATATATCCATATCTGTCATGTTTGAATAATAATTGCCATGTTGTAAATATTTGTAGAAACTATGGACACCCCCCGAGACGAAGCACAAGAAGCGTTGTTGAGGGACATAATCGCACAAGGAAGTGATGCCGTCGCTCGTTGATGTTTCTCAACGACAACCGTGGTCTGGAAGGAGAGGGTGAAGAAGCAGCTGGCTATGATTTACATGGCTCCGATGACCCAATGCCGTGCAAGAAGGAGAGGGTGAAGAAGTAGACCGTGAGGACGGCTCGGTGATCACCAAACCGAGTCCGCCAGGTATATATATTAGTTAAGCCTGTGCTGACTAGCTAATTGATGCATTCATTGTTTTGGTATATATGTACACATATTAATTAACTCGTCTTTGTTCTTTTTTCTAGCCCTCCGGATTGAGCACAACTTCGGTAAAGAGACGAGGCCAGAAGAAAAAGTTGAGCTCGGATGAAAAGTTTGAGATCATACAAATCGCGCTGACGGCCAACCGATTGAACCCTACCGGACAAAGAAGGCATTTGTTGCTCGGTGCGGGTTTCGGTTAGGGACAAGATCCCGATCAGCATCCACCAATGGTATAAGCCTAAGAACGAAGACCCCGAGGTGTCTTGTGTCAATGATATGCAGAAAAATGATCTTTGGACTGAGCTGAAGTCAAATTTTACCCTACCGCTAGAGGATGATCCGAGAAGCCAGATAATAGAGCCATTAATCAAGTCTTTTGCTCTTAAGAAGATGGCAGAACTATTCAGGAATTGGAAGAAAGAACTCAATACGTATGTCGAAAAAAATGAGACACCAGAATTCAAGGGCAAATATGAGAAGATCGAGATGATGGCCCGCATTTGTGGCCTACAAGACATCGGAAAAGAGTAAAAAGATGTCAGCGACAAACAAGAGAAATGATGTGAAGAAGAAGCTTCACCATCGCACGGGGTCAGGTGGCTACCTCGTAGCCCGGCCTAAGTGGGCCAAGGCTGAGAATGATCTGCTTGATAAAGGGATCGAACCGAGACAATGAACTCGCCGGACCGTTGCGGACTTGGTTCTTCGGGCGGCGGATCCTTGGACCCTATAACAGGGAAGTGCATTTGGGACGGACGAACAATTGGACATACCAGCCAAGAGGCTTCAGCATTATATAGAAGCAGCGCAGCAAGGGAAGTTCGTTCTAGACAGGGAGAAGGACGAGCTCACAATGGCCCTCCGGAATCCTGAGCACCCTGGACGGACATGAGGCACGCCAGGCTCCGTTTCGTGGAAGGCTGGATTTCTGGACGCAGGGGGTTACAAAACCCATGAGAGGAGGAAGAAACCGAGCAGAGCCTAATGTAGGCGCTGCACGAAAGGGTAATGGGGCTAGAGGAACGAGAAGCAGCAGATCACAACAAACGACCTGCCGAAGCTTCCCCCGAGGCTACCCCGCCATCTCAGCGGAGAAGCAACGTGGCTTCCACCGAGCTGCTTCAGCCGAGCAGCATGCCTTGACGGCTCCTGCCAGCTATCCCGTGGATGCTATCACGGATGCTGAACATTGCCACCTTATGGCGCAATGGAGCAATTTGAAGGTCAAGGCGGCTGTTGGCTCTGTTTATCCTACTAAACCCGACTCAACTTTTCACCGCCGCCGATTCCGAAGGATATGCTAAGGTGATGGTCGATGAAATAACGGAGGATTTGAGGACCTCCGCTTGACCACCCTACGGTGAAGGGAGTATCGGCTGGGTTCGCTCAAGACTCCATGCCTATGGCGGAAGGATCTCATCAACCTTCCAGGCTGGACGCCTCCGCCTCCTCCTCCTCCTCCCGCGAGTGAGGGCACTCCGCCTCCTCCACCGCCTCCTCCTCCGGCGAGTGACGATCAGGGCACTCAGCCGGCTCCTTCTCCGGCGCGTGGTGGCACTCCGTCTCCTTCTCCGCCTGCACCGGCGCGTCCGGGCAGCCAGCCTCCTCCTTCTCCGCCTTGTCAGCAAGGGCGGAAGAGACCCGCCGCCGCTCCGGCTGCTCCGCGCGTCGTAGTCCTTCTCCTCCGCCTCGTAAGCAAGGAGAAGACATCCGCTCTGTCTGCTCTGCGGCGTCTAGCAGTACAGCCAAAGGCGGGAGGAGATACAGATTCGGTCCTTCTCTGAAGACTCCAGAGAAATTACCATACGAGAGGAGCGAGGAGGAAAACGCGAAGATCGCGCAGACCGAAGTGGATGACTGGTTTCAAGGGTTGAAAGCAAAGAGACATCCACCTCCGGAGGAGAAGGTAGATCCGGTCAAAGCGAAGCGCACTCTGGCTGCCCTGACAAAACCACCCAAGTCTCCGCCGAAAGGCAACTATGAGCGCATTATTGGAAAGGCATTTGCCGAAGCGGAGAGATCGGGAAGTACTGTCAGTGATCAAAGGATGAAAGAACGACGAGCTGGGAAACAAATTGCCCAGCTCGGCGCACAAGCGAAGCAATTGTGCCCCCGGATCAAGGTGCCTGCTAGCGACATCGTCGATCCGAGGATGGTGCCCGGTTATGGCAATCCTGCAGATTACCTGCCCGACGATGTACATTATGATTTCTTGGAGGTGCAGATACAAAGATACGAGTACGGGAAGCCTCTCGTCAAAGATGAAAGCTCTCTATCAACGATGATGCGAAGATTGCATGATTGGTACATGAAAACCTGCAAAGAGTCTGAGGAGGAATACTTTGTATGTGAGAGTTAAAAGGAGCATGACCTCCTTGGAATTGAACTGTTGCCTATTCCATTTGAGGAGTTCTATCAGTTTTTCAATCAATTGGCCCTTGATAAAGCAACGGTCACCTGCTACTGTCTGTAAGTAGTACTACTTCTGTCATTAAGTATCTCTATATAACTCAGCTCTTTCATTGCATGTATTTATAAATATCCTCACTATATTATGCAGATTGAAGATCGCATAAATGAAGAAAAGACAAGTGGGTGATATTGGGTTCATTAACACATATCTCATAGATGCAAATGAGGTTAAATATCGTGCCGACGAAACCGAGGCCAACTTGCTACGATCGTTGGAAATAAATGAACACAAAAATATAATACTCTTTCCTTACAACTACACGTGAGTGTTCTTGTCTTGTGGCATATTCGGTTTCCTTATTTAGTCCAGGTTATAGTAATGTAATATTGATGAGTTATGCATGCATGCGTAGGTACCACTATATTCTCCTAGAGATTAAGCTTGAGCAGGAGTAGTAACTGTCTTAGACTCGAGACTAAAAGATCCCAAGGAGTATGCGGACATGACTGAAATGCTCGAGAAGTAAGTTAAATCGATCATTATCCACCATATCAGCAACTTTGTTCATTTCTGATATCAAGTAATTGTTTTCTTTGTATGGCAGGGCTTGGGAAAATTCACCAAAAAGCTCCGGACTACCAAGAAGCTGCAATTTAGACACCGAAAGTAAGTACTATATAGTAGCATATTCCACGCGCATCTCCTAGTGATTCAAGCGCTAGTTTCATCAATACCATTTAGCATCCTTGCTAATTATCAGTTTGATTGACCTCTCTTTCTTGTAAAGTGGTTGTGGCAGGAACAAGGGAATGATTTCTGTGGATACTACGCTTATGAGTCCATCCGCCACACGACCTGTGAGAGGGCTACTCCGACAAACAATATGAAGTGCGTAAATAAAAATATTCACAATTTTATTTTATTACCATCATTTGTGTTGAGTTTCATTCATTCATATATATATATATATATATATATATATATATATATATATATATATATATATATATATATATATATATATATATATATATATGTATTGACCCCTTTCTTAAAATTAGATGTTTCTGAAGCGGGATGAACTCCTAGCACTAGATCGCATGCGAGCAATTCAAGAGGAATTGGCGGCATTCTTTCTTGACCATGTGATCGCTGAAGACGGAGAATACTATGTGGACCACGCGTCCGTATTGTAAAAGATAATTATTGTATATATGTAGCCGGTAGTGTCGGATAGATATACGAGAACTTGTTGTTCGACCAATCTCGGAGAAGGAGAGGTGGTCGATATCACTTTCTCTGTATGCATATATGTTCATGACGATCTTCTGTTTGCTTAATTACTAGCTAGCTAGCATGTCTAGTTAGTCCTCTCTATACGTATGTATAGTACGTAGCGTCGACCAAGCACGGACAAAAGAGAGGACACTTTTCTCTATTAATTAGCTACCTATAGCACAATATATGAAACACCTAAATTAACCCCCCAAAACCCTCCAAAACCCCCCAAACCCCCCTTTCAAAAAAAAAAACAAAAACCACAGCCATAGAAATCTTGACGCGTGGATGTTTATTGGTCCCGGTTGGTGCCACCAACGGGACCAAAGGCCCTCCGCTGGGCTCAGCGGACAGGCCACGTGGAGGCCCATTAGTCCCGGTTCGATTGAACCGACTAAAGGGCCAGGTATTAGTATCGACCCTTTAGTCCCGGTTCATGAACCGGGACTAAAGGCCCTCACCAACCGGGTCAATAGGCCCTTTTTCTACTAGTGCAAGTTGTTGTTTCTTAAAGTTTGGGGCTGCGATGCTTATGTGAAAAAGCTTCAGCCTGATAAGCTCGAACCCAAATTGGAGAAATGTGTCTTCGTAGGATACCCAAAGGAGACTGTTGGGTACACCTTCTATCACAGATCCAAAGGCAAGACATTTGTTGCTAAGAATGGATCCTTTTTAGAGAAGGAGTTTCTCTCGAAAAAAGTGAGTGGGAGGAAAGTAGAACTTGATGAGGTAACTATACCTGCTCCCTTATTGGAAAGTAGTTCATCACAGAAATCAGTTCCTGTGACTCCTACACCAATTAGTGAGGAAGCTAATGATGATGATCATGTAACTTCAGATCAAGTTACTACTGAACCTCGTAGGTCAACTAGAGTAAGATCCGCACCAGAGTGGTACGGTAATCCGGTTCTGGAGGTCATGTTACTTGACCATGACGAACCTACGAACTATGAGGAAGCGATGATGACCCCAGATTCCGCGAAATGGCTTGAGGCCATGAAATCTGAGATGAGATCCATGTATGAGAAGAAAGTGTGGGATTTGGTTGACTTGCCCGATGATCGGCAAGCCATCGAGAATAAATGGATCTTCAAGAAGAAGACTGACGTTGACGGTAATGTTACTATCTACAAAGCTCGACTTGTTGTGAAAGGTTTTCGTCAAGTTCAAGGAGTTGACAACGATGAGACCTTCTCACTCGTAGCGATGCTTAAGTCCGTCCAAATAATGTTAGCAATTGGTGCATTTTATGATTATGAAATTTGGCAAATGGGACTAATAGAAAAAGGACCTAATGTGAGACACATTAGTCCCGGTTCGATTTTGGCCCGGTACTAATGGTACCATTAGTGTCGGTTCGAACGGCTACGCATTAATGCCGGTTCGTTTTGAACCTTTAGTATCGGTTCGTGCCACAAACCGGTACTAAAGGGGTGGTGGCAGGCTGGCATCAGGCCGGGGCCCCGCGATCACCTTTAGTACCAGTTCGTGGCACAAACCGGTACTAAAGGGCTAACCTTTAGTACCGGTTCGTGCCACGAACCGGTACTAAATGGGTTTGACCTATAGTACCGGTTCGTGGCACAAACCGGTACTAAAGAGCAATTTTCAAACTCTAACCCCCCCCCCCCGTGTATCGCCATTTCAGTTTTTAAAAATACAAAAGAAAATGATAAAAAATTCAAAAAATAAAATTCTTCGAGATGTGGTTATATTACTACATCTGCTAGTTAGGAAAATTTAAAAACTTAAATTTGGACATGTTTTGCAAAATGTGTAGGGAAAATGTAAAACGGCTATAACTTTTGCATACGATGTCGGAAAAAACGTATAATATATCAAAAAATTCAGCACGAAAATCCGCATCCGATTTTGACCGCCTACGGCATGTTTGCAATTTTTCAGAATCCTCAAATTCCAAAAGGAGAAAAAAGATATGCTCAAATTTAAGTTTTTTTATTTTGGTTAAATCTGGTCAAACTATGGTCAGACTACTTATTCAAGAAGTATTAATGTTACTACATACTTATTCAAGAATATTAGTGTTACTAAAAAATTATTTCAATTTTTTGAATTTTGGTCAAATCTGGTCAAACTGTGGTCAAACTATGGTCAAACTTATTCAAGAAATATTAGTGTTACTAAATAATTACTGTTTTTTAAAATAATAATTTCAAACTCAAACGGTGAAATGTGTGACCTAATGCTCAAGCTAAACTGCTGATGCTTAATAGGATTTACAGCTTACATTTGTTAGGAAAACAACAAGTGCAGACTTGGAAAGTAGGGGGAATAGAACTCCGAAGTTAAGCGTGCTCAGGCTGGGGGAGTGAGAGGATGGGTGACCGATCGGGAAGCTAGATGATTTGGAATGAGTGATCCACACTTGAGTAGTTAAGAGGGGCGATTAGAGACTAAATCATCAAATAATTCAGAAAATTGAAAATAAATAAAAAAATCAATTTTTTTTCCAAAATTTTCAAAAAATAATTTCAAAACAAAAAACCTTTAGTACCGGTTGGCAACACCAACCGGTACTAAAGGTCCCCCATACCACGGCGTGAGCTCACGCCACGTGGTGGGCCTTTAGTGGCGGTTCGTGCCGAACCGGTACTAAAGGGGGGCCTTTAGTCTACACTCTTTAGTGCCGGTTGCAGAACCGGCACTAAAGGCCCTTATGAACCGGTATTAAAGCTCCGTTTTCTACTAGTGTGGATGTAAAGACTGCATTCCTGAATGGATTTCTTGAAGAAGAGTTGTATATGATGCAACCCGAAGGTTTTATCAATCCAAAGGATGCTAACAAAGTCTGCAAGCTCGAGCGATCCATTTATGGACTGGTGCAAGCATCTCGGAGTTGGAATAAACGTTTTGATAGTGTGATCAAAGCATATGGTTTTATACAGACTTTTGGAGAAGCATGTATTTACAAGAAAGCGAGTGGGAGTTCTGTAGGATTTCTAATATTATATGTGGATGACATATTGTTGATTGGAAATGATATAGGATTTCTGGATAGCATAAAAGGATACTTGAATAAGTGTTTTTCAATGAAAGATCTCGGTGAAGCTGCATATATATTGGGCATCAAGATCTATAGAGATAGATCAAGACGCTTAATTGGACTTTCACAAAGCACATACCTTGATAAAGTTTTGAAGAAGTTCAAAATGGATCAAGCAAAGAAAGGGTTCTTGCCTATGTTACAAGGTGTGAAGTTGAGTCAGACTCAATGCCCGACCACTGCAGAAGATAGAGAGAAAATGAAAGTCATACCCTATGCTTCAGCCATAGGTTCTATCTGTTGGGGAACGTAGTAATTTCAAAAAAATTCCTACGATCACGCAAGACCATGGTGATGGCATAGCAACGAGAGGGGAGAGTGTCCGTCCACGCACTCGTGAGACCGAAAGCGAAGCGTTATAACAACGCTGTTGATGTAGTCGACGCCTTCACGATCCGACCGATCCAAGCACCGAACGCACGGCACCTCCGAGTTCTCGCACACGCTCAGCTCGATGACGATCCCCGGCTCCGATCCAGCAAAGTGTCGGGATGAGTTCCACAAGACGACAGCGTGGTGACGATGATGATGCTCCACCGACGCAGGGCTTCGCCTAAGCTCCGCGACGATATGACTTCTCGGCGCAGGCTTCGCCTAAGCTCGCGACGATATGACCGAAGTGGAATATGGTGGAAGGGGCACCGACACGGCTAAGGAACGATCCGTAGATCAACTTGTGTGTTCTAGGGTGCCCCTGCCCCAGATATAAAGGAGCCAAGGGGAGGGGCTGGCGGCCAAGAGGGGCGCGCCAGGGAGTCCTACTCCCTCCGGGAGTAGGATTCCCCCTCCAATCCTAGTTGGATTAGGATTCCCCGGAGGGGGAAAGAGAGAGGGGCTGCCCACCTTTCCTAGTCCTAATAGGACTAGGGAAGGGGAGGCGCTGCCACCCAGGGCTGGCCCTTTCTCCTTTCCACCAAGGCCCACTATGGCCCATATAGTTCGGGGGTTCCGTAACCTCCGGCACTCGATAAATTTCGATTTCACTCGGAACATTTCCGATGTCCAAATGTAGGCTTCCAATATATCAATCTTTATGTCTCGACCATTTCGAGACTCCTCGTCATGTCCGTGATCACATCCGGGACTCCGAACTACCTTCGGTACATCAATACTTATAAACTCATAATGAACTGTCATCGAAATGTTAAGCGTGCGGACCCTACGGGTTCGAGAACTATGTAGACATGACCTAGAACCATTCTCGGTCAATAACCAATAGCGGAACCTGGATGCCCATATTGGTTCCTACATATTCTACGAAGATCTTTATCGGTCAAACTGCATAACAACATACGTTGTTCCCTTTGTCATCGGTATGTTACTTACCCGAGATTCGATCGTCGGTATCCAATACCTAGTTCAATCTCGTTACCGGTAAGTCTCTTTACTCGTTCCGTAATACATCATCTCACAACTAACTCATTAGTTGCAATGCTTGCAAGGCTTATGTGATGTGTATTACCGAGAAGGCCCAGAGATACCTCTCCGACAATCGGAGTGACAAAACCTAATCTCGATTCATGCCAACTCAACATATACTTTTGGAGACACCTGTAGAGTACCTTTATAATCACCCAGTTACGTTGTGACGTTTGGTAGCACACAAAGTGTTCCTCCGGTAAACGGGAGTTGCATAATCTTATAGTTGCAGGAACTTTGTATAAGTCATGAAGAAAGCATAAGCAACATACTAAACGATCAAGTGCTAAGCTAACGAAATGGGTCATGTCAATCAGATCATTCTCCTAATGATGTGATCTCATTAATCAAATGACAACTCCTTGTTCATGGTTAGGAAACATAACCATCTTTGATTAACAAGCTAGTCAAGTAGAGGCATACTAGTGACATACTGTTTGTCTATATATTCACACATGTATTATGTTTTCGGTTAATACAATTCTAGCATGAATAATAAACATTTATCATGATATAAGGAAATAAATAATAACTTTATTATTGCCTCTAGGGCATATTTCCTTGATCTCCCACTTGCACTAGAGTCAATAATCTAGATTACAAAGTAATGATCCTAACACCCATGGAGTCTTGGTGCTGATCATGTTTTGCTCGTGGAAGAGGCTTAGTCAACGGGTCTGCAACATTCAGATCCGTATGTATTTTGCAAATCTCTATGTCTCCCACTTGGACTTGGTCCCGAATGGAATTGAAGCGTCTCTTGATATGCTTGGTCCTCTTGTGAAATCTGGATTCCTTTGCCAAGGCAATTGCACGAGATTGTCACAGAAGATCTTCATTGGTCCCGATGCACTAGGTATGACACCTAGATCGGAAATGAACTCTTTCATCCAGACTCCTTCATTTGCTGCTTCCAAGCAGCTATGTACTCCGCTTCACATGTAGATCCCGCCACGACGCTTTGTTTAGAACTGCACCACCGACAGCTCCACCGTTTAATAAAAATACGTATCCGGTTTGCGATTTAGAATCGTCCGGATCAGTGTCAAAGCTTGCATCGACGTAACCATTTACGACTAGCTCTTTGTCACCTCCATATACGAGAAACATATCCTTAGTCCTTTTCAGGTATTTCAGGATGTTCTTGACCGCTGTCCGATGATCCACCTGGATTACTTTGGTACCTCCCGCCAAGCTTACAGCTAAGCATACGTCAGTCTGGTACACAGCATTGCATACATGATAGAGCCTATGGCTGAAGCATAGGAACATTTTCATTTCTCTCTATCTTCTGCTGTGGTCGGGCATTGAGTCGACTCAATCTTACACCTTGTAATACAGGTAAAAACCTTTCTTTGCTCGATCCATTTTGAACTTCTTCAAAACTTTATCAAGGTATGTGCTTTGTGAAAGTCCAATTAAGCGTCTTGATCTATCTCTATAGATCTTGATGCCCAATATGTAAGCAGCTTCACCGAGGTCTTTCATTGAAAAACTTTTATTCAAGTATCCTTTTATGCTATCCAGAAATTCTATATCATTTCCAATCAACAATATGTCGTCCACATATAATATCGAAATGCTCTGAGCTCCCACTCACTTTCTTGTAAATACAAGCTTCTCCAAAAGTCAGATAAAACCATATGCTTTGATCACACTATCAAAGCATTTATTCCAACTCCGAGAGGCTTGCACCGCACCATAAATTGATTGTTGGAGCTTGCACACTTTGTTAGCACCCTTTGGATCAACAAAACCTTCTGGTTGCATCATATACAACTCTTCTTCTAGAAATCCATTCAAGAATGCAGTTTTACATCCATTTGCCAAATTTCATAATCATAAAATGCGGCAATTGCTAACATGATTCGGACAGACTTAAGCATCGCTACGGGTGAGAAAGTCTCATCGTAGTCAACCCCTTGAACTTGTCGAAAACCTTTTGCAACAAGTCGAGCTTTGTAGACAGTTACATTACCATCGGCGTCAGTCTTCTTCTTAAAGATCCATTTATTCTCAATAGCTTGCCGATCATCGGGCAAGTCTACAAAAGTCCATACTTTGTTCTCATACATGGATCCCATCTCAGATTTCATGGCTTCGAGCCATTTTGTGGAATCTGGGCTCACCATCGCTTCTTCATAGTTCGTAGGTTCACCATGATCTAGTAGCATGACTTCCAGAATAGGATTACCGAACCATTCTGGTGCGGATTTTATTCTGGTTGATCTACGAAGTTCAGTGACAACTTGATCTGAAGTTTCATGATCATTATCATTATCTTCCTCGCTAATTGGTGCAGGTGTCACAGAAACCGATTTCTGTGATGAACTACTTTCCAATAAGGGAGCTGGTACTATTACCTCATCAAGTTCCACTTTCCTCCCACTCACTTCTTTCGAGAGAAACTCCTTCTCTAGAAAGGATCCATTCTTAGCAACGAATGTCTTGCCTTCGGATCTGTGATAGAAGGTGTACCCAATTGTCTCCTTTGGGTATCCTATGAAGACACATTTTTCCGATTTGGGTTCAAGCTTATCAGGTTGAAGTTTTTTCACATAAGAATCGCAACCCCAAACTTTCAGAAATGACAACTTTGGTTTCTTGCTAAACCATAGTTCATAAGGCGTCGTCTCAACGGATTTGGACGGTGTCCTATTTAACGTGAATGCGGCCGTCTCTAAAGCATAACCCCAAAACGATAGCGGTAAATCGGAAATAGACATCATAGATCGCACCATATCTAGTAAAGTACGATTACGATGTTCGGACACACCATTACGCTGTGGTGTTCCCGGTGGCGTGAGTTGCGAAACTATTCCGTATTGCTTCAAATGTAGACCAAACTCGTAACTCAAATATTCTCCTCCACGATCAGATCGTAGAAACTTTATTTTCTTGTTATGATGATTTTCAACTTCACTCTGAAATTCTTTGAACTTCTCAAATGTTTCAGATTTATGCTTCATCAAGTAGATATACCCGTATCTGCTTAAATCATCTGTGAAGGTGAGAAAATAACGATATCCGCCACGAGCTTCAACATTCATCGGACCACATACATCTGTATGTATGATTTCCAATAAGTCTGTTGCTCTCTCCATACAACCGGAGGACGGTGTTTTAGTCATCTTGCCCATGAGGCACGGTTCGCAAGTACCAAGTGATTCATAATCAAGTGATTCCAAAAGTCCATCTGTATGGAGTTTCTTCATCGCTTTTACACCGATATGAACTAAACGGCAGTGCCACAAATAAGTTGCACTATCATTATCAACTCTGCATCTTTTGGCTTCGACATTATGAATATGTGTATCACTATCTGTCGAGATTCAACAAGAATAGACCATTCTTCAAGGGTGCATGACCATAAAAGATGTTACTCATATAAATAGAACAACCATTATTCTCTGATTTAAATGAATAACCATCTCGCATCAAACAAGATCCAGATATAATGTTCATGCTCAACGCGGCACCAAATAACAATTATTTAGGTCTAAAACTAATCCGAAGGTAGATGTAGAGGTAGCGTGCCGACCGCGATCACATTGACTTTGGAACCATTTCCCACGCAAGATCGTCACCTCGTCCTTTTGCGGTGCTCGTCTATTCCGTAGTCCCTGCTTTGAGTTGCAAATATTAGCAACAGAACCAGTATCAAATACCCAGTGCTACTACGAGCTCTAGTAAGGTACACATCAATAACATGTATATCACATATACCTTTGTTCACCTTGCCATCCTTCTTATCCGCCAAATACTTGGGGCAGTTCCGCTTCCGATGTCCATCGCTTGCAAGTAAAACACTCGATTTCAGGCTTAGGTCCAGACTTGGGTTTCTTCTCTTGAGCAGCAACTTTCTTGCTGTTCTTGAAGTTTCCTTCTTCTTCCCTTTGCCCTTTTCTTGAAACTAGTGGTCTTGTTGACCATCAACACTTGATGCTCTTTCTTGATTTCTACCTCCGCTGCTTTTAGCATTGCGAAGAGCTCAGAATTGTCTTAGTCATCCCTTGCATATTATAGTTCATCACGAAGCTCTTGTAGCTTGGTGGCGTGATTGGAGAATTCTGTCAATGACACTATCATCCGGAAGATTAACTCCCAGCTGAATTAAGTGATTATTATACCCGGACATTTTGAGTATGTGCTCACCGATGAACTATTCTCCTCCATCTTGCAGCTATAGAACTTATTGGAGACTTCATATCTCTCAATCCGGGCATTTGCTTGAAATATTAACTTCAACTCCTGGAACATCTCATATGCTCCATGACGTTCAAAACGTCGTTGAAGACCCGGTTCTAAGCCGTAAAGCATGGCACACTGAACTATAGAGTAGTCATCAGCTTTGCTCTGCCAGACGTTCACAACTTCTGGCGTTGCTCTCGCAGCAGGCTGGCACCCAGCGGTGCTTCGGGGCGTAATTCTTTCGTGCAGCAATGAGGATAATCCTCAGGTTACGGACCCAGTCCATGTAATTGCTACCATCATCTTTCAACTTTGCTTTCTCAAGGAACGCATTAAAATTCAACGGAACAACAAAGACGAGCCATCTATCTACAGTAAACATAGACAAGCAAAATACTATCGGTACTAAGTTCATGATAAATTTAAGTTCAATTAATCATATTAAAAACTCCCACTTAGACAGACATCTCTCTAGTCATCTAAGTGTTTACGTGATCCAAATCAACTAAACCATGTCCGATCATCACGTGAGATGGAGTAGTTTCAATGGTGAACATCACTATGTTGATCATATCTACTATATGATTCACGTTCGACCTTCGGTCTCCGTGTTCGAGGCCATATCTGCATATGCTAGGCTCGTCAAGTTTAACCTGAGTATTCTGCGTGTGCAAAACTGGCTTGCACCGTTGTAGATGGACGAGAACTTATCACACCCGATCATCACGTGGTGTCCGGGTACTCTGAACTTTTAGCAACGGTGCATACTCAGGAGAACACTTCTTGATAATTTTAGTGAGAGATCATCTTATAATGCTACCGTCAATCAAAGCAAGATAAGATGCATAAAGGATAAACATCACATGCAATCAATATAAGTGATATGATATGGTCATCATCATCTTGTGCTTGTGATCTCCATCTCAAGCACCGTCATGATCACCATCGTCACCGGCGCGACACCTTGATCTCCATCGTAGCATCGTTGTCGTCTCGCCAACTATTGCTTCTACGACTATCGCTACTGCTTAGTGATAAAGTAAAGCAATTACATGGCTTTTGCATTTCATACAATAAAGCGACAACCATATGGCTCCTGCCAGTTGCCGATAACTCGTTTACAAAACATGATCATCTCATACAATAAAATATAGCATCACGTCTTGACCACATCACATCACAACATGCCCTGCAAAAACAAGTTAGACGTCCTCTACTTTGTTGTTGCAAGTTTTACGTGGCTGCTACGGGCTGAGCAAGAACCGTTCTTACCTACGCATCAAAACCACAACGATAGTTTGTCAAGTTGGTGCTGTTTTAACCATCGCAAGGACCGGGCGTAGCCACACTCAGTTCAACTAAAGTGAGAGAGATGAGACACCGCGGTCACCTTTAAGCAACTAGTGCTCGGAGCGGTGAAACCAGTCTCGCGTAAGCGTCTGGCGTAATGTCGGTCCGGCCGCTTCATCTCACAATACCGCTGAACCAAAGTATGACATGCTGGTAAGCAGTATGACTTATATCGCCCACAACTCACTTGTGTTCTACTCGTGCATATGACATCAACGCATAAAACCAGGCTCGGATGCCATTGTTGGGGAACGTAGTAATTTCAAAAAAATTCCTACGATCACGCAAGACCATGGTGATGGCATAGCAACGAGAGGAGATGTCCGTCCACGTACCCTCATAGACCGAAAGCGGAAGCGTTATAACAACGCGGTTGATGTAGTCGACGTCTTCACGATCCGACCGATCCAAGCACCGAACGACGGCACCTCCGAGTTCGCACACGTTCAGCTCGATGGCGATCCCGGCTCCGATCCAGCAAAGTGTCGGGATGAGTTCCGTCAAGACGACGGCGCAGGACGATGATGATGCTCCACCGACGCAGGGCTTCGCCTAAGCTCCGCGACGATATGACTTCTCCGCGAGGGCTTCGCCTAAGCTCATGACGATATGACGAAGTGGAATATGGTGGAAGGGGGCACCGCACACGGCTAAGGAACGATCCGTAGATCAACTTGTGTGTTCTAGGGTGCCCCCTGCCCCCGTATATAAAGGAGCCAAGGGGGAGGGGGCTGGCCGGCCAAGAGGGGGCGCGCCAGGGAGTCCTACTCCCTCCGGGAGTAGGATTCCCCCTCCAATCCTAGTTGGAATAGGATTCCCCGGAGGGGGAAAGAGAGAGAGGGGGCCGGCCCACCTTTCCTAGTCCTAATAGGACTAGGGGAAGGGGGGAGGCGCGCGGCCACCTAGGGCTGGCCCTTTCTCCTTTCCACCAAGGCCCACTATGGCCCATATAGTTCCCGGGGGGTTCCGGTAACCTCCCGGTACTCCGGTAAATTCCCGATTTCACTCGGAACATTTCCGATGTCCAAATGTAGGCTTCCAATATATCAATCTTTATGTCTCGACCATTTCGAGACTCCTCGTCATGTCCGTGATCACATCCGGGACTCGAACTACCTTCGTACATCAATACTTATAAACTCATAATGAACTGTCATCGAAGCGTTAAGCGTGCGGACCCTACGGGTTCGAGAACTATGTAGACATGACCTAGAACCATTCTCGGTCAATAACCAATAGCGGAACCTGGATGCCCATATTGGTTCCTACATATTCTACGAAGATCTTTATCGGTCAAACCGCATAACAACATCGTTGTTCCTTTGTCATCGGTATGTTACTTACCCGAGATTCGATCGTCGGTATCCAATACCTAGTTCAATCTCGTTATCGGTAAGTCTCTTTACTCGTTCCGTAATACATCATCTCACAACTAACTCATTAGTTGCAATGCTTGCAAGGCTTATGTGATGTGTATTACCGAGAAGGCCAGAGATACCTCTCCGACAATCGGAGTGACAAAACCTAATCTCGATTCATGCCAACTCAACATATACTTTTGGAGACACCTGTAGAGTACCTTTATAATCACCCGATTCGTTGTGACGTTTGGTAGCACACAAAGTGTTCCTCCGTAAACGGAGTTGCATAATCTTATAGTTGCAGGAACTTTGTATAAGTCATGAAGAAAGCATAAGCAACATACTAAACGATCAAGTGCTAAGCTAACGAAATGGGTCATGTCAATCACATCATTCTCCTAATGATGTGATCTCATTAATCAAATGACAACACATGTCTATGGTTAGGAAACATAACCATCTTCGATTAATGAGCTAGTCTAGTAGAGGCATACTAGTGACTATCTGTTTGTCTATGTATTCACACATGTATTATGTTTCCGGTTAATACAATTCTAGCATGAATAATAAACATTTATCATGATATAAGGAAATAAATAATAACTTTATTATTGCCTCTAGGGCATATTTCCTTCACTATCATGTATGCAATTTTGTGTACGAGACTTGATGTGTGCCTTGCTATTAGTTTAGCAGGGAGGTACCAAAGTAATCCAGGAGTAGATCACTGGACAGCGGTCAAGAACATCCTGAAATACCTGAAAAGGACTAAGGATATGTTTCTCGTTTATGGAGGTGACAAAGAACTCGTCGTAAAGGGTTACGCCGATGCAAGCTTTGACACTGATCCGGACGACTCTAAGTCACAAACCGGATACGTATTTATATTGAACTGTGAAGCTATAAGTTGTTGCAGTTCTAAGCAAAGCGTCGTGGCGGGATCTACGTGTGATGCGGAGTACGTAGTTGCTTCGGAAGCAGCAAATGAAGGAGTCTGGATGAAGGAGTTCATATCCAATCTAGGTGTCATACTTAGTGCAACGGGTCCAATGAAAATATTTTGTGACAATACTGGTGCAATTGCCTTGGCAAAGGAATCCAGATTTCACAAGAGAACCAAGCACATCAAGAGACGCTTCAATTCCATCCGCGATCAAGTCAAGGAGGGAGGCATAGAGATTTGCAAGATACATGCGGATCTGAATGTTGCAGACCTGTTGACTAGGCCTCTCTCATGAGCAAAACATGATCAGCACCAAAACTCCACGGGTGTTAGAATCATTATTGTGTAATCTAGATTGTTGACTCTAGTGCAAGTGGGAGACCGAAGGAAATATGCCCTAGAGGCAATAATAAAGTTGTTATTTATATTTCCATATATCATGATAAATGTTTATTATTCATGCTAAAATTGTATTAACCGGAAACTTAGTACATGTGTGAATACATAGACAAACAGAGTGTCACTAGTATGCCACTACTTGACTAGCTCGTTGAATCAAAGATGGTTAAGTTTACTCGCCGTAGACATGAGTTTGACCCATCATTAGAGAATGATGTGATTGACTTGACCCATCCGTTAGCTTAGCACGATGATCTTTTAATTTGTTGCTATTGCTTTCTTCATGACTTATACATGTTCCTATGACTATGAGATTATATAACTGCCGAATATCGGAGGAACACTTTCTGTGCTATCAAACGTCACAACGTAACTTGGTGATTATAAAGATGCTCTACAGGTGTCCGATGGTGTTTGTTGAGTTGGCATAGATCGAGATTAGGATTTGTCACTCTGATTGTTGAGAGGTATCTTTGGGCCCTCTCGGTAACGCACATCACTATAAGCCTTGCAAGAAATATGAATAATGAGTTAGTTACGGGATGATGCATTATGGAACGAGTAAAGAGACTTGCCGGTAACGAGATTGAACTAGGTATTGAGATACCGACGATCGAATCTCGGGCAAGTAACATACCGATGACAAAGGGAACAACGTATGTTGTTATGCGGTTGACCGATAAAGATCTTCGTAGAATATGTAGGAACCAATATGACCATCCAGGTTCCGCTATTGGTTATTGACCAGAGACGAGTCTCGGTCATGTCTACATAGTTCTCGAACCCGTAGGGTCCGCACGCTTAACATTCGATAATGATCGGTATTATGAGTTTATGTGTTTTGCTGAACCGAAGGTTGTTTGGAGTCCCGTGATCATGGACACGATGAGGAGTGTCGAAAAGGTCGAGACATAAAAATTGATATATTGGACGGCTATGTTCGGACAGTGGAAGTATTCTGGAGAAGTTTCGGATAAAACCCGTGTGCTGGAGGGTTATCGGAACCCCCAGGGGAACTAATGAGCCTCGATGGGCCTTAGTGGAGAGAGAGGGTCGGCTAGGGCAGGCCGCGCGCCCCCTCCCCCTTGAGTCCGAATTGGACTAGGAAGGGGGGCGCCCCCTTTGCCTTTCCCCTCTCCCTCTCCTTCCTTCCCACTCTCTCCCTTTTGGTGGAAACCTACTAGGACTTGGAGTCCTAGTAGGATTCCCCTCTTGGGGGTGCACCAAGGAGGGCTGGCCGGCCTCCCCCTCCCTCCTTTATATACGTGGGAAGGGGGGCACCCTAGAACAAACAAGTTGATTGTTTAGCCGTGTGTGGTGCCCCCCTCCACAGATTTCCACCTTGGTCATATCGTTGTAGTGCTTAGGCGAAACACTGCGTCGGTAACTTCATCATCACCGTCATCACGTCGTCGTGCTGACGAAGCTCTCCCTCGATCTCAGCTGGATCTAAAGTTCATGGGACGTCACCGAGCTAAACGTCTGTAGATCGCGGGGGTGTCGTACTTTCGTTACTGGGATCAGTCGGATCGTGAACACGTACGACTACATCAACCGCGTTGTCATAACGCTTCCGCTTTCGGTCTACGAGGGTACATGGACAACACTCACCCCTATCGTTGCTATGCATCACCTAGATGGATCTTGCGTGTGCGTAGGAATTTTTTTGAAATTACTGCGTTCCCCAACAGGCCTCTGGTGCAAGTACAGAGCAGAGGGCCTCTGCCCACTCCTGGCGACGAATGGGGGTACTGATGGGACGTTTACCCAGCTACGACGCCGTGTCAACAGCAGGCAAGTGCCGATGATCCGCTCTTGCTGTGTGGCGCGCCGCACCTCTCGCTCTACGGCGCTCCAACGGTCTCGCCGTGCGGCGAGCCGCAGCCTATCAGCGCGGACGCACCTAGCTTGCTTTGCGGCGCGCCATCGATTGTGTTGTGCGGCCAGCTACAGCTTGTCGGTGATGACCCACAAGTATAGGGGATCTATCGTAGTCCTTCGATAAGTAAGAGTGTCAAACCCAGCGAGGAGCAGAAGGAAATGATAAGCGGTTTTCAGCAAGGTATTCTCTGCAAGTACTGAAATAAGTGATAACAGATAGTTTTGTGATAAGATAAATTGTAACGAGCAACAAGTAACAAGAGTAAATAAAGTTCAGTAAGGTGGCCCAATCCTTTTTGTAGCAAAGGACAAGCCTGGACAAACTCTTATAATAGGAAAAGCGCTCCCGAGGACACATGGGAATATCGTCAAGCTAGTTTTCATCACGTTCATATGATTCACGTTCGGTACTTTGATAATTTGATATGTGGGTGGACCGTGCTTGGGTGTTGTTCTTACTTGAACAAGAATCCCACTTATGATTAACCTCTATTGCAAGCATCCATAACTACAACAAAAGTATTAAGGTAAACCTAACCATAGCATGAAACATATGGATCCAAATCAGCCCCTTACGAAACAACGATAAACTAGGGTTTAAGCTTCGTCACTCTAGCAACCCATCATCTACTTATTACTCCCAATCCCTTCCTCTAGGCCCAAATAATGGTGAAGTGTTATGTAGTCGATGTTCACATAACACCACTAGAGGCTAGACAACATACATCTCATCAAAATATCGAACAAATACCAAATTCACATGACTACTAATAGCAAGACTTCTCCCTTGTCCTCAGGAACAAACGTAACTAATCACAAAGCATATTCATGTTCATAATCAGAGGGGTAATAATATGCATAAAGGATCTGAACATATGATCTTCCACCAAATAAACCAACTAGCATCAACTACAAGGAGTAATCAACACTACTAGCAACCTACTAGCACCAATCCCGGAGTTGGAGACAAGAATTGGATACAAGAGATGAACTAGGGTTTGGAGATGAGATGGTGCTGGTGAAGATGTTGATGGAGATTGCCCTCTCCCGATGAGAGGAGCGTTGGTGATGATGATGACGATGATTTCCCCCTCCCGGAGGGAAGTGTCCCCGGCAGAACAGCTCTGCCGGAGCCCTAGATTGGTTCCGCCAAGGTTTTGCCTCGTGGCGGCGGAGTCTTGTCCCGAAAGGTTGCTTAATGTTTTTTTCTCATCGAAAGACTTCATATAGGAGAAGATGGGCATCGGAGAGCCACCAGGGGGCCCACGAGGTAGGGGGCGCGCCCCAGGGGGGGCCCACCCTCGTGAGCAGGGTGTGGGCCCCCCGGCCTTCATCTTTGGCGATGATTTTTCTTTATTTATTTTAAGATATTCCGTGGAGTTTCAGGACTTTTGGAGTTCTTGCAGAATAGGTCTCCAATATTTTCTCCTTTTCCATTTGAATTCCAGAATTCCAGTGCGGCATTCTCCGTCTTCATGTAAACCTTGTAAAATAAGAGAGAATAGCCATAAGTATTGTGACATAACATGAAATAACAGCCCATAATGCAATAAATATCGATACAAAATCATGATGCAAAATGGACGATCAACTCCCCCAAGCTTAGACCTCGCTTGTCCTCAAGCGAAAAGCCGATAACAATAAATATGCCCTCATGTTTAGGCGTTGATAAAAATAAAATACGGACATGAAGGCATCATGATTATTCTCATAACAGCAACATATATAGATTTTCTCATATGATTACTTATGTTCAAGTGATGATCTTTTCACAATGAAAAAGTATGAATCAGAAACCTTATTGAGCACCAACAAACTATAACCTCAGTCATTGAAGCAATTGCAATTTATAATAACATCGGAAAGAGTCTATGTCAGAGCTTAAAAGCAAGTCCACATACTCAACTATCATTTAGTCCTTCATAATTGCTAACACTCATGCAATACTTGTAGTTACGGAATTTTAATCAGACACAAAGAAAGATAGGGGCTTATAGTTTTGCCCCACAACCTTTTACCTCAAGGGTAATGTCAACAATAATAATTCATGCTCCCCTACATCCAATTAGATATGTGTATCATGTTCTTTCCAACATGTTGGGCTTGCCAAAGGATAAAATGAAAAAGGAAAGGTGAAGATCACCGTGACTCTTGCATAAGGTAGAGGATAATAATAAAAGATAGGCCCTTCGCAAAGGGAAGCAGAGGTTCCATGCGCTTTTATGGTTGGATGCACAAAATCTCAATGCGAAAGAATGTCACTTTATATTGCCCCTTGTGATATGAACCTTTATTATGCAGTCCGTCGCTTTTATTACTTCCACATCACAATATCGTATAAAGCTTATTTCTCCCACACCAATCAATCATACATGTTTAGAGAAATTTTTATTGCTTTGCACCGTTGACAACTTACTTGAAGGATCTTACTCAATCCATAGGTAGATATGGTGGACTCTCATGGCAAAACTGGTTTAAGGGTATTTGGAAGCACAAGTAGTATCTCTACTTGGTGCTGAGAATTTGGCTAGCATGAGGGGGAAAGGCAAGCTTAACACGTTAGAGGATCCATGACTGTCGGTGTACTAGAGTAGGGGTACCCTAGTACCCCGAACTCGTGCACGGGCAGTTGCAAGACTCATGGCGGGGCTGGCCCGTGACCATCAAGATCTTCCGCGGCTCCTTTGGAGCCATTCAAGAACAAAGTGATCAAGGCCCCGGCAAGAGGAGCTTGCCGGGAAGGCCACTCGAGGCACGAAGGAAACAAGACCCCGGCAAGAGGAGCTTGCCGGGAAGGCTTGGGGATCGACAAGCTCCCAAGCACGACAAGGATTCAGCCGCGGCAAGGTGCTTGCCGCGGCAGGCAACCTCTCTTCATCTCCGCTCCAGCTCATCCGCCAACGTGTCGCCACGGGGCCATTCCGGGCACGCGTGTCGAAGGGCTGTGCCGCCAGCGGGGAGCAGCGATAAGCGGCGCTGACAAGCTACCATCGTGGCGAACGGAGGCGCACTTGACGGTCCCTGTTGCACTGTTCAGGCGACTGAGACGGGCATTTATGACTCTTGTCCCTTGCCGTCAGAGTTAGGTATAGATCATCTGTGACTTTGCATAAAGCGGTGTACCAACCTCTGTTTTTACTATTCTACCCTTATCTACTTGCCACCTGTGGTGACCCCTTGTGCCTATAAAAGGAGGCCCAAGTGCAATGTAGAGAGGGTTCGGGTCGGCTCCGGTTCAGTTCATCCTACTCATACGAGACCACACTCGCTCAGGCTAGGTTTTGTAGCTCCCATTGCTCCCTAGCAAGAACACAATAGAATCAACCAAGCAGCAGTAGGAGTGTTATCTCTCCGGAGAGCTCCGAAGCTGGGTAAATCTGCTCGCGTGCATCGCTTCGATCCGCTCTTCGTGCATCCTCCGCCCCCTCCGAACCACAAGGGACCTACGTCCCATAGGTGTTCGTGGGACACGACCAGCTTCCCCGACATCTTTGGCGCGCCAGGTAGGGGGCGTCGAGGCTGTGTGAACCCGATCCGGCGTTCACGCGAGCAACTCCATCATCATCTTCGCCAACATGCCACCGAAGAAGAAATCTTCGACGGCGGCAGAGCCGTCCGCGTCAAACCCACCACCACCGAAGCTGACGAGTGGTGGGGAAGACGCTGGCGGAGGAGCGGGCGTCGTCGAGAGAGCCCACGATGCCGCCAGGTCCAAGGACAAGGCGGCGCAAGCTTCGGCGTCCGAATCCGCACCGCGTCCTTCTCAAGAGGCGCGGGAACGACAGCGTCACGGTGCCCGCAGCACCATACATTTGATCGATCAAGGCCAAGCTGGAGGATCCCGAGGCCCTCGAGACCCGCATGCACGCCAGCATGCCGGTACGAGCGGGGTACGATCGCTTGGGCGGGATGCATCTCCTCCTAACTTGGTTAGGAGTCCGAGCACATCCCGTTCTTCGCTCCGTACGCCATTGCCACCCACTACTCCAGCGGAAGCCTTGGCGAGAGCCCAACTGCTTTTAGACTACCCTCCAACGGCCGACAAGGTTGACGAGTGGAGGGCCACCATCCAGAGCCTCATCGGCTTTGCCAACAGCGACGTCCCGCGGCAACCAAGCACCTCGCAGCCGCGGCGAGGCGACAAGGCACGAGCCGGTGGTGACGAGACTTGCGGGGGTGCAGCCACCGTGCACTCCCCTTCCCGAAGGCCAAGATCGCCGACTCGCCGGATCCACGTCGACAGCGACTCCACAGCGTCGTCGGATCCGCGAGCTCGCCGCGATCAGCGCCAAGTTCTTCGAGAACGGCAAGAAGAAGACGCCGAACTCGTGACGAAGCGCCAAGAGAAGCGGCGTCAATCCGACCAACGCGCGGGCCCGCTGTTGATATGCATGCGCCCGGGGAACCAGCGACTTGTCAGACACGTAGGTTGCCCTGCGCTCACCCGTGAGCTGCGGCAAGTCTAGTGGCCCGACAAGAAAAACTTCAAGCCGGATGTGCGTAGAAGTATGATGGCAGGACACACCCATCGGAGTTCCTCAAGATCTACACCATCGCGGTGCAGGCTGCGGGGGACGAGACGACAAGATCCTCGCCAACTACTTCCCTCTGGTGCTCAAGCCAAACGTCAGATCTTGGCTCATGCACTTGCCGGACAATTCCATATCTTCTTGGACAGATTTGTGCCATCAGTTTGTCGGCGCCTTCACAGGCGGCCACAAGACTCATGGCCAAGAGAGTGACCTTCACCTGCTTGCCCAGAAGGAAGGAGAGTCCCTGCGCAAGTTTATCCAGAGATTCAGCCGTGTGCACTACAACATCCCAGACGTCCACCCTGCCGCGGTGATCAGCGTTTTCATCAGAACATGCGGAACCGCAGGATGAGGAAGGAGATGGCGATGTGCAAAGTCAAGGACGTCAGTGAGCTGTACGCATTGGCCGACAAGTGTGCACGCGCTGAGGAGGGAAGAAGACTTCCAGGAGAGAATGTAGGAGCAGAATCTGACAGTGAGGAGACCGCCCCGGCAAGGAAGAGCCGGCGGCGGAACAACAAGAAGAAGAAGAGCCAAGAAGTACTAGTTGTCGAGCAGTCCGGCAAGGATGGTGCCGCCAACAAAGCCAAGGCTGGTGGCTCCGGCAAGGAGGTTGCCGCTGACGCCGACCGCCAAGCTGTGGCGGCCGCCGACAAGCCCCACAGTCCCAACAAACAGTACTGTAAGATTCACCGCACCAAGGGCCACGATCTCCAGAGCTGCAAGAAAGTCGAGCAACTTGTTGAGCTACAGAGGGCTGAATACGAGCGGCGAGACAAGGAGAAGGCCCAGGAAGGTGCTGGTGCAGCTAGTAAGAAATGACCCGGCCGGGGAGGACGCCGCGGCAGGGCCAAGCAGCGGCAGGGAGACAGACCTCCCCGCGGCCGCGACAAGGACGAAGAAGAAGACGACGATGACGAAGACATGGAAGATGATGAAGCTGACGAGCAGGAGTTTCAGAAGGCAACGGAGGTCCTTTGCGTTGACGGTGGTGCTTCTCTGCATACTTCGCACCGCCAACTCAAGCAATGGATGTGTGAGGTTAATGCAGCAGAGCCATCCATAGAGTCGCGCAAACCTCTGAAGTGGTCCAGCACACCCATCATCTTTGACATTGAGGATCACCCTGATCGCATCACTGCGGTCGGGTGTTTGCCGATGTTGGTATCACCAACTATCCGCAACCTCAAGGTCACAAAGATGTTGGTTGACGGTGGGGCCGGCCTGAATCTGATCTCCTCCACAGTGCTCCAGAAGCTTCAGATCCCTGACAGCGAGCTCGAAGAGACTGGTACTTTTCAAGGAATCAATCCAGGAAGGAGCAAGCCGAAAGGGAAGATCACACTGCCGGTAACATTTGGCAGTGAAATGAATTTCAGGACTGAGAGGGTCATATTCGACGTTGCCGATGTCCCATTGCCCTACAATGGAATACTTGGCCGTCCAGCACTAGCCAAGTTCATGGCAGCCTCTCATTACGCCTACAACCTGCTCAAGATGCCCGGCCCGATAAGCGTCATTTCTGTCCATGGCGACAAGAAGGATGCGCTTATCTCGTGCCGACAAGATTTACGGGATGCAGCAGCCGCCGGATAGCAAAACCACTTGTCGCTGAAGCTCCTGTGGGGAAGAAGAAGACCACCAAGTCCGCAAGAGCTCGATGCCCACTTGCAAGCGCACCTCTTCGAGTGCTGCACTACCGCCGAGGACGCACCATCGAGCTCCACCGCAAGTGCAAGAAGATGATGGCGGCTCCGCCAAAGACCAAGAAGGTGCCCGCCAAGGAGGACGCAGACGGTGGTACCTTCACCATCAAGCCACGCTTGACCCCAAATAGGAAGGCGAGCTCGTTGCTTTCTCTGGGCGAATGTCGATGTGTTTGCATGGCAACCATCCGACATCCCCGGCGCTCCTGTGAAAGTAATTGAGAATCACCTAGCTGTCTGTCCTCACGCGCCCGCCAAGCAAAAAGTTAGAAACGGGCGGTGGGCGCCAAGAATTCATAGCAGAAGAGATCAAGAAGTTGGAAGCAAAGAGCCTTGTTAGAGGAGTGCTCCATCCCACGTGGTTGGCCAATCCGTAGTTGTACGAAGGCAAATGGGAAATGGAGACTCAGACGACTTTACAGATGTTAATAAAGCTTGTCCCAAAGACCCATTTCCCTTGCCGCAGATAGACCAGATTGTTGACTCCACAGCTGGATGTGATTTTCTTTCATTTCTTGACGATATTCAGGATATCATCAGATCTTCATGGCGAGAGGAAGATGAAGAGAAACCGCGCTCATTACACCATGTGGCACATATCGCTTCATAAGGATGCCTTCGGTTTGAAGAATGCTGGTTCAACGCTTATAGAGTAGTCCATGATGCCTTTGAGCCACAAATACACGTAAATGTAGAAGCCTACATGGATGACATAGTGGTCAAGAGCAAGGACAAAGCAACTCTGGTTCAAGACTTAGATGAGACCTTTGCAAATCTGCGCAAGATCAACCTCAAGCTCAACCCGAAAAGTGCGTGTTTGGAGTTCCTCCGCAGGCTTCTCGGTTCTTCGTGTCTCGAGGGGAATTGAAGCCAACCCCGACAAGATCAAGGCCATTGAGCAGATTGAAGCACCAAAGCGCCAAGGATGTCAAGGCTTGCGGTTGTGTGGCTGCTCAAGAGGTTTATCTCTAAGTCAGCTGAGCGCCTCGCCATTTTTCAAAATTTTGAAAAAGGCAGGTCCAATGAAATGGACTCGAAGCGGAGGCTGCGCTGCAGACTTAAAGAGGTACTGTCCTCCACTCCAATACTTGTCGCACCTAGGCCACAAGAGAAGTTGTTGTTGTACATAGCAGCAACCAATCAAGTGGTTAGTGCTGCGTTAGTAGCGGAGAGGGAGGCAGATGATGAGCCGCAATCGAGGCAGACGATCCAGCGACAAGCAAGGGGCTTCATTTGTCAAGCTCGTCCCGATAAGGACGGATCTGCAGGATTGCGACAAGATACGTAAAAGGATGGTGCAGCGCCAGTCTACTTTGTCACCTCCCTCTCTGTGGGGCTAGGTCAAGGTATTCCGTGTGCGAAGTTGCTTTTCGGCCTCCTCATGGCCTCGAGAAAGCTGCGCCATTACTTCCAAGCACATGAGATAACAGTTGTCACTCGCTTTCGCTGAAGAGGATATTGCAAAATCCGAAGCAACAGCAGGATTGTTGAGTGGGCACTGAACTGTCAAGCTTTGGCCTTAAGTTTGAAAGCACTTCAACTATCCAAAGTAGAGCATTGGCAGAGTTTATAGCAGAATGGACGCCAACGCAAGATGAAGAAATCCCGAGACGAGCATCCCGTCAAGGAAGTAAGTAAAGAGTGATCGATGTACTTTGACGGTGCCTTCTCGCTACAAGAGCGCCGCCGGTGCAAGGTTGCTTATCGCACCCACCGGAGAGCACCTCAAGTACATAGTCCAGATGCACTTTCCCAAGGAACAAGCAACAAATAATACTGCAGAATATGAAGGTTTGCTTGCCGGCCTTAGAATTGCGGTGGATCTTGGGATCAAGAAGCTTATCGTCAGGGGTGACTCGTAGCTTGTCATCCGCCAAGTAAACAAAGATTATCAGAGTTCGTTGATGGAAGCCTACGTTGATGAAGTGAGAAAGCTTGAAGAACACTTTGAAGGCCTGCAAACATGTTCCAAGAGCTCAGAATGATATTGCTGATGGCCTGTCAAAGTGTGCTCCACTCAAGTTACCTGTGGAACCAGGAATTTTTGTGCTCAAGTTGACTCAACCAACTGTAACACCATCAACGGGACAGAGCAAGAAGAGAAAGTTGGTTTCCGGTGACTACTTTCCGGTAGAGCTCCCTGAAGCCGCCGCCAAGAAGGTCCCCAAAATCAGCGCAAATACCGCTGAGGAACAGCCTGCTCCAACAAACCTAAGGGTTTGTTTCGTTGAAGCAAACGTTCCCGACAAGTTTTGCTCCGGCAAGCTTGTCGGGGATCATCAAGCTCCGGCAGAACCGCAGGTTCTTGCCGTGGAAGCTGATGTTCCCGCAGCGGCAGATGTGCCTTTAGTCCTTGTTGTCGAGCCACGTGCTCCAAAGATGGGCGCAGCAGATCGTACATTTCCTTCGCACGTAGAGAACTTCCCAAAGAGCAAGAAGAAGCGGAAAGAGTAGCCCGGCAGTCAAGTATGTACCAGTTTGTTGACAACATCCTGTACAGAAGAAGACTCAACGGAGTGAAATTGAAGTGTATTTGCCGGGAAGATGGATGTAAGCTGTTGGCGAGATACACGGAGGCATATGTGGTCACCACATTGGCGCAAGAGCACTTACCGCAAAGCTTTCCTAAGAAGGTTTCTTCGCCGAAGCCCTCCAGATGCAACGCACAAGTAACCAAGTGTGAAGCGTGCGGCCCATTCAAAAGAGATACACCAGCCAGCTCAAGCTCTCTAGACAAACCCTTTATCCTCGCCATTTTCGGTTTGGGGCTCGACATCTCGGCCCTTCCCGAAGTTGTCGGGGCTTTGAGTACTTGTACGTCGAATCGACAAGTTCACAAAGTGGCCGGAAGTGGAACCAGTGAGAAAGGTGATAAAGACACAAGCATCAAGTTCTTCAGTCAATTGTTTGCCGCTTTGGGATACCTAACCGGATCATCACCGATAACGGCACCCAATTCACGAAGTCGCACCTTCATGCAAGACGCCCAAGATCTTGGCGCCAAGGTCTGCTTTGTTCGTTGCTCACCCGAGAAGCAACGGTCAAGCAGAGAGGGAAAATGCTGAAGTGCTGCGAGGACTCAAGACCAGAACTTTTGACAGGCTGCGCAAGTGTGGAAGAAACTGGATTGAGGAGCTGCCGGTGGTTCTTTGGTCGACCAGGACGATGCCGAATCGAGCCACTGGCCAGACACCTTTCGCTCTAGTCTATGGAGCAGAGGCAGTTCTCCCCACGGAACTCGTATACGGGTCACCTCGAGTACTCGCTATGATGAGTTTGAGCAAGAGCAGCTGCGATAAGATGACGCGCTGCTCCTCGAGGAGGATCGCCTTCAAAGCTGCCGGACGAGCTGCTCGTTATCAGCAAGCTTTGCGCCGCTACCATAGCCGCAGTTAATGCCGAAGCTTCGAGGAAGGCGACCTTGTTCTTCGTAGCGCTCAATCCGCCAAGAATTCCAACAAGTTGACGCTGAAGTGGGAAGGCCCCTATCGGGTGAAACGAGTCACTAGGCCTGGCGCTGTCCGCCTTGAGACCGAAGATGGCGTTCCGGTGAGCAACTCCTGGAATATAGAGCATCTTCGTAAGTTTTACCCATAGGGTGCGGTTGCCGGAACCCGTGCCGTCAACCACCCTTTTGTACAAGTCTTGCCGTTGTTGCATGTAATCCTTTGTACAAAGCCGGGCGCAGACCCCGTGCATCAGTAAAGCTTATGTGTTGCGCTCAATTTGTCAATTTCATGCTTTCATCATTATTATGCATGTATTATCTGACATTTTGTGCAGCATCCACACCCAGTAAGCGATAACGAGCCACTAGGCTCCATAACTTTATTTTCTCTTCTTTCTTCTCAAAAAAGAGGAAGGTTCATCCACCCACAAGTCAACCGGGGAGGAGAAGATAATGGTGTGGGCCACCAAGTGTCGCCGAGGAAGTATCGCCTTGCCGGAAACAAACGACGTAAAAGCTAAGTTGCTAAGTTTAAGCAATCAGTTTTAAATTTTAAGTTATCTTCCTCGAACGATAGTACTTTGTATGGAAAACCTGTGCGCGGAGGAACCAACTCGTAGCTAGTCGCACCCTTACTTTGTTTCGAGTACGCCAACAACTTAAGTGCGCTGCAACTAGTTGCGATAAGGTTGTTTGTCGGAGGCGGCATCGCCAAAGAAGCTGCCGACGTCCGCACTCAGCGCCACGCAAAGGTGCTCACACGACAAGTTCCCTAAAAGCGTAGGGCACAAACATACAAGGGAAGGAATCAAGTAAAGGAAATAACATTGCGATCGATGCCTAAGATAGAGTATATTACAAAATAACTTGTCGCAGATCTAATAGATTTTTCGCCTAAACATGATCTACAGCGACAAGAGAAAGATAAACTTGGCGGCCTAGTCCACGCGGTCGCCATCGAGCCTCTTGACTCCGCTCACCCTGTCCACAATGGGTGCGACAAGGGCCTTGAGCGCTTCAACGTCAGCAGATGGAGGCAGGGACTTGAGGACTTTGGTGAAGTCGACGCCTGGGTTGCGAAAGGCCACTTTCATCAGCACCTTCTGGAGAGCCCCGACGCAGACTTGGCGCGACTCCTCCGCCAGTTGCTTTGGGACCTCCTCCCGGAGCCGCTGGAGACCCGTCAACACGCCCTTGAAGAACAGGCTGAGCTTGGCGCTGGGTTGAAGGTTCTCGTCGGTGGAGTAACCAAGATCCGCCATCCCCAGCTCCATCAGCTCATTATGGATGGCGGCGGCAAGGTCCACAAGACCTTTCGCCCAAAGGCATTATGCTATCTCTCGAGATTATTCTGGCCGCCACACAGCATTCGACAGCAGTTCCTCGTTGGCTTTGATCTTCTCCAACAGGCCCGCTTCCCGCCTCCTTGGCGCCTGCTCAGCGCCTCCGCTGTGGTGGTCGGTTTCAACTCCAGATCCGCCTTTGGAGTCCTTGGCGGCGCCGAGCTCCTTGATCTTCTCGGCGAAACGACCCTGCAGCTCGCCAAGAGTGTAGGCGCCCTCCTCGCTCAAGGCTTCAGCCCGGTGACCTCCTCGGCGCTCTTCCGAGGGTGACCTCCAGCTGAGCCACCCTTGTTTCCAATTCCTTCTTGGCGGCCTCGGCAGCTGCGGCGCGCCCTTTGCCTCTGGAGTGGGCCGCCAATTGATTGCTTGCCGCGCGAGATCTTCCTCATAGCTGTCGAGGTTGATCTTCCGCTGCGCCACCACCTTCTGCGCGGAGAGCTTCTCGCCGGCAAGCCTTTACTGCTCCTCGACCTCGGCCTTCTCCAAGATGAAAGCCGTGCGCTCCTCAGCAAGCTGCTCCCGCGCCTCTGCAATGTCCCGGAGAGTTTCCTTATTGGCGCGCCGGAGCTCCTCTGCGCGTTTTTCCATGTCAGCTCCCGCCCTCGCGACGAGTGCTTCCGCGACTCCAGCTTAGCTTGTCGGGCGCGGTAGAGCGACAAGAACCTCTTCAAGAATCGCCTCCTCAGCTCGCCATCGCTGCTGCTTGGCGGTCAACCAGCGACAGCCCAAGAGAGGCGAAGCAGCTCCACGTCAAGGTCTCCTTCGACCGTGCCCCGGAGCTTGACGCCCACGGAAGCTTGATGAAGACACCTTCGCCGCCTTCGATAGGCGCTGGCTGGGGCTCTTCGAGTCCGGGCGCGCATCGATGGCGGGGGATCGGCGGTCGGTGCAGCGCCTGGCGCTCCTGCGCCCTGTGGCCGTTAGTGCGATCGCCGACCCTCCCGCCTTCGCGCCAAAGAGCCTTGGCGGCCTCCTCGCTGGCGGACCCGTCGGCGCCGGCCTCTTCCTCCATGTCGGCGGCGTCGTCATTGTTGCCGCGAGCGTCCTCCTTGCCGGCAGCCTCAGTCTCCATCGGCTCTCCGGCAGATGGATCTGACGATCAGAGAAAGAAAAAACAAGTCAAGCGAATGTTCGAAAAAGAAGAACAGAAGAAAAGAACCCAAGGGAAATTCTCAAGCAAGAAGATTACCTGCAGTGGGATCTGTTGCCGCGGTCTCCACCACCGGAGGGTTGTCGGCGCTGCCCCTTGTCGGAGAAGCTCCCCTTGTCGGAGAGGCATCCCTTGCCGGAGAGCGCTCCCTTGGCGGAGATTTCTCCCTTGGTGGTGTAGTTGAAGCAAGCAGAACTTCAGAGGTGACCTCCGGGGCCTCCTGATGAGGCTGAACCTCGGGAGCGACCTCCGAGAACTCCTGATGAGGCTGCTCTGCTCCTACATAATTCAACAAGCCAGATATCAGTGATGAAGGGGCACCCAAGCACACCTAACCATAAGAAGTAAACCAAACACTTACGCTGGGGGCTGTGCTGGGGGCTGCTCTGTTGAAGGGTTGCCGGATCCAGCAAGGGAGTCCCAGACGTGCCTCATGTCGCCACAGGGGAATCGTCTGAGACGACAACCACCGGGGTCTTGGCCCTCTTCGACGCCCTCTGAGCCAGCGTCCTGAAAAAGGAGAAGGTTCAGAGTGAAGCAAGTCAGATACAAGATAAAGCAGTAAATTGAAATATTACAAGTAGCAGCGACAAGATCTTACTCTTCCTCTTCTTCCTCGGAGCTGAGGGCGGAGAGATCGAATTCCGCTCCAGCGCGACGAATTGGAGGAGTAGACTCCCTCGGGCGCTTGGCGAAAAGGGATCGTGGCACGAAGACCCGCTCCCGTGCTGCTGTGGCGGCATGAGGCGCCCCGCTGCAAAGTGCTTGCCGCGGTGGAGCGCGTCGGGCGGCGAGGCGGTTGTTGGCCGCGTGCCGCCCGCCACTTCTCCAGCTTTTGGAGGCGCTCCTTGGCGGGGCGCGGGCTCCTCCCGCGGCAAGCTACTTGACGGCGGAGGGAGGCGCTTCGCGGGCTCGCCGCTCATTGTCGGGCTCGGCCTGCTCCTCCTCATCGGCGAACTCCTCTCGGTCGGCAAGGCTTGCCGCCTCGGCTCTCTCTCGCCTCGGCAGTGAACCCAAAACGCCGCGGCGGCAGCTTCGCCGCCTCCTCCAACCTGTGGCGACGCGCGCCATCTCCTGCTCGGTGGTCGCGGGTGAGCCGCTTCTGCTCGTCGGCACGGATCGGCACTTCTTCTAAGTCATCGAAGAACTGCTGCACGACGTCGTCGGCGGGCTCCTGCCAAGTTGGAACGATTCCATGGGAATCGCACAACGGCATCATCGCGCGGATGCGGTCAAGCGACGAGTTGTTGCACACGACTCCCCTCGCAACATGAACCACTCAGGTGATCTGCATCGCTTGAACAGCCCCGCTGCATGCCATCCAGCTCCAAGACGGTAAAGTTCCAATTCAGACCCGGCGCAGCCTCATGATGTCCGCTATGCTTACTCCCAAGCAGGCCTCCCCTCTCCCGCAAGGGCGCAATGCGGCGCGGCGAAGTCGCGCCAACTGCTCCTACAGTCAGCCCGGCATGCCTGAGGCGCAAGATCCTAGTCACGGCAATCTTCAACTTGGCATCCTCCGGCGCCAAGTTGCTCCAATCATTGCCGCGCACTATGGGGGTTTGTCGCAGGGCAGTAAAAGGCTGCGGGTCCTCCTCTAAGATCCAACACCAGTCAGCTCTCCACTCCTCCCACTTGCTGCGCAGCTCTCCGTCAAGATATGCTTCCTTCTTGCCGATCCTGGATATCCATGCAATTCCTCCGGCAAGCGGCTCTCCTCTCTCTACGCGGGGCATGAAGTAATAACGGAAAAGTGCTACATTTGGGTGGACCCCGACAAAGTTCTCGCAGAGGTGTGCAAAAACGGCCATGGTGAGGACGGCGTTGGGGGTGAAATCAAGGAGGCGGAGGCCATATGTGTTCATGACATCGCAAAAGAATTCAGAAAAGGGCGGGCAGAGCCCGCAGTGGAAGAAAAGTGCGAAAAAGGGGTACCCAAAGGAAACCTTCTCGGACGTGGCGGCGGAGATCACCCTCGTGCGCGGGTGCGCACGCGTCGCCGTCGACCAGAAAAGGTAATACAGCTCCCGCAGCTCCTTCCTGTCGAGCAACGGATCGAAGAGGGCCTTCTCCTTCCGCAGCGCCGCGAGCCGCTGCGCCTCGGCCGATTTCACCCCTTTGCCCTTGTCGGCTTTCGGAGCCATGGCGGAGGTGGTGGAAGAATCCGACGGCGTTGGTGGCACCGGTGGCAATTGGGAGGGGGCAGAGCGTCGCTTCTCTTTGGACTTGGGAAGAAGGGGAGGAGTGGCGGAGGTTTTTGATGTGACAGCAATGGCAAGTGGGCGCTCTGCCCCTGTGCCCCCTGCTTATAAGGAGGGAGAGGGGGCGGGCGTTCCGATTTTCCCATTAAAGAAAGCCCCCACGATCTCCCCCACGATGCCACGTCCGGTGCGTGTCGTTCGTGGGGGACATGGTGGGTCCAGGACGAGTAATGGCGTAATCTGCATCAAGGCGTGCTGCAGACTGTTTTGGGCCTGGCCCAACAGAGCTTGGCGCCGTGTGTGGCCCAGCCGGGGCTCTGTCGGTGTACTAGAGTAGGGTACCCTAGTACCTCAACTCGCACGGGCAGTTGCAGCACTCATGGCAGGGCTGGCCTGGTGACCGTCAAGATCTTCCGCGGATCCTTTGGAGCCATTCAAGAACAAAGTGATCAAGGCCCCGACAAGAGGAGCTTGCCGGGAAGGCCACTCGAGGCACGAAGGAAACAAGACCCCGGCAAGAGGAGCTTGCCGGGAAGGCTTGGGGATCGACAAGCTCCCAAGCACGACAAGGATTCAGTTACGGCGAGGTGCTTGCCGCGGCAGGCAACCTCTCTTCATCTCCGCTCCAGCTCATCCGCCAACGTGTCGCCACGGGCCATTCCGCACGCGCGTGTCGGCGGGCAAAGCCGCCAGCGGGAGCAGCGATAAGCGGCGCCGACAAGCTACCATCGTGGCGAACGGAGGCGCACTTGACGGTCCCTGTTAATCGTTCAGCGATCGAGACGGGCATTTATGACTCTTGTCCCTTGCCGTCGAGTTAGGTATAGATCATCAGACTTTGTACAAAGCGGTGTACCAACCTCTGTTTTTACTATTCTACCCTTATCTACTTGCCACCTGTGGTGACCCCTTGTGCCTATAAAAGGAGGCCCAAGTGCAATGTAGAGAGGGTTCGGGTCGGCTCCGGTTCAGTTCATCCTACTCATACGAGACCACACTCGCTCAGGCTAGGTTTTGTAGCTCCCATTGCTCCCTAGCAAGAACACAATAGAATCAACCAAGCAGCAGTAGGAGTGTTATCTCTCCGGACAGCTCCGAAGCTGGGTAAATCTGCTCGCGTGCATCGCTTCGATCCGCTCTTCGTGCATCCTCCGCCCCCCTCCGAAGCACAAGGGACCTACGTCCCATAGGTGTTCGTGGGACACGACCAGCTTCCCCGACAATGACAACATACTTTATCTCAGATGTAAGAAAACATAACTCATTATGCTGTCTTCCTTGTCCAACCTCAACTCTTTAGCATGTCATATTTTAATGAGTGCTCCCAATCATAAAAGATGTCAATGATAATATATCTATATGTGAAATCTCTCTTTCCTTATTACTTCCTATTAATTGCAACGATGACCAAAGCTATATTTGCCAACTCCCAACAACTTTTAATCATCATACTCTTTCTGTGTGAGGTCATTACTTTCAATAAGATCAATATGAACTCTTTGATTCTTTTTATTCTTTTACTTTTATTCACCCAAGATCATGGCAAAATAATCAAGCCCTTGACTCAACACTAATGTTTATTGTATAGCTCACGGACTCGATTACAAAGAGGGATCATAAAGCAAAACTCAAAACTAGATCATGCCAAAACTTTATTCTACTAAATCAAGATACTACTAAAAGGATCGAACTAAGAAAAACGGGATACGATACCGGGGCACCTCCCCCAAGCTTGGCAGTTGCCAAGGGGAGTGCCCATACCCATGTGATTATGTCTCCTTCTTTGTTGTTGGTGTAATATTCTTGGCGATGATTCCCCTCAAGATACGGTTCTCCTCCTCGAGCTTATTGACTTGCTACTTGAGGTCCATTATTTCCTCATGAAGCTTTCCCAGAACGGCTAAAGCTCCTTGCACCCAAGGGTGTTGCATAGCCTGGGAGAACAAGAGACACTCCTCCTCATATTTTCATAAGAAAGAAATCTAACATTGGAAGGCATAACCGAGTTTGCAATAGCTGAGCTCTGTAGTTCCCCCATCGTAAACCCAGCTCGGAGGCGACAGGTGACTTCTCGATCTTCCATGGCATCTACCCTCATCAGGTCAGCCTCCATCTCTTCCTCCGTTGCTGGCCCAAAGTGGTCAGCGTCGCTGTTTGCCCTTAGTTCCGGTGCCGGGTTAGATACCCGGCTCTCCCCGACTGACTCTTGAGAAGACATCTTGCTCTAATCTGCAGCAGCAACTCGAAACAAAAACAGAGGATATTTGCCCTTGTTTTGGAGAATATATAGGTTATACGTCTCCATCGTATCTACTTTTCCAAACACTTTTTCCCTTGTTTTGGACTCTAACTTGTATGATTTGAATGGAACTAACCCGGACTGACGCTGTTTTCAACAGAATTGCCATGACGTTGTTTTATGTGCAGAAAACAGAAGTTCTCAGAATGACCTGCAACTCCACGGAATATCTTAGAACAAATAATAAAAATCTCGCTAAAGATGAAGACCAGGGGCCCACACCTGTCCACGAGGGTGGGGCGCCCCCCGGGCGCGCCTCTACCTCGTGGGCCCTCGACACCCTCCGACGCCAACTCCAACTCCATATATTGGCTTTCGGGGAGAAAAAATTAGAGATAAGAAATCATCGTGTTTTACGATACGGAGCCGCCGCCAAGCCCTAATATCTCTCGGAGGGCTGATCTGGAGTCCGTTCGGGGCTCCGGAGAGGGGGATTCGTCATCATCGTCATCGTCAACCATCCTCCATCACCAATTTCATGATGCTCACCGCTGTGCATGAGTAATTCCATCGTAGGCTTACTGGACGGTGATGGGTTGGATGAGATTTATCATGTAATCGAGTTAGTTTTCTTAGGGTTTGATCCCTAGTATCCACTATGTTCTGAGATTGATGTTGCTATGACTTTGCTATGCTTAATGCTTGTCACTAGGGCCCGAGTGCCATGAATTCAGATCTGAACCTATTATGTTTTCATGAATATATGTGAGTTCTAGATCCTATCTTGCAAGTCTATAGTCACCTACTATGTGTTATGATCCGGCAACCCCGAAGTGAAAATAATCGGGACCACTCCCGGTGATGACCATAGTTTGAGGAGTTCATGTATTCACTATGTGCTAATGCTTTGTTCCGGTTCTCTATTAAAAGGAGGCTTTAATATCCCTTAGTTTCCAATAGGACCCCGCTGCCACGGGAGGGTAGGACAAAAGATGTCATGCAAGTTCTTTTCCATAAGCACGTATGACTATATTCGGAATATATGCCTACATTACATTGATGAACTGGAGCTAGTTCTGTGTCACCCTATGTTATGAGTGTTACACGACGAACCGCATCCGGCATAATTATCCATCACTAATCCGGTGCCTACGAGCTTTCCATATATTGGTTCTCGCTTATTTACTTTCCCGCTGCTACCGTTACAATCACTACAAAATACCAAAAACATTACTTTTGCTGTCTTTACTTTTGTTACCGTTACCGCCACTATCATATTACTTTGCTACTAAACACTTTGCTGCAGATACTAAGTTTCCAGGTGTGGTTGAATTGACAACTCAGCTGCTAATACTTGAGAATATTCTTTGGCTCCCCTTGTGTCGAATCAATAAATTTGGGTTGAATACTCTACCCTCGAAAACTGTTGCGATCCCCTATACTTGTGGGTTATCAAGACCTTTTTCTGGCTCCGTTGCCGGGGAGCATAGCTCTATTCTTTGAGTCACTTGGGATTTATATCTGCTGGACACTATGAAGAACTTGAAAGACGCTAAGGCAAAAATTTATCCCTCAACTACGAGGGGAGGTAAGGAACTGCCATCTAGCTCTGCACTTGATTCACCTTCTGTTATGAGTAACCTAGCGACACCTAAACCTACTTCTGCTATTCGTTCTGATATGTCGCATGTTATTGATGATGCCACTTCTACTATGCATGATACTTATGATGAAACTACTTCTATGTTTGATACTACTGTGCCCCTTGGTGAATTTCTAGATGAACAAATTGCTAGGGCTGGAGAGAAAGAAATTATTGAATCGGAATACGATGAAGAAAGTGATGATGAAAATATGCCTGTTATTCCTGAGGGTTATGTTTTTGATATGGAATCTTCTGCAGCTATTTTTTCTTGTAAAGATAGATATGAACTTAAGAGGCTGCTAGTTAACTGGAACAAAGAATCTCTTAGAGACAGGATGAAACCCGACCCTGCTTTTGCTACTTCACCTATTTGTGTTCCTGATAAGGATTATGAATTTTCTGTTTATCTAGATATAATTACTTTGGTCGAATCTGATCCTTTTTATGGCTATGAATCTGAAACTGTTGTGGCACATCTTACTAAGTTAAATGATATAGCCGCCCTGTTTACTAATGATGAGAGATCGCGCTACTTTTATATACTCAAAATATTTCGTTCTCATTAAAGGGTGATGCTAAGATATGGTTTAATTCTCTTGATCCTGGTTGTGTGCGTAGTCCCCGGATATGATTTATTACTTCTCGCTAAATATTTCCTGCTCATCGAAACAAGCTGCTTTGAGGGAAATATACAACTTCGTGCAAATTAAAGAAGAGAGTCTCCCACAAGCTTGGGGGAGGCTTCTCAAGTTACTTAATGCTTTGCCTGATCATCCTCTTAAGAAACCTGAAATACTTGATATCTTTTATAATGGACTAACCGATGCTTCCAGAGATTACATGTGTGATGGTTCTCTTTTCAGGGAAAGAACACCGGATGAAGCTGAAATTCTATTGAATAATATGTTGACAAATGAAAATAATTGGGCACCTCCCGAGCCAGCTCCTGAGCCAATTACTGAGCCTATTCCTAAACCAACTCAAGAAGAGAGGTGTTCTATTTCTCGATCCTGAAGATATGCAAGAGGCAAAGAAATCTATGAAAGAAAAAGGTATTAAAGCTGAAGATGTTAAGAATTTACCTCCTATTGAAGAAATACATGGTCTTAATTTACCGCCTGTTGAAGAAGTATATGATCTCAATCCTTTATTCACTGAAGAACCTCCTGATCCCGATATCCCGACATAGGTAGTAAAGGTAAATTCTCTCTATAGATATGATAAAGCTGAAGTCCCTCCTACTAAAATTGCTAGTCAATGCTTGGATGAGTTTGATAACTTTATGTTTAAGCAAGATGACTTTAATGCTTATTTTGGTAGACAATTAAAACAAGATGCTTATATGATTAAACGCTTGGGTGATTATATGGCTAATATTAGAGGTGAACTTAAAATCATTAGCAAACATGCTTCTATGGTTACCACTCAAGTAGAACAAGTACTTAAGGCCCAAAATGAAGTGCTTGATGAAATAAATAGTAAGAAAAATGATTATGCTGTTAGAGTGGCTACTAGAACTGGTAGAATGACTCAGGAACCTTTGTATCCTGAAGGCCACCCTAAGAGAATCGAGCAAGATTCTCAGAGAAATAATATTGATGTACCTAGTTCTTCTAAAAGGAAGAAAAAGAAAAATGATAGGACTTTGCAAACTTCTAGTGAACCTATTGCTGAACCACCTGAGAATCCAAATGATATCTCTATGTATGATGCTGAAACACAATCTGATAATGAACATGAACCTAGTGAAAATGTTAATGATGATGTTCATGATGATGCTCAACCTAGTAATGATAATGTTGTAGAAGTTGAACCTGCTGTCGATCTTGATAACCCACAATCAAAGAATCAACATTATGATAGAAGAGACTTCGTTGCTAGGAAACATGGTAAAGAAAGAGAACCATGGGTTCAGAAACCCATGCCTTTTCCTCCGAAACCATCCAAGAAAAAGGGTGATGAGGATTTTGAGCGCTTTGCTGAAATGATTAGACCCATCTTTTTGCGTATGCAATTAACTGATGTGCTCAAAACAAATCCTTATGCTAAGTATATGAAGGATATCATTACTAATAAAAAAAGATATCGGAAGATGAAATTTCCACCATGCTTGCTAATTATACTTTTAAGGGTGGAATACCAAAGAAACTTGGAGACCCAGGAGTACCTACTATACCATGCTCCATCAAGAGAAATTATGTTAAAACTGCTTTACGTGATCTTGGAGCCGGTGTCAGTGTTATGCCTCTCTCTTTATATCGTAAACTTGACTTGAATAAGTTGACACCTACCGAAATATCTTTGCAAATGGCTGATAAATCAACTGCTATACATGTCGGTATTTGTGAGGATGTGCCTGTTGTGGTTGCAAACATTACTATTTTAACGGACTTTGTTATTCTTGATATTCCCGAGGATGATAGTATGTCTATTATTCTTGGAAGACCTTTCCTTAATACTGCAGGGGCTGTTATTGATTGCAACAAGGGCAATGTCACTTTTCATGTTAATGGTAACGAGCACACGGTACACTTTCCGAGGAAACAACCTCAAGTTTATAGTATCAACTCTATTGGAAAAATTCCATCCATTATAGTTGGAGGTTTTGAATTTCCTCTCCCTACTGTCAAGAAGAAATATGATATTCTTATTATTGGGGATGTCCATATCCCCGTTGAGGTAACCTAGTGTTATTCAAAATTTCTCCGGTTCCATGTTAGTCGGAATGAGTTTGTTAACAAGACCTGATCAACCTTGTTAGTGGATTCCTTTTGATGAGCATGAGATGGATGAAACTAGAAGCACAACCTTCTGTACCCTATTTATATTTTCTGTTATTTAGTAGAAATAAAGTAAAATAGTATTTTTTCTGTTTGTCTCCCGACTTATCTGTGCAATATAAAAATATCCTGAAAATAGAATTCCTCAGAATGCCATGCCAATTTAATATGATTTTTTCGGGAATATTTGAGGATTTTTAGTGCAAAAATCACCGCAGGGGGAGCTGCCACCTGGCCACGAGGGTGGAGGGCGCGCCCTACCCCCTGGGCGCGCCCCCTGCCTCGTGGGCCCATGGTGGCCCTCCTCCACTTATCCCTGCACCCATCTTCTTCCTCTGCCTCACGCAAACCAGAAAAACCAACTCAAGCACGAGTTCCAGCCACTTTTGCTGTGATTTTCGATCTCCTTGCTCAAAGCACCTCTCGCAAAACTGCTTGGGGAGATTGTTCCTTAGTATGTGACTCCTCCATTGGTCCAATTAGTTTTTGTTCTAGTGCTTTATTCTTTGCAAATTTGTGCTGCATAGGTCACCATGTTCTTGAGCTTGCATGTCAAATTATATGGTTCCAAGTAGTTCTAATGCTTGATATAGGCTCTAGGCACTTGTAGGAGTAGTTGCTATCAATTTTATTGAAGTTGGTTCACTTTTGTTTGAAGTTACTAAAAAAATCAGAAATTTTTCAGAGGAAACAATATGTTTAGGAAGATGTTCCAAGGTGGTTCTTCAAGGAAGCAAGGACCCAGGCTTGCTATGCGTGATGCTGACGAAGAACCACCAAGAGACGCTCTAGTGCGGCCTTGTGAATGGCCGTCGGAAAATTTTATGGATCAAGCGGGAATCAAAGAAGAATTTAATGCATATTTGCGTAACGCCGGTCTTGTGGACTTCGAGGCTGACATGGCCAAAGAAAGTTATCCCTACAAAATCATATAGTCTGGCTATGCTCCATCTTCCCCACACAAAATATTTAAATCATGCACAACCCCGATGACAAGCCAAGCAATTGTTTCATACTTTAACATTTTCAAAACTTTTTCAATCTTCACGCAATACATGAGCGTGAGCCATGGATATAGCACTATATGTGGAATAGAATGGTGGTTGTGGAGAAGACAAAAAGGGAGAAGATAGTCTCACATCAACTAGGCGTATCAACGGGCTATGGAGATGCCCGTCAATAGATATCAATGTGAGTGAGTAGGGATTGCCATGCAACGGATGCACTAGAGCTATAAGTATATGAAAGCTCAACAAAAAGAAACTAAGTGGGTGTGCATCCCACTCGCTCGCTCACGAAGACCTAGGGCATTTGAGGAAGCCCATCATTGGAATATACAAGCCAAGTTCTATAATGAAAAATTCCCACTAGTATATGAAAGTGACAAAATGAGAGACTCTCTATCATGAAGATCTTGGTGCTACTTTGAAGCACAAGTGTGGTAAAAGGATAGTAGCATTGTCCCTTCTCTCTTTTTATCTCATATTTTTTTGGGCCTTTTCTCCTTTTTTTATGGCCTCTCTTTTTTCTTTGTTTTTGTCCGGAGTCTCATCCCGACTTGTGGGGGAATCATGGTCTCCATCTTCCTTTTCTCACTTAGGATAATGCTCTAATAATGATGATCATCACACTTTTATTTACTTACAACTCAACAATTACAACTCGATTCTTAGAACAAAGTATGACTCTATATGAATGCCTCCGGCGGTGTACCGGGATATGCAATGAATCAAGAGTGACATGTATGAAAGAATTATGAACGGTGGCTTTGCCACAAATACAATGTCAACTACATAATCATGCTAGCAATATGACAATAATGGAGCGTGTCATAATAAACGGAACGGTGGAAAGTTGCATGGCAATATTGAAGGAAATATGCCCTAGAGGCAATAATAAAGTTATTATTTATTTCCTTATACCATGATAAATGTTTATTATTCATGCTAGAATTGTATTAACCGGAAACATAATACATGTGTGAATACATAGACAAACAGATAGTCACTAGTATGCCTCTACAAGACTAGCTCATTAATCGAAGATGGTTATGTTTCCTAACCATAGACAAGTGTTGTCATTTGATTAATGGGATCACATCATTAGGAGAATGATGTGATTGACATGACCCATTCCGTTAGCTTAACACTTGATCGTTTAGTATGTTGTTAATGCTTTCTTCATGACCCATACATGTTCCTGTAACTATGAGATTATGCAACTCCCGTTTACCGGAGGAACACTTTGGGTACTACCAAACGTCATAACGTAACTGAGTGATTATAAAGGAGTACTACAGGTGTCTCCAAAGGTACTTGTTGGGTTGGCGTATTTCGAGATTAGGTTTTGTCACTCCGATTGTCGGAGAGGTATCTCTAGGCCTTCTCGGTGATACACATCACTTAAGCCTTGCAAGCATTACAACTAATGAGTTAGTTGTGAGATGATGTATTACGGAACGAGTAAAGAGACTTACCGGTAACGAGATTGAACTAGGTATTGGATACCGACGATCGAATCTCGGGTAAGTAACATACCGATGACAAAGGGAACAACGATGTCGTTATGCGGTTTGACCGATAAAAGATCTTCGAGAATATGTAGGAACCAATATGGGCATCCAGGTTCCGCTATTGGTTATTGACCGAGAATGGTTCTAGGTCATGTCTACATAGTTCTCGAACCCGTAGGGTCCGCACGCTTAACGCTTCGATGACAGTTCATTATGAGTTTATAAGTATTGATGCACCAAGGTTGTTCGAGTCCGGATGTGATCACGGACATGACGAGGAGTCTCGAAATGGTCGAGACATAAATATTGATATATTGAAGCCTACATTTGGACATCGGAAGTGTTCCGAGTGAAATCGGAATTTATCGAGTACCGGAGGTTACCGAACCCCGGGAACTACATGGGCCATAGTGGGCCTTGGTGGAAACGAGAAAGGGCCAGCCCTAGGTGGTCGCGCCCCCCTTCCCTAGTCCTATTAGGACTAGGAAAGGTGGGCCGCCCCTCTCTCTCTCTTTCCTCCGGGAATCCTAATCCAACTAGGATTGAGGGGAATCCTACTCCCGGAGGGAGTAGGACTCCTTGCGCGCCTCCTCCTTGGCCGCCACCTCCTCCTTGCTCCTTTATATACGGGGCAAGGGGCACCCTAGAACACACAAGTTGATCTACGGATCGTTCCTTAGCCGTGCAGCGGTGCCCCTTCCACCATATTCCACTTCGGTCATATCGTCAGAGAGCTTAGGAGAAGCCCTGCACCGGAGAAGTCATATCGTCGCGGAGCTTAGGTGAAGCCCTGCGTCGGTGGAGCATCAACATCGCCACCACGCCGTCGGTCGACGGAACTCATCCCGACACTTTGCTGGATCGAGTCCGGGATCGCCATCGAGCTGAACGTGTGCAGAACTCGGAGGTGCCGTACGTTCGGTGCTTGGATCGGTCGGATCGTGAAGACGTACGACTACATCAACCGCGTTGTTATAACGCTTCCGCTTTCGGTCTACGAGGGTACGTGGACGGACACTCTCCCCTCTCGTTGCTATGCCATCACCATGGTCTTGCGTGTTCGTAGGAATTTTTTTGAAATTACTACGTTACCCAACAAATATATCTCGGAATGGCTATGGAAATGCCATGATAGGTAGGTATGGTGGTTGTTTTGAGGAAGATATATGGTGGGTGTATGATACCGGCGAAAAGTGCGCGGTATTAGAGAGGCTAGCAATGGTGGAAGGATGGGAAAAAGTGCGTATAATCCATGGACTCAACATTAGTCATAAAGAACTCATATACTTATTGCAAAAATCTAGAAGTTATCAAAGCAAAGTATTACGCGCATGCTCCTAGGGGGATAGATTGGTAGGAAAAGATCATCGCTCGTCCCCGACCGCCACTCATAAGGAAGACAATCAATAAATAAATCATGATCCGAGTTCATCACATAACGGTTCACCATACGTGCATGCTACGGGAATCACAAACTTCAACACAAGTATTCTTTAAATTCACAACTACTCAACTAGCATGACTCTCATATCACCATATTCATATCTCAAAACAATTATCAAGCATCAAACTTTTCTTAGTATTCAACGCACTCAAAAGAAAGTTTCACATATCTTGAATACCAAGTATATTAATATTAAGCAAATTACCATGCTATTAACGACTCTCAAAATAATCTAAGTGAAGCATGAGAGATCAATAGTTTCTTTAAAACAAATCCACCACCGTGCTCTAAAAGATCTAAGTGAAGCACTAGAGCAAAAATTATCACGCTCAAAAGATATAAGTGAAGCACTATGAGCAAAACTACCTAAAAGATATAAGTGAAGCACAAAGAGTATTCTATCAAATTCCAATTTATGTATGGCTCTCTCAAAAGGTGTGAACAGTAAGTATGGTTGTCGTAGACTAACAAGCAAAGACGCAAATAATACAAGACGCTCCAAGCAAAACACTTATCATGTGGTGAATAAAAATATAGCTCCAAATAAATTACCGATGGAAGTAGACGAAAGAGGGGATGCCTTCGGGGCATCCCCAAGCTTTGACTTTTTGGTGTCCTTGGATTATCTCGGGGGTGCAATGGGCATCCCCAAGCTTAGGCTCTTTCCACTCCTTGTTCCATAATCCATCAAAAGAATTTACCCAAAACTTGAAAACTTCACAACACAAAACTCAATAGAAATCTCGTGAGCTCCGTTAGAGAAAGAAAACAAAAGACTACTTTAAGTTACTGTAATGAACTCATTCTTTATTTATATTGGTTTTAAACCTACTGTATTCCAACTTCTCTATGGATTATAAACTATTTTACTAGCCATAGATTCATCAAAATAAGCAAACAACACACGATAAACAGAATCTGTCAAAAACAGAACAGTCTGTAGTAATCTGTAACTAACGCAAACTTCTGGAACTCAAAAATATCTAACAAAATTAGACGACCTAGACAATTTCTTTATTGATCAGCAGCAATTGGAATCAGTATTTTATCACGTTCTGGTGATTTTTAATAATTCGGGCACTGAGCGCAAAGTTTCTGGAAATTACAGCAAGATCAAATAACTATCATCCAAGAAGATTCAATAGGTCTAGCTTGGCACAAACACTAATTAAAACAAAAAACCACATCTAAACAGAGGCTAAAAGTATTATTTATTCCTAAACAGAAACAAAAACAAAAAACATAAAGAAAATTGGGTTGCCTCCCAACTAGCGCTATCATTTAACGCCCCTAGCTAGGCATTGAGATTCAATGATGCTCACAAGAAAGACAAGAATTGGGGCACAAAGAGAGAATCATAAAACATGTGACGAACACACTTAAGTCTAACATACTTCCTATGCATAGGCATATTATAGGCAAACAAATTATCGTAGCAAGCAAAAACTAGCATATGCAAGGAAGCGGAAAGGAACAATAGCAATCTCAACATAACGAGAGGTAATTTAGTAAGATGAAAATTTCTATAACCATATTTTCCTCTCTCATAATAATTACATGTAGGATCATAAGAAAATTCAACAATATAGCTATCACAAAACATATTCTCAACACAATCCACATGCATGCAAAGTTGACACTCTTCCAAGATAGTGGGATTAACATTAACTAAAGTCATGACCTCTCCAAACCCACTTTAATCAAAAATTTCATAAGATTGAATATTCTCCAAATATGTGGGATCTAAAGTTGACACTCTTCCAAACCCACTTTCAATATTATTGCAAACAATATTATCAATCTCATATTCATCACGGGGCTTAAATAAATTTTCAAGATCATAAGAAGAATCACCCCAATCATGATCATTGCAACAAGTAGTAGACATAGCAAAACTAGCATCCCCAAGCTTAGGGTTTTGCATATTATTAGCACAATTTACATCAATAGAATTTATAATAAAGTCATTGCAATCATGCTTTTTATTCAAAGATCTATCGTGAATTGCTTCATAAAGTACTTCATCACAATTTTCAGATTCACGAATTTCAAGCAAAACCTCATAAAGATAATCTAGTGAACTCAACTCACTAGCAATAGGTTCATCATAATTGGATCTCTTAAAGAGATTAGCAAGTGGATGAGGATCCATAAACTATTAGCAAGCGAAGATGCAAGCAAAAAGAAGGTACAAGCAAACACAAGATCGAACGGAAGGAGGGCGAATAAAACGGCAAGGTGAAGTGGGGGAGAGGAAAACGAGAGGCAAATGGCAAATAATGTAAAAGCGACGGAGATAGGTTTGTGATGGGTACTTGGTATGTCTTGACTTGAGCGAAGACCTCCCTGGCAACGGCGCCAGAAAAGAGTCTTGATGACCCACAAGTATAGGGGATCTATCGTAGTCCTTTCGATAAGTAAGAGTGTCAAACCCAACGAGGAGCAGAAGGAAATGATAAGCGGTTTTCAGCAAGGTATTCTCTGCAAGTACTGAAATAAGTGATAACAGATAGTTTTGTGATAAGATAAATTGTAACGAACAACAAGTAACAAGAGTAAATAATGTTCAGCAAGGTGGCCTAATCCTTTTTGTAGCAAAGGACAAGCCTGGACAAACTCTTATAATAGGAAAAGCACTCCCGAGGACACATGGGAATATCGTCAGGCTAGTTTTCATCACGCTCATATGATTCGCGTTCGGTACTTTGATAATTTCATATGTGGGTGGACCGGTGCTTGGGTGCTGTTCTTACTTGAACAAGCATCCCACTTATGATTAACCTCTATTGCAAGCATCCGCAACTACAACAAAAGTATTAAGGTAAACCTAACCATAGCATGAAACATATGGATCCAAATCAGCCTCTTACGAAGGAACGCATAAACTAGGGTTTAAGCTTCTGTCACTCTAGCAACCCATCATCTACTTATTACTTCCCAATGCCTTCCTCTAGGCCCAAATAATGGTGAAGTGTTATGTAGTCGACGTTCACATAACACCACTAGAGGCTAGACAACATACATCTCATCAAAATATCAAACGAATACCAAATTCACATGACTACTAATAGCAAGACTTCTCCCTTGTCCTCAGGAACAAACGTAACTACTCACAAAGCATATTCATGTTCATAATCAGAGGGGTAATAATATGCATAAAGGATCTGAACATATGATCTTCCACCAAATAAACCAACTAGCATCAACTACAAGGAGTAATCAACACTACTAGCAACCTACTAGCACCAATCCCGGACTTGGAGACAAGAATTGGATACAAGAGATGAACTAGGGTTTGGAGATGAGATGGTGCTGGTGAAGATGTTGATGGAGATTGCCCTCTCCCGATGAGAGGAGCGTTGGTGATGATGATGACGATGATTTCCCCCTCCCGGAGGGAAGTGTCCCCGGCAGAACAGCTCTGCCGGAGCCCTAGATTGGTTCCGCCAAGGTTCCGCCTCGTGGCGGAGGAGTCTCGTCCCGAAAGGTTGCTTAATGTTTTTTTCTCATCGAAAGACTTCATATAGGAGAAGATGGGCATCGGAGAGCTACCAGGTGGCCCACGAGGTAGGGGGCGCGCCCCAGGGGGGGCGCCCCCCACCCTCGTGAGCAGTGTGTGGGCCCCCTGGCCTTCATCTTTGGCGACGATTTTTATTTATTTGTTTTAAGATATTCCGTGGAGTTTCAGGACTTTTGGAGTTGCGCAGAATAGGTCTCCAATATTTGCTCCTTTGCCAGCCCAGAATTCCAGCTGCCGGCATTCTCCCTCTTCATGTAAACCTTGTAAAATAAGAGAGAATAGCCATAAGTATTGTGACATAACGTGAAATAACAGCCCATAATGCAATAAATATCGATATAAAAGCATGATGCAAAATGGACGTATCAACTCCCCCAAGCTTAGACCTCGCTTGTCCTCAAGCGAAAAGCCGATAACAATAAATATGTCCTCATGTTTAGAGGTAGAGGCGACGATAAAAATAAAATACGGACATGAAGGCATCATGATTATTCTCATAACAACAACATATATAGATTTTGTCATATGATTACTTATGTTCAAGTGATGATCTTTTCACAATGCGAAAGTATGAATCAGAAACCTTATTGAGCACCAACAAACTATAACCTCAGTCATTGAAGCAATTGCAATTTATCATAACATCGGAAAGAGTCTATGTCAGAGCTTAAAAGCAAGTCCACATACTCAACTATCATTTAGTCCTTCATAATTGCTAACACTCACGCAATACTTGTGGTTACGGAATTTTAATTGGACACAGAGAAAGATAGGGGCTTATAGTTTTGCCCCACAACCTTTTACCTCAAGGGTAATGTCAACAATAATAATTCATGCTCCCCTACATCCAATTAGATATGTGTATCATGTTCTTTCCAACATGCTGGGCTTGCCAAAGGATAAAATGAAAAAGGAAAGGTGAAGATCACCGTGACTCTTGCATAAGGTAGAGGATAATAATAAAAGATAGGCCCTTTGCAGAGGGAAGCAGAGGTTGCCATGCGCTTTTATGGTTGGATGCACAAAATCTCAATGCGAAAGAACGTCTCTTTATATTGCCCCTTGTGATATGAACCTTTATTATGCAGTCCGTCGCTTTTATTACTTCCACATCACAAGATCGTATAAAGCTTATTTCTCCCACACCAATCAATCATACATGTTTAGAGCAATTTTTATTGCTTTGCACCGATGACAACTTACTTGAAGGATCTTACTCAATCCATAGGTAGATATGGTGGACTCTCATGGCAAAACTGGTTTAAGGGTATTTGGAAGCACAAGTAGTATCTCTACTTGGTGCTGAGAATTTGGCTAGCATGAGGGGGAAAGGCAAGCTCAACACGTTAGAGGATCCATGACAACATACTTTATCTCAGATGTAAGAAAACACAACTCATTATGTTGTCTTCCTTGTCCAACCTCAACTCTTTAGCATGTCATATTTTAATGAGTGCTCCCAATCATAAAAGATGTCAATGATAATATATTTATATGTGAAACCTCTCTTTCCTTATTACTTCCTATTAATTGCAACGATGACCAAAGCTATATTTGCTAACTCCCAACAACTTTTAATCATCATACTCTTTCTATGTGAGGTCATTACTTTCAATAAGATCAATATGAACTCTTTGATTCTTTTTTTTCTTTTTCTTTTATTCACCCAAGATCATGGCAAAATAATCAAGCCCTTGGCTCAACACTAATCTTTATTGTATAGCTCACGGACTCGATTACAAAGAGGGATCATAAAGCAAAACTCAAAACTAGATCATGCCATGACTTTATTCTACTAAATCAAGATACTACTAAAAGGATCGAATTAAGAAAAACGGTAAAGATAGGAGTTGTGATGGTGATACGATACCGGGGCACCTCCCCCAAGCTTGGTAGTTGCCAAGGGGAGTGCCCATACCCATGTGATTATGTCTCCTTCTTTGTTGTTGGTGTAATATTCTTGGCGATGATTCCCCTCAAGATATGGTTCTCCTCCTCGAGCTTATTGACTTGTTGCTTGAGGTCCATTATTTCCTTGCGAAGCTTTCCTGTAACGGCTAAAGCTGCTTGCACCCAAGGGTGTCACATAGCTGCGGGAGAACAAGAGACACTCCTCCTCATATTTTCATAAGAAAGAAATCTAACATTGGAAGGGATAACCGAGTTTGGAATAGCTGAGCTCTATAGTTCCCCCATCGTAAACCCAGCTCGGAGGCGACAGGTGACTTCTTGATCTTCCATGGCATCTACCCTCATCAGGTCAGCCTCCATCTCTTCCTCCGTTGCTGGCCCAAAGTGGTCAGCGTCACTGTTTGCCCTTGGTTCCGGTGCCGGGTTAGATACCCGGCTCTCCCCGACTGACTCTTGAGAAGACATCTTGCTCTAATCTGCAGCAGCAACAACTCGAAACAAAAACAGAGGATATTTGCGTGATACGGGAGTCAAAACCTTCGGGAGAATATATAATGAATTTTTACCGACCAAAATACGTATCGTGCAATAAAACGGAGTCCGGAGGGCACACGAGGTGCTCACGAGGTAGGGGGGCGCGTCCAGGGGGGTAGGGAGCGCCCACCACCCTCGTGAGGCCCTCGTGTCCTTCCCGGACTGCCACTTATTTTTCTATTTTTCTAAATATTCCAAAACGGGGAAATATTGCCTTAAAAATTGTTTTGGAGTCGGTTTACTTACCGTACCACATACCTATTCCTTTTCGAGTCTCAAACGGTCCGAAAGTGTCCTTATGTATTCCTCCGGGTTACGGTTTCAATAATATTGGTTTCAACATTTATGGGATTACCTGAGATATAATGTTTGATCCTTTGACCGTTTACCACCTTCGGATTTGTGCCTTTGAAGTTGTTGATTTTTATGGCACCGGAATGATAGACCTCCTCGATAACGTAGGGACCTTCCCATTTAGAGAGAAGTTTTCCTTCAAAAAATCTTAAACGAGAGTTGTATAGCAATACAAAATAACCTACATTAAAGTCATGCTTTTGTATCCTTTTGTCATGCCATCTTTTAACTTTTTCTTTAAACAACTTAGCATTTTCATAAGCTTGGGTTCTCCATTTATCAAGTGAACTAATATCAAATAACTTTTTCTCACCGGCAAGTTTGAAATCATAGTTGAGCTCTTTAATAGCCCAATATGCCTTATGTTCTAGTTCGAGAGGTAAGTGACATGCTTTTCCATAAACCATTTTATACGGAGACATACCCATAGGATTCTTATATGCGGTTCTATAGGCCCATAATGCATCATCAAGTTTCTTGGACCAATTCTTTCTAGACCTGTTAACAGTCTTTTGCAAAATTAATTTGAGCTCTCTATTGCTCAATTCTACTTGGCCACTAGACTGTGGGTGATATGGAGATGCAATTCTATGATTAACATCATATTTAGGAAGCATTTTACGGAAATCACCATGAATAAAGTGTGAACCACCATCAGTCATTAAATATCTAGGGACTCCAAACCTCGGAAAAATAACTTCCTTAAGCATTTTAATAGAAGTGTTATGATCAGCACTACTAGTTGGAATAGCTTCTACCCACTTAGTAACGTAATCAGCAGCAACTAAAATATGTGTATATCCATTAGAGGCAGGAAAATGTCCCATATAATCAAAGCCCCAAACATCAAATAGTTCAATAACAAGTGAATAATTCATAGGCATTTCTTGACATCTACTAATATTACCAATTCTTTGACATTCATCGCAAGACAAAACAAACTTACGGGCATCCTTGAAGAGAGTAGGCCAATAAAAACCGGATTGCAATACCTTATGTGCAGTTCTATCTCCAGCGTGGTGTCCTCCTTAAGCTTCGGAGTGACACTTGCGTAGGATTTGTTCCTGTTCATGCTCAGGTACACAACGTCTAATAACACCATCTAATCCTTTATAAAGACGTGGGTCATCCCAAAAGTAATGTCGCATATCATAGAAAAACTTTTTCTTTTGTTGGTATGTGAAGCTAGGTGGTATAAATTTAGCAACAATATAATTAGCATAATCAGCATACCATGGAGTGCTACGAGAAGTGCTTATGACATTTAATTTCTCATCAGGAAAGCTATCATCAACAGGTAGTGGGTCATCAAGAACATTCTCTAACCTAGATAAGTTATCTGCAACGGGGTTCTCAGCTCCTTTTCTATCAACAATATGCAAATAAAATTCTTGCAGCAAGAGAACCCATCTAATAAGTCTAGGTTTTGCATCTTTCTTTTCCATAAGATATTTAATAGCAGCATGATCAGTGTGAATAGTTACTTTAGAATCAACAATATAGGGTCTGAATTTATCACAAGCAAATACAACTGCTAAAAGTTCCTTTTCGGTAGTAGCATAATTTCTTTGAGCATTGTCTAGAGTCTTACTAGCATAATGGATAACATTTAATTTCTTATCAACTCTTTTCCCTAGAACAGCACCTACAGCATAATCACTAGCATCACACATAATTTCAAAGGGTAAATTCCAATCAGGTGGTTGAACAACAGGTGCAGAGACTAATGCTTTCTTAAGTATTTCAAATGCTTGTACACAATCATCATCAAAGACAAATGGTACATCTTTTTGTAATAAATTAGTCAGAGGCCGAGAAATTTTTGAGAAGTCCTTAATGAACCTCCTATAAAATCCGTCATGACCAAGGAAACTTCTTATACCTTTGATGTCCTTGGGACATGGCATCTTTTCAATAGCATCAACCTTGGCTTTATCAACTTCAATACCTCTTTCAGAAACTTTGTGCCCCAAGACAATACCTTCATTAACCATAAAGTGGCACTTTTCCCAATTCAAGACAAGATTAGTTTCTTCACATCTCTGCAAAACTCGATCAAGATTGCTCAAGCAATCATCAAAAGAGGATCCATAGACGGAAAAGTCGTCCATGAAAACCTCACAAATCTTTTCACAAAGTCAGAGAATATAGCCATCATGCATCTTTGAAAGGTAGCAGGTGCATTACATAAACCAAAAGGCATACGTCTATAAGCAAAAGTACCAAAAGGGCATGTAAAAGTAGTCTTTGATTGATCTTTGGCCGACACAGGTATTTGAGAGAAACCAGAATAACCATCTAGAAAGCAATAATGTGTATGTTTGCATTATCTTTCTAGCATTTGATATATAAAAGGTAAGGGGTAATGATCTTTCTTAGTAGCTTTATTAAATTTGCGGAAATCAATTACCATCCTATAACCTGTGATAATTCATTGCGGGATCAATTCATCTTTATCATTAGGGACAACAGTAATACCTCCCTTCTTAGGGACACAATGGACAGGACTTACCCACTGACTATCAGCAACGGGATAAATTATACCTGCCTCCAGAAGCTTGAGTATTTCTTTTCTTACCACTTCTTTCATTTTAGGATTCAAACGTCGTTGAGGATCACGAACTGGTTTTGCATCCGCTTCCAAATTTATTTTATGTTGACATAGAGTGGGACTAATGCCCTTAAGATCATCAAGAGTATATCCAATAGCGGCACGGTGCTTCTTCAGAGTTTTCAATAATCTTTCTTCTTCATGCTCTGAAAGGTTAGCACTAATAATAACAGGATATATTTTCTTTTCATCAAGATAAGCATATTTAAGATTATCAGGCAATGGTTTAAGCTCAAACACGGGATCACCCTTGGGTGGAGGAGGACCCCCTAGGATTTCAAGAGGCAAATTGTGTTGCAGAATAGGTTCCTGTTTAAAGAATACTTCATCTATTTCCCTTCTTTCATTCATGAACATATCATTTTCATGGTCTAGCAAATAGTGTTCTAAAGGATCACTAGGAGGTACGGCAATAGAAGCAAGACCAATAATTTCATCCTTACTAGGCCATTCTTCCTCACGATGTTGTTTACTAAATTTAGAGAAATTAAACTCATGAACCATGTCATCCAAGCTAATAGTAACAACATTATTTTCGCAATCTATCCTAGCATTAAAAGTATTCAAGAAGGGTCTACCAAATATAATGGGACAAAAGCTATCTTGTGGAGAACTGAGAACAAGAAAATCAGCAGGATATTTAGTTTTCCCACACAAGACTTCAACATCTCTAACAATTCCCATTGCAGATATAGTATCTCTATTGGCAAGTTTAATTGTAACATCAATATCTTCTAACTCAGCAGGTGCAATTTCATGCTTAATTTCTTTATATAAATCATAAGGTATAACACTAGCACTAGCACCCATATCACAAAAGCCATGATAATAATGATCTCCTATTTTAACAGAAATAACAGGCACGCCTACCACAGGTCTATGTTTATCTTTAGCACAAGGTTTAGCAATTCTAGCAGATTCACCACAGAATTGAATAACATGCCCATCAATATTATCAGACAAGAGATCTTTAACAATAGCAATATTAGGTTCTACTTTAACTTTCTCAGGAGGTGTATAAGTTCTAATATTGCTTTTACGAACCATAGTTGAAGCTTTAGCATGATCCTTTATTCTAACAAGGAAGGGTGTGGTTTCTCAACATAAGAGGTAGGAACAATAGGATCATTATAAGTGACAGTCTTTTCTTCAACTTTAATAGGTGCAGCTACTTTTACTTCTATGGAAGATGATATTTAAACGACTTCTCCTTGGGAAGATCAACATAAGTAGCAAAAGATTCACAGAAAGAAGCTACTATCTCAGATTCAAGTCCATATTTAGTGCTAAACTTACGGAAAATATCGGTATCCATAAAAGATTTAACACAATCAAACTTAGGTGTCATACCTGACTCTTTACCTTCGTCGAGGTCCCAATCTTCAGAGTTGCATTTAATTCTATCCAATAAATTCCATCTGAATTCAATAGTCTTCATCATAAAAGAGCCAGCACAAGAAGTATCGAGCATGGTGCGATTGTTATCAGAAAGCCGAGCATAAAAATTCTGAAGGATTGTCACTCTTGAGAGCTCATGATTGGGGCATGAATATAACATTGATTTAAGCCTCCCCCAAGCTTGAGCGTTGCTTTCTCCTTCGTGAGGCCAAAAATTATATATATAATTGCGATCACGGAACAAGATGCATAGGGTAATACTTTTGATGAAATTCCAATTTCAATCTTTTATAGTTCCATGATCTCGTATCATCACATAGCCTATACCATGTCAATGCGTCTCCCTTCAAAGATAAAGGGAAAACCTTCTTCTTAACAACATCATCGGGTATACCTGCAAGCTTAAATAGTCCACAAACTTCATTCACATAGAGTAGATGTTCATCAGGATGCTTTGTTCCATCTCCTGTAAAAGTGTTAGCTAGCAGTTTTTCCATCATACCCGAAGGAAATTCAAAAGGAGTTTCATTTTCAATTGGTTCAGTAGGTTGAGGAGCAACTCTTTGCTCTACTGGACGGGGTAAAGATACCCCGAACAAGACCCTCAGAGAATTACTTTCCATAGTAATAAGTGACAGTAAATTTCAGCACACTATATAAATTTTTCTTTACCAAATTCCGCCTACCAAAGGCGCTACACTCCCCGGTAACGGTGCCAGAAAAGAGTCTTGATGACCCACAAGTATAGGGGATCTATCGTAGTCCTTTTGATAAGTAAGAGTGTCGAACCCGACGAGGAGCAGAAGGAAATGATAAGCGGTTTTCAGCAAGGCATTCTCTGCAAGTACTGAAATAAGTGATAACAGATAGTTTTGTGATAAGATAAATTGTAAGGAGCAACAAGTAACAAGAGTAAATAAAGTGCAGCAAGGTGGCCCAATCCTTTTTGTACTAAAGGACAAGCCTGGACAAACTCTTATAATAGGAAAAGCGCTCCCGAGGACACATGGGAATATCGTCAAGCTAGTTTTCATCACGTTCATATGATTCGCGTTTGGTACTTTGATAATTTGATATGTGGGTGGACCGGTGCTTGGGTACTGTTCTTACTTGAACAAGCATCCCACTTATGATTAACCTTTATTGCAAGCATCCGCAACTACAACAAAAGTATTAAGGTAAACCTAACCATAGCATGAAACATATATGGATCCAAATCAGCCCCTTATGAAGCAATGCATAAACTAGGGTTTAAGCTTTTGTCACTCTAGAAACCCATCATCTACTTATTACTTCCCAATGCCTTCCTCTAGGCCCAAATAATGGTGAAGTGTTATGTAGTCGACGTTCACATAACACCACTAGAGGCTAGATAACATACATCTCATCAAAATATCGAACGAATGCCAAATTCACATGACTAATAATAGCAAGACTTCTCCCTTGTCCTCGGGAACAAACGTAACTACTCACAAAGCATATTCATGTTCATAATCAGAGGGGTAATAATATGCATAAAGGATCTGAACATATGATCTTCCACCGAATAAACCAACTAGCATCAACTACAAGGAGTAATCAACACTACTAGCAACCTACTAGCACCAATCCCGGACTTGGAGACAAGAATTGGATACAGGAGATGAACTAGGGTTTGGAGATGAGATGGTGCTGGTGAATATGTTGATGGAGATTGCCTTCTCCCGATGAGAGGAGCGTTGGTGATGATGATGACGATGATTTCCCCCTCCCGGAGGGAAGTGTCCCCGGCAGAACAGCTCTGCCGAAGCCCTAGATTGGTTCCGCCAAGGTTCCGCCTCGTGGCGGCGGAATCTCGTCCCGAAAGGTTGCTTAATGTTTTTTTCTCATCGAAAGACTTCATATAGGAGAAGATGGGCATCGGAGAGCCACCAGGGGGCCCATGAGGTAGGGGGCGCGCCCCCCACCCTCGTGAGCAGGGTGTGGGCCCCCTAGCCTTCATCTTTGGCGACGATTTTTCTTTATTTGTTTTAAGATATTCCGTGGAGTTTCAGGACTTTTGGAGTTGCGCAGAATAGGTCTCCTATATTTGCTCCTTTTCCACCCCAGAATTCCAGCTGCCGGCATTCTCCCTCTTCATGTAAACCTTGTAAAATAAGCGAGAATAGCCATAAGTATTGTGACATAACGTGAAATAACAGCCCATAATGCAATAAATATCGATATAAAAGCATGATGCAAAATGGACGTATCAGTCGGCGCTGACATGCCTATCTTGATCTACGGCGCTCAAACGCCATGCACCAAAGGTCTGCTCAACCCTGGCGATGACGTGCATCACTGCGTCGTCCATCGCGTTGCCGGGGAGCGCCTCGGCCTCGACGGGCCGTGGCGCTTGCTCGTTTTCCTTGTCGATGAGGTTGATGGCAGAGGCGGCGCTTTGGTGGGTTGGCATGCTTGAAAAAGGTGGATGTGCTATAGGTTGCGCTTGTCGCCTCCGTGCATCGTGCACCGCCTAGGTTTATGCGCAATATCGCTGGGTGGCGGGAAACAGGTGAGGAAATGGCTGGAAACGGTGGCGTGTTCATAAAACGCCATCAATTAATGGAAAGTTAGCATAGAAGGAACATCGAGCTAGCACAAGAAGTAGATGACGATCAGATGAACACGAACCACACTAGGGAACCCGTTGGTGATGAATTCATCAATCGCAAATGGTTGAATACTAGCAAGAGTTTGCCCACAACACACACGGCTTATTACATCACAAACAGGTCGGATGGATCAACTGTATGCCACGTATCACACATTGTCAAAAAGTAATGTGGTAGACCTTCTTTAACATGTGTTAAAAAAAACAAGGACCTCGAGGTTAAATTAACTCATGGGATTGGTCATATCAGCCATTTAATTTGACAGATATGACCCATCCTATCAGTTAATTAACATCAACACAACTTCCCATCCAGTCACCCATCTAATGGCTGCTCCAGCCTGAGCACACTTAACTTGAGAGTTCTCTTACATGAGCTATTGGTGGAACAACTAGTCCTTGCTTATAAAGGATGCCTCTTCGCATCCTTATGGCGTATCTGGATGACCGCCCGTTCCCTAATGGCCAATAGATGTTGTGTAGACAGAGCATATCACATACGTCTTATTAGAAGCAATCGTCTGTGTTATTATCGGTCTTCGCACATATTTCTGATTACAGACCTGTTTGCCGCGTATCACACACATCTTGTTATATTGAACCGTTTTTGTTCTCTTGTCTCAACGCAAATAGTTCATCCGAGTGAACCACATGCCGTATATCACACACACCTTGATCTCGCTGACCATTTCTTTTCTGTTTTCTAATCACAAACGATTCATCCGAGTGAAGCGTATGCTGCATATCGCACACACCTTCATCTGGCAGCCCGTTTCTTTTATTCCTCCTCATCGCAAACAATTAATTTAACTGAACTGTATGCCATGAATCACACACGCAACCAAAATCTGAACCGTGTTTGATGCATCCGTCATCGCAAACGTTTGCACCTTTTTGACTTTTTTTACACCACCATTTGCGATTATTGCATCGCACACAGTTTCATCAAAGGATCTCTGATCGTAGTGTCGCATTAGCAGCATCCTGCAGTAGTGTTATGTGATCTAGGAGTTGGTGTTAGTGTTATGTCTTTCTCTTTATATAAAAAACTTGATTTGAATAAACTCACTACTACTGAAATATCTTTTCAAATGGCTGACAAATCAACTGCCATACCTATCGCTATTTGTGAATATGTGTCTGTTGTTGTTGTTGTTGCAAATGTTACTATCTTAATAGACTTTTCTATACTTGATGTGCCTATGAACGACAACATGTCGATTATCCTTGGTAGACCCTTTTTGAATACTGTAGGGGCTGTTATTGGTTGCAATAAAAGCAAGGTCACTTTTCATATCAATGGCAATGAGCATACAGTGCATTTTCCAATAAAACAATTCCAAGTGAATGGTATTAATGTTATTGAAAAATCTCCAAGACTCACTATTGGAAGTTTTCAACTACCTCTACCTACTGCCAAAAAGAAATATGACATATTATTGGGGATATGCATATCCCCGTTGAGGTAACTCAGTGTTTTACAAAAGTTCTTCGGTTTCATGCTAATCGAAAGGGGTTGTTAATAAGACTTGATCAACCTTATTAATGGATATATTTTGAGAGGTATGAAGTTGATGAATTTAGTAGGCACAATCTTCTGCTCCCACCTTTCGCTTTCTGTTTTTTCTTGCTCAACTAAAATAAAATGTCATGTTTAGCATGTTTTCTGATTTTTTCGTGCAATAAAAAAAGGTCAAAGATAAAAGTTCTCAGAATGCCCTAAAAATTTAATACAAATCTTTTCAGAATATTTGAGAATTTCTGGTACAAATAACATTAGAGGGGGTGCACCTGGTTTCCACAAGACACCAGGGCGCGCCAACAACCCCAGGCACGCCCTGATGGGTTGTGGTCCCCACGTGGGCCCCCTCACTTATCTCTTTTGCCCATGTCATCTCCTACCTCTAGAAAAAAATCACCATTGCTCTCTCCCTCATGCTCCTGCTCTCAAACCCGTGGATTTCGATCTCTTTTGCTCGAAGCTCCGTTTCCAAAACTGTTTTGGGGATTGCTACTTGGTATGTGACACCTCCATTGCTCCAATTAGTTTTGGCTTTAGTGGTTTATATTTTGAATAACTAGCTACTCCTGGTGCTGCTGTAAATGGGCTTGCATGTTGAATTCTTAGAGTTCTAAGTAGTTTGAATGCTTGATATGGCCTCTAGGCATCCTTATGAGTAGTTGCTATCAATCTTGCGAAGTTCTGTTGACAAAATTTTGTGACCAAATATTTCAGAAATTTGTACATGAATAAAATGTACCTTTTGGAAGAAGTTATTCAAGGAGGAGATCCTCGGAGGCATCATCGAGTAGTGGTTCAATACAACGGTCGTATGTCGAGCCAAGTGCAAGCTCTATGCAGCATGCCGCTACCAAATCATGCTTATGGCCATGTAATGAATTCATGGAAGGTGCAGGTATCAAGGAGGAATTCGAGCAATTTATTCACAACACCGCGCTCGCTCCCTTCATCGCAGATGAGTGCATTCAATATCTCAACCTTACAGAAATGTTCACAAAGAAGTTTAAATATTTTTCTCATGATTCTAGAGTTTCATTTAGCCTTTATGGTTATCCCTTTACCATGCATTTAGGAGTGTTATGTGATACGTGCAAAATTCCATATTGGGGTTCGCTAGACGAACCACCAAAATCTGAGTATGAGTCATTTTTTAATTAATCTTTGCTTTGGTGAAGATAGAGGAGTGAGACAAGGTAGAACAAAAGGTATTTATTTTCCATCTATACATTACTCTGCACTCTTTAATGGCAAATGCATCGTGGGCAAGTAGGATTGCAGCACACTGTGTGCTCTTGACTTGAGCCTTTTACACTCTGCTCTGACAGAAACTAAATGTTATAATCTTGGAGCGATCGTTGCACGGAGATTGCAACACAATGCTGGTAGTGGTCACTTTTACGGTGGGATTTATGCTTCCCGTGTAGCTAAGGAGTTGGGTGTGTCACCTAGTCCTAACGATCCCATTCTACCTACCTAGTACTTAGACTTTGAGGCCATGAAGTGCCTTAAGTTCCTTAAGGGCACAATCACTAATTATACTTACAACTTGAGGTTCAATAAAGAAACCATTGTACATGTTGCTTTGCCTGCGCCTGCTCTCTTTGATTATCACAGCAAAAGAAGATATTACGTTCTCAAGAGCGAGGCACGCGCGTACAATGCGGAGGTCGATGCTGCCAGACGGGTTGAGGAGGCTGCACCAAGAGCCTCTGTGGGCTATCACTCAGATTATTATCCAGGCTGCGGATGGTGATTACCAAGCTAGGACAAAAGCCTAAACTTGGGGGAGTAAGTATTCCCACCGACATTAGAGAATCTCTAGCAGACCCCGTATAATGCGGACCCGCATAAGGCATTTACAGTTCGACGAAGATAGGTTATGAGGTGCAAAATCATTCGCTACAGAATAGACCCCGTATATGAACCCGCATAATTTGAAAAAAAAAGTTTCACGGGAGAAATTGCAACCATACTAGTTCATCATATACTACATGCTCATTCATAGTTCATCACAAACTACACGATCATACATACTACAATCTACTACTACTAGAGGGGGTAGGGGATCTCGCGTGGCGAGGTCGAGGTCGATGTACCAAAATGGAGGATCTCGTGGTCGAGGATGACGCGGTGGAGTTCAGTCCTCCTCGTCGGAGCTGACGGGATCAACGAACTTCTCCCCCTGCTCATCGCGGATGCGCCGCCACTCGTCGTCCTTGTCCTTCGCGGTGAGGTTGGCCGCGATCGCCTGCTTGAGCATGAGGTCTTCGAGCTCCTCGTCGTGGTGTGTGTCGTTGGAGCTCCACATATGGCCCCACATGGCATTTGGAGGCGGAAGAGGGCTCGCCGGCGGCGAGAAATGCGAGGGAGAGAGTGGGGAATTGGGCTGCAATGCGGTGGCAGCGGTATAGGGTTTCAATCCTTATCTGCCCTGCAAACCCGTAGATATACGGCTTCAGGGGTGAGGTTTGCGGGATGCGGTAAATTTTTTTATGGGCCATACGAGTATACGGGCTCTGTTCTAGCCAGAAAATTGGGCCGAGCCCGTTTACTCGTCGGAATTATGCGGGTTGGGGCGATATACGGGGTCTGCTAGAGATGCTCTTACATTCATGTTTGCACATTTCATTCCAGTTGTCGGTTTCCACACTTTTTCATTGTATTATCCATGCTAGATTTTTTCTCTTGCTTTCTTCTCGTGTGTTTGAAAAACTTTGAGAAAACCCAAAAATATTTCTTTCTTCTTTTCGGTTTTTCTTTCTAGTTTAATTAGTTATAGCATTAAAAGAAAACCCAAAAAGATTTCTCAATTCTTCTTTTGCGTTGGGAGTTACCTTCTAGGAAGAACGAAAATGAAGGAAAATAAAAATATATGAAGATAAAATTTGCACACAATTTAAAAACATATTGCACTTCTTATAACATGCAAGAATAGCACATGCTAGTGAAATTTATGTAAAACAGAAGTTTCCCGAGAAAGAATGAATTAGTGGTATTGCTATTACATTTAAAAAGGAAAGGAAAAATATAAAAGCTAAAATAATAAAGTTTTCTAAGAAATAATGAATTAGTAATATTGATGATATTACTCTTTAAGAAAAAAGAAAATAGAAAAGGTTAAAACAAATAATTACAAAATTTCTGCACAATTTACACAAAAATTGCATGTTTTATAATATGCATGGATAATTATTTAATAGTGGATTTTTATAGAAAATAATTTTACTAAGAAGGAATGATTTATTTGCATTTTATTACCATTAAAGAAGTAAGAAAATTAAATAAAACTTGACAAAATTGAAATAATGAAGTTTCCTAAGAAATTGTGAATTAGTGGCATTTCTATTACAATTCAAGATGAAAGAAAATCAAGTAGAATCTACAACAAAATCAAAATAATGTACTAGTTTTTCAAGAAAGAATGAATTAGTGACATTGGTATTAGCCTTTAAGAAGAAAGAAAATGAAAGAAAAACTAAAACAAAATAAAATAATGAAGTTTCGAAGGAATACTTATTTAGTGGCATTGGTACTTGTTGGGGAATGTAGTATTTCAATAATTTTGCCTACGATCACGCAAGACCTATCTAGCAAAAACATAGTAACGAGCCGGGAGAGTGTGTCCACGTACCCTCGTAGACCGAAAGCGGAAGCGTTAAGTAACGCGGTTGATGTAGTCGAACGTCTTCACGATCCAACCAATCAAGTACCGAATGCACGACACCTCCGTGATCTGCACACGTACAGCTCGGTGACGTCCCTCGAACCCTTGAACCAGCTGAGGCCGAGGGAGAGTTTCATCAGCACGACGGCATGGTGATGGTGATGATGAAGTTACCGGCGCAGGGCTTCGCCTAAGCAGTACGACGATATGACCAAGGTGTGTTTCTGTGGAGGGGCACACCGCACACGGCTAAGAGAAACTTTGGTGTGCCTTTGGGGTGCCCCCCTCCCACGTATATAAAGGAGGAAGGAGGAGGAGGCGCGCCCAAGGGGGGGGGAGTCCTACTCCAAGTAGGATTCGCCCCCCCCCCCCCTTTCCTACTTCCCCAAGGAGAAGGAGGGAAGGAGAGGGAGAAGAGAAGGAAAGGGGGGGGGGCTAGCCCTAGTCCAATTCGGTTTGGGCTAGGGGGAGCATGCGCCGCACCTTGGCCTGACTCCTCTCTTCCACCACTAGGCCCATGAAGGCCCAATAACCCCCAGGGGGTTCCGGTAACCCCCCGGTACATCACAAAATACCCGTTACACTTCAGAACCATTCCGGTGTCCGAATATAACCTTCCAATATATCAATCTTTATGTCTCGACCATTTCGAGACTCATCGTCATGTCCGTGATCTCATCCAGGACTCCGGACAACCTTTGGTACATCAAAACACATAAACTCATAATACCGATCGTCATCGAACATTAATCGTGCGGGCCCTACGGGTTTGAGAACTATGTAGACATGACCGAGACTCATCTCCGGTCAATAACCAATAGCGGAACCTAGATACTCATATTGGCTCCTACATATTCTACGAAGATCTTTATCGATGAAACCGCATAACAACATACGTTGTTCCCTTTGTCATCGGTATGTTACTTGCCTGAGATTCGATCGTCGGTATTACCATACCTAGTTAAATGTCGTTACCGGCAAGTCTCTTTACTCGTTCCGTAATGCATCATATCATAACTAACTCATTAGTCACATTGCTTGCAAGGTTCATAGTGATGTGCATTACCGAGAGGGCCCAGAGATACCTCTCCGACTATCGGAGTGACAAATCCTAATCTCGATCTATGCCAACTCAAGAAACACCATCGGAGACACCTGTATAGCATATTTATAATCACCCATTTACGTTATGACGTTTGATAGCACACTAAGTGTTCCTCTGGTATTCAGGAGTTGCATAATCTCGTAGTCATAGGAACATGTATAAGTCATGAAGAAAGCAATAGAAATAAACTAAACGATCATAGTGCTAAGCTAACGGATGGCTCATGTCAAGCACATCATTCTCTAATGATGTGATCCCGTTAATAAAATGACAACTCATGTCTATGGCTAGGAAACTTAACTATCTTTGATTAACAAGCTAGTCAAGTAGAGGCATACTAGTGACACTCTGTTTGTCTATGTATTCACACATGTACTAAGTTCCCAGTTAATACAATTCTAGCATGAATAATAAACATTTATCATGATATAAGGAAATATAAATAACAACTTTATTATTGCCTCTAGGGCATATTTCCTTCAGTCTCCCACTTGCACTAGACTCAATAATCTAGATTACATAGTAATGATTCTAACACCCATGGAGTCTTGGTGCTGATCATGTTTTGCTCGTGAGAGAGGCTTAGTCAACGGGTCTGCAACATTCAGATCCGTATGTATTTTGCAAATCTCTATGTCTCCCTCCTTGACTTGATCGCGGATGGAATTGAAGCGTATCTTGATGTGTTTGGTTCTCTTATGAAATCTGGATTCCTTTGCCAAGGCAATTGCTCCAGTATTGTCACAAAAGATTTTCATTGGACCTAATGCACTAGGTATGACACCTAGATCGGATATGAACTCCTTCATCCAGACTCCTTCATTTGTTGCTTCCGAAGCAGCTATGTACTCCGCTCCACACGTAGATCCCCCCATGACGCTTTGCTTAGAACTGCACCAACTAACAGCTCCACCGTTCAATATAAATACGTATCCGGTTTGTGACTTAGAGTCATCCGGATCAGTGTCAAAGCTTACATCGACGTAACCATTTACGACGAGATCTTTGTCACCTCCATAAATGAGAAACATATCCTTAGCCCTTTTCAGGTATTTCAGGATGTTCTTGACCGTTGTCCAGTGATCCGCTCCTGGATTACTTTGGTACCTCCCTGCTAAACTAATAGTAAGGCACACATCAGGTCTGGTACACGGCATTGCATACATGATAGAACCTATGGCTGAAGCATAGAGAATGACTTTCATTTTCTCTCTATCTTCTGCAGTGGTCGGGCATTGAGTCTGACTCAACTTCACACCTTGTAACACAGGCAAGAACCCTTTCTTTGCTTGATCCATTTTGAACTTCTTCAAAACTTTATCAAGGTATGTGCTTTGTGAAAGTCCAATTAAGCGTCTTGATCTATCTCTATAGATCTTGATGCCTAATATATAAGCAGGTTCACCGAGGTCTTTCATTGAAAAACACTTATTCAAGTATCCTTTTATGTTATCCAGAAATTCTATATCATTTCCAATCAACAATATGTCATCCACATATAATATTAGAAATGCTATAGAGCTCCCACTCACTTTCTTGTAAATACATGCTTCTCCAAAAGTTTGTATAAAACCATATGCTTTGATCACACTATCAAAACGTTTATTCCAACTCCAAGATGCTTGCACCAGTCCATAAATGGATCGATCGAGCTTGCACACTTTGTTAGCATCCTTTGGATGGATAAAACCTTCTGGTTGCATCATATACAACTCTTATTCCAGAAATCCATTCAGGAATGCAGTTTTCAAATCCATTTGCCCAATTTCATAACCATAAAATGCGGCAATTGCTAACATGATTTGGACGGACTTAAGCATCGCTGTGGGTGAGAAGGTCTCATCCAACTCCTTGAACTTGTCGAAAACCTTTCGCAACAAGTCGAGCTTTGTAGACAGTAACATTACCGTCAGCGTCAGTCTTCTTCTTGAAGATCCATTTATTCTCTATGGCTTGCCGATCATCGGGCAAGTCAACCAAAGTCCACACTTTGTTCTCATACATGGATCCATCTCATATTTCATGGCCTCAAGCCATTTCACGAATCTGGGCTCATCATCGCTTCCTCATAGTTTGTAGGTTCGTCATGGTCAAGTAACAGGATCTCCAGAACAGGATTGCCGTACCACTCTAGTGCGGATCTTACTCTGGTTGACCTACGAGGTTTGGTAGTAACTTGATATGAAGTTACATGATCATCATCATTAGCTTCCTCACTAATTGGTGTAGGAATCACAAGAACTAATTTCTGTGATGAACTACTTTCTAATAAGGGAGTAGGTAAAGTTACCTCATAAAGTTCTACTTTCCTCCCACTCACTTCTTTCGAGAGAAACTCCTTCTCTAGAAAGGATCCATTCTTAGCAACGAATATCTTGCCTTCGGATCTGTGATAGAAGGTGTACCCAACATTCTCTTTTGGGTATCCTATGAAGACACATTTCTCCGATTTGGGTTCGAGCTTATCAGGTTGAAGCTTTTTCACATAAGCATCGCAGCCCCAAACTTTAAGAAATGACAACTTAGGTTTCTTGCCAAACTACAATTCATATGGTGTTGTCTCAACGGATTTAGATGGTGCCCTATTTAACGTGAATGCAGCCGTCTCTAAAGCATAACCCCAAAGCGATAGCGGTAAATCAGTAAGAGACATCATATACCATATCTAATAATGTGCGGTTATGACGTTCGGACACACATTACGCTGTGGTGTTCCGGGTGGCGTGAGCTGCGAAACTATTCCACATTGTTTCAAATGAAGACCAAAATTGTAACTCAAATATTCTCCTCCACGATCAGATCATACAAATTTTATTTTCTTGTTACGATGATTTTCAACTTCACTCTGAAATTCTTTGAACTTTTCAAATGTTTCAGACTTATGTTTCATTAATTAAGATATACCCATATCTTCTCAAATAATTTGTGAAGGTCAAAAAATAACGATACCCGCCGCGAGCCTCAACACTCGTCGAACCGCATACATCAGTATGTATTATTTCCAACAAGTCTGTTGCTCACTCCATTGTTCCGGAGAACGGAGTCTTAGTCATCTTGCCCATGAGGCATGGTTGAGTTTCTTGATGCTCTTTACAGCAATATGACCCAAACGGCAGTACCACAAATAAGTTGCACTATCATTATTAAACTTATATCTTTTGGCTTCAATACTATGAATATGTGTGTCAGTACTATCGAGATTCAAAAAAAATACACCACTCATCAAGGGTGCATGACCATAAAAGATATTACTCATATAAATAGAACAACCATTATTCTCTGATTTAAATGAATAACGATCTTGCATCAAATAAGATCCAAAAATAATGTTCATGCTTAACGCTGGCACCAAATAACAATTATTCAGGTCTAAAACTAATCCCGAAGGTAGATGTAGAGGTAGCGTGTCGACGGCGATCACATCGACTTTGGAACCATTTCCCACGTGCATCGTCACCTTGTCCTTAGCCAATCTTTGCTTAATCCGTAGTCCATGTTTCGAGTTGCAAATATGAGCAACAGAACCACTATCAAATACCCAGGCACTACTGCGAGCACTAGTAAGGTACACATCAATAACATGTATATCAAATATACCTTTCACTTTACCATCCTTGTTATCCGCCAAATACTTGGGCCAGTTCCGCTTCCAGTGACCAGTCCCTTTGTAGTAGAAGCACTCAGTCTCAGGCTTAGGTCCAGACTTGGGCTTCTTCACTTGAGCAGCAACTAGCTTGTCATTCTTCTTGAAGTTCCCCTTCTTCCCTTTTCCCTTTTTCTTGAAACTAGTTGTCTTGTTGACCATCAACACTTCATGCCCCTTCTTGATTTCTACCTGCGCAGCCTTTAGCATCGCGAAGAGCTCGGGAATTGTCTTATCCATCCCTTGCATATTATAGTTCATCACGAAGCTTTTGTAGCTTGGTGGCAGTGATTGAAGAACTCTGTCAATGACACTATCAACCGGAAGATTAACTCCCAGTTGAGTCAAGTGATTATGGTACCCAGACTTTCTGAGTATATGTTCACTGACAGAACTATTCTCCTCCATTTTGCAGCTGTAGAACTTATTGGAGACTTCATATCTCTCGATCCGGGCATTTGCTTGAAATATTAACTTCAACTCCTGGAACATCTTATATTCTCCATGACATTCAAAGAGTCGTTGAAGTCCCGGTTCTAAGCCATAAAGCCTGGCACACTGAACTATCAAGTAGTCATCAGCTTTGCTCTGCCAGGCGTTCACAACGTCTGGCATTGCTCCTGCAGCGGGTCTTTGCTACCTCTTGAGCACTGCGTTGGTTTTCCCTTGAAGAGGAAAGGGTGATGCAGTAAAGCAGCGTAAGTATTTCCCTCAGTTTTGAGAACCAAGGTATCAATCCAAGAGGAGGCCGCATACAGTCCCTCGCACCTACACAAACAAATAAATCCTCGCAACCAACGCAATAAAGGGGTTGTCAGTCCCTTCACGGTTACTTATGAAAGTGAGATCTGATAGATATGATAAGATAATATTTTTGGTATTTTTATGATAAAGATGCAAAGTAAAATAAAATGCAATAAAAATACCTAAGAGTTGGAAGATTAAATAGACCCAGGGGCCATAGGTTTCACTAGTGGCTTCTTTCGAGAGCATAAGTATTATGGTGGGTGAACAAATTACTATTGAGCAATTGACAGAATTGAGCATAGTTATGAGAATATCTAGGTATGATCATGTATATAGGCATCACGTCCGCGACAAGTAGACCGGCTCCTGCCTGCATCTACTACTATTACTCCACACATCGACCGCTATCCAGCATGCATCTAGAGTATTAATTTCATAAGAACAGAGTAACGCTTTAAGTAAGATGACATGATGTATAGGGATAAACTCATGCAATATGATATAAACCCCATCTTGTTATCCTCGATGGCAACAATACAATACGTGCCTTGCTGCCCCTACTATCATTGGGAAAGGACACCGCAATATTGAACCCAAAGCTAAGCACTTCTCCCATTGCAAGAAAGATCAATTTAGTAGGCCAAACCAAACTGATAATTCGAAGAGACTTGCAAAGATAACCAATCATACATAAAATAATTCAGAGAAGATTCAAATATTGTTCATAGATAAACTTGATCATAAACCCACAACTCATCGGTCTCAACAAACACACCGCAAAAGAAGATTACATCGAATAGATCTCCACGAGAATCATGGAGAACTTTGTATTGAGATCCAAAGAGAGAGAAGAAGCCATCTAGCTAATAACTATGGACCCAAAGGTCTGAGGTAAACTACTCACATATCATCGGAGAGGCTATGGTGTTGATGTAGAAGCCCTCCATGATCGATGCCCCCTCCGGCGGAGCTCCGGAAAAGGCCCCAAGATGGGATCTCACGAGTATAGAAGGTTGCGGCGGTGGAATTAGGATTTTGGCTCCGTATCTGGTAGTTTGGGGGTACGTAGGTATATATAAGAGGAAGAAGTACGTCGGTGGAGCAACATGGGGCCCACGAGGGTGGAGGGCGCGCCTAGGGGGGTAGGCATGCCCCCCTACCTCGTGCCTTCCTGGTTGATGTCTTGACGTAGGGTGCAAGTCCTCTGGATCACGTTCGTTCCGAAAATCACGTTCCCGAAGGTTTCATTCTGTTTGGACTCTGTTTGATATTCTTTTTCTGCGAAACTCTGAAATAGAAAAAAAACAACAATTCTGGGTTGGGCCTCCGGTTAATAGGTTAGTCCCAAAAATAATATAAAAGTGCATAATAAAGCCCATCAATGTCCAAAACAGAATATAATATAGCATGGAACAATCAAAAATTATAGATGCGTTGGAGACGTATCAAGCATCCCCAAGCTTAATTCATGCTCGTCCTCGAGTAGGTAAATGATAAAAACAGAATTGTAACATCCCAAAAATTCTAAATTTTGGAATGTTATATTAAATAAATAACTATGCTTGATTTGTCTGATTGTTGGTGTGATGGATTGAGTGAAACTGATTGAAATTTGAAACTTTTGAAAGTTGAATGAGAGGGAATGAAATGACTTTCCCAAATCTTTCCCCTTTGCTTTTTTGGATCCCCATGAATTCAAATTCATACCAACACCAAAGCCTAGAGTGAAGATGACATGACTTCTTCCATTTTGAAATGAATAGGGTTTGGAAGAGAATTGAATTTCATTTGGGAAGTTTTCAAATCCAAAGCTTTATGCAACTCAATGATTTTCATGAGGGAAGATAAAATGACTTCTTCAATTATATGAAATAGGAGTTGGAAGTTATAATGAATCAAGTTGAAAATCAATTGAAAGTGCTTTGAAGCCCTCTTTCAAAGTTTGAGTTTTGAATTTGAATTTCAAACTTTGGCATGTGGGAAACATTTCAAAAACTAAGCCTGATAAATACTTGATCAAAAGTATGAGAGGAGCAAACATGACACTCCAAAAATATCAGAGGAAACAATGCTAAAAGATTTGGATTCAAATCTGAAATTTATTTGAATTTGAAAAAATAGATTTTTATGAAGTTTGGATTTTGACTTTGGAAAATGCTCAAATGAAAGGAATATTCCCTGATCATTTTGGTATATATATACCCTATATAAATTATTTATAGTTTAGGTTTTATTTTTGTTTTGTTTTAATTAAAAAATAAAGAAAACCCTTCAAGCGCCAGCCAGCCACCCCCAGCCCAGCCAGCCTGAACCCCCCTGGCCAGCCCACCGGCGCGGCAATGAGCCGCCCAGCTCCCCCCCCCCCTCGCGCCAACCCTCTTCCGATCGGTCGACCGCTCCCTCGCCCTCTCTCTCTCTCACTGCCTGCTGACCCACCCTTCTTCCTCCCCGCCCCACGCCACACCGATCGCTGGGAGATCGCGGATCGAAGGATCCGGATCCCCGATCGCTCCCCCGATCCCCTTCCTTCCCCCGACGAGGCCCCGACCTATAAAGACCCCTCCCCGCACCCCGTTTTCCCCCTCGCCCCCTCGCCGGACCTCCTCTCCCTCCCGCTCGTGCTCGCCGGAGACCCGAGCATCTCCGCCGCCATAGTCGCCGCCGACGCCCTAGCCCTCCCGACCACCCCGACGCCACACGGACCACTCACCGACCTCCCCCGCACCAAGACGGCGACTCCTCGAGCTCACCGACGCCGGAAGCCCGACGACTCTCCCGCCGCCGCCGCCGTCGCCGGACTCCGACGTCGTCGGATCATCCTCCCCGTCCGATCCATCTTAGACGGCCACGATTAGAACCCCGAAGGGGTATGATTTATTAAAAGAACCGCCGGTTCGTCCGGTTTATTTGTTAGGGTTTTAGTCGTTTAGCCGCCCGCTTTTAGTTTTAACCGAGGCCGTTTAGCCTATCTAGCTTATTGAGGCACAAGATAGGCCCATTAGGCCTTTTTCTTTTATTTGATTTTCTGTTTTAGCGAATAGTTTCAATTTTCAAAATGTGTATCTTTTATTCTGTTTAATATTTTGAGTGATTCTTTTTTGTTGGATTGCAAATTTTATGTAGTTTCTGAAAATATATATTTAGCTATGTTAAAAATAATTAAAAATGCTTTAATATTGTTTTAGTCAGAATAGTAAATCTGCCATAATTTTAGTTAGAAAAATTATTTTTGCATGATTCCTTTTGCCCCAACTTTATTTTAATATTGCCAAACCCTAGAAATTAACTTGGGTATTTTAGGATTAATAAATAATTAGTTTTAGACAGAATCCAATTAAACCTAATTAATTAACTAGTTCTGATTTCCTATTTAATTAATTAGTAAATTAATTTATTTTAACTTGTGATAGGTTATTCTAGGTTAGTTTCTGTCATTCTAGTAGATGAACTTTTATTTATAATTAATAAAAGTTTTAAATTAATTTTCTTAATAGAAATTGGATTAGGCCTAAAATGAGTTTTATAATAGCTTTTAATTAATTCTTTTTGCTCCTAGTTGCTTAGTGAATCCTTTTCTGTTAAGTTAACTGAAAACCATGGTTAGGTTATGTTAAGAAAAATTTTGTTATATAAAACTACTATTTTTGTTATTGTTTGGAGTAGGGAAAAACTTTGAGTGGCCTTTCTTTGAGTTTTTCTTTTGGATTTGGTTTTGGTTGTTTTGTTGTGTTATGTTACCTTTGTTATGTTGTGTTATGTGATCCTATTGCTATGTGCTTATCATAGTTATTGTTTGCCTCGGTAGAATTTCCGAGTGCTGAAGATTTCTACTACGAAACCCTAGTTCTTTGAAGATCGTCAACCGTGCAAGTTCACTTTGACCATGCTCTTCTTACCTATGTTTTACTGCATTTAGTGGCACCATTGCAACCACCCCTCAAGAGTGTTATTGAATCCTTGTAGTTGAGTAGTATGCATGAGGTAGGAACCCATCACCCTGTTACCAAGCCCGGACGTTATTTCCTTTAATGCTACGCTATAGTAGACGGGTTTGGTATGAGTGCACGGAGTGGTGTGAGAATGGAGGATCTCGTCAATGACGATAACTCCATGATGGAATCTGCAAGGACTGCATCTTCAAGACCTCAAGACTTCAAGACTCGAGACAGATTTCAATACACACTACTAGGTGAAGGACGGTTGACGGGCAGCCCTGGAGAAACCAGTGGTTGGCGGGATGCATGGAGAAGCGCCATGACATCTTGCGGAAAGCTTCACCCAGACTCAAAGAGACGGAAGAATACTTCACGCCGGAAGCTTACCTGCAACCGCAAGTCATTATGGGCTCGCTTGGTTGACCTTAGTGGTGACTCTGGCTGGGGACGGTACTAGCAGATGTAGAAGGACGGTAGGATTGGATGGGTACGGACGGTGGTCGAGGAACTCTTTGGAAGACCATGTTTGGTCATCTTGTTCTCAAACACTCTGAAGTGCGAGGACGTAAAGAGAGATCGAATCTTGCGGGTAAAGTGTACAAACCTCTGCAGAGGGTTATATAACCTAATCGATTAGCCGTGTCCCCGTTACGGACAATTTGAGCCTCGGACTTGGATCTATCTCGAACTCTCAACACCGGACTGATAACTTAATTGTGGGCAACTTATGGTGACTTTGGGCTATGGGACATCGGTTGACGGAACCATGTCATGACAGAAAAACTCCATAGTACAGACTTCATTATTCCTTTGATGTAGGTAAAATAAAACTAGCTTTACGCAAACAAAACTCGATCTGAGCCACAAAGCCATACCGCATATAGTATAGTTTATCATCTGTTTTATCTTATTGTGATCTTGCGGTACATTCAATGTCTTGACCTACACGGCTGCAACGTATCATGTTGCAGATATTTCCTCGACGAGTAAGAGTTACGATCTGGGTTACGGTCTACACTCAACTGCCGATGGCGTTGATGGGACTCCACACCCGCTTGATTGTTTCCGCTGAGTATTATGAGGTATATATCAGTTTTACGTTATTTATGCATGTGATTGCACTTTGATATATACATTGATGTCTTGTGTGTGCAAAGATACTTGATCCGAGGATGGCATAGTAACACGTAGGCTTGACCGTCGAGGTCGGGTCGCTCTGAGAGATGGTATCGAGCACATGTTGACTGAGGACGTGACCCTAGAAATCGGAAAGCCCCTAGGACAGGAAATCTCTAAAAACTTTATTTACAAAAAGACTCTTACTTCTCATCTTCTCTGAATTTATCAAATAGACCCCCTCGTCTCAATTAGTTAGAATATACCATATCCTTTGATCACCCGGAGGATCAACTGAAGACATTCCAAGAAGGATTAGTTATCGGAGAACTGATGACCACTTCAGAATAAAGAGGATTTCTCCATTAGAATCTACAACAGTTGAAGACTCCGAAGACTTGAAGGATCTGAAGAATTATTTGACCTTTAGAAGACCAAACCCTGCTATATACCCACGTTAGATGCGATGATTTTGTGAGCTGTCATTTGTTTGATGTTTTCCGACAGCCCCAAAATAAAAACTTGTTTCTTCAAAACTATTGGTTGTATGTGTGTATATCCCCCCCCATCTCTCACCTCACCCTAAAACCCTTGAACCCCATAGATGATGAATGAAGTTGGACTGATATTCTGGATCAAGACTCAGCGGAGGCGAGCTATGGATGCAGAACATGGAGAGTCACTTGGGAACAATTTGGTTTCAAGGAAGTATGAGGTCCAATACACTCTTCAAGACTTTTACGAAAGTGCTGCAACCTGGTGGAAAATGCATCAAGCCATACAGGATTTAATGGAGCAAGAACTTGGGAGGAATTCAAGAAGACCCTGATGAGATCACGCCTCATCCGGAAGCACTATGATAACCGGAGAAGAAACCTTGTGCTGCAAGATTTATGGAGAAATAGGACACACCCGGAGGAACACAAGGATGGATGCCCTCATTGTGAGGAGAAACACCCAGCTGAGGAATGCCCAACTAGTCAGGTGACTTGCTTCCTGTGTGAAGGAACCACCCACTACCCGGTGCAGTGTCACATTTACTCCACAGTGCAACAAACTATTCTGAAGCAGGAAGATGGAATGAAAGAAGCCCTCAAGGAAGATCTAGAAGAACCAGTAATGAATGAAAATGTTGAAGACCTGGATGGAGAAGGTCTCAACAGATTTTACTCCAATGCCTGCTATTCATGTGGAGAAGAAGGACATTTTTCACAGTATTGCACCAAGGAAAGAAAAGAGTATCCGGGATACTTCCCGACGAAAGCAATAGAGTTTGATCCACAGGGAATAGAAGTATTGATCAGAACGAAGAAACCCAGGAAGAGAAAACAAAGACACCCTCAGAACAACCCAATTTCTGCAAATAGGGACAAGAGTCATATTACCTGTTTTGAATGTAAGGACGTCGGGCATTATGCCAATCAATGTCCCGAAAGGAAGCAAGGAACTCAAGGAGCAGGTACCATCTCCGAGAAGCCCAAAGACTTATCGAAAGTCATTTGTTTTCGCTGCAAGGAAGCAGGACATTATGCTACTAAATGTTCCGACAAGACGGAAGCTGGAGCTGAGTAGTTGGAATTTTGATTATGGATAATAAGAGTAGTAGAAAGCAATTTCATTTTCATGAGCTCAATGAGTTGAGTTATGTAATAGATTACCCTGAGATTTTAATAGTTCATGACTCAATAAAGTTGTAATGTCACATGCTGACAAGCATTAAGGAGTTGCCATGTTTTATCTTGGAAATTAATATTTTTGATGAACATGGAAGAAAGTGAGTTGTGATGCATAAACAGGAAATTGGAAATTGAGTTTGAAGTTCTGTTTGGATGATATGAATGTATGCCCCAGGAGATAAGTACCTTATTCTGAGCATCAATTCTGTTTCACAACTGCAGATGACGACCCTTTACGAGTCTTTCCTTAAAGGTCCGGAAACGATCATGACCTTGACAAGTGATCATGATTACCCGAAGATCTTGAAGGACATGATGAAGCATATTCACCTCGAAGGAGATGCAGTCTACAAAGGCTACCCCTTCATGCATAAGGGAGTGGAACTTTGGTATGTGGAGGTACACCTCCACCATGTGAAAGGAGTTTGCCCAAAAATGATGGGGCAGTACTTTTTCATTTCACGTGTGCCACAAGCAACTTTCTTCGATGCTGTTCGTGAAGCAGCCATGGAAGCCATACGTCGATCGAGAAATACTTGAAGCAAGACTCCGTCATACTCAGGAATACCTAAGTGAAGTGCATACGGAGATGATGGAGGTGAAGCTCAAGGCCACCACGATGAACCAGAAGATTGAAGAATTCAAGACACATGTCGCACAATTCCAGTGGGACTGAAGAATCCTCGAGGAGGATAAATGAATAAAGTTGGAAGTAATGTCTGACCATACCGAACCATGTGGGTGGCAGCATTTGTAACAAAGTATTTTTTTGGAATTTGGATTCACGAAAAATGATTAAGGATGTAATGAAAGATTGATATGAGAATAATGAGATTTTATGGATAAACTTGTGCATTTATTTTGGTCATAGTACTCTGTAAAACCACAGGATCAATGAAGAAAGAAATGTGTTATTCATGACGGTCCATAGGAGGAAGCTGGACAAAATAAATTGGAGTTTTGTTCTTGATATGATGGTATGAAGTAACAGAGTACTACTGGATTTAAAGGAGGTGTAACAAGAGAGTTACTCCAAAGATGAGTTAAAATTGCACTAGTATTGAAGTGGGCCATAACCCACAGGCCCAGGATTTTGAAAGGAACAGATGTACCCTTGATAAAGGAGTATATTTGGAAGAATCAGTGATCCAATCAGCATACGTTTCGTAGGTTACGCAAAAACCTAAGAGTGGTGAAGTAAACGATAGATGTTTTGTTTGGCTTGCAGAACCCATGGATTTACTCGAACCCAGTTCGTGGACAAGAGAAATTCTGCAATGCTTGTGAGAATGACCGAGTGTTAGAATACGAGATTCGCTAAACCTTATCTGTGGCAATGATCTGGTGCGGAATGGATTGATCACCATACCGACTTACTCGTATCTTTCGCTCCTGCTATTTGGAATGGTAAATCTGAGAGACTTACCCATAGTAAAGTGACGACGCTCGTTTAAGCCTTGCTTAAGCCTTAGAGTGGTATGATGATAAACCCATGTACATGGCAGTTGTTGCCAAACGTAGGTTATACGGTGAGATTCAAACCAGACCCGTTTTCTGCAGGAGAAAACCATAAATTGTAGACCACCCTGAGTGTTTCGATAGTTATTTAGAATGGACACGGACCTAATCAGCTAAGAAGATCTAGTCTCTGACGAACCACAACTTTGAAGAACCGACCCAAGGTTTCGAGGAAAACTTTACGCTCCTAACAGAAGAGCGTTAATGAAGGAGCTATTGTAAGATATGTGAAGATACATACATGGTCAGCACTCCAGAGGAAGTATTTGAGTTTATTGGAACCGTAACCTTGATTTTAAGTGTGGTAGCCCACCTGACCTTTCTGACCAGAACATTTGCTAGAAGACACCCAACCCCTAACCTTTTCTTGCTAGCCTCTTCGAATCTCGAGGACGAGATTCATTTTAAGTGTGGTAGGTTTGTAACATCCCAAAAATTCTAAATTTTGGAATGTTATATTAAATAAATAACTATGCTTGATTTGTCTGATTGTTGGTGTGATGGATTGAGTGAAACTGATTGAAATTTGAAACTTTTGAAAGTTGAATGAGAGGGAATGAAATGACTTTCCCAAATCTTTCCCCTTTGCTTTTTTGGATCCCCATGAATTCAAATTCATACCAACACCAAAGCCTAGAGTGAAGATGACATGACTTCTTCCATTTTGAAATGAATAGGGTTTGGAAGAGAATTGAATTTCATTTGGGAAGTTTTCAAATCCAAAGCTTTATGCAACTCAATGATTTTCATGAGGTAAGATAAAATGACTTCTTCAATTATATGAAATAGGAGTTGGAAGTTATAATGAATCAAGTTGAAAATCAATTGAAAGTGCTTTGAAGCCCTCTTTCAAAGTTTGAGTTTTGAATTTGAATTTCAAACTTTGGCATGTGGGAAACATTTCAAAAACTAAGCCTGATAAATACTTGATCAAAAGTATGAGAGGAGCAAACATGACACTCCAAAAATATCAGAGGAAACAATGCCAAAAGATTTGGATTCAAATCTGAAATTTATTTGAATTTGAAAAAAATAGATTTTTATGAAGTTTGGATTTTGACTTTGGAAAAATGTTCAAATGAAAGGGAATATTCCCCTGATCATTTTGGTATATATATACCCTATATAAATTATTTATAGTTTAGGTTTTATTTTTGTTTTTGTTTTAATTAAAAAATAAAAAAAAACCCCCGGGGCGCCAGCCAGGCCACCCCTGGCCCAGCCAGCGCCGAACCCCCCACTGGCCAGGCCCACCAGCGCCAGCCCACTCGGCCCTTGGCCGAGCCGGCCCAGCTCCCCCTCTCCCCCCCCCCTCGCGCCCGAACCCTCTTCCGATCGGTCGACCGCTCCCTCGCCTCTCTCTCTCTCTCTGCCCATGGACCCACCCTTCTTCCTCCCCGCCCCACGCCACACCGATCTCATGGAGATCGCGGATCCGAAGGATCCGGATCCCCGATCGCTCCCCGATCCCTTCCTTCCCGACGAGGCCCGACCTATAAAGACCCTCCCGCACCCGTTTTCCCCTCGCCCCTCGCGGACCTCCTCTCCCTCCCGCTCGTGCTCGCTGGAGACCCGAGCATCTCTCGCCGCCATAGTCGCGCCGCCCGACGCCCTAGCCCTCCCGACCACCCCGACGCCACAGACCACTCACCGACCTCCCCGCACTCAGACGGCGACTCCTCGAGCTCACCGACGCCTTGGGAAGCCCCGACGACTCCCGCCGCCGCCGCCGTCCGTCGCCGGACTCCGATGCGTCGTCGGGATCATCCTCCCCGTCCGATCCATCTTAGACGGCCACGATTAGAACCTCAAGGGGTATGATTTATTAAAAGAACCGCCGGTTCGTCCGGTTTATTTGTTAGGGTTTTAGTCGTTTAGCCGCCCCGTTTTAGTTTTAACCGAGGCCCGTTTAGCCTATCTAGCTTATTGCAGACACGAAGATAGGCCCATTAGGCCTTTTTCTTTTATTTGATTTTCTGTTTTAGCGAATAGTTTCAATTTTCAAAATGTGTATCTTTTATTCTGTTTAATATTTTTGAGTGATTCTTTTTTGTTGGATTGCAAATTTTATGTAGTTTCTGAAAAATATATATTTAGCTATGTTAAAAATAATTAAAAATGCTTTAATATTGTTTTAGTCAGAATAGTAAATCTGCCATAATTTTAGTTAGAAAAATTATTTTGCATGATTCCTTTTGCCCCAACTTTATTTTAATATTGCCAAACCCTAGAAATTAACTTGGGTATTTTAGGATTAATAAATAATTAGTTTTAGACAGAATCCAATTAAACCTAATTAATTAACTAGTTCCTGATTTCCTATTTAATTAATTAGTAAATTAATTTATTTTAACTTGTGATAGGTTATTCTAGGTTAGTTTCTGTCATTCTAGTAGATGAACTTTTATTTATAATTAATAAAAGTTTTAAATTAATTTTTCTTAATAGAAATTGGATTAGGCCTAAAATGAGTTTTATAATAGCTTTTTAATTAATTCTTTTTGCTCCTAGTTGCTTAGTGAATCCTTTTCTGTTAAGTTAACTGAAAACCATGGTTAGGTTATGTTAAGAAAAATTTTGTTATATAAAACTACTATTTTTGTTATTGTTTGGAGTAGGGAAAAACTTTGAGTGGCCTTTCTTTGAGTTTTTCTTTTGGATTTGGTTTTGGTTGTTTTGTTGTGTTATGTTACCTTTGTTATGTTGTGTTATGTGATCCTATTGCTATGTGCTTATCATAGTTATTGTTTGCCTCGGTAGAATTTCCGGAGTGCGAAGATTTCTACTACGAAACCCTAGTTCTTTCGAAGATCGTCAACCAGGCAAGTTCACTTTGACCATGCTCTTCTTACCTATGTTTTACTGCATTTAGTGGCACCATTGCAACCACCCCCTCAGTAGTGTTATTGAATCCTTGTAGTTGAGTAGTATGCATGAGGTAGGAACCCATCACCCTGTTACCAAGCCCGGGACGTTATTTCCTTTAATGCTACGCTATAGTAGACGGGGTTTGGTATGAGTGCACGGGAGTGGTGTGAGAATGGAGGATCTACGTCAATGACGACAACTCCATGATGGAATCTGCAAGGACTGCATCTTCAAGACCTCAAGACTTCAAGACTCGAGACATGATTTCAATACACACTACTGGGTGAAGGACGGTTGACGGGCAGCCCTGGAGAAACCAGTGGTTGGCCGGGATGCATGGAGAAGCGCCATGACATCTTGCGGAAAGCTTCACCCAGACTCAAAGAGACGGAAGAATACTTCATGCCCGGAAGCTTACCTGTGCAACCGCAAGTCATTATGGGCTCTGGCTTGGTTGACCTTAGTGGTGACTCTGGCTGGGACGGTACTAGCAGATGTAGAAGGACGGTAGGATTGGATGGGTACCGGACAGTGGTCAGAGGAACTCTTTGGAAGACCATGTTTCGGTCATCTTGTTCTCAAACACTCTGAAGTGCGAGGACGTAAAGAGAGAGATCGAATCTTGCGGGTAAAGTGTACAAACCTCTGCAGAGGGTTATATAACCTAATCGATTAGCCGTGTCCCCGGTTACGGACAATTTGAGCCTCTGGACTTGGATCTATCTCGGAACTCTCAACACCGGACTGATAACTTAATTGTGGGCAACTTATGGTGACTTTGGGCTATGGGACATCGGTTGACGGAACCATGTCATGACAGAAAAACTCCATAGTACAGACTTCATTATTCCTTTGATGTAGGTAAAATAAAACTAGCTTTTACGCAAACAAAACTCAGATACAGAGCCACAAAGCCATACTGCATATAGTATAGTTTATCATCTGTTTTATCTTATTGTGATCTTGCCGGTACATTCAATGTACTGACCTACACGGCTGCAACGTATCATGTTGCAGATATTTCCTCGACGAGTAAGAGTTACGATACAGGGTTACGGTCTACACTCAACCTGCCGATGGCGTTGATGGGACTCCACACCCGTTTGATTGTTTCCGCTGAGTATTATGAGGTATATATCAGTTTTACGTTATTTATGCATGTGATTGCACTTTGATATATACATTGATGTACTGTGTGTGCCAGCATACTGATCCAGGGATGGCATAGTAACACAGAGGCTTGACCGTCTGAGGTCGGGTCGCTACAAGAATTTTTGATGTGGAATGCTACTGGGCATAATTTCAATTTAATTCTCTTAATTGTTGTATGAATATTCAGATCCAAAAGATTCAAGATAAAAGTTTAATATTGACATAAAAGTAATAATACTTCAAGCATACTAACTAAGCAATTATGTCCTCTCAAAATAACATGGCCAAAGAAAGTTCATCCCTACAAAATCATATAGTTTAGTCATGCTCCATTTTCGTCACACAAGAATGCTCTCATCATGCACAATCCCGATGACAAGCCAAGCAATTATTTCATACTTTAGTAATCTCAAACTTTTTCAACCTTCACGCAATACATGAGCGTGAGCCATGGATATAGCACTACGGATGGAATGGAATATAATGATGGGGGTTATGTGGAGAAGAGAAAAAAGGAGAAAGTCTCACATCAACGCGGCTAATCAATGAGCTATGGAGATGCCCATCGATTGATGTTAATGCAAGGAGTAGGGATTGCCATGCAACGGATGCACTAGAGCTATAAATGCATGAAAGCTCAACAAAAGAAACTAAGTGGGTGTGCATCCAACTTGCTTGCTCACGAAGACCTAGGGCATTTGAGGAAGCCCATTGTTGGAATATACAAGCCAAGTTCTATAATGAAAAAAATTCCCACTAGTATATGAAAGTGAGAAAACAAGAGACTCTCTATCATGAAGATGATGGTGCTACTTTGAAGCACAAGTGTGGAAAAAAGGATAGTAGCATTGCCCCCCTTTTTTATGGACCTTTTTTTATTTGGCCTTTCTCTTTTTTTATTGGGGCAATTCTCTATGAATGATGATCATCACACTTCCATTTATTTACAACTCAATGATTACAACTCGATACTAGAACAAAGTATGACTCTATATGAATGCTTCCAGCGGTATACCGGGATAGCAATGAATCAAGAGTGACATGTATGAAAACTTATGAATGGTGGCTTTGCCACAAATACGATGTCAACTTCATGATCATGCAAAGCAATATGACAATGATGAACGTGTCATGATAAACGGAACGGTGGAAAGTTGCATGGCAATATATCTCGGAATGGCTATGGAAATGCCATAATAGGTAGGTATGGTGGCTGTTTTGAGGAAGATATAAGGAGGTTTATGTGTGAAAGAGCGTATCATATCACGGGTTTGGATGCACCGTGAAGTTTGCACCAACTCTCAATGTGAGAAAGGGCAATGCACGGCAATCAAGAGGCTAGCAATGATGGAAGGGTAAGAGTGCGTGTAATCCATGGACTCAACATTAGTCATAAAGAACTCACATACTTATTGCAAAAATCTACAAGTCATCAAAAACCAAGCACTACGCACATGCTCCTAGGGGGATAGGTTGGTAGGAAAAGACCATCGCTCGTCCCCGACCGCCACTCATAAGGAGGACAATCAAAGAACACCTCATGTTTCAAATTTGTTACATAACATTTACCATACGTGCATGCTACGGGACTTGCAAACTTCAAAACAAGTATTTCTCAAATTCACAACTACTTAACTAGCACAACTTTAATATCACTGCCTCCATATCTCAAAACAATCATCAAGCATCAAACTTCTCTTAGCATTCAGCACACTCATAAGAAAGTTTTTTTACTAGTCTTGAATACCTAACATATTAGGATTAATTTCCCAATTTAAGCAAATTACCATGCTGTTTAAGACTCTCAAAATAATATAAGTGAAGCATGAGAGAATAATAGTTTCTATAAAACAAAACCACCGCCGTGCTCTAAAAGATATAAGTGAAGCACTGGAGCAAAAACTATATAGCTCAAAAGATATAAGTGAAGCGCATAGAGTATTCTAATAAATTCCGAATCATGTGTGTCTCTCTCAAAAGGTGTGTACAGCAAAGATGATTGTGGTAAACTAAAAAGCAAAGGCTCAAATCATACAAGATGCTCCAAGCAAAACACATATCATGTGGTGAATAAAAATATAGCTCCAAGTAAAGTTACCGATGGAAGTAGACGAAAGAGGGGATGCCTTCAGGGGAATCCCCAAGCGTTGGCTTTTTGGTGTCCTCAGATTATCTTGGGGCGCCATGGGCATCCCCAAGCTTAGGCTTCTGCCACAAATTCAAACAAAATAGGAAGACCTAGATAATTTGTTTATTGATCAGCAGCAATTGGAATCAATATTTTATCACGTTCTGGTGATTTTTAACAATTATTTTTGTGAATAGAAAGTTTCTGGAATTTTCAGCAAGATCAAATAACTAACATCCAAGAAGATCCTATAGGTTTAACTTGGCACAAACACTAATTAAAACATAAAAACAAATCTAACCATAGGCTAGATCAAAGATTTATTCCTAAACAAAAGCAAAAAAGCAAAGAAACTAAAAATAAAATTGGGTTGCCTCCCAACAAGCGCTATCGTTTAACGCCCCTAGCTAGGCATAAAGGCAAGGATAGATCTAGGTATTATCATCTTTGCATGCAATCCATAAGTGGGTCTCATAATAGATTCATAAGGTAATTTAATTTTCTTTCTAGGAAAGTGTTCCATGCCTTTCCTTAACGGAAATTGGAATCTAATATTTCCTTCCTTCATATCAATAATTGCACCAATCGTTCTAAGGAAAGGTCTACCAAGAATAATAGTACATGAAGGATTGCAGTCTATGTCAAGAACAATAAAATCTACAGGCACATAATTCCTATTTGCAACAATAAGAACATCATTAATTCTTTCCATAGGTTTCTTAATGGTGGAATCCGCAAGGTGCAAGTTTAAAGAACAATCATCAAGATCACGGAAACCTAGCAAATCACACAAAGTCTTTGGAATCGTGGAAACAATAGCACCCAAGTCACACAAAGCATAGAATTCATGATCTTTAATTTTAATTTTAATAGTAGGTTCCCACTCATCATAAAGTTTTCTAGGGATAGAAACATCCAACTCAAGTTTTTCTTCTTAAGATTGCATCAAAGCATCAACGATATGTTTAGTAAAAGCTTTATTTTGACTATAAGCATGTGGAGAATTTAGCACGGATTCAACAAGAAAATACAATCTATCAGAGAGAAATTATCATAATTAAATTCCTTGAAATCCAAAATAGTGGGTTCATTAATATCTAGAGTTTTGATCTCTTCAATCCCACTTTTACCAATTTTTGCATCAAGATCTAAAACTCGAATTTTTGAACGCCTTCTAGGTAAAGGTGGATCATATTCAGTCCCATCATTATCAAGATTCATATTGCAAAACAAATATTTAATAGGGGACACATCAATAACTTTTAGATCTTCATCTTTATTTTCATAGAAATTAGAAAAACACGCTTTCACAAAGCAATCTTTCTTAGCACGCATCCTAGCAGTTCTTTCTTTGCACTCATCAATGGAAATTCTCATGGCTTTGAGAGACTCATTGATATCATGCTTAGGTGGAATAGATCTAAGTTTCAAATAATCAACATCAAGAGAAATTTTGTCAACATTCCTAGCCAATTCATCAATCTTAGGCAACTTTTCTTCAAGCAAAGCATTGAAATTCTTTTGCGAATTCATAAATTCTTTAACACTAGTTTCAAATTCAGAGGGCATCTTATTAAAATTTCCATAAGAATTGTTGTAGGAATTACCATAATTATTAGAGGGATTACTAGCATACGGCCTAGGATTAAAGTTTCCTCTATACGCGTTGTTACCAAAATTATTCCTACCAACAAAATTCACATCGATAGATTCATTATTATTCTCAATAAATGTAGACCAAGGCATATCATTAGGATTAGAAGAAACACTCTTAGTAGCAAATAATTTCATAAGTTCATCCATCTTTCCACTCAAAACATTAATTCTTCTATCGAATGCACTTTTTTATTAGTAGATCTTTCGGTGTGCCATTGAGAATAATTAACCATAATATTATCTAGGAGTTTAGTAGCTTCTCCTAAACTGATTTCCATAAAAGTGCCTCCCGCGGTGGAATCTAAAAGATTTCTAGAAGCAAAATTCAATGGGGCATAATTTTTTTGTATAATCATCCAAAGATTTAAACCATGTGTAGGGCAATTACGTATCATTAATTTCATCCTCTCCCAAGCTTGTGCAACATGTTCATGATCAAGTTGCTTAAAATTCATAATATCCTTTCTAAGAGAGATGATCTTAGCGGGAGGAAAATACTTAGAGATAAAAGCATCTTTGCATTTATTCCAATAACCAATACTATTTTTAGGCAGAGATGAAAACCAAGCCTTAGCACGATCTCTAAGCGAAAAAGGAAATAGCTTCAATTTAACAATATCATTATCCACATCTTTTTCTTTTGCATATCACACAAATCAACAAAGCTATTTAGATGGGTAGCGGCATCTTCACTAGGAAGGCCGGCGAATTGATCTTTCATGACAAGATTCAATAAAGCAGTATTGCTTTCACAAGATTCAGTATCGGTAAGAGGAGCAATCGGAGTGCTAAGAAAATCATTGTTGTTGGTATTGGTAAAGTCACTCAATTTAGTATTATCTTGAGCCATCGTGACAAACAAGCAATACAACACACGAGCAAACAAGAAGCAGGCGAAAAGAGGCGAACCGAAAAGAGAAGGCGAATAAAACGGCAAGGGTGAAGTGGGGGAGAGGAAAACGAGAGGCAAATGGCAAATAATGTAATGCGAGAGATAAGGGTTTGTGATGGGTACTTGGTATGTTGACTTTTGCGTAGACTCCCCGGCAACGGTGCCAGAAATCCTTCTTGCTACCTCTTGAGCACTGTGTTGGTTTTCCCTTGAAGAGAAAAGGGTGATGAAGTAAAGCAGCGTAAGTATTTCCCTCAGTTTTTGAGAACCATTGTATCAATCCAGTAGGAGGCCACACACGAGTCCCTCGCACCTACACAAACAAATAAATCCTCGCAACCAACGCAATAAAGGGGTTGTCAGTCCCTTCACGGTTGCTTACGAAAGTGAGATCTGATAGATATGATAAGATAATATTTTTGGTATTTTATGATAAAGATGCAAAGTAAAATAAAAGGCAATAAAAATAGCTAAGTCTTGGAAGATTAAATAGACCTGGGGGCCATAGGTTTCACTAGTGGCTTCTCTCGAGAGCATAAGTATTACGGTGGGTGAACAAATTACTGTTGAGCAATTGACAGAATTGAGCATAGTTATGAGAATATCTAGGTATGATCATGTATATAGGCATCACGGTTCGCGACAAGTAGACCGACTCCTGCCTGCATCTACTACTATTACTCCACACATCGACCGCTATCCAGCATGCATCTAGAGTATTAAGTTCATAAGAACATAGTAACGCTTTAAGTAAGATGACATGATGTAGAGGGATAAACTCATGCAATATGATATAAACCCCATCTTGTTATCCTTGATGGCAACAATACAATACGTGCCTTGCTGCTCCCATCCTTTGGGAAAGGACACCACAAGATTGAACCCAAAGCTAAGCACTTCTCCCATTGCAAGAAAGATCAATCTAGTAGGCCAAACCAAACTGATAATTCGAAGAGACTTGCAAAGATAACCAATCATACATAAAAGAATTCAGAGAAGATTCAAATATTGTTCATAGATAAACTTGATCATAAACCCACAATTCATCGGTCTCAACAAACACACCGCAAAAGAAGATTACATCGAGTAGATCTCCACGAGAATCATGGAGAACTTTGTATTGAGATCCAAAGAGAGAGAAGAAGCCATCTAGCTAATAACTATGGACCCGAAGGTCTGAGGTAAACTACTCACATATCATCGGACAGGCTATGGTGTTGATGTAGAAGCCCTCCGTGATCAATGACCCCTCTGGTGGAGCTCCGGAAAAGGCCCCAAGATGGGATCTCACGGGTACAGAAGGTTGCGGCGGTGGAATTAGTTTTTTGGCTCCGTATCTGGTAGTTTCGGGGTACGTAGGTATATATAGGAGGAAGAAGTACGTCGGTGGAGCAACGTGGGGCCCACGAGGGTGGAGGGCGCCCAGGGGGGTAGGCGCGCCCCCTACCTCGTGCCTTCCTGGTTGATGTCTTGACGTAGGGTCCAAGTCCTCTGGATCACGTTCGTTCCGAAAATCATGCTCCCGAAGGTTTCATTCCGTTTGGACTCCGTTTGATATTCTTTTTCTGCGAAACTATGAAATAGGCAAAAGACATCAATTCTGGGCTGGGCCTCCCGTTAATAGGTTAGTCCCAAAAATAATATAAAAGTGTATAATAAAGCCCATTAATGTCCAAAACAGAATATAATATAGCATGGAAAAATAAAAAAATTATAGATACGTTGGAGATGTATCAGTCTTGCACCTAGCGGTGCTTCTAGGACGTAATTCTTCTATGCAGCAATGAGGATAATCCTCAAGTTACGAACCATGTCCGTGTAGTTGCTACCATCATCTTTCAACTTAGCTTTCTCTAGGAATGCATTAAAATTCAAAGGAGCGGTAGCACGGGCCATTGATCTACAACTACATAGACATGCAAAATACTAGCAGGTACTAAGTTCATGATAAATTGAAGTTCAAATAATCATATTATTTAAGAACTCCCACTTAGATAGACATCCCTCTACTCATCTAAGTGATCATGTGATCCAAATCAACTAAACGATGCCCGATCATCACGTGAGATGGAGTAGTTTTCAATGGTGAACATCACTATGTTGATAATATCTACTATATAATTCACGCTCGACCTTTCGGTCTCAGTGTTCCGAGGCCATATCTACATATGCTAGGATTGTCAAGTTTAACCCGAGTATTTTGCGTGTGCAAAACTGGCTTGCACCCGTTGTATGTGAACATACAGCTTATCACACCCAATCATCACGTGGTGTCTCGGCACGGCAAACTGTCGCAACAACACATACTTAGGGAAAACACTTATACCTTGAAATTTAGTGAGAGATCATCTTATAATGCTACCGCCGAACTAAGCATAATAAGATGTATAAAGGGTAAACATCAAATGCAATCAATATAAGTGATATGATATGGCCATCATCATCTTGTGCCTTTGATCTCCATCTCCAAAGCACCGTCATGATCACCATCGTCACCGGCTTGATTATACGTCTCCAACGTATCTATAATTTTTTATTGTTCCATGCTATATTATATTCTGTTTTGGATGATTAATGGGCTTTATTTTACACTTTATATTATTTTTGGGACTAACCTATTGACCCAGAGCCCAGTGCCAGTTTCTGTTTTTTCCCTTGTTTTAGTGTTTCGAAGAAAAGGAATATCAAACGGAGTCGAAACGGAATGAAACCTTCTGGAGAAGTTATTTTTGGAAGGAAAGCAACCCGGAAGACTTAGAGTCCACGTCAAGGAAGCAACGAGGAAGGCACAAGGCAGGGGGGCGCGCCCTCCACCCTCGTGGGCCCCTCGTGGCTCCCCTGACGTACTTCTTCCTCCTATATATTTCCATATACCCTAAAAACTTGGGGGAACAGAATAGATCGAGAGTTCCGCTGCCGCAAGCCTCTGTAGCCACCAAAACCAATCGGGGCCCTGTTCTGGCACCCTGCCGGAGGGGGGATCCCTCACCGGTGGCCATCTCCATCATCCCGACGCTCTCCATGACGAGGAGGGAGTAGTTCACCCTCGGGGCTGAGGGTATGTACCAGTAGCTATGTGTTTGATCTCTCTCTCTCTCTCTCTCTCTCTCTCTCTCTCTCTCTCTCTCTCTCTCTCTCTCTCTCTCTCTCTCTCGTGTTCTTGATTTGGCACGATCTTGATGTATCGCGAGCTTTGCTATTATAGTTGGATCTTATGTTGCTTCTCCCCCTCTACTCTCTTGTAATGGATTGAGTTTTCCCTTTGAAGTAATGTTATTGGATTGACTCTTTAATGATTTGAGAACACTTGATGTATGTCTTGCCGTGCGTATCTGTGGTGACAATGGGATATCACGTGATTCACTTGATGTATGTTTTGGTGATCAACTTGCGGGTTCCGCCCATGAACCTATGCATAGGGGTTGGCATACGTTTTCATCTTGATTCTCCGGTAGAAACTTTGGGGCACTCTTTGAGGTTCTATGTGTTGGTTGAATAGATGAATCTGAGATTGTGTGATGCATATTGTATAATCATACCCACGGATACTTGAGGTGACATTGGAGTATCTAGGTGACATTAGGGTTTTGGTTGATTTGTGTCTTACGGTGTTATTCTAGTACGAACTCTAGGGCTGTTTGTGACACTTATAGGAATAGCCCAACGGATTGATTGGAAAGAATAACTTTGAGGTGGTTTCGTACCCTACCATAATATCTTCGTTTGTTCTCACTATTAGTGACTTTGGAGTGACTCTTTGTTTCATGTTGAGGTATAATTATATGATCCAACTATGTTATTATTGTTGAGAGAACTTGCACTAGTGAAAGTATGAACCCTAGGCCTTGTTTCCTAGCATTGCAATAGCGTTTACGCTCACTTTTACCACTTGTTACCTTGCTGTTTTTATATTTTCAGATTACAAAAACCTATATCTACCATCCATATTGCACTTGTATCACCATCTCTTCGCCAAACTAGTGCACCTATACAATTTACCATTGTATTGGGTGTGTTGGGGACACAAGAGACTCTTTGTTATTTGGTTACAGGGTTGTTTGAGAGAGACCATCTTCATCCTACGCCTCCCACGGATTGATAAACCTTAGGTCATCCACTTGAGGGAAATTTGCAACTGTCCTACAAACCTCTGCACTTGGAGGCCCAACAACGTCTACAAGAAGAAGGTTGTGTAGTAGACATCACTTGACACCTTGATCTCCATTGAAGCATCGTTGTCATCTCGCCAACTATTTCTTCTACGACTATCGCTACCGCTTAGTGATAAAGTAAAGCAATTACATGGCGATTGCATTTCATACAATAAAGCGACAGCCATAAGGCTCCTGCCAGTTGCCGATAACTTCTACAAAACATGATCATATCATACAACAATTTATATATCATCACGTCTTGACCATATCACATCACAGCAAGCCCCTGCAAAAACAAGTTAGACGTCCTCTACTTTGTTGTTGCAAATTTTACGTGGCTGTTACGGGCTTAGCAAGAACCATTCTTACCTACGCATCAAAACCACAATGATTTTTCATCAAGTGTGTTGTTTTAACCTTCAACAAGGACCGGGCTTAGTCCCACTCGATTTAACTAATGTTGGAGAAACAGACACCCACTAGCCGCCTGTGTGCGAAGCATGACGGTAGAACCGATCTCATGAACGCGGTCATGTAATGTCAGTCTGGGTCGCTTCATCCAACAATACCGCCGAATCAAAGTATGACATGCTGGTAAGCAGTATGACTATTATCGCCCACAACTCTTTGTGTTCTACACGTGCATATAACATCTACGCATAGACCTGGCTCGGATGCCACTATTGGGGAACGTAGTACTTCAAAAAAAATTCCTACGATCACGCAAGATCTATCTAGGAGAAGCATAGCAACGAGCCGGGAGAGTGTGTCCATGTACCCTGGTAGGCCGAAAGCGGAAGCGTTAAGTAACGCGGTTGATGTAGTCGAACATCTTCGCGATCCAACCGATCAAGTACCGAACGCACGACACCTTCGCGATCTGCACACGTACAGCTCGGTGACGTCCCTCGAACTCTTGATCCAGCTAAGGCCGAGGGAGAGTTTCATCAGCACGACGGCGTGGTGACGATGATGATAAAGTTACCGGCGCAGGGCTTCGCCTAAGCACTACGATGATAGGACCGAGGTGTGTTTCTGTGGAGGGGCACCGCACACGGCTAAGAGAAACTTTGGTGTGCCTTTGGGGTGCCCCCCTCCCACGTATATAAAGGAGGAAGGGAGGAGGAGGCCGGCCAGGAGGAGGCGCGCCCAAGGGGGGGAGTCCTACTCCAAGTAGGATTCGGCCCTCCTTTCCTACTTCCACAAGGAGAAGGGGGAAGGAGAGGGAGAAGAGAAGGAAAGGGGGGCCGGGCCCCCCTAGCCCTAGTCCAATTCGGTTTGGGCTAGGGGGCGCGCGCCACACCTTGGCTTGCCTCCTCTCTTCCACCACTAGGCCCATGAAGGCCCAATAACCCCCCCGGGGGGTTCCGGTAACCCCCGGTACTCCGAAAAATACTCGATACACTTCGAAACCATTCCGGTGTCCGAATATAACCTTCCAATATACCAATCTTTATGTCTTGACCATTTTGAGACTCCTCGTCATGTCTGTGATCTCATACAGGACTCCGAATAACCTTCGGTACATCAAAACACATAAACTCATAATACCGATCGTCATTGAACGTTAAGCGTGCGGACCCTACGGGTTCGAGAACTATGTAGACATGACCGAGACTCATCTCCGGTCAATAACCAATAGAGAAACCTGGATGCTCATATTGGCTCCTACATATTCTACGAAGATCTTTATCGGTCAAACTGCATAACAACATACGTTGTTCCCTTTGTCATCGGTATGTTACTTGCCCGAGATTTGATCATCGGCACTACCATACCTAGTTCAATCTCGTTACTGGCAAGTCTCTTTACTCGTTCTGTATCCCATAACTAACTCATTAGTCACATTGCTTGCAAGGCTCATAGTGATGTGCATACCGAGAGGGCCCAGAGATACCTCCTCGACAATCGGAGTGACAAATCCTAATCTCGATCTATGCCAACTCAAAAAACACTATCGGAGAAACCTATAGAGCATCTTTATAATCACCTAGTTACGTTGTGGCGTTTGATAGAACACTAAGTGTTCCTCCGGTATTCGGGAGTTGCATAATCTCATAGTCATAGGAACATGTATAAGTCATGAAGAAAGCAATAGCAATAAACTAAACGATCATAGTGCTAAGCTAACGGATGGGTCATGTCAATCACATCATTCTCTAATATTGTGATCCCCTTCATCAAATGACAACTCATGTCTATTGCTAGGAAACTTAACCATCTTTGATTAACGAGCTAGTCAAGTAGAGGCATACTAGTGACACTCTGTTTTTCTATGTATTCACACATGTACTAAGTTTCCGGTTAATACAATTCTAGCATGAATAATAAACATTTATCATGATATAAGGAAATATAAATAACAACTTTATTATTGCCTCTAGGGCATATTTCCTTCAGTACTACCATTTAAAAAGAAAAAATGAAATAAATACGGAAGTTTGTTTTCAAAATAATGAGGTTTTGTATGGAAGAATGGATTAGTGGCATTGGTATTACCCATTAAGAAGAAATAAAATGAAACACAAAAGGTGAAATTTTTTGCACACAACATACACAAAAATTGCACTTTTTAAAAATATGCAAGAATAAGCATATAGTAGTGAAATTTCACACAAAATAAGTTTACTAAGAAGAAACGAACTAGTGACAATGATATTAGCCTTAAACAAGAAATAAAATGAAATAATGGCTAGGAAAAAATCAAATTAATGAAGTTTTATAAGGAGATATTATTTAGGGAATTATATTACAAGAAGAAAAACTTGCACATAACTTTGTACAGAAGTTGGAGCTTTTGTAGTATCCAAAGAATAATAATATAATAGCACGATTTTTTGCACATAACTTTGTACTGAAATTGGAGCTTTTGTAGTATCCAAAGAATAATAATATAATAGCATGATTTTTTGCATATATTTTATATTTAATCACCAAAGGATTGCAACTAATTGAGCTATTTGAACCTAATTAATCATAAATGGTCGTGGCTCCTAAATGGACATGGCGTTGATTGGAAAATTGGAGGGAGATGCTCACCAAGGATTCGAGCCGAGGTGCATCGTCGTCTGCTTGCGTCTCCGTCGCCTTCGCCTGTCATCATTTTCGTAGCTGTTGCCAAAACCCTAGCATTGGGAATCAAACGGGGTTGACCTCAGGGCGCGGAAAAAATGAATCGGCTTGGTCTACGACATATGACAGCGAGAGGGGGGAGGTGTAGATGTGTATCTCAGCACCGGATATTGCCGAAAATGGCCAGAATTGGCCAGTGACGACCGTCGGCAGAAGGGGATCGGCAGAGGCATTGAGCTACCAGGCAGAGAGAGAGAGAGAGAGAGAGAGAGAGAGAGAGAGAAAGAGAGAGAGAGAGAGAGGTGGGCGAGGAGGTGTGACCCCCTTGGTTTTGACCCGTGTCAGACACATTGTTTCAATTTGCCTCTGACCATCAAATTAAATGTGAACCCAATAGACTGCTACCTCTTGAGCATGCGTTGGTTTTCCCTTGAAGAGGAAAGGGTGATGCAGCAAAGTAGCGTAAGTATTTCCCTCAGTTTTTGAGAACCAAGGTATCAATCCAGTAGGAGGCCACACGCAAGTCCCTCGTACCTACACAAACAAATAAGAACCATGCAACCAACGCGATAAAGGGGTTGTCAATCCCTTCACGACCACTTGCAAAACTGAGATCTGATAGAGATGATAAGATAATATTTTTGGTATTTTTATGATAAAGATTAAAAGTAAGGATTGCAAAATAAACGGTGATAGAAATAGCTAGTTGACGGGAGATTAATATGGTATCCAGCATCGACCACTATCTACTACTATTACTCCACACATCGACCGCTATCCAGCATGCATCTATAGTATTAAGATCATAAGAACAGAGTAACGCATTAGGCAAGATGACATGATGTAGAGGGATAAACTCAAGCAATATGATATAAACCCCATCTTTTTATCCTCGATGACAACAATACAATACGTGCCTTGCTGCCCCTACTGTCACTGGGAAAGGACATCGCAAGATTGAACCCAAAGCTAAGCACTTCTCCCATTCCAAGAAAGATCAATCTAGTAGGCCAAACCAAACTGATAATTCGAAGAGACTTGCAAAGATAACAAATCATACATAAAAGAATTCAGAGGAGATTCAAATATTGTTCATAAATAATCTTGATCATAAACCCACAATTTATCGGATCTCGACAAACACACCGCAAAAAGAATTACATCGAACAGATTTCCAAGAAGATCAAGGAGAACTTTGTATTGAGATCCAAAGAGAGAGAAGAAGCCATCTAGCTAATAACTATGGACCCAAAGGTCTGAGGTAAACTACTCACACATCATCGGAGAGGCTATGGTGTTGATGTAGAAGCCCTCCATGATCGATTCCCCCTCCGACGGAGCGCCGGAAAAGGACCCAAGATGGGATCTCACGGGTACAGAAGATTGCGGCAGTGGAAATTGGGTTTCGTGGTGCGCCTGGATGTTTTCGGGGTACATGGGTATATATAGGAAGAAGAAGTAGGTCGGTGGAGCTGCGAGGGGCCCACGAGGGTGGGGGCGCGCCCAGGGGCAGGCGCGCCTCCCTGCCTCGAGGCCTCCTTGCTTCTTTCTTGACGTCCACTCCAAGTCCTATGGATCACGTTTGTTCCAAAAATCACTCTCCCGAAGGTTTCATTCTGTTTGGATTCCGTTTGATATTCCTTTTCTGCGAAACACTGAAATAGGCAAAAAAATAGCAATTTGCACTGGGCCTTGGGTTAGTAGGTTAGTCCCAATAATAATAATAAAGTGCATAATAAAGCCCATTAAACATCCAAAACAGATAATATAATAGCATGGAAAAATCAAAAATTATAGATACGTTGGAGACGTATCAAGCATCCCCAAGCTTAATTCTTGCTCGTCCTCGAGTAAGTAAATGATAAAAACAGAATTTTTGATGTGGAATGCTACCTAGCATAATCTTCAATGTAATTTTCTTTATTGTGGCATGAATGTTCAGATCCGAAAGATTCAAGATAAAAGTTTAATATTAACATAAAAATAATAATACTTCAAGCATACTACCTAAGCAATCATGTCTTCTCAAAATAACATGGCCAAAGAAAGTTCATCCCTACAAAATCATATAGTTTGGTCATGCTCCATTTTTGTCACACAAGAATGCTCTCATCATGCACAAACCCGATGACAAGCCAAGCAATTGTTTCATACTTTAGTAATCTCAAACTTTTTTCAACTTTCACGCAATACATGAGCGTGAGTCATGGATATAGCACTATGGGTGGAATAGAATATAATGATGGGGGTTATGTGGAGAAGACAAAAAATGAGAAAGTCTCACATTGACGCGGCTAATCAACGGGCTAGGGAGATGCCCATCAATTGATGTCAATGCAAGGATTAGGGATTGCCATGCAACAGATGCACTAGAGCTATAAATGTATGAAAGCTCAACAAAAGAAACTAAGTGGGTGTGCATCCAACTTGCTTGCTCACGAAGACCTAGGGCATTTGAGGAAGCCCATTGTTGGAATATAAAAGCCAAGTTCTATAATCAAAAATTCCCACTAGTATATGAAAGTGACAAAACAAGAGACTCTCTATCATAAAGATCATGGTGCTACTTTGAAGCACAAGTGTGGAAAAAGGATAGTAGCATTGTCCCTTTTTATTTCTTTTTTTACTTTTTCCTTTTTTTGGGCCTTTCCTTTTTTTATTTGGCCTTTCTTTAATGATCTATTAATGATGATCATCACACTTCTATTTATTTACATCTCAATGATTACAACTCGATACTAGAACAAAATATGACTCTATATGAATGCCTCTGGCGGTGTACCGGGATGGGCAATGAATCAAGAGTGACATGTATGAAATAATATGCATGGTGGCTTTGCCACAAATATGATGTCAACTACATGATCATGCAAGGCAATATGACAATGATGAAGCACGTCATAATAAACGGAACAGTGGAAAGTTGCATGGCAATATATCTCGGAATGGCTATGGAAATGCCATAATAGGTAGGTATGGTGGTTGTTTTGAGGAAGATATAAGGAGGTTTATGTGTGATAGAGCGTATGTATCACGGGGTTTGGATGCACCGGCGAAGTTTGCACCAACACTCAAGGTGAGAAAGGGCAATGCACGGTACCGAAGAGGCTAGCAATGATGGAAGGGTGAGAGTGCATATAATCCATGGACTCAACATTAGTCATAAAGAACTCACATACTTATTGCAAAAATCTACAAGTCATCAAAAACCAAGCACTACGCGCATGCTCCTTGGGGGATAGATTGGTAGAAAAAGACCATTGCTCGTCCCCGACCGCCACTCATAAGGATGACAATCTAAGAACACCTCATGTTTCAAATTTGTTACACAACGTTTACCATACGTGCATGCTACGAGACTTGGAAACTTCAACACAAGTATTTCTCAAATTCACAACTACTCAACTAGCACAACTTTAATATCACTATCTCCATATCTCAAAACAATCATCAAGTATCAAACTTTTCTTAGTATTCAACGCACTTATATGAAAGTTTTTATTATATCCATCTTGGATGCCTATCATATTAGGACTAATTTTATAGCCAAAGCAAATTACCATGTTGTTCTAAAGGACTCTCAAAATAATATAAGTGAAGCATGCGAGATCAATAATTTCTATAAAATAAAACCACCACCGTGCTCTAAAAGATATAAGTGAAGCACTAGAGAAAAATTATTTAGCTCAAAAGATATAAGTGAAGCACATAGAGTATTCTAATAAATTCCGATTAATGCGTGTCTCTCCCAAAAGGTGTGTACAGCAAGGATTATTGTGGTGAACTAAAAAGCAAAGGCTCAAATCATACAAGACGCTCCAAGCAAAACACATATCATGTGGTGAATAAAAATATAGCATCAAGTAAAGTTACCGATGGACGAAGACAAAAGAGGGGATGCCTTCCGGGGCATCCCCAAACTTAGGCTTTTGGTTGTCCTTGTATTTTACCTTGGGGTGCCTTGGGCATGCCCAAGCTTAGGCTCTTGCCACTCCTTGTTCCATAATCCATCAAATCTTTACCCAAAACTTTAAAACTTCACAACACAAAACTCAACAGAAAAATCTCATGAGCTCCTTTAGCGAAAGAAAACAAACCACCACCTTAAGGTACTGTTGAACTCATTCTTTATTTATATTGGTGTTAAAATTATTGTATTCCAACTTCTCTATGGTTCATAACCTCCGATACTAGCCATAGATTCATCAAAATAAACAAACAACACACGAAAAACAGAATCTGTCAAAAACAGAACAGTCTGTAGTAATCTGTATCAAACGTATACTTATGGAACTCCAAAAATTCTGAAATAAATTTTTGGACGTGAGGAATTTATCTATTAATCATCTTCAAAAATAATCAACTAAATAGCACTCTCCGGTAACAAGTTGTAGCTAATCTCGTGAGCGCTAAAGTTTCTGTTTTTTACAGCAAGATCAAAAATACTTCACCCAAGTCTTCCCAAAGGTTCTACTTGGCACAAACACTAATTAAAACATGAAAACACATCTAACCAGAGGCTAGATCAAAGATTTATTGCTAAACAAAACCAAAAAGCAAGAAACAAAAATAAATTTGGGTTGCCTCCCAACAAGCGCTATCGTTTAACGCCCCTAGCTAGGCATAAAGAAGGATAGATCTAGGTATTATCATCTTTGGCATGCAATCCATAAGTGGCTCTCATAATATATTCATAAGGTAATTTAATTTTCTTTCTAGGAAAGTGTTCCATGCCTTTCCTTAATGGAAATTGGAATCTAATATTCCCTTCTTTCATATCAATAATTGCACCAATCGTTCTAAGGAAAGGTCTACCAAGAATAATAGGACATGAAGGATTGCAATCTATATCAAGGACAATGAAATCTATGGGCACATAATTCCTATTTGCAACAATAAGAACATCATTAATTCTTCCCATAGGTTTCTTAATGATGGCAAGATTTTTTGACTTATATAATAGTTATACCAAGATTTTTTGACTTACATAATTAATAAATACTTAAAACACATGATAAGAATATTCAGGAAGGATGTGTCATGGGGTTGGGTTTCTATGTTGAACCCGCGCCTTTGAGATAACATATTGCATAGTCCGGACACTACCCCATACGTGGTCTGAATTTGGGGGAGTCCAGAGTGCTCAAACGGTTGAATTTTGGGGAGCCTACTAGGCATCGTTTGATGTCTGACACGCCCGAATATATGAGCGAAAAATGAGCTTTGACCTTGGAAATGATCTTAATTATTTGTTTGATTCATTTATATATGTGTTATAGCCTATAGCAATGCATGGCCGTTCTACTAATTGTTACTTGTGAGCTGCGTTGAGATTTCCTCGAAGAGGAGAGGATGAAGCAGTATAATAGAGATAAGTATTTATCTCATTTAATAACCAATGTTATCAATCCAGTAGGAGAACCACACAGAACCTCGTTAGCAGCACATACACACACAAAACAAAATACTTACACCCAACACAAACAAGGGGTTGTCAATCCCCTCGGCGATTACTTGCAAGGACCGAATCTCGTAGTGATAGATAGATATAATAAAACACAAAATAAAATAACGGTAAATAAATTGCAGCAAGGTATTTTGGATTTTATTTATGATAAAAATAGACCCGAGGGCCATAGTTTTCACTAGAGGCTTCTCTCTTGAACAAAAGCATATGGTGGGTAAACAAATTATTGTTGGACAATTGATAGAAAAGCGCATAGTTATGGTGATACTCAAGGCAATTATTATGTATATAGGCATTACTTCCGAGACAAATAGACCGACTTCTGCCTGCATCTACTAGTATTACTCCATCCATCGACCACTATCCAGCATGCATCTAGGGTATTAAGTCAATAAAAACAGAGTAACGCCTAAGCAAGATAACATGATGTAGACCAAGTAAACCCAATAAATATGAATAAACCCATCTTTTTATCCTTAATGGCAACGATACAAATATGTGTCATGTCCCTTTCTATCACTAGGATTGAACACCGCAAGATCAAACCCATCACAAAACACCTCTTACATTGCAAGATAAGTCAATCTAGTTGGCAAAACCAAACCGATAGACCAGAGAGAAATACAAAGCTATAACAATCATGCATAAAAGAATTCAGAAAAAGCTCAAATATTTCTGATGAATAATCTGATCATAAACCCACAATTCATCGGATCCTAACAAATACACCTCAAAAGAAAATTACATCGAATAGATCTCCAAGAACACCGAGGAGAACATTGTATTGAAGATCAAAGAGAGAGAAGAAGCCATCTGGCTACTAGCTATGTACCCGTAGGTTTGTGGTGAACTACTCAAACCTACTCACGCATCATCGGAAGGGCGGCAAGGTTGATGTAGAAGCCCTCCGTGATCAATTTCCCCTCCGGCAGAGTACCGGAGAAGGCCTCCAGATGGGATCGTAGAAGAGCACAGGTTTGCGGCGGCAGAAAAAGTGTTCCGGGTGGCTTTCTAATGTGTTGGGAATATTTGAGAATTTGTAGAGCTGGAATTAGGTCAAGAGGTACCAAGAGGGGCCCACAACAACGGGGGCGCGCCTGGCATGCTTGTTCCTCCCTCGTGACTCTTCTGGTCTTCTCCCGAAACTTTTAGGGTCCATTCTGGTCCAAAAAACCGTCAAAAAGTTTCGTAGCATTTGGACTACGTTTGATACTGATTTCCTAAAAAGCCAAAACCAAGCAAAAAACTACAACTGACACTGGGCACTAGGTTAAAAGGTTAATCCCCAAAATGATATATAATTAAATACAATTGCATATGAAAACATCCAATATTGATACTATAATAGTATAGAACGATAAAAAAATATAAATACGTTGCAGCATATCTCTAGTCATGGTAAAATGGGAGTTGGTATATCGTCATTCGGCACACATTCATTAATGGGAAAATAAAATAAATTTGAAAACCGAGCACCAAACCAATTTAAAAATCAAGTCATTAATGCAATTAATTAGCAAGAGAATGTAGTGATTTTTTCACGCCAAATCAATTGAAAAACCAAGCCATTAATGCAATTAACTAAGGCTGGTTGTAATGGGGATCGGAGTATCATATACTAGTATCATGCATATGATACTAATACTAGTGCATGATACTACCTCTGTAATGCATAGTATCATGTAGTACTTTATTTATTGCCATACATGACACATAGGAACATAACATTTATTATGATACGGTATTATGATATGATACTCAACCCTCTCTTTCTTCATTTATTTTTAGGACACCTCATCAAAATTGCCTAGTTAGCATGCATGATACTAACTATGAGACTAACATTACGGCCAGCCTAATTTGTCAGACAATTAACTAGGCTTGCATCTATACACGTATAAAAATACTCAAAAGGGCAGATCGGACTAATCTCGGCCATCAAATCTGATCAATCCAATGACTCCGGTTCATCAATGGTGAGTGCTCAACATATTTAGCGTGAATTAATAGCATATCAAATATTAGTGTCAGCGTAATCATATCTACCTAATATATGCGTGTAAATAATATACTGTCACGTAGTCATTTACTAGTATTATTTGTGGTAGAGATTTAAAAGATCGTATTTTCCTTAATAGTAGAGATTCTTTTTAAAATAGTCCATAATCTATCGCTTCGCATGCACCCAGTATAATTAGCCACCAACATGTCACAACACAGTTAACGTCACCGCAGCCAAGGACAATCTGTCACATGACACCACTCTTCAAATAATGTTTCATCCGGTAGCAATGCACGGGTATTTAGCTAATATATGTAATGTGAAAATATATTCAACGGTGACTCAAATGGTATCAATTTGATATTGTAAAAGTTATTAATACATTTTTCTATAACCTTGGGCCAAAGTTTGCAAAGTTGGACTTAAGAAAAGCTAGTATTGAAATGAGAGTAAATAGAATGGGCTAGTGTGCGAAGAGTGGCCATCATATCGTGGCCGCTAGTCCCAAAAACACGTGCGCCCGTGGTATGCTGGTTCCAAGCCTCCAGCCACGATGCTCCCACGACATGCTGGCTCGGTTACCGCGGGTCAACCCCACCTGCACGCCAAAGCGAATCGCCGCGGATCACGCGACGCAACTCTACGGAGACGTTAATCGATCCATCCATGGCAAGCTTACGGATCTTGTTAAAACCGCGGGGCTTTCGTGGCTCGATCGGGTGACGTATACTCCCTATGTGGTTGTGATAGGGAGATGATCAAGGACATGAGCGGCAGCAAGAAGGCGGGAGATCATCCGGTGGCGGATGCGGCGTGGCCGGCGAGGGGCGCCGGCGCGGCGAGGAGGAGGGACGGGATGGGCCGGGCGGGCGTGCTGCTCATCGTGTGCCTGTTCACGCTGCCATGCATGGCGCTCCTCTTCGGCGGCCGGGCGGGTGCGCTGGCCGTGTGGCAGAACGCCGCCAAGCTGACCGCCATGGGCGGAGGTACAAGCTCTCTCTTCTCTTGTGATCGATTTGCATATATATACTCACGATTAAGTGCAAAGTCTTCCAGCTTTGCCGATCCCCACAACACAAGCCTGTTCATGCTTGATCGAATTTGGGCACATGAACGAAATTTAATCATCTCGTGTTTGATAATTCCTCAGGATTACTGAACGTCTCTCGTCAGAGCGCCGCCGGTGCAGACGAGCTCTTTGGCGGCCTGCTCTCGCCGGGCTCCGACCGACGCGCGTGCCTGAGCCGCTACCAGTCCCCGCATTACTACAAGCACTCCCCGTACGCGCCCTCGCCGCACCTCCTGCAAAAGCTGCGCGACTACGAGGCGCGGCACAGCAGGTGCGGCCCCGGCACGCCGCCGTACGTCAAGTCCGTCGACCACCTCCGGTCCGGCAGCAGCAGCAGCACGGAGGACGCGGAGTGCAACTACGTCGTGTGGATCCCCTACAATGGCCTCGGCAACCGGATGCTGTCGCTGCTCAGCACGTTCCTCTACGCGCTCCTCACCGACCGCGTCCTCCTCGTCCACTCCACGGACGACTTCACCGGCCTCTTCTGCGAGCCGTTCCCCGGCGCGAATGCGACCTGGGTGCTCCCGCCGGACTTCCCCGTCGCCGACATGTCCTGGCTCGGGGTAGGCTCCAACCAGTCGTACGGGAACCTCCTCGACGGCAAGAAGATCGTAGACGACCCGGCCAAGGCGACGGCGCAATCGGTGCCGCCGTACGTGTACCTGCACCTGGCGCACGACCTCCGGCGCTCGGACCGGCTCTTCTACTGCAACGACGACCAGCTCGTGCTGGCCAAGGTGAACTGGCTGCTGGTGCAAAACGACTTCTACTTCGTGCCGGCGCTGTACGACCTGGCCGAGTTCGAAGACGAGCTCCGGAGGCTGTTCCCGGCCAAGGAGAGCGTGGCGCACCTTCTCGGCCGGTACCTGTTCCACCCGTCCAACTCCGTGTGGGGCATGATCACCAGGTACTACCACACGTACATGGCCCAGGCGGAGGAGAGGATCGGCGTGCAGATCCGGATGTTCTCCTGGGCAACCATCCCGGTCGACGACATGTACAACCAAATCATGGCGTGCTCCCGACAGGAGCACATACTGCCGGACGTCGTCGATGGCGACGCCGCGGCGAGCAGTAGCCACGTCCACGGCGGCTCCAAATCCAAGGCCATCTTGATCGCGTCGCTGCAAGCAGACTACTACGACAGGATCAAGTCGACGTACTACGAGCACGCGGCCAAGGGCGGCGGCATGGTGGGGGTGTTCCAGCCGAGCCACGAGGAGCGGCAGATAATGGGGCAGCGGCCGCACAACCAGAAGGCGCTCGCGGAGATCTACCTGCTCAGCTTCTCCGACGTGCTGCTCACGACGGGGGCGTCCACGTTCGGCTACATGAGCAGCAGCCTCGCGGGGCTGCGGCCGACCATGCTGATGGTCCCGGAAGACGGCAAGGTGCCCGAGCCGCCGTGCGTGCGCGCCGTGTCCATGGAGCCGTGCTTCCACATGATGCCCGATGTGGAGTGCCGGGGGAAGGCGGTGAACAAGGAGGAGCTGTCTCGCCACGTCAAGGAGTGTGAGGATGTAGGCAAAGGGATTAAATGGATCAAAGGTATCAAGTTATTTGATTAATTAGAAAACCAACTGGTCATCAACCCGGCCGGGATAATCATTTCTCAAATTAGTAAGACAAAATTACTGCAAGAGTCGACTGAAACTTTTGTTGTAGCTAGTTTTTGTAGTGATTTCGATCGATTTAATCTATTTATAACTCTAAAATTGCACATTTAAGTTATAATTGCACATTTGTCCACAACAGTTGCAGACGACTCATAAAGTGACTTTTATTTGAACCTCAAGTGCAAGTGACTTTTGATATGTATAGTTGCCTGAATTTTTTTGGGTAAGTCACTTTTTTTTACATACTACTTCATGTTCTAATAGTAATATCCCCGTCCTTGTTTATTGGTCCCCTTCATATTTGTGTCAATTTTTTACCGTAGATTTAACTAGCAAAATGTTATTGCATATCACCAAAATTTATATCGTTTGGTTCAAATTTGAATATAGTTTTTGATAATATTATTTCGGCTATGCATAACTTATATTTTATATTTTATGAGTTAAAATCATGGTCAAAATATGACCCTAAATATAAGGGGACTAATAAACCAAGACATGAAGTACTGTGCACACTGACAATCTATGTATGACACACAGATTCTCACAAGTTTATTCGATCAAGCCCGCCAACATTCGTTAATAGCTCGACCCATATAAAGAAAATCACATGATTCGTCTCTTAACTTGTTGGCACACTACACATGTGCTCATGTACCTGAAAACCTCTAAGTACGGTCACTATACACAAAAATATGTAACATTTGCGGTCCCTAATATGGCCCCTCATACGCTCTAGCACCCCGGCGCTGCCGTGTGGCCTCGCATGTTTTGTGGAAAGAACCCTTGTACAAAAGGAAGCCGTCGTCATCGTCGGTGGCCCGTGTCGCCGCTCATTGCTGTCGTCGCCAGAGGCACCACCTCGCCACACTTCCTATTTCTTCATAGGTTATTGCGCTTGCCTCACTTGGTTCTTCTCGACAACATCAAATGGGGCGGATCGACGTGGTTTGGGTTGGGATTTCACCCGCCTTTGCCCAAACTAAACAGTGAAATTGTGAACCACATGGAACTGTTCTCGGCTTGGTGACCCACATGGATTGGGCCAAATCCACGTGGTTTAGCAACTAACCAAACAAAGTGATGAGGGATATTTTTGCGCTCATCACATCATTGGTTAAACTGGGTAATCTTGAGATTTCCTAGAAAATCTCTTTGATATTGTCAATAATAACTAATGAATGCAAGAGATCTCGATATCCTTTTTTTAATGTGTTTCCACACCAAATGATCTAAACATGAAACGAAATCATCACATACAAGGAAACATGAAATTTGGTGGAAGAGAGAGAAGATAGTTGGAGGCGCACACAAGTCAACGACTGGCGGACTTTGTCAAACGGCGTTTTGTGCCATTTTCGGTAGCTGAACGTGCATCTCATGCAGGCGACATCAGCCCTGATTGTCGACAAGAGAGAACCAAGGCAGGGGAAAACCTCTGTTGGCCTCAAATAGAACTCGAGATTGATAGGGACTCGGCGGCGGGAGTTCACCACGGAGGAAAATAAACCCTAGCCGTTGATCGTAATGTTGGGGAACGTAGCAGAAATTCAAAATTTTCCTACGTGTCACCAAGATCTATCTATGGAGAAACTAGCAACGAGGGAAGGAGAGTGCATCTACATACCCTTGTAGAACGCTAAGCGGAAGCGTTCATGAGAACGGGGTTGAAGCAGTCGTACTCGTCGTGATCCAAATCACCGGAGATCCTAGTGCCGAACGGACGGCACCTCCGCGTTCAACACACGTACAGCCAGGTGACGTCTCCCACGCCTTGATCCAGCAAGGAGAGAGGGAGAGGTTGAAGAAGACTCCATCCAGCAGCAGCACAACGGCATGATGGTGATGGAGGAGCGTGGCAATCCCGCAGGGCTTCGCCAAGCACCAAGGGAGAGGAGGAGGAGGAGAGGCAGGGCTGCGCCTGGAGAGGGAGGCTCTCGTGTGTTATGGGCAGCCCCATAGGCCTCATATATATAGGGGAAGGGGAGGGCTGCGCCCCCTCTAGGGTTTTGGGGGGGCGGCCAAGAGGGGGGAGAGGGGAGGCGCCCACTAGGTGGGCCTTAAGGCCCATCTGAACTAGGGTTTGCCCCCTCCCACTCCCCCTTGCGCCTTGGGCCCCTTGTGGGGGGCGCACCAGCCCTCCTAGGGGCTGGTCCCCTCCCACACTTGGCCCACGCAACCTTCTGGGGCAGGTGGCCCCACTTGGTGGACCCTCGACCTCCGGTGGTCCCAGACATTACCGATATCGCCCAAACTTTTCCGGTGACCAAAACAGGACTTCCCATATATAAATCTTTACCTCCGGACCATTCCGAACTCCTCGTGACGCCCAGGATCTCATCCGGGACTCAACAACATTCGTAACCACATACAAACTTCCTTTATAACCCTAGCGCCATCGAACCTTATGTGTAGACCCTACGGGTTCGGGAACCATGCAGACATGACCGAGACGTTCTCCGGTCAATAACCAACAGCGGGATCTGGATACCCATGTTGGCTCCCACATGTTCCATGATGATCTCATCGGATGAACCACGATGTCAAGGACTCAATCGATCCCGTATACAATTCCCTTTGTCTAGCGGTATTGTACTTGCCCGAGATTCGATCGTCGGTATCCCGATACCTTGTTCAATCTCGTTTCCGGCAAGTCTCTTTACTCGTTCCGTAACACATCATCCCGTGATCAACCCCTTGGTCACATTGTGCACATTATGATGATGTCCTACCGAGTGGGCCCAGAGATACCTCTCCGTCAACCGGAGTGACAAATCCCAGTCTCGATTCGTGCCAACCCAACAAACACTTTCGAGATACCAGTAGTGCACCTTTATAGTCACCCGAGCACGTTGTGACGTTTGGTACACCCAAAGCATTCCTGCGGTATCCGGAGTTGCACAATCTCATGGTCTAAGGAAATGATACTTGACATTAGAAAAGCTTTAGCATACGAACTACGATCTTTGTGCTATGCTTAGGATTGGGTCTTGTCCATCACATCATTCTCCTAATGATGTGATCCCGTTATCAATGACATCCAATGTCCATGGTCAGGAAACCGTAACCATCTGTTGATCAACGAGCTAGTCAACTAGAGGCTTACTAGGGACATGGTGTTGTCTATGTACCCACACATGTATCTGAGTTTCCTATCAATACAATTATAGCATGGATAATAAACGATTATCATGAACAAGGAAATATAATAATAACTAATTTATTATTGCCTCTAGGGCATATTTCCAACAGTCTCCCACTTGCACTAGAGTCAATAATCTAGTTCACATCGTCATGTGATTAACATCGATAGGTCACATCGCCATGTGACCAACATCCAAAGAGTTTACTAGTGTCGTAAACTAGTTCACATCATTATGTGATTTAGACTCAATGAGTTCGAGGTTTGATCATGTTTTGCTTGTGAGAGAGGTTTTAGTCAACGGGTTTTAGTCAACGGGTCTGAACCTTTCAGATCCGTGTGTGCTTTGCAAATTTCTAGGTCATATTATAAATGCTGCTTCCACGCTCCACTTGAAGCTATTCCAAATGGTTGCTCCACTATATGTATCCGGTTTGCTACTCAGAGTCACTCGGATAGGTGTTAAAGCTTGCATCGACGTAACCCTTTACGCCGAACTCTTTATCACCTCCATAATCGAGAAACATGTCCTTATTTATTCCAAGGACAATTTTGACCGCTGTCCAATGATCCATTCCTGGATCATTCTTGTACCCCTTGACTGACTCATGGCAAGGCACACTTCCGGTGCGGTACACAACACAGCATACTATAGAGCCTATGTCTGAAGCATAGGGGACGACCTTCGTCCTTTCTCTTTTTGCCGTGGTCGAGCTTTAAGTCTTAACTTCATACCTTACATGTCGCAAGAACTCCTTCTTTGATCGATCCATCTTGAACACCTTCAAGATCATGTCAAGGTATATGCTCATTTGAAAGTACCATTAAGCGTTTTTGATCTATCCTCATAGATCTTGATGCTCAATGTTCAAGTAGCTTAATCCAGGTTTTCCATTGAAAAACACTTTTCAAATAATCCTATATGCTTTCCAGAAATTCTACATCATTTCTGATCAACAATATGTCAACAACATATACTTATCAGAAATTCTATAGTGCTCCCACTCACTTCTTTGGAAATACAAGTTTCTCATAAACTTTGTATAAACCCAAAATCTTTGATCATCCTATCAAAGTGCATATTCCAACTCCGAGATGCTTACTCCAGTCCTTAGAAGAATCGCTGGAGCTAGCATACCTTTTAGCATCCTTAGGATCGACAAAACTTTCTGATTGTATCACATACAATCTTTCCTTACGAAAGCTGGTAAGGAAACTCATTTTGACATCCATCTGCCAGATTTCATAAATGCAGCTTATGCTAACATGATTCCGACGGACTTAAGCATCGCTACGGATGAGAAAATCTCATCGTAGTCAACTCCTTGAACTTGTGAAAAACTCTTCGCCACAAGTCGAGCTTCATAGACGGTGATGTTACCGTCCACGTCCGTCTTCTTCTTAAAGATCCATTCATCTCAATGTCTTGCCGATCATCGGGCAAGTCCACCAAAGTCCATGCTTTGTTCTGATACATGGATCCTATCTCGGATTTCATGGCTTCTAACCATTTGTCGGAATTTGGGCCCACCATTGCTTCTCCATAGCTCGTAGGTTCATTGTTGTCTAGCAACATGACCTTCAAGACAGGATTGTCGTACCACTCGGAAGCAGTACGCGTCCTTGTCGTCCTACGAGGTTCGGTAGTGACTTGATCCGAAGTTTCATGATCACTATCATAAGCTTCTACTTCAATTGGTGTAGGTGCCACAGGAACAACTTCCTGTGCCCTTCTACATACTTGTTGAAGTGACGGTTCAATAACCTCATCAAGTCTCCACCATCCTCCCACTCAACTTTTCGAGACAAACTTTTCCTCGAGAAAGGACCCGATTCAAGAAACAATCCCTATTGCTTCCGGATCTGAATTAGGAGGTATACCCAACTGTTTTTGGGTGTCCTATGAAGATGCATTTTATCCGCTTTGGGTTCGAGCTTATCAACCTGAAACTTTTCCACATAAGCGTCGCAGCCCCAAACTTTCAAGAAACGACAACTTATGATTCTCCAAACGATGTCATCTCAACGGAATTACGTGGTGCCCCATTAAAGTGAGTGCGGTTGTCTCTAATGCCTAACCCATGAACGATAGTGGTAATTCGATAAGAGATATCATGGTACACACCATATCCAATAGAGTGCAACTATGATGTTCGGACACACCATCACACTATGGTGTTCCAGGCGGTATTAATTGTGAAACAATTTGCACAATGTCTTAATTGTGTGCCAAAACTCGTAACTCAGATATTCATCTCTATATCATAGACATTCTATCCTCTTGTCACGATGATCTTCAACTTCACTCTGAAATTACTTGAACCATTCAATAATTCAGACTTGTGCTTCATCAAGTAAATATACTCAACATCTACTCAAATCATCTGTGAAGTCAGAACTGAAGGAAATATGCCCTAGAGGCAATAATAAAGTTATTATTTATTTCCTTATTTCATGATAAATGTTTATTATTCATGCTAGAATTGTATTAACCGGAAACATAATACATGTGTGAATATATAGACAAACAGAGTGTCACTAGTATGCCTCTACTAGACTAGCTTGTTAATCAAAGATGGTTAAGTTTCCTAACCATAGACAAAGGAGTTGTCATATGATTAACAAGGTCACATCATTAGTTGAATGATCTGATTGACATGACCCATTCCATTAGCTTAGCATCCGATCGCTTAGTATGTTGCTATTGCTTTTATCCATGACTTATACATGTTCCTATAACTATGAGATTGTGCAACTCCGTTTACGGAGGAACACTTTGGTACTACCAAACGTCACAACGAATCGGGTGATTATAAAGGAGTACTACAGGTGTCTCCAAAGGCAGATGTTGGGTTGGCGATTTCGAGATTAGGATTTGTCACTCCGATTGTCGGAGAGGTATCTCTGGCCCTCTCGGTAATACACATCACTAAGCCTTGCAAGCATTACAGCTAATGAGTTAGCTGTGAGATAATGTATTACGGAACGAGTAAAGAGACTTGCCAAGAACGAGATTGAACTAGGTATTGATACCGACGATCGAATCTCGGGCAAGTAACATACCGATGACAAAGGGAACAACGATGTTGTTATGCGGTCGACCGATAAAGATCTTCGTAGAATATGTAGGAGCCAATATGGGCATCCAGGTCCCGCTATTGGTTATTGACCGAGATGTGTCTCGCCATGTCTACATTGTTCTCGAACCGTAGGGTCCGCACGCTTAAGGTTTCGATGACGGTTATATTATGAGTTTATGTATTTTGATGTACCAAGGAGTTCGAGTCCCGGATGTGATCACGGACATGACGAGGAGTCTCAAATGTTCGAGACATAAAGATTGATATATTGGACGACTATATTCGGACACCGGAAAGGTTCCGGAAGTTTCCGGAGAAAACGGAGTGCCGGAGGGGTTACGGAACCCCCGGGAAGTAATGGGCCTTATTGGGCCAAGAGGGAGAGAGAGGGCTGCACCAGGAGGTGGCGCGCCCCCATGGGGAGTCGAATTGGACTAGGAGGCGCAGCCCCCTTCCCTCTCCTCTCCCTCTCTTCCTTCCCCTTCCCTCTTCCTAGTAGGACTAGGAAAGGGAGTCCTACTCCTACTAGGAGGAGGACTCCCTCCCTTGGCGCGCCCCTAGGGCTGGCCGGCCCTCCCCTTGCTCCTTTATATACGGGGCAGGGGGCACCCTAGAACACACAAGTTGATCTTCGTGATCGTTCCTTAGCGTGTGCGGTGCCCCCTCCACCATATTCCACCTCGGTCATATTGTAGCGGTGCTTAGGCGAAGCCCTGCGACAAGAGAACATCAAGATCGCCACCACGCCGTCGTCCGTGGAACTCCTCCCCGACGCTTTGCTGGATCGGAGCCCGGGATCGCCATCGAGCTGAACGTGTGCCAAGAACTCGGAGGTGCCGAGTAACGGTGCTTGGATCGGTCGGATCGTGAAGACGTCGACTACATCAACGCGTTGATTTAACGCTTCGCTTTCGGTCTCACGAGGGTACGTGGACGGACACTCTCCCTCTCGTTGCTGTGCCATCACCATGGTCTTGCGTGTTCGAGGAAATTTTTTGAAATTACTACGTTACCCAATAGTGGTATCAGAGCCAGGTTTTATGCGTTGATGTCATATGCACGAGTAGAACACAAGTGAGTTGTGGGCGATATAAGTCATACCGCTTACCAGCATGTCATACTTTGGTTCGGCGGTATTGTGAGATGAAGCGCCCGGACCGACATTACGCAGACGCTTACGCGAGACTGGTTTCACCGCTGCGAGCACTAGTTGCTTAAAGGTGACCGGTGGGTGTCTGTCTCTCTCACTTTAGTTGAACCGAGTGTGGCTACGCCGGTCCTTGCGAAGGTTAAAACAGCACTAACTTGACAAACTATCGCTGTGGTTTTGATGCGAGGTAAGAACGGTTCTTGCTCAGCCCGTAGCAGCCACGTAAAACTTGCAACAACAAAGTAGAGGACGCCTAACTTGTTTTTGCAGGGTATGTTGTGATGTGATATGGTCAAGACGTGATGCTATATTTTATTGTATGAGATGATCATGTTTTGTAACCGAGTTATCGGCAATCGGCAGGAGCCATATGGTTGTCGCTTATTGTATGAAATGCAACGCCATGTAATTGCTTTACTTTATCACTAAGCGGTAGCGATAGTCGAGAAGCAATAGTTGGCGAGACGACAACGATGCTACGATGGAGATCAAGGTGTCGCTACCGGTGACGATGGTGATCATGACGGTGCTTGGAGATGGAGATCACAAGCACAAGATGATGATGGCCATATCATATCACTTATATTGATTGCATGTGATGTTTATCCTTTATGCATCTTATCTTGCTTTGATTGACGGTAGCATTATAAGATGATCTCTCACTAAAATTATCAAGTAGTGTTCTCCCTGAGTATGCACCGTTGCCAAAGTTCGTCGTGCCGAGACACCACGTGATGATCGGGTGTGATAAGCTCTACGTCCATCTACAACGGGTGCAAGCCAGTTTTGCACGCGCAGAATACTCAGGTTATACTTGACGAGCCTAGCATATGCAGATATGGCCTCGAACACGGAGACCGAAGGTCGAGCGTGAATCATATAGTAGATATGATCAACATAAGATGTTCACCATTGAAAACTACTCCATCTCACGTGATGATCGGTTATGGTTTAGTTGATTTGGATCACGTGATCACTTAGATAACTAGAGAGATGTCTGTCTAAGTGGGAGTTCTTAAGTAATATGATTAATTGAACTTAAATTTATCATGAACTTAGTACCGATAGTATTTTGCTTGTCTATGTTTCTGTAGATAGATGGCTCGTGCTGTTGTTCCGTTGAATTTTAATGCGTTCCTTGAGAAAGCAAAGTTGAAAGATGATGGTAGCAATTACACGGACTGGGTCCGTAACTCGAGGATTATCCTCATTGCTGCACGTAAAAGTTACGCCCTGGATGCACCGCTAGGTGCCAGACTCTGCCGCTTGATGTAACCGACGACGTTAAGAACGTCTGGCGAGCAAAGCTGATGACTACTCTATAGTTCATGTGCCATGCTTTACGGCTTAGAACCGGGTCTTCAACGACGTTTTGAACGTCATGGAGCATATGAGATGTTCCAGGAGTTGAAGTTGATATTTCAACAGTAATGCCCGGATTGAGAGATATGAAGTCTCCAATAAGTTCTATAGCTGCAAGATGGAAGAGAATGGATCTGTCGGTGAGCACATACTCGTAATGTCCGGGTATTACAATCACTTGACTCAACGGGAGTTAATCTTCCGGATGATTGTGTCATTGATGAATTCTTCAATCACCGCCACCAAGCTACAAAGGCTTCGTGATGAACTATAATATGCAAGGGTTAGTAAAGACTATGCTCGAGCTCTTCGCAATGCTAAAGGCTGCGGAGGTAGAAATCAAGAAGGAGCATCAAGTGTTGATGGTCAATAAGACCACTAGTTTCAAGAAGAAAGGCAAAGGAAGAAGAAGGGAACTTCAAAAGAACAGCAAACAAGTTGTTGATCGGAGAAGAAACCCAAGTCTGGACCTAAACCTGAAACTGAGTGCTTCTCACCGCAAGCGACTGGTCCTCGGAAGCGGAACTGCCCCAAGTATTTGGCGGATAAGAAGGATGGCAAGGTGAACAAAGGTATATGTGATATACATGTTATTGATGTGTACCTTACTAGAGCTCATGATAGTACTGGTATTTGATACTGGTTCTATTGCTAATATTTGCAACTCAAACAGGGATTATGGATTGCTTAACACGGCAAAGGACGAGGTGACGATGCGTGGGAAATGGTTCCAAAGTCGATGTGATCGCAATCGGCACGCTACCTCTACATCTACCTTCGGGATTAGTTTTAGACCTAAATAATTGTTATTTGGTGCCGCGTTGAGCATGAACATTATATCTGGATCTTGTTTGATGCGAGACGGTTATTCATTTAAATCGAGAATAATGGTTGTTCTATTTATATGAATAATATCTTTTATGGTCATGCACCCTTGAAGAATGGTCTATTTTAATGAATCTCGATAGTAGTGATACACATATTCATAATGTTGAAACCAAAAGATACAGAGTTGATAATGATAGTGCAACTTATTTGTGGCACTTGCCGCTTAGGTCATATCGGTATAAAGCGCATGAAGAAACTCCATGCTGATGGACTTTTGGAGTCACTTGATTATGAATCACTTGGCACTTGCGAACCGTGCCTCATGGGCAAGATGACTAAAACCCGTTCTCGGTACTATGGAGAGAGCAACAGATTTGTTGGAAATCATACATACTGATGTATGTGGTCCGATGAATGTTGAAGCTCGTGGCGGATATCGTTATTTTCTCACCTTCACAGATGATTTAAGCAGATATGGGTATATCTACTTAATGAAACATAAGTCTGAAACATTTGAAAAGTTCAAAGAATTTCAGAGTGAAGTTGAAAATCATCGTAATAAGAAAATAAAGTTTCTACGATCTGATCGTGGAGGCGAATATTTGAGTTACGAGTTTGGTCTACATTTGAAACAATGCGAATAGTTTCGCAACTCACGCCACCCGAACACCACAGCGCAATGGTGTGTCCGAACGTCGAATCGCACTTTACTAGATATGGTGCGATCTATGATGTCTCTTACAGATTTACCGCTATCATTTTGGGGTTATGCTCTTGAGACGGCGCATTCACGCTGAATAGAACACCATCAAAATCCGCTGAGACGACACCTTATGAACTGTGGTTTAGCAAGAAACCAAAGTTGTCGTTTCTTAAAGTTTGGGGATGCAATGCTTATGTGAAAAACTTCAACCTGATAAGCTCGAACCTAAATCGGAGAAATGTGTCTTCATAGGATACCCAAAGGAGACAGTTGGGTACACCTTCTATCACAGATCCGAAGGCAAGACATTTGTTGCTAAGAATGGATCCTTTCTAGAGAAGGAGTTTCTCTCGAAAGAAGTGAGTGGGAGGAAAGTAGAACTTGATGAGGTAATCTGTACCTTCTCCCTTATTTGAAAGTAGTTTATCACGTAAAACGGTTTCGCGACATCTACACCAAATAGTGAGGAAGTTGATGATGTTGATCATAAAACTTCAGATCAAGTTACTACAGAACCTCGTAGATCAACCAGAGTAAGAACCGCACTGTGAGTGGTACGGTAATCCTGTTCGGAAGTCATGCTACTAGATCATGATGAACCTACGAACTATGAAGAAGCGATGGTGAGCCCAGATTCCGCAAAATGGCTTGAGGCCATGAAATCTGAGATGGGATCCATGTATGAAAACAAAGTATGGACTTTGGTTGACTTGCCCGAGGGTCGGCAAGCAATAGAAAACAAGTGGATCTTCAAGAAGAAGACTGACGCTGACGGTAATATTACTGTCTACAAAGCTCGACTTGTCGCAAAGGGTTTTCGACAAGTTCAAGGGATTGACTACGATGAGACTTTCTCACCCGTAGCGATGCTTAAGTCTGTCCGAATCATGTTAGCAATTGCCGCATTTTATGATTATGAAATTTGGCAAATGGATGTAAAGACTGCATTCCTGAATGGATTTCTGGAAGAAGAGTTGTATATGATGCAACCAGAAGGTTTTATCGATCCAAAGGGAGCTAACAAAGTGTGCAAGCTCCAGCGATCCATTTATGGACTGGTGCAAGCATCTCGAGTTGGAATAAACGCTTTGATAGTGTGATCAAAGCATTTGGGTTTATCTGAGACTTTTGGAGAAGCTCTGTATTTACAAGAAAGTGAGTGGGAGCTCAGTAGCATTTCGATATTATATGTAGATGACATATTACTGATCGGAAATGATATAGAATTCTGGATAGCATAAAGGGATACTTGAATAAGAGTTTTTCGATGAAGGACCTCGGTGAAGCTGCTTACATATTGGGCATCAAAATCTATAGAGATAGATCAAGACGCTTAATTGACTTTCACAAAGCACATACCTTGACAAAGTTTTGAAGAAGTTCAAAATGGATCAAGCAAAGAAAGGGTTCTTGCCTGTGTTACAAGGTGTGAAGTTGAGTAAGACTCAATGCCCGACCACCGCAGAAGATAGAGAGAAAATGAAAGATGTTCCTATGCCTCAGCCATAGGCTCTATCATGTATGCAATGCTGTGTACCAGACCTGATGTGTGCCTTGCTATAAGCTTAGCAGGAGGTACCAAAGTAATCCAGAGTGGATCATCGACAGCGGTCAAAAACATCCTGAAATACCGAAAAGGACTAAGGATATGTTTCTCGATATGGAGGTGACAAAGAGCTCATAAAAACGGTTACGTTGATGCAAGCTTTGACACCGATCCGGACGATTCTAAATCGCAAACCGGATACGTGTTTACACTAAACGGAGGAGCTGTCGGTTGGTGTAGTTCTAAACAAAGCGTCAGTGGCGGGATCTACATGTGAAGCGGAATACATAGCAGCTTCGGAAGCAGCTAATGAAGGAGTGCGGATGAAGGAGTTCATATCCCATCTAGGTGTCATACCTAGTGCATCGGGTCCAATGAAAATCTTTTGTGACAATATCGAGCAATTGCTTTAGCAAAGGAATCCAGATTTCACAAGAGAACCAAACACATCAAGAGACGCTTCAATTCCATCCGGACTTAGTCCGGTGGGAGACATAGAGATTTGCAAGATACATACCGATCTGAATGTAGCAGACCCGCTGACTAAGCCTCTTCCACGAGCAAAACATGATCAACACCAAGACTCCATGGGTGTTAGAATCATTACTATGTAATCTAGATTATTGACTCTAGTGCAAGTGGGAGACTGAAGGAAATATGCCCTAGAGGCAATAATAAAGTTATTATTTATTTCCTTATTTCATGATAAATGTTTATTATTCATGCTAGAATTGTATTAACCGGAAACATAATACATGTGTGAATATATAGACAAACAGAGTGTCACTAGTATGCCTCTACTAGACTAGCTTGTTAATCAAAGATGGTTAAGTTTCCTAACCATAGACAAAGGAGTTGTCATATGATTAACAAGGTCACATCATTAGTTGAATGATCTGATTGACATGACCCATTCCATTAGCTTAGCATCCGATCGTTTAGTATGTTGCTATTTCTTTTATCCATGACTTATACATGTTCCTATAACTATGAGATTATGCAACTCCCGTTTACGGAGGAACACTTTGGTACTACCAAACGTCACAACGAATCGGGTGATTATAAAGGAGTACTACAGGTGTCTCCAAAGGCAGATGTTGGGTTGGCGATTTCGAGATTAGGATTTGTCACTCCGATTGTCGGAGAGGTATCTCTCGGCCCTCTCGGTAATACACATCACTAAGCCTTGAAGCATTACAGCTAATGAGTTAGCTGTGAGATAATGTATTACGGAACGAGTAAAGAGACTTGCCAAGAACTAGATTGAACTAGGTATTGGATACCGACGATCGAATCTCGGGCAAGTAACATACCGATGACAAAGGGAACAACGTATGTTGTTATGCGGTCTCGACCGATAAAGATCTTCAGAGAATATGTAGGAGCCAATATGGGCATCCAGGTCCCGCTATTGGTTATTGACCTGAGATGTGTCTCGCCATGTCTACATTGTTCTCGAACCGTAGGGTCCGCACGCTTAAGGTTTCGATGACGGTTATATTATGAGTTTATGTATTTTGATGTACCGAAGGAGTTCGGAGTCCGGATGTGATCACGGACATGACGAGGAGTCTCAAATGTTCGAGACATAAAGATTGATATATTGACGGCTATATTCGAACACCGGAAAGGTTCCGAAGTTTCCGGAAAACGGAGTGCCGGAGGGGTTACCGAACCCTCGGGAAGTAATGGGCCTTATTGGGCCAAGAGGGGAGAGAGGGCTGCACCAGGAGGTGGCGCCCCCCATGGGGAGTCCGACTGGACTAGGGGGGCGCAGCCCCCTTCCTCTCCTCTCCTCTCTTTCCTTCCCCTTCCCTCTTCCTAGTAGGACTAGGAAAGGGAGTCCTACTCCTACTAGGAGGAGGACTCCCTCCCTTGGCGCGCCCCTAGGGCTGGCCGCCCTCCCCTTGCTCCTTTATATACGGGGCAGGGGGCACCCTAGAACACACAAGTTGATCTTCGTGATCGTTCCTTAGCGTGCAGCGGTGCCCCTCCACCATATTCCACCTCGGTCATATTGTAGCGGTGCTTAGGCGAAGCCTCGCGACAAGAGAACATCAAGATCGCCACCACGCCGTCGTCGACGGAACTCCTCCCCGACGCTTTGCTGGATCGGAGCCCGGGATCGCCATCGAGCTGAACGTGTGCCAAGAACTCGGAGGTGCCGAGTAACGGTGCTTGGATCGGTCGGATCGTGAAGACGCACGACTACATCAACCGTGTTGATTTAACGCCTCGCTTTCGGTCTCACGAGGGTACGTGGACGACACTCTCCTCTCGTTGTTGTGCCATCACCATGGTCTTGCGTGTTCGTAGGAAATTTTTGAAATTACTACGCTACCCAACAAGAACATAACGATATTCATTTGATGCCTCAAAGACTCATTGGACTGCACACATCAAAATGTGTTACTTCCAACAAGTTGCTATCTTGTTCCATCTTATTGAAACCGAGGCTTTTCAGGTCATCTTGCCCATGTGGTATGTTTTGCATATCTCAAGTGATTCAAAATCAAGTGAGTCCAAACGATCCATCTGCATGGAGTTTCATCATGCGATACACCAATAGACATGGTTTGCATGTCTCAAACTTTTCAAAAACGAGTGAGTCCAAAGATCCATCAACATGGAGCTTCTTCATGCGTTTACACCAATATGACTTACATGGCAGTGCCACAAGTAAGTGGTACTATCATTACTATCTTATACTTTTGGCATGAAAATGTGTATCACTACGATCGAGATTCAATAAACCATTTATTTAGGTGCAAGACCATCAAGGTATTATTCAAATAAATAGAGTAACCATTATTCTCCTTAAATGAATAACAGATTACGATAGACATAATCCAATCATGTCTATGCTCAACGCAAACACCAAATGATAATTATTCTGGTTTAATACTAATCTTGATGGTAGAGGGAGCGTATGATGTTTGATCGCATCAAAATTGGAAACACTTCCAACACATATCGTCAGCTCTCCTTTAGCTAGTCTCCGCTTATTCCGTAGCCTTTTATTTCGAGTTACTAACACTTAGCAACCGAACCGGTATCTAATACCCTGGTGCTACTAGGAGTACTAGTAAAATACACAATAACTTAATGTATATCCAATATACTTCTATCGACCTTGCCAGCCTTCTCATCTACCAAGTATCTAGGGTGGTTCCGCCCAAATGGCTGTTCCCTTATTACGAAGCACTTAGTCTCGGTTTGGGTTCAACCTTGGGTTTCTTCATCGAGCAAGCAACTGATTTGCCGCTTCATGAAGTGTCCTTCTTGCCCTTGCCCTTCTTGAAACTAGTGGTTTCACCAACCATCAACAATTGATGCTCCTTCTGATTTCTACATTCATGTGTCGAACATTGCGAATGGCTCAAGGATCATCATATCTATCCCTATTATGTTATAGTTCATCACGAAGCTTCTAGCAGCTTGGTGGCAATGACTTTGGAGAAACATCACTACCTCATCTGGAAGATCAACTCCCACTCGATTCAAGTGATTGTTGTACTCGACAATCTCGAGCACCAGCTCAACGATTGAGCTTTTCTCCCTTAGTTTGTAGGCTAAGAAAATCGCCGGAGGTCTCATACCTCTTGACGTGGGCACGAGCCTGAAATCCTAATTTCAGCCCTCAAACATCTCATATGTTCCGCAACATTTCAAAACGCCTTTCGTGCCTCAACTCTAAACCGTTTAACTGAACTATCACGTAGTTATCAAAACGTGTATGTCCGATGTTCGCAACATCCACAAACGACGTTTGGGGTTCATCACACTAAGCGGTGCATTAAGAACATAAGCTTTCTACTATCCGCATAATCGCTACTTTCAACTTTCAACTATATTTTCTCTAGGAACATATCTAAACAGTGGAACTAAAGCGCGAGCTTACGACATAATTTGCAAAAGGTCTTTTGACTATGTTCAAGATAATTAAGTTCATCTTATGAACTCCCACTCGATAGACATCCCTCTGGTCATCTAAGTGATTACATGATCCGAGTCAACTAGGTCGTGTCCGATCATCACGTGAGACGGACTAGTCATCATCGGTGAACATCTTCATGTTGATCGATCTACCATACGACTCATGCTCGACCTTTCGGTCTCTGTGTTCCAAGGCCATGTCTGTACATGCTAGGCTCGCAAGTTAACCCTAAGTGTATTGCGTGTGTTCCGAGGCCATGTGCGTACATGCTAGGCTCGTCAACACCCGTTGTATGTGAACGTAAGAATCCATCACACCCGATCATCACGTGGTGCTTAGAAGCGACGAACTTTTGGCAACGGTGCACGCTTAGGGAGAACACTTCTTGAAATTGTTGTAAGGGATCATCTTATTTACTACCGTCGTTCTAAGTAAACAAGATGCATAAACATAATAAACATCACATGCAATTATATAGTAGTGACATGATATGGCCAATATCATATAGCTCCATTGATCTCCATCTTCGGGGCTCCATGATCATCATCGTCACCGGCATGACACCATGATCTCCATCATCATGATCTCCATCATCGTGTCTTCATGAAGTTGTCTCGCCAACTATTACTTCTAATACTATGGCTACCGGTTAGCAATAAAGTAAAGTAATTACATGGCGTTGTTTAATGACACACAGGTCATACAATAAATAAAGACAACTCCTATGGCTCCTGCCGGTTGTCATACTCATCGACATGCAAGTCGTGAATCCTATTACAAGAACATGATCAATCTCATACATCACATATCATTCATCACATTCTTCTTGGCCATATCACATCACATAGCATACCCTGCAAAAACAAGTTAGACGTCCTCTAATTGTTGTTTGCATGTTTTACGTGGCTGCTATGGGTTTCTAGCAAGAACGCTTACCTACGCAAAACCACAACGTGATATGCCAATTGCTATTTACCCTTCATAAGGACCCTTTTCATCGAATCCGTTCCGACTAAAGTGGGAGAGATCGGCACCGCTAGCCACCTTATGCACCAAGTGCATGTCACCGGTGGAACCTGTCTCACGAAGAGCGTGTAAGGTCGGTTCGGGCCGCTTCATCCCACAATGCCGTCGAAACAAGATTGGACTAGTAACGGTAAGCATATTGAACAACATCAACGCCCACAACTACTTTGTGTTCTACTCGTGCAAAGAATCTACGCAATAGACCTAGCTCATGATGCCACTATTGGGGAACTGTAGCAGAAATTCAAAATTTTCCTACGTGTCACCAAGATCTATCTATGGAGAAACTAGCAACGAGGGAAGGAGAGTGCATCTACATACCCTTGTAGATCGCTAAGCGGAAGCGCTCATGAGAACGGGGTTGAAGGAGTCGATTGTCGTGATCCAAATCACCGGAGATCCTAGTGCCGAACGGACGGCACCTCCGCGTTCAACACACGTACAGCCCGGTGACGTCTCCCACGCCTTGATCCAGCAAGGAGAGAGGGAGAGGTTGAAGAAGACTCCATCCAGCAGCAGCACAACGGCATGGTGGTGATGGAGGAGCGTGGCAATCCCGCAGGGCTTCGCCAAGCACCAAGGGAGAGGAGGAGGAGGAGAGGCAGGGCTGCGCCTGGAGAGGGAGGCTCTCGTGTGTTATGGGCAGCCCCATAGGCCTCATATATATAGGGGAAGGGGAGGGCTGCGCCCCCTCTAGGGTTTTGGGGGGGCGGCCAAGAGGGGGGAGAGGGGAGGCGCCCACTAGGTGGGCCTTAAGGCCCATCTGAACTAGGGTTTGCCCCCTCCCACTCCCCTTGCGCCTTGGGCCCCTTGTGGGGCGCACCAGCCCTCCTAGGGGCTGGTCCCTCCCACACTTGGCCCACGCAACCTTCTCAGGGCAGGTGGCCCCACTTGGTGGACCCCAGGACCCTCCGTGGTCCCAGACATTACCGATATCGCCTCAAACTTTTCCAAAGGACCAAAACAGGACTTCCCATATATAAATCTTTACCTTCGACCATTTCGAACTCCTCGTGACGCCCAGGATCTCATCCGGACTCAACAACATTCGTAACCACATACAAACTTCCTTTATAACCCTAGCGCCATCGAACCTTAAGTGTGTAGACCCTACGGGTTCGGGAACCATGCGAACATGACCGAGACGTTCTCCCGTCAATAACCAACAGCGGGATCTTGATACCCATGTTGGCTCCTACATGTTCCACGATGATCTCATCGGATGAACCACGATGTCAAGGACTCAATCGATCCCGTATACAATTCCCTTTGTCTAGCGGTATTGTACTTGCCCGAGATTCGATCGTCGGTATCCCGATACCTTGTTCAATCTCGTTTCCGCAAGTCTCTTTACTCGTTCCGTAACACATCATCCCGTGATCAACCCCTTGGTCACATTGTGCACATTATGATGATGTCCTACCGAGTGGGCCCAGAGATACCTCTCCGTCAACCGGAGTGACAAATCCATCTCGATTCGTGCCAACCCAAGACACTTTCGGAGATACCGTAGTGCACCTTTATAGTCACCCATTCGTTGCCAGGACGTTTGGTACACCCAAAGCATTCCTACGGTATCCGGAGTTGCACAATCTCATGGTCTAAGGAAATGATACTTGACATTAGAAAAGCTTTAGCATACGAACTACGATCTTTGTGCTATGCTTAGGATTGGGTCTTGTCCATCACATCATTCTCCTAATGATGTGATCCCGTTATCAATGACATCCAATGTCCATGGTCAGGAAACCGTAACCATCTGTTGATCAACGAGCTAGTCAACTAGAGGCTTACTAGGGACATGGTGTTATCTATGTACCCACATATGTATCTGAGTTTCCTATCAATACAATTATAGCATGGATAATAAACGATTATCATGAACAAGAAAATATAATAATAACTAATTTATTATTGCCTCTAGGGCATATTTCCAACACGTAAGACACGCAGAACATCAAAGTCGGGGAGGACCTTGGTCTCGCGCCATGTTCCCACGGCGATACCACCAGCACACGCATGCTCCGACGTGCGGTGAACTTCACCATTGCATTCCCACGCTCGGTCATAGCACTATGATTTTTTTCGATTCATGATTTTTTTAAAACAATATGAACGTAGATGCTCACGTACACACCCAATGAATGAAGTCTAGGACTTGAACCCGGTGTGCTGACTCCACCACAAATGACCTAACCAGCTGAACGACGACCCTCAGTTCTCTAATTCATATATCTCTTGCTTTGTATACACACACATACGTAAATGCTTAATGTGTAGAAATGATAAAATATAGTTGATATATCGAATTCTTTCACATGCCATACAACATGAGAATGATGTATGTGTTGGATATATGAGCACATTTTCGATTAATCTAATCCACAAGTAGATAATAAATATGGCAATCACAGTACGCAACTCATACCGATATCTAAGCTTGTGAGCATGTACAGTACATAGAACCGAAACATCTATGAACACAATATATACGGCTAGCACATGAATGAGCAAGTTGGGGATGAACAAAAACATACCCTTGGGCTGGCCAGACCAATGCAGCAACGGCAACAGCAGACTCGACATTGTCTGTGGCCTTCTTCTTGCCGGCTTTGTCGTCGTTCATCATGGAGTCAATGCATAGGAAGTAGTCGAAGCAGTGAAGGATGGAGACGGGGACGGATCGGGAGCAGTCGCGCTGAGATACTTCCGAAAACCTTATCGTCCTTCTCCCGGGCAGGATCTCTGAAAGTGCAAGTTATCGATCAGACGGGAGGTGAATGGTAGATTTTTACAAATTCGTGAAAAAGTGGGGTTTTGATAAATATCAGAGTGATGAAATACACAGCAAAAAGAAAAGCTGCACTATGTATGCCGTTCAGAATGGAGACAAAGTCATCAAGTCAAAACTAAGCAAGCATACAGGTAGCACAGGTGACAAACATGCGATCAAACATACATAAGAACTTAGACATGATGTGAAGGAGTGAAAAGCATCAAGTAGAAAATCTTTCAAATTCTTCAGCGTGACATATACTAGAGTACTCACTACCAGTACCCCCATCTCTAAATATATAGTATTTGAAAGCCATCCACCAAATGGTTTTTCCCACCCTTAGGGTATTTGCATGATACAGTTACCCTCATCTCTAAATATATAGTATTTGATAGCCATCCACCAAATGGTATACTGGAGTAGTATTTGAAAGCCATCCACCAAATGGTCTTTCCCACCCTTAGGTTATTTTCTTTTCGAAACGGAGGCAAAAAATTTGCCTCGTCTATTAAATAAGAGAGGAACAGAGTTTAGAGTTTTACAATAACACCCACATACACGGCATGACGATTACTCATACAAGATAATAGCCCCTAGTCTTTTAGCACCCGCAGTAACCCAAATATTTGCCTTGTCCATGATGATGTTAAGAAGGATAGGTGGCAGTGCGCACTTGTGCCGGAACACCTGGGCATTGCGCTCATTCCAAATGGTCCAAGAGACAAGCATGGTGAGGGAGGCCGAGGCGCTTTGGTTGGGGACATGGTTGCTAGTTCTCTTGTCCCACCATTCGTGGACAGAGTCGGCAAGGTGCTAGTCAGAGGTGTCCATGTGAGTAAGGCCAAGCTTGGCGATGATTGACCTCCATAGCCTAAGCGTGCAGCGGCACTTGAAAAAGAGATGCGCACCAGTTTCTTGTTCCCTTTCGCAAAGAGGGCAGAGGCCATAATTTGCCCAACCCCGTCTCTCCAGACGATCGGCAGTCCAGATCCTATCTTGAAGGACCAACCAAGCGAAAAAAAATTACCTTCGGGGAGCCCAAACTTTCCAAACCATGTGATCCATAGGGAGAGAGTTAATCCAAGGAATTGGGCCTTGTACGTGGTGGCCACCGTGTAGATCTCATTGTTCGAGTGCTTCCAAACAATGTCATCGTCAAGCTGCTCATCAAGGTGGACGTCATTCACAAGCATCCATAGAGTGAAAAATTCCCGGATGTGATCAGCAAAGACGGCGGTGTTGAAGTTGATTTTGAGTATCCATGCATCGCTTTTGAGAGCCTCCCTCACCTTTCAATTCTTTCTTCTCAATCCTTTTTGAGACTCTCCTTGGCTTCTCGAACGCAAGCCCAAGGATATTGAACCCTTAGGGTGTTGGCTCCTCGTGAAAATCGAGATTCGGCTAGCCGGATTGGTGCTGGTGGCATCCTCCGAGTCATTCCTTAGCATCGTTTTGGAGGGAAGACTACTTCCCTGTCTTCGTTGGGCACTTGGCTTTGTGGTGGAGCGGCTCGGAGGAGGCCAGTGTGGTGGTAGCGCGTCGCTCAGCGGTTATTTGTTGCTTAGGCGTGAGTCTCCAGGAGCGCAAAGTACGCAGTTGCCAGTACTTCCCACATGTCGCCTCCCTTGGAATTGGTGGGTTCCTGCCACCAATCCTCCGAATCTTCTAGGCACTTAGGCACTTAGAGCGTGTTTGGTTGTCGTAGTGAATAATAGTTGCATTGCATAAACATCTTAACCCAGCGTGGCTATGAAAAAACAGCCTCATATGTGACATCTGCAAGTTGTTTGGTTGCCTGCATATAAACTTCCTGCATCAGGGGATCAACTTTGGCATGTTGTTTGGTTGACTGCATTGTCTCGGCGCATGCAACTACACGCTGTTTGGTTGCCCGCATGGGGTATGATTAAGAGCTAGCACTTGTACTTAGCATATAGGGTTAAGAGATAGCAGAGGAAGTGGGAGAAGAAATGCAGTGTGCGCCGAACCATGGCGACTGCGGTGGATAGTCGCCGTGGCGCCGTGTCCGACATGAATAGCATGGAGTCGTGGACGAGCGACCCCGTCGGCGGCACGGCGAGCGACACCGTCGACGAACTAGTCGTGGTGCTCGCGTAAAGACAGTGAGCAAAGGAGGAGAATGCAGTGCTCGCGTCATGGTATCGTCCGTGCAGTAGGACGAGAGAGGAGGCCGAGATGATCGACGCCGGAATGACTCCAGTGTAGTGGGACGAGAGAGAGGAGGCCGAGATGATCGACCCCGTCAGTAGCAGAGAACAGAGGAGAAGAACTCCGTCAGTGTGCGCGCCATGGCGGCTGAACTGGAGTAGGTCTTCTCATCTACGATCGTCAAAACAGAAAACTTGCAACACGAATGTTGTGCAGAACGGCGAGATTAGGCTGTTGGTCAAAGGAAATTTCAAACAATCGATCATGTGCGACGAATCTAACAAAATTCGTCCAAAACAGCTCCAAACGGGAACAAGAGATTGAGCATGTATGGTTGACGAAACTAGAAACCGATCGCCTGAATGGAACCGTAGCATCGATGTGCATCTTTTTCGTGTAGAGCTTACCTCGAATCGAAGCACCGTTGTGTAGATTAGAGGGACATGGAAGAGAGGAGGTTAGAGAGGAGCTTACTTGAGGTCACCAAGTAAACAGCTCGCATCCCTCCCGTTTCTTCTCGTGCAGGGGCCCGCTCGCTACGCTTCCGCTCGGCCTGGCTCCAAAGAAACTGTCGATTCTTGGGTTTCCAGCGAGCCAAGCCCAGAGATGCTTTAAGAATTGTGCGATGCAGGCCCAATAGTGTATGCAGGCTACCAAACAGGTCGGATCCTTCCCGCGCGGGTCTGGTTGGACCTTATGCGGGCAACCAAACACGCCCTTAGAGCATCTACTTAGCAAATTTGACCCCTTATACGTCTGTAGACGCGTCCGGGCACTTCCGCCGGCGCATCCGGACGGGCACTCATATTTCCGTCCTGGCATTCACATACCTCAAATCCGGACTCCCAAATCCATGCAAATACATGCACGTCAATCATACAAGCCAATGTTGCACGTAAATAGCAAATGTTAGTATGAAGCATAGATAGTGTTTACATAAAATTTATTTGAAGTGCCAAACTCAGCATTGGCCCTTTGGTTGCCATTGTGGGTTCACATGTGCTCCACAAGATCATTGAGTAGTTGCGTGTGCACCTGCTAATCTTGAAGATTCTGATGCATCTACAAAAAGTTCATCAGCTATGCCGCATCTTCATCTTTTGGAATTTCAATTTGTTCTTCAGGTGCTTTGAAATCGTGGGTTTGGGCTAGCTATACCATCACCCTCATCCTCAACAATCATATTATACAGAATACCACAACATGTCACCAGCTACCATAAAATTTCTAATTTCCACATCATTGCAGCGCTCCGCACAATTCTCCAACGAGTCTGAAGCATACCAAATGTCATCTCCACATCCTTTCTAGCCACTTCCTATGGATCGGGCACGGCCGAGGAGTGCAGGACGGACGACACGGAGGAGGAAGAAGAGAGGAGATAGCAAATGGATCCGGCTGGTCTTCGGGGTGGATTTGGTGTAATTTGGAGTGGAGTCGGGCTGTCGGGTTCGACGTGGCGGACGTGCCCAAACACGTTCGATTGTCCCATATCCGCCTCATATTTTAGATGGATTTAAGGGGTGTCGGTCAACCCGACCGTTTAAGGGCTGTTTAAGGGGGTCGTCTAGATCAAAAAATTGTGACCGAACAATGACCGGATGGCTCGCCCGGGCATATGAGACGGATTTAAAACGCCAGGCTGTAGATACTCTTATGAATGGGGCGGTATGTTGACCCCAGAGACATGCTCGTGCTACGGGAGTGTCCAACATTGGTTGAGACGCGGCCATGCTACTCTACTTGGGAAAGTCATTTCCTTGTCATGTTGTCGTGGTGTGAGTGGTGGATAATCTCTGATTAGTGTTGTATGCCGAAGGGCGTTCTACTAGCCGCTTGACTATCGTGATATGAGAAATGATACGCCCTTTCACGGTGTATTCAAAAAATAATTATTATTCCGAGCGAAAGTGTTACTCTTTTTTTTTGCACGAAGCGAAAGTGTTACTTTAATCTTCAGCACAAATGCACATGCAGGAACAGTAAATTCAAAAAAATAGTTAAAACAGTTTAAAAATCTTCTTTTTTTGTGAATGAACATCAACAAATTTTTTAAAATCAATTAATCAACAAGTTTTCCAACATCCTGCAATATTTCGCTCCGGAAAGACATCCTAAGGTGTGTGCAAGAAAAACAAAAAAGTGCGCTCTAATCTTTTTTTAGTCCCAAATTTTGTTTCTTTGTACAGGCCTCCAAGGATGTCTTTTCAAAGTGAAATTTTGCAGGATGTTAGAACTTTTATTGATGTTCATAAAAAAAACATATATTTAAAATTTCTTTACTATTTGTTTGGAACTTACTGTTCATGTGGGTGCATTTGTGCTCAAGATTAGATAATGTCCGATTCTGAGCTAATTCAATTTGAGCTAATTTTGATGTGTGACAATGAGGTTCAGATTTAGACAACGAAATTTTGTAGAATGAATAACTTAAATTTTCATATAGCATACAAACATAAAAGTTGTTGTTGGAATATTTCAGCATCAAGTTCAAATTCTACCAGAACCAAATTTGAAATTTAATCAAATAAATTGAACTCAATTCTGCCAAAACGTAACAACAATAATTCTCGGCGTACAGTGAACTTATTACAGAGGTAATATTGAAACGAAAATAAAAATTAGTTACACAAACTTTTTAAGATACATTCCTTGCTTTCCCGTATGTAGTTTGTTCTGCAACCTGAAATTCTGGGAGGGATCAGCTGCTGTTGACAACCCTGCAGTTACGCCTGATCTCGCCGGCGCTTCCGGTGAGCGGGGTGATGTTCCCCATCTTGATCATGGCGGCCACGAAGTCGGCGAAGAAGAGCGCGCTGTCGGAGCTGTACTGCCGCACCAGATCGTCCTGGGCGGCGCCGTTGAAGAGCTCCTGGTCGGAGTGCAGGAGGCCCCGCCGCGCGACGAGGTTGGGGTAGTAGGCGTTGTCGAAGACGAACTGTGTCCGCTGGTCGAGCGGCGTCAGGTTGGTGTCGCCGGAGCCCGTGGGCGCGGGGCAGCCGCGCTGTAGCTCCGCGGCGAACGCCGGGTCGATGTTGGTGTCGTTGTAGATGTGGTCCCGGAAGAAGACGCACTGCGAGAAGCCGATGGTGTGCGCGCCGGAGAGCGCCGTGAGGTCGCGCGGGCTCAGGCTCTTGTTGGCGAACGACTGGATGAGCTCGGTGAGGTTTAGCGTCGGCCGGGGAGGTCGCTGTTCGCGCCGTCCAGGCTCGCCGCCGTCGAGTCCCGCCGGCCCAGCGGCACCGCCCAGCTTGGCCCGCCGAGCTGTGCACGCATGCAGATTGCAGAGCGTGGTCAGTGGCTTATATTTAGAAACGGAGGGAGTACATTACTCTACTATACACATGCATGCATGCAGAAGATGTGCGTCGTGCAACGTAGTAGTACGTACCAGGACTGTGCCCTCCCGTGCGGCCAAGGCGAGGATGTCGGCGCAGGACACGACGCCCGGACAGACGTACTCCACGTTCCTCTTGATATCGTCGATGACCTCGAAGCCGCGGACGGAGTTGACGTTGGGGAAGGCGGTCTTCTCGCCGGTGAAGTTACTCACCGGCACGTCGTCCAGGAGAATGGATCCGTCACAGCCCTGAGAAAAATATATGCATGCCGCGGTCTCAGCTTAGACCTCGTACCGTCGTACGTGAGGAATTGAAAGCAGCTCTGGATGATTGATGAGTATATATATTTGACCTGAACAAAGCAGTCATGGAAGAAGAGGCGGAGGAGGGAGGCGCCCATGCGGCGCTCCGTGAGGACGGCCTTGATCATGCTCACGCGCACGATGAACCCCAGTGCAGGGCAGCTCTTCTCATAGAACTTGGGATCCAGCTGCCCGTTGCCGTAGCCGTTGCCGTAGCCATAGCCATTGCCCAGCCCGTAGCCGTAGCCGTAGGCGGCGGAGGACAAGAAGGAGAGAGCAACAAGGCATTGCCAGACAGTGGACGAAGCCATGGGGAGCTCACAAGTCACAACAAAGTTAAGCTCTCAAGTCTCAAGTGAGCTAGCTAGGTGGGCTTCCTTTCTTTGGTGCTGAGCTCAGCTGATGAAGTGTTGTGCATACACTATGCCCTATTTATAATGCTCTTCCGCGTCCATGCACACATAGCTCTAATTTTTTGCCTCTGCCAGCTGATTCCCCCAGCCATGTGGGAATATGCTGACAAGGTGGCACGATAAGTTTCATGTATGTACTACCTATGTTTTTAGGAGTAATTTCGTCCTAGCTAGATTCCTGAAATTAGTCAACCGTCGTTTGGTGCAACTACGGGCAGTTGCCGGCACAGACATAGTGAAACGATGGGCATGCCAAACTTTCAACGGAGCTGGACCACGTAGGGGCTACAAGTAAACACCGCGCGTTCTATGTAGCATAGGAACGGAGTGGCGGTGACACGCGTAGCCTCGGCAGAGGCAGAGGCAGGCATATATCGGTCGTGAGATGTGTTGGCCGTACGGTGAGGCTTAATTAGCTGGCGCGACTGGCGGTCAACTAACCATGAGAATGTCGTTGAGGTGTTATTATCAGCACCAGTAAAGTAGTCAACAACATGCACATGCAACCGCACATTACGCAACAGTACGACGACGAATGTTCAGTCTACAGGGTGAGCAAGACAACCGGAGCCGGAGGCCACTACTTTACACGTACGTAGCCCCCTCTATCTAGCTTGTACTCATACAAGCATGGTAATACATGATTCAATTAATAGTAAAGGGTGGGGGTCGGGCTATGATCGATCGACGATAGTACCATTTCAGGGCAGATGGGCAGCAATTTGCCCATGGAAACCAGGGCCTCAAAATTGATTTTGGAAGCATTTCAGGGCAGACGGGCAGCGAATTTTCCCATGAAGCATTTCAGGAGTTGTTGTTTGGCTTACAGGAGGTCTATGTTTGCGCCGCTGTGCGGTAACAGCGGCGCGACGAGTGGCACATTTAGTTACTCATTGCTTAGCAAGACAGGCTCGTCGACACCATTGGATTGCAGCCAGAAAAACGTTCTCTTTCCCACCTCCCCTGTTCGGCACCATTGTATCACAGCCAAAAAAAAAGCTTCTCTCTCCCTCCTCTCACCTCGCCGTGTCGTGGCCCCTTGTATCTCCCACCTTCCACCTCCCACCACGCCGTGTCATAGCCCCGACACGGCCCTTAGCCCTCACAGCACTGTCGAGTGGCCTTGTCACCTTGTTCGCAAAAAAAAAAAAAAAAAAAAAAAAAAAAAAAAATCCAGCATGCGGCCTCGCAGCACCACCAGCAGTCTGTGTTGCCGCTTGCAGCACAGCTGCCCTCTGTTCACCGGAATTTTTTTCAAAACTGTGATATATTTTATAGCATTTTCGGAAACTATATGACGTAATGCAAAAAAACCAAAACTAGTAGCCCGTCGGCCATCTTCTGGCCGAAGTAGGAGTTTTCGGCCAAAGCTAGGCCGAAGTAGGTGTTTTCGGCCATCATTAGGCCGAAGTAGGTGTTTTCGGCCATCATTAGGCCGAAGTAGAGCTTTTCGGCCAAAGCTAGGCCGAAATAGACTTTTTGGTCAAGTCTAGGCCGAAAAGTACTACTTCGGTCTCATGTAGGCCGAAGTTGCATGGCTCGTGCTGAAATGTTCCCGCCACCCCTTCCCGCCACCCGTTTCCCGCCAACCCCTTCCGCCATATGTTCCGCCACCCGTTTCCGCCAACCCTTCCCGCCATATGTTCCGCCACCCGTTTCCGCCAACTCTTTCCGCCTTATTTTCTCCTCTCAGATCTATAAAACCCCTTCAAAGCGAAGGTGGATAAGCATTCGGTGTAGTGTAGTCGAGATGTCCCATTATCCATTCGATCGTAGTTTTCACCTGGGATGAGCAGCACTCTTCGAGTCTAGTTACCGATTTCAGGATGGACAATAGGATAGTTCCATGGGACGAACTCACCGGTAGTGACACCATAATGAATGAGTTGGCTCACCAATTACGTAGGTCTGAGTGGCCTGAAAGGACCTATGAGGAGGTACGTCAAGAACTTCTTAGGTTGCATGAAAGGTGGAAGAAGGTAGTGGAGCCGAAGAGTGAAACTTTCAGAAGGACTGCAGCAAAGAATACATTTTTATGGACTGAGGAGAGCGAGGACGACGAAGATATCTTCATGCCGCCGCTTCCGGGTTCTGCATCGTCGAAGGGCAAGAGTTCGCATCGTCCAAAGGCAAGACTTCGCATCCTCGAAGGGCAAGAGTTACGCATCCAGCAAGGGCAAGAGTTCTGCATCGACGGAGGGCAAGAGGACCGCATCGTCGAAGGGCAAGAGGGTTGCATCAACGGAGGATGACGATGATGACTTCATGTAGTATGTAAGATGTATTCCAGTTTGTACTGTATTATTGTAGGGCATTATGTTCTATCTGAATTTCATTTTGTAGTATGTAAGATGTATTGCACAAGTTCAGCCGCACCGTTTAATTCAGATGTACTTGTATCTTAATTATCGGTTGTAATCTATTTGGAAATGTAACTGGAATAAGAATGCGAATTAATAGTAATATGTCTCTCGCATACATAAAACAATATATGTCTCTGATCGATAGAAGGAAGTGCGATAGTAACACATACATGAAGCATGTCTCGTACATAAATCTGACACGCATATGCGAATAGTCTGAAACTAACATAGATAATGAGTCATACATAGATAATAAGCATATCACTGCGGGGACGGCGATTTAGTCTGGGTCTTCCTCGGCGAGGACCGAAGGCGATAAGCGCTGAGGCGGTGGACGAGGCTCGCGATAACCACGACCATAGTTAACCTCGCTCATCACGGTCTGTGTCTCCTGCGTCGGTGGTGGTGGTGGAGTGTGAAACACTGTCTGCGAGAAGCCATAAATGTTTGTAGCATGGTCATCATCCTCGCGGTCGCCCTCAAAGTAATCAGCACCACCATTAAGGATGGGTGACTGCTCTGAATGCATGAACGGTTGCGACAGGTTGCCGCCTGCGGTAAAGTAAAAAACTTGTAAAATTGATACAAATGCATGAACGATTACTACTCTGTTCAAAAGAATGTAGTGAGTAGGGTTACCTAGTTTCATCTGCTGATGCCAGTAAGAGCTCCCTGCAGAAGGAATCGGTACCTCAACTTCATCCTCAGAATTTTCAGAATCCAGTTCCTCCACCAATCCATCCTCGTCCTCTTCCTCCATCACCCTCTGCATTTCATCCCCTTCCTCATCCCCATCAGCAAAACCTGAACCAGCTAATATTATCGATGGCTACTCGCCGAAGATCGGGACCACAAACATTGTGTGGCACGTAGTCGACTCTTTCTCGGGTTGGCTAGCATCCACATCTTGTGGCTGTGACCGGATAAAACAATCTCGTTAGCCACTTCACTGCCTTGGCGGGTTCATACCCCTGTGGAGTTCTACGGTATTCTCCTCCTTCGCACAGGTTGCACAAGTGCATATGGGTGGATTCTTCGGTCTCGACAGCGTCTTAACAGGACAACCAATGCTGGCTCCTATCTACCGCATCAACTCCCACTTGACATTTTACAGGATTTGGTCCACAATGCATGAATCTTGACAGAACATACTTCAGATCCGCATCAAACTAGTTGTCAACCAGTACTTCAACTGTCTAATGTCCAGTCTGTGCGGGTCAGCTAGTGTCATGACGCCATTTTAAACTCGCTAAGATCAACCCCAACTCATTATATCGAACATTACCAGCGCCGTAGTAAACATTCAGATTTACTGATTCAGACATTTTCACCTGTCAGACATTGCCATCTTCTCATTAATCACAATATACACTAATATTATCCGCTACACGGACTATGCGCTAAAATGCCTCCAAAAATATATTAACACTAAAATTCACAATATACACTAATATTATCCGCTACACGAACTATGCGCTAAAATGCCTCCTAAATTAAATTAACACTGAAATTCACAACGAACACTAATATTATCCGCTACACGAACTATGCGCTAAAATGGAATCGCTAAAATGCCTCCAAAAATATATTGACACTAAAATTCACAATATGACTTATATAGACTAACTAAACTATACAATTTACATAATATTTGTGACGACGTGATTATACCTTCGAAGTGTGTGTCCGCTTCTTGCACCACCGGAGAACGACAACGCCGCTTCGACGACCGGAGGTTCAACTCCGTCAGCCCCAACCCTCCTCCTCCTCACCACCTCCTCCTCTGCAGCAGCTTCTACTAGTCAGCACCACCTACTACCCGTCCTCCTCCCCACCATGGCTGCTCCTCCCCAAACACATCAAAAACTATCCCATAGCAAAAAATAACACCATGGGCAGGTGGAGATTGCGATCTACCGATTCTGTGGGTTGGATTTGTAAATGAGTGGCAAATGGAGGAGATCGCTGGGGCGAGCGACAGAGAAGCACGAGAGAGAGAAAGGGAAACGAAGACGAAGAACAGAGCGCCAGACGACGGTGCTTATCCGCAACTTTCGGCCGTAGCCTGGCCAAAAGGACTACCGGTCCCAGTGGGCAGAACGCCCAGTTCGGCCGCCCAAGAGGCCGGTTACTATTTTCGGCCGGCCTCGCCAACAGCGAGTTTTCGGCCCAAGCGCGGCCGAAAAGCGTACTTCGGCCATGGCCTGGCCGAAAACTCCCTTTTCGGCCCACTCCTGGCCGACGGGCTACTAGTTTTGCATTTTTTTTCATTCTACACTATAGTTTCCGAAATTGCTACAAAAAACATGATAGTTTTGAAAAAAATTCTGTTCACCGCGCCCCACCGTCAACACACGCAGCACCGCCGCCTCAGGCGATTCGTAGCAGTGCATGTCGCATGGCCGAGGATCACAGCTCCGCTCACAAACGGTTGCAGCTTCGCACACCACCACTCGTATCTCTGCTGGTCGAGGGTAGGGGAAGCATTGTAAGCGAGCGACCACCACGATCTCACGCCGATTGGCAGCATTTCCCCAGAAAAAACCCTCATAAACTGTTGAGGCCTTCCTCTGTTTTCAGATGAGCTCGTCCAGTACTTACAAGCTGAAGCATAGCCACCCTGAAAACTCGAAAGGCTTGCTGACCTACAAGTGCTGACCTACAAGAAGCAACTCATCCTTTTGCAAAAGGAAAAAACAAAGAAGAATAAGAAGAGATGAAAAAGAAGAAAGGAAGACGTCAATTCTAGCCTCTTCCTACTGAATTAGCTCTCGCCTATTATGTCCCAAAGCAGTCTATTTATTATTATAGACACAGAGTTTTGTACAACTGGGTGGCGATGGCGATGGCGATGTCGCATGACATGAAATGCTGGAACATAGCCACGCAGTTGAAGAGGTGTTTGACTGGGCTCTCTTCGCACAGACTAAACATGAGCCACCACGACTTGGACCTCGATTCACATCCATTGCGAGCTTCTTTATGTCCAGTCAGTGGACAGATGTAGCTTCGGTTATATCATATACCATGGCGGATGGCCAGATACGCTGGAGCCAAAACCTTCTTTGGCCCCACACAAGTTTCCATATTATACCGAACTTGACAGACGACCGGTTGCGGACCCTTTCCTTGGTCGACGGCGCCTTTGTTGCGCTCTGCAACTGAGGTACACCAAAATGCCTGCGTGTTCGACAAGGAATCGAATGAGAAATCACACGCCTTCCTCATACATACTCCCTCCGTTCGGAATTACTTGTTTCAGAAATGAATGTATCTAGAACTAAAATACATCTAGATACATCCATTTCTATGACAAGTAATTTCGAACGGAGGGAGTATCAAACTATGTGTCCGTTACTTACAAGTAGTGACAGCAAAGCAAGCAGGTACCATCCATTGGCTTGCAACCTGCATAATAGTAAAATCATCACCTTAAAAGTCAGCACACTCCAGGCAATGACCATATAACATTGACCAGGATAACATTAACTGCTCAAAGCAATGGCCATATAAACATTAAAGATTCACTGCCTTTTCAGCCCAAACTAACTTGTCTAAGAAACAACAGTGTACTGGTTAGATCAGCCCTCCGTCCCCAAATTCTTGTCTTAGATTTGTCTAGATACGGACAAGAATTTGGGGACGGAGGTAACACTACCTCTGTAAATACACTAGTGATCTAAAACGTCTTATATTTATTTACAGAGGGAGTATCTTCTAACAAAAACGAGATACTAGCAATCTTACCCTCTGCTGTTCTATTCCAGCGAAGAGACTCTCGAACTAACTTCCTATCCTCTACATGCGCAAGAACATTATTGTAGTTTTCTCTCGGGTTCAACCCGCCCCCATATCTTACCGACCACTTTCCTAGGGATAGGTCCTGGTTTTATATCTACATTCCATCTTCCATCAGTATTCAGACATTCATTTCTGTTAACTCTGACGTATTAGATTCCTTGCATCCTGTACCGCTGTGGGTCTCATCTCATTTAATTCCTGTCAAGGAGCCAGGCAGCTTCCAACAACCAGCTACCGCATCAACCTTTACCGATATGCACGCTCTATCACATACTAGGTTCCTTAGGGGAAAATGTTCTTACATTTCAGAAAAATGTTCATTCCTTGTTAAAAAATATTCATACATTTTGGAAAAAATATGCATCCCATATATAAAAAATGTTTTTATGCTAAGAAAAGTTGATGTATTTTAAAAAATATTCATGTCAAAAGATTAAGTTTTCCCAAAAGGTTTTTGAATATATAGTATGAAAAATAAAATATTCACATATTCAAAAAACAATCTTCCTGTTCTATAACATGTACATGCAAATCTGAATTGAAACGCTCCTCCTAATTGGTGACACGTTTTCCTGTATTCACCGAAAGAAAATGCAGGTCAGAGAGCCTTGTTCGAACAAGCTATGTCTTCAATGCAGACCATAGGGAGAAGTGATCACCGCGTCCACACACCGTTACAAATCACGTTTACTCAAGTGCCAGCCGTTGTATGGAACAGGTTCATCTGTGTATAAATCTGTTTTGCGCTTTCATGCCACCGCGTATTCGTCCAGACACAAATCATGATTTTAGGAGTAGGTGCCGCCGAGTTCCATTCGTCCGCGTCCTTATATGGCCTTCCTATTCACGAAAGCTCTGTGTTCCCTATAGTCTTAATTCCTAATGTGCTTTTCAGTATAGACATTAACCTGGCAGAAAAATAGTTGTGCAGCAACTCTGCCTTCTAAGATTCAGGGCCTGTTTGGTTCATAGACCAAGTTTGCCAACATTTGCCACACTTTTTTGCCATACATGCCTAAGGTTAGGCAATCAAAATTGGCACCACAAAATCAGACACAATAACTTCAGGCCTGACCCCTGCGCCGCCACTCCCTGACATCTCAGGGAAACCCTAGCCCCTGCCACCGGCCTTCCTCCACCATCTCCTCCCGATGGTGTTGCTCAATGGGGCATGTGCTGGCGCATCCACCCGAGGGGCTGAGTTGCGGCGGCGAGGTCCTTGGCCTCCCGTCTCGGCACTTGCTCGTGATGGAGGAGGCTCGGGCTCATCTCAATGTTCCCAGCTGCTCGTCCCGGAGGCGCAATTTCCAGCAGTTGTGGCTTCAGGCACAACGACAATGGAGCAGCGTGGTTTTGATCTGACTGCTCACATGGCTTGGTGCCTCCTAGCTCTGGTGGTGGCGTGTCAGAACGTTTGCCTCCTGCGACATTGGCAGGGATGGTCACCGGGTCCGTGCGGACTCATCCAGATCTGGTGGCTCAACTGTGGCTTTGGGGCCATCGCTACACTGGTGACGCACGGCTCAACGGGTTGGCATACTGATGATTGTTGTCGGTTGTGTGAGGGCATCGGATTGTGCCGAAGGCTTGCCGGCCGCAGCATTGTCCAAGCACCAGCGCCCATGGGCGTCGTTGTTCTCCTTGGAGAGGCCGTCGAGGAGTGTTGTGCCCCCCCCCTACCCCCACCAAGTTATGTCTTTAGGCAAAATGCTAGATCCTACCACAGGGTCGGGCGGCGACGGTGGTTCACCGTCATTTTCCCTCTTTGGAGGATCCTACTACATCGTGGTCAACAGTGTAGGGGGTTCCAGTGACGTTGCAACTCATGTGGCGAAGATGATCGTGACTAGAGGAGGAAGGTAGAGGCATGTACTTCGTCATCAACCGTTCCATATCCCTGAGCGTGAAATCGAAGTTGTAGCATCATAGAGCAACACGGTGGCGACGATGCTAAGCGGTGGCGGTCGGGCTTTGTTGGGGCAAGGTGTGCTTCTTTCTCTTGCAAGACTCGTCATAGAAATCAAAGTAGCCTAGTCCTCAACATCTTAGGCGGATTGTTTGGCATCAGCCAACAACGATTTCACGTGTTGCGTGCAACGAGTGGTCTTGGTTGGTTTTCCGCGGTGAAGGAGTTGCGGAGTTGTAGCAGCACATAGCAACACAGTGGCGATGATGCTAAGCGATGGAGGTCGGGCTTTGTTGGTGCAACGTGTGCTTCTTTCTCCTGCAAGACTCGTCACAGAAATCGGAGTAGCCTAGTCCTTGACATCTTTGGCAGAATTTTTGGCATAGCCAGACAAAGATCTCACGTGTTGCATGCGGTGAAGGAGCCGCATGCTCGAGAAATGATGATGATGATAGTTTGCTGGCAATCTCGACGGTGCGTAGACAGGTTGGATGGGTGCCCTGCGTCGTGGGTGTGATGTGCCTGTTTTCGCATGGTTTCTATTAATTAACTGGGCAAATTCTCTTCTTAATGACTCCCTTCGTTCCTTTTTTTGTCTAAATATAAATTTTCCCATTTTTCCTGCAAGTACTTGTCGCGATTCTTTCCAACCCCCTCTCTCTCTCTCTCTCTCTCTCTCTTCGCTCCACGACTCTTCTATCTCTTCGTCTCCTCTCCCACCTCCAGCAATCCCATCTGCTCTTCCCCTTCACCCGCTCGTACATCTCGCCGCCATCCCGCTCATCCCACCTTCCCTTTGTCCTCCAGATCCACTCCCCCTTCTCCTCCACCCCCTGCTCCTCATGGATGAAATCCAGCATGGTTGTGGGAGGAGAGCTTGGTCGGAGAGGACAACGGCATGCTCACGGACGGCGGTGGCCACTTAGAGGACCTCGCGCCAGCTGCGTGCTCGCTGAAAGTGGCGTTCACCGGGAGCACTGCATGCTCGTTGAAGGCGGCGTCCACGCGATGGCCCAGCGGCGTCCACCCAGACCACAACGAGCTCCCAGAAGGAGGTGTGCACGCGCTCGACCACATCGTGCTCCGGAAAGACGGCGTGCACACGCTCACAGAGGGCGACATCCACTCTGACGACGGTGTGCTTTGTGGAGGGCGGTATCCACCTTGACGACGGCGTGCTCGCGGATGGCGTCGTCCACCTAGTACTGGTCCACACGTCAAAACGCGATGAACAGAGAAGATAAAAATTGGAAAAAGATCGAACATGGAAAGAATCAATTCGTAGCGTCGTCGCTCTCCTCGAATACGTACATAGAATTGAGGTTTAGGCTAGCCATTGCATGCATGCTCATGGTGTGGGAGAGAAGAACAAAGAGAGTGAGGGGGTTGTTCAGTTCATGGTGTATGAATTTATAGATATTAATTCTGAGTTTCAAAGACCATAGAGGTAAGCAAATTTTTGGTGTGCTCTATGGCGGGCAGTTCAGTTTCGGAGGCAACCCAGTGCATGTAGCTCCCGCTTGCGCAGGGTCCGGGGAAGGGTCCGACCACTTGGGTCTATTGTACGCAGCCTTTCCCTAAATTTCTGCAAGAGGCTGTTTCCAGGACTTGAACCCATGACCTCATGGTCACAAGGCAGCAGTTCAGTTTCCGAGGGAACTGGAAAATTTGAGCACAAAGTGTTTTGATCAAACCAAAAAAATTGGCTCCAATACCACCAATTTTCAGCGTCTCTTGGTATGCTTCCTTCCTCCTCATATGCGAACGCCATGAGAAAGTGTAGCGTCATGGAACGGGCACCATGGAAGTGTAGCGTCATGGGATGGGGAGAGACAGATTCTGCACATGCAGAGAGTTGCAGAGATGCATGCGGAGAGATGGAGAGAGAGTACTACGTGCGCGCGAGATTTGAGGTGTTGGGCAAGCAGAGCCAATCGTTTGCATGCACATCATAACTACATAGCAGTCATTTGTAACAAACCAGGGGCAAAATTCCAATTTTGACAAAGAAATCCTCTCCTTGGTATGTGGGCTCTACCTTACACGCATAGAAAAAAAGGACAGGAGGGAGTAATAGATTGAGCCCTAAGGGCTCCAATTTCAAAAATAAAAAATTGGCGTCACATGTTGCCACACATTGCATGAAAAGAATCTTGCCACAAGTGCGGCTGCAAACCAAACAAGGGGCTAACTCAGTCAAACTTGCCTAATTTGTGGTGTGGCAAGGTGTGGCAACTAAACTTTATGGCAATAAGTATAACAAAAAATCATTGAGAAACTGAAGATGGACTACAAAAACTATAGTGGACCATAGTATAGCATTTTGAACCACAAGCTCAGCTGCTGCTTCTCTCAAGAAGCCAGAACTACCCCAATTCTAATAACCCAACAGTGCTGAATTATAGACTAAACATGAAAGAGTTATATTTTTAAGCGAAAAATGAAAGAACTATATCAGCAATAAACTTAGGCTATTGCAGAGAATATTTGGCAACTGTTTTCGGCATGAAAAAACGGCAAACGGTTATATATTAATAGCATGCTAACCTTGATGGTAGTCAGTGTTTAGTGTTTACATAAATTGTACAGCTCAAAGGGATCACTGAACCAACAGAATGAAGACAATTGACAGAGAAAGGCAAGATATGATACCTCTTCATGGCTGATAAAGCCAAAATAATCTCTTTTATCATCAAATTTATTAGCACTCGGTGCTAAAATGGATTTTTGCAAGCCAGCTTCATCTTGTCTCTTGTAAGAAGATTTTATTAATCGATTGGGACTACTAGAAACTTCATTCTTTTGGTATTCTGGCAGCTTTCTTGTTGTGCCTGTTGGTTGGATACCATAACCTTTCGTACCCCAAACTTCAAATCGGGAATCCTGGTGACATACCAATTCCTTGCCAATGACAGATGAAAAAATTGAAAAATTTACATCGGGTCTACGCAAGGGTTTCTGGATGTTCTCATAAACTGGAAATTTTAACCGGGTTGCTTCTGAGAAAAGGACAGGATCTCTGAGTCCATTGCCAGCAAACTCGACAATTTTTCTCAAAAGCCAATAACAGTTTGTTACCATGTGACTACTGTCAAGACAATTTGAATCCCCATATACTGCAATTCGCCCTTCGCCTGCTTCAAGCATACCAAGAATCGAGGAGAGCTGACATGAAGAAATCAATAAGCCTTGGATACCAAATCCATATGACGATATCGTATTACCTCTGTACCAAAATATAAGACGTTTTTGTAGGCTAAACTAGCATACAAAAACGTCATATATTTTGACACAGAGGGAGTATGATTTGAATTTGAAAAAATATATTATTCAATGCAAGTAATAAACGATCGATCAAACTATTCTCATGGATAAAACTGTAAGTCCAAAACAAAATATAACTTTGCATCTACATGGAAAACGAACAAGCCAGCAGCACACTCACTAGCATTCTATTAATGGGATAGCTGCTTAAGCCACTACTGAACCATACCAAAGGGTCAAAGCGTCGCAATAAATATGTTACCTATCTGCTCTAACTGTATTTTTTTAAGAGTTAGCTGTTATCATCTTCCTTGACGCCAACAACGGGGAGGCATAGAGCTGGGGACTAAGTAAGCGTATGGCAGACGGTTGCAAGAACCATCCTGAGATGTAGCCTATTGTGTGTGTGTGTTGCCTATGGTTTTAATTGGACTTTTACTTTCTTTTGATGAAAAATCTCTGACATTGTTTTGCTTTCCTACTTAAGGAAAAGATGTGAAAGCTTTCATGTTCCCTACAAAAATCATCTTCAACGAAAACAACTTATATAGCTGGACGTATAAAGAGATCAGCTGGAAGATAAATTTCAATAGGGAAAAACTCCCGGTTGATTCTAAAGCCACCTAACCCCCTGAATTTAAAGCTGTATATCCTACGACCAGAACTTCCAAAACCAAAGCGATAAACCCCTAATCCAGTGTTGGAAGCAGTTTTGACCCACTGGATGACAACTGGAAAATGATGTGGAAAATTTAAACAAAGACACCACCTCCTCTGCTGTCTTCTCAAGTGAGCGTCACTTGGAAATGGCGAACCAGAGTCAACTCCTGGCATGCCTGACATGACAAGACCGCTATCTCTATCGCAAAATCACTCTTAGTCTCTTACATTTGTTTATCGCATTTTATTACAGTAAATCAAACAATCTAAATACCTAGAGCTTATGTCTGGCCAACAAACTGCTTTATGGAAGTTCAAGGGGCTACCATACAAGTAATCATTATCCAATAGCTAAAAACTCGCAGATAAAACAATACTCCCTCCATCCGGAAATACTTGTCGGAGAAATGGATGTATCTAGATATATTATAGTTCTAGATACATCAAGTTTTATCCATTTCTGCGACAAGTAATTCCGGACGGAGGGAGTATGATATAAAAAGGGGTCCAACTAAACAGGCAATGGATGCTAACCTTGCTCTTCTCCTGGGACTGGGAGTTCTGTGTATCTGGAGTTGAGCTATTCTGTGCAGTTTTGGGGTCTTCCTGGAGTTCGAAGCCATGCAAAAAACCTCCTGCTGGGAATTGCACTATATCAGTCCCAGAAGCATAGTGGGACTGCTCACCATTGATTGAGAAATCACCACTCAATATTTTGTCCCCAAAAGCAATGCCAAATGGGGCCAAAAGTTCATTAAGCGCAGGAATATTTGCACCACCAGTAAGCGGACTCCACCAACTGCGGGTATTTTCATCAAAGAATGTCATCTTCACCATGGTATCAACATGATACCATTCAGCAAAAACAGCAAGGCCGAGCCCCTTGTGTACAACATCATCCCTGAGTTTCTGAATCTCTTCACTGAAGTACTCGTCCTCAAGATCAACCATGAGCAGTGTACCATAATTGCTAGCGTCAAAGCAGGTAAGTGGTGACCCAAGGGTCTCAATATAGTATCCTGCATCTCTCAGCATGTTGAACAGTATGTGAAAATTTGTGTGCAAGTGGTCACCATGCCAATCAAGGATATCATTATTCACATTAAGTGAATCCCTCGGAACATATCCAGATGGGTACTTGATGTTATGAAATTGGTCCCACAGTATTCTTCTTGACCTAACAGGCGTTTGAACCACCCTGACCTTCAGGTAAAGAACACACGTACTACTCCGTGGGCTGCTTTCCCCCTCAGCAGCTGGGCTGTAAATCGACAGGGTAATATTGCCACTAATTATGCCTGAAAACTGAGAACCTTCGTCTTTAACTTGCATGTGCAGGGCAAGGTACCCTGTCCAAGGCCAGATGGTGTCCGAGTAGGTGAAGTGAACAGTGAGAAGATTGCCCACATCTTCAGATGGCTGCCATACAGGTGGATCCTTAACATAACCAATCACCCCCATCCCGTTAAGAATTGTAGCATTGAATACTACTGGCATGGCTCCAGCATACAAAGGTTGCCGACAAAAAGGCCAGAAGTAGGGACAGTCGGTGAAGTCAAGCATGTTAGGAAATACACTTGCTCGTGGTTGGTAATTTTTCAATATTTCATATGATTGCCATCTGGAAATGGATAGTAGAATAAATGAGCGTGACTTGAGCAAACAATGAAACAAAAGAGCAGGTAAGGATGACAGGATACATTCTCTGGTTTCTGAACCGTTGCACCTTACAACTGGAATGCATCTGATATGTCCAACACACCATACACCTATGAAGAGATATGTAGAACAAAAGCAAGAAACTTACAGATCAGGCTTGCCTGCACCCTGCTCATATATATTCGGCCCCACAAGCTTAGAAGCACCCTCAACAAGGGCCTGTTTCATACTAGCAGGATTAAGGATGGATTTCCGCTTGTCTTCTGGTATAACACTAACAAGCAAGCATACTGCTCCAGCAACCACCGGGCTTGCAACACTTGTACCTGAAAGAGTCTTGCAGCCTGTGCTGGTCTTAGAACCCATTATATCACGACTGTATGCGACAACATCAGGTTTTACACGGCCATATCTGCAGAATTGAAGACACAAATTCTGAGGATGCTATTTCTAAAATGTGAAATGAAACGAGTGTAAGAGTAAAGTTGCTTAGCGCTGTCAAAAAATCCATCACCACAAAACAATGAACATGCATCACCTTTCCAACATCCAATTATTTGCTTCAGTTTTTTTTTTCAAGTATACAAGCTAGCTATGACTAATAATGTATAGCAGTTAGAGGTACAGAAAATAGTTTTCCTCGTCATATTAAAAAAAAACAGATGTTGGTTGTGAGGTCTTATGGGTTTCACCTCTAGCCTACCCCAAGTTGTTTGGGACTAAAGGCTTTGTTGTTGTTGTTGTTGTATTAAAAAAAAAACAGATATGTCGCACTAACATCCCAAGCAAGGAATTCACACAGAAGGTACAAAAATTGAAAATTTTCACACTAAAACCGAAAGAGGTGTAATTATAACAGCATAAATACAGTCATCAGATTAGAACTTGACATGAACTAATTTCCCTTGACCCCAAAGACGATATTATGTTTTAAGAGAAACTGCATCTTCCATCTTTCGTGTGCACTTTGGCCAAGTTTAGTAAGCAAAAATCTAGCAAAGACCTTTAACTCCATAACAGAGAGGAAAATATGAGATACGCATAACCTACACCTTCAATATAATTTCAGGATAGTACAGATATAGCAAGCTCACAACTATGCTACAGCTTCTATAGGCTTAGCACACTGTTCTAATGCATTCCTAACCAATATTGGCTTTTTCAGGAGACCGACAAAGCCCAGCAAAATTGCCTTCGGAGATATTAGAAAATTAGTGACATACCAAGAAGACAGTACACTATCAAGTTAAAAAATGTACCCATGGGGAAGTTCCCAGGTAGTCATGCCTCTAGAGGAAAATGAAGCTATGTGGTTATTGTAATCAATACCACCAACGCCAATGACATCGCTTTGGTCTGCTGGGTTATTTAATGTGCCATAGAGAGGACCATCATTTCCAATAGCTGATACCATAATAATGTTGTTTGCTGTGAGCTCCCAGACCTACAGAACAAATTTAGAAAGATTTCAAGACCCCGATAAAAAATTATTTAAGATCCCCAAAGTTTACTCATTAGCAGCAGAAAACATTTGTTAGCACTGGTAACTTGGACTGGTTCTTTTTTTACTCCAGTAAGCAGAGAAGTACGCAAAACTACACAATTAAGGGGAAATGCATTGAAACCAAAAATAAGAGAAGACAGCAAAAGTTGGTGTTGCTCAAGTCAATGACCGCGAACATTCATACAGGAGATTTGCCGACGAATATAAACCCATAGTTGGTTAAAACTCGATAGCTACGGAAGTACATGTGTTCCTAGTGAATTCCAATGCTACGAAATTACTACAAAATCCTTTGTTCAGAGCAAGTCCTTAATTTGGTCGATAAGTGGGCCTTCTTCCCATTATTGGCAGGACAATAAGCTCACCTATTTATCTACAACCCAAAAAAATATGATAATTAATTGACAAAGAAAGACAGGACTTCTGTAGCTATCAAGGATACTGCCAGTTACTAGTAGCCCATCACTAGTGAACTATGAGTTACTATCATTACTTAGTAGCTGCAAGAGGTGTCACATTTCAACGACATGCAGTAAAAAAACAAAAGTCAATGTAATACTAATAAGTGAGAAGGCAAACGAAAGAAATTGGAGTTTAGTGATCATAACCAAGTTCTACCTTTTCCACAAAGGGGAGATCCAGGTAATCAGGTCCGCCAATACTCAAATTCAATACATCCATACCAGTTGCCATCGCATAATTAAATGCATCCAAGAACCATGATGTGTAGGATATCTGCACTGCAAGCAAAAGGTAATTCTCAAAATCTTACCAGCACAAATTTTGGCATAATTATTTGTATTTGCTTCAAATAAATAGTAAAAATTGCTCGCATAATTTTCACAGATACTAGTAACATAGCATCTCAAGGTCTGGTGATTCTAAATTGTATTTTTATATTTTACATCTATAAAATGAAGACATGTTGAGAGCATTAAAACACTGTAAGACTCATGGTTTGTCTTTCCAAAAAGTTACAGTTCAGTTTCCTTAGTTTTGAGGACATTTGCAACTGCAAATACAAAGAAGATGGAAATTAATTATGATGGTGCAAAAAGCTGGTGGATGCACTTCATATATAGCAACCAAGTCCAGTACCTGAGCATCTGTGAACACTCGAAATGCATATATCTCAGTGTTTGGTGCAAATCCAGGACATTCTGGATCTTGACCGGCAATCACTCCAGCTACAAATGTTCCATGTCCAAGGTTGTCATTTAATGTGTCTTCATTTGTCCAATTTGTGCGCTCCTGCACAGTAATGCTATCTTAGAAAGACTTCACATTTGGGTGGGGAGGGAGTTTTATCTCATATGCAAGAAAATGGTGTAACTTTAATTTGTCCTGCACAGTTAATCAGGATAGCAAGCTCTAATTTCATTTTCCATGAGAGATAATACAAGCATAGCAGTTTCCCCAAGGCATTGCCACCATACTTTTGTGACGGGCAGACATGAATTAATGTTGCAACATCTCAGAAGAAGTACTTTAGTCAGGACAACAGTGTTAGGTAATAACAATAATAAGCTACGAAGCACCATACGGCCGGGTCTGGCGTACCCACGTCCAAGACGCGACAGATACGCTGGATACGTATACGGACGTGGGATGATGGGAGCGCAGCCCGAGCCCAATAGAAGCCCGGTGCAAATCCTAACAGCAGCTCTCTCCCTCTCTATTCCCACAACCACAGGAGGACCAAGGCAGACGATTGGATCTTTGCGACCGCACACGCACGCTGCCGCCTGGAATCGCATCGCCACCATGTGGATTCGCCTCGCTAACGCCTGGAGTCACCCATATCGCCGCCTCAAATATTCTTTGCCGCCGCCACCCGTCACCGGTAAGGTCCTTCCCAGTCCCCGCGTGCTTGCTGGGCAGCTGCTGGGTGCTGGCCGTGGGGTGCTCCGGCGCTGGGCTGCTGGGCTGATGATGTTGCTTGTATGCTGCTGACCTGCTGATGTTGCTGCTAGGGAGTGAAAAGAGGCACAGAGGCGACAAATGGGACAGTATTTTGATCTCATCTCATGCATTCAATTATTTTGTGTCTTTATTACATGACATTTTCTGAACGATCGATATAGTCGCTGTATCGCCGTATGCCAGTTTCTAGAGATTGCCGTATCCCATGTCACCATATCCGTACCGCTGTATCCATGTCGCCGTGTCGGTGCTTCTTAGTTAATAAGTGCATGTTAAGATATTGTGCGTGTTTTCAAGAGCAGAGACAAACTTCCACAAGAAAAATTGTTTGCCTAACTTCCTCCAGATTCATGTTTTTCTACCTCTTGTGCACATATACTGGACCAAAATCACCGGTGACAAAATTTACTCAATATCATACCTTAATATTGCGAAAATGTGGGTGATCTGCCCGAATACCAGTGTCAAAAATGGCCATTTTGACTTTCCTACCAGTGAAGCCTCTTTCCCATAGTTGTGCAGCTCCAAATAGAGATGTCACATGTGGTCTCTGTCAAAGGACACGTGTTATGGTACTAAAAAACATGACAACAAGCAGGCTGCATGAAAATTCACAAAATCCGAGGTGTCTAGATGATACAATCCACTGTTTAGAACGTCGCGCTCTGGCGTTGCAACTAAGTGCCATAGCATCATGCTAGTTGGGAGCCGTTCTAGCTTTAAGCATTAAGCAGAGCATAAACTGCACAGCACGTTCATTTTCAGTTCCAGTTTATATATAAAAGGCTAATGTTATGGAGTCTTTTTACAAAAGAAGAAAACAATAGGGTTAACATTCTGGACCAATTTTAGCAACTATAGAAGTACAAATCAAAAATTGAGTCCTATACAATGGTCTCCACAAGAAGTTGACATTAAGAACATAAATGATGTTGAGAATGGCCTTCAATTCCACTGAATGTGACTGGTCTAATCCTTTTCCGAGCTGGCGATCTTTATGTACTCCGGTCCGGTTGGAAGCTACTACTAATAATTATATCAAACAAATGATCATGCGTAGATGTTTCCACCATGAGCAGCACTGTGCCAAGAGAAATGTACCCGCATTTGAAGCTTCCGCCTCGGACCACCAGAAGAGGAACTAGCATTATTGCTGGGAACCGCGTCGTCGTCGCCGCCGCGTCCCTCCTCCTCGAACGACATGGCGGTGAACCGCTTGCCCCGCCGCTGCGGCCGATCCGCCGACAGGGCGGCCCGCGAGTGGCTGGCGTCGGGGTGCACGTCCCGGACGCGGGCGAGCGCGCGGACGGCCTCGAAGACGGCGTCCCGGTGCGCGTCGCGGATCTCGAGCACGGCGAAGTCGGTCGGGTGCGCGGCCGCGGGGTTCCGCCGCTCCACCCACCGCCACGGCCCGGCCTCGCGGGGGAGGCCGCCCTCCAGGTACTCCCGGTGGTCGTCGGCGGGGCGGTACTCGAGGAACCGCACGACGTACCTGCTGCTGGCTAGGGTTTCCTCCCCGCCCCGGGCCGGGGGGTCGGAGGAGGGGAGGAGGGCGCGGAGCGCGAGGAGGAGGAGCAGCGGGAGGAAGGCCGCGTACGCGGCCCTCCTCTTCTCGGCCGCCATCGCGGGCGGCGGCATCGGCGCGATTCGCCGGAGATCGGCGGCCCCGCGCGGTGGCTCGCCGGAAATGAGCGGTGGGTGGGTCGACAGGACAAGCAGAGAGCACGAGGCGCTGCGGGCGTTACGATGACGGGGCCGAACCGCACGGATGCCCAGCACACTGACCGGTGGGCGCACGCGCTGCGCTTCAAGTAGCTTTTTTTTTTTTTTGAGGCAAAGCAGTTTTTTTCTTGGAGTAAAGCGTCGCTCGGTGAGGTCATTCGGCTGCTGATCCAGTGATCCTTATCCAGGCCCACTGGAATCGGGGCCCAAGACCACGAGACCAGTGGAGAGGCGGCCCACGCTCGCTTCCTGGCTTGGCTTGCTCGCGAGGTGGTGTTACGTCGGTTGGCTCGCTGGTGGTGCGATTAGTCCCACCTCGCTCGCGGAGGGGGTGGCGGGGGGCGAGATGGGTATAAGAGGGGGCGTGGGCGGACGGGAGAAGGCATCTTTGCGCTTGGGGCAATGACGCAGCTAGTGAGGTTATACCGAGGCGCGTCAATTGCTGGTTGAAAACTATTTCCAAACCCCCTCTTTGGCCCTTATGGGCCACTGAGAATTTCTGGAAGGGCTCCCTCTCTTCGGAGAGGGGAAAGCCCTACAAAACTAATTCAAATTTTGGCCTGCTTTTGATCTGAGCCTATAGAACTAACTCAAAATTTGGTCTGCTTTTGAGCTCTTTGTTCTATTTTATTTCATTTCGTCCTGGCAAGCAACTCCTGCCACTTATTCAAATTTAACTTCAGATCTCTTTGTTTTGGTACCTTCAAAATATTTGCAACAAACTAACTTATGGATTCCAAAGAAACTAATGCAGTACTTGAAATTGTTCAGTTGGATAAGGAACTTTGAAGCCATAAATAGTACTGTAACATAAATTGCGATCATTCTCATCTAACATATCCAACATTTTAGAAAATTTGCTTCAGCTTCGATATTCATGCAACATCTGATATAAGAGTTTCTGACTTTATTATTTTCATTATATAATACATGAACAAGCTAATTCAGAACATGTGGACATTGCCAACTGACGTGTTAGAACATGTGGTACATCATCATATATGTTTGATTTTAGATGTCTACTGTGTAACCGTGACCAACCCCTACTCTATATCCTTCTCTATAAGGCCATGCTCCATGGCCATGCCACAGCAACGCAAATATGCAGTCGTTTTCCTTCGACGCGCCCAGGATGCTTGAACGAGCGATCTACTATAGCTCATCCTTGACATTGTCAGCGGCAGCTACTGTTTCGACGTCAGGAGTTTGGAGCTTCTCCTTAATTTCGACGTCCGAAATCTGCAGCTTCTCCTTGATGAATCTCGCCATGTCTTTCAGGCTTAATTTCTTTGAAAGTTTGATCTGCATTTCCAAAAGGAGAGCAACAATATATCACTAAGACATGGCGAAGGGTAACTTATGGCGTGTTTGAATTTTGTTTCAGCAGACGTACCGGGTTGGTCTTGTCTTCAGCAGGATAAAGCAAGAGTGTGGGGTAATTGTTCACCTGTAAGACACCATGGGGAAACTGTAAGCTAAAGTTATACCTTTGATGGGTCATTACGGGTTTATTAGATCAATTCATTCAGCAGAATGGAAAAAAAGTATGCTTCCAGGTTCCAGCATTCAAATGCAAAGGAACTAGAAACCTTCAGATCTCTTTTCACAAATTTAACTTTTAATAAACATCCTAGTTATCACCCATTCATTTATGACACTCATTAAGCTTTTCTTCCTTATAGCGGTTAGCCTATATGTACAGTCATAAGTGGCAGCAATTCCACCAGAACCTCATCTTCAACATATACGAAGTCATTTTTCTGCTTATTCTTTATTCACAGAGCTATCTTTGAAAGTCCATGCATGGCATCATTTGCAGTGAACAACAAACTCTGTTTTTTTTTGCGGGAAACAACAAACAAACTCCACATCAATATTTTACATCCGCAGTAAACAACAAACAAACTCACCCTCGTGTATGTCAATATTCATGTGTTATGCACACATTGTTATGGGCTTAGTTATAAATTTCATGGATGTAACTATGCACGGTCCAAAGCTTATAAATTCATAAAAACAGTTATTACTTTTTAGAGCAATCTAATTTAAAGTTTCACAAATTGTCTAAAAAAACACTTAGGGTGGTAATTCAACGGACATAATTCCAACAATAGTTAACTAAATCAGCAATCCAACAGATAACGTGAATGTATCGGAAGTAATCTCTTTCATATGATTTTCTTTTCTGAAGGCACTTAGATAGTAACTAATAGCACATAATCCCAATACTTCAATGGAAACTACTCCCGCTGTATCAAAATATAAGACTTTTTTATACACTAGCTTAGCCTACAAAAACATCTTATATTTTGCTACATATGTAGTATAATTTAATGGATGGCATGACTCTGGTACAAGGTTGAAAGTATTTGATCTCTATGTTGTGGGCATATGTGATGGCACAGCGAAAGGATCGAATTACCTGCAATTTTGGATGTTCATTCACCGAAGCATCAATACGTGCAAATTTAAGATTGTCCAAACCACTGAAATGCTTGGCCAACTTCTCAATGTTTTTACTGATGGCTTCACAGTCAACACACCAAGGTGCATGAGCCTATGGTTTTCAACGTAAAAAAGGTGTGAGATCTTGGATAGAAATAAAAATAGTTTAAAAATGACGAATCATGAGTATTAGAGTATACAAAATTACAGATAAATAACTTTGAGTAAGATCAAATACCTCGAGGAGGACATTCTGAGGGCTTTGCAGGACAGAAGAATCAAATGTACGTCCAACAACCTTTTCAACAAGTCCCTTCTGCAAAATGGTCGGTGGGGGTCAAAGGCTAAGTACACATGCCAGGAATACTAATTACAAAATCTTCACAGCATTCCCCATATGTTAACAGATGTTATTAAGAGCAAAGACTAAGTATGCATGTCAGGAGTAACAAGTCCATATGTTGCTCACATCTTAACATGAGTTGTATTTGAGTTAAGACTGCTTAAGGACTTCGAATCCTGATACATTAACTTGCAAAATTCAAAACTTGACAAAATTAAAGCTTACTTCTTGTGGTACAGGCTCTGAGCGGAAGTATGGAGGGAGTGTACCATCCAAAAGGCTTAAGGAGAACTCCTGTTATTCAGTGCATGGTCTAATTAATCAATTTGCCTCAAGTAACATACCATAAAATCAAATAAACAACGCATTACCTTTAGGTTCTTCGCGTTAATATCTGCCTCCAACAGATATTTAGTACCTTTGCTCGTATCAAATGCTGTAACCTGGTAAACTTTATAGTTTTAGCAACAGGCTATATCGTTAAACAATACGGAAACAACTCCCACCATAATGCACACATGTGCACACCAGCATCTACTGGCAAAAGATAATAATATGGAAACATCACTCCAGAATGAGATTCATAATACTATGAACGTACAGTAGGTTTATCTCCTTCAAGGCCATAAAGGGTCAGGAATGGTTTTGCAAGGTTTTCTTCAGCAGTGTCCACATATATAAACATTATCTGCAGTGCCAGCGAGAAAACTGTTTTAGTCATTTGCATGATATGACGACAATGAACAGAGCAGAGGGCAGCTATCTATTTATATCAAAACTGCACACCTTTGTCTTAAATCCTCTGGCCACCTCTTGAACAATAGATTCAAGATCTTCAAAATCATAAGCCTCTGCGAAGGTGAAGACCTAGAACAAATTTGCAGAAACTAAATCAAATTAACCATGTAAAAGACCAAGAGTACATATATAATTTCCTATGATCACTTTACAGTTATAAGGCTTATTACATAGTTTAATCCGCTAGGGAAGAATGTGATGTGTATCCAAAGTGCACTTGTGTTAATATTAAAGAAAGGCTGGGAGTACTAACCTGCAGCTTAATTGGGCTTGAATAGACTTTAGCTGAGTTTAAATCAGTGAATGCAGTAATTAGTGGGAACTTGTTAAGCTCCACAAACTGCAATATCTCCTTTTCTTCAAATGCTCCATCTGTAAAATGGCATTACATGAGTTACTGCACAACTGTCACACTTACAATAACTATATTTTACACCAAATGGGTAAGCATGAGCAACTGGCATTGAAGCTTAACCCAGCATTATCTTTCTTTTTGGTAACATCTTTCAATAATGAGTAAGGATTCCAATTCATAAGTTACTCATCAAATCATGGCATGCAAGGCCAGAATGCAAATAAGGAGAAAAAAATGGAACGTGTGCATATTAGATACTTACCAAACTTTTCAAACTTCTCTGGTTCGCTTTTCACAAGGCCCAGGAATTGTTCTTCAGATGCAATCCCTGGAAAAAGAATCTTGGCCACATTCCTGTCATTGGTTTCTACAAATTGGACTTCGTTTTCAGCGGTCGCTGCCTTCACAAATTCTTCATGGTCGGCTCCCTGTAAAAAAATGGATATGAATAAACAAAGTTCAACAAAATTGAGCAAATGCATAACGTCATTCTCAAGTTTTTATCCAGAGAGCAAAACATAACCTGCAAATTAAACATCTGCATCAAGCATTTCGCATACCTCGTAATTCTTGAATAAGCCAAGAGCAAATGTCTGGCCCTTCTTAAGAAGTTCCTCAGCTGAATCCTTGGACTCAATCCTAATGACTGGCGTGCCGGTCTTCTTTCTAACCCAAGTAACTATCGCGTCCCTGTCAAGAAGAAAGACAAAAGGCCTATTAGTCAATTCGTCGAGCAGATGAAAGGCAGCTGCCGTATCATGGGAAAAAAGAGGAGCAGCCAGCTCTCTCACTTGGTGTGGAGGCCGGTGTAGGCGTGCTCGGTGCCGTTGACGAAGAGGAGCACGGAGGGGAAGCCGTTGACCCCGACGGCGGAGGCGGCCTTGGGGAACCGCTCCCCGTCGAGCTTGGCGAAGGCGACGGCGCTCCCCATGGCGCGCAGCGCCGCGGCGGCCTCGGCGAAGCGCGGCATGAGCTTGGCGCTGCGCTCGCACCAGGGCGCGTAGCCGAGGAGCAGCAGCTCCGGGTGGTCCTGCACGGCGCGCGCCGCGTTGTCGTTGTCGAGCACCAGCACCATGGACTGCGTCCGCCGCACCGCCTCCGCGCCCCCGCCCCCGCCCGCGCCCGGCGGCGCCGCCGCGTCCTCCTCGTCGTCCACGGCCAGCAGCGCCTCCAGCACCTCCGAGTCGTCCACCTCGTCCAGATCGAGCTTCGCCGCCGCGGCCGACACCGCGAGCAGCGCGGCGAGGAGCGCCGCCGCCGCGAGGAGCCGCGTCGCCCTCATCGCGTCCTCCTCCGAGATCTAGGAGAGGGAATCCCGCGCGCACGACGCCGCCACGAGGAGAGGGAGATCGAACGCGTGTGAGAAATGGAAGGGGCCGCGGCGTGCTATTACTAGTGGTGCTAATGGCGACTGGCGAGCGAGCTCGAGTGTTCAAACGGCAATGACGAGCGCACGCCGCTGCGCCGCGGCGGTCACGGGCGAGGCTGGCGGGTGGGGCCGCGTCGACGGCGGGGCCGCTTGCCAGTGAGCGGAGAAGCGTCGGCCGCGTCGCGAGACGGGACGCGGGAGCACATGGGGTTGGGATCGCGACCGCGTGATTGGTGGTTAAGCTAAGCTAAGCCGGTGGAGCTGCATCTGCATGTGATCGGCGAAGGAAGGTCAGCTCTCCTTGGCTTCTCTAACGAGGTCAAAGGACTTTTTTTTGTCCGGATAAAAAATAATTTGAGGAGTTTTGCTGGATTCAAATTCAATAGAAATATCTCTTCGCATTTGCAATCCCTCGGCTAACTAGAAACAAAAAGTTATAATTCAATCGATTTGGAGGAAGGGAGGAGAGCGGTGCGGCCCCAAGCTCGAGCCGACGAGGGTGAACCAAGATATCGCCGGAGGAGGGGACGAAAGGGGTCGGTTGGTATGGTTGGGTTGGGGGGGAAGGGATCGAGTTTTTACTTCTTGAACCGGGCATAAACCCCTTTCCGTTACAAAGCATAATGGAAATACAATATGTCCAGATCGAGCAAGATATTACCGAAAAGCAAGAAAGGGGATAAGCGAGTTCAAATTACTATAAGTAAACCCGCTATACGTGCTCACAATCGACACACACAGCATGGGATGAGAACATGATTGCACAACAAAAACTAAAATATTGGAGATAAGATAAACCTCACGGTGTTTAGACTATAGCATAGCCAAAAGACAACATCAAACGTCAAGCACGCCAAGAGCCTTCAAGGAGAACCACATGCAGCATGAACAACTTCAATAGCATACGAAGAAGGGAGAACTATTACCCGTGTTTGGCCTCGGTGCCCTCCTGGATCGCTGCACAATTCCTCATCATGTGGGTAAGCAGCGTAGCTCCATACCTCAGCGAGTGAAAGTGCATTCTTTTGTAAATGGAATTTTGGCGTGATGAAGATATGGTTAGTAGAACGAATGACGATTGCTAAGATTTATATCATGTTGTTGGTTCCTTGGATAATTATTGTGGAGATGCCCCCCAAGAAAAGATCAAAGGCTTGGTTTTACGGAGACTCGTATGTTTTACTTTGAGACGTATGACAACCGCCAAGAGGGGGCAAGGTGGTAGAAAGACGGTGTGGGAACACCTAAAACTCATATACCAGCCTTACTATGCCTACCATCGAGAAAGTACCTTGCATCCATTGCACTTCATGTTCTCTGTGTGTGTCTAAGGGGTGTGTGCCCAAAAGTTGTTGGTCACCCCGTGCACACGGGATACCACGCAACCCTTTGGGTACCCCATGTGCATGGGGTCCTAGACACTTGTGCCCATGGGGTGGTGTTTTAGTCTTTGGACACTGATGGCTACTACGTAACTTTTTTTTCTTATAGACTATGTTGGGCCTTCAAGTGCAGAGTTTTGTAGGACAACAACAAATTTTCCCTCTCGCTGGAAAGCTGGATTTAACCATAGTAGGTACCTCTACGTCGCCCTCCGCGTTCCCCTCCGCGTCGCCCCCTCACATCCCCATATGCGCGTCGAGTCTAGGAGCCCGTCCATGGAGTGGTCCTTGTAGCTATGGTTGGTATGGAGGAAATAGTAATGGTTGCTTGATCTGTTTCATGCCTACATATATCATGCTCAATTCTTACCATGATCATCCCTCCTTATTTTTGTTGATTATCTTTGTTTATTTCTGTAAATCTCATGATTTATGTATGTATATAACAAGTGATTCTTAAGTAAATATGCATACCACTGTAGCTATTGTGGTGACACATTCATGCTCATAAAATCCAAAATGAAATAGTTTAATAGTCCACACGAACTAGGAGGGGGAAATGTCGTCGTTCCAATCAGGCCTTGGCTACGTTTGAGGTATCATTTTACTGTTGTTGCAGCAGAAGTGTCTATCCATCTACTGTTTAGGCAAGTGCTTTTATCATCGCAAGTGACCATAATACAGGGCTAGGCAGACACGATTATCAACAATTTTGCACTGCAATATAGCTCAAGACACACTTGGTTTTCAGCACTTCTCTAGTGTGATATTGCTGCTCAGGACTAAAGGGGTTCTCTTGTACAATTCTCACCATCTGTACAACATCTAATACTATCACATGTTGAAACTTTTGTGAATTGCCACGGCATATTATGTGTAGTTTTGGGATAGGAGTACCAAACTGAATCTGTGTACTTAAGCCATGATCATTCAGAAGTACTAGCACTCCTGTTTAACTGTGGCAAAAGAAATTGAACATGTTTTTTTTTATGATAACTGTGCTAAAACATCACATTCCATGATCTCTTTTTAGTATGGGTAGCAAGATATGCACGGACATTTTAGAAACAATGATAATTTTTTATGCGCAAAAGTACCATGAAGTCAGCATCATGGTATTCGCTCCGTCCGGAAAAACTTGTCCCAATCTTGTACTTCAAATGGATGTATCTAGCACTAACTTGATACTACATACATCCGTTTGAGGGACCAGCTTTTTCGGACGGAGGGAGTACTTACTAGTAGTAAGATAAATAGCTCCTCCCCATCTCCATGCTAATAAACAAATAGTATTGTTGCCCATCCGTTTCAGCTTTCATGTGCAAATTTTACTAGTATCCATGTAGTACTAGAAATTTTTGCACATCTAGCTTTAGACGAACATGCTTGTGAGCCCAAATCGGTGGGATAAATTATGAGGCAAAATGTATCTTCATGTACATGCTTTCCTTGTTATTATTTCAACTATAAACAAGCATGTTCATCTCTTTTTGTTTCATCAGGTTCTTAGACACCCAAAGAAGCAAGACTAAACAAGCTGGATGGATACACTTTGACCACTCAAAAGCCGGATGCTCATTGAGCTATTGCACAAGTACCCGTTATGGCGTTGTGCTGTGGCGGTTATGGCTGTTATGGATGTGTTCATGACCCGCTGTTCTTGTCATGATGTGTTATCAAAAATAATTACCCTATGTTTGATTCCTAATAATTATGTAATACTCATATTCTACTCTAGTTTAATTTGGTAGCAAGATGCCTACCAAACAAGTTCTGTAGCAAAATGTCTACCTAACAGAATGTTCAACTTATACCAAGTTTGTCTTACTATGTATGATTTGAACCAAGTACCTATTAAGTTCTCTAAGAATTTTTTTTATATGAGTTGTAAAAGTTGCAAAGTTTGGATTTTTACCATCTTAGTTTGTTATAACAAAAGTTGTCTATCAAACAAGTTTTTATGGAAGGGGATTGGAAACTTGGAGATGTGAGAGGAATTGAGAGGATTGGGTGGAAGGAAGGGATTCATCAAATCCCTTGAAATCCCCACCTCCCCAATCCACTTCTACCAAACAAAGCCTAAGGGATGAGGTTAAACTCTAGGACTTGGCGAGTGCTGGGATCCCTTTCAACTCGGGCTGCGTTTTCTGTATGTATGTTAGGTTTTTTTTCTTCTTTCCCCTTTGAGCCTTTTCCTTGGTTTGACGGCCGGCCTGCTCTCTGGGTCTCCCATGTACTACTTTGTTTTCCCCTCCTGATCAATGAATTTGGTAGACCACTACCAACATTCAAAAATACTTGAATTGGACTGTAGCCGGGAGTTACAACTTGATGCACCAGCAAGATCACCCATATTTGGCCTAATAAGGGCATCTCCAACGCCGACCCTCAAACCGCCTACATACGTCCGGACCGCGGAAGCCATCCAACGCGGCCTGTATCGGTCCGCGGGGTGGTCTAGACGTACTTTCTCCTGCAAACCGGAGAAAAATATGGGGAGATTTGTGGGCGTCCGAATAGCAACCACGTCCGCTTTTGACCACCCGCACCCACCCAAACCCCCCACTCCCTCGCGCGCACACGTTCCTGTCTGGCGCTAGCTGCCCGCATTCATGCCACTATAGAACGCGCCACTCCACATTGAAGACAGCTTAGGGCAGATGTGACCTCTCACTGCCTCCGCCACTGAAGCGACGCATCGGCCAAAGGTGCCGCCCGTGACGCGTCTCCGGTGTCCGCGCCTGTTCAATGCGAGAGACGCTTTACTGGATGGGACGAGATAGATATGTACAATGCCCATTTAATGCCACGTCTGTATGCCGCCATTAAGCAGGTTCGTTAGCTGAGAAACCCGCTTAGGCGCAGCGCATTGACGCACCCGGATACCTGGTCCACCGGAATCTGCTATTTAAAGGCGGCCACACTCGGCTAACTTCATGCCACAACACAAGGCGCTCCCCATCCTCCTCCCTTGCACTGCATCCACCATGAGTGTGAAGGAAATATGCCCTAGAGGCAATAATAAAGTTGTTATTTATATTTCCTTATATCATGATAAATTTTTATTATTCATGCTAGAATTGTATTAACCGGAAACTTAGTACATGTGTGAATACATAGACAATACATAGTGTCCCTAGTATGCCTTGATGACCCACAAGTGTAGGGGATCTATCGTAGTCCTTTCGATAAGTAAGAGTGTCGAACCCAACGAGGAGCAGAAGGAAATGATAAGTGGTTTTCAATAAGGTATTCTCTGCAAGCACTGAAATTATCGGTAACAGATAGTTTTGTGATAAGGTAATTCGTAACGGGTAACAAGTAATAAAAGTAAGTAAGGTGCAGCAAGGTGGCCCAATCCTTTTTGTAGCAAAGGACAAGCCTGGACAAACTCTTATATAGAGAAAAGGCGCTCCCGAGGTCACATGGGAATTATCGTCAAGCTAGTTTTCATCAAGCTCATATGATTCGCATTCGTTACTAATTTGGTGTCTGGGTGGACCGGTGCTTGGGTACTGCCCTTTCTTGGACAAGCATCCCACTTATGATTAACCCCTATTGCAAGCATCCACAACTACAAAAGAAGTATTAAGGTAAACCTAACCATAGCATGAAACATATGGATCCAAATCAGCCCCTTACGAAGCAACTCATAAACTAGGGTTTAAGCTTCTGTCACTCTAGCAACCCATCATCTACTTATTACTTCCCAATGCCTTCCTCTAGGCCCAAACAATGGTGAAGTGTCATGTAGTCGACGTTCACTTAACACAACTAGAGGAAAGACAACATACATCTCATCAAAATATTGAACGAATACCAAATTCACATGACTACTTATAGCAAGACTTCTCCCATGTCCCCAGGAACAAACGTAACTACTCACAAATCATATTCATGTTCATAACTAGAGAGGTATTAATATGCATATAGGATCTGAACATATGATCTTCCACCGAATAAACCAACTAGCATCAACTACAAGGAGTAATCAACACTACTAGCAACCCATAGGTACCAATCTGAGGTTTTGGGACAAAGATTGGATACAAGAGATGAACTAGGGTTTGAGAGGAGATGATGCTGGTGAAGATGTTGATGGAGATTGACCCCCTCCCGATGAGAGGATCGATGGTGATGATGATGGTGACGATTTCCCCCTCCCGGAGGGATGTTTCCCTGGCAGAACAGCTTCGCCAGAGCCCTAGATTGGTTCCGCCAAGGTTCCGCCTCGTGGCGGCGGTGCCTCGTCCCGAAAGCTTGCTTATGATTTTTTTCAGGGTAAAAGACTTCATATAGCAGAAGATGGGCACCGGAGGCCTGCCAGGGGGCCCACGAGGCAGGGGGGCGTGCCCAGGGGGTAGGGCGCGCCCCCCACCCTCATGGACGGTGGGTGGCCCCCCTCTGGTATTTTCTTTGCTCAATATTTTATTAATTCCAAAAATAACTTCCGTGGAGTTTGGGACTTTTGAGTTGTGCGAATAGGTCTCTAATATTTGCTCCTTTTCCGGCCTGAATTCCAGCTACCGGCATTCTCCCTCTTCGTGTAAACCTTGTAAAATAAGAGAGAAAAGGCATAAGTATTGTGACATAACGAGTAATAACAGCCCATAATGCAATAAATATCAATATCAAAGCATGATGCAAAATGGACGTATCAACTCCCCCAAGCTTAGACCTCGCTTGTCCTCAAGCGGAAGCCGATAACGAAAAATATGTCCACATGTTTAGAGATAGAATACGAACATGAGGGCATCATGATCATTCTTATAACAGCAACACACACACACACACACACACACACACACACACACACACACACACACACACACACACACACACACACACACATATATATATATATATATATATTGTCATATGATTTCTTATGCTCAAGTAATAATCTATCCACAATGTCAAATATGAATCAGAAACTTCATCGAGGACTAACAAACTATGCTCTCGGTCATTGGAGCAGTTGCAATTTATCATAACATTGGAAATAGTCAATATAAGAGCTTTTCAGCAAGTCCACATACTCAACTATCATTTAGTCTTTCACAATTGCTAACACTCACGCAATACTTATGGGTATGAAGTTTTAATCGGACACAGAGAAAGATAGGGGCTTATAGTGTTGCCTCCCAACCTTTTACCTCAAGGGTAATGTCAACAATAATAGTTCATGCTAATTTACATCCAATTGGATATATATATCAGGATCTTTCCAACACAAGGTGCTTGCCAAAGGATAAAATGTAAAAAGGAAAGGTGAAGATCACCATGACTCTAGTAAAAGGTATAAGACAAAAGTAAATTATAGGCCTTCGCAGAGGAAAGCAGAGGTTGTCATGTGCTTTTATGGTTGAATGCACGAAATCTTAATGCAAAAGAACGTCATTTTATATCGCCACTTGTGATATGGACCTTTTATTATGCAGTCTGTTGCTTTTATTGCTTCCACATCACAAGATCGTATAAAGCTTATTTTCTCCTCACTAATAAATCATACATATTTAGAGAGAAATTTTTATTGCATGCAACATGACAACTTACTTGAAGGATCTTACTCAATCCATACGTAGATATGGTGGACTCTCATGGCAAAACAAGGTTTAAGGATATTTTGGAAGCACAAGTAGTATCTCTACTTGGTGCAAAGAATTTGGCTAGCATGAGGGGGAAAGGCAAGCTCAACATGTTGGAGGATCCATGACACTATACTTTATTTTGGATATAAGAAAACATAACCCATTATGTTGTCTTCCTTGTCCAACATCAACTCTTTAGCATGTCATATTTTAATGAGTGCTCACAATCATAAAAGATGTCCAAGATAGTATATTTATATGTGAGAACCTATCTTTCTTTATTACTTCCTATTAATTGCAACGATGACCAAAACTATGTTTGCCAACTCTCAACAACTTTTATTCATCATACTCTTAATATGTGAAGTCATTACTCTCCATAAGATCCATATGATCTCTTTTATTTCTTTTTGTTCTTTCTTTTTCTTTTATTCCCTCAAGATCATAGCAAGATAGCAAAGCCCTTGACTCAAGACTAATCTTTATCATATATAGCTCACGGACTCGATTACATAGAGGAATCATAAAACAAAACTCAAAACTAAATCATACCAAAACTTTATTATACTAGATCAAGATATTACCAAAAGGATCAAAATAAGAAAAACGGTAAAGATAGGAGTGTGATGGTGATACGATATCGGGGCACCTCCCCAAGCTTGGCAGTTGCCAACGGGAGTGCCCATACCCATGTGATGATGTCTCTTTCTTCGGAAGTGATGATGTGATATTCTTGGCGATGATGCCCCTCAGGATATGGTTCTCCTCCTCAAGCTTAATAACTTGCCGCTTGAGGTCCATTATTTCCTTACAGAGCTTACCAGTGACGGCTAAAGCACCTTTCACCCATGGATGTTGCATAGCTGCGGGGGAACAAGTGACACTCTTTTTCATATTTTCATAAGAAAGAAATCTGACATTGGAAGGGATGACCGAGTTTGGAATAGTTGATCTCTATAGTTCCCCCATCCCCCATCGTGAATCCGGCTTGGAAACGAGAAGTAACTTCTTGATCCTCCTCCATGGCATCTATCCTTTTCAAGTCGGCCTCCATCTCCTCCTCCGTTGATGGCCCAAAGTGATAGGCATCGCTGTTTGCTCCTGGACCCGGTGTCGGATGAGACACCCGACTCTCCCCAACTGACTCTTGAGAAGACCTCTTGCTCTAAATCTGCTGCAGAAATAGCTCGAAACAAAAACAGAGGATATTTGCGTGATACGGTGGTCAAAATCTTCAGGAGATTATATAATGAATTTTTACCAACCAAAAGAAGTATTGTGCAAGAAAACGGAGTCCGGAGAGCACACGAGGTGCCCACGAGGCAGGGGGCGCACCCAGGGGGGTAGGGCGCGCCCTCCACCCTCGTGGATGCCTTGTGCCCTCTTCGGACTACTTCTTATTTTCTTAAATATTACAAAAGGAGAAAAATTTGCCATTAGAACTGTTTTGGAGTCGGTTTACTTACCGTACCATATACCTATTCCTTTTCGGAGTCTGGAACGTCCTGGAAAGTGTCCCTTATGTATTCCTCCGGGGTCACAGTTTCAATCACATTGGTTTCAATATTTATGGGATTACCTGAGATATAATGTTTGATTCTTTGACCGTTCACCACCTTCCGATTTGTGCCTTCTAAGTTGTTGATTTTTATGGCACCGGAACGATAGACCTCCTTGATAACGTAAGGACCTTCCCATTTAGAGGGGAGTTTTCCTACAAGAAATCTTAAACGAGAGTTTAAAAGCAACACATAATCACCTACATTAAACTCACGCTTTTGTATCCTTTTGTCATGCCATCTTTTAACTTTTTCTTTAAACAGTTTGACATTCGCATAGGCTTGAGTTCTCCATTCATCAAGTGAGCTAATGTCAAATAACCTCTTCTCACCGGCAAGTTTGAAATCATAATTGAGCTTTTTAATGGCCCAATATTCCTTATGTTCTAGTTCGAGAGGTAAGTGACACTCTTTTCCATAAACCATTTTATATGGAGACATACCCATAGGATTTTTATATGCAGTTCTATAAGCCCATAATGCATCATCAAGTTTCTTGGACCAATTCTTTCTAGATCTATTAACTGTCTTTTGCAAAATCAATTCAAGCTCTCATTACTCAGTTCTACTTGGCCACTAGACTGTGGGTGATATGGAGATGCAATTCTATGATTAACATCATACTTAGCAAGCATTTTACGAAAAGCACCATGAATAAAATGTGAACCACCATCAGTCATTAGGTATCTAGGGACTCCAAACCTCGGAAAAATAACTTCTTTAAGCATCTTAATAGAGGTGTTATGATCATCACTACTAGTTGGAATAGCTTCTACCCACTTAGTAACGTAATCAACAACAACTAAAATATGTGTATACCCATTAGAGGAAGGAAACGGTCCCATATAGTCAAAGCCCCAAACATAAAATGGTTCAGTAACAAGAGAATAATTCATAGGCATTTCTTGACGTCTACTAATATTACCAATTCTTTGACATTCATCGCAAGACAAGACAAACTTACGGGCATCCTTGAAGAGAGTAGGCCAATAAAAAACGGATTGCAATACCTTATGCGCACTTCTATCTCCAGCGTGGTGTCCTCCATAAGCCTCGGAGTGACACTTGCCTAAGATCTGTTCCTGTTCATGCTCAGGTACACAATGTCTAATAACACCATCTACTCCTTCTTTATAAAGGTGTGGGTCATCCCAGAAGTAATGTCTTAAATCATAGAAAAACTTTTTTCTTTTGCTGGTACGTGAAACTAGGTGGTATAAATTTAGCAACAATGTAATTAGCATAATCAGCATACCATGGAGTAGTACGAGAAGCATTTATGACAGCTAATTGTTCGTCAGGAAAGCTATCATCAATAGGTAGTGGGTCATCAAGAACATTCTCTAACCTAGACAAGTTGTCTGCAACGGGGTTCTCAGCTCCCTTTCTATCAATAATATGCAAATCAAATTCTTGCAGTAGGAGAACCCATCTAATAAGTCTAGGTTTAGCATATTTCTTTTCCATAAGATATTTAATAGCAGCATGATCAGTGTGAAGAGTTATTTTAGAGTCAACAATATAAGGTCTAAACTTATCACAAGCAAATACAACTGCTAAAAATTCTTTTTCAGTGGTAGCATAATTTCTCTGGGCACTGTCTAGAGTTTTACTAGCATATTGAATAACATTTAGTTTCTTATCAACTCTTTGTCCTAGAACAGCACATACGGCATAATCACTAGCATCGCACATAATTTCAAAGGGTAAATTCCAATCAGGTGGCTGAACAATAGGTGTAGAAATCAAAGCTTCTTAAGTATTTCAAATGCTTCTACACAATCATCATCGAAGACAAAAGAATATCTTTTTGTAAGAGATTTGCCAGAGGCCTAGAAATTTTAGAGAAGTCCTTAATAAACCTCCTATAAAAACCGGCATGACCAAGGAAACTTCTTATACCTTTAATGTCCTTGGGACATGGCATCTTTTCAATAGCGTCAACTTTAGCTTTATCAACCTCAATACCTCTTTCAGAAATTTTATGCCCCAAGACAATACCTTCACTAACCATAAAGTGGCACTTCTCCCAATTCAAGACAAGATTAGTTTCTTCACATCTCTGCAAAACTCGACCAAGGTTGCTCAAGCAATCATCAAAAGAAAATCCATAAATGGAGAAATCATCCATGAAAACCTCAATAATCTTTTCACAAAAGTCAGAGAATATAGCCATCATGCATCTTTGAAAGGTAGCAGGTACATTACATAAACCAAAAGGCATACGTCTATAAGCAAAAGTACTGAAAGGGCAAGTAAAAGTGGTCTTTTCTTGATCCTCTTTTGACACAGGTATTTGAGAGAAACCAGAGTTACCATCTAGAAAGCAAAAATGTGTATGTTTGGATAATCTTTCTATCATTTGATCAATAAAAGGCAAAGGGTAATGATCTTTTCTAGTATATTTATTTAATTTGCGGAAATCAGTTACCATCCTATAACCTGTAACAATTCTTTGTGGGATCAATTCATCTTTATCATTAGGAACAATAGTAATACCTCCATTCTTAGGGACACAATGGACATGACTTACCCACTAACTATCAGCAATGGGATAAATTATACCTGCCTCAGAAGCTTCAGTATTTCTTTTCTTACCACTCTTTTCATCTTAGGATTTAACCGTCGTTGGTGATCAACAACCGGTTTAGCGTCTGAAAGTGCAACTATTCCTGGGTGGTTTTGGTAATTCCTAACAACATATAGCTCATTGAGCTAATGCTATTTCAAGATAAATATTTCAGGAAAGCTCAATGATTGGCATGGCATGGATGAGAAAAGTGGACCCCTCAAAATACTAAGGACAAAAGGATTGGCTCAAGCTCAAAGCACAAGACTCTACATTTTCCATTTTAGTGATCCAAGATCATATTGAGTCTATAGGAAAAGCCAATACTATCAAGGAGGGATGAGGTGTTGCTTAATGAGGTTCTTGCTCAAAATGCTTAGTGAGATGCTCCAAAGCACTCAATTATGTTCTCACATCCACATACGACATAAACCAAAAGTCAAACTCGGCCCCATCGATTCTTTCTATCCGGCGCCACCAAGTTCAGATGTCATAGCCACTGCCACAAACACTAGTCTTTTCGGTCTCACCGATAGGGATCTCGGTCTCACCGAGATGGGATTGTAATCTCTCTGCTTCCCTTCATAACGTTTCGATCCAACCGAGATGAGTGATCGGTCCCACCGAGATTGCAATGTAAACTCTCTGTTTCCCTTTCGTAACATTTTGGTCTAACCGAGATGAGCGAATCGGTCCCACCGAGTTTGCCTGACCAACTCTCTGGTTAGCTTATTACCAAAATCGGTCACACCGAGTTTGTGATCGGTCTCACCGAGATTACGTTATTCCCTAACCCTAACCACATCGGTCCCACCAAAAATCCTAACGGTCACATTATTTGCTAAATCGGTTCGACCGAGTTTCACGATTCGGTCCCACCGAGATTGGTAAGTTGTGTGTAACGGTTAGATTTTGTGTGGAGGCTATATATATACCCCTCCACCCACTCTTCATTCGTGGAGAGAGCCATCAGAACATTCCTACACTTCCAACTTACATTTTCTGAAAGAGAACCACCTACACTTGTGTTGAGGTCAAGATATTCCATTCCTACCATATGAATCTTGTTCTCTAGCCTTCCCCAAGTTGCTTTCCACTCAAATCTTCTTTCCACCAAATCCAAATCCCGTGAGAGAGAGTTGAGTGTTGGGGAGACTATCATTTGAAGCACAAGAGCAAGGAGTTCATCATCAACACACCATTTGTTACTTCTTGGAGAGTGGTGTCTCCTAGATTGGCTAGGTGTCACTTGGGAGCCTCCAACAAGATTGTGGAGTTGAACCAAGGAGTTTGTAAGGGCAAGGAGATCGCCTACTTCGTGAAGATCTACCCTAGTGAGGCAAGTCCTTCGTGGGCGACGGCCATGGTGGGATAGACAAGGTTGCTTCTTCGTGGACCCTTTGTGGGTGGAGCCGTCCGTGTACTGACGCAGCCTTTACCCTTCATGGGTTGAAGTCTCCATCAACGTGGATGTACGATAGCACCACCTATCAGAACCACGGCTCAAAAATCTCTGTGTCTCCAATTGCGTTTGCCTCCTCAAATTCCTCCCATTTACCTTCATATGCAATTGTTTTACATTCCGCTGCTATACTCTTTGAATTGCATGTGTAGGTTGATTACTTGACTTGTACTAGTTGCTAAAATCTGCCAAGAATTAAAATTGGGAAAAGGATAGATTTTTATTTGGTCAAGTAGTCTAATCACCCCCTCTAGACATTCTTTCGATCCTAAAAGTGGTATCAGAGCTTTGGTCTCCATTTGCGTTGATTTCCATAGCTTTTGGTAGTCATAGCCTTGGTTTCACAACCTAGGAGAGTATGGCGTCTAGCGAGGGATATTACCACCGTAGAGGTCCTTACTTTGATGGTACTAATTTTGCTAGTTGGAAGCATAAGATGAAAATGCATATTCTTGGACATAACCTCGCTGTTTGGGCTATTGTGTGTATTGGCTTGCAAGGTGAATTCTTTGATGGGAGAGAACCGAACCATGAAGCTACCACAGAAGAGTTGAAGATACTGCAATACAACGCTCAAGCTTGTGATATCCTCTTCAACGGATTGTGCCCCGAAGAATTCAACAAAATCAGCCGTATTGAGAATGCAAAGGAAATTTGGGATACTTTGATTGACATGCACGAAGGTACCGACTCCGTCAAGGAATCCAAATTGGATGTGCTTCAAAGTCAACTTGACAAGTTCAAAATGAAGGATGGTGAAGGCGTCGCTGAAATGTACTCTAGGCTTGCTCTCATCACAAATGAGATTGCTGGCTTAGGAAGTGAAGAGATGACCGACAAATTCATCATCAAGAAGATCCTAAGAGCCTTGGATGGAAAATATGACACTATGTGCACATTGATCCAAGTGATGCCCAATTACAAGAATCTCAAGCCAACGGAAGTTATTGGAAGAATTGTTGCTCATGAGATGTCATTCAAGGATAAGGAAGAGCTCCACAACAAGTCAAGTGGTGCTTACAAAGCCTCATGTGAAGCTCCCACATCATCAAGTGAGAAACAAGCCTTCAATGAAGAATTGAGCCTAATGGTGAAGAACTTCAACAAGTTCTACAAGAGTAGAAGCAAGGAAAGAAGTTCCAAGTCAAGGTCCTACAATGACAAAAGATCTTCTAGTGGTGAGCGTAATTGCTACAATTGTGGAAAACCCGGACACTATTCCAATGAGTGTACGACTCCCTACAAAAGAAGAGAAGAATCTCCAAAGAGAAGAAGTAGAAGAGAAGAATCACCACCAAGAGAGAGGAGGAGTAGAGATGATCGTTATGAACGAAGAACGTCCCGGAGAAGCAAGGATTCAGAAAGGAAGGACAAATCATCAAAGAGCTACACAAAACGAAGACATCAAGCTCATGTTGGTGAATGGGTATCCGACTCCGACTCCGACCATCACTCTGAGAGAAGCTATCACTCCGACTCAGAACATACTCAAGATGAAGGTGTTGCCGGTCTAGCACTTGTGTAAACCAACTCCTACGACATATTTGACTCACCAAATGAAGGACTTGGAAGATTCTTCATGGCTAAAGGCCCAAAGGTATTACACCCCGAGTATGTTGATTTTAATAGTGATGAAGATGACTTGCTAGGTGATGATGATTTACTTATTGACAACTTTAGTGATGAATACTATGATGAAACGTCAAATAATCATGCTAATCAAGATGAAACGAATGACAATGATAAGGAGAAGATTGAGCTCCTAACTAAAGAACTAAACACTCTTAAGTTAGCTCATGAAACTATCTTAGGAGATCATCGAGAACTTTTAAGGACTCATGAGAAGTTACGCTTTGAAAAGATCAACCTAGAGCAAGAACATGAGTTTTTAAAGGCTATCAATGATGATCTTTGCAAGAAAAGTTCTTCTTACATTGCCAAGCATTTACTCTTATCTACTTACATGCCTCAAGTCAAGTCTACTAACAAGAACAAGAAAGATTCTTCCTCTAGTAGTAACAATAATCATGCTAAATCCAATATTGTTGCTTCTAGCAGTTCTCTTGATTCCACTAATGATTCTCTTAGCCAAGTTACACTTGAGCAAGAAAATAGCTTATTGAGGGAATTATAGAGAAAGGTGTTTACAAGAGCCTTGCCGGGAGTAAGCAATTCGAGGAAATTGTACGCAAGCAAGGAAGGCACCGGAAGAACCAAGCTGTTGGTTTTGAACGAAAGTTCAATGCCAATGGAGTTGAGTGGGAAGAAGATCAATACCCCAAGACAAAGTTTGTTCCTCAACAAGTGAAGTATGATCCTACTTCTTTCAAAGGGACACAAGCTCAAGATGATCTTCCACCACAAGACCACAAGCAGAAAGGCAAGGACAAGCTTCAAGAGGAGATTGATGCATTTGAAGAAGCTCCTAAGGCCTTGGTCAAGTGGGTTCCCAAGACTACATCAAGTTCTACTTCATAAAGTATGACTACAACCCCAAGGATTCCCATCAAGATGGTGTGGATCCCGAAGAAGAAGAACTAGAGAGTTCTTGAGGGTGAATCCGCCAACATTCTTCACTCTTATCATTTTGGCGAGGACAAGTGCAACCAACTTCCACATCTTGCACTAGTTCATGGAGTCACAAACCCTCTTGTTGGTAAGACAAGGGACAAGGTAACCTAATGCTTTCATAGACATCATCTCGTGTGTGTGCATCACTCTATGTCTATGGATATCCTTGTTTGTTCCTTGTGGGACTAACCCGTGTAGGTATTGAAAGTGCAACTCACTCCAAAGGATTGCTCCAAATGATCTACATAAACATAGAGCATCCACATCTTCAACACCTACATGGATTCATCATCGACAAAACCCAAGGTTAGTTCATCCCTCTTAGGGGGATCTCACATCTAGGGGGAGATTTACTCTAAGAATTGAGCTAAAGCAACTCTAATGGTGTGAACATAACAATGCTTGATGTAAAAGTGGTAACCCCACTTGTGCTTAAACGATGAGTATGACCTATGATCAAATGTTCTCATTTGACTCCTAAGTCAATATACTCATATATAGATGACCTAGTCATCGCCAATTGCTTGATAGATGCTAGAATTGTGTGTGCATGCTTTCTCACATATTTCATTTGCCATTTTATTGTGTGATCATGTTGATTGCATATTTTACTCATTCGAGGACATCCACTTGTTGTTTTGATTGTTTGGTTTTTTTCTTTTGCCAAGTGGATGGACAAGAATGCCTAAGAACCTTCTCTAGCTATCTATGCTATTCCTGTCTCAAACTCTATTCATGCTATATCACAAAGTTTGATCAAGTCAGATTCAAACCACTCTGTGTGAGGGGCACTCGGAGTTTGCGATTTGTCATAGACTTAAACTTCCAAAACCTCTTGTGCGTTTCGGTCTGACCGATCCATCCATTTTGCTCATACCGAGATCACTAAGTTGATCTAGGTTTTCAATCTCGGTGCAACCGATTTGAACTTTTCGGTCACACCGAGTTGCGGCAACTGCTTGCAGTTTTGCATCTCGGTGCCACCGAGTTGTTCCACTCGGTCACACCGACAGGGTCAGGCTATATATACTCACGGGTCAAATTTTTGGAAATTCTTCCGAAACTCTTTGCCCGCGCACAACTTGCTCTGCCACATCTCCGGATCATCTTCCTCGTCGCTAGCGACCCCCAGCCGCTGGTCTCCGCCGCCGTCAACGAGAATCGTCTCCGCCGTTGCCGCCGTAGCAAGTCCATCGCCGCATTAGGGTATGGATTTGAACTTTGTGCTATTCTAAACTCCGATTCTAGCACATTGCATTGCCACGAATCTTGCCACATTTGAAATCTTCCTATACAGCGAAAATACTCCATAGATTAATCTTGGATTGAAAATTTAGGGTTAGGTTTCCGTCGAATTCATCTCGGACCGACCGAGTTGTAGAAATCGGTCTCACCGATTTGGCTTAGGCCATTGCACATGTAATTCTCGGTCCGACCGAGAATTGCAAATCGATGTGACCAAGATCGATTCTCTATGAAACCCTAGCAGTCTCGGTGCCACAGAACTGTGACTCGGTCCACCGAGTTCACTAGTTTAGGTTCCAAAAGCTGCTTCGGTATCACCGAATTTACAAATTGGTAGCTCCGAAATGCTTTCTGTGGAAAATTAAAACTAAGTTTTTGACTCAATGTTTTTGCAAAAATATCTGTGCTTTGTGATGCTCATCTACTCTACCTCATCTACATCTATTCACAGGGTCTGCTATCAGTATTTGCATCATGTCAGATCAGAGTCACAGTCAGAACAGGTCAGAGGAGCAAGTTCAGATGAGTGAGGGCACTAGTCCCTCTAGTACCTCAGATGAGGGTAGCAGGAGCACACCTAGTAACTTGCCCAAGGCAGCTACTAGGACAAGGAAGAAGAGAACCTCAGAATCTGAAGATGAGGACTATGTGGTCGTTGATGATGAGGCAACATCTAAGAAGAAGGTGCTGAAGAAGGAATATGGCACAACTGCTGCCATTAAGCCTGGTATGAAGACCAAAGCACCTGCAAGGAGAGTTCCCATGTCTAAAGCCAGAGCCTCTACTCAAGTAACTGTGGAATCTGAACCCAAAGAGGCTGCTCCAGAAGGGAAGAAAAGGAAAGAAAGGGTCAAGAAGACCATTGCCAGAGTTGTTGGAAAGCCCTCAATGATGGAAGAAGAGGAAGAGGTTGTTGCACCAGCACCTAAAGCTCAAAAGCTAATGGGAGATGCTATAAGATCAGGGGCTGCTCCATCTAAGCCCAAAGATGCTCCCAAAGCTGCTGCTCCTAAGCCCAAGTCTGCACCTAAGAGGAACACTAGGAGCATTCCAGTTGAAGAAAAGAACAAGGCCCCAGTGCCTGAAGCTGCCAATGTTGAAGAAGATGATGATTCACTTGTACTGAGAAAGTTGAAGCCTAAGATCCTTGATCATAATGATGCTCATCCAGTAGCAGAGGACATGAAGCTCAGGAAGGATGCAGGTCTGAGACTGTGGAGACAGACTAATCCCTATGCTGTCAGAAGAAGAGCTGTTGTGGACTGCAGGTTCCACACTAAGGAACAACATGATTTTTATGAGACAGTATTGCTTGACAAGAAGCCCATAGTATGTGACATGAGATGGGTCGACTGGGAGTACATCAAGAAGAATGAAGAGCATTATCCAGGAGTGTATGACAGTTTCAATGCTTGTGGAGTAGATGACTTTGTTGGTCAGAAGCTCACCAAATGGAATGATGAGCTCATCATGCAGTTTTACTCCACAACTCACTTTTACACAGATGGGAAAATTGTATGGATGTCTGAGGGTACAAGGTACCAATCCACAGTTGAGGAATGGTCTGAATTGATAAATGCTCCAAAAGAGAATGAGGATGACGTGGATGTCTATGCCACAAAGAAGAAAGACCACAACTCTATGGCTCAAATGTACAGAGAGATCCCAAATGCTGCTCTAGGGACACATAAGCTTGGATCTGTACATTACCTGTTGTCAGGATTGCCTACTATCAACTAGATCTTAAGGCACACTCTGTTGCCCAAGTCAGAAGATCACAAGATGATCAGAGGCCATGCAATCAACTTGCTGCATATATTTGATGTGCCTCAGAAATTCAAAGTCATGAGTCTGATTTTGGAAACAATCAAAAGGATTGCTGCTGATCAGAAAAGATCTTGTGGATATGCCCCACACATTCAGGAGCTCATAAACTCCAAGATGGGCACTGTCACATATCTATTGGACAAAGAGCACTTGCCCATCTACCCTGATTTTGAGGACAACACCATTGTGATGGATGAGAATGAACCATCATCTGTGCAAGCACAAGAGAAGAAAGAGAAAGTAAGGACTGAGAAAGCTGCCAGGATGCCAACTGCTGAAGAGGCATCTCAGTATTTCCTGAAGAGCAAGCAAGATCATCTTGGCTACTTGATTGCCTCCACCTTGAGGATTGAGAAGGGCTTGGCCACTCTGACTCAAAACCAGGAGAGCTTGGAGAGAATCATAGAGCATAAGTTCTATGATCTTGATGTGAAGGTCACTGAGATCCAATTAGTTGTTGAGTAACTACAGGAGGAACTGGAGGAGAAGAAGGGCAAGTCTACTGCAGATGCATTTGCTAGAGTGCCCAGAGGACAGAGATCTGCTGCAGTACCTATTCCAGACACCAGAGCTACATCATCTGCACAAGCAAAAACTTCAGTGCCACCAGCTCCAGCAGCCACTCCACCAGCTCCAGCTTCATCGACTGATGCTTTCGTCCTTGGAGTCATCTCTACACCACCACCTGAAGATCAAGCCTGAGAGTCATTTAGCACTATGCATTTTCTATGAACTTTTTGGTAACTTGTTGCCAAAGGGGGAGAAAAATGTATAGATCATAGGCTTCGAGAGAGAGTTGCTTTTGTTCTCTCTTGTTTTTGGTGGTTGAACTTGTTTGCTTGATACATTATGCCTTTTGTGAGATACTTTGATGATCATGTGTTTGATCATATGCTATGCTACATTAATGCTTGTTGGATGATATTATTTTCATATTCTCATATGATCATTCACTTTGCTTGGTGATGAGTGCATGTGTTTAATTGTTATCATTTTGAGCGCTCCACCAAGATGTATGTGACATGGAAGAGTAACCCATGATCCTAACTCATTGTGCATTTGCAGTCCAAAGAAAATCTTAAATAATGCACAAATTTAGGGGGAGCTCTTACTTTTCACATACTTCTCAAAGCGACAATGTTTTTCAATCTTATTATCATTTGTCGAAGCTTTTATCTATATGTTGTCATCAATTACCAAAAACGGGGAGATTGAAAGTGCAACTATCCCTGGGTGGTTTTGGTAATTCCTAACAACATATAGCTCATTGAGCTAATGCTATTTCAAGATAAATATTTCAGGAAAGCTCAATGATTGGCACGGCATGGATGAGAAAAGTGGACCCCTCAAAATATTAAGGACAAAAGGATTGGCTCAAGCTCAAAGCACAAGACTATACATTTTCCATTTTAGTGATCCAAGATCATATTGAGTCTATAGGAAAAGCCAATACTATCAAGGAGGGATGAGGTGTTGCTTAATGAGGTTCTTGCTCAAAATGCTTAGTGAGATGCTCCAAAGCCCTCAACTACTTTCTCACATCCACATATGACCTAAACCAAAAGTCAAACTTGGCCCCACTGATTCTTTCTATCCGGTGCCACCGAGTTCAGATGTCATAGCCACTGCCACAAACCCTAGTCTTTTCGGTCTCACCGATAGGGATCTCAGTCTCACCGAGATGGGATTGTAATCTCTCTGTTTCCCTTCATAACGTCTCGGTCCAACCGAGATGAGCGATCGGCCCCACCGAGATTGCAATGTAAACTCTCTATTTCCCTTTCGTAACGTTTCGGTCTAACCGAGATGAGCGAATCAGTCCCACCGAGTTTGCCTGACCAACTCTCTGGTTAGCTTATTACCAAAATCGGCCACACCGAGTTTGTGTAATCGGTCTCACCGAGATTACGTTATGCCCTAACCCTAACCACATCGGTCCCACCGAGTTGACATGTAGGTCCCACCGAAAATCCTAACGGTCACATTATTTGCTAAATCGGTCCGACCGAGTTTCATGATTCGGTCCCACCGAGATTGGTAAGTTGTGTGTAACGGTTAGATTTTGTGTGGAGGCTATGTATACCCCTCCACCCACTCTTCATTCGTGGAGAGAGCCATCAGAACATGCCTACACTTCCAACTTACATTTTCTGAAAGAGAACCACCTACACTTGTGTTGAGGTCAAGATATTCCATTCCTACCATATGAATCTTGATCTATAGCCTTCCCCAAGTTGCTTTCCACTCAAATCTTCTTTCCACCAAATCCAAATCCTGTGAGAGAGAGTTGAGTGTTGGGGAGACTATCATTTGAAGCACAAGAGCAAGGAGTTCATCATCAACACACCATTTGTTACTTCTTGAAGAGTGGTGTCTCCTGGATTGGCTAGGTGTCACTTGGGAGCCTCCGACAAGATTGTCGAGTTGAACCAAGGAGTTTGTAAGGGCAAGGAGATCGCCTACTTCGTGAAGATCTACCCTAGTGAGGCAAGTCCTTCGTGGGTGACGACCATGGTGGGATAGACAAGGTTGCTTCTGAAAATATGCCCTAGAGGCAATAATAAAGTTATTATTTATTTCCTCATATCATGATAAATGTTTATTATTCATGCTAGAATTGTATTGACCGGAAACATGATACATGTGTGAATACATAGACAAACATATAGTCACTAGTATGCCTCTACTTGACTAGCTCATTAATCAAAGATGGTTATGTTTCCTAACCATAGACATGTGTTGTTATTTGATTAATGGGATCACATCATTAGGAGAATGATGTGATTGACATGACCCATTCCGTTAGCCTAGCACTTGATCGTTTAGTATATTGCTATTGCTTTCTTCATGACCTATACATGTTCCTGTAACTATGAGATCATGCTACTCCCGTTTACCGGAGGAACACTTTGGGTGCTACCAAACGTCACAACGTAACTGGGTGATTATAAAGGAGTACTACAGGTGTCTCCAAAGGTACATGTTGGGTTGGCGTATTTCGAGATTAGGTTTTGTCACTCCGATTGTCGGAGAGGTATCTCTGGGCCCTCTCGGTAATGCACATCACATAAGCCTTGCAAGCATTGCAACTAATAAGTTAGTTGCGAGATGATGTATTACGGAACGAGTAAAAGAGACTTGCCGGTAACGAGATTGAACTAGGTATTGGATACCGACGATCGAATCTCGGACAAGTAACATACCGATTACAAAGGGAACAACGTATGTCGTTATGCGGTTTGACCGATAAAGATCTTCGTAGAATATGTAGGAAATAATATGGGCATCCAGGTTCCGCTATTGGTTATTGCCCGAGAATAGTTCTAGGTCATGTCTACATAGTTCTCGAACCCGTAGGGTCCGCACGCTTAACGTTACGATGACAGTTTCATTATGAGTTTATAAGTTTTGATGTACGAAGATTGTTGAGTCCGGATGTGATCACGGACATGACGAGGAGTCTCGAAATGGTCGAGACATAAAGATTGATATATTGGAAGCCTATGTTTGGACTTGAATAGTTCGGGTGAAATCGGATTTTCTAGGAACACGGGGTTACGGAACCCTCCGGGAGTTAATGGGCCTTAGTGGGCCATGAGGGAGAAGAGGAGGGCGGCCGGGGCAGGCCGCGCCCCCTCCCCTAGTCCGAATAGGACAAGGAAGGGAGGCGGCGCCCCCTTCCTCTTTCCCTCCCCAAGTCCTAATCCAACTAGGAAGGGGAGTCCTACTCCGGTGGGAGTAGGACTCCTCAGCCGCCTCCTCCTAGGGCCGGCCGCACACCCTTGCTCCTTTATATACGAGGCAGGGGCACCCTAGAACACACAAGTTGATCTCGGATCGTTCCTTAGCGTGTGCGGTGCCCCCTCCACCATATTCCACCTCGGGTCATATCATCGCGGAGTTTAGGCGAAGCCTGCGCCGATAGAGCATCATCATCGCCACCACGCCGTCGTCTTGTGGAACTCATCCCCGACGCTTTGCTGGATCGGGCCGGGGATCGTCATCGAGCTGAGCGTGTGCTGAACTTCGGAGGTGCCGTGACGTTCGGTACTTGGATCGGTCGGATCGTGAAGGCGTATGACTACATCAACCGCGTTGTCATAGCGCTTCGCTTACGGTCTCTGAGTGCGTGGACAATACTCTCCCTCTCGTTGCTATGCCATCACCATGATCTTGCGTGTGCGTAGGAATTTTTTGAAATTACTCGTTCCCCAATGATGGTATCGAGCCTGGTTTTATGCGTAGATGTCATATGCACGAGTAGAACACAAGTGAGTTGTGGGAGATACAAGTCATACTTCTTACCAGCATGTCATACTTTGGTTCGGCGGTATTGTGAGATGAAGCGGCCCGGACCGACATTACGCGTACGCTTACGCAAGACTGGTTTCACCGTTGCGAGCACTCGTTGCTTAAAGGTGGCTGGCGGGTGTCTGTCTCTCCCACTTTAGTTGAACCGAGAGTGGCTACGCCCGGTCCTTGCGAAGGTTAAAACAACACCAACTTGACAAACTATCGTTGTGGTTTTGATGCGTAGGTAAGAACGGTTTTTGCTAAGCCCATAGCAGCCACGTAAAACTTGCAACAACAAAGTAGAGGACGTCTAACTTGTTTTTGCAGGGCATGTTGTGATGTGATATGGTCATGACATGATGCTATATTTTATTGTATGAGATGATCATGTTTTGTAACGAGTTATCGCAATGGCGAGAGCCATATGGTTGTCGCTTTATTGTATGAAATGCAAGCGCCATGTAATTGCTTTACTTTATCACTAAGCGGTAGCGATAGTCGTAGAAGCAATAGTTGGCGAGGCGACAATGATGCTACGATGGAGATCAAGGTGTCGCACCGGTGAGGATGGTGATCATGATGGTGCTTGGAGATGGAATCACAAGCACAAGATGATGATGGCCATATCATATCACTTATATTGATTGCATGTGATGTTTATCCTTTATGCATCTTATCTTGCTTTGATTGATGGTAGCATTTTAAGATGATCTCTCACTAAAATTATCAAGAAGTGTTCTCCTGAGTATGCACCGTTGCCAAAGTTAAATCGTGCCCGGACACCACGTGATGATCGGGTGTGATAAGCTCTACGTTCATATACAGCGGGTGCAAAACAGTTCTTGCACGCGAATACTCAGGTTAAACTTGACGAGCCTAGCATATAATGAGATATGGCCTCGGAACACGGAGACCGAAAGGTCGGCGTGAATCATATAGTAGATATGATCAACATATTGATGTTCACCGTTGAAACTACTCCATCTCACGTGACGATCGGACATGGTGTAGTTAATATGGATCACGTAATCACTTAGAAGATTAGAGGATGTCTATCTAAGTGGGAGTTCTTAAGTAATATGATTAATTGAACTTAAATTTATCATGAACTTAGTACTGATAGTATTTTGCTTGTCTATGTTTCTGTAGATAGATGGCTCGTCTTTGTTGTTCCGTTGAATTTTAATGCGTTCCTTGAGAAAGCAAAGTTGAAAGATGATGGTAGCAATTACGGACTGGGTCCGTAACTCGAGGATTATCCTCATTCTGCCTGGAAGAATTACGTCTGGAAGCACCGCTGGGTGCGAACTGCTGCTTGATGCAACCGGCGGCGTTAAGAACGTCTGGCGAGCAAAAGCGATGACTACTCGATAGTTCGATGTGCCATGCTTTACGGCTTAGAACCGGGCCTTCAACGGCGTTTTGAGCGTCATGGAGCATATGAGATGTTCCAGAGTTGAAGTTAATATTTCAAGCAAATGCCGGATTGAGAGATATGAAGTCTCCAATAAGTTCTATAGCTGCAAGATGGAGGAGAATAGTTACATCGGTGAACACATACTCAAAATGTGCGGGTATAATAATCACTTGATTCAAGCTGGGAGTTAATCTTCACGATGATAGTGTCATTGATGAATTCTTCAATCACGCCACCAAGCTACAAGAGCTTCGTGATGAACTATAATATGCAAGGGATGGACAAGTCTATTCGAGCTCTTCGCAATGCTAAAAGCATGGAGGTAGAAATCAAAAGGAGCATCAAGTGTTGATGGTTAACAAGACCACCAGTTTCAAGAAAAGGGCAAAGGGAAGAAGAAGGGAACTTCAAGAAGAACAGCAAACAAGTTGCTGCTCAAGAGAAGAAACCCAAGTCTGGACCTAAGCACGAGGCCGAGTGCTTCTCTGCAAGCGGATGGACCTTTGGAAGCAGAACTGCCCCAAGTATTTGGCGGATAAGAAGGATGGCAAGGTGAACAAAGGTATATGTGATATACATGTTATTGATGTGTACCTTACTAGAGCTCATGATAGCACACAGGTATTTGATCTGGTTACATTGCTAATATTTGCAACTCGAAGCAGGGACTACGGAATAAGCGAGCACTCGCCAAGGGCGAGGTGACGATGTGCGTGGGAAGCGGTTCCAAAGTCGATGTGATCGCGGTCGGCACGCTACCTCTACATCTAACCCGGGATTAGTTTTAGACCTAAATAATTGTTATTTGGTGCGGCGTTAAGCATGAACATTATATCTGGATCTTGTTTGATGCGGCGGTTATTCATTTAAGTCGAGAGAATAATGGTTGTTCTATTTATATGAATAATATCTTTTATGGTCATGCACCCTTGAAGAGTGGTCTATTTTATTGAATCTCGATAGTAGTAATACACATATTCATAGTGTTGAAACCAAAAGATGCAGAGTTGATAATGATAGTGCAACTTATTTGTGCACTTGCCGTTTAGGTCATATCGGTATAAAGCGCATGAAGAAACTCCATATTGATGGACTTTTGGAATCACTTGATTATGAATCACTTGGTACTTACGTAACCGTGTCTCATGGGCAAGATGACAAAAACGCCGTTCTCCGGAACTATGGAGCGAGCAACTGATTTGTTGGAAATCATACATACTGATGTTTGTGGTCCAATGAATGTTGAGGCTCGCGGCGGGTATCGTTATTTTCTCACCTTCACAGATGATTTGAGCAGATATGGGTATATCTACTTAATGAAACACAAATCTGAAACGTTTGAAAAGTTCAAAGAATTTCAGAGTGAAGTGGAAAATCATCGTGACAAGAAAATAAAATTTCTACGATCTGATCGTGGAGGAGAATATTTGAGTTCTGAGTTTGGTTTACATTTGAAACAATGCGGAATAGTTTAGCAACTCACGCCACCGGAACACCAGCGAAATGGTGTGTCCGAGCGTCGTGTCGTACTTTACTAGATATGGTGCGATCTATGATGTCTCTTACTGATTTACCGCTATCGTTTTGGGGTTACGCTTTAGAGGCGGCCGCATTCACGTTAAATAGGGCACCATCAAAATCCGTTAAGACAACGCCTCATGAAGCTGTGGTTTGGCAAGAAACCAAAGTTGTTGTTTCTTAAAGTTTGGGGCTGCGATGCTTATGTGAAGAAACTTCAACCAGATAAGCTCGAACCCAAATCGAAATGTGTCTTCATAGGATACCCAAAGGAGAATGTTGGGTACACCTTCTATCACAGATCTGAAGGCAAGATTTTCGTTGCTAAATTCGGATCCTTTCTAGAAAAGAGTTTCTCTCGAAAGAAGTGAGTGGGAGGAAAATAGAACTTGATGAGATAAGCAGATATCTGCTCCCTTATTGGAAAGTAGTTCATCACAAGAACCGGTTCTGTGACAACTACACCAATTAGTGAGGAAGCTAATGATATTGATCATGAAACTTCAGATCAAGTCTCTCTTGAACTTAGAGGTCAACTAGAGTAAGATCCGCACTGGTGATACGGTAATCCTATTCGGAAGTCATGTTACTTGACCATGGCGAACCTCGAACTATGAGGAAGCGATGATGAGCCCAGATTACGCAAAATGGCTAAAAGCCATGAAATCTGAGATGGGATCCATGTATGAGAACAAAGTATGGACTTTGGTTGACTTGCCCGATGATCGGAAAGCCATTGAGAATAAATGGATCTTTAAGAAGAAGGACCGACGCTGATGGTAATATAACTGTCTATAAAGCACGACTTGTTGCGAAAGATTTTGACAAGTTCAAGGGGTTGACTACGATGAGACTTTCTCACCCGTAGCGATGCTTAAGTCTGTCCGAATCATGTTAGCAATTGCTGCATTTTATGATTATGAAATTTGGCAAATGGATGTAAAACTGCATTCTTGAATGGATTTCTAGAAGAAGAGTTGTATATGATGCAACCAGAAGGTTTTGTTGATCCAAAAGGGCTAACAAAGTGTGCAAGCTCCAGCGATCAATTTATGGTGCAGTGCAAGCCTCTCGGAGTTGGAATAAGCGCTTTGATAGTGTGATCAAAGCATATGGTTTTATCTGAGACTTTTGGAGAAGCTTTGTATTTACAAGAAAGTGAGTGGGAGCTCAGTAGCATTTACGATATTATATGTGGACGACATATTATTGATTGGAAATGATATAGAATTTCTGGATAGCATAAAGGATACTTGAATAAAAGTTTTTCAATGAAAGACCTCGATGAAGCTGCTTACATATTGGGCATCAAGATCTATAGAGATAGATCAAGGCGCTTGATTGGACTTTCACAAAGCACATACCTTGATAAAGTTTTGAAAAAGTTCAAAATGGATCGAGCAAAGAAAGGATTCTTACCTGTATTACAAGGTGTGAAATTGAGTCAAACTCAATGCCCGACCACAAAGCAGAAGATAGAGAAAATGAAAGATGTTCCTATGCTTCAGCCATAGGCTCTATCATGTATGCAATCTTGTGTACCAGACACGGCGTATGCTTAGCAATAAGCTTGGCAGGAAGCTACCAAAGTAATCTAGGAATGGATCTTTGGACAGCGGTCAAGAACATCTGAAATACGAAAAGGACTAAGCATATGTTTCTCGTATATGGAGGTGACAAAGAGCTAGTCGTAAATGGTTACGTCGATGCAAGCTTTGACACTTGATCCGGACGATTCTAAATCGCAAACCGGATCGTGTTTTTATTAAGCGGTGGAGCTGTTAGTTGGTGCAGTTCTAAACAAAGCGTCGTGGCGGGATCTACATGTGAAGCGGAGTACATAGCTGCTTGGAAGAAGCAAATGAAGGATGCGGATGAAAGAGTTCATTTCCGATCTAGGTGTCATACCTAATGCATCGGGACCAATGAAGATCTTCTGTGACAATACTGGTGCAATTGCCTTGGCAAAGGAATCCAGATTTAGAGACGCGTCAATTCCATCCGGGACCAAGTCCAGGTGGGAGACATAGAGATTTGCAAGATACATACGGATCTGAATGTTGCAGACCCGTTGACTAAGCCTCTTCCACGAGCAAAACATGATCAGCACCAAGACTCCATGGGTGTTAGAATCATTATTGTGTAATCTAGATTATTGACTCTAGTGCAAGTGGGAGACTGAAGGAAATATGCCCTAGAGGCAATAATAAAGTTATTATTTATTTCCTCATATCATGATAAATGTTTATTATTCATGCTAGAATTGTATTAACCGGAAACATGATACATGTGTGAATACATAGACAAACATATAGTCACTAGTATGCCTCTACTTGACTAGCTCATTAATCAAAGATGGTTATGTTTCCTAACCATAGACATGTGTTGTGACCCATTCCGTTAGCCTAGCACTTGATCGTTTAGTATATTGCTATTGCTTTCTTCATGACCTATACATGTTCCTGTAACTATGAGATTATGCAACTCCCGTTTACCGGAGGAACACTTTGGGTGCTACCAAGCGTCCTGGCGTGGCGGGTGATTAGAAAGGAGTACTACAGGTGTCTCCAAAGGTACATGTTGGGTTGGCGTATTTGAGATTAGGTTTTGTCACTCCGATTGTCGGAGAGGTATCTCTGGGCCCTCTCGGTAATGCACATCACATAAGCCTTGCAAGCATTGCAACTAATAAGTTAGTTGCGAGATGATGTATTACTGAGCGAGTAAAGAGACTTGCGATAGCGAGATTGAACTAGGTATTGGATACCGAGCGATCGAATCTCGGACAAGTAACATACCGATGACAAAGGGAACAACGTATGTCGTTATGCGGTTTGACCGATAAAGATCTTCATAGAATATGTAGGAACCAATATGGGCATCCAGGTTCCGCTATTGGTTATTGACCGAGAATAGTTCTAGGTCATGTCTACATAGTTCTCAAACCCGTAGGGTCCGCACGCTTAACGTTACGATGACAATTTCATTATGAGTTTATAAGTTTTGATGTACTGAAGATTGTTCGGAGTCCCGGATGTGATCACAGACATGACGAGGAGTCTCGAAATGGTCGAGACATAAAGATTGATATATTGGAAGCCTATGTTTGGACTTCGGAATAGTTCCGGGTGAAATCGGGATTTTACCGGAACACCGGGGGGTTACCGGAACCCTCCCGGGGGTTAATGGGCCTTAGTAGGCCATGAGGGAGAAGAGGAGGGCCAGCCATGGCAGGCCGCACGCCCCCTCCCCCCCTAGTCCGAATAGGACAAGGAAAGGAGGGGCGGCGCCCCCCTTTCCTCTTTCCCTCCCCCCAAGTCCTAATCCAACTAGGAAAAGGGGGAGTCCTACTCCCGGTGGGAGTAGGACTCCTCCAGCAACGCCTCCTCCTAGGGCCGGCCGCACCCCCTGCTCCTTTATATACGGGGCGGGGGCACCCTAGAACACACAAGTTGATCTCTGGATTGTTCCTTAGCCGTGTGCGGTGCCCCCTCCACCATATTCCACCTCGGTCATATCATCGCGGAGTTTAGGCGAAGCCTGCGCGATAGAGCATCATCATCGTCCACCACCGTCGTCTTGTGGAACTCATCCCCGACGCTTTGCTGGATCGGGCCGGGGATCGTCATCGAGCTGAGCGTGTGCTGAACTCGGAGGTGGCGTCGTTCGGTACTTGGATCGATCGGATCGTGAAGGCGTCGACTACATCAACAGCGTTGTCATAGCGCTTCCGCTTACGGTCTCACGAGTGCGTGGACAATACTCTCCCCTCTCGTTGCTATGCCATCACCATGATCTTGCGTGTGCGTAGGAATTTTTTTGAAATTACTACGTTCCCCAACAGCTTCTTCATGGACCCTTTGTGGGTGGAGCCCTCCGTGGACTCGCACAGCCGTTACCCTTCGTGGGTTGAAGTCTCCATCAACGTGGATGTACAATAGCACCACCTATCGGAACCACGGCTCAAAAATCTTTGTGTCTCCAATTGCGTTTGCCTCCTCAAATTCCTCCCATTTACCTTCATATGCAATTGTTTTACATTCTGCTGCTATACTCTTAGAATTGCATGTGTAGGTTGATTGCTTGACTTGTACTAGTTGCTAAAATCTGCCAAGAATTAAAATTGGGAAAAGGCTAGATTTTTATTTGGTCAAGTAGTCTAATCACCCCCCCTCTAGACATACTTCCAATCCTACAACGTCTTTCTCCAATTTTATCTTGTGCTGGCATAGAGTGGGACTAATGCCCTTAAGATTATCAAGAGTATATCCAATAGCAGCATGGTGCTTCTTCATAGTTTTCAATAATTTCTCCTCTTCCTGCTCTGAAAGGTTAGCACTAATAATAACATGATATATCTTCTTTTCATCAAGATAAGCATATTTAAGAGTATCTGGTAGTGGTTTAAGCTCAAACACGCGATCACCCTTGGGTGGTGGAGGATCCCCTAGAATTTTAACATGCAAGTTGTGTTTCAAAATAGGTCCCTGTTTAAAGAATACTTCATCTATTTCTCCCTTCTTTCATTCATAAACATATCATTTTCATGGTCTAGCAAATATTGTTCTAAAGGATTATTAGGAGGCACGGCAATAGAACAAGAGAAATAATTTCATCCTTACTAGGCAATTCTTTATCATGGGGTTGTCTATGAAATTTAGCAAAATTAAACTCATGAGACATATCCCATAAACCAATAGTAACAACATCCTTTTTGGAGTCTATCCTAGCATTAACAGTATTCAAGAAGGGTCTACCAAATATGATGGGACAAAAGCTATCTTGTGGGGAACCAAGAACAAGAAAATCAGCAGGATATTTAACTTTCCCACACAAGACTTCCACATCTCTAACAATCCCAACTGGTGAAATAGTATCTCTATTGGCAAGCTTAATTGTAACATCAATTTCTTCTATCTCAGCAGGTGCAATATCATGCATAATTTCTTTCTATAAAGAATGAGGTGTCACACTTGCACTGGCACCCATATCACATAAGCCATGATAACAATGATCTCCTATTTTAACAGAAACAACAAGCATGCCTACAACATGTCTATGTTTATTCTTAGTATCTGGTCTAGCAATTCTAGCAGCTTCATTACAGAAGTAAATAACATCCCCATCAATGTTATCAGCCAAGAGATCTTTAACCATAGAAATACTAGCTTCAACTTTAATTTGCTCAGGTGGTGTAGGTGTCCTAGTATTACTCTTACGAACACAGTTGAAGCTTTAGCATGATCCTTTATCCTAACAAGAAAAGGTGGTTTCTCAATATAGGTAGTAGGAACAATATGATCACTATAAGTGATAGTCTTTTCTTCAACTTTAATAGGTGCAACTACTTTTACTCCAATGGGAGGATTATATTTAAACCACTTCTCCTTAGGGAGGTCAACATGAGTAGCAAATGATTCACAGAAAGAAGCTACTATCTCAGAGTCAAGTCCATATTTAGTGCTAAATTCACAAAAAGCATCGATTTCCATAAAAGATTTAACACAATCAAACTTAGGTGTTATACCTGACTCCTTACCTTCGTCGAGATCCCAATATTCCGAGTTGCATTTAATTCTTTCCAATAAATCCCATTTGAATTCAATAGTCTTCATCATGAAAGAGCCAGTACAACAAGCATCGAGCATGGAGCGATTGTTGAGAGAAAGCCGAGCATAAAATTTTTGAATAATAATTTCTCTTGAGAGCTCATGATTGGGGCATGAATATAACATTGACTTAAGCCTCCCCCAAGCTTGAGCGATGCTTTCTCCTTCGCGAGGCCAAAAATTATATATATAATTACGATCACGATGAACAAGATGCATAGGATAAAACTTCTGATGAAATTCCAATTTCAATTGGTTGTAGTTCCATGATCCCATATCATCATGCCTAAACCATGTCAATGTCTTTCCCTTCAAAGATAAATGGAAGACCTTCGTCTTGACAACATCCTCGGGCATACCTGCAATCTTAAATAATCCACAAATTTCATCCACATAGATTAGGTGCAAATCGGGATGCAATGTTCCATCTACTGTAAAAGGACTAGCTAGCAGTTTCTCTATCATACCCGAAGGAATTTCAAAGTAAACATTTTCAGTAGGTTTAGTAGGCTGAGGAGCAACTCTTTGCTCTACTGGTTGGGGTGAATATACCCCGAACAAGCCCCTCAAAGGATTACTTTCCATAGTAACAAGTGACAGTAAATTTCAGCACACTATATAAATTTTTTCTTACCAAGTTCCACTTACCAAAGGCGCATCACTCCCCGGCAACGGCGCCAGAAAAGAGTCTTGATGACCCACAAGTGTAGGGGATCTATCGTAGTCCTTTCGATAAGTAAGAGTGTCAAATCCAACGAGGAGCAGAAGGAAATGATAACCGGTTTTCAATAAGGTATTCTCTGCAAGCACTGAAATTATCGGTAACAGATAGTTTTGTGATAAGGTAATCTGTAACGGGTAACACATAATAAAAGTAAGTAAGGTGCAACAAGGTGTCCCAGTCCTTTTTGTAGCAAAGGAAAAGCCTGGACAAACTCTTATATAGAGAAAAAGCGCTCCCGAGGACACATGGGAATTATCGTCAAGCTAGTTTTCATCACGTTCATATGATTCGCGTTCGTTACTTTGATAATTTGTTATGTGGGTGGACCGGTGCTTGGGTACTGCCCTTTCTTGGACAAGCATCCCACTTATGATTAACCCCTGTTGCAAGCATCCGCAACTACAAAATAAGTATTAAGGTAAACCTAACCATAGCATGAAACATATGGATCCAAATCAGCCCCTTACGAAGCAACTCATAAACTAGGGTTTAAGCTTCTGTTACTCTAGCAACCCATCATCTACTTATTACTTCCCAATGCCTTCCTCTAGGCCCAAAAAATGGTGAAGTGTCATGTAGTCGACGTTCACATAACACCACGAGAGGAAATACAACATACATCTCATCAAAATATCAAATGAATACCATATTCACATGACTACTTATAGCAAGACTTCTCCCATGTCCTCAGGAACAAACGTAACTACTCACAAATCATACTCATGTTCATAATCAGAGAGGTATTAATACGCATATAGGATCTGAACATATGATCTTCCACCGAATAAACCAACTAGCATCAACTACAAGGAGTAATCAACACTACTAGCAACCCACATGTACCAATCTGAGGTTTTGGGACAAAGATTGGATACAAGAGATGAACTAGGGTTTGAGAGGAGATGGTGCTGGTGAAGATGTTGATGGAGATTGACCCCCTCCCGATGAGAGTGTCGATGGTGATGACGATGGTGACAATTTCCCCCTCCCGGAGGGATGTTTCCCTGGCAGAACAGCTCCGCCGGAGCCCTAGATTGGTTCCGCCAAGGTTCCGCCTCGTGGCGGCGGTGTCTCGTCCCGAAACCTTGGTTATGATTTTTTCCAGGTAAAAGACTTGATATAGCAGAATATGGGCACCGGAGGCCTGCCAGGTGGCCCATGAGGTAGGGGGGCGCGCCCAGTGGGTAGGGCGCGCCCCACCCTCGTGGACGGTGGGTGGCCCCCCTCTGGTATTTTCTTCGCTCAGTATTTTTTATTAATTCGAAAAATAACTTCCGTGGAGTTTCATGACTTTTGGAGTTGTGTAGAATAGGTCTCTAATATTTGCTCCTTTTCCAAATTGAATTCCATTTTGGCATTCTCCCTCTTCGTGTAAACCTTGTAAAATAAGAGAGAAAATGCATAAGTATTGTGACATAACGAGTAATAACAGCCCATAATGTAATAAATATCAATATCAAAGCATGATGCAAAATGGACGTATCATGCCTCTACTTGACTAGCTCGTTAATCAAAGATGGTTATGTTTCCTAACCATAGACATGTGTTGTCATTTGATGTAACAGCCCCAAAATTGGGTTATCAATTTTTGTGTTGTTATTCCTTCCTGGCACTCATTTTCAAAATCTTTCTCCTGAGTTTTGTTAATGACTCTGAGAATTCTTGCCATTTCCAACCTTTCAAAGCTTGCTCATGTCTTTTTCAGTGGGCAAGACCTTAGTTGCATCATCTTAAACGCTCTCAAACCCTAATTCCAAAATTTTGGGATTTGAATGTGCCCTTTGTGATCTCAAAGGGGCTATCATTTTTCCTGATCTGTTGATCACCCCATCTGTTCCTAGAGACCCTTCTATCCTTCTAAATCTTGGATATGCAAAAATATTGCCAAGTCCCATGCAATATTTTTGAATTTTGATATATTCCTTTTCTTGCCTTTCTGAGGAATAAAACTAAAAGGCATACCTAGTCATCTCCTAAATTCATGTGGATTCGTGGAGTTGATAATTATGCCTAACCCAAGCTCTGGCAATTATATTGGCCATAATTAAATAAGGAAAATTGCCTTTTCCTATTTAATACCAATATTGCTTTTCTTCCATTTTCTAAAGGAACTACTATTTTTATAGCAGATAAAATTCTCACATAAATTTTGGAGTATGTCCTTTCTATATAATCACTAGTTCCATCATTATCTCATGTTCATCAACTCAAAAATTTGGCACATGATCCAATGCAAGTTTCTGCCTTCTCCAAATTTTTTGCAAAGGAAGTGCCTCATTCCTAATTCCTTTTGAGCTGAAAATTGGCAGGGTGATTAACATTGATAAAACACCCAAGGAGACCAAAGATGAGCTCAATCCAATCATCGGAACTCCCTATGCATTTTTCCAAAGTTTCTGACCAGAGTAAAATTTTGTGAAGGAAGTACCTTAAACTCTGCCATCTTGTCAAGTATCCCAAAGCATTAGCCTTCACCAAAATTCAGATCATTTCATTGATCTATGTGAGCACAGGAGCAATTCTTGTATATTGTCCATATTTTCAGGTTGTGAAGCAAGTATATTTTATCTTGCTCCATTATGGCTGAAAATATTCCCAAGCCTTCTCCTATCCATATAACCCACCTAACCACGAGTTTGGCTAATTTTATTTAGCCAATATTTTCCTAGAATTTTCCCAAGTTTCTGGTCAAAGCTGATGCTTGTGAAGCAAGTACCAATTTGGCTAGCCCAATTGGTGTGATCTTTTTACAGCATAGTTATGACCAAATCATTAGGATTTGTCAAGTTATAGCTCAATCCAATACCCCTAGTGAGTGCTTCATCATCATTTGATTTCTGGACATATTTTAGCAGTTGTTAAGCAACTATGCTAAATATTTGTCCCCATGCCCTCAAAACTCCCAGGACCGTAGTCATTGCTACCCTAAGCCTACCAGACATCAAATTTACCATTTACCCTCTCTGGTTTTACCTCTAGGACATTGACAAGTTTGCAGCAGTAAACTTGTGGAGCTTGGTTTACTCAGCTCACTTTGTCACTGCCCGTTTCTTCACCGTGGTAACAATCCATCTTCGAAGGACTACGCAGTAGACATGGTTTAACCTCAGTAAAACCTCCAGAGCGCGCTATGCCAGTGGTGACCACGAGTGTAGCCTGCTAAAACGGTGGTCTAGCCACTGTCGGCTTCGCCATCATTACTCCAGCTGGATTTGGCTCGTCCCCGCATGTCCAGTAGCTCCCCCTCGTCGTTGTCGTTCGCCTGGACCCAGCTGCCCCTCCGTTTTCTTCTCCGACGAGCCGTGCCAAGGGTCGATCAGTGCGCCCGTGGCCATCGTCTTCTTCCTCTCTTCTGTTTTCTTCCTCCTCTCGTCCGCGAGTGCCCCTCGTCTCCGTGAGCCTCTGGCGCTCGTCGTGATCCCACTCGTCGCCTTCCCACTGCTTCCCGTGAGCCCTGGCCGCGACTACCGACGACTGCACCGTCGCCCGCCGCGTGCCACCTCGTCCCCTCCCCCTCGAGCTCCCCCGCGGCTATAAGTAGCAAGCCCCGAGCCTCCCTCGCAGTCCCCAACTCCTCCCTAGCCTCTCCCTCGAGCTCCCGAGCCTCTCTGGCCTCTCCTCATCGCCATGGCCGCCGTCTCGGGCGCTGCTTGATTCCACCGATGCCCCTCTCCCCTCGCCGTTCCTCCTCCACCAGCGCCTTCCCCAAGGTCCGACGAGCCTCCCCGTAGCCTCAGCCCCCTCATTCCCTCGCCGGAACCCCTCCCCACGCGGACGACCGAAGCCCTTCGCCACCATCCGCCATTCTCAAGGTCTTCGTCGCTCCCCTCGTTCCTGGAGTCCGTGGAGTGGGGGAACGGATGCGCCACTCCCCAAGGATCACGCCGGTGGCCGGAGCCTCGCCGGAGGTGGCCCGTGTCGCCGGTGCTCGTCGCCGGAGCGCGACCGTCCTCTGTCCCGCGGGCGTGCGTCGGGGAGGAGAAAGGAAGCGGCCGACTAAAGCGTTGTCCTGGCCAGGCTGGCCCCGCGGCCCTGCCTGTCAGCGGCACTGGAGCCCGGCCCCGCCTCTGCCCTTTGACCTTGTCGTCGCCATGTCATTCAAGTGGAAGCGCCCCGCCGCGAATCCGTTTCCCCCGATCGAAGACATATTTCTGTAAATACGCTTTCAGCTCAGAGCCCGCCGAAGTGTTTAAATTGTGAACGTTTGCTGTTTAGTGCATTTTCTGCCTAAAAAGTGAACGGCCACAACTTTGCGCTCGTAACTCCAATTGAGGTAAATCCAACGCCCACGTCTTTGTCTCGTCGAGCCCGTTCCGTTCCCGTCATTTTCACTATGGTTTGACACTGTGAAAATGACCATTTTCCTTGTCCGTGAAATGACCCTCCGAGAGAAGCATTTAAGCAAAATTTTCATGATCGTTTCTCACTTCTTCCCGGAGTATTTGTCAACCCCCAGGCAAGCAAACTTCTTATCATAAGCCCCGAACTTGCATGTTGACTTTGCTTGCACCTTGTGTGTGTATGTAGTTGCAGTTATTTCTTCTCGTTTTCATCTGCAGTTATTTCGTTATGCTTACCATGCATGCTTGTGTTTTCATGCTACTTCTTGCCATGATAATTAGAATGTAGTTATTGATGATGCCATGTCACTACTCTAATTTATTTTCATGTCATCGTTATAAAATGCTATGATGATGGTAATGCACCGTGGATATGTTAGTACTTGGTATTGTCATGTTCTTTATGATGTAAGTGTTCACTTGAGAAGCTCAATGTTTTGTTAAAGAATTTGTATGATGTATGCTCATTGTTGCATTCATGTTCATGATGATGGAGAAGGAATTAAAATGACTTAATAATAACAAACCTCCTCCGTCATTGATGGGATCGAGTCATAGTGCCGCCAAATCGAACTTTTTCCAGTGTAACCACATTTGCCGGTATGGGACGGCCTTAATGCGGTCTATTGTCGTGCCTCTGGTCGGTGCCTCCAACTAGGGAACGTTATGGGTGCGTGCTACCCTGATCAGGTAGGCGGACATAAGCCTTGTGAGACCGTTGTTAAGTTGAGTTTGGTATCGGGTCTCAGTGTGGATCGTGGCCACGACGGTGGTCGAGGTGTCTGGAGGTAGACAAGGGGCCACCCAGGACTAGCCCAGTAGGGAGTGAGTCGGTGTGGCCGGGAGAGTGTCATGACAATAGATCGGTTTTGTCGGAACGCCGTTGGTCCACCCGAATGGGAGTGCGAGGCCATGGGTTCTGTGGTGTGGGTACAGTGCGCTACCTCTGCAGAGTGTATTTAAACTATCGATAGCCGCGTCCTCGGTCATGGGCACGAGTTCGTAGTAGGGTACACTATCGAGTCTTAGTTGAAATGGAGGATAAAACCTGAAATAATTAAGCTGATCAACGGGGTGGTGATCGCCGTAAGGATCACGGGCCAGATGTGGTTGAGTTGTGATCGCCGTAAGGATCACGGGCCAGATGTGGTCGAGTTGTGATCGCCGTAAGGATCACGGGCCATGTGTTGGTCGGGTTGTGATCTCCGCAAGGATCACAAGTTTGTCTCTGTTGATGATCAGGAAATGAGGTGATCACCGTTGGTAAGAGAGTCCGAGGGACTCAGTGCACAAGTTTGGTAGCATTGCATGAGTAATATGTTTGCATTTAAAGAACCATGGTAGAACATGAGATGGATACAATTAACATGCTATGTCTGCATTGTATATGATTGGTAGTTTATTTTCAGTACAGTTTCATGATGCCATGCCATGCTTTGATGGATATGATTGAGATGATATGCTATGTTTTGCTGTCGCCTTGTTAGAAATAAATTTGATATACCATGTTGTTGCCATGCTAGTGGATCCCATTATGTTAGTTTAATTTATGTTCTCAGTTGATATTATGCCATGCTTAGTTTCTGATATGAGCTAGATTGTTGCATTCGCTTGGTTCTTGCTCTGTCTTCTGCCTGTTTGGATGCTATGTATTTTGTGTCTTGCAAGTACATTCAATGTACTGACCTGGCATGTCATTCCAGTTTTGTAGGTCGTTCACTTATTCCGTCGTGCTAGGCCGTAATCTTGCCAATCCTGTGAGTTGTGGAGCTCAGCCAGAGTTATATGCTGCCAAGACTTCTGCCGCCATTTAAATAGACTTCCGCTGCCATGTAAATAGCCTTAGGGCTATGCCAGAAGATTATATTCATCACTGATGTAATCATATACACATGTATTTGATGAATATCCTTGTACCTGGAATGCTGTATCATGGACCTGTCGTGCGTCAGGTGTTATCCTGGGCTGACGTGCGAAGGCCCCCGTTCCATGCGGATCGGGGTGCCACATTTGATGAACGGGATCACATCATTAGATAATAATGTGATGGACAAGACCCATCCGTTATCTTAGCATTATGATCGTTACAGTTTATTGCTACTGCTTTCTGCATGACTTATACATGTTCCTCTGACTATAAGATTATGCAACTACCGAATACCGGACGAACACCTTGTCTGCTATCAAATGTCACAAGATAATTGGGTGATTATAAAGATGCTCTACAGGTGTCTCTGAAGGTGTTTGTTGGGTTGGGATAGATCAAGATTAGGATTTGTCACTTCGTGTATCGGAGAGATATCTCTGGGCCCTCTCGGTAATGCTTATCACTATAAGCCTTGCAAGCAATGTGACTAATGAGTTAGTTACGGGATGAAGAATTACGGAAAAAGTAAAGAGTCTTGGAGGTAACGAGATTGAACTAGGTATGATGATACCGACGATCGAATCTCGGACAAGTAAGATACCGATGACAAAGGGAACAATGTATGTTGTTGTGCGGTTTGACCGATAAAGATCTTCATAGAATATGTAGGATCCAATATGAGACTCTTCGTCATGTTCTTTATGTCTCGACCATTTCGAGACTCCTCGTCATGTCCGTGATCTCATCCGGGACTCCAACAAACTTCGGTCATCAAAAACACATAACTCATAATACAAATCGTCATCGAACGTTAAGTGTGTGGACCCTACAGGTTCGAGAACTATGTAGACATGATAGAGACACATCTCCGATCAATAACCAATAGCGGAACCTGGATGCTCATATTTTTATCAAACAATGATATATTGGACATAGTTCCGAGAGGTACCGGGTAAGAAAGGAGTGCCGGAGGGGTTACCGGAACCCCCCAGGGAAGCAATGTGCCATCATGGGCCATAGGGGAGGGAGAGGACAACCCACAAGGGGGTGGCGCCCCCCATAGGGAATCCGAATAGGACTAGGAAAGGGGGTGTGGACCCCCTTTCCCTCTCCCTCTCCATCTCCCTTCCTTCTTCCCCCTTCCACCAAAGGGAATCCTACTAGGACTTGGAGTCCTAGAGGACTCCTCTCTCTTGTCATGCCCTACAGGGGGCAGCCAGCCTCCCCTCTCCTCCTTTATATACGGGGGCTGGGGGCACCCCAAAGACACACCACGATTTCTCTTAGCCGTGTGCGGTGCCCCCTTCCACAGTTTACTCCTCCGCTCATAGCGTCATAGTGCTTAGGCGAAGCCCTGCGAGGATCACATCGTCAACATCGTCACCGCGCTGTTGTGCTGACGGAACTCTCCCTTGAACCTTCACTGGATCAAGAGTTCGAGGGAGGTCATCGAGCTGAACGTGTGCTGAACACGGAGGTGCCGCACGTTTGGTACTTGGATTGGTTGGATAGTGAAGACGTTCGACTATATCAACCACGTTAACTAACGCTTCTGCTTTCGGTCTATGAGGGTACGTGGACACACTCTCCCCCTCTCGTTGCTATGCGTCTACTAGATAGATCTTGCGTGATTGTAGGATTTTTTTGAAATTGCATTCTAAGTTACCAACAGTGGCATCCGAGCCAGGTCTATGCGTAGATGATATGCGCGAGTAGAACACAAAGAGTTGTGGGCGATAATAGTCATACTGCTTACCACCAACGTCTTACTTTGATTAGGCGATATTGTTGGATGAAGCGGCCCGGACCGACATTACATGACCGCGTTCATGAGACTAGTTCTACCAACGTGCTTTGCACACAGGTGGCTGGCGGGTGTCTGTTTCTCCAACTTTAGTTGAATCTAGTTTGATTATGGCCGGTCCTTGTTGAACGTTAAAACATCACACTTGACGAAAAATTGTTGTGGTTTTGATGCGTAGTTAAGAACGGTTCTTGCTAGAAGCCCGTAGCAGCCACGTAAAACTTGCAACAACAAAGTAGAGGACGTCTAACTTGTTTTTACAGGGCTTGTTGTGATGTGATATGGTCAAGACATGATGAGATATAAATTGTTGTATGAGATGTCATGTTTTGTAACAGAGTTATCGGCAACTGGCGGGAGCCATATGGTTGTCGCTTTATTGTATGAAATGCAATCACCATGTAATTTCTTTACTTTATCACTAAGCGGTAGCGATAGTCGTAGTAGCAATAGTTGGCGAGATGACAATGATGCTATGATGGAGATCAAGGTGTCAAGCCGGTGACGATGGAGATCATGACGGTGCTTCGGAGATGGAGATCAAAGGAACAAGATGATGATGGCCATTCATGTCACATATTTTGATTGCATGTGATGTTTATCTTTTATGCATCTTATTTTGCTTAGTACGGCGGTAGAATTATAAGATGATCCCTCACTAAATTTCAAGGTATAAGTGTTTTCCCTGAGTATGCACCGTTGCAACAGTACGTCGTGCCGAGACACCACGTGATAATAGGGTGTGATAAGCTCTATTTTCACATACAACGGGTGCAAGGCAGTTTTGCACGTGCAAAATACTCGGGTTAAACTTGACGAGCCTAGCATATGCAGATATGGCCTCGGAACACTAAGACTGAAAGGTCAAACTTGAATCATATAGTAGATATGATCAAGATAGAGATATTCACCATTGAAAACTACATCTCACGTGATGATCGGACATGGTTTAGTTGATATGGATCACGTGATCATTTAGATGACTAGAGGGATGTCTATCTAAGTGGGAGTTTCTTTAGTAATATGATTAATTGAACTTTAATTTATCATGAACTTAGTCCTGATAGTTTTTTTTTGCATATCTATGTTGTTGTAGATCAATGGCCCGTGCTACCATTCTCTTGAATTTTAATGCATTTCTAAAGAAAAGCTAAGTTGAAAGATGATGGTAGCAATTACACGGACTGGGTTCGTAACTTGAGGATTATCCTCATTGCTGCATAGAAGAATTACGTCCTGGAAGCACCGCTAGGTGCAAGGCCTGCTGCAGGAGCAGATGCTGGCGTTATGAACGTCTGGAAGACTCGATCTAATGACTACTCGATAGTTCAGTGTGCCATGCTTTACGACTTAGAATCGGGACTCCAAAGACATTTTGAACGTCAAGGAGCATATGAGATGTTCCAAGAGTTGAAGTTAATATTTCAAGCAAATGCTCGAGTTGAGAGATATGAAGTCTCCAACAAGTTCTATAGTTGCAAAATGGAGGAGAATAGTTCTGTCAGTGAACACATACTTTGAATGTCTGGGTACCATAACCACTTGACTCAGCTGGGAGTTAATCTTCCTGATGATAGTGTCATTGACAAAGTTCTTCAATCACTGCCACCAAGCTATAAAGGCTTCGTGATGAACTATAATATGCAAGGGATGGAAAAGACTATTCCCGAGCTCTTCGCAATGCTAAAGGCTGCGGAGGTAGAAATCAAGAAGGAGCATCAAGTGTTGATGGTTAACAAGACCACTAGTTTCAAGAAAAAGGGCAAAGGAAAGAAGGGGAACTTCAATAAGAATATCAAGCAAGTTGCTACTCCCGGGAAGAAGCCCAAGTCTGGACCGAAGCCTGAAACTGAGTGCTTCTACTGCAAAGGGTGACAGTGCCCTAGACTAGGGGGTACTCACCATGTTGTCTCTCGGTCAGTTGGATTGGGCCGAGGATCCCAATGGCCGTTTACTCATGGGCCAGTTTGGACAACCGATGAATACACGAGGAAGATTCCACAAGACCTGGTGATCAAGACAAGGACTCCTCTCCACCGGCATATTCGACTAGGACTCTTGTTATCCTGGGCCTCTGGTACATTATATAAGCTGAGGCCAGGCTAGTCGATGGAGGATCATGACATTACTTATCATACCTCTAGGGTTTAGACCACAACATATGATCTCAAGGTTGATCAACTCTGTAATCATACACATCGAATACAATCAAAAGCAGCATGTAGGGTATTATCTCTTTGAGAGAGCCCAAAGCTGGGTAAAATCCCGTGTCCATGTTACCATCGATCGTAAGACACACATCTTAGGACCCCCTACCCGAGATCTGCCGGTTTTGACACCGACAATGGTGCTTTCATTGAGAGTTCCACTGTGTGGTCGGCAAAAGGATCACTGGCTCGCCTGCAGATCAACTGCGACGTCGGCCTCTTCGTCGCCGCCTCGACTGGTCACCTTGGCCTGACCAAGGACTGTGCCCAACCTCCAATCATCATGTTTGTACGAGGGCCTTCATCAACATCAACTCCAATCTCTATCAAGATCATGGAGGAATCATCCATGGAGCTCGGGGGCTCGACGTCAACATTGCCCTTGGGTGACCGTGCTATTTTTCCGAACAACAAACTTGTATCTGCTAACACCACCTCCTCGAGCATCGCTTTGACGATTCCTTCGGTGGAATTGTGCGGAATTGAGTCTACAACAACACTGTAAAATTTCTTCGCGTTCCGATGGAGCAATCTCCGCCGGTCTCCGATTTACCGGAGCCCCATCAAATCTGGATGGGAATCTGGACGAGTTTGGAGCGTGGTGTCTAGCATCTAGCTCCGACGTCCTTTGGAAGATCCAACCATTGATCGGCTGCGGAGTTCCTATATCTACCACCCCTCAAAATTTCAGCTTGATCCGACCGTCCAAACTCCGGGAACCTTCTGATTAGTGCATCACTTTTCAGATCTGTTTTCTGCGCGAGAACGAATCCGACCCGAGTTCATCTTTTTTATGAACGGGATTTCGGACATCCTTTTTGAAGGAAGTTTTGTATGAGGTATTGTGTTTTGTTCCCGAACACATCCCACTAACTTTAAAGTCTTTTCCAACATGATCTTTACCATCGCGCCGGTGTCAAACCAACCCGTCAACGTTGCTCCACGGCTGCCGACCTGCGCTAGACACATCGTCACTTTGTTGAGCCAAGCTCAAATTCTTCGGATCATCATCTCGGCAAGCCGAACAAAAGTTCGGCATTGCAAAGGATAAATAATCACCAACATCGCCGCCCCACGGATTACACGGAGCGGCCACATCGGCATCTCCGCACGGTCACTTCATCAAGCCGGCATTGACCACGTCACGAGTTACGACCTGCATCGGCATGGCAGCACCGTTGCTTCTTCGAGCCGATGTCCATCAAACCGAACTACTTCAACACCTCGGCTGACATGGCAGCTGCAACATCTCCTTACCGACCTGCTCCGTCACCTCGTCTGGACCAAGGGCTTCGCCATCCCTTCATCAACCTATTCCGGAGATTTCGGTGTCGTCAACCGACCAACTTCGTCACATTAGCTGGACTGGGGGCGTTGCCTCGGTGAGCCAACCTTTACCAGCATCGCCATGCCGTTGCTTCACTACCCATCAGGCAATGGGTGTGCGAATTGAGTCCCAATTTTGGGAATCACTTTTCTTCAGACCGCTACACCAAATAAACCAGGTGCTATTAATCCTAGCAATTTTTGCTTGTTTGGGTTTATTTTTCTCAAGGAATTATTACTCTGGTTTGTTCCATCATTTGTACACAGGTCTATCAAATGGTGGCCGCATTAACGATGGTCGCATGGTGGTTCGGTCAGTTTCCATACATTGTTCGGCGAAAGCCGCATCCGGAACTCGGACCGACCTGTGAATTCAGGCTTTGCCACGCCTTTATCGCATCACGCCGACGCCCTGCATCGACATTGACTTCAGCGCCAGGCCACGTATCTTAAAATAAATTACTTTGCATAAATTAATTACACGAGGATTTTTATATATTTATATTGTTATTGTTGGCCTGCACTATTTTACATGTGCAGGTAATGGACTTCGACTGCATCACGTGGTCTCTTCGGCAAGCCGACGACATCGTCCCAATCGGCGTAAATCGGCTCGCGTGATCACCTTGTTGGTCGACTTGCCATACCGACGTGTTCGGTTGACTCGGGGACTTTGGCATCGCCAAGAGAGCTCTACCTCATCGAGTGTTCGGCACATAGGCCATATTTCTTTTATTACTCACTTTGCATAAATTATTTATTATGCAACAATTTTTTAAATTTATTATTATTACTGTTATCTCCGATTTGCAGTATTTTTTGTGCACAGGTAAATGATCCGGGTCGGGCAGTGTTGTCACCTTGGCGTACTGACATACCACGTCGCCTCAGCTGGATGGGGGGCTTCGTCAACACTTCATTCACGCCGGGGACTTTGTCATCACTCTGCCGGCCTGCATTGGTCGTGCTATGTCACCACTTCGGAGTGCCGAGCTCCTCGCTCCGCCACCTCGGGACCGGCTTGGGGGATGGAACCTTGTCCTGCATCAAGCTCGGACCGCGTCATCAAGGCCGAACACATTAATCAGCTAAGTCGCTTTCATGCTAAAAGTTTTAAATTTTTAACTTGTGTTCGGTTCGACCATGCTCACATACGTTGTTCGTTAAAAGAAACTCCCCTTACCCATGTTAACAGGGGTTCTTAAAATTTACACAAGCCGTTCTATAATAATGTGTTTTCTACTTGGTCGTTGCAAAGTCTTTTTCTACCGCTCCTTTTTTGACTCGAGTGTATGGTCAATAGCCGGATAGCCTAGCTTCTCTCTAAAGCTGCTCGAGTTTAGTTCGCTAACCTGGCCTCGGAGAAGCACTCCGCCTTCGGGATAAGGATCTTGAAGCCGTAGGCTAACCCGCTTGAAGTCTTGAGATCGGATGTGTCATGCTAAAGCACGACAGAAGCAATTTTTTTTAAAGACCAATTTCCGGATTGGCACCAAAATCTCGGTTTAGTCCGTACGTCAAGCTTTTACATAAGTTTTTGGCTTTTCGAGCCTATGGCACTTTTAAACTATTTGTGTGTTTCCAGCATAAGTCTCGTAGTGCAACGCCGGACACCTTTAGAGATTCTGCAAAAACATTCTCGGATATTGCTATATATGCATCAGTTTTGAATTGTGTCTTTGGTCAATAGTTGGGTTGCCCGGCTGCTATGCTTGCCTCCTATGTTCCTGTAAGTGCATCTAGTGCCCCTTGGTGATTTTGGTGTATTGAAGACTTATAGGTTAAGGGACTAATATGTTTGTGAGTTTACACAGTCTCTATAAGTCGATGAGGAGTTTGATAATTACAATGAATGTCAACCCCTAAAATTGTATGTCTTCAGCTGAAGACTTTGGTTCTCCTGAAGATTTTGAAAGTGAAAAAATTGGTGTGACCTTGAAGACTTGGATATTCATGCGAGGATTATGAAGCGTGAAGACTTTTGTTTTCATAGTTTCATTTTCTCTTTCTTGAGTCATAGGAAGCACCGTATTGTTAAAGGGGGTCGAGGTAATACTAAGGAAACTGATTTCCAAGTGATGCTCATCTCAAAATCCTACACCTACCCAATCCTTTCGAGTGAAGCCATTGGAAATCTCATATCAGTTCAGTCAAGTTCTTCAGTGACAGAGACGAAGATCTTATGGTCTCTGAGGAATTTGTTCTGACTAAGGAGTTAGGAATTCGCCAGTGCGGATTGCCTACACAGTGAGGAACATGATAGCCGTGAGGAATTGATACCTCAAATCCGACCGTTGCTGTGCTATGCGCCAGCTGTCCAAAATATCCTACCACCTAACGGTCATATCATCGAAGGGCATTTATGTCTTATCATGTAGCCCTGCTCCCTAGGCTATAAATAACCGCCCCTACAACCACTAGCTGGTTGGCTGCTCCGCGAGAAACTGACACTTGTCATTGAGAGCATCCCATCCTTCGAGGACTTAGAGCGAAAATCATCAAGTGAGGAAAACCCAAAACCCAAACCCAAACACCTACAAACCCAAAGTGATTGAGCATCATTGAAGAGATTGTTCATGTGTGGAGCCGACGCTTGTTACCTTTGAGGACTATGTATCCTCCAGATGGTTAGGCGTCATGGTCTGAGCATCCAAGAGGAATTGTGGATCGCCGAGTGACCAAGTCTGTGAAGGTTTGGAAGTCACCTGTGAAGACTTACCACGAGTGTTATGCGAGGTCTATGTTACTTTATCTCAAGGAGAATACGGTGAGGACTGTTTGTCCTCGAGTTTAAATACTCAGCCGCTCCAACCAGACGTACAACTGTCACAACAGTTGGAACTGGTCTACCAAATCATTTTCTTCACCAAGGCAACTGGTTCTATTTCCTCAACCCTTTCATTTCCTCATTCATGTGTTGATGAACCTGATCATTACTGTTTGAAGACTTTGACTGAAGACTTCCTCTATTTCCTCAATCCTATTTCTTTAGTCACATAGTCTTCAGCCTGCTTATCCTGTTATCACACTTTCTGTACTCTGTGTTTGTTTTCATTCATCAGGATGACTATGCTATTGCTCTGTTATGCTTATACCTGAGTACTTGTTCCGCTGCTAGTGTGTCGTTACTTAGGAATTTCTTCACCTAAAAATTCCTCAGTGACGAATTTGTAAAAAAAGCCTATCCCCCCCCCTCTAGTCGATATAACGCACTTTCAGTTCCGCTTTATTAGGCTAGGTGTGCAAAGGGAGAACCACTATGATTGTGCTTCCAGCTCGCATGGTTAAGCACCTCAGTGGAGAAAGCCGAAAACTGACTGTCACAATAATAAACTGGTCAGTGATCCGATGACTGTGTCAAATGACATGCCATTCATAACATTGGCCGAAGTGTTTACGGCTTGACCTCGGCTGTCGCTGAACACTAACCAGGGGCTAGTAGCTGGCCTCCCAACTTTGAGCTCCCATGACTAAGTGAAAGTTATAAAGCCCGCATATCTGATTGCCTCGTTTCCGCTAACACAACCGCCTCAGGGAACCGAGACGTCGGCTAAGGGTTGTCTTGTTATTGCAGAAACACCCTGTGTAGTATCTACAAAGGGGTAGAAGCCGACGATGGGCCACTTTCAACTGATAAACGATCGCAACCGAGTCAAAATAAACATATCATCAGCATTTGTATTTAGTATACAAGCGCTACCTTCCATAATCATCGTTATAAAGCCATAAATATGCATCGGTTTGACTTAAGATTTCGGCCAAGCTGGGTTGCCTGGCTCCTGTGATTACCCCTACATTCCCGATTGTTTGGCTGGTAGGTAAAGGGAGCACCTCTGTGATTGTTACTTCCAAGTCATCCGTGTTAGTACCACAGACTGGGAGAAGCCGAAAGCTAGCCATCTTAAAGAATATAATTGGTCGAAAACGGCGGAAGTAAATTTTTTGGTCCATTAAAAACCACAGAGATCGGGAAATTACCCTGAACTAAATCCTCAATATTTTTCTCCCGCATCGATCGGAGTTGAGGTTTCATGATCATGGTCGACATGACAACCCAAAGAAAGGAACCGATTGCGGGATTATTTTCTTTGGGAGATGTTTCTTACATCAAATAGTAATATAACATTCTCTCCGCATACCTTTGTTTATAAAACCGTATGGCCGGATTGCCTTGTTTGTCGTAAACCTTGGCCCTTGTAAAGGCTTTATAAAGTAGGACAAACACTCCCCGGCCACTGGCCGAGGAGGTTGAAGCCGATGGTCGGTCAACAAGGTGTTGTACAATGCAGATCCGAGCATTCATGATGTAAAGTACTTGGATACATAGAATCATTACCCATAAAAATTTCGAGTAAAATCCATTTAGAATCATTACCCAACAAGATATCTTTCTTCTCTTTCTGAGAAGTTTGTGTTAAACACAACAAAATTTTCTGTCAAACGGATATCGATCCTTAATTCGGCCACCCGTGCCCACATTAAGGCTCGGGGGCTATTGGGCTTCGCGCTCATTATTTATAAATATTAAAGGGGCACATCGATCCCCTGATCTGGTGTTTCCATCCGACCAGTGTCTCGGGGGCTACTGCATTGCTTATTCAATGCAGAGAATTCAAAGTGCTCAGTGTTCGGTGATACGTCTCCAACGTATCTATAATTTTTGATTGTTCCATGCTATTATATTACCTGTTTTGGATGTTTATGGGCTTTACTAAGCACTTTTATATTATTTTTGGGACTAACCTACTAACCGGAGGCCCAACCCAAATTGTTGTTTTCTTGCCTATTTCAGTGTTTCGCAGAAAAGGAATATCAAACGGAGTCCAAACGGAATGAAACCTTCAGGAGAGTTATTTTTGGAACAAACGCAATCTAGGAGACTTGGAGTGGACGTCAAGAAAGAAACGAGGCGGCCACGAGGCAGGGAGGCGCGCCCTATGGGGGTGGGCGTGCCCCCCACCCTCATGGGCCCCTCGTGGCTCCCTTGACCGACTTCCTTCGCCTATATATACTCATATACCCTGAAAACACCTTCTATACCCGTGAGATCCCATCTTGGGGCCTTTTCCGGCACTCCACGGAGGGGGAATCGATCATGGAGGGCTTCTACATCTACACCATAGCCTCTCCGATGAAGTGTGAGTAGTTTACCATAGACCTTCGGGTCCATAGTTATTAGCTAGATGGCTTATTCTCTCTCTCTTTGGATCTCAATACACAGTTCTCCTCGATCTTCTTGGAGATCTATTCAATGTAATTCTTTTTGCGGTGTGTTTGTCGAGATCAGATGAATTGTGGGTTTATGATCAAGATTATCTATGAACAATATTTGAATCTCCTCTGAATTCTTTTATGTATGATTTATTATCTTTGCAGGTCTCTTCGAATTATCAGTTTGGTTTGGCCTACTAGATTGATCTTTCTTGCAATGGGAGAAGTGCTTAGCTTTGGGTTCAATCTTGCGGTGTCCTTTCCCAATGACAGCAGGGGCAACAAGGCACATATTGTATTGTTGCCATCGAGGATAAAAATATGGGTTTTATATCATATTGCTTGAGTCTATCCCTCTACATCATGTCATCTTGCCTAATGCGTTACTCTGTTCTTATGAAGTTAATACTCTAGATGCATGCTGGATAGCGATCGATGTGTGGAGTAATAGTAGTAGATGCAAAATCGTTTCGATCTACTTGTCGCGGACGTGATGCCTATATACATGATCATGCCTAGATATTCTCATAGTTATGCACTTTTCTAGCAATTGCTCGATAGTAATTTGTTCACCCACCGTAATACTTATGCTATCTTGAGAGAAGCCACTAGTGAAACCTATGGCCACCGGGTCTATTTTCCATCATATAAGTTTTCGATATATTTTATTTTGCAATCTTTACTTCCCAATCTATATCATAAAAATACAAAAAATATTTATTATCTCTATCAGATCTCACTTTTGCAAGTGGCCGTGAAGGGATTGACAACCCCTTTATCGTGTTGGTTGCAACGTTCTTATTTGTTTGTGTAGGTACGAGGGATTTGAAGTGTAGCCTCCTACTAGATTGATACCTTGTTTCTCAAAACTGAGGGAAATACTTACGCTATTTTGCTGCATCACCCTTTCCTCTTCAAGGGAAAACTAGCGCATGCTCAAGAGGTAGCAAGAAGGATTTCTGGCGCAGTTGCCGGGGAGGTCTACACACAAGTCAAGACATACCAAGTACCCATCACAAACTCTTAACCCTCACATTACATTATTTGCCACTTGCCTCTCGTTTTACTCTCCCCCACTTCACCCTTGCCATTTTATTCGCCCTCTCTTTCCCGTGCGCCTCCTTTTTGCTTGCTTCTTGTGTGCTTGTGTGTTGGATTGTTTGTCACAATGGCTCAAGATAATACTAAATTGTGTGATTTATCCAATACCAACAACAATGATTTTCTTAGAACTCCGATTGCTCCTCTTACCGATGCTGAATCTTGTGAAATTAATGCTGCTTTGTTGAATCTTGTCATGAAAGATCAATTCTCTAGCCTTCCTAGTGAAGATGCCGCTACTCATCTAAACAACTTTGTTGATTTGTGTGATATGCAAAAGAAGAAAGACGCGGATAATGATATTGTTAAATTGAAGCTATTTCCGTTTTCACTTAGAGATCGTGCTAAAACTTGGTTTTCGTCTTTGCCTAAAAATAGTATTGATTCTTGGAATAAGTGCAAAGATGCTTTTATCTCTAAGTATTTTCCTCCCGCTAAGATCATCTCTCTTAGAAACGATATTATGAATTTTAAGCAACTTGATCATGAGCATGTTGCACAATCTTGGGAGAGGATGAAATCAATGATTCGCAATTGCCCTACACATGGATTAAATTTATGGATGATCATACAAAAATTTTATGCCTGATTGAATTTTGCTTCTAGAAATCTTTTAGATTTGGCCGCGGGAGGCACTTTTATGTAAATCACTTTAGGAGAAGCTACTAAGCTCCTAGATAATATTATGGTTAATTATTCTCAATGGCACACTGAAAGATCTACTAGTAAAAAGGTTCATGCGATAGAAGAGATTCATGTTTTGAGTGGAAAGATGGATGAACTTATGAAATTGTTTGCTAATAAGGGTGCTCCTATTGATCCTAATGATATGCCTTTGTCCACTTTGATTGAGAATAATAATGAATCTATGGATGTGAATTTTGTTGGTAGGAATAATTTTGGTAACAACGCGTATAGAGGAAGCTTTAATCCTAGGACGTTTCCTAGTAATTCCTCTAATAATTATGGTAATTCCTACAACAAATCTTATGGAAATTTTAATAAGATGCCCTCTGATTTTGAGATTAGTGTTAAAGAGTTTATGATTTCTCAAAAGAATTTCAATGCTTTGCTTGAAGAAAAATTGCCTAAGATTGATGAATTGGCTAGGAACGTGGATATAATTTCTCTTGATGTTGATTCTTTGAAACTTAGATCTATTACACCTAAGCATGATATCAGTGAGTCGCTCAAATCTATGAGAATTTCCATTGATGAGTGCAAGGAAAGAACTGCTAGAATGCGTGCTAAGAAAGATTGTTTTGTAAAAGTGTGTTCTTCTAGTTTTCATGATAATAGGGATGAAGATCTAAAAGTGATTGATGTGTCCCCTATTAAATCTTTGTCTTGCAATATTAATCTTGATAATTATGGGACTGGAGATGACTCAACTTTAGTTAAAAGGCGTCCCAATGATTTGGAGTTTTTAGATCTTGATGCAAAAATTGGTAAAAGTGGGATCGAAGAGGTCAAAACTTTACATAGAAATGAACCCACTATTTTGGATTTCAAGGAATTTAATCATGATAATTGTTTTTAATAGATTGTATTTCCTTGTTGCAATCCGTGTTAAATTCTCCTCATGCTTATACTCAAAATAAAGCTTTTACCAAACATATCGTTGATGCTTTAATGCAATCCTATGAAGAAAAACTTGAATTAGAAGTTTCTATCCCTAGAAAACTTTATGATGAGTGGGAACCTACTATTAAAATTAAAATTAAAGATCATGAATGCTATTCTTTGTGTGATTTGGGTGCTAGTGTTTCCACAGTTCCAAAAACTTTGTCTGATGTGTTAGGTTTTCGTGAATTTGATGATTGCTCTTTAAACTTGCACCTTGCAGATTCCACTATTAATAAACCTATGGGAAGGATAAATGATGTTCTTATTGTTGCAAATAGGAATTATGTGCCTGTAGATTTTATTGTTCTTTATATAGATTGCAATCTTTCATGTCCTATTATTCCTGGTAGACCTTTCCTTAGAACGATTGGTGCAATTATTGATATGAAGGAAGGAAATATTAGATTCCAATTTCCATTAAGGAAAGGCATGGAGCACTTTCCTAGTAAGAAAATCAAATTACCTTATGAATCTAATATGAGAGCCAGCTATGAATTCAATACCAAAGATGGCAATACTTAGACCTATTCTCGCTTTTATGCCTAGCTAGGGGCGTTAAAAGTTAGCGCTTGTTGGGAGGCAACCCAATTTTTTTTGTTCCTTGATTTTTGTTCCTGTTTAGTTATAAATAATTCATCTAGACTCTGGTTAGATGTAGTTTTATGTTTTAGTTAGTGTTTGTGCCAAGTAGAACCTATAGGATCATCTTGGGTGATAGTTAATTTGATCTTGCTGAAAAACAGAAACTTTTGCGCGCACGAGAATAATTTTAATAAATCATAGAAACGTGCTTTTCAGTTGATTCTTTTTGCAGTAGATTAATATGAGAATTTCCTAGGACTTCCTATTTTGGTAGAATGTTCAGGGTTCCATAAGTATTTGAAAGTTACAGAATGCTACATACTGTTCAGTTTTTGACAGATTCTGTTCTTCATGTGTTGTTTGCTTATTTTGATGAATCTATGGCTAGTATCGGGGGGTATGAACCATAGAGAAGTTGGAATACAGTAGGCTTAACACCAATATAAATAATGAATGAGTTCATTACAGTACCTTAAAGTGGTGGTTTGTTTTCTTGTACTAACGGAGCTCATGAGATTTTCTATTGAGTTTGTGTTGTGAAATTTTCAAGTTTTGGGTAAAGATTTGATGGATTATGGAATAAGGAGTGACAATAGCCTAAGCTTGGGGATGCCCAAGTCACCCCAAGGTAAAATTCAAGGATACCAAGAGCCTAAGCTTGGGGATGCCCCGGAAGGCATCCCCTCTTTCGTCTTCGTCTATCGGTAACTTTACTTGAGGCTATATTTTTATTCACCACATGATGTGTGTTTTGCTTGGAGAGTCTTGTATGAATTGAGTCTTTGCTTTTTAGTTTACCACAATCATCCTTGCTGTAGACACCTTTTGGAGAGACACACGTGAACCGGAATTTATTAGAATACTCTATGTGCTTCACTTATATCTTTTGAGCTAGATAATTTTGCTCTAGTGCTTCACTTATATCTTTTTAGAGCACGGCGGTGGTTTTATTTTGTAGAAGTTGTTGATCTCTCATGCTTCACTTATATTATTTTGAGAGTCTTTTAGAACATCATGATATTTTCTTTGCTTATGAAATTAGTCCTAATATGATGGGCATCCAAGTTGGGTATAATAAAAACTATCATATAGAGTGCATTAAACACTATGATCAATTTGATACTTGATAATTGTTTTGAGATATAAAGGTGGTAATGTTAGAGTCATGCTAGTTGGTTAATTATGAAATTGAGAAATACTTGTGTTAAAGTTGGTAAGTCCCGTAGCATGCACGTATGGTGAACGTTGTGTGACAAATTTGAAGCATGGGGTGTTCTTTGATTGCCTTCCTTATGAGTGGAGGTCGGGATTGCGCGATGGTTAACTCCTACCAACCCTTCCAATAGGAGCATGAGTAGTAGTACTTTGCTTCAAGGGCTACTAAACTTTTGCAATAAGTATATGAGTTCTTTATGAATGTGAGTCCATGGATTATACGCACTCTTACCTTTCTGCAATTTGCTAGCCTCTACGGTACCGTGCATTGCCCTTTCTCACCTTGAGAGTTGGTGCAAACTTCGCGGTACATCCAAACCCTGTGATACGATACGCTCTATCACACATAAAACTCCTTATATCTTCCTCAAAACAGCCACCATACCTACCTATTATGGCATTTCCATAGCCATTCCGAGATATATTGCCGTGCAACTTTCCACCGTTCCGTTTATCATGACACGCTCCATCATTGTCATATTGCTTTTGCATGATCATGTAGTTGACATCGTATTTGTGGCAAAGCCACCTTTATAGTTCTTTCATACATGTCGCACTTGATTAATTGCATATCCCGGTACACCTCCGGACGCATTCACATAGAGTCATATTTTGTCCCAAGTATTGAGTTGTAATTCTTGAGTTGTAAATAAATAAAAGTGTGATGATTTCCATTATTGGATCATTGTCCCATGTGAGGAAAGGATGATGGAGACTATGATTCCCCCACAAGTCGGGATGAGACTTCGGATGAAAAATTAAAAAAAAAGAACAAAAAGAGCCCATTAAAAAAAGAAGGCCTAAATAAAAAAATGAGAGAAAAAGAGAGAAGGGGCAATGTTACTATCCTTTTTCCACACTTGTGCTTCAAAGTAGCACCATGATCCTCATGATAGAGAGTCTCCTATGTTGTCACTTTCATATACTAGTGGGAATTTTTCATTATAGAACTTGGCTTGTATATTCCAATGATGGGCTTCCTCAAAATGCCCTAGGTCTTCATGAGCAAGCAAGTTGGATGCACACCCACTTAGTTTCTTTTGGTGAGCTTTCATACATTTATATCTATAGTGCATCCGTTGCATGGCAATCCCTACTCCTCGCATTGACATCAATTGATGGACATCTCCATAGCCCGTTGATTAGCCGCGTCAATGTGAGACTTTCTCCTTTTTTTTCTTCTCACACAATCCCTATCATCATACTCTACTCCAACCATAGTGCCATATCCATGGTTTATGCTCATGTATTGCGTGAGAGTTGAAAAGAGCTAAAGCGCGCTAAAAAGTATGAACTACTTGCTTGGCTGAAACCGGGGTTGTGCATGATGGGAGCATTTTGTGTGACGAAAATGAAGCATGGCCGAACTATATGATTTTGTAGGGATAAGCTTTCTTTGGCTATGTTATTTTGATAGGACATGATTACTTTGTTAGTATGCTTGAAGTATTACTATTTTTATGTCAATATTAAATTTTTATCTTGAATCTTTTGGATCTGAACATTCATGCCACAATAAAGAAATTACATTTAGAAATATGCTAGGTAGCATTCCACATCAAAAATTCTGTTTTTATCATTTACCTACTCGAGGACGAGCAGGAATTAAGCTTGGGGATGCTTGATACGTCTCCAACGTATCTATAATTTTTGATTGTTCCATGCTATTATATTACTTGTTTTGGATGTTTAATGGGCTTTACTAAGCACTTTTATATTAAATTTTGGGACTAACCTACTAACCGGAGGCCCAGCCCAAATTGTTGTTTTCTTGCCTATTTCAGTGTTTCGCAGAAAAGGAATATCAAATGGAGTCCAAACGGAATGAAACCTCCGGGAGAGTTATTTTTGGAACAAACGCAATCCAGGAGACTTGGTGTGGACGGCAAGAAAGAAACGAGGCGGCCACGAGGCAGGGAGGCATGCCCTAGGGGGGTGGGCATGCCCCCACCCTCGTGGGCCCCTCGTGGCTCCCCTGACCGACTTCCTTCGCCTATATATACTCATATACCCTGAAAACATCCAGGAGCACCACGAAACCCTATTTCCACCTCCGCAACCTTCTGTACCCGTGAGATCCCATCTTGGGGCCTTTTTCGGCGCTCCGCCGGAGGGGGAATCAATCACGGAGGGCTTCTACATCAACACCATAGCCTCTCCGATGAAGTGTGAGTAGTTTACCGCAGACCTTCGGGTCCATAGTTATTAGCTAGATTGATTCTTCTCTCTCTTTGGATCTCAATACAAAGTTCTCCTCGATCTTCTTGGAGATCTATTCGATGTAATTCTTTTTGCAGTGTGTTTGTCGAGATCCAATGAATTGTGGGTTTATGATCAAGATTATCTATGAACAATATTTGAATCTCCTCTGAATTCTTTTATGTATGATTTGTTATCTTTGCAAGTCTCCTCGAATTATCAGTTTGGTTTGGCCTACTAGATTGATATTTCTTGCAATGGGAGAAGTGCTTAGCTTTGGGTTCAATCTTGCAGTGTCCTTTCCCAGTGACAGCAGGGGCAGCAAGGCACGTATTGTATTGTTGCCATCAAGGATAAAAAGATGGGGTTTATATCATATTGCTTGAGTTTATCCCTCTACATCATGTCATCTTGCCTAATGCGTTACTCTGTTCTTATGAACTTAATACTCTAGATGCATGCTGGATAGCGGTCGATGTGTGGAGTAATAGTAGTAAATGCAGAATCGTTTCGATCTACTTGTCGCGGACGTGATGCCTATATACATGATCATGCCTAGATATTCTCATAGTTATGCACTTTTCTATTAATTGCTCGACAGTAATTTGTTCACCCACCGTAATACTTATGCTATCTTGAGAGAAGCCACTAGTGAAACCTATGGCCCCTGGGTCTATTTTCCATCATATAAGTTTCCGATCTATTTTATTTTGCAATATTTACTTTCCAATTTATATCATAAAAATAACAAAAATATTTATGATCTCTATCAGATCTCACTTTTGCAAGTGGCCGTGAAGGGATTGACAACCCCTTTATCGCGTTGGTTGCAAGGTTCTTATTTGTTTGTGTAGGTACGAGGGATTTGGAGTGTAGCCTCCTACTGGATTGATACCTTGGTTCTCAAAATTGAGGGAAATACTTATGCTACTTTGCTGCATCACCCTTTCCTCTTCAAGGGAAAACCAACACATGCTCAAGAGGTAGCATTCGACATGACCGAACTATGGGCAAGTGCGTCTTCGGACAACAGTAAGTACCATCTGGGACTTATCCAGCATCAAGCTAATATATCACGATGACTTTCTCAGGGGCCTATCCGCTGATCATTATTTCTAATATATTACACTGCGTTTCTATTCCTACGTATGCTGCCGAGCTAGGAGTTGATCCTCAGGCCGATTTTGCAAATCGACCCGAGTCTCAGGGGCTACTAGAATCAGCAGTTTTATGTTTTCCTTCAGGTGCATCTCGGGTTTTAGAATGACACACACCTTGAGGACTACTGGATATACATATACTGGCTATATATCTCGGTAGAGAATAAATAGCACCAATAAAAAATATTCACAAAAAAGCAGCCCGCGGTCGGGGCGGTGCACCACCTCGGAAGCATCCCGACATAAAGCTCGGGCTCCAGTGGCTGGCTCCATAGAGGGCATTTCCGGCATTAAGCTCGGCTGAATTCGTTCAATCTTTTAAAAGACCGAGGTAGTTTACGACACCTCGGACGCTGACCATCGTTGGAGCTCAGAAGTGGTCCGGCATAAAGCTCAAATTCGAATGGCTCGTTCCATAGAGAACTTTTCAGCGTTAAACTAGGATAACCTCTAAGGGAGTCCCGGACTAGGGGGTGTCCGGATAGCCGGACTATCGTCACGGCCGGACTCCAAGACTATGAAGATACAAGATTGAAGACTTCGTCCCGTGTCCGGATGGGACTTTCCTTGGCGTGGAAGGCAAGCTTGGCGATACGGATATGTAGATCTCCTACCATTGTAACCGACTGTGTAACCCTAACCTATCCGGTGTCTATATAAACCGGAGGGTTTTAGTCCGTGGGGACGAACAACAATCATACCATAGGCTAGCTTCTAGGGTTTAGCCTCCTTGATCTCGTGGTAGATCTACTCTTGTACTACCCATATCATCAATATTAATCAAGCAGGGGTAGGGTATTACCTCCATCGAGAGGGCCCGAACCTGGGTAAAACATCGTGTCCCTTGTCTCCTGTTACCATCCGCCTAGACGCACATTCGGGACCCCCTACCGAGATCCGCGGTTTGACACCGACATTGGTGCTTTCATTGAGAGTTCCTGCGTGTCGTCACCGATAGGCCCGATGGCTCCTTCGATCATCAACAACGACGCGGTCGTATGCGAGACTTTTCTCCCGGACAGATCTTCGTGTTGGCGGCTTTGCGCTGCGGGCCAATTAAGCAGCCATCTGGAGCAGATCGAAAGCTTCGCCCCTGGCCATCAGGTCAGATTTGGAAGTTTGAACTATCGGCCGATATCGCGGAGACTTGTTACGTGGCGGATTCGAGCCGCAGCCAAGCGTGCCGCCTTGTCTCGATGGGCATGATCTGGCTCGCAGCGAACACTGCCACGGAGGCTGCACGATGTCGCTCCGACCCTTTATCCGGGCGGATTCCCGATCGAGGGCGAGTGGTTGGACACCGCCTCGGGGCTACAATCTCTACGGCGATCGAGCGAACTCCATCCTATCGCTGCGAAGACCTCAACTCCGGTGCGGACTCCTCTCCGGACTCCGAACCCTCGCGCCCGCCAATCGGATCCGATTGGGCGCCGGTCATGGAGTTCACGGCCGCGGACATCTTTCAGCACTCGCCCTTTGGCGACATCATGAGTTCACTAAAGTCTCTCTCTTTATCCGGAGAGCCCTGGCCGGACTATGGTCAGGAAGGTTGGGATACGGACGATGAAGAAATTCAACACCCACCCACCACCCACTTCGTAGCCACTGTCGAAAGCTTACACGACGTGCTCGATTTCGACTCCGAAGACATCGACGGTATGGATGACGATGTAGGAGACAATAATGAACCAACACCTATGGGATGCTGGACAACCTCATCCCATGATGTATACATGGTGGATACACCTAAAGGAAATGAAGACGAGGAACAACGGGACGCTACGAAGGATAAATCCCTCGAAAAGCAGTCAAAACGGTAATGTAAACGCCGAACAAAGTCCCGCCTCAACAAAGACCCAGCCATAGAGCAGGGCGAACCGGTGGACAACGAACAAGCTATTGAGCAATCATCCGAACAAGACAACTTGGATAAACAATTTGTCCCCGGCGAAAACAACAGTCCGGACGATCTCACGCCGGACAAACTATTGGAGCAAAATGACCTCCAGAAAAGGCTCGTCGCCACTGCGCGTAGCCTGAAAAAGCAGAAGCGGAAGCTCAAAACAGCGGAAGATGCACTCAGGATCAGATGGAGCAAAGTATTCAGCACCGCAGACAAGTACAGCGACAGTCACAAAGAGCTACCCGGAAAGAAAGCTACTGCCCGAATTCGACGAGGAGGCCTTAGAGCCCCCACAATTAAAAAGTAAGAAGGTCACCTGGTCGGATGGACGACCCCACAGCAAAAAGAGAGCGGCGAATGGCGCCGCACACATGCCAATATGCGATCCGCATAAGGATTCACATCAAAAGGATGGCCCAGTTAGGTCCATCTATGGGCCAAGAAAGCATGCTCGTCAAAGCAATGCAACACGCCAAAATTCCGAAGATCACGGCACACCCGAATATAGGGGCGCTGCACACCCCCTATGTTTCACCGATGAGGTGCTGGATCATGAATTTCCAGCGGGATTCAAACCCGTAAACATAGAGGCATCGACGGAACAATGGACCACAGTGCGGATTGAGGATTACATCCTCCACATACACATGGCTAGAGGAGATGATCTCCACGCCATAAATACTTACCCTTAAACTCAAAGGGCCAGCTCGGCATTGGCTTAAGAGCCTCCCGAAAATACCATTGGAAGCTGGGAAGAGCTCGAGGATGCATTTGGGCAAATTTTGGGGACCTATGTCCGCCCTCCGGATCTGAGACGATCTAAGTCACATAACTCAACAGCCGGAGAGTCAGCCGGAAATCTGGAACAGGTTCCTTACTAAAAGAACCAAATAGTCGATTGTTGGACGCGAAGCCTTAGCAGCCTTCAAACACAACGTCGTCCGAGGCGAATGGCTCACGGACACCTCGGCCAAGAAAAGCCAAGAACAATGGCGCATTAACAAGCCTCATGACCCGCTTTTGTGCGGGAGAGGATAGCTAGCTAGCAAGATGCAGCACCAGCGACCCAAGTACATCGAAATCAGGGATGGAAGCGGAAACCACAGCGCAACAAGGACCAGCGCGGACTAAAAGGAACAGTCCAAAGAGCACGGCGGTCAACGCCGGATTCAAAAGCTCACGGCGAACAACAAAAACTGCCCTTAAGGACAATAGCGATGAGCTATCCAACTTCAACAAAATCTTGGACAAGATATGTCAAATCCACAAGACTCACAGGAGGCACGCTAACCATACCCACGTAAATTGTTGGGTCTTCAAACAGTCCGGCAGACTGAACGCCGAGCACAAGGGGCTCGACACACCAAGTGAAGATGACAACGAGCACCACAAGCAGAGCCTCGGAAAACAAAAAAACTTTCCCACAGGAGGTCAAAACAGTAAACTCACTTCACGTGATCAAAGGGAAAAATAGAGCGGCGCCCACTAAAAGGCGCACCGCACACTGGTTGTCAAAACCAATCACCTTCGACCATCAGGACTATTCCGAAAATATCCGGAACGCAGGATGGACTACCTTGATATTGGATCCTATAATCGACGGGTTCCAATTTACACATGTCCTCATGGATGGCGGCAGTGACCTAAACCTGATATATCAGGACACAATCCGCAGGATGGGGATAAACCCAACCAAAATTCGCCGTAGCAACACCTCCTTTAAAGGAGTAATGCCAGGCCCATATGCCCTTTGCACGGGCTCCATACTGCTAAAAGTTGTGTTTGGTTCATCCGACAACTTCCTTCGCGAAAGGTTACTCTTCCATGTCGCCCCGTTTAAAAGTAGCCATCTAGCACTATTGGGACGCGAAGCTTTCGCCCGCTTTAACGCAATACAGCATTATGCACCTCTAACACTTAAAATGCCCGGTCCACGCGGCATCATCTCGTTAAAAGTAAGTATTAAGTGTTACTCGAGCACGGAAGAACGGGAGACTGCCTTGACAGCCCCACAGCTATCCGGCTCTGCTAGGCAAAGAACCTGAATTCGTCATTCAAACCCCGGACACGGTTAGACGAGTCCGGCGCCTACTAGCGGCATACCCCCATACGAGGGGCCGCATGCATGTATAACAAAGAGACAATAAAGCTCAATTTTATTCAATTCTTCGAACCGTACTCTGTTTATTTAATATTAAGTACATCTTTTGCACGATCCTTTTTCTTTCAAACTAAGTTCCTCTCTTTTACAGATGAACAACGTGCTACACCCGTCTAGGATACGGCACAACGGAGAACAAAGCAGAGGCGTGCATGAGGGACCTGTTGCAAGGATTCTTTTGATTAAGACCTGCGTAAACCTTTTTCACTGTCTCTTGTTGATATACATTCCCCGGTTCCTTAATATAACCGAGGAGGAGGCTGGTGCTTTGGCATTGGCGCACCAGAATTTTTTGCGTGCACGGACACGGGGCTTAGGGCATTATTCTGCCCATTTTCATAAAGACCGAATATCTTAGGGAGTATTGGCGTCTCGAGATTAGGCCTTATATACATCAGCTCGAATCATGTCTTTGGTCAAATGTTGGGTTGCCGGCTCCTGTGTTTTGCTGCCTTCGTTCCATTTTCACGGCTAACGCGGCACCGGAGAACTCTGCGATTGTGCCCGGTTCGGCCGAGCGAGCACCTCGATGAAAGCCAAAAGCGGCAGTCATGATATAGCGAGAGACTGGTCAACCACTCAATGACTCACAGCAATGTTTAGGATTCCTCCGCATTAACGAAGGACCATTTTTCGGTCAGGCACATACGCACTTTTAATTCGGGAGAGTGCGGTGCCCCGAGGGCTATATAGTAGCCCCACCCTCGAACTCCTATGGCTAAGTGAAAGTGATAAAGCATTATAGTCCGGTTGCTGGTTTGCTACGCTATCACCTCCTTAACAGGACCAAGACGTTGGATTAAGTGTGAAAAAGCGCTTTCGTTGCAAACACCCCGCACTTCTGTGCGTGGGGGCTGAAGCCAAGGACTGCCATCTTTCGGGTTATATATACATATACATAAGCGGCCGCCTGAGGAGTAGTTTGCTACTAGAACGCACAAGTATAAAAGCTCTTATATTATATTCAAACATTGTTTTCACAAATAATACATGTCATTTAAACATAATATCCTTGAGCATCCTGCGTCTCTATTAAGCGAGCGCCCGCGAGACTTCTTCAAAGTAGTGCTCGGCGGTATTTCGCTTCGTGTGAATCTTGGGATGCAACGTCGGCGGCCTTCATCTCGCCCGGTATGTCTTGACACGGGCAAGAGCCATCCGCGCTCCCTCAATACCGCCGACCGCTTCATTGCATCGTCGCGGTACCGCACCAAGAAGCTGCTACACTAAACCAAAATAGCTCTTGGTGGGGTCCGCCCGACCACAAGTGAGTCAAGACATGCTTCATGGCAAATCCGGACAACCGATTCAGCTCGGCCCATTCGCCAACCGATCGGTCGCGGCGGAAGGGCGCTCCGGACTATGGAATTGCGACCAATATAGCTCTTCCTTCGTGTCCCTTCGGCCCGGAAGTGCTCGGCTGCGTCCATGGCGCTTCGCCGCCAAGTCAAAAAGCATCCTCGAACTCCACAACTTATCCAGCGAGCATACTTTGGATCTGTATATTTCCTCCGCAGCGAAAGCGGTTTTCCGGCCGCAATCGCCCCGCCGACTCAGCTCCTCCTTGGCAGCTCTCAAAGCCGATTGGGCATTCTTGGATTCGGCGGCGGCCTTTTTAAACCCTCTTGTTCCGCTTGCGTTCTTTTCAAGAACCTCGCCGCGATCGGTAGTATTTCTTAATTTTTTTGCCATATCGGCCATTTCCTCTTTGCTTCGGCAGTCAGCAGCCCGTTCGGCTTCTAGCTCTTCGGCCACCTTTAAAGCGGCCGCATTCGACTTCTGGCTTGCTCTTTTGCTCGGGCGAGTTCCGCCGCAGCTCCTCCGACAGCGGCACCATCTGCATTAAGCATACGAATAGTAAGACATGGGCGTCAAGCCCCCTTACAGTGTCCGCATAGAAGTCGCATACCTTGTGACTCGTCAAACCGTTTATTGACCAGCGCGATGTCCCCATCCGCCTCGTCAAGTTGCCGCTTTAGTTCGGCATATTCATCAGTCCGGCTGGCCCCCGAACACCCCGCCACCTGTTTAGGAGAGGCGATATGTTATAACTGAGAATTTGATCCTCGAAATGTTGTCAATTTTGACAACATACCGAGTCTCAGGGGCTACTATCTATACAGGGCGCATTTTATATGCATAATTGTCAGAAGGTACATCATTTTTGCGTACCTCAAACCCCGTCAATAAGCTTCTGACGGCTTCATGCAATCCGCTCTCCACGGATGCAATTCTTTCAATCACCGTACCCATTAGAGCACGGTGATCTTCTGAAATAGCCGCTCGCCCGAGCAGATCCTTCAGCTCCTCCGACCGCACACCACCTGGCGCCGGACCTTCCTGTCCCGCCGGACTTGGGGAACCCTCGCGGCGACACCTCCGGTCGTCCGCTTCATGAGGTGCGGTTGGTGAAGAAGATCCCCAAGACGAGCTCTGCGAGAAGGGCTGAGGTCCGAACTACAAGGTACAATTTCGGTTATCTTCATGAATAAATCTGAGGATGTTCCTTATTTACAAGACCCCTTCTTTTTACTTACGGCTCGCTGGAGGGCTGATCCCCTCGGGGAAATAGTGCGGCTGGGTTACTTCCCAGCGCCGGACTCTCTGCTGAAGATTCCTTTCCCCTCTTTGAGGCCTTGACCTCCGGATCTTCCGAAGCGGTCCTCTTCTCTCCTCGGAAGGTGGGACTCTTAATCCCTCCTTCCTTGATAGTCTCCTTCATAGGGGCAGTTGCTTCCCCGCTCCCCCCTTCGCCTTCTTCAAAAGGCGTGACCTTCAACATCTTGGTCAGCATGGGATCCGGCGTGGTCTCTGGGAGGGGAGCCGGACACCTTATTAACTTTGCCTTGGCTATCCACTCCTGTTCAAGAAACGGCTCCTTTAAAGGGCATATATATAAAATAAATGAATGAACAGCTTGTCGGTTCTGGGACTACTTACTTGAGTATCTGGCGATTGCAGCTTAGTCCTGCGTCCTCGGTCAAGTCCGGACACTTCTCTTGTGATCCGAAGAACAGTTTATACATCTCCACAGGCGTCATGCCCATAAAATTTTGGAGGCTCGTGGTCCCTCGGTTGAATTCCCACAGGCGGAGGGGGCGTTCTTGCAGGGCTGAAGGCGCGGATCACCATAACCTGCGCCACCGCGACCAGATTGATCCCTCTTTCACGGAGGTCTCGAATACGGCCCTGCAGCAAGGGGCGTCCTTGGCGGCCCTAGTCGAGCCTTGTTGACCCATGATGCCAGCCGCTGTGGTGGACTGGCGAGAAGGCGGGGCGCCGCCCATTTGGTGCCCACAGGAGCGGTGATATAAAACCACTCCCGTTGCCACAAACCAAGCTCCTCTTGGAAAGATCCCTCGGGCCACGGAGCATCAACACATTTGCTTATGACCACCCCTCCGCTTTCTCGCTTGTTGCCCTCGATCATCTTTGGCTCCACCTTGAAGGTCTTGAGCCACAATCCAAAGTGGGGGTAATATGGAGGAAGGCCTCACATCGACAATGAATTACGAGATATGGAGGATGGACTCAGTTCAAGTCATGGAAATCAAGCCCATAATAAAACATGAGCCCCGCACAAAGGGATCCGTCGGAAGCCTAAACCCGAAGGAAGTGGGACACGAACACCACGTTCTCGCCGGGCTCGGGAGTGGGAATGACCTGCCCAGGAGCAGGCAGCCTATCGAGATCTCGCCGGTTAGATACCTGGCGTCGCGCAGCTTTAGCACTTCTTCTTCTGTGACGGAGGAAGATATCCATCGGCCGTGCTGGTCGGATCCGGACATCGTCGAAAGTCCGAAGCGCCTGAATCTGAAGCTTTGGGTGTTGGAACTTCGAAGCCGAGGCGAACTTCGATGGAGGTGTAAAAGAAGAGGGCCTTGGTCTCATTATAAAGAGGTTGAATACCAAGAGCCCACCCCGTGGTTGATTAGGACTCGCCTTTGATAGAGAAGGTAGGCCAACGGGCACGGTTGGGTTACCCACGTCCGTATGGATGAGAATCCCGGAATAAGGGGGCACGATCTAAGCTTTGATAAGACGTGCCAAGGAAACCGCCTCGCTAAACACGCTGAGGTGGAACAATAAAAAAACGATTCATATAAAGGCTGGCCGTGGTGTGATGTCACGCCACGGAATACGTCGATAGATCGTGCAAAAATTATTCTCTCTACGGTGTTATGTGGAACTTGTTTTGCGAGCGGACACTATCCTTGTGTTCAAAACCTTCTATGAAGTATTCGGGAGGAACCCGCCTTGCAATGCCGAAGACAATATGCGCGCCGGACTCGTCGTCATTGAAGCCTGGTTCGAGAGCTCTTGAGGAGTCTGGACTAGGGGTGTCCGGATAGCGGACTATCGTCACGGCGGACTCCAAGACTATGAAGATACAAGATTGAAGACTTCGTCCGTGTCCGGATGGGACTTTCCTTGGCGTGGAAGGCAAGCTTGGCGTCGGATATGTAGATCTCCTACCATTATAACCGACTCTGTGTAACCCTAACCTATCCGGTGTCTATATAAACCGGAGGGTTTTAGTCCGTAGGACGAACAACAATCATACCATATGCTAGCTTCTAGGGTTTAGCCTCCTTGATCTCGTGGTAGATCTACTCTTGTACTACCCATATCATCAATATTAATCAAGCAGGAGTAGGGTATTACCTCCATAGAGAGGGCCCGAACCTGGGTAAAAACATCGTGTCCCTTGTCTCCTGTTACCATCCGCCTAGACGCACAGTTCGGGACCCCCTACCCGAGATCCGCCGGTTTTGACACCGACAACCTCCTTCAAACTTTTTCAAGCCAAGGTGATCTATGACACCTCGGATATAGTCCGGCGTTGGAGCTCGGATATAGTCCGGAATTGGAGCTCGGATATAGTCCGACGTTGGTGCTCGGCTGCAAAAGAAATCTCGAATGCAGTCCAGCGTTGGAGCTCAGATGCAAGAGGACATCGCCACACGAGAACAACTTCAAACCCGAGGTGTGGCGTACAAAATAACAAGGCATTGATAAAGGTCGAGAACTTAAAGGGGCTCCTCGGATACCCAACGTGTAAACTCTTCAGATTCACTTTGGCGATCCTCAAGATCGAAGATGCGATGATTTGTTGAACCCGTTTTCAAGACCGATGACTGAAGATGAAGAATAGTTTGGAAGAATCGAGGAGTGTCCCCAACTTGAAGACTGGTTTAGGGGGCTACTGACGGTGTCCTGGACTAGGGGGTACTCACCACGTCGTCTCCCGATCAGATGGATTGGGCCGAGGACCCCCATGGCCGTTTACTCATGGGCTAGTTCGGACAGCCGATGAATACATGAGGAAGATTCCACAAGACTTGGTGATCGAGACAAGGACTCCTCTCCACCGGCATATTCGACTAGGACTCTTGTGTTGGGGATCGTAGCAGAAATTCAAAATTTTCTACGCATCACCAAGATCAATCTATGGAGATTCTAGCAACAAGAGAGAGGGGAGTGTATCTTCATACCCTTGAATATCGCGATGCGGAAGCGTTGCAAGAACGCGGTCGGTGGAGTCGTTCATGAAGCGATTCAGATCGCGGCCGAATCCGATCTAAGCACCGAACAATGGTGCCTCCGCGTTCAACACACGTACAGCCCGGGGACGTCTCCTCCTTCTTGATCTAGCAAGGGGAGAGGAGAAGTTGAGGGAGAACTCTGACAGCATGACGGCATGGTGGTGGTGGAGCTCGTGCTATTTCTGCAGGGCTTCGCCAAGCACTATGGAGGAGGAGGAAGAGTTGGAGGAGGAAGGGCTGCGCCAGGGAAGAGGTGCGGCTGCCCTCCCACCCCTCCACTATATATAGGGGCAAGGGGAGAGGGGGAGGCGCCCTAGGGGGCGGCGGCCAAGCAGATTGGATCTCCCTAGGGAAAATCCTAGGGAGACTTGCCCCCCAAGCCAAGCAGGTGGAGGATTGCCTCCCAAGCCAGGTGGAGGTGCCCCACCTCCCCAAATAACGTGGGAAAGGGTGTGGGGGGCACACCACCCCTTAGTGGGCTGGTTTGCCCCTTCCCCTTTGGCCCATGAGGCCCTCCAACACTTGCCGGGGCTCCCGAAACACCTTTCGGTCATGCTGGCCATAGCCTGGTACCCTCGGAACACTTCCGGACTCCAATACCCTTCGTCCATTATATCGATCTTCACCGCCGGACCATTCGGGAACTCCTCGTGACGTCCGGGATCACATCCGGGACTCCGAACTACCTTCGGTAACCACATACTATTTCCCATAACAACTCTAGCGTCACCGAACCTTAAGTGTGTAGACCCTACGGGTTCGGGAACCATGCACACATGACCAAGACGTTCTCCGGCCAATAACCAACAGCGGGATCTGGATACCCATGTTGGCTCCCACATGTTCCACGATGATCTCATCGGATGAACCACGATGTCGAGGATTCAATCAATCCCGTATGCAATTCCCTTTGTCAATCGGTACGTTACTTGCCCGAGATTCGATCGTCGGTATCCTAATACCTCGTTCAATCTCGTTACCGGCAAGTCACTTTACTCGTTCCGTAAGGCATGATCCCGTGAGTAACTACTTAGTCACATTGAGCTCATTATGATGATGCATTACCGAGTGGGCCCAGAGATACCTCTTCGTCATACGGAGTGACAAATCCCAGTCTCGATTCGTGCCAACCCAACAGACACTTTCGGAGATACCTGTAGTGCACCTTTATAGCCACCCAGTTACGTTGTGACATTTGGTACACCCAAAGCATTCCTACGGTATCCGGGAGTTGCACAATCTCATGGTCTAAGGAAATGGTACTTGACATTAGAAAATCTCTTAGCAAACGAACTATACGATCTTGTGCTATGCTTAGGATTGGGTCTTGTCCATCACATCATTCTCCTAATGATGTGATCCCGTTATCAATGACATCCAATGTCCATGGTCAGGAAACCATAACCATCTATTGATCAACGAGCTAGTCAACTAGAGGCTCACTAGGGACATGTTGTGGTCTATGTATTCACACATGTATTACGGTTTCCAGTTAATACAATTATAGCATGAACAATAGACAATTATCATGAACAAGGAAATATAATAATAACCATTTTATTATTGCCTCTAGGGCATATTCCCAATAGTCTCCCACTTGCACTAGAGTCAATAATCTAGTTCACATCATTATGTGATTGTAATGAATCCAACACCCATGGTGTTTGATCATATCTCGCTTGTGAGAGAGGTTTATTAGTCAACAGGTCTGAACCTTTCAGATCCGTGTGTGCTTTACAAATCTCTATGTCATCTTGTAGATGCAGCTTCCATGCGCTACTTGGAGCTATTCGAAACAACTGCTCTACTATACGAATCCGGTTTACTACTCAGAGTCATCCGGATTAGTGTCAAAGTCTGCATCGACGTAACCCTTTATGACGAACTCTTTTACCACCTCCATAATCGAGAAAATTCCTTAGTCAACTAGTTACTAAGGATAAGTTTGACCACTGTCATGTGATCCATTCCCGGATCACACTTGAACCCCTTGACTGACTCATGGCAAGGCACACTTCAGGTGCGGTACACAGCATAGCATACTTTAGAGCCTACGTCTAAAGCAAAGGGGACGGCCTTCGTCCTTCCTCTCTCTTCTGCCGTGGTCAGGTCTTGAGTCTTACTCAATACTCACACCTTATAACACAGCCAAGAACTCCTTCTTTGCTGATCTATTTTGAACTCCTTCAAAATCTTGTCACGGTATGTATTCATTTGAAAGTACTATTAAGCGTTTTTTGATCTATCCTTATAAATCTTGATGCTCAATGTTCAAGTAGCTTAATCCAGGTTTTCCATTGAAAAAACACTTTTCAAATAACCCTATATACTTTCCATAAATTCTACATCATTTCCGATCAACAATATGTCAACAACATATACTCATCAGAAATGCTATAGTGCTCCCACTTAGTTCTTTGGAAATACAAGTTTCTCATAAACTTTGTATAAACCCGAAGTCTTTGATCATCTCATCAAAGCGTATATTCCAACTCCGAGATGCTTACTCCAGTCCTTAGAAGGATTTTTGGAGCTTTGCATACTTGTTAGCATCTTTTAGGATTAACAAAACCTTCTGGTTGTATCACATACAACCTTTCCTCAAGAAAATCGTCGAGGAAACAATGTTTTGACATCCTATCTGCAAGATTTCATAAATAATGCAGTAATTGCTAATATAATTCCAACAGACTCTTAGCATCGCTACGAGTGAGAAAGTCTCATCGCAGTCAACTCCTTGAACTTGTCGGAAAATATCTTAACGACAAGTCGAGGTTTCTTAATGGTGATACTTACCATCATTGTCCGTCTTCCTTTTAAAATCCATCTGCACCCAACAGCCTTATGACCATCAAGTGGTTCTTCCAAAGTCCATACTTTGTTTTCGTACATGGATCCTCTCTTGGATTTTATGGCCTCGAGCCATTCGTCGGAATCCGAGCCCACCATCGCTTCTCCATAGCTCGTAGGTTCATTTTTGTCTAGCAACATGACCTCCAAGACAGGATTACGTACCACTCTGAAGTAGTATGTATCCTTGTCAACCTATGAGTTTTGATAGTGACTTGATCTGAAGTTTCATGATCAATATCATCAGCTTCCACTTCAATTGGTGTAGGCGCCACAAGAACAACTTCCTATGCCCTGCTACACACTAGTTGAAGTGAAGGTTCAATAACCTCATCAAGTCTCCACCATCCTCCCACTCAATTCTTTCAAGAGAAACTTTTCCTCGAGAAAGGACCCGTTTCTAGAAACAATCACTTTTGCTTCCGGATCTGAAATAGGAGGTATACCCAACTGTTTTGGGTGTCCTATGAAGATGCATTTATCCGCTTTGGGTTTGAGCTTATCAGGCTAAAACTTTTCCACATAAGTGTCGCAGACCCAAACTTTTCAGAAATGACAGCTTAGGTTTCTCTAAACCAAAGTTTATACGCTGTCATCTCAATGGAATTACGTGGTGCCCTATTTGAAGTGAATGCGATTGTCTCTAATGCCTAACCCATAAACGATAGTGGTAATTCGATAAGAGACATCATGGTATGCACCATATCCAATAGGGTGCAGTTATGATGTTCGGACACACCATCACACTATGGTGTTCCATGTGGTGTTAGTTGTGAAACAATTCCCAGAATGTCTTAATTGTGTGCCAAACTCGTAACTCGGATATTCATCTCTATGATCATATCATAGACATTTTATCCTCTTGTCACGACGATCTTCAACTTCACTCTGAAATTACTTGAGCCTTTCAATAATTCAGACTTGTGTTTCATCAAGTAAATATCTCAGCATCTACTCAAATCATCTGTGAAGTAAGAACATAACGATATCCACTGCGTGCCTGAACACTCATTGGACTGCACACATCAAAATGTATTACTTCCAACAAGTTGCTTTCTTGTTCCATCTCACTGAAAACGAGGCCTTTCAGTCATCTTGCCCATGTGGTATGATTTGCATGTCTCAAGTGATTCAAAATCAAGTGAGTCCAAACGATCCATCTGTATGGAGTTTCTTCATGCATATATACCAATAGACATGGTTCGCATGTCTCAATCTTTTCAAAAACGAGTGAGTCCAAAGATCCATCAACATGGAGCTTCTTCATGCGTTTATATCAATATGACTCAAATGGCGATTGCCACAAGTATGTGGTACTATCATTACTATCTTATATCTTTTGGCATGAACATGTGTATCACTACGATCGAGATTCAATAAACCATTCATTTTAGGTGCAAGACCATTAAAGGTATTATTCAAATAAACAAAGTAACCATTATTCTCCTTAAATGAATAATCGTATTGCGATAAACATAATCCAATCATGTCTATGCTCAATGCAAACACCAAATAACAATTATTTAGGTTTAACACCAATCTCGATGGTAGAGGGAGCATGCGATGCTTGATCACATCAACCTTGGAAACACTTCCAACACATATCGTCATCTCACCTTTAGCTAGTCTCTGTTTATCCCGCAGCTTTTATTTCGAGTTACTAACACTTAGCAACCGAACCGGTATCTAATACCCTGGTGTTACTAGGAGTACTAGTAAAGTACACATTAATATAATGTATATCCAATATACTTCTATCGACCTTGCCAGCCTTCTCATCTACCAAGTATCTAGGGTAGTTCTGCTTCAGTGACCGTTCCCTCATTCCAAAAGCACTTAGTCTCGGGTTTGGGTTCAACCTTGGGTTTCTTCACTAGAGCAGCAACTGATTTGCCGTTTCATGAAGTATCCCTTCTTGCCCTTGCCCTTTCTTGAAACTAGTGGTTTTACTAACCATCAACAATTGATGCTCTTACTCGATTTCTACTTTCGCGGTATCAAACATCGCGAATTGCTGAAGGATCATCATGTCTATCCCTGATATGTTATAGTTCATCACAAAGCTCTAATAGCTTGGTGTCAGTGACTATGGAGAACCATCACTATCTCTTAAGGAAGATTAACTCCCACTCGATTCAAGTGATTGTAGCACTCAGACAATCTGAGCACATGCTCAACGATTGAGCTTTTCTCCCTTAGTTTGTAGGTTAAGAAACTTGTCGGAGGTCTCATACCTCTTGACGTGGGAACGAGGCTGAAATCCCAATTTCAGCTCTTGGAACATCTCATATGTTTTGCGACATTGCAAAAATGTCTTCGGTGCCTCAATTCTAAACCGTTTAACATTACACACTGAACTATCACGTAGTCATCAAAACGTGTATGTCAGATGTTCGCAACATCCACAAACGACGCTCGTGGTTCAGCACACCGGCGGTGCATTAAGGACATAAGCCTTACGCAGCAGCAATGAGGACAATCCTCAGTATACGGACCTAGTCCGCATAATTGCTACTGTCAACTTTCAACTAAATTTTCTCTAGGAACATATCTTAAACAGTAGAACTGCGTAAGCTACGACATAATTTGCAAAGACCTTTTGACTATGTTCATGATAATTTAGTTCATCTGATTATTTAATGAACTCCCACTTAGATAGACATCCCTCTAGTCATCTAAGTGATACATGATCCGAGTCAACTAGGCCGTGTCCGATCATCACGTGAGACGGACTAGTCAACATCGGTGAACATCTTCATGTTGATCGTATCTGCTATACGACTCATGTTCGACCTTTCGGTCTCTTGTGTTCCAAGGCCATGTCTGTACATGCTAGGCTCGTCAAGTCAACCTAAGTGTTTTGCATGTGTAAATCTGGCTTACATCCGTTGTATGTGAATGTTATAATCTATCACACCCGATCATCACGTGGTGCTTCGAAACAATGAACTTTCGCAACGGTGCACAGTTAGGGGGAACACTTTCTTGAAATTTTAAGAGGGATCATCTTATTTATGCTACCATCGTTCTAAGCAAATAAGATGTAAACATGACAAACATCACATGCAAATCATAAAGTGACATGATATGGCCAATATCATCTTGCGCCTTCGATCTCCATCTTGAGGCACGACATGATCACCTTCGTCACCGGCATGACACCATGATCTCCATCATCATGATCTCCATCATCGTGTCTTCATGAAGTTGTCTCGCCAACTATTACTTCTACTACTATGGCTAACGTTTTAGCAATAAAGTAAAGTAATTACATGGCGTTATTCAATGACACGCAGGTCATACAATAAATTAAGACAACTCCTATGGCTCCTTCCGGTTGTCATACTCATCGACATGCAAGTCGTGATTCCTATTACAAGAAGATGATCAATCTCATACATCACATATCATTCAACACATTCTTTTTGGCCATATCGCATCACATAGCATACCCTGCAAAAACAAGTTAGACGTCCTCTAATTGTTGTTGCATGTTTTACGTGGCTGCTATGGGTTTCTAGCAAGAACGTTTCTTACCTACACAAAAGTCACAATGGTGATACGTCAATTGCTATTTACCCTTCATAAGGACCCTTTTCATCGAATCCGATCCGACTAAAGTGGGAGAGACTGTCACCTGCTAGCCACCTTATGCAGAAAGTGCATGTCAGTCGGTGGAACCTGTCTCATGTAAGTGTACGTGTAAGGTCGGTCCAGGCCGCTTCATCCCACAATACCGTCGAAACAAGATATGACTAGTACCGGTAAGCATATTGAACAAAATCAACGCCCACAACAACTTGTGTTCTACTCGTGCATAGAATCTACACAATAAACCTGGATCTGATACCACTATTGGGGATCGTAGCAGAAATTCAAAATTTTCTACGCATCACCAAGATCAATCTATGGAGATTCTAGCAACAAGAGAGAGGGGAGTGTATCTTCATACCCTTAAAGATCGCGATGCGGAAGCGTTGCAAGAACACAGTCGGTGGAGTCGTTCATGAAGCGATTCAGATCGTGGCCGAATCCGATCTAAGCACCGAACAATGGTGCCTCCGCGTTCAACACACGTACAGCCCGGGGACGTCTCCTCCTCCTTGATCCAGCAAGGGGAGAGGAGAAGTTGAGGGAGAACTCCGACAGCATGACGACATGGTGGTGGTGGAGCTCGTGGTATTTCTGCAGGGCTTCGCCAGGCACTACAGAGGAGGAGGAAGAGTTGGAGGAGGAAGGGCTGCGCCAGGGAAGAGGTGCGGCTGCCCTCCCACCCCTCCACTATATATAGGGGCAAGGGGGGAGGGGGAGGCGCCCTAGGGTTTCCCCTAGGGGGTGGCGGCCAAGCAGATTGGATCTCCCTAGGGAAAATCCTAGGGAGACTTGCCCCCCAAGCCAAGCAGGTGGAGGATTGCCTCCCAAGCCAGGTGGAGGCACCCCACCTCCCCAAATAACGTGGGAAAGGGGGGGGGGGGTGCACCACCCCTTAGTGGGCTGCTTTGCCACTTCCCCTTTATCCCATGAGGCCCTCCAACACTTGCTGGGGCTCCCGAAACACCTTTCGGTCATGCTGGCCATAGCCTGGTACCCCCGGAACACTTCCGGACTCCAAGACCCTTCGTCCAATATATCGATCTTCACCGCCGGACCATTCCGGAACTCCTCGTGACGTCTGAGATCACATCTGGGACTCCGAACTACCTTCGGTAACCACATACTATTTCCCATAACAACTCTAGCGTCACCGAACCTTAAGTGTGTAGACCCTACGGGTTCGGGAACCATGCACACATGACCAAGACGTTCTCCGGCCAATAACCAATAGCGGGATCTGGATACCCATGTTGGCTCCCACATGTTCCACGATGATCTTATCGGATGAACCACGATGTCGAGGATTCAATCAATCTCATATGCAATTCCCTTTGTCAATCGGTACGTTACTTGCCCGAGATTCGATCATCGGTATCCCAATACCTCGTTTAATCTCGTTACCGGCAAGTCACTTTACTCGTTCCGTAATGCATGATCCCGTGACTAACTACTTAGTCACATTGAGCTCATTATGATGATGCATTACCGAGTGGGCCAGAGATACCTCTCCGTCATACACGGAGTGACAAATCCATCTCGATTCGTGCCAACCCAGCAGACACTTTCGGAGATACCGTAGTGCACCTTTATAGCCACCCGATTCGTTGACGCGTTTGGTACACCCAAAGCATTCCTACGGCATCCGGGAGTTGCACAATCTCATGGTCTAAGGAAATGATACTTGACATTAGAAAAGCTCTTAGCAAACGAACTATACGATCTTGTGCTATGCTTAGGATTGGGTCTTGTCCATCACATCATTCTCCTAATGATGTGATCCCGTTATCAATGACATCCAATGTCCATGGTCAGGAAACCATAACCATCTATTGATCAACGAGCTAGTCAACTAGAGGCTCACTAGGGACATGTTGTGGTCTATGTATTCACACATGTATTACGGTTTCTAGTTAATACAATTATAGCATGAAAAATAGACAATTATCATGAACAAGGAAATATAATAATAACCATTTTATTATTGCCTCTAGGGCATATTCCCAACATCTTGTTATCCTGGGCCTGTGGTACATTATATAAGCCGAGGCCAGGCTAGTCGATGGAGGATCATGACATTACTCATCATACCTTTAGGGTTTAGACCACAACATATGATCTCGAGGTAGATCAACTCTATAATCATACACATCGAATACAATCAAAAGCAACATGTAGGGTATTACCTCTCTGAGAGAGCCCGAAGCTGGGCAAAATCCCGTGTCCATGTTACCATCGATCCTAAGATATGCAGCTTGGGACCCCCTACCCGAGATCTGTCGGTTTTGACACCGACAAAGGGACTGGTCACTGGAAGCGGAACTACCCCAAGTATTTGGCGGATAAGAAGGATGGCAAAGTGAAAGGTATATTTTATATACATGTTATTGATGTGTACCTTACTAATGCTCGTAGTAGCGCCTGGGTATTTGATACTAGTTCTGTTGCTCATATTTGCAACTCGAAACAGGGGCTACGGATTAAACGAAGATTGTCTAAGGACGAGGTGACGATGCGCGTCGGAAATGGTTCCAAGGTCGATGTGATCGCCCTCGGCACGCTACCTCTACATCTACCTTCGAGATTAGTTTTAGACCTGAATAATTGTTATTTGATGTCAATGTTGAGCATGAACATTATATCCGGATCTTGTTTGATGGTTATTCATTTAAATCAGAGAATGATGGTTGTTTTATGTGACGCCCCAAGACCGGAGTTTCAGTTGCCTTCCAGGGTTTCCGAGTTTTGTCGTGTGGTTTGTTTTGTTTTTGCATTGCATCATGTCATCATGCCATCATATCGTTTATTTTTTTAAAAAAACTCATCTAAATAAATTGTATGGATTTTTCGATCCATTTAAATCGAGGGAAGGTGGACTTCTCTTTATAACATACCCTCCCAATATTATTAGGGAGCTATAATAAATATTCCTCGTTTTGGAATCACCATAACACACTTGCATATTAAATCCCATGCCCTTCTACTTCAAGTTTGGTCTCCTAACCTTGCCATTATTATTTTCTATCATTTTCCGGAGTTCCACCAAAAATCCTTGGATCATTTTTGTTAAATTCCTCATATTTTTGTGAGCCCGGGAAAATCGTTCTCGTTCCCAAATTCTTTCCCTAACCTCCCTTTCTTTTCTTATCTCTATTTTTCTTTTCTGTTAATTTTTAGGGAGGGATCCCAGCCCAGCCGCGCCTCCCCTCCAGGCCGGCCCGCTTCCCAATCCCGCATGGGCCAAGGCTCCTCCGCTAGCCTCCCGGCCCACCAAGGCCTAGGCCCAGCCGCCCCACCGACCTAACCCTAGCCCATCTCTCCCGATCCCCCCTCATCTCCTCCTCTCGTCCTCCCCTGAGCCGCCGCCTCCCCTGCCCGATTCCCCATCTCCCTCGTCCTTCCCTCGATCCCATCTCCCTCGCCGCATCTCTCTTCCTCCCTCGTACTCCTTCCTCTCCTCCATGGCCTTGCGCCATCCATCTCCCTGTCGCCTCCTCCCTGTGGCATCGCGCCGGCCACCTCTCCTTCGCCTCGCGCCTCCGCCCCCCTCGCGCCGACCAGCGAGACCATGCCCGTCGCCTGCGGCCCGCGCCCGGCCGGCCGTAGCTCGCCGCCATCCCTTCTCCTCCCGTCCACGCGACCTCCGTCCTCCGCCTTCTCCCTCCCCGCAGGTCCTCCTGCTGCGGTTTTGCCACACCACCAGGAGCTCCTCGTCGCCTCCCTGCTTCCGTCCCGAGCCGCGCCCGCGCCACCGGTGCTCCTCTCCGGCCTCCGAGCATCTTCAACTCCGGCGCCCCTGCCTCGGGAGGTCCTGCCCATCGCCACCCACCGCCGTCGGCGACCCCCAGGAGGTGATGCATCTGAGCTGCCTCCGCTACCTCCGAACCAGGACGCCAGGGCCAGTTGCAGGATTTTCGCCAAGTACAACGGTCACCGAGCGTGGAATCGTCAAGTACCACGACTACTTCGAGGACATTCGTTTTCGTCAAGTTCAACTACACGAATCGCCAAGTACCCCTTCGGAATGTACCAAGTTCGACTACGTGATGCGTGTGTACCACTACGACCCGACGACCACCGAACCGGAAAAGACAAGTACCCCGATGAAACGTGTACAACTACCGTCGCCGAAGACCTGTGTAACGGAACCGTCAAGTTCGACTACCTTCGTGTGTACCACTACTTCCGATGACGAGATGTACCACTACCATCGAACGAGAACGTCTACTTCCCCCCTACGCCGTGTACGACTACCGTCGCGTGAACCACTACTTCCCTCTACGCCCGAGAACGACTACTTCCTCTACTTCCCTCGAAGAACGTGAACCACTACTTCCCTCTACGAAACGCGAACCGTCCCGTTTGAACGTTCCGAAGGTATAACCCGTGACGACCGCCGTGATCGAATCATCCTTGCGATGCCCCTCTTTTGCCGTGCCACCGTTTCGTGAGAACCCGGAATCCGGGATCACCCCACCATTCTTGCATGACTCGCTTCCGTCACGTTTTCCTTTGTACCGATATCTCGATTGAGCTGTCGGAACCGATATGTTGCCGTGGCACCCCTTCCTTCCACCACGGTGACATAATGCTTCATATCATGCTCATGATAACGTTTTCATAATATTGCATAAAACTTGCACATGTCATCCGCATCATGATAACAACATTAAATGTTTATAATTGTTGTTTGCATTAATATGCTAATATGCCATGCTAAAATGATTTATTTCATAACTAAATAACCGTAACTCGGATTTAAATAAATTATATATGTAAATGGGGTAGAAAAATGCCTAGTTTAACATGGTAGCTTTACTTTGCATGTTTAACAACTCTAAAATATGCTTTAGGTCAGATCTGTACCGAATCCATAATTTGCATATGGGGATTTTCCGGAATTATTGTTTCTTATTTCCGGCCTCATTTAAACTTGCCTAGATAGGTAGTTTCATTATGCTTCACCTCTTGCCATGTTTAACAACATTTAATATTGTTGATTACCTAACCGAGAGAGAACTAAATATTTGAATGTGGTGTTCCGTCAATATGCAACTCGTTGCATATTGAGCTCCACTTAACTTGTAGTGTTGTTTGTGCATATTGCCATGCCATGTTATTTAAACCGGACATGCATCATACTTGTTTGCGCATCATGCCATGTTTATGTGATGGTTGTTTACTATGTTGTTTGCTTCTTTCCGGTTTGCTTCTCTCGTTAGCTTCGGTTTCGTTCCGGAGTTGTGAGGATTCATTCGACTTCGTCCGTTTGTCTTCTTCATGGATTCGTTCTTCTTCCTTATGGATTTCAGGCAAGATGACCATACCCTCGAAATCACTACTATCTTTGCTTGCTAGTTGCTCGCTCTTTTGCTATGCCTATGCTGCGATGCCTACCACTTGCTATATCATGCCTCCCATGTTGCCATGTCAAGCCTCTAACCATCCTTTCCTAGCAAACCGTTGTTTGGCTATGTTACCGCTTTGCTCAGCCCTCTTATAGCGTTGTTAGTTGCGGTGAAGATGAAGTTTGTTCCTTGTTGGAACATGGAGATGTTGTTCCTTGTTGGAACATGGTTATTTGTTGGGATATCACAATATATCTTATTTAATTAATGCATCTATATACTTGGTAAAGGGTGGAAGGCTCGGCCTTATGCAGTGTTTTGTTCCACTCTTGCCGCCTAGTTTCCGTCATATCGGTATTATGTTCCCGGATTTTTGCGTCCCTAACGCGGTCGGGTGATTTATGGGACCCCTTGACAGTTCGCTTTGAATAAGACTTTTCAGCAAGGCCCAACATTGGTTTTACCATTTGCCTCACCTATGCCCTTTTTCCCTTGGGTTTCGGAGCCGAGGGTCATCTTTATTTTAGCCCCGGGCCAGTTCTCCTTTGAGTGCTGGTCCAAACCGAGCGATGTCCCGCGCCCCTGGGCAACCAGGGTTTATGCCAACCCGACGTCTGGCTCATCCGGTGTGCCCTGAGACCGAGGTACGTGCGACTCCTATCAGGATTTGTCGGCACATCCGGCGGCTTTGCTGGTCTTGTTTTATTGCTGTGAAATGTCTTGTAGCCGGATTCGAGACTGATCGGGTCTTTCCGGGAGAAGGTATATCCTTCGTTGATCGCGAGAGCTTATCATGGGCTGTTGGGACACCCTGCAGGGTATTATCTTTCAAAGCCGTGCCCGCGGTTATGTGGCAGATGGGAATTTGTTAATGTCGGTTGTAGAAAACCCGGTTGATCTTAATTAAAATACACCAACCGTGTGCGTAATCGTGAGTGTCTCTTTTCGGGTTGATCGAGAGGAGAACACGGTTTGGGTTATGTTTGACGTAAGTAGGAGTTCAGGATCACTTCTTGATCATAGTTGTTCGACCGTGCTTTGCCTTCTCTCCCGCTCCCTTTTGCGTATGTTAGCCACCATATATGCTAGTCGCTTGCTGCAGCTCCACCTCACTACCCTGTCCTACCTTTAAGCTTAAATAGTCTTGATCTCATGGTGTGAGATTGCTGAGTCCCGTGACTCACATGATACTTCAAAACCAGTTTGCGGTGCCGATGAACCGTGCAGGTGATGGACCCGAGCTCAAGGAGGAGCTCGATGAAGATCTTGTTCTTTGTGTTGTTTCGTTTCAGTTGATCAAGAGTGGAGCTCAATGGGACGATCGGGATCTGTGTAGCATTTGGGGTAGTCTTCTTTTATTTTGGTTCCGTAGTCGGACCTTGATTGTATCTGTATGATGTAATGTTTTACTCATGTATTGTGTGAAGTGGCGATTGTAAGCCAACTATGTATCTCTTTCCTTATGTATTACATGGGTTGTGTGAAGATTACCTCACTTGCGACATTGCTTTCAATGCGGTTATGCCTCTAAGTCGTGCTTCGACACGTGGGAGATATAGCCGCATCGAGGGGCGTTCAAGTTGGTAATCGAGCCTTCCGACTTAGGAGCCCCTACTTGATTGTTTGTTGGCGTTGTTGAGTCTAGAATGGAAAATGTTTTGAGTCTTAGGTTTATATATATCGAGAGTAGGATTCTTTTTACTCCTCGGTCCTTCGTCGCTCTGGTGAGGTATCCTGACGAGAGTTTTGACTTTTCTCTCCTCAAATTTCACTAAAATTTTTTTAGGATCACGCTGGTATCTTGGAATCGTTCCGATGGTTTTGTGACGAGAACATTGTTCTTGGTGCCTCCTGTCATTTAGGGGTTGTGGCGGTGTCCGGGAGTTGAGCTCCGAGGTGTTGTCGCCACAATTTTATCGTTGCGATTCGGAATACCGAGTTTTACCGACATCGAAATCTCTTTTGTGCAGTTGTTGGTGAGATAACCTCGATAGCCCAAAGATCTTGTGGCGAAAAGGGAGTATTGCCATGACTTGTATAACGGATGTTTTTCAAGGTCGAGGTAAACGATTTCGAGGATTTCTTGGTTATGTGTTGACGGATGGATACAGTTGGATCTAGGTATTGTTAGTTTGGGTGATATATTTTGTGTCCCTGTATCCCCAACACCAGATTGCATAACCAGAAAGTTTGGGAGTTTATAGGTGGGAATTCTAGTAGCTTACGGGATATCTTTCCGACGGATGTATGATTTGAGATTGGGGTTCAAAGTTTAGTGGTCCGCCCATTCACGGTCGATTACGATGGTCGCGAGACGCCTTAAAGAATCCTTGGCTATGCTGATTCGGGACGTCTTGTTAGTCATTCGTGACGTCCGCTATCGTCGTGTCCGTGTGGGCCCCACCACGAACACTTTGGGCGAAATTCTATCATGTGTTTGTTCCGCTCATTCTTGAAGCCAACTTTGTTTTGTTTTGTTTTTGTGGTATTCGAGTTGCTTCGAAGTCAAGTGTTGATTCCATACCTTTCTAAACGGTGTTCTCATATTTCTATGGGAATACTAATCCTTCTTGATCATCGAGATCGTCATGTTAATTCTTTTCCAACCGTCGTGCTTCTCTTCAAGTGGATCCGATCATTCCAACATTCGCAAGATCAATTCTAAGCTTTTTCTCAACGGTGTTCGTTTCATCCGACCCAAGTTGTTTTGATTTCCCGCCCTCCCACCCTTTTTTCTTCAAGGACTCAGATTTCTTAATCAAGTATCCATTTTATTGAGTGAAGTTTCTTCATTCTTTTCCTTTAATGTTTATCCGGTGATTTCTCATGAAGACGCTAAGGAAGCTTTTACCTTATCTTTGTTCCATTCTAATTTTCTTCTCCGGTGGATTTAAGTCAAGTTTTCGGTGTTGATCATATTCCCTTCCTCGTTTCAAATGTTTTCTCATGTCGGTGCACCTCTTAATCATCCACTTCTCGCTATTCATTTGTTCTGGAGTGTTGAAGATATCTCAGAAGATTCTAGTTTCCATTCTCAATTCACTCAAGTTCTTTTGAGGATGCTATCTCATTCAAGCCATTTAACTCTACCGGTGCAATATCTATTTCAAACAATTGTTCAACGGTGGTTCTTTTGAGTGGGCCCTAACCCACAGGTCTTTTTCCAGGATCTTACCTGACTCTTTTATTTTTCCAGAGCTATTCCCAAATTCATTGCAAAGTTTGACGTAAGAATGAGTTTTCATCAGTCATATGGCTTTCTCCAAGATCTTCCAAATTATTTTCATTGTTGGTTCAACCTTTCTAATTTTCATTCCGGAGTGCTTCAACAATTCATGGTGGTGTTTCTCATCGTCATTCTCGAATTTTGAAGACCGAAGACGAGTTTCTCTTAATCTTGCTCTATTCACTTCAAGATTCATGGTTTTAGCTTCGTGCCATCCTCATAATTGTTTTGATTGTAAGAATTATTTTCATCCATCCGGAGTAATTCAGGAGTCTTTTCAGTTTGATTCTCCGGAGCCATCATCTCAGAATTATTCATTCAAGCGTTCAACTCTTGTTTTCCAAATCCCACCGGTGGTTCCATCAATACCTTCTCAAGTTTTGCGCTATATCTCTATCTGTAATCATTTTTTCAATGAGAATAAGTGGTATGCCTAATCCATTGCTTGTCATCAATTTAATTGGTGAAGGATCAGCATAATGTAATTCTTATTCTTATTTCATCGAGTAAATTCAATTCCTTATTTCGGAGGTTCATCAAAATTCTTGTTTTCAATTGTTCATCTTCCTTTCCGGAGTTCCAAGTTGTCTCGGTTATATCACTTCAAAGCTTCATCTTATCACTGCAAGGCTTCACCTTGTGTTGTCAACTTCTCTTTCTTTTATCATCCTTTTATTACCGGAGTTCTTCATGGAGGCTCTACATGGTGGTTCGTCAAGGATTCTTTTCATTCTTCAATTGTTCTTCAAGATTTCTCTCGGAGTTATGATCCGCCAAGCTATACTCAAAATTGAGCATGGTGTTCAACACATGTTTTGTTTTGAGGAGTTCAAGCATTCTTCTTCATGCATTTCGAAGTGCAATTCTTTCTACCTTATCTCTTGAGATGGTGTTATGTCACTCTTGGCAATTTCCCTTCGTGTTTCATGATTCACATGTTGTCAAGAATGAGGTATTTTAAATCCATCATTTTCTCTTCGTTCAAGAGATCTTTTCAATCCATCAATCTTTTTGTTCGAGTTATCTTGGGTTATATTTCACCTAAAGCTTTCCCTAAGGATTGTTGCTATTTATGGTGCTTATTAATGACCCAAGTTCTTCATTTGTCCTCTCGGTGAAATAAGTTTTCATCTCCGTGTTGCTATCAATCCAATCGATTGTTTCCGTTGGTGGCAGAAGCTCACCTCATAATGTTGAGATGTTTTTCCATAAGCCCACTACAAGCTTATCCTTATCGTTGTTGTTTTTCAAACAACTCCGTTCAATCCTACTTCGTAAGGATGCTCTTTCAAGATCTTGTTTCCCTTCGTCCATTCCATTCCATTCTTTCATTTCTATCGGAGGCATTGTGATGTTGCTATTTTCACCCATCATCTTGTTTTGTCTAGATCATGTTCTTTTCTTGCATTATCCATTTAACCGGAGTGGTTTCAATATCTATGTTATCACTAAAACTCTTGGTTCTCGTCGTATCCCTTGTTCCTCTTTTCTAACAGAGTGTTTTCAACTTTGTTCATCTTTGTTGTTCTCTTTCTTTCATTTTGCTCAACCTCTCAAGGTTCTTTGGTTTTCACTCGTTTGTCGGAGAAGCAACTTTGTTTTACCTCTTCCTCTTCCGCTTTTCTCCGGTGCCATCCTAGATCTCGGGACGAGATCCTCTCGTAGTGGTGGAGTGTTGTGACGCCCCAAGACCGGAGTTTCAGTTGCCTTCCAGGGTTTCCGAGTTTTGTCGTGTGGTTTGTTTTGTTTTTGCATTGCATCATGTCATCATGCCATCATATCGTTTATTTTTTAAAAAAAACTCATCTAAATAAATTGTATGGATTTTTCGATCCATTTAAATCGAGGGAAGGTGGACTTCTCTTTATAACATACCCTCCCAATATTATTAGGGAGCTATAATAAATATTCCTCGTTTTGGAATCACCATAACACACTTGCATATTAAATCCCATGCCCTTCTACTTCAAGTTTGGTCTCCTAACCTTGCCATTATTATTTTCTATCATTTTCGGAGTTCCACCAAAATCCTTGGATCATTTTGTTAAATTCCTCATATTTTTGTGAGCCGGAAAATCGCTCTCGTTCCCAAATTCTTTCCCTAACCTCCCTTTCTTTTCTTATCTCTATTTTTCTTTTGTTAATTTTTAGGGAGGATCCCAGCCCAGCCCGCCTCCCCTCCAGCCGGCCCGCTTCCCAATCCCGCATGGGCCAAGGCTCCTCCGCTAGCCTCCCGGCCCACCAAGGCCTAGGCCCAGCCGCCCCACCGACCTAACCCTAGCCCATCTCTCCCGATCCCCCCTCATCTCCTCCTCTCGTCCTCCCGCAGCGCCGTCGCCTCCCTGCCCGATTCCCCATCTCCCCTCGTCCTTCCCCTCGATCCCATCTCCCTCGCCGCATCTCTCTTCCTCCCCTCGTACTCCTTCCTCTCCTCCATGGCCGCCCGCGCCATCCATCTCCTCGTCGCCTCCTCCCTGTGGCATCGCGCCGGCCACCTCTCCTTCGCCTCGCGCCTCCGCCCCCCTCGCGCCGACCAGCGAGACCCGCGGCCCGTCGCCTGCGGCCCGCGCCCGGCCGGCCGTAGCTCGCCGCCATCCCTTCTCCTCCCGTCCACGCGACCTCCGTCCTCCGCCTTCTCCCTCCCCGCAGGTCCTCCTGCTGCGGTTTTGCCACACCACCAGGAGCTCCTCGTCGCCTCCCTGCTTCCGTCCCGAGCCGCGCCCGCGCCACCGGTGCTCCTCTCCGGCCTCCGAGCATCTTCAACTCCGCGCCCCTGCCTCGGAGGTCCTGCCCATCGCCACCCACCGCCGTCGGCGACTTCTGTGAGGTGATGCATCTGAGCTGCCTCCGCTACCTCCGAACCAGGACGCCAGGGCCAGTTGCAGGATTTTCGCCAAGTACAACGGTCACCGAGCGTGGAATCGTCAAGTACCACGACTACTTCGAGGACATTCGTTTTCGTCAAGTTCAACTACACGAATCGCCAAGTACCCCTTCGGAATGTACCAAGTTCGACTACGTGATGCGTGTGTACCACTACGACCCGACGACCACCGAACCGGAAACGACAAGTACCCCGATGAAACGTGTACAACTACCGTCGCCGAAGACCTGTGTAACGGAACCGTCAAGTTCGACTACCTTCGTGTGTACCACTACTTCCGATGACGAGATGTACCACTACCATCGAACGAGAACGTCTACTTCCCCCTACGCCGTGTACGACTACCGTCGTGTGAACCACTACTTCCCTCTACGCCCGAGAACGACTACTTCCTCTACTTCCCTCGAAGAACGTGAACCACTACTTCCCTCTACGAAACGCGAACCGTCCCGTTTGAACGTTCCGAAGGTATAACCCGTGACGACCGCCGTGATCGAATCATCCTTGCGATGCCCCTCTTTTGCCGTGCCACCGTTTCGTGAGAACCCGGAATCCGGGATCACCCCACCATTCTTGCATGACTCGCTTCCGTCACGTTTTCCTTTGTACCGATATCTCGATTGAGCTGTCGGAACCGATATGTTGCCGTGGCACCCCTTCCTTCCACCACGGTGACATAATGCTTCATATCATGCTCATGATAACGTTTTCATAATATTGCATAAAACTTGCACATGTCATCCGCATCATGATAACAACATTAAATGTTTATAATTGTTGTTTGCATTAATATGCTAATATGCCATGCTAAAATGATTTATTTCATAACTAAATAACCGTAACTTCGGATTTAAATAAATTATATATGTAAATGGGGTAGAAAATGCCTAGTTTAACATGGTAGCTTTACTTTGCATGTTTAACAACTCTAAAATATGCTTTAGGTCAGATCTGTACCGAATCCATAATTTGCATATGGGGATTTTCCGGAATTATTGTTTCTTATTTCCGGCCTCATTTAAACTTGCCTAGATAGGTAGTTTCATTATGCTTCACCTCTTGCCATGTTTAACAACATTTAATATTGTTGATTACCTAACCGAGAGAGAACTAAATATTTGAATGTGGTGTTCCGTCAATATGCAACTCGTTGCATATTGAGCTCCACTTAACTTGTAGTGTTGTTTGTGCATATTGCCATGCCATGTTATTTAAACCGGACATGCATCATACTTGTTTGCGCATCATGCCATGTTTATGTGATGGTTGTTTACTATGTTGTTTGCTTCTTTCCGGTTTGCTTCTCTCGTTAGCTTCGGTTTCGTTCCGGAGTTGTGAGGATTCATTCGACTTCGTCCGTTTGTCTTCTTCATGGATTCGTTCTTCTTCCTTGCGGGATTTCAGGCAAGATGACCATACCCTCGAAATCACTACTATCTTTGCTTGCTAGTTGCTCGCTCTTTTGCTATGCCTATGCTGCGATGCCTACCACTTGCTATATCATGCCTCCCATGTTGCCATGTCAAGCCTCTAACCATCCTTTCCTAGCAAACCGTTGCTTGGCTATGTTACCGCTTTGCTCAGCCCCTCTTATAGCGTTGTTAGTTGCAGGTGAAGATGAAGTTTGTTCCTTGTTGGAACATGGAGATGTTGTTCCTTGTTGGAACATGGTTATTTGTTGGGATATCACAATATATCTTATTTAATTAATGCATCTATATACTTGGTAAAGGGTGGAAGGCTCGGCCTTATGCCTGGTGTTTTGTTCCACTCTTGCCGCCCCTAGTTTCCGTCATATCGGTATTATGTTCCCGGATTTTTGCGTCCCTAACGCGGTCGGGTGATTTATGGGACCCCTTGACAGTTCGCTTTGAATAAGACTTTTCCAAAGAAGGCCCAACATTGGTTTTACCATTTGCCTCACCTATGCCCTTTTTCCCTTGGGTTTCGGAGCCCGAGGGTCATCTTTATTTTAGCCCCGGCCAGTTCTCCTTTGAGTGCTGGTCCAAACCGAAGCGATGTCCGGCGCCCCACGGGCAACCAGGGTTTATGCCAACCCGACGTCTGGCTCATCCGGTGTGCCCGAGACCGAGGTACGTGCGACTCCTATCAGGATTTGTCGGCACATCCGGCGGCTTTGCTGGTCTTGTTTTATTGCTGTGAAATGTCTTGTAGCCGGATTCGAGACTGATCGGGTCTTTCCGGGGAGAAGGAATATCCTTCGTTGATCGCGAGAGCTTATCATGGGCTAAGTTGGGACACCCCTGCAGGGTATTATCTTTCGAAAGCCGTGCCCGCGGTTATGTGGCAGATGGGAATTTGTTAATGTCCGGTTGTAGAAAACCCGAAGTTGATCTTAATTAAAATACACCAACCGTGTGCGTAACCGTGAGTGTCTCTTTTCGGGGTTGATCGAGAGGAGAACACGGTTTCTGGGTTATGTTTGACGTAAGTAGGAGTTCAGGATCACTTCTTGATCATAGTTGTTCGACCGTGCTTTGCCTTCTCTCCCCGCTCCCTTTTGCGTATGTTAGCCACCATATATGCTAGTCGCTTGCTGCAGCTCCACCTCACTACCCTGTCCTACCTTTAAGCTTAAATAGTCTTGATCTCGGGTGTGGGATTGCTGAGTCCCGTGACTCACAGATACTTCAAAACCAGTTTGCGGTGCCGATGAACCGTGCGGTGATGGACCCGAGCTCAAGGAGGAGCTCGATGAAGATCTTGTTCTTTGTGTTGTTTCGTTTCAGTTGATCAAGAGTGGAGCCCAATCGGGACGATCGGGGATCTGTGTAGCATTTGGGGTAGTCTTCTTTTATTTTGGTTCCGTAGTCGGACCTTGATTGTATCTGTATGATGTAATGTTTTACTCATGTATTGTGTGAAGTGGCGATTGTAAGCCAACTATGTATCTCTTTCCCTTATGTATTACATGGGTTGTGTGAAGATTACCTCACTTGCGACATTGCTTTCAATGCGGTTATGCCTCTAAGTCGTGCTTCGACACGTGGGAGATATAGCCGCATCGAGGGCGTTTCATTTTATTTATATGAGTAATATCTTTTATGGTCATGCACCCTTGTTGAGTGGTCTATTTTTGTTGAATCTCGATCGTGGTGATACACATGTTCATAATATTGAAGCCAAAAGATGCAAAGTTGATAATGATAGTGCAAATTATTTGTGGCACTACTGTTTAGGTCATATTGGTGTAAAGCACATGAAGAAACTCCATGCTGATGGGCTTTTGGAATCACTTGATTATGAATCACTTGGTGCTTGCGAACCATGCCTCATGGGCAAGATGATTAAAACTCCGTTCTCCGGAACAATGGAACGAGCTACTGACTTATTGGAAATAATACATACCAATGTATGCGGTCCAATGAGTGTTGAGGCTCGTGGCGGGTATCATTATTTTCTGACCTTCACAGATATGCTCTGAAACGTTTGAAAAGTTCAAAGAATTTCAGAGTGAATTGGAAAATCATCGTAACAAGAAAATAATGTTTCTATGATTTGATCGTGGAGGCGAATATTTGAGCTACGAGTTTGGTCTTCATTTGAAACAATGTGGAATAGTTTCGCAACTCACGCCACCTGGAACACCACAGTGTAATGGTGTGTCCGAATGTCATAACCGTACTTTATTGGATATGGTGCGATCTATGATGTCTCTTACTGATTTACCGCTATCGTTTTGGGGTTATGCTTTAGAGATGGCTGCATTCACGTTAAATAGGGCACTATCAAAATCCGTTGAGACGACACCATATGAACTGTTGTTTGGCAAGAAACCCAAGTTATCGTTTCTTAAAGTTTGGGGCTGCGTTGCTTATGTGAAAAAGCTTCTACCTGATAAGTTCGAACCCAAATGGGAGAAGTGCGTCTTCATAGGATACCCAAAGGAAACTGTTGGGTACACCTTCTACCACAGATTCGAAGGCAAGATATTCGTTGCTAAGAATGGATCCTTTGTAGAGAAGGAGTTTCTCTCGAAAGAAGTGAATGGGAGGAAAGTAGAACTTGACGAGGTAATTGTACCTTCTCCCGAATTGGAAAGTAGTTCATCACAGAAATTAGTTCCAGTGATTCCTACACCAATTAGTGAGGAAGCTAATAATGATGATCATGAAACTTCAGATCAAGTTACTGTCGAACCTCGTAGGTCAACCAGAGTACGATTCACACCAGAGTGGTACGGTAATCCTATTCTGGAAGTCATGTTACTAGATCATGATGAACCTACGAACTATGAGGAAGCGGTGATGAGCCCAGGTTCCACAAAATGGCTTGAGGCCATGAAATCTGAGATGGGATCCATGTATGAGAACAAAGTGTGGACTTTGGTGGACTTGCCCGATGATCAGCAAGCCGTAGAAAATAAATGGATCTTTAAGAAGAAGACTAACACTGATGGTAATGTTACCGTCTACAAAGCTCGACTTGTTGCGAAAGGTTTTCGACAAGTTCAAGGAGTTGACTACGATGAGACCTTCTCACCCTTAGGATGCTTAAGTCTGTCCGAATCATGTGAGCAATTGCCGCATTTTATGATTATGAAATTTGGCAAATGTATGTCTAAACTGTACTCCTTAATGGATTTCTGGAAGAAGAGTTGTATATGATGCAACCAGAAGGTTTTGTCGATCCAAAAGGTGCTAACAAAGTGTGCAAGCTCCAGCGATCCATTTATGGACTGGTGCAAGCCTCTCAGAGTCGGAATATACGCTTTGATAATGTGATCAAAGCATATGGTTTTATACAGACTTTTGGAGAAGCCTGTATTTACAAGAAAGTGAGTGGGAGCTCTATAGCATTTCTAATATTATATGTAGATGACATATTGTTGATTGGAAATAATACATAATTTCTGGATAGCATAAAAGGATACTTTAATAAGAATTTTTCAATGAAAGACCTCGGTGAAGCTGCTTACATATTGGGCATCAAGATCTATATGCATAGATCAAGACACTTAATTGGACTTTCACAAAGAACACACCTTGATAAATTTTTGAAGAAGTTCAAAATGGATCAGTTAAATAAAGGGTTCTTGCCTGTGTTACAAGGTGTGGAGTTGAGTCAGACTCAATGCCTGACCACTACAGAAGATAGAGAGAAAATGAAAGTCATTCCCTATGCTTCAGCCATAGGTTCTATCATGTATGCAATGTTGTGTACCAGACCTGATGTGTGCCTTGCTATAAGTATAGCAGGGAGGTACCAAAGTAATCCAAGAGTGGATCACTGGACAGTGGTCAAGAACATCCTGAAATACCTGAAAAATACTAAGGATATGTTTCTCGTTTATGGAGGTGACAAAGAGCTTGTCGTAAATGGTTACATCGATGCAAGCATTGACACTGATCCGGATGAATCTAAGTCGCAAACCGGATACATATTTATATTGAATGGTGGAGCTGTCAGTTGGTGCAGTTCCAAGCAGAGCGTTGTGGTGGGATCTACGTGTGAAGCGGAGTACATAACTGCTTCAGAAGCAGTAAATGAAGGAGTCTGGATGAAGGAGTTCATATCCGATCTAGGTGTAATACCTAGTGCATTGGGTCCACTGAAAATCTTTTGTGAAAATACTGGAGCAATTGCCTTGGCAAAGGAATCAAGATTTCACAAGAGAACCAAACACATAAAGAGATGCTTCAATTCCACCCCGTCATCAAGTCAAGGAAGGAGACATAGAGATTTGCAAGATACATACGGATCTGAATGTTGCAGACCCGTTGACTAAGCCTCTTCCACGAGCAAAACATGATCAACACCAAGACTCCATGGGTGTTAGAATCATTACTTTGTAATCTAGATTATTGACTCTAGTGCAAGTGGGAGACTGAAGGAAATATTCCCTAGAGGCAATAATAAAGTTGTTATTTATATTTCCTTATATCATGATAAATGTTTATTATTCATGCTAGAATTGTATTAACCGAAAACTTAGTACATGTGTGAATACATAGACAATACATAGTGTCCCTAGTATGCCTCTACTTGACTAGCTCGTTAATCAAAGATGGTTATGTTTCCTAACCATAGACATGTGTTATCATTTGATGAACGAGATCACATCATTAGAGAATGATGTGATGGACAAGACCCATCCGTTAGCTTAGCGTTATGATCGTTACAGTTTTATTGCTACTGCTTTCTTCATGACTTATACATGTTCCTTTGACTATGAGATTATGCAACTACCGAATACCGGAGGAACACCCTGTGTGCTATGAAACGTCACAACGTAACTGGGTGATTATAAAGATGCTCTACAGGTGTCTCCGAAGGTCTTTGTTGGGTTGGGATATATCAAGATTAGGATTTGTCACTCCGTGTATCGAAGAGGTATCTTTGGGCCCTCTCGGTAATGCTCATCACTATAAGCCTTGCAAGCAATGTGACTAATGAGTTAGTTACGGGATGAAGCATTACGGAACAAGTAAAGAGACTTGCCGGTAACGAGATTGAACTAGGTATGATGATACCGACGATTGAATCTCGGGCAAGTAACATACCGATGACAAAGGGAACAACGTATGTTGTTGTGCGGTTTGACCGATAAAGATCTTCGTAGAATATGTAGGAGCCAATATGAGCATCCAGGTTCCGCTATTGGTTATTGATCGGAGATGTGTCTCGATCATGTCTACATAGTTCTTGAACCCATAGGATCCGCACACTTAACATTCGATGACGATTTGTATTATGAGTTATGTGTTTTTGATGACCGAAGTTTGTTCGGAGTCCCGGATGAGATCACGGACATGACGAGGAGTCTCGAAATGTTCGCGACATAAAGAATGATATATTGGACAATGTTATTCGGACACCGGAAGAGTTCCGAGAGGTACTGGGTAAAAACGGAGTGCCGAAGGGGTTACCGGAACCCCCCGGGAAAGCAATGGGCCATCATGGGCCATAGGGGAGAGACAGAGGACAGCCCACAAGGGGGTGGCGTGTGCCCCCGCCCCCCATGAGGAGTCCGAATAGGACCAGGGGAGGGGGCCCGGCCTCCCTTTCCCTCTCCCTCTCCCTTCCTTCTTCCACCTTCCACCAAAGGGAATCCTACTAGGACTTGGAGTCCTAGTAGGACTCCTCTCTCTTGGCGCGCCCTACAGGGGCCGGCCGCCCCCCTATCCTCCTTTATATACGGGGGCGGGGGGCACCCCAAAGACACACCAAGATTTCTCTTAGCCGTGTGCGGTGCCCCCTTCCACAGTTTACTCCTCCGGTCATAGCGTTGTAGTGCTTAGGCGAAGCCCTGTGCAGATCACATCATCAACACTGTCACCACGCCGTTGTGCTGACGGAACTCTCCTCGACCCTCTACTGGATCAAGAGTTCGAGGGACGCCATCGAGCTGAACGTGTGCTGAACACGGAGGTGCCGTACGTTCGGTACTTGGATCGGTTGGATCATGAAGACGTTCGACTACATCAACCGCGTTAACTAACGCTTCCACTTTCGGTCTACGGGGGTACGTGGACACACTCTCCCCCTATCATTGCTATGCATCTCCTAGATAGATTTTGCGTGATCATAGGAATTTTTTTGAAATTGCATGCTACGTTCCCAACAGACTGTAGGCGGTGAAGCTCTATGGGAGAGCCTTTCCACGGAAATGAAGCACGAGGTGGCCACCCTCCGCCTGGCAGAGCTGCCGTGCCCGAGGTCTCCGACGACGAGGACGACCCCACGATGGAGACAGGATCCGACGACACCGCCCCGCTCCCGCGCCTGTGCACGTCGGCTTTACCATGGAGCAGGCGTAGGCGCACTACAACACCGCCATGGCGGAGGTGCAACCTGTGCCGATGGCTTTGTCAACGTTCCAGTAGGCGCAGGAGGAATAGCGGTACAACTTGTTCCTCCCTAGAGCGGCACCGGCTGGCGGAGGGCCAGTTCTACGGCGAGCAAGGAGGCCATGGCAGCCATGGCCACGGCGAACCCCAACTTCGTCGCGACGTAGCATGCCATCTATGATGTCATCCGCGCTCAAGCCGACGCTCGCCAGGAAGCGGCGGCAACCGAGACGTAGCTCCAGGAGATCGCGGCGGAGAACAATGACAACTGCACCTCCTACGTGCCACCGATGAACTATCCGGTTGCTCGGTGGGACGACGACAATGCAGGCGACACCATTTTCATCGTGGACCTCACGTCCACTGGCGACAGACAAAACACAAACTCCTCCGAGGATGAGTAGGGCACGGGAGGCGGCAGGGCCTTGTGTCCCGTGTGGGCTAGTTAGTCTCCCGTGTTCTACTCTTCCTCGCCGGAGACTGCGGCTTCATTTCATCGGTCTTACCACCGGTGCTCATGGAGACGGTGGATGGAGGACAACACGGGCTTGGACGCCGGCCGCCGCCGCCGTAGGCTAGGTTTAGGGTCGGGTTGGTTTCTTGTTTGTTCTGAATGTTCGAAATCTAATGAAAATCCACCGTGTTTGCATGAATGTCGTCAGTTCATATGAAAGTTGCCCATGTTTGCATGAATTTCATTCGATTTGTTGACAAATGTTTGCAATATATGCAGGCGGCGTTGAATGGTGGTCTCCCGCATCCGTGTACGCGGATTGGTACTACCTGTCCGCGGACGGATGCGGGAGGAAATTCGTGGGTTGCCGTTGAATATGTCTTACATGACATTAAAACGACCTTAAAAGGATTTGCATCCCATAGGATCTCAAAAGTGGGGAGAAAATGCAATGCACTGGCACATCACATGGGATGGCTGCGTCGGCCGGAAAGAATGGGACCATACATTACAAAGTTGAGTCATTTAATTTAGAACGGCGGGAGTACACGATTGCAGTTGGGACGGTGTTTCAGGCCGATCTGGGAGTCCCGTACTCACGTTGGAGACGCTTTTACACAGCCGAGATAAAAGCGCAACACATCGTCCCTCACCCCGTCCGTCTTCGAGTTCCAGGCCACCTCGCCCCGCCGTCGCGCACCCAAAACCTCTGCGGTGGCGGACTCCCTCGCAATGACTCGCTTCTCTGCTGGTACGTAGTAGTACGTACGCTACGTTCGCTGTAGATTCATCTCTTCCTCCCTGCTTCCCTCACCGATGGCGATGCAATCTCTCCTCCTCCGCCCCCGTTCGCAGGTTGTCCGCCTCCTCTCCCCACGGCGATGGCGGACGGCCCCAACGACATCAGTAAGCAGCGGAAGCCAGCGGACATGCTCACCGAAGACCTCCTCATCGAGATCCTGTCGCGCGTGCCGTACCTATCGCTGTGCCGCTTCAAGCGCGTCTCCAAGCAGTGGCGCGGCATCATCTCCCACCCCGACAACCGCAAGGTGCTGCCGCAGTACCATCTCCAAGAACTCGCCGGCTTCCTCTACAAGCGCCAGCACCCCATCACGGGCTGTTTCTTAGGTCGCAACTTCGCCCATGTCTCGGCGGGAGACAGCCCTCGTATCCGCCCTTCCCTCCCCTTCCTGCCCGACTGTGATCAGTTCCACCTTCTGGACAGCTGCAACGGCCTGCTCCTCTGCCGCCGCTTCGAGACCCCTGAGTCGTGGGAATTTGATTACGTCGTGTGCAATCCTGCCACGGAGAAGTGGGTCGTCTTGCCCGGCTTCTTTGGCAATTGGCAGACAGCTCGCCTGGGTTTCGACCCGGCCTCTCCTCGCACTTCCATGTGTTTCACTTCCTGGAACACGAAATAGATGGGTATCCTGACGATGATGATTACGAAAGTGATGGACACGTCAAAGGGGTTGAGATCTACTCGTCGGAAACCGGGGCCTGGAGTCACAAGGACAGCGGTTGGGGCTTCCCAACTAGGATAGTGAATCATTCTAAAAGTGCCTTTTTCAATGGTTTTCTGCATTTGCTTACCTTCGAGGATGCCGTGGTGGCAGTGGATGTGGAGGGAACTACTTGGAGGGTTATCCCTATCCCATACAATCCGGATGCCCCAAAAGATCTTGGCGGCGAGTTCACTGATCTGTCTCAAGGGCGTTTGTATTTGGCGCATACTGATCAATATGATAAGTATAAACTATCGATCTGGGTTCTTGAGGACTATGACAGTCAAGTTGTGGGTCTTGAAGCACAGTGTCACGTATATGCATCTATTTGGAGAGAAGTATGCCCATCATGGAAGCCAGTATCATATTGTCGCCCTCCACCCGCAACGAAACATGATTTTCTTAGTTTATGGGCATGACAAAAAACTCATGTCTTATGACGTCGATAGTGGGAAAGTGCAGTTCAGCCAAGATCTTGGACATGATTCCGTGCAACCCTACCTTCCTTATGTTCCCTTATACTCAGAGGAATTGGCAGATTGGCACTGATAATCTGGCTCCGCATATCACTGCTCCATTGTTGACCTTTCTGATAATGTTGAATCATATAAGGTCCCAAGTAATACCGGCAGCTATTTGGTTAGATCTTTCTCATGTTGCGTTACTTCTCCTTGTAACCTCACTTTATGGGGCTACCTGTTCCAATTAACTTAGTAATGCTAGCTGCTTGTCATACGTATAAACATATATGTATTTATCAATTTATGGTTGGTAGCAGCATAGCTGCAACAGCCTTTACTATTATTAATTTTATGGAGCTACAGTTTATTTATACCATGATTGCTGTCTGTGATTGTCTAGATTGTTGAGTTGGGCTATTGGTGTATGACCTCTTACAATTACTGTATCTGTGTTCTAGGTTGAACTTTATCGTGCATTCAAACTATGTAATCATATATACCGTAAAACATGGGAGGGAATGTATGTTCTTTTCCTCTTGTCAATGTAGTGACATTATGTTTTTACCTTTGACATACTAGTGAACAATAGAGCATGGGAGAGTGTATGTTCCTGTGCTCCTGTAAATGTTGAAATGATCAACACTAGTAAAGCAAAGCATATGAACAATAAAACATGGGAGAGTATATGGAACTGCATAAAAGATATGATCTTTAATAGAAAAATATCTTACATACTTCTTGCGGGTTATTTACAGAGCTACAACTTGGATTTGTACATGATCGTTACTCACTCATGTAGATTCTTGGGAGCTTTTGGTTACTGGGTGCAACCGATGGGAGACGGTAGCACGGGCTATCTACAACCGGTTTGGATGGGGGTCCAATAATATGATAGGTGTTTAGTCATCTTGTCCTATTTTTCGCCAGTTGTTGCTTTATTTACCTTCGCCAGTTGTTGTTTTTTGTCAGATTTAAATTAATCAAATTTTAACTTAAAAAAGAAAACAATTTAAATTAAAAATAAAGATATAATCTATGCCGACGGGCACCATCAGAGCCGTTGGCATAGAGTTGACGCCGTGAGCAGGCCGTTGGAGGCCAGGTCACGAGGGCCGCTGATATGCCGACGGTCCTTCTATACCGACTGCAGCCGTCGGCATAGATGGAGGCATGCCGACGGCCTTTCTATGCCTGCTTTCGGCATAGATGGAGGTGTGCCGACGGCTTTTCTGTGCCTATGGTTTTTCTCAGGCCGTCGGCATAGCTCCAACTATGCCGACGGCCTCGACAAAAGCCGTCGTATAGAAAAAGCCGTCAGGATAGTGGGTTATTACCGTAGTGCATGAGGCATACAAATGGCTCTGGAAATCCAAAAGCATTCTCGGAATATAGGTCTTCGGTTGGCTACTCCTCTCTGACAAAGTTAACACGCGAAACATGTTAAACATAAGGCATTACAATATCAACCATCCTCGTTTCAAACAGCACCTGCCATTGGAGTCAAACAGTTGAAGCAGCGTTCGGGAGATCCACATTGATATATATGCAAGATTATACCTGGGGATAGACCAGTCCTCTTATCTAACACTGAGGATCGAATGTACATCTGCAAAGACTCGTCAGACTCAAAAACTCCTTGTATTAATAGACACGCCTCAATTCTCTACCACCACAATGAGAACTCACACGGTCCACCACCATGAGAAGAACAAACAGAAGAATGGACAGAGAAATAAAAGGCCTCGTGTATATTCCTGTACTCAATTACAGAATTACTTGCAGCTAGGGAAAAATCCTAGTGCATTGAACATCAATTAGCTTGTACCAAGCCACCTTTCTTCAAGAATACTCACTAAGCCCAGATAGCAAGTGCTGACATGGCAATAGCCCCAAAAAACAAGGCAACATATGAGCACACTTGCAGCCTCGGGTTGCAGCTCATCCTCCGGCTAAGGAAATCAGCAGCAATGAGATCCACTAAAGCCATATATATCAGTATTCCGGACGACATTGAATCAAGAATGCCCTCCACGACCAATGCCCTGGGGCTGTTGGCGTTGTAGAACAAAGCGATCCCCGCTCCCACGGCGATCCCAGCAGGTGTTGTGATAGCAAAGAAGAAAGCCATCAGGAGTGCAGTGAAATTCTTGAACTGAGCCTGCATTTGTTTATGCAAAATGTAATGAATTGATGCAATTGACATGAAGGGTTCATGAGTGCCAACTTCAAATGAGAAACGACCATAAAGCAGAGGTTGCAGCCACTGAGTATGAGATGAAATCGAACTTAGTTTGCTTCTAATAAAGATGCTGGTATGCACTTGCATAATTTTACTGAATTGTGCAACATGACGCACATTAGAGATTATGATCCTGATGCTTTAAATTTGCGTCTATTTCCTTTCTCTTTGAGAGGGAAAGCAAATGAATGGCTTCTACGTCTTCCTAGAGGCAGTATCACTTCTTGAGATGATTATTGCAGAAAATTTGTATATAAGTTTTGTCCACCTGCAAAGATTATGCAATTACATTCTCAGATTACAGGTTTCGAGTAGGAAGAACGTGAGCCACTAGTGCTTGCATGGGATAGAATGAAAGAAGCTATAAGGAACTGTCCCAATCATGGAATGTAGGAGTGGCTAATCATTCAGATGTTTTATTGTTGGGGAACGCAGTAATTTCAAAAAAATCCTACGCACACGCAAGATCCATCTAGGTGATGCATAGCAACGAGAGGGGAGAGCACTACTAGGGAAAACCCTAGCAGTAGCGCGGGTTTAATGCCCATCAGTAGTGTGGGGAACCGCGCTACTAGTAAGGCGCTATAGCTAAAGGTTAGCAGTAGCGTGGGTTAGACCACGCTACTGCTATATCGACTTAGTAGTAGCGCTTTCTACAATGAGCGCTACTGGTAATTAGTAGTAGCACTTCTTCCAGCACGCGCTACTACTATTATTCTATATTTTACTTCTTTTTTATTTCATGTTGTATTCATACACCTTCATACAAGTTTTCATACCGCAGCAATTTAGAGATTGTTTTTACATCATAATGAGTTATTACATCACTGGGAGAAAGAACCGTGGACTAGTTTCAAGTGGATGGACATCCACTTGAAATTAGTCCGCGGTTCTTTCTCCCAGTGATATAATAAATATCATCATCATCATCATCATCATATCATTAACAACTTATCATCATAATACATCATTGTCATATAACACCTCCTCATGATCATCATTTTCATCAATGAGACATCACATAGCAAGCTGGTCACTAGTCATAATGACAACTACTCCTCATCATCAACTCTCATAAATATATTGTACCTCATAGGACCTACTACATTCTCTTAGGACCTACTATATTCTCTTAGGAAAAATAGCGTAAGATAAGATAGCCCTTGACTCTCCATTATCGAGGATGGAGATTATCTTGTCTCCAATTCTTTCCATTCGCACAATGTTGCTTCCAAGAACCTCCTTAAGACTGTCCATACATTTTTTCCATTCTTTGATTATCATGTGTTCACCGGTTTTAGAAATCCGATATGGACAGGTGAGATTCGTAGGATGACCTGGTTGTATGTTCAAAACATCAAGGCGACCATTCTGATACATCAAATGAGGCACACAATCCATCGAGATTTTCTGTTGAAAAACATAGTAATAACTTCATAGTTAGCAATGATGTACTAGTTTTAGAAGTATGCAAAAGATGCACGGATGTCGTAATAGTAAAAAATCTTACCAGGGCATCTCCATGGAAGTTATCGTGGTTCAACACGTGCACTAGTGGCACGTATTGACCATAATATGGAGGAGTATGATAATAGGTATTGTAATTTTCAAGTTCAGTAAAAATGCGATTAGATGATTTTTCTCCTTATAAGTTAATTCGAAGCCATCGGTGTAGTAGGTTTGATCTACCATCTTCCACACATTGTTTGAAGAATGAAAATAAGCTGTCAATGGAAATAAGCTATCAACTATTTTGAAATAAACAATATAAATTAGTTAATAACTATGTGAGAAACTCATATAGCGGTAGAATCGGAAGCGTATCAACAAGGACCCAAATGTCCATATTGTCTTGCTCGATGTCAGGATCACCAAGATCCATGGTGACAATCATATCCTCGTAAAAACCATACATCTTGCAAAGTGCTTCCCAATTTTGGCAACCAAAATGGGTTACGCTCTGAGAATTGTACATATTTACTTCAAAAGCCATATCATGATGGGTCCTTAGGTGTATTTTCTTTGTTTCGAAATTTTCATGGTCTTCAAAACCCATCCTCTCTAAGACATAGCGTCTTGCATGGCATGGGATAAGCTAGTCGAATTGTAAAAGATGAAAATTACACGTTGAAATAGTTGAAGTCATGCTTAATTACGAAAAAAACACTTGTCGTCGTTGCATACCGTTTCAACATCGAAGGTCTCCTGGAGCTTAATGCTGAAGCGCCGATCTTCGTCCAGGTGAGGCCTGTCGCACAGACCTCGGTCGTCGTTGCACCAGTCGCACTTCGCCGGGAGACTTTCGTCGTCCGAGTACGACATTTCCTATGTTCATAATTCAAAGATTAAACTTGTACAATTAAATATATGTACTACAAAAACTAAATTAGATAATTATTATTCATCACGGGTTGACTATCGGTCTGTCAAGTCTTTTCTTGAAAACTCTCAGCTCACGTGGTGTATACATTCGACCATTGGTGATGGTCGCTCCTCCTTTCCTTCCCAAGTGCATTACACCAAAATGTCTAGCACACGGGAACGAAGGAGAAGCGACCCCCATGACAACAATCGGGATTCTTAGTCCTTTCATATATGGTGGAGACTCTCCCTCACTGATTCCTCTCTGACATTTGCGACCGTCGGTGATGGTCGTTACTCCTCCTTCCCCTAGTGCATAACAAAGGTCTAGCACAAGGAGAAGAAGGAGAAACGCCCCCCACGACAACAGTCGGGATTCTTCGGCCTCGACAGACTTAAAGTCAACCCGAAATATCGTTTAATTATCTTTCTAGAAACTCCAGGCCACTCGATATTTCCTACATATTCTAGCACAAGTCATGCCAAAATTCACGGAAAATTCCGGCATGACCTTTGCTAAAAAAGGACATATCGAGCGCCTGAAATTTGCCGGAACGGAAATTAATCAACACTCTGGCAAAACATAGGCCACTCAGAGGTGTAACCTGCAAACATGACCAGCCACTTGGGCAACCACATATCCTATTTGAGCAACACAAGATATACATGTTTTTATCTACATCATATCTTATAGGACTCATATTGACATGGAGATTTGGCTGGTCTCACCTCGAGGTCGGAGGGGGTCGGTGACGGGGACGACGGCAGGGATGATGGAGGGGCTCCTATATTTCTGCAAAAACAAAAACCCTATAAGTTATCACTAATACATCCCGAATAGTATCATACATATAACATCACTAATACAACTAAAACCCTAGCGAACGACGGGCATCGACGACGAGGATGCGGGATAGGCGTCGTCGACGTTGATGCGGGAATAATTGCTTAAACTAAAAAAATAACAACAAATGTGACATGTTCAACTAGTTCTATTAATTCAACTAGTTCTTACTAAAAATAAACTTACTATAAATAAAAATAAACTAGTTCTTTCTAAAAATAAACTAGTTTAACTAGTTATATTAATTTTCTTACTAAAAATACATTAGTTCTATTAATTCAACTAGTTCTTACTAAAAATAAACTAGTTCAACTAGTTTTATTAATTTACTTACTAATTATTTTAAACACTTACTAAAAACAGTAAAAAAAAACTACATTATACAATATTAAAAAACTACAGTAAAAAATAGAAAAAAATAGATGGATGGAGGAGGGGAAGGGAGGAGGAAGGAGAGAGGAGGGGGAGGAGGCCGGTGGGATCGGAGGAGGGAGGGGGAGGGGCGGCCAAAGGAGGCACTACTAGGGAAAACCCTAGTAGTAGCGCTTGAAATATGCATAGCAGTAGCGCTGGTCCCAGCGCTACCACTAAGGCGCTACAGCTAACTAGTAGCAGTAGCGCTGGAAAGGGAGCGCTACTGCTATACCTAGTTAGCAATAGCGCTCTCCTTTGGGCAGCGCTACTGCTACTTGTAACTAGCAATAGCGCTTGTTCTAAAAAGCGCTGCTGATAAATTTTCCTGTATTTTAAAAAATACAACTTATTTTCATTGTGTGGTTTTATATAAAGTACTTTCATCATATGATTTTATGACCATGATTATTTATTATATATAAAAGTGGGTGAAATGAATGTGGAGTAGATTCAAGTGGAGGCAACAGTAGTCTTCAAGTGCACCACATGTTGCCTCCACTTGAATCTACTCCACATTCATTTCACCCACTGTTATATATAATAACTCTAGTTTGGATTAGTAGTACTTTTGAAATGCACCACATGTTGCCTCCACTTGAATCTACTCCACGTTCATTTCACCCGCTGTTATATATAATAAGTAATCATGCTCATATAACAACTTAGCATCATGCATCATCAATCATAATAATAAATAACTCATCATTGGTATCATAATAACAAGTCATACTCATCATCATTGATCATACAACTTCTGCTCGATACCACATCATCATCATAGTCCTCTAACCAATCTTACTTAGTTGTTCTTAGCACATGATCATGAGTATTATTAACTAGGACCTACTACCTTCTCTTAGGTAAAATAGCATAAAACAAGATAGGCCCTGACTCTCCATTATGGAGAATGGAGATTATCCTATCTTCAATTTTTGCCTTTCGCACAATGTTGCTTCCAAGTACCTCCTTACGACTGTCCATACATTTTTTCCATTCTTTGATTTTCATGTCTCCACTTCTTTTAGAAATCTGATATGGACAGGTGAGATTCGTAGGATGACCTGGCCGCATGTTCAAAACATCAAGGTGACCATTCTGATACATCAGATGAGGCACACAATCATTCATGATTTTCTATTGAAAAACATAGTAATAACTTCGTAGTTAGCAATGTAGTTAAGTTTTAAAAGAATTTATGCAAAAGATGCATGGATGTAGTAATTCTAAAAAATATTACCATGGCATCTCCATGGATGTTACCGTAGTTCAACACGTGCACTAGTGGCATGTATTACCATAATGTGGAGGAGTTTTATAATAGATATTGTAATTCTCAAGATCAGTACAAAATGCGACCAGATGATTTTTCTCCTGTTAAGTTAACTCAGAGCCATCGGTGTAGTACGTTCTGTCTACCATGTTCCGCACATTGTTTGAACAATGAAAATAAGTTGTCAAATATTTTGAATGAACAATATAAATTAGTTAATAACTATGTTTGAGAAACTCACATAGCGGTAGAACTGGAAGCGTATCAACAAGGACCCAAATGTCCATATTGTCTTGGTCGATGTCAGGATAACCAAGATCCATGGTGACAAGCATACCCTCATAAAAACCATACATGGGGTCGTTTCTCCTTCTTCTCCGGGTGCTAGACCTTTGTTATGCACTAGGGGAAGAAGGAGTAACGACCATCACCGACGGTCGCAAATGTCAGAGAGGAATTAGTGTGTGAGAGTCTCCACCACATATGAGAGGACGAAAAATCCCGACTGTTGTCGTGGGGGGCGCATCTCCTTCGTTCCCGTGTGCTAGACATTTTGGTGTAATGCACTCGGGAACGAAAGGAGGAGCTACCATCACCAACGGTCGAATGTATACACCACGCGAGCTGAGAGTTTTCAAGAAAAAGACTCGACGGACCGATAGTCAACCCGTGATGAATAATAATGATCTAATTTAATTTTTGTAGTACATATATTGAATTGTACAAGTTTAATCTTTGAATTATGAACGTAGGAAATGTCGTCATCGGATGAAGAAGGTCTCCCGGGGGAGTGCAGCTGGTGCCACGATGATCGAGGTCTGTGCAACAGGCCTCACCTGGACGAAGATCGGCGCTTCAGCATTAAGCTCGAGGAGACCTTTGATGTTGAAACGGCACGCAACGACGACAAGTGTTTTTTTGTAATTAAGCATGACTTCAACTATTTCAACGTGTAATTTTCATCTTTTACAATTCGAGTAGGTTATCCCATGCCATGCAAGACGCTATGTCTTGGAGAGGATGGATTTTGAAGACCATGAAAATTTCGAAGCAAAGAAAATTCACCTAAGGACTCATCATGGTATGGATTTTGAAATAAATCTGTATAATTCTGAGAGCGTAAGCCATTTTAGTTGCAAAAATTGGGAAGCACTTTGCAACCCACGACAACAGTCGAGCTTCTTCGTCCTCTCTCATATAAGGTGGATACACTCCCTCACAGATTTTTTGACCTTCGGTGATGGAGCCTACTACCTCTTGAGCACTGCGTTGGATTTCCCCGAAGAGGAGAGGATGATGCAGCAAAGTAGCGTAAGTATTTCCCTCAGTTTTTGAGAACCAAGGTATCAATCCAGTAGGAGGCCACACACAAGTCCCTCGTACTTGCACAAAACGATAGCTCCTCGCAACCAACGCGATTAGGGGTTGTCAATCCCTTCACGGTCACTTACGAGAGTGAGATCTGATAGAGATGATAAATAATATTTTTGGTATTTTTGGTATAGAGATGCAAAGTAAAAAGTAAAAGGCAAAGTAAATAACAAAGCAAGTATTAAATTGATGGAGATTGATATGATGAGAATAGACCCGGGGGCCATAGGTTTCACTAGTGGCTTCTCTCAAGAGCATAAGTATTCTACGGTGGGTGAACAAATTACTGTTGAGCAATTGACAGAATTGAGCATAGTTATGAGTATATCTAGGTATGATCATGTATATAGGCATCACGTCCGAGACAAGTAGATCGAAACGATTCTGCATCTACTACTATTACTCCACTCATCGACCGCTATCCAGCATGCATCTAGAGTATTAAGTTAAAAAAAGAGTAACGCCTTAAGCAAGATGACATGATGTAGAGTAATAAATTCATGCAATATGATAAATACACCATCTTGTTATCCTCGATGGCAACAATACAATACGTGCCTTGCAACCCTTTACATCACTTTGGTAAGGACACCACAAGATTGAACCCAAAGCTAAACACTTCTCCCATTGCAAGAACTACCAATCTAGTTGGCCAAACCAAACGGATAATTCGAAGAGACTTGCAAAGATAACTCAATCATACATAAAAGAATTCAGAGAAGATTCAAATATTATTCATAGATAAGCTGGATCATAAACCCACAATTCATCGGTCTCAACAAACACACCGCAAAAAGAAGATTACATCGAATAGATCTCCACGAGAGAGGGGAGAACATTTTATTGAGATCCAAAAGAGAGAAGAAGCCATCTAGCTACTAGCTATGGACCCAAGGTATGAAGTAAACTACTCACACTTCATCGGAGAGGCTATGGTGATGATGTAGAAGCCCTCCGTGGTGGATGCCCCCCCGTGAGCTCGGAACAGGCCCCAAGATGGGATCTCATGGATACAGAAAGTTGCGGCGGTGGAATTAGGTTTTTGGCTCCGTATCTATTCGTTTGGGGGTACGTAGGTATATATAGGAGGAAGGAGTACGTCGGTGGAGCAACAGGGGCCCACGAGGCAGGGGGCGCGCCCTAGGGGGGTGGCGCCCCCCACCCTCGTGATCGCCTCTTTTGTGCCTTGGCGTAGGGTCCAAGTCTCCTGGATCATGTTCGGGGAGAAAATCACGTTTCCGAAGGTTTCATTCCGTTTGGACTCCGTTTGATATTCCATTTCTTCGAAACACTGAAATAGGCAAAAAACAGCAATTCTGGGCTGGGCCTCCGGTTAATTGGTTAGTCCGAAAAATAATATAAAAGTAGAAAATAAAGCCCAATATAGTCCAAAACAGTAGATAAAGTAGCATGGAGCAATCAAAAATTATAGATACGTTGGAGACGTATCAGAGCCTCGACAGACTTAAAGTCAACCCGAAATGTCCTTTAATAATTTTTCGAGAAAATGTAGGCCACTCGATATTTCCTACATATTCTAGCTCAAGTCATGCCAGAATTCACGGAAAAATCCGGCATGACCTTTGCTAAAAAAGGACATATTAAGCGCCTGAAATCTGCCGGAACGGAAATTAATCAACACTCCAGCAAAACATAGGCCACTATAGGAGGTGTAACCTGCAAACATGGCCGGCAACTCGGGCAAGCACATATCCTATTTGAGCAACACAAGATAGACATGTTTATATCTACATCATATGAGCATTCAATAAGCAAAACCAAATCGTAAAATAAATTATTATTCAAATTAGCATGCATTCAATAAGCAAAACTACATCATCTCTTGTGTCCGTACATCGTCGAATATTATCACTAATACACCTCGAATAGTACCATATATATAGCATCGCTAATACAGCTAGAACCGTAGCGCCCGACGGGTATCGGCGCGGCCGGTGGACACCCAAAGAGAAGGAGCCATCATAGGATCATAGCTCCAGTGAGATCCCTGAAGAACCTGCCAGGTATTGTCGAACCTGCCCTCCAACGCAACCATGTAGCGACGGACGTGCTCGTCCTCCTTGCTGACACGGTAACGTACCACCTCCGCGGTGTCTGAAAGCCTCGGCACCGTCACTGGCCCAGGCGACCGCCACCAAAGAAGGTTCGGGTCAACGATGGGCTGGCTCCTCACCAAGCTGCGCCCCCCCGAAAGGTAGCACCTCCCAGTACCAACCCGGCGGAGCCCAGTCCCGGACATGGCCCCTCTGATCAAGCTGGCCTCCTCCGCCGAGTTGACGACGAGGATGCGGGATAGGCATCGTTGACGTCGATGCGGAAATAATTGTTTCAACTAAGAAAATAACAAGAAATGTGACACCTAAAACACCTAAATTCTATTAACTACACCTAATTAAAAACCTACATTTTAAACATGCTCCGATCATAACTAGGGTTCATACTATGTTGTTCTAAGATTAAACACCTAAAATGCCTAAATTAAATTAACAACATGGGGTGGCTGGTCTCACCTCGATCGAGGTCGGAGGGGGTCGGTGACGGGGACGACGGCGGGGATGGTGCAGGGGCTCCTTGATCTCTGCAAAAACAAATTATAAAAAAAATTATTATCGTCATCTTAGGACTTAGTGAAACTCCATAAGGTATATTGAATTATTCTATTCAAATTTACTTATAATTTCCTATTCTTTTTAAATTTTCTTATAATTTCCTATTCTTTTCAAATTTACTTATTCAAAATTTCAAAAAAATTCCTAGTCTATTCAAAAGACCTACATTTACATATTTTTTTATTTTCATATTTTATTCTATTCAAAATTACTTATTCAAAATTTCTAAATATTTCCTATTCTATTCAAAAGACCTACATTTACTAATTTTTTCAATTTCATATTTTATTCTATTCAAATTACTTATTCAGATTTTCTAAAACAGAATATACTAAAACCTACATTTACTTTAAAAAATTCTAAAAATTCTAAAAACTTCCTATTCTATTTACAGAAAGGGGGAGGTGGAGGTGGGAGGAGGAGGAGGAAGGAGGAGGTGGAGGAGGAGAGAGGAGGAGGAGAGAGCAGGAGGGGGCCGCCGTGGAAGAGGGAGGAGGAGGGGGACGCCGGGGGAGAGGGAGGAGGAGGAGGGAGGAGGGGGAGGAGGAGGAAGGCACCTTGGGGGTGGAGGAGGATGACGACGACGGAGGAGGAGGCACTGTGGCGACAGCTGATTTTGAGCGACGTACGATGTGAGTGTGAGGGGGCAAGTGAGGGGACGCGTGCGTGCGGGGCAGTTTTGGATAAGGGCTTTAGTGGTAGCGCTTGTTTCTAACAAGCTCTACTGCTACGATCAATAGCAGTAGCGTTTTTTCTTAACCAGCGCTACTAATAAGGCTATGATCGTTAGCATGTAAAAAAGGCATCAAATTAAAAAATGCATTGGTCATCATCGATCTTTTTGTCTACAATCTAAATTGTCAGTATGAATCTTTGCGTGTATAGGTACAGGCGAAGATTCATATTGCCACAAATCCTACACATAGAGTTCAATGAAGACCAACTGGCTGTGATAGTTTGGGAAGCACCATATTTAAGGTGGTAAAAATTCTGTTCACGGAGCGAGGTGGGACTAAACTTTGGTCATAGGAGGGGGCTAAATTTAGCAGTAGCGCTGGTCAGAGGAAAGCGCTATTGCTACTTGAAGAGCAGTAGCGCTTTTTGCACAAGAGCGCTACTAGTATGCCTGGCCTGCTGGCAACGGTTTGGCAATTATAGTACTAGCATGTTTTATACCTACAGCGCTACTGGTAAGTGCATAGTAGTAGCGCTTTCTGCGGCCAAGCGCTACTAATAATTAGTAGCAGCGTTGCCTTTTAAAAAGTGCTACTAGTAAGCTCCTGTGTATAAGGTTTTCCCTAGTAGTGAGGAGGAGGGAGAGCAGGGAGGGGCGGTGGGAGGAGGGCGGCCGGAGGAGGAGGGAGGAGGAGGGAGGGGAGGAGGGAGGAGGGAGGAGGAGGGACGGAGGGAGAACCTCGGTGGAGGAGCAGCGCGGCGGCGGCGGCGGTGAACGGCGGCGGCGGCGGACGACAGGTTCGGCGTGGGCGAGAGTGAGTGAGAGGGTAGGGCGCGTGGTGAGGATAAGGTAAGTAAGTAGTAGCGCGTTTCCGAGATACACGCTACTGCTATGGAACATAGCAGTAGTGGTGGATGCAGATACGCGCTACTACTAAGTGGGGCTAGCCATCTGCGCCCAGTACAAACATAGCAGCAGCGCATTCTCCTATAACGCGCTACTGCTAAAGTAGTAGCAGTAGCGCAGTTTATTTAAACACGCTACTACTAAGTAGTAGTAGCGGTGGATGCAGATACGTGCTACTGCTAAGTGGGGCTAGCCATCTGTGCCCAGTACAAACATAGCAAAAGCGCATTCTCCTATAACGCGCTACTACTAAAGTAGTAGCAGTAGCGCGGTTTATTTAAACACGGTACTACTAAGTAGCAGTTGCACACTGTTTTGTCCAGCGCTACTGCTAAGACGATGTGTATAAGGTTTTCCCTAGTAGTGGAGTGTTGTCTACGTACCCTCGTAGACCGAAAGCGGAAGCGTTATGACAACGCGGTTGATGTAGTCATGCGTCTCACGATCTGACCGATCCTAGTACCGAAAGTACGGCACCTCCGTGATCTGCACACGTTCACCTCGGTGACGTCCCACGAACTCTAGATCCAGCTGAGTGTCGGGGGAGAGCTTCGTCAGCACGACGGCGTGATGACGGTGATGATGAAGCTACCGACACAGGGCTTCGCCTAAGCACTGCAACGATATGACCAAGGTGAATTATGGTGGAGGGGGGCACCGCACACGGCTAAGATAATGTCAACTTGTGTGTCTATGGGGTGCCCCCCTCCCCCGTATATAAAGGAGTGGAGGAGGGGGAGGGCCGACCCTCTCTATGGCGCGCCCTAGGGGAGTCCTACTCCCACCGGGAGTAGGATTCCCCCCCCCCTTCCAAGTAGGAGTAGGAGAGGAAGGAAGGAGGAGAGAGGGAGGAAGGAAAGGGGGCTGGCCCCCCTCCCAATTCGCATTGGGCTTGGGGGGGGGGGCGCCTGAAGGAAATATGCCCTAGAGGCAATAATAAAGTTTTTATTTATATTTCCTTGTATCATGATAAATGTTTATTATTCATGCTAGAACTGTATTAATCGGAAACTTAGTACATGTGTGAATACATAGACAAACAAAGTATCACTAGTCTGCCTCTACTTGACTAGCTCGTTGAATCGAAGATGGTTAAGTTTCCTAGCCATAGACATGAGTTGTCATTTGATTAACGGGATCACATCATTAGAGAATGATGTGATTGACTTGACCCATTCCGTTAGCTTAGCACTTGATCATTTAGTATGTTGCTATTGCTTTCTTCATGACTTATACATGTTCCTATGACTATGAGATTATGCAACTCCCGAATACCGGAGGAACACTTTGTGTGCTACCAAACGTCACAATGTAACTGGGTGATTATAAAGGTGCTCTACAGGTGTCTACGATGGTACTTGTTGAGTTGGCATAGATCGAGATTAGGATTTGTCACTCCGATTGTCAGAGAGGTATCTCTAGGCCCACTCGGTAATGCACATCACTATAAGCCTTGCAAGCAATGTGACTAATGAGTTAGTTGCGGGATGATGCATTACGGAACGAGTAAAGAGACTTGCCGGTAACGAAATTGAACTACGTATTGAGATACCGACGATCGAATCTCGGGCAAGTAACATACCGATGACAAAGGGAACAACGTATGTTGTTATGCGGTTTGACCGATAAAGACCTTCGTATAATATGTGGGAGCCAATATGAGCATCCAAGTTCCGCTATTGGTTATTGACCGGAGACGTGTCTCGGTCATGTCTACATAGTTCTCGAACCCGTAGGGTCCGCACGTTTAATGTTCGATGCCGATCGGTACTATGAGTTTATGTGTTTTGATGTACAGAAGATAGTTCGGAGTCCCAGATGTGATCACAGACATGACGAGGAGTCTTGAAATGGTCGAGACATAAATATTGATATATTGGATGACAATGCTCGGACACCGGATGAGTTCCGTGTTGGAAATATGCCCTAGAGGCAATAATAAAATGATTATTATTATATTTCCTTGTTCATGATAATTATCTATTGTTCATGCTATAATTGTGTTATCCGGAAATCATAATACATGTGTGAATACATAGACCACAACATGTCCCTAGTGAGCCTCTAGTTAACTAGCTCGTTGATCAGTGGATGGTTAAGGTTTCCTGACCATGGACATTTGATGTCATTGATAACGGGATCACATCATTGGGAGAATGATGTGATGGACAAGACCCAATCCTAAGCATAGCACAAGATCGTGTAGTTAAATGCGCTAGAGCTTTTCTAATGTCAAGTATCATTTCCTTAGACCATGAGATCGTGCAACTCCTGGATATCGTAGGAGTGCTTTGGGTGTACCAAATGTCACAACGTAACTAGGTGGTTATAAAGGTACACTACAGGTATCTCCGAAAGTGTCTGTTGGGTTGGCACGAATCGAGACTGGGATTTGTCACTCCGTGTGACGGAGAGGTACCTCTGGGCCCACTTGGTAGGACATCATCACAATGAGCTCAATGTGATCAAAGAGTTGTTCACATGATGATGTGTTACGGGAACGAGTAAAGATACTTGCTGGTAACAAGATTGAACAAGGTATCGGTATACCGACGATCGAATCTCGGGCAAGTATCATACCGATAGACAAAGGGAATTGCGTATGGGATTGATTGAATCCTCGACATCGTGGTTCATCCGATGAGATCATCGAGGAGCATGTGGGAGCCAACATGGGTATCCAGATCCTGCTGTTGGTTATTGAACGGAGAGTCGTCTCGGTCATGTCTGCGTGTCTCCCAAACCCGCAGGGTCTACACACTTAAGGTTCGGTGACGCTAGGGTTGTAGAGATATTAGTATGCGGTAACCCGAAAGTTGTTCGGAGTCCCGGATGAGATCCCGGATGTCACGAGGAGTTCCGAAATGGTCGGGAGGTAAAGATTTGTATATAGGAAGTCCAGTTTCAGCCACCGGAAAGTTTGGGGTCACAAGATATCTGGGACCACGGAAGGGTCTCGGGGGTCCATCGGGTGGGGCCACCTATCCCGGAGGGCCCCATGGGCTGAAGTGGGAACGGAACCAGCCCCTGGTGGGCTGGTGCACCCCTATGGGCCTCCCCCTGCGCCTAGGGTTGGAGACCCTGGGGGCGGGGGCGCCCCACCTGACTTGGGGGGCAAGTTCCCCCCTTGGCTGTCGCCCCCCTTGAGATTGGATCTCTAGGGGGCCGGCTGTCGGTGTCAAAACCGGCGGATCTCGGGTAGGGGGTCCCGATCTGTGCGTCAAGGCTGATGGCAACAGGAAGCAAGGGACACAGATGTTTACCCAGGTTCGGGCCCTCTCGATGGAGGTAAAACCCTACTTCCTGCTTGATTAATGTTGATGATATGGGTAGTACAAGAGTAGATCTACCACGAGATCGTAGAGGCTAAACCCTAAGAGCTAGCCTATGATGGTATGATTGTAATTGTGATCGGCCTTCTAAGGACCAACCTCTCCGGTTTATATAGACACCGGAGAGGGCTAGGGTTTACATGGAGTCGGTTACAAGGAAGGAAATATAATATCCGGATCGCCAAGCTTGCCTTCCACGCCAAGGAAAGTCCCATCCGGACACGGGCCAAAGTCTTGAGTCTTGTATCTTCATGCTTCAATAGTCCGGACGTTGTACACAGTCCGGATAACCCCTAATCCAGGACTTCCTCAGTAGCCCCTGAACCAGGGTTCAATGACGATGAGTCCGGCGCGCAGTCTTGTCTTCGGCATTGCAGGGCGGGTTCCTCCTCCGAATACTCCAAGGTAATTATCAAACACTCAAACCGTGTCCGGATCCACAAAATGATGCCACCGTAGAGAGAATGATGTTTCACAAATGCAATCTGCTGACAACTTTTCCGGCAACGCGATGTGTCACTACGGTCAGGTCATTACTCGAACCGTCTTTCCATAACCAGCCAGAGCGCATATTGCGAGGCGGTTTCCTTGACACGTCTTGTCAAAGCAGAGATCATGCCCCCTTATCATGGGATTCTCATCAATACGGGTACGAGTAATCCCACCATATCATTAATCGTGGCGCTTGGGAAGCAAGCGATTCTCAGCGGGCAAGTCGGGAGGCGCACCGCTTTCGTCGCCTCTATAAAGGGATAAGATTTCCCCATTTTGACTTACGCCTTCTTCCTTCTTTGCCCATTATTGCCCCCTCGAGCTCCAGCGCCCAAGCCCAAGTCTCCTTGCACAGCTAAACATGTCCGGAGCAGGAGGCAAGTGGGTGGCTTCCACCGTCAGGGAGGAGCACATAGAAAATCTTCGGGCGGCCGAATACTTGGCCGCAGACATAGCGCACCGGCTACCGGACGCCGGGCAGGTCATTCCGACCCCAGGACCCCAGGAGAGAGTCGTGTTCGTCGCCCACCTCGTCCGTGGACTGGGATTTCCACTCCATCCCTTCGTCCGCGGGCTCATGTTCTACTATGGGCTAGATTTCCATGATCTAGCCCTGAATTTTGTCCTCAACATCTCGGCGTTCATCGTCGTTTGCGAGGCTTTCGTCCGCATCCGGCCTCACTTTGGCCTATGGCTGCAAATCTTCTGCGTGAAGCCAAAGATTGTACACGGCCAACATGCGGAGTGCGGAGGGGCCATGGTGGGCAAGATGCCTAAAGTCACCTGGCTGGACGGCTCCTTCGCGGAGAACGTAAAAGGATGGCAATCGGGGTGGTTCTAGATCACCGAGCCGTGCGGCGCCAACTGGGCGGCGGCCCCCGAGTTTCGATCCGGAATCCCTATGCGGCTCACCTCCTGGGAAAAGAAGGGCCTATCCTGGGGCGATTCCTCGGAGCTGGCTGGACTCCAGACATGCATCAAAAGCATGAAGGACAAGAACATCAAGCTTGTCAATGTGATCCAGTTCATGCTCGTTTGCCGGATCCTGCCCTGCCAAAGGCGGGCGGTAAATCTGTGGGAGTTCGTCCCGGCCGAACACCAGACGCTCCGGAAGCTCTACGGCATGATGCACAAAGGCGCATGGAAAGTGTTGTTCAAGGCCTCCGAAGTACCTCCTCTCACATCCGAGGACCGCGGACTTCATGCAGCGCGGCCCCCGAATCCGGTGAGTTTTGGGACCACCACCGGGTTTAGTCTTTTCCCAATACATTCATGGGGGCAGTTTTAAGTATTTATATATATTTGCCTCAGGATTATGTGAAGACAGCGGAGCAGATTGACTGTCCGGCTCCGTTGCCGGAAGATCCAGCGGATGCTCTCCTGACGGAGATGGTAGTCCCAGCCGTACGAGGTGCCGGAGAAGAAGGCCGAAAAGAAGGCCCCGGGGACCAGGAAGGGTCTCCGGCGTAAGGTTGCGTCCGAAGCCTCGTCCGAAGATGACGAGGCGGACTCCTCCCACGAAGGGGAGGAGGAAGAAGAAGATGCCCCATCCTAGAAGGATGAGGGCCCCGGCGAAGCGGGCCAGGGGGCCAAAAAAGGCCCTCAGCGCAAGGCCGTTATTCCTCTGTCGTTCGATGACGACGAGACACATTCCTCCCGCGGAGGCGGGGGGAATCAAGAAGAAATTCCACCTCCCCGCACTAGGGGGAGAAGAAGAGAAAAGCCGCCCCAGAGGGGGAGGCTAGGGCATACAAGAAGAGGAAGGTAACCCTTCCGGACTATTCCGCCACGGCCGCTTACAACGAGGAGGGGTGGCTGCCCCGGGGGAAGCCCCCGGTGCGATCGTAAGTGTCCGCATCCTATCATGGTTTCACTTCATAGTTTTTATACTTATAGTGTCGAACATATATGCAGTCCGGCCAGGGCTCACCCCGAGGAATCCTCCTCCGGTTCCCTAAGCGATTCGGTAATAAATTCGCTCCCGACGGCCACTACCCATCCACATGCGGATGACACGGAGGTGTTGTCTCGAAGACTCTCAGAGCAGGGGGAGGTGACTCTGGAGATGCCCCGCGGCGGGATTCCAGATGTCGGGCATGTGGGGTTCAAGATCCCCGCTAATCGCGTCGACGAGAGCCGCAACGGGGCGAACTCTCGATTGAACACTGCTCCGGAACCCCCAACGGTTCCGGACTTGGGCGGGCAGCCCCCTGTTAGGGAGGGCGAGCCGCCCATGCCGAGGACTTTCGGCGCATCAACGGCACCGGATAGCCTGGTGGAAGCGCTCCGAGGCGCCTCCATGGGAGAAGAGCACCGTACTCTTATGAGTGCGGTGATTCAAAAGGTTCTGTCCGCCAAAAGCGGACTAACCGAAGCCTGCACAAGCCTTCTGACGGGCTTTGAGGTAAGTAAGAAATGTATGAAATTACCACCCGATAGGTAGTAGCCCCTGATACTCTAGTGGGTGTTCTGAAAGAAAAGCCAAACGGAGGGTCAACTATAATCCGTAGGAGACTAATAATAAGTACTGTTGTGAATAAGCAGGCTGTGCTGCTTGCTGCTGCTGCCCGTACTGCCGAGGTTGCCGAACTGAAGCGGCACTGAGCAAAGCGCAGGGAGAGCTAAATCCTCACGAAGAGGCAGCTCGAAGAGAACAAGGGTAAGTAATTCCCGCTCTTATGCGTTTAAGGATAGGCAGAATTGACGAGTCTAACACCTAAGTGTCGTGACTGTGTAACAGGGGCCACCGCCGAATTGGCGTCCCTGAAGAGGGTGCTGTCCGAGGTCGAAGACAAGGCGGCCTCGGAGTGTAAGGAGCGCGAAAAGCAAAGTGCTAGAGTGCACGAGGTACAGCAGGAGCTCCAGGACCTCGGCAAGAAGTGCGAGTCCGTGGAGCATAATCTAAAGATGAAGGAGGCCGAGCTTGCGAAGGCCCTTGTGAATTTGAAAGATGCCAAGGCCGAAGCCGAGAAAGCACATCAGGAGATCAAGGAGGCCAAAAAGATAGCAGCGGGTAAGAAATTCTTTATGCAAAGAAAACATGTGGAGGAGGCGTTTCTTTTACTTACTCGAATATGGAGCTCTCCAGGGGCATTTGCAGATCTGCCACGCAGCATCTCAGACGCCGCGGAGTTCTACCGTGCCCAGGAGGGGAGCTCAACGGAGAAGCTGTTCTGGTCCCAGTATGATGGGGCCGAACATCCGATGCCTCTGAGCGACCAACTGAAGCAGTTGGTCGAACTCCATAGGGCGGCCGAACTGGCTATGAAAGACTTCATAGTCAGGATGTGGCCTGGTGAGCTTGTGCCCAGTAGCTACTTTGGCCTGATCAAGCAAATGGTGGATGCCTGCCCGCGGCTTGAAGTGATCAAGCGATCTGTTTGCATCGAAGGTGCCCGCTGAGCTTTTGCCCGCGTCAAGGTGCACCGGGGCAAGCTGGATGCAGAGAAGCTGGTCAAGGACGGGCCACCGGAGAGCAAGGCGCATCGCCATCCTGAAATGTACTACGATGGCGTGATGAAGGGTGCTCGTCTCGTCGCCAATGAGTGTACCAAGGACGCCATATTTGAATGAATTCACTTCTGTCATGTTTATAATTAAAGACGAAGTTACTTGCGCTATGTAACGCTTTTGTTATTTAAAATATTGCCTTCTGTGCGGCTGTTTATAAAATCCTGAGAGTAGGCCAGTCGTCGGCTTCCGCCCCCTCGTGACTAGCACTGGGGTGTTCGTGGAAAACCCGGACACTCTTTACCCAAATGTTTGGTCCCTTAAGGAGGTGTCCGGTGCAACGAACAAGGTAATCAGACTATGCGGCTTTATAACTTTCACTTAGCCATAGAAGTCTACCATTTTAAATTTCGGCGAAACCGTAGAATCCGGAAGGCCGAATTGGGGCGCTATACACGCCTAGATCGGACGAAGCCGATTTATCGCCTAAAGCGGAAAATCTTTAAGGATTTTAAAACCTCTCGATTAGCAACCAACTCTCGCCATATCATGCCGGTCAGTTTCAGCTTTCTCTACTGAGGTGCTCGTTCGGACGAACTGGGACACAATCGCAGTAGTTCTCCCTGCGCTACCTTAGCCGATATAACGGAACGTAAGGCACCAAAACAAGGGAGCCGGGCTATCCCAACTGTAGACCCAAGACATGATTCGGAGCTGATACATATAGTGCTATAAGTTCGGGGTGCCGCACTGTTGAAAGTGTTCGGACTTTAGTTGCCATATAGTGGGGCGCCATAAGAAGCCCCTGGCGAACCGGCCGCACCAAGGTGTACGGATGCAACATCAAACAAACATTTATAAGAGAAAAAATGCTCGAATGAGAATAATAAGCTGACGCTATATATAATCTCTCATTGACAAAAAATACGTTTAAGCATACATTTACAATGGATGCGTTAAGAAAATATAAAATAGGACTATTTGACATGTTCTCTCCAGGGGCAGGCTGTGTTCAGGTAGATAAAGCAGGTATAATGATCGTAAATAGATTCCACCTGGGTATTTTCTTCTGGGCACAACGTCTATTGCCTCCCTGGATGTCTCTTCCCTATAAGTCCGACAATTCGGATCTTTTGAGGATGTTGCGCCAACGCGGTGTCCTGAAAGGTAAGAGGGAAAGAGTATGAAAGTATTTGGCGGTTACCCGCACTATTGACTGAGTTGTTGATGCGCCTCCGCCTATGCCCATGGTATTTTAAGTGCGTAATTGTGTGCACGTGGCATGAATGCTGCTTTGATGGGGCTTAAGCGAAGGCCGGACTGCTAGTCACGCTCTTTGCGTGCCTAATGATCCATTTGCGGGGTGCTCCGGACTCGCTTGACTGTTCTCGAAGTTGTTGTCTCCGGATTGGTTTGTCAGAGAAGGCTGCATTGTACTTCCGCCGCAAGGGCTGCAGTATGTTCTTCTGTTCGCAGGGAGCGGTCCATATTTCCGTTCACCGTTATGACCCCGCGTGGTCCTGGCATCTTGAGCTTGAGATATGCGTAATGTGGTACCGCATTGAATCTGGCGAATGCGGTTCGTCCGAGCAGTGCATGGTAACCACTTCGGAAGGGGACGATATCGAAGATTAACTCTTCGCTTTGGAAGTTATCCAGAGATCCGAAGACCACTTCCAATGTTATAGAGCCCGTACAGCGGGCCTCTACTCCAGGAATTACACCTTTAAATGTGGTTTTAGTGGGCTTGATCCTTGAAGGGTCAATGCCCATTTTGCGCACTGTGTCCTGGTAAAGCAGGTTCAGGCTGCTGCCACCGTCCATAAGGATGCGCGTGAGGTGGAATCCATCAATGATTGGGTCTAGGACCAATGCGGCCGAGCCGCCGTGACGGATGCTAGTAGGGTGATCCCTCCGATCAAAGGTGATCAGGCAAGCTGACCAAGGGTTGAATTTGGGGCGACTGGCTCCATCGCGTAGACTTCCCTTAGTGCCCGCTTCTGTTCCTGCTTGGGGATGTGCGTGGCGTAGATCATGTTGACCGTTTTCACCTGGGGGGGAAATTTCTTCTGTCCCCCCGTGTTCGGTCGTCGGGGCTCATCGTCATCGTCGCTGTGCAGCCCCTTGTCCTTGTCTTCGGCGTTTATCTTGCCGGCCTGTTTGAATACCCAGCAAACTCTATTTGTGTAGTTGGCTGGCTTGTCCGGGGTGACATGAGCGCTCCAGTATGCGGTCCAGATTGGACGGACCCTGATTATTTCTTTTGAACGGCTTCTTCCGCTGACCGGGCTTGGATCCACTGAATCCGGCATTGACTGCCGTGTCTTCAGTGCTGTCGCCGTTGTTCCATCGCTTATGTCTGTTACGCCGTGGCTTGCCGTTATTGTCGCGGCCATCCAAATTGCCAGGCTGTGGTGTAGTGCTGCTGCGGGCCAACCAACTGTCCTCGCCCGCGCAAAAGCGGGTTTTAGTGTTGTGGGAGCTGCCATGGACTTGGGTTTTTCCTGGCCGAGGTGTCGAGCGAGCCACTCATCACGGATATTATGCTTGAAAGCCGCCAGGGCTTCACCGTCCAGACAGTCAACTATTTGGTTCTTCTTAGTTAGGAACCGAGTCCAGAATTTCCTAGCTGACTCTCCGGGCTGTTGAGTGATGTGGCTCAAGTCGTCGGCGTCAGGTGGTCGCACATATGTGCCCTGGAAGTTGTCGAGGAATGCGTCTTCTAGGTTTTCCCAGCTGCCAATGGAGTTTGTTGGCAGGCTGTTTAGCTAGTGCCGGGATGGTCCTTTGAGCTTAAGGGGAAGGTACTTGATGGCGTGAAGAACATCTTCGCGGGCCATGTGAATGTGGAGAAGAAAATCTTCGATCCATACTGCGGGGTCTGTTGTGCCATCGTATGATTCGATGTTTACGGGTTTGAACCCTTCTGGGAATTCATGATCCATTACTTTGTCAGTGAAGCAGAGGGGCGCGCGGCGCCTCTGTGCCGGGCTATGTGGCTATGCAGGTCGAATTGCTCCGGGTGGCTATATTCGGCCCGGCCGGACTTGTTGAATATGTGTCCGGCGTGACAGTCCTGGTCGCGTACCAAGGCGCGCCCCCGTGATCCGTAGATCGATCTTGGTTGTCCCGTTTTGTTGCCCCGGGCCGTAGTATGTTGGCGTGGGGGTGTTGGCTGGTATGCGGACTGGTATGCCGTTTTATCCTGGCCACGAGGTGGCCGGTCAGCCGTATGGTGCTCGAGTCCGTATTCCTCGGCTGCCAGGACTTCCGTCCATCTATCTGTGAGCAGATCTTGATCAGCTTGGAGTTGCTGCTGTTTCTTTTTCAGGCTCCTCGCAGTGGCTATAAGCCGACGCTTGAAGCGCTCCTGCTCTACGGGATCCTCAGGCACGCCGAACTCGTCGTCGCCGAGGCTAATCTCGTCTTCGGAGGGGGCATGTAGCTCTCCTCCTCCGGGTATTCGTCCGTCGCCTGTTCTTCTGGGCTGACCTGCTCAACCTCCTGTTCGGCCTGCTCGAAGGCGGGCTGATCAGGGTTGTATACTTCTTCGGCACCATTCGGAATTGTTTTTGTCTCCTGGGCCGGTATTAGTGTGGCGGGGCTTGCAGTGGCGCCGACGATGCCCATTCTTTGGTTTTTCCCTGAGGTTTTATCCTCCGTTGCCTCATCGCCATTTGTCTCCTTCGGAGTGTCCACCATATATATATATATATCATAAGAAGAGGTGGTTGTCCACCGCCCAATGAGCGGTGGTTCATGTTCTTCTCCTGCATCGTCGTCCATACCGTCGATGTCTTCGGAGTCGAAATTCAGTACCTCGGTTAAGTCATCGACCATGGCAATGAAGTGGGTGATGGGTGGGGCAACAAATTCCTTCGTCGCCTGCCTCCCACTCAAGCCAGACATAGTTTGGCGAAGAGCCTCCTGACAAAGAGAGAGACTTTAATGAGTCCAGCATGTCGCCAAAGGGCGAGTGCTGGAAGATATCCGCAGCGGTGAACTCCATTACCGGAGCCCATCCTGGCCCGACAGGCTCGGGAGTGTGTGGACTGGAACCAATGTCCAGATACGAATCCGGGGGTTCGGAGTCGCGGGCCACCGCAGAGGTAAGACCCGTGTTCGGCTCCACCGCCGATGAGGGTGCGACCTGGGGGGCGGGGTCCATCCCTCCGTCCTTAGGCAACGCAGCCTGCTCCGGATCTAGGTCCGGAGATACTACGGGGGCGATACCTCGAGCTTCGTCCGATGGCAGGTCTAAGCCGTGCTCGTCGAGACTGTCCGGTGCTCCTGGAATAGGCCCAAATCCATCAAAGATTAAGTCTCCGCAGATGTCCGTTGTGTAGTTCAGGTTTCCGAACCTGACCTGGTGGCCAGGGGCGTAGCTGTCGATCTTCTCTAGATGGCCAAGCGAGTTGGCCCGCAGTGCGAAGCCGCCGAACACGAAGATCTGTCCGGGGGGGAAGGTCTCGCCCTGGACAACGTCGTTGATGATGATCGAAGGAGCCATCGAGCCTGACGGCGACGACACAGAGGAACTCTCAATGAAAGCACCAATGTCAGTGTCAAAACCGGCGGATCTCAGGTACGGGGTCCCGATCTGTGCGTCAAGGCTGATGGTAACAGGAAGCAAGGGACACAGATGTTTACCCAGGTTCGGGCCCTCTCGATGGAGGTAAAACCCTACTTCCTGCTTGATTAATATTGATGATATGGGTAGTACAAGAGTAGATCTACCACGAGATCGTAGAGGCTAAACCCTAAGAGCTAGCATATGATGGTATGATTGTAATTGTGATCGGCCTTCTAAGGACCAACCTCTCCGGTTTATATAGACACCAGAGAGGGCTAGGGTTTACATGGAGTCGGTTACAAGGAAGGAAATATAATATCCGGATCGCCAAGCTTTCCTTCCACGCCAAGGAAAGTCCCATCCGGACACGGCCGAAGTCTTGAGTCTTGTATCTTCACGCTTCAATAGTTCGGACGTTGTACACAGTCCGGCTGTCCGGATACCCCCTAATCCAGGACTCCCTCACCGGTGCCCCCCCAGGGCCCCTATATATAGAGAGGGGGAGGGAGGGCTGCGCACCCAAGCCCCTGGCGCCTCCCTCTTCCCCCCGTAACACATCTCCCTCTCGCTGAGCTTGGCGAAGCCCTGCCGAGATCCCCGCTGCTTCCACCACCATGCCGTCGTGCTGCTGGATCTCCATCAACCTCTCCTTCCCCCTTGCTGGATCAAGAAGGAGGAGACGTCTCTCCCAACCGTACGTGTGTTGAACGCGGAGGTGCCGTCCGTTCAGCGCTAGCATCATCGGTGATTTGGATCACGACGAGTACGACTCCATCAACCCCATTCTCTTGAATGCTTCCGCTCGCGATCTACAAGGGTATGTAGATGCACTCCTCTCTCTCGTTGCTAGATGACTCCATAGATTGATCTTGGTGATGCGTAGAAAATTTTAAATTTCTGCAACGTTCCCCAACAGTGGCATCATGAGCTAGGTCTATGCGTAGTTTCTATGCACGAGTAGAATACAAGTTGTTGTGGGTGTCGATTTTGTCAATTTACTTGCCGTTACTAGTCTTTTCTTGATTCGGCGGCATCGTGGGATGAAGCGGCCCGGACCGACCTTACACGTACACTTACGTGAGACAGGTTCCACCGACTGACATGCACTAGTTGCATAAGGTGGCTAGCGGGTGTCTGTCTCTCCCACTTTAGTCGGATCGGATTTGATGAAAAGGGTCCTTATGAAGGGTAAATAGAAATTGGCATATCACGTTGTGGTTTTGGCGTAGGTAAGAAACGTTCTTGGTAGAAACCTATAGCAGCCACGTAAAAATTTGCAACAACAATTAGAGGACGTCTAACTTGTTTTTGCAGCATATGCCGTGTGATGTGATATGGCCAAAAGGATGTGATGAATGATATATATGTGATGTATGAGATTGATCATGTTCTTGTAATAGGAATCACGACTTGCATGTCGATGAGTATGACAACCGGCAGGAGCCATAGGAGTTGTCTTAATTTATTGTATGACCTGCGTGTCAATGAATAACGCCATGTAATTACTTTACTTTATTGCTAAACTGTTAGCCATAGTAGTAGAAGTAATAGTTGGCGTGACAACTTCATGAAGACACGATGATGGATATAATGATGATGGAGATCATGGTGTCATGCCGGTGACGATGATGATCATGGCGCTCAAGATGGAGATCAAAGGAGCAAAATGATATTGGCCATATCATGTCACTATTTGATTGCATGTGATGTTTATCATGTTTTGCATCTTATTTGCTTAGAACGACGGTAGTAAATAAGATGATCCTCATAATAATTTCAAGAAAGTGTTCCCCTAACTGTGCGCCGTTGTAAAGTTCGTTGTCTTGAAGCACCACGTGATGATCGGTGTGATAGATTCTAACGTTCACATGCAACGGTGTAAGCCAGATTTACACATGCAAAACACTTAGGTTGACTTGACAAGCCTAGCATGTACAGACATGGCCTCGGAACACAAGAGACCGAAAGGTCGAACATGAGTCATATAGAAGATACAATCAACATGAAGATGTTCACCGATGATGACTAGTCCGTCTCACGTGATGATCGGACACGGCCTAGTTGACTCGGATCATGTATCACTTAGATGACTAGAGTGATGTCTATCTGAGTGGGAGTTCATTAAATAATTTTATTAGATGAACTTAATTATCATGAACTTAGTCTAAAATCTTTGCAATATGTCTTGTAGATCAAATGGCCCACGCAAATGTTGCCCTCAACTTCAACGCGTTCCTAGAGAAAACCAAGCTGAAAGACGATGGCAGCAACTACACGGACTGGGTCCGTAACTTGAGGATCATCCTCATAGCTGCCACGAAAGCATATGTCCTAGATGCACCGCTAGGTGAAGCACCCGTTTTCCCAGCAACTCAAGACGTTATGAACGCCTGGCAGTCGCGTAGTGATGATTACTCCCTGGTTCAGTGCGGCATGCTTTACAGCTTAGAACCGGGGCTCCAAAAGCATTTTGAGCAGCACGGAGCATATGAGATGTTCCAAGAGCTGAAAATGGTTTTCCAAGCTCATGCCCGGGTCGAGAGATATGAAGTCTCCGACAAGTTCTACAGTTGTAAGATGGAGGAGAATAGTTCTGCCAGCGAGCACATACTCAAAATGTCTGGGTTGCACAATCGCTTATCTCAGCTGGGAGTTAATCTCCCGAATGATGCGGTCGTTGACAGAATCCTTCAGTTGCTCCCACCTAGCCACAAGAGCTTTGTGATGAACTTCAATATGCAGGGGATCGAAAAGACCATTCCTGAGGTATATTCAATGCTGAAATCAGCGGAGGTGGAGATCAAAAAGGAACATCAAGTGTTGATAGTGAATAAAACCACTAAGTTCAAGAAAGGGCAAGGGTAATAAGAACTTCAAGAAGGACGGCAAGGGAGTTGCCGCGCCCGGTAAGCCAGTTGCCGGGAAGAAGCCAAAGCATGGACCCAAGCCTGAGACTGAGTGCTTTCATTGCAAGGGAAATGGTCATTGGAAGCAGAACTGCCAAAGGTATATGTGATATACATGTAATTGATGTGTACCTTACCAGTACTCGTAGTGGCTCCTGGGTATTTCATACCGGTGCGGTTGCTCATATTTGTAACTCAAACAGGAGCTGCGGAATAAGCGGAGACTGGCGAAGGACGAGGTGACTATGCGTGTCGGGAATGGTTCCAAGGTCGATGTGATCGCCGTCGGCACGCTATCTCTACATTTACCTACGGGATTAGTTTTAAACCTCAATAATTGTTATTTAGTGCCAGCTTTGAGCATGAACATTGTATCTGGATATCGTTTAATACGAGATGGCTACTCATTTAAATCCGAGAATAATGGTTGTTCTATTTATATGAGAGATATGTTTTATGGTCATGCCCCGCTGGTCAATGGTTTATTCTTAATGAATCTCGAACGTGATGTAACACATATTCATAGTGTGAATACCAAAAGATGTAAGGTTGATAACGATAGTCCCACATACTTGTGGCACTGCTGCCTTGGTCACATTGGTGTCAAACGCATGAAGAAGCTCCATGCAGATGGACTTTTGGAGTCTCTTGATTATGAATCATTTGACACGTTCGAACCATGCCTCATGGGTAAAATGACCAAGACTCCGTTCTCCGGAACAATGGAGCGAGCAACCAACTTATTGGAAATCATACATACTGATGTGTGCGGTCCAATGAGCGTTGAGGCTCGCGGAGGCTATCGTTATGTTCTCACTCTCACTGATGACTTAAGTAGATATGGGTATGTCTACTTGATGAAACACAAGTCTGAGACCTTTGAAAAGTTCAAGGAATTTCAGAATGAGGTAGAGAATCAGCGTGACCGAAAAATAAAGTTCTCATGATCAGATCGTGGGGGAGAATATTTAAGTCACGAATTTGGTACGCAATTAAGGAAATGTGGAATCGTTTCACAACTCACGCCGCCTAGAACACCTCCGCGTAACGGTGTGTACGAACATCGTAATCGCACGCTATTGGATATAGTACGATCTATGATGTCGCTCACCGATTTACCGCTCTCATTTTATGCTTTAGAGACTGCCGCATTCACTTTAAATAGGGCTTCATCGAAATCCGTTGAGACGACACCGTATGAATTATGGTTTGGGAAGAAACCTAAGCTGTCGTTTCTAAAAGTTTGGGGATGCGATGCTTATGTCAAGAAACTTCAACCTGAAAAGCTCGAACCCAAGTCGGAAAAATGAGTCTTCATAGGATACCCTAAGGAAACCATTGGGTATACCTTCTACCTCAGATCCGAAGGCAAGATCTTTGTTGCCATGAACGGGTCCTTTCTGGAGGAAGAGTTTCTCTCGAAAGAAGTAAGTGGGAGGAAAGTGAAACTTGATGAAGTACTGCCTCTTGAAGCAGAAAGTAGCACAGCTCAGGAAGATGTTCCTGTGGTGCCTGCACCGGCTAGAGAGGAGGTTAATCATGATGATCAAGAAACTTCAGATCAAGTTGCTACTGAACTTCGTGGGTCCACAAGGACACGTTCCGCACCAGAGTGGTACGGCAACCCTGTCCTGGAAATCATGTTGTTAGACAACGATGAACCTTCGAACTATGAAGAAGCGATGGCGGGCCCAGATTCCAACAAATGGCTTGAAGCCATGCAATCCGAGATAGGATCCATGTATGAAAACAAAGTATGTACTTTGACAGACTTGCCCGATGATCGGCGAGCGATAGAAAATAAATGGATCTGTAAGAAGAAGACGGACGTGGATGGTAATGTTACCATCTATAAAGCTCGACTTGTCGCTAAGGGTTATCGACAAGTTCAAGGGGTTGACTACGATGAGACTTTCTCACCCGTAGCGAAGCTTAAGTCCGTCTGAATCATGTTAGCAATTGCCGCATTCTACGATTACGAGATATGGCAAATGGACGTCAAAACGGCATTCCTTAACGGCTTTCTTAAGGAAGAATTGTATATGATGCAGCCGGAAGGTTTTGTCGATCCTAAGAATGCTAACAAGGTATGCAAGCTCCAAAGCTCCATCTATGGGCTGGTGCAAGCATCTCGGAGTTGGAACATTGACTTTGATGAAATGATCAAAGCGTTTGGGTTTATGCAGACTTATGGAGAAGCCTGCGTTTACAAGAAAGTGAGTGGGAGCTCTGTTGCATTTCTCATATTATATGTAGATTACATACTTTTGATGGGAAATTATATAGAACTTTTTGACAGCATTAAGGCCTACTTGAATAAGTGTTTTTCAATGAAGGACCTTGGACAAGCTGCTTACATATTAGGCATCAAGATCTATAGAGATAGATCGAGACGCCTCATAGGTCTTTCACAAATCATGTACCTTGATAAGATATTGAAGAAGTTCAATATGGATCAGTCCAAGAAGGGGTTCTTGCCTGTGTTGCAAGGTGTGAAATTGAGCTCGGCTCAATGTCCGACCACGACAGAAGATAGAGAAAAGATGAGTGTCGTCCCCTATGCCTCGGCCATAGGGTCTATCATGTATGCCATGCTGTGTACCAGACTTGATGTAAACCTTGCCGTAAGTTTGGTAGGAAGGTACCAAAGTAATCCCGGCATGGAACACTGGACAGCGGTCAAGAATATCCTGAAGTACCTGAAAAGGTCTAAGGCTATGTTTCTGGTTTATGGAGGTGACGAAGAGCTCGTTGTAAAGGGTTACGTCGACGCTAGCTTCGACACAGATCTGGATGACTCTAAGTCACAAACTGGATACGTGTATATTTTGAATGGTGGGGCAGTAAGCTGGTGCAGTTGCAAGCAAAGCGTCGTGGCGGGATCTACATGTGAAGCGGAGTACATGGCAGCCTCGGAGGTAGCACATGAAGCAATCTGGATGAAGGAGTTCATTACCGACCTAGGAGTTATTCCCAATGCGTCGGGGCCGATGACTCTCTTCTGTGACAACACTGGAGCCATTACCCTTGCCAAGGAGCCCAGGTTTCGCAAGAAGACCAGGCACATCAAGCGTCGCTCCAACTCCATTCGTGAAAATGTTCAAGATGAATACATAGATATTTGCAAAGTGCATACGGATCTGAATGTCGCAGATCCGTTGACTAAACCTCTTCCGCGAGCAAAACATGATCAACACCAGAACTCTATGTGTGTTCGATTCATCACAATGTAACTAGATTATTGACTATAGTGCAAGTGGGAGACTATTGGAAATATGCCCTAGAGGCAATAATAAAATGATTATTATTATATTTCCTTGTTCATGATAATTTTCTATTGTTCATGCTATAATTGTGTTATCCGGAAATCATAATACATGTGTGAATACATAGACCACAACATGTCCCTAGTGAGCCTCTAGTTAACTAGCTCGTTGATCAATGGATGGTTACGGTTTCCTGACCATGGACATTTGATGTCATTGATAACGGATCACATCATTGGGAGAATGATGTGATGGACAAGACCCAATCCTAAGCATAGCACAAGATCGTAGTTAAATGCGCTAGAGCTTTTCTAATGTCAAGTATCATTTCCTTAGACCATGAGATCGTGCAACTCCCGGATACCGTAGGAGTGCTTTGGGTGTACCAAACGTCACAACGTAAATGGGTGGCTATAAAGGTACACTACAGGTATCTCCAAAAGTGTCTGTTGGGTTGGCACGAATCGAGACTGGGATTTGTCACTCCGTGTGACGGAGAGGTACCTCTGGGCCCACTCGGTACGACATCATCACAATGAGCTCAATGTGATCAAAGAGTTGTTCACAGGATGATGTGTTACAGGAACGAGTAAAGAGACTTGCCAGTAACGAGATTGAACAAGGTATCGGTATACCGACGATCGAATCTCGGGCAAGTATCATACCGATAGACAAAGGGAATTGCGTACGAGATTGATTGAATCCTCGACATCGTGGTTCATACGATGAGATCATCGAGGAGCATGTGGGAGCCAACATGGGTATCCAGATCCCGCTGTTGGTTATTGACCGGAGAGTCGTCTCGGTCATGTCAGCGAGTCTCCCGAACCCGTAGGGTCTACACACTTAAGGTTCGGTGACGCTAGGGTGGTAGATATAATAGTATGCGGTAACCCAAAATTTGTTCAGAGTCCCGGATGAGATCCCGGACGTCACGAGGAGTTCCGGAATGGTCCGGAGGTAAAGATTTTTATATAGGAAGTCCAGTCTCAGCCACCGGGAAAGTTTTGGGGGTCACCGGTATTGTACCGAGACCACCGGAAGGGTCCCGGGGGTCCACCAGGCGGGGCCACCTATCCTGGAGGGCCCCATGGGCTGAAGTGGGAAGGGAACCAGCCCCTGGTGGGCTGGTGCGCCCCCCATGGGTCTCCCCCTGCGCCTAGGGTTGGAAACCCTGGGGGTGGGGGCGCCCCACCTGACTTGGGGGGCAAGTTCCCCCCTTGGCTGCCGCCCCCCTTGAGATTGGATCTCTAGGGGGCCGGCGCCCCCCTAGGGCCCTTATATATAGAGGGGGGAGGGAGGGCTGCGCACCCAAGCCCCTGGCGCCTCCCTCTTCCCCCTATAACACCTCTCCCTCTCGCTGAGCTTGGCGAAGCCCTGCCGAGATCCCCGCTGCTTCCAGCACCACGTCGTCGTGCTGCTGGATCTCCATCAACCTCTCCTTCCCCCTTGCTGGATCAAGAAGGAGGAGACGTCTCTCCCAACCGTACGTGTGTTGAACGCGGAGGTGCCGTCCGTTCGACGCTAGGATCATCGGTGATTTGGATCACGACGAGTACGACTCCATCAACCCCATTCTCTTGAATGCTTCCAATCGCGATCTACAAGGGTATGTAGATACACTCCTCTCTCTCGTTGCTAGATCACTCCATAGATTGATCTTGGTGATGCGTAGAAAATTTTAAATTTCTGCAACGTTCCCCAAAAGTGGCATCATGAGCTAGGTCTATGCGTAGTTTCTATGCACGAGTAGAACACAAGTTGTTGTGGGCGTCGATTTTGTCAATTTACTTGCCGTTACTAGTCTTTTCTTGATTCAGCGGCATCGTGGGATGAAGCGGCCCGGACCGACCTTACACGTACACTTACGTGAGACAGGTTCCACCGACTGACATGCACTAGTTGCATAAGGTGGCTAGCGGGTGTCTGTCTCTCCCACTTTAGTCGGATCGGATTTGATGAAAAGGGTCCTTATGAAGGGTAAATAGAAATTGGCATATCACGTTGTGGTTTTGGCGTAGGTAAGAAACGTTCTTGGTAGAAACCTATAGCAGCCATGTAAAAAATTTGCAACAACAATTAGAGGACGTCTAACTTGTTTTTGCAGCATATGCCGTGTGATGTGATATGGCCAAAAGGATGTGATGAATGATATATATGTGATGTATGAGATTGATCATGTTCTTGTAATAGGAATCACGACTTGCATGTCGATGAGTATGACAACCGGCAGGAGCCATATGAGTTGTCTTAATTTATTGTATGACCTGCGTGTCAATGAATAACGCCATGTAATTACTTTACTTTATTGCTAAACCGTTAGCCATAGTAGTAGAAGTAATAGTTGGCGTGACAACTTCATGAAGACACGATGATGGAGATAATGATGATGGAGATCATGGTGTCATGCCGGTGACGATGATGATCATGGCGCCCCGAAGATGGAGATCAAAAGGAGCAAAATGATATTGGCCATATCATGTCACTATTTGATTGCATGTGATGTTTATCATGTTTTTGCATCTTATTTGCTTAGAACGACGGTAGTAAATAAGATGATCCCTCATAATAATTTCAAGAAAGTGTTCCCCCTAACTGTGCGCCGTTGCGAAAGTTCGTTGTCTTAAAGCACCATGTGATGATCGGGTGTGATAGATTCTAACGTTCACATGCAACGGGTGTAAGCCAGATTTACACATGCAAAACACTTAGGTTGACTTGACGAGCCTAGCATGTACAGACATGGCCTCGAACACAAGAGACCGAAAGGTCGAACATGAGTCGTATAGAAGATACAATCAACATGAAGATGTTCACCGATGATGACTAGTCCGTCTCACGTGATGATCGGACACGGCCTAGTTGACTCGGATCATGTATCACTTAGATGACTAGAGTGATGTCTATCTGAGTGGGAGTTCATCAAATAATTTTATTAGATGAACTTAATTATCATGAACTTAGTCTAAAATCTTTGCAATATGTCTTGTAGATCAAATGGCCCACGCAAATGTTGCCCTCAACTTCAACGCGTTCCTAGAGAAAACCAAGCTGAAAGACGATGGCAGCAACTACACGGACTGGGTCCGTAACTTGAGGATCATCCTCATAGCTGCCAAGAAAGCATATGTCCTAGATGCACCGCTAGGTGAAGCACCCGTTTTCCCAGCAACTCAAGACGTTATGAACGCCTGGCAGTCGCTAGTGATGATTACTCCCTGGTTCAGTGCGGCATGCTTTACAGCTTAGAACCGGGGCTCCAAAAGCATTTTGAGCAGCACGGAGCATATGAGATGTTCCAAGAGCTGAAAATGGTTTTCCAAGCTCATGCCCGGGTTGAGAGATATGAAGTCTCCGACAAGTTCTATAGTTGTAAGATGGAGGAGAATAGTTCTGCCAGCGAGCACATACTCAAAATGTCTGGGTTGCACAATCGCTTATCTCAGCTGGGAGTTAATCTCCCGGATGATGCGGTCGTTGACAGAATCCTTCAGTCGCTCCCACCTAGCCACAAGAGCTTTGTGATGAACTTCAATATGCAGGGGATCGAAAAGACCATTCCTGAGGTATATTCAATGCTGAAATCACCGGAGGTGGAGATCAAAAAGGAACATCAAGTGTTGATGGTGAATAAAACCACTAAGTTCAAGAAAGGCAAGGGTAATAAGAACTTCAAGAAGGACGGCAAGGGAGTTGCCGCTACCGATAAGCCGATTGCGGGAAGAAGCCAAAGCATGGACCCAAGCACGAGACCGAGTGCTTTCATTGCAAGGAAATGGTCCTTTGGAAGCAGAACTGCCAAAGGTATATGTGATATACATGTAATTGATGTGTACCTTACCAGTACTCGTAGTAGCTCCTGGGTATTTCATACCGGTGCGGTTGCTCATATTTGTAACTCAAACAGGAGCTGCGGAATAAGCGGAGACTGGCGAAGGACGAGGTGACGATGCGTGTCGGGAATGGTTCCAAGGTCGATGTGATCGCCGTCGGCACGCTATCTCTACATTTACCTACGGGATTAGTTTTAAACCTCAATAATTGTTATTTAGTGCCAGCTTTGAGCATGAACATTGTATCTGGATATCGTTTAATACGAGATGGCTACTCATTTAAATCCGAGAATAATGGTTGTTCTATTTATATGAGAGATATGTTTTATGGTCATGCCCGCTGGTCAATGGTTTATTCTTAATGAATCTCGAACGTGATGTAACACATATTCATAGTGTGAATACCAAAAGATGTAAGGTTGATAACGATAGTCCCACATACTTGTGGCACTGCTGCCTTGGTCACATTGGTGTCAAACGCATGAAGAAGCTCCATGCAGATGGACTTTTGGAGTCTCTTGATTATGAATCATTTGACACGTGCGAACCATGCCTCATGGGTAAAATGACCAAGACTCCGTTCTCCGGAACAATGGAGCGAGCAACCAACTTATTGGAAATCATACATACTGATGTGTGCGGTCCAATGAGCGTTGAGGCTCGCGGAGGCTATCGTTATGTTCTCACTCTCACTGATGACTTAAGTAGATATGGGTATGTCTACTTGATGAAACACAAGTCTGAGACCTTTGAAAAGTTCAAGGAATTTCAGAATGAGGTAGAGAATCAGCGTGACCGAAAAATAAAGTTCTCATGATCAGATTGTGGGGGAGAATATTTAAGTCACGAATTTGGTACGTAGTTAAGGAAATGTGGAATCGTTTCACAACTCACGCCGCCTAGAACACCTCCGCGTAACGGTGTGTACGAACGTCGTAATCGCACGCTATTGGATATAGTACGATCTATGATGTCGCTCACCGATTTACCGCTCTCATTTTGGGGCTATGCTTTAGAGACTGCCGCATTCACTTTAAATAGGGCTTCATCGAAATCCGTTGAGACGACACCGTATGAATTATGGTTTGGGAAGAAACCTAAGCTGTCGTTTCTAAAAGTTTGGGGATGCGATGCTTATGTCAAGAAACTTCAACCTGAAAAGCTCGAACCCAAGTCGGAAAAATGAGTCTTCATAGGATACCCTAAGGAAACCATTGGGTATACCTTCTACCTCAGATCCGAAGGCAAGATCTTTGTTGCCATGAACGGGTCCTTTCTGGAGGAAGAGTTTCTCTCGAAAGAAGTAAGTGGGAGGAAAGTGAAACTTGATGAAGTACTGCCTCTTGAAGCAGAAAGTAGCACAGCTCAGGAAGATGTTCCTATGGTGCCTGCACCGGCTAGAGAGGAGGTTAATGATGATGATCAAGAACTTCAGATCAAGTTGCTACTGAACTTCGTGGGTCCACAAGGACACGTTCCGCACCAGAGTGGTACGGCAACCCTGTCCTGGAAATCATGTTGTTAGACAACGATGAACCTTCGAACTATGAAGAAGCGATGGCGGGCCCAGATTCCAACAAATGGCTTGAAGCCATGCAATCCGAGATAGGATCCATGTATGAAAACAAAGTATGGACTTTGACAGACTTGCCCGATGATCGGCGAGCGATAGAAAATAAATGGATCTGTAAGAAGAAGACGGACGCGGATGGTAATGTTACCATCTATATAGCTCGACTTGTCGCTAAGGGTTATCGACAAGTTCAAGGGGTTGACTACGATGAGACTTTCTCACCCGTAGCGAAGCTTAAGTCCGTCTGAATCATGTTAGCAATTGCCGCATTCTACGATTACGAGATATGGCAAATGGACGTCAAAACGGCATTCCTTAACGGCTTTCTTAAGGAAGAATTGTATATGATGCAGCCGGAAGGTTTTGTCGATCCTAAGAATGCTAACAAGGTATGCAAGCTCCAAAGCTCCATCTATGGGCTGGTGCAAGCATCTCGGAGTTGGAACATTGACTTTGATGAAATGATCAAAGCGTTTAGTTTATGGACTTATGGAGAAGCCTGCATTTACAAGAAAGTGAGTGGGAGCTCTGTTGCATTTCTCATATTATATGTAGATTACATACTTTTGATGGGAAATTATATAGAACTTTTGACAGCATTAAGGCCTACTTGAATAAGTGTTTTCAATGAAGGACCTTGGACAAGCTGCTTACATATTAGGCATCAAGATCTATAGAGATAGATCGAGACGCCTCATAGGTCTTTCACAAATCACGTACCTTGATAAGATATTGAAGAAGTTCAATATGGATCAGTCCAAGAAGGGTTCTTGCCTGTGTTGCAAGGTGTGAAATTGAGCTCGGCTCAATGTCCCACCTGACACGAAGATAGAGAAAAGATGAGTGTCGTCCCCTATGCCTCGGCCATAGGGTCTATCATGTATGCCATGCTGTGTACCAGACTTGATGTAAACCTTGCCGTAAGTTTGGTAGGAAGGTACCAAAGTAATCCCGGCATGGAACACTGGACAGCTGTCAAGAATATCCTGAAGTACCTGAAAAGGACTAAGGCTATGTTTCTCGTTTATGGAGGTGACGAAGAGCTCGTTGTAAAGGGCTACGTCGACGCTAGCTTCGACACAGATCTGGATGACTCTAAGTCACAAACTGGATACGTGTATATTTTGAATGGTGGGGCAGTAAGCTGGTGCAGTTGCAAGCAAAGCGTCGTGGCGGGATCTACATGTGAAGCGGAGTACATGGCAGCCTCGGAGGCAGCACATGAAGCAATCTGGATGAAGGAGTTCATTACCGACCTAGGAGTTATTCCCAATGCGTCGGGGCCGATGACTCTCTTCTGTGACAACACTGGAGCCATTACCCTTGCCAAGGAGCCCAGGTTTCGCAAGAAGACCAGGCACATCAAGCGTCGCTTCAACTCCATTCGTGAAAATGTTCAAGATGAATACATAGATATTTGCAAAGTGCATACGGATCTGAATGTCGCAGATCCGTTGACTAAACCTCTTCCGCGAGCAAAACATGATCAACACCAGAACTCTATGTGTGTTCGATTCATCACTATGTAACTAGATTATTGACTATAGTGCAAGTGGGAGACTATTGGAAATATGCCCTAGAGGCAATAATAAAATGATTATTATTATATTTCCTTGTTCATGATAATTTTCTATTGTTCATGCTATAATTGTGTTATCCGGAAATCATAATACATGTGTGAATACATAGACCACAACATGTCCCTAGTGAGCCTCTAGTTAACTAGCTCGTTGATCAATGGATGGTTACGGTTTCCTGACCATGGACATTTGATGTCATTGATAACGGGATCACATCATTGGGAGAATGATGTGATGGACAAGACCCAATCCTAAGCATAGCACAAGATCGTGTAGTTAAATGCGCTAGAGCTTTTCTAATGTCAAGTATCATTTCCTTAGACCATGAGATCGTGCAACTCCCGGATACCGTAGGAGTGCTTTGGGAGTACCAAACGTCACAACGAATCGGGTGGCTATAAAGGTACACTACAGGTATCTCCAAAAGTGTCTGTTGGGTTGGCACGAATCGAGACTGGGATTTGTCACTCCGTGTGACGGAGAGGTACCTCTGGGCCCACTCGGTAGGACATCATCACAATGAGCTCAATGTGATCAAAGAGTTGTTCACAGGATGATGTGTTACAGGAACGAGTAAAGAGACTTGCCAGTAACGAGATTGAACAAGGTATCGGTATACCGACGATCGAATCTCGGGCAAGTATCATACCGATAGACAAAGGGAATTGCGTACGAGATTGATTGAATCCTCGACATCGTGGTTCATATGATGAGATCATCGAGGAGCATGTGGGAGCCAACATGGGTATCCAGATCCCGCTGTTGGTTATTGACCGGAGAGTCGTCTCGGTCATGTCAGCGAGTCTCCCGAACCCGTAGGGTCTACACACTTAAGGTTCGGTGACGCTAGGGTTGTAGAGATAATAGTATGCGGTAACCCAAAATTTGTTCAGAGTCCCGGATGAGATCCCGGACGTCACGAGGAGTTCTGGAATGGTCCGGAGGTAAAGATTTGTATATAGGAAGTCCAGCCTCAGCCACCGGGAAAGTTTTGGGGGTCACCGGTATTGTACCGAGACCACCGGAAGGGTCCCGGGGGTCCACCAGGCGGGGCCACCTATCCTGGAGGGCCCCATGGGCTGAAGTGGGAAGGGAACCAGCCCCTGGTGGGCTGGTGCGCCCCCCATGGGCCTCCCCCTGCGCCTAGGGTTGGAAACCACAGGGGTGGGGCGCCCACCGACTTGGGGGCAAGTTCCCCCTTGGCTGCCGCCCCTTGAGATTGGATCTCTAGGGGGGCGCCCCTAGGGCCCTTATATATAGAGGGGAGGGAGGGCTGCACCCAAGCCCTGGCGCTCCCTCTTCCCCTATAACACCTCTCCTCTCGCTGAGCTTGGCGAAGCCTTGCCGAGATCCCCGCTGCTTCCAAAGACCACGTCGTTGTCTGCTGGATCTCCATCAACCTCTCCTTCCCCTTGCTGGATCAAGAAGGAGGAGACGTCTCTCCCAACCGTACGTGTGTTGAACGCGGAGGTGCCGTCCGTTCGACGCTAGGATCATCGGTGATTTGGATCACGACGAGTACAAATCCATCAACCCCGTTCTCTTGAACGCTTCCGCTCGCGATCTACAAGGGTATGTAGATGCACTCCTCTCTCTCGTTGCTAGATGACTCCATAGATTGATCTTGGTGATGCGTAGAAAATTTTAAATTTCTGCAAGCCCCAACATTCCGGGGGTCACCGGATAATTATCGGAGTGCCGGGGGGTTACCGGAACCCCCGGGGGAACTGATGGGCCAACATGGGCGTTGTGAGAGAGAGAGGAGGGGGCCTTAGGGCTGGCCGCCACCCCCCTTGAGGAGTCCGAATTGGACAAGGAGGGGTGTGGCGCCCCCTCTTTCCCTCCCTCTCTCCCTGTCGTTCCTTCCCCCTTCCCCCTCCTAGTTGGACTAGGAAAGGGAGAGTCCTACTCCGACAAGTAGGAGGACTCCTCCCCTTCCTTGGCGTGCCCCTAGGGCCGGCCGGCCTCCTCCTCCCCTCCTTTATATACGGGGGAGGGGGGCACCCCATAGACACACAAGTTGATCATTGATCTCTTAGCCGTGTGAGGTGCCCCCCTCAACCATAATCCAGCTCAGTCATATCGTTGCAGTGCTTAGGTGAAGCCCTGCACTGGTAGCTTCATCATCACCGTCATTACGCCGTCATGCTGACGAAGCCCTCCCTCAACGCTCAGCTGGATCTAGAGTTCGTGGGACGTCACCGAGCCAAACGTGTGCAGGTCGCGGAGGTGCCGTACTTTCGGTGCTAGGATCGGTCGAATCGTGAAGAAGTACGACTACATCAACCGCGTTGTCATAACGCTTCCGCTTACGGTCTACGAGGGTACGTGAACAACACTCTCCCCTCTCGTTGCTATGCATCACCATGATCTTGCATGTGCGTAGGAAAATTCTGAAATTACTGTGTTCCCCAACAGTGGCATCCGAGCCAGGTTTATGCTAGATGTTATATGCACGAGTAGAACACAAGTGAGTTGTGGGAGATAATAGTCATACTGCTTACCAGCATGTCATACTTTGATTCGGCGGTATTGTTGGATGAAGCGGCCCGGACCAACATTACGCGTATGCTTACGCGAGACTGGTCAATTCTACCGACGTGCTTCGCACACAGGTGGCTGGCGGGTGTCAGTTTCTCCAACTTTAGTTGAATCGAGTGTGGCTACGCTCGGTCCTTGTTGAAGGATAAAACAACACATACTTGACGAAAAATCATTGCGGCTTTGATGCGTAGGTAAGAACGGTTCTTGCTCAGCCCGTAGCAGCCACATAAAACTTGCAACAACAAAGTAGAGGACGACTAACTTGTTTTTGCAGGGCATGTTGTGATGTGATATGGTCAAGACATGATGCTAAATTTTATTGTATGATATGATCATGTTTTGTAACAGAGTTATCGGCAACTGGTAGGAGCCATACGGTTGTCGCATTATTGTATGAAATCCAATCGCCATGTAAGTGCTTTACTTTATCACTAATCGGTAGCGATAGTCGTAGAAGCAATAGTTGGCAAGATGACAACAATGCAGGATGGAGATCAAGGTGTCAAGCAGGTGACGATGGTGATCATGACAGTGCTTTGGAGATGGAGATCAAAGGCACAAGATGATGATGGCCATAACATATCACTTATATTGATTGCATGTGATGTTTATCCTTTATGCATCTTATTTTGCTTAGTATGGCGGTAGCATTATAAGATGATCTCTCACTAAATTTCATGGTACAAGTGTTCTCCCTGAGTATGCACCATGGCGAAAGTTCGTCGTGCCGAGACACCACGCGATGATCGGGTGTGATAAGCTCTACGTTCACATACAATGGTGCAAGCCAGTTTTGCACACGCAGAATACTCGGGTTTAACTTGACGAGCCTAGCATATGCAGATATGGCCTCGGAACACTGAGACCGAAAGGTCGAGCGTGAATCATATAGTAGATATGATAAACATAGTGATGTCCACCATTGAAAACTACTCCATCTCACGTGATGATCGGACATGGTTTAGTTGATATGGATCACGTGATCACTTAGATGATTAGAGGGATGTCTATCTAAGTGAGAGTGTTGGGGAACGTAGTAATTTAAAAAAAATCCTACGCGCACGCAAGATCATGGTGATGCATAGCAACGAGAGGGGAGAGTGTTGTCTACGTACCCTCGTAGACTTAAAGCAGAAGCGTTATGACAACGCGGTTGATGTAGTTGTACGTCTTCACGATCGACCGATCCTAGTACCAAACTTACGGCACCTCCGTGATCTGCACACGTTCAGCTCGGCGACGTCCTGCTACGTCTCGAGCTTGCGTTGGTTTTCCCGAAGAGGAGAGGATGATGCAGCAGAATAGCGTAAGTATTTCCCTCAGCTTTTGAGAACCAAGGTATCAATCCAATAGGAGGCCACGCACAAGTCCCTCGTACATGCACAAAACGATAGCTACTCGCAACCAACGCGATTAGGGGTTGTCAATCCCTTCACGGTCACTTACGAGAGTAAGATCTGATAGAGATAATATTTTTGGTATTTTTGGTATAGAGATGCAAAGTGAAAAGTAAAAAAGCAAAGTAAAAACAAAGCAAGTATAAAAATGATGGAGATTGATATGATGAGAATAGACCCGGGGGCCATAGGTTTCACTAGTGGCTTCTCTCAAGAGCATAAGTATTCTACGGTGGGTGAACAAATTACTGTTGAGCAATTGACAGAATTGAACATAGTTATGAGTATATCTAGGTATGATCATGTATATAGGCATCACGTCCGTGACAAGTAGATCGAAACGATTCTGCATCTACTACTATTACTCCACTCATCGACAGCTATTAAGTTAAAAACAGAGTAACGCCTTAAACAAGATGACATGATGTAGAGGAATAAATTCATGCAATATGATAAATACCCCATCTTGTTATCCTCGATGGCAACAATACAATACGTGCCTTGCAACCCTTTCTGTCACTGGGTAAGGATACCGCAAGATTGAACCCAAAGCCATGCACTTCTCCCATTGCAAGAACTACCAATCTAGTTGGCCAAACCAAACGGATAATTCGAAGAGACTTGCAAAGATAACTCAATCATACATAAAAGAATTCAGAGAAGATTCAAATATTATTCATAGATAAGCTGGATCATAAACCCACAATTCATCGGCCTCAACAAACACACCGCAAAAAGAAGATTACATCGAATAGATCTCCACGAGAGAGGGGAGAACATGGTATTGAGATCCAAAAGAGAGAAGAAGCCATCTAGCTACTAGCTATGGACCCAAGGTCTGAAGTAAACTACTCACACTTCATCGGAGAGGCTATGGTGTTGATGTAGAAGCCCTCGTGGTGGATGCCCCTCCGTGAGCTCCTAACAGGCCCCAAGATGGGATCTCGTGGATACAAGAAGTTGCGGCGGTGGAATTAGGTTTTGGCTCCTCGTCGATCGTTTGGGGTGCGAGGTATATATAGGAGGAAGGAGTGCGTCGGTGGAGCAACAGGGGCCCACGAGGCGGGGGCGCTCTGGGGCGCCCCACCTCGTGACCGCCTCTGTTACTTCTTGGAGTAGGGTCTAAGTCTCTGGATAACGCTCGTGAGAAAATCAAGTTTCGAAGGTTTCATTCCGTTTGGACTCCGTTTGATATTCTGTTTCTTCGAAACACTGAAAAAGGCAAAAAAAACAGCAATTCTGGCTGGGCCTCCGGTTAATAGGTTAGTCCCAAAAGTAATATAAAAGTGGAAAATAAAGCCCAATATAGTACAAAACAATAGATAAAGTAGCATGGAGCAATCAAAAATTATAGATACGTTGGAGACGTATCAGGCATCCCCAAGCTTAATTCCTGCTCGTCCTCGAGTAGGTAAATTATAAAAAGATAATTTTTTATGTGGAGTGATACTTTGGCATAATTTCAATGTAAATCTCCTTAATCATGGTATGAATATTCAGATCCGAAAGATTCAAGACAAAGTTCATATTGACGTAAAAATAATAATACTTCAAGCATACTAACTAAGCAATTATGTCTTCTCAAAATAATATGGCCAAAGAAAGTTATCCCTACAAAATCATATAGTCTGGCTATGCTCCGTCTTCCCCACACAAAGTATTTAAATCATGCACAACCCCGATGACAAGCCAAGCAATTGTTTCATACCTTAACATTTTCAAAACTTTTTCAATCTTCACGCAATATACACGAGCGTGAGCCATGGATATAGCACTACATGTGGAATAGAATGGTGGTTGTGGAGAAGACAAAAAGAGGGAAGATAGTCTCACATCAACTAGGCGTATCAACGGGCTATGGAGATGCCCATAAATAGATATCAATGTGAGTGAGTAGGGATTGCCACGCAACGGATGCACTAGAGCTATAAGTATATGAAAGCTCAACAAAAGAAACTAAATGGGTGTGCATCCAACTCGCTTGCTCACGAAGACCTAGGGCATTTGACGAAGCCCATCATTGGAATATACAAGCCAAGTTCTGTAATGAAAAATTCCCACTAGTTCTCTTTTTTTTGGCCTCTTTTATTTTATTTTTATTTTTTAAATTTTTCGTCCGGAGTCTCATCCCGACTTGTGGGGGAATCATAGTCTCCATCATCCTTTCCTCACTTGGGACAATGCTCTAATAATGGTGATCATCACACTTTTATTTTTCTTACAACTCAACAATTACAACTCAATACTTAGAACAAAATATGACTCTATATGAATGCCTCCGGCGGTGTACCGGGATATGCAATGATTCATGAGTGACATGTATGAAAGAATTATGAACGGTGGCTTTGCCACAAATACGATGTCAACTACATGATCATGCTAACAATATGACAATGATGGAGCGTGTCATAATAAACGGAACGATGGAAAGTTGCATGGCAATATATCTCAGAATGGCTATGGAAATGCCATGATAGGTAGGTATGGTGGCTGTTTTGAGGAATATATATGGTCGGTGTATGATACCGGCAAAAAGTGCATGGTATTAGAGAGGCTAGCAATGGTGGAAGGATGGGAGAAAGTGCGTATAATCCATGGACTCAACATTAGTCATAAAGAACGCATATACTTATTGCAAAAATCTGGAAGTTATCAAAGCAAAGTATTACACGCATGCTCCTAGGGGGATATATTGGTAGGAAAAGACCATTGCTCGTCCCTGACCGCCACTCATAAGGAAGACAATCAATAAATAAATCATGCTCCGAGTTCATCACATAACGGTTCACCATACGTGCATGCTACGGGAATCACAAACTTCAACACAAGTATTCTTTAAATTCACAACTACTCAACTAGCATGACTCTAATATCACTATCTTCATATCTCAAAACAATTATCAAGCATCAAACTTATCTTAGTATTCAACGCACTCAAAAGAAAGTTTCACATATCTTGAATACCAAGTATATTAACATTAAGCAAATTACCATGCTATTAACGACGCTCAAAATAATCTAATGAAGCATGAGAGATCAAGTTTCTTTAAAACAAATCCACCATCGTGCTCTGAAAGATCTAAGTGAAGCACTAGAGAAAAAATTATCACGCTCAAAAGATATAAGTGAAGCACTATGAGCAAAACTATCAAGCTCAAAAGATATAAGTGAAGCACATAGAGTATTCTATCAAATTCCAATTCATGTATGGCTCTCTCAAAAGGTGTGTACAGCAAAGTATGATTGTGGTAAACTAACAAGCAAAGACGCAAATAATACAAGACGCTCCAAGCAAAACACTTATCATGTGGTGAACAAAAATATAGCTCCAAGTAAATTACCGATGGAAGTGGACGAAAGAGGGGATGCCTTCCGGGGCATCCCCAAGCTTTGACTTTTTGGTGTCCTTGGATTATCTTGGGGGTGCCATGGGCATCCCCAAGCTTAGGCTCTTGACACTCCTTGTTCCATAATCCATCAAAAGAATTCACCCAAAACTTGAAAACTTCACAACACAAAACTAAATAGAAATCTCGTGAGCTCCGTTAGAGAAAGAAAACAAACGAATACTTGAAGGTACTGTAATGAACTCATTCTTTATTTATATTGGTGTTAAACCTACTGTATTCCAACTTCTCTATGGATCATAAACTATTTTACTAGCCATAGATTCATCTAAATAAGCAAACAACACACGCAAAACAGAATCTGTCAAAAACAGAACAGTCTGTTGTAATCTGTAACTAACGCAAACTTCTGGAACTCAAAAACTTCTACCAAAAAAGACCTGGAAAATTTGTTTATTGATCAGTAGCAATTGGAATCATGATTTTATCACGTTCTGGTAATTTTTAAAAATGGCATTGAGCGCAAAGTTTCTGGAAATTACAGCAAGATCAAATAACTATCATCCAAGAAGATCCAATAGGTTTAACTTGGCACAAACACTTATTAAAAGATAAAACCACATCTAAACAGAGGCTAGATGGATTATTTATTCCTAAACATAAGAAAAAACAAAAAACTAGAAATAAAATTGGGTTGCCTCCCAACAAGCGCTATTGTTTAACGCCCCTAGCTAGGCATAAAAGCGAGGATAGATCTAAGTGGTGCCGTAGTAATAAGATAGATCGGTGAAACTCATTTCATATTCTCTATGTTCGGCAGCAAGTTTTCTTTGAGGCAAGCAAAAGTAATCAAAAGGGCTAAATTTAATAGGACAAAAGTCCCCAAGATCAATTTTAGGAGGTATAGGTTCCTCTTTCGGCCCTTCGTATTGCACAACCAATTCATCATTATAAGCGTTCTTTTGACAGAACTTGGTGAGACTATACTCAAGAGAGCATCCTAGCTCATTATTTCGAATAGCCAAATCATCATTAAGCTCAGAGATTCTATCAATTAAAATATTGGTAGGTACCTTTTTTCTAAGATTTTCATTGAAAGCAACATAGTCGATAGATTGAAAACGCATTAGTTCTTCTTGATCAAAAAGGATAGATTCTATGGGAGGACGGCCAGCGTCCACCCTATAATGCGCAAAGATTTCTTTGGATTCTTTTATTATAAACCTGAATTCATGAGCCAAAAAGATAGTACCGGCATGCTTAACAGAGGAGTGTTCAATATTAGAAAATTCTAGGAAAATTCTCTGTACAGAAGGGTGCATATGCATAAATTGCATTTCAAGTTCAACGATAAGCATGGCAATAGCGTCCGCAAGGCTACTAGTTCTATGGAGAATAGAACCACCCATAGAGGGTAAAGCACCAGCACAAGTAAAGAAATCTTGAATAACTCCTTTTCCAATAATATTACCGCTACCGATTCAAATCTTTTGTGTGATAGGTAGGGATTCTTCACAGAGCTTCAGAATTTTCCATGATATTATTATCGCCCATATCGGCGATAATTTCCCCAATTTCAGACATAGCGACAAGCAAGAAAACTAACACACGAGCAAACAAAAGGCAACGGGAAAAAGAGGAGGAGATTGGGAAAGAGAGGGCGAATAAAACGGCAAGGGTGAAGTGGGGGACAGGAAAACGAGAGGCAAATGGCAAATAATGTAGTGCGAGAGATAGGGATTGTGATGGGTACTTGGTATGTTGACATTTGCGTAGACTCCCCGGCAACGGCACCAGAAATCCTTCTTGCTACGTCTCGAGCTTGCGTTGGTTTTCCCCGAAGAGGAGAGGATGATGCAGCAGAGTAGCGTAAGTATTTCCCTCAGCTATTGAGAACCAAGGTATCAATCCAATAGGAGGCCACGCACAAGTCCCTCGTACCTTCACAAAACGATAGCTACTCGCAACCAACGCGATTAGGGGTTGTCAATCCCTTCACGATCACTTACGAGAGTGAAATCTGATAGAGATAATATTTTTGGTATTTTTGGTATAGAGATGCAAAGTGAAAAGTAAAAAGCAAAGTAAAAACAAAGAAAGTATACAAATGACGGAGATTGATATGATGAGAATAGACCCAGGGGCCATAGGTTTCACTAGTGGCTTCTCTCAAGAGCATAAGTATTCAACGGTGGGTGAACAAATTACTGTTGAGCAATTGACAGAATTGAGCATAGTTATGAGTATATCTAGGTATGATCATGTATATAGGCATCACGTCCGTGACAAGTAGATCGAAACGATTCTGCATCTACTACTATTACTCCACTCATCGACCGCTATCCAGCATGCATCTAGAGTATTAAGTTAAAAACAGAGTAACGCCTTAAGCAAGATGACATGATGTAGAGGAATAAATTCATGCAATATAATAAATACCCCATCTTATTATCCTCGATGGCAACAATACAATACGTGCCTTGCAATCCTTTCTATCACTGGGTAAGGACACCGCAAGATTGAACCCAAAGCCATGCACTTATCCCATTGCAAGAACTACCAATCTAGTTGGCCAAACCAAACGGATAATTCAAAGAGACTTGCAAAGATAACTCAATTATACATAAAATAATTCAGAGAAGATTCAAATATTATTCATAGATAAGCTGGATCATAAACCCACAATTCATCGGTCTCAACAAACACACCACAAAAAGAAGATTACATCGAATAGATCTCCACGAGAGAGGGGGAGAACATTGTATTGAGATCCAAAAAGAGAGAAGAAGCCATCTAGCTACTAGCTATGGACCCGAAGGTCTGAAGTAAACTAATCACACTTCATCGGAGAGGCTATGGTGTTGATGTAGAAGCCCTCGGTGGTGGATGCCCCCTCCGTGGAGCTCAGAACAGGCCCCAAGATGGGATCTCGTGGATCTGAGGAAGTTGCGGCGGTGGAATTAGGTTTTGGCTCCTCGTCGATCGTTTGGGGGTACGTAGGTATATATAGGAGGAAGGAGTACGTCGGTGGAGCAACAGGGGGCCCATGAGGCAGGGGGCGCGCCCTAGGGGGGGGGCGCACCCCCACCCTCGTGACTGCCTCTATTACTTCTTGGAGTAGGGTCCAAGTCTCCTGGATCACGTTCGGTGAGAAAATCACGTTTCCGAAGGTTTCATTCCGTTTGGACTCTGTTTGATATTCTGTTTCTTCGAAACACTGAAAAAGGCAAAAAAATAGCAATTCTGGGCTAGGCCTCCGGTTAATAGGTAGTCCCAAAAGTAATATAAAAGTGGAAAATAAAGCCCATTATAGTCCAAAACAATAGATAAAGTAGCATGGAGCAATCAAAAATTATAGATACGTTGGAGACGTATCACGTCCCATGAACTCAGGATCCAGTAGAGCTTCGAGGGAGAGCTTTATCAACACGACGGCATGATGACGGTGATGATGAAGCTACCGGTGCAGGGCTTTGCCTAAGCACTACAACGATATGACTGAGGTGGATTATACTGGAGGGGGGCACCGCACACGGCTAAGAGATCAATGATCAACTTGTGTCTATGGGGTGCCCCCCTCCCTCATATATAAAGGTGGAGGAGGGGGGAGGGCCGGCCTCCTATGTCTCGCCCTGGAGGAGTCCTATACCCACTAGGAGTAGGATTCCCCCCCTTCCCTAGTTGTACTAGGAGAGAAGGAAGGGGGAGAGAGGGAGGAAGGAAAGGGGGCTCCGCCCCCCCTCGTAGTCCAATTTCGACCAGAGGGGGAGGGGGCGTGCGGCCTGTGAGGGAGTCCTGGATTAGGGGGTATCCGGACAGCCGGACTGTATACATCGTCCGGACTATGGAAGCATGAAGATACAAGACTCAAGACTTCAACCCGTGTCCGGATAGGACTTTCCTTGGCGTGGAAGGCAAGCTTGGCGATCCAGATATTGTATTTCCTTCCTTGTAACCGACTCCATGTAAATCCTAGTCCTCTCGGGTGCTTATATAAACCAGAGAGGATGATCCTTAGAAGCCCGATCACAATTATAATCATACCATCATAGGCTAGCTTCTAGGGTTTAGCCTCTACGATCTCGTGGTAGATCTACTCTTTTACTACCCATATCTTCAATATTAATCAAGCAGGAAGTAGGGTTTTACCTCCATCGAGAGGGCCCGAACCTGGGTAAACATCTGTGTCCCTTGCTTCCTGTTACCATCAGCCTAGACGCACAGATCGGGACCCCCTACCCGGCGCCGGTTTTGGCACCGACATTGGTGCTTACATTGAGAGTTCCTCTGTGTCGTCGCTGCAAGGCTCGATGGCTCGTCTCGTTGTCAGGGACTACATTATCGCAGGGGGAGCTCTGGCTGTAGGCCAAACTCTTCGACTAGGCGGCTTCGTCATGGCCGCCCCATTGGCTATCGCGCTGACGATGGCCTCTTGGGTCATCACGCATAAACTTCACATCAATTCGGAACTCGCCCAACAGATGGATCCGATAGAGCTCTCTTCTCTTAATGAGCTCTTGGATCGCATCGCTGCTTTTGGAGTCACAACGGACTATGAACAGATCGGGCTTAAACCCGACCAGAGGGACATTAAATCCCCGCCGGCCACCCATGAGATAGCGGTATCGGAGGAACCACACAAGGAGTATCCCTCTATTTTGAGGACGAATTATGTCCGGATCGCCGAGCTCCCGGAGCCGGACACCCGCCCGGGGGATGATATGACCTGGGTCCCAGACTTAGAACCGGGCACGGGGCCGGAAAAATTGGGCAGCGTCCCGAATCCCGAGCTGTTGAACTTGGAAGCTTCCATGCCCCGGGGTGCTAGATCGGATCAGGATCCGGATTCAGCTATAACCACCCACGCAGACTTAAACCGCCTCTCCCATATCAGGCAAGAGCCCCAGGAGACAGTACATCATTACTGGGCCAGATTCCTCCTTGCGCTAAACAAAGTCGAGGACTGCCACGAGGAGGACGTAGTCTCGCTCTTTTGCAAAAACTGCACGGACAAAGGAATCCTTAATGCTATAAGTCGCCGTGACATAGTACGCTTTGCGGACTTAGCAATGATAATACAGAAGTACTGTGCGATGGAAAGCGTCTGGAAAACACAAGCTAAATTTTGGGACAATCCGGCTTTCACCAAAACCTTTGTCCGAACTAAACGGGTGAACTCTCGTACATCGTCCGATCCAATCCCCAAGAAACCAAAGCCCACCCCAGGGCGGGGAACTGTATTGGAAAAATGGCTCAATGGGCCATGTAAACTCCACAGCACTCCAGACACAGCACCAACTCATAGCCTTAGGGCATGTTGGATACTCCGGCGGGTTGCGAAAAGTGGCGAGGATCTTCTTACAGAACAACACCCCGCCAACGAGCATAATATGGTACTAACAGTCTTCGAGACTTTTGCCTCAAACAGTAGGCGCAAGCGAGCTCATCGAAGCTCCGCGGAAATTTGCCATATGGCCAAGATGAACCCCTGGAACGACACTGCTATAACTTTCAATGCCAGTGACGAACCTAGATTCTGGACTGTCCGGGCACCAGCCGCTCTGGTTCTTAGACCAATCGTGGACGGCTTTTGGCTCACTAAAGTGCTCATGAATGGCGGAAGCGGATTAAATCTGATCTATGAAGAGACACTCAGCAAGATGGAAATCGACAAAGGCCGCATTGAACAAAGCGGCACAACCTTCAGGGGAATTATCCCTAGTCGGGAAGCACGGCGTGCGGGAAAAATCACACTTGACGTGGTATTCGGCACCCCGGAGAATTATAGGTCCGAAGAAATCACATTTCAAGTGGCCCCTTTTAGCAGCGGGTACAACGCCCTTTTAGGGCGGGACGCGTTTGCAAGCTTTCAAGCTATACCCCATTACAGGTACACGAAGCTTAAAATGCCCGGGCCCAATGGAATCATCACTCTAGCCAGTGATCCGGACGTCGCACTTGCTACCAAAACAAAACCGCAGCACTAGCCCTGGAGGCATTATCTGAGGCCCTATCAGCCGAAGAATTAACAACACTACGGGCCACCGTGGACAGGGACGACGTGATACTCGACAAGCGACCCAAGTCCACCTCGTTTAAACCCGTAGACGAGATAGTGAAATTCCAAGTCCATCCAACGGACCCCACGAAGACAGCTTCCGTCGGGACACAGCTGAGCCCCGTGATGGACACCGCACTGCGAGACTTCTTACGCGAGAATTGGGACATCTTCGCCTGGCACCCATCGGACATGCCAGGCATCCCACGCAGATTGGCCGAACACAGTCTCAACATACTAAAAGGACACAAACCGGTCAAGCAGACTCTAAGACGGTTTTTAGATCCCAAACGGCAGGCCATGGGGGAAGAGCTAGCCAAACTACTCGAGGCCGGATTCATCAGAGATATCAAGCATCCGGATTGGCTGGCAAACCTAGTAATGGTACCAAACAAGGACAAATCCTGGCACCTATTTGTCGACTTTAAAGACCTCAACAAGGCTTGCCCCAAGGATCCCTTTCCCCTCCCTCGCATCGATCAAATCATTGATGCCACATCAGGACACGACTCGCTGTGTTTCCTCGACGCATACTCTGGATACCGCCTTCTTCGGCGCACCGAACACTTTGTGTGGACAGATGCAGCTGCGGCCGGACTGGAAGAAATAAAGACCTTATTGGCCAATAATCCAGTACTAACAGCGCCGAATAGTGACGAACCTATGCTGTTGTACATAGCTGCAACGCATCAAGTTGTAAGCGCAGTACTCGTTGTTGAACGAGAGTCTGATAGATACAAATTCCCGCTCCAGAAGCCGGTTTACTACGTATCCATGGTCCTAAATCCATGCAAATCCCGATACACACACTATCAAAAAATAGCATACGCGGTTTTCATGGCATCCCGGAAGCTACGACACTACTTTCAAGAGTGTTCGATTACGGTGGCCTCCGAAGTACCACTCAATGACATAATAAATAACCGCGATGCTACGGGCCGGATTGCCAAATGGGCCATTGAGCTCCTTCTGTTCGACATAACATACAAACCACGGCGGGCCATCAAGTTGCAAGTATTGGCTGACTTCGTTGCCGAATGGATAGAAGCCGAACTCCCTAAAGAGTACGGCGCATACTCAAACTGGATCATGCACTTCGACGGCTCTAAAATGCTGGCCGGATTGAGAGCAGGTGTAGTCCTGACGTCTCCCACCGGAGACACGGTCTAGTACGTCCTCCAAATATTATACATAGACTCCAACAATGCAGCCGAATATGAGGCTCTGTTGCACTGTCTTCGGATGGCAGTCTCTATGGGCATTCAACGCCTACAAGTGCACGGGGATTCAAACCTCGCAATATCACAAATAAATGGAGATTTTGATGCCAAGGACCCGAAAATGGTGGCCTACCGTAATGCCGTCCTCAAAATGTCAGCTCGGTTCGAGGGGCTCGAATTCCACCATGTGGCTCGAGAAAACAATTAAGAGGCGGATGTCCTTGCTTGCATCGGCGCTAAACGCGACCCTGTCCCACCTAACATATTCTTGGAACGGCTGTTCAAGCCATCCGTAGTATGGGAAGGGGAGTCCGGCAATACTAGCACGGATCCGAATACACCACCAGATTCCGAACTATCAGACATAGTCAGAGGTTCTACCACCGAAATAACGTCCTCGGCCCACGAAATCATGGCTGTAATCGCCCCGTGGACTGAGCCTTTCTTGGCCTACCTAAATAGGTAGGAGCTCCCCCAAGACCAAAATGAAGCATGCTGCATTGTCCGGTGCTCTAAAGCTTACAAAGTCTACGAAGGGGAACTCTACAACAAAAGCGCGACCGGAGTACTCCAAAGATGCATCTCTGAAGAGGAAGGGCGGCAGCTCTTGGCTGAAATCCATGCCGGCCTGGGCGGGCACCACGCCGCGGCTCGAGCATTAGTCAGCAAGGCCTTCCGTACAGGTTTCTATTGGCCGACGGCCCGAGCAGACGCACAGGACCTTGTCCAACATTGCGTTGGTTGCCAGCTCTTTGCCAATCATAGTCATATGCCCCCTACCGCTCTCCAAACAATCCCCATAACTCGGCCCTTTGCGGTCTGGGGGCTGGATATGGTCGGACCTCTTAAAGGGGGAAGCCATAAGAAAAAATACTTATTGGTCATGGTGGACAAATTCACCAAATGGATAGAAGCTAAACCAGTCAAAACAGCTGAATCCAGACCAGTAATAGACTTCATATCCGGGGTCGTGCACCGATACGGTGTCCCCCACAACATCATCACTGATAATGGCTCAAATTTCATAGCCGACGAAGTGAAAACTTGGTGCGAAAAAATGGGCATTAAGCTCGATTACGCTTCCGTCTACCATCCCCAAACAAACGGCCAGGTAGAGCGGGCAAATGGTCTCATCATGAGCGGCATCAAACCCAGACTAGTGCGATCCTTGACAGAGTCGGATACGCACTGTGTCGAGGAGCTCGAGTCTGTACTCTGGGGGCTGCGGACCACGCCAAATTGCACCACCGGATATACACCATTTTTTATGGTGTACGGCGCGGAAGCAGTATTACCTTGCGACATAACACATGATTCTCCACGCATACGCATGTACGAAGAGAAGGAAGCCGAGTTAGATCGGCAGGATAACTTAGATGCCCTGGAGGAGGAGCGTGATGTCGCAAAAGCCCGCTCCGCATTCTATCAGCAACAGGCTTGACGATATCAAAGCAGAGAAGTGCGGGCCAAAACTTACAATATTGGTGAGCTCGTTCTATGCCTACCGGAGAAGAAGAAGGACAAGCTCAAACCCAAGTGGGAGGGTCCCTTCGTCATTGACAAAGTTCTCACCGGAGGAGCGTACCGCTTACGTAATGCATCCAATAACAGACTCGAGCCGAACCCATGGAACGTGGCCAGACTCCGGAGATTCTACGCCTAGCGCCAAACTCAGTGTTCGTCTCCTAACCCCTCCTTTTTAATTATGCTCCATCCCTTTTCCTTTCTCGACCTTTCTCCTCTTCACACAAAGTATTCAATATAGTACGGACTCCCGGATCCTTCCGGCCGCACTATGTGTGTAACTAATACCTGGGGGCTTCCTATACGGAAGCTAAAAATAATTACTCACATGGTTTCTGCCCATCACATATGCATTCTTTTTCCATATGTGCCTTTTCTTCACCATTATATGCATCGATATGACTTAAGATGTTGCCAAGCGGGGTTGCCTGGCTCTTGTGTTTATGCCCTATGTTCCCGTTAATTCGGCTAGGGCATAAGGGGAGCACCTTTGCGAGTGTTACTGCCGGTTCAGCCGGATGTGTACCTCAGACTGGGTGAAGCCGAAAGCTAGCTTCCTTAAGAGAATATTAGGTCGGTGAACAAAAGATGTATTCGTTTGTTATAACGCAAATCCCCAGAAGTTTTGTATCGTGCACAATCATTCGCAGTCCGGACATGTGCATTGTCGCATGCTTACCCAGGGAAAGGAACCACTAACGGAACTATTCTCCCTGGAAGATGTTTCTTACTATCCATGTAATATAACATAACTAGTCGGGTACTTGTCTGTTCAAGCACTTATGACCCCTGCGCCTGGTGTCCACGCATACCCCGGTTTTGAATAACTGAGTGGGTATTCGGACACACCCCAGACTATAGGATCCAGGGGCTGAAGTGAAAAGGTACGCCATGACAAATGATTTTAATCCGGCTAGGGGCTAATTATGTCCATTAAAATTACACAGTCACTTGGACTGACTATATTCCTCCTCTATACGGTCCAACAGGCTATCTAGCTTACAATCCTGTTGAGAATACATAGCGTGTAACGCTACCTGGTCATATACCAGACTCACGGGAATTTCTTGCCCGTCGGGCCCCGCCGGTCCTACTTCGGCCATATGGTTTGGGTCCAGCTTGGTGTAGCGCGTCTTCACCATAGCCCAGGCTTCTCTTGCGCCTTGCCGGCAAGCGGACACCTTCCACAGTCGGAAGCGCCGCCGTGCTCCTTGAAGCATATCCACAAGCTCCCCATGCCATTCGCCAACAAGCTTGATGGCCACAAAGCCTGAGCAACACCCTGGATCACTTGCCGAGCTCGCTCGTGCAGTTACGGAAGGTCTTGCAGTAAATCACTTGCAGATGAGGGCATCTCCTCCTCATGGCGACCCGTTAACATTCCTGCAAGCAAAATTCTTTCAATATACTTCCTCGCCGAACTATAATACAGTTCGTCTAGGCACTTACCGTAAATGCCGCGTTGAAGCCTTTTGTTCTCCTTCACGGAGTCAGCCAGCTGAGCGCGGAGATCTTTTAACTCCACGTCCAGCTGAACTTTGGCATCTTGAAGATCGTTCTTCTCCTTCCTAACTCGCGTAAGAATGCGCTCGCCAGCCTCCAGCTGCCTTTTGAGATGCGATGCGTCCTCTCTTACGCCCTCCGGATTCATTCCGGGATTGTCTGCAGAATTTTCTGTTAGACTTGTCATATCAGCCATTTACTAACTGGTGCATCTTCGTACAATTGTGACAATTGTTACCAGATGAGGGCTTTTGGGGTTCCTCTAACTTGGCAATGGCGGCCCTCAGTTCGGCCTTGCATTCCTCCAGCTCCCGAGTCAATTGCTCATTCTTATCTACAAGGACCTGTGCATAAATTGATCCTTAAAACTGTTGTTCCAACCATTTCAAGTCTCAGGGTCTACTGCTACACATGCTTATCAAATTTTCTTACCCGTATATCTTTGGTATACTGGTCCGTCGCTCGGGCAAGCCCACCATGAGCAGCTCAGATGTATGTGTCTCCCGAATTGAAGGCGTTAAATGCCTCTTCGGAAAAGATGTTGTTCCGAAGTACGGCCCGTCGGTGCCGGTGATTCATGGCGCTCTCTACTTAGGAATTCGTGGATGAGAGCATATACGCATTCTCTGTTGGAGAACTATGCAGCATCAGCCCCGCTCCCGCCCCCGCTCTCGAAGCTGGTTCCGGAATCCGGCTGGTGGAGGCGTGGTTGGCGGGATCCCCGGATATAGTCCGGCTGCTCCTCTTCCTGCCAGAACACAAAGGGTGCTGTCATACTTCAAAATACCATAATCACAGCACAGGTTTTTGTCTTACCTCTGTAGCGGCGAGTCGACCCTTACCGCCTTCCTCTTGAGCCTGCCCGATCCGAATGCCCTTGGCCGAAGAGTCCCTAGGGGCTCGGCCCCACGCTCCGATCGTCGTCTCTGCAAAAACATGACACTTCAAGGGTAAGGCATGACAACTGAAGGGAGTCCTCTTTGAAGGATAGGGTTTTTCGACTTAGCTTACGCGCGACATAGGAAGTGGTCCGAGATAGTCGGCAGTAATGGCCACTGAGGCGCCATTACAGCTCGCTTGATAAAATATCCCATTGACGAGCTCCACGGTAATATCCGGATCTTCTTCGAGACCTGGATCTAGGGCCCTTCCGGGGTCCTCCGGTTGCGGGAGGGCCTGGAGATTCCTTCTACGGCCCTCCTCAGTTCCTGCTCGGGAATATCGAGGCAGATGATCTTAGCAAAGAACACCACAATAAGTGACGTAGGGAAAGGAACGACAACTTACCCAGTTTGGGGGGTTGTACATGGAGAATCCTTCTCGCGGTTTGATGTGAAGGAATTCCTCCTCTTCCCCTTTGTACAAATCGGACAATATCCTTGCCAGAGCAGTGGCGGAGTCTGGACCCTTATGGCCATAGCGGGTGGCATCATCTTCCCCGTTGAAGTGCCACATGAGCTTCCCCCGATATTGAAGTGGTTAGACTCCCCGTATTATGCATATTGCCATAACCTCGACTATCGTCAGTCCGGAGTTGGCCAGTAACTTTATCCTGCTCATCAGGTAATGTATTTCCCTGGTATCCTCCTCTTGGGGGCCTCGGGGCGCCCGCTTAGGCGTGCCCTCGTGAGCGTTCTTGGCTGGGGAGACCTGTCCGGACTGGATGCGGAAGGGGAACATCGTCAATGTAGAAGCACTCTGAAGGCCAGTTCTCTGGTACCTTCTTGGGAGTGCCGGATAGGTATTCGGTCTCGGCAATGCGCCATACTTCGGCCCCGCCCACCTGACATAGGGATTCTCCCTGGTTGCGGGGGACAAGGCAGAACAACTTCTTCCATAACCCGAAGTGAGGCTCGCAGCCTAAAAATAGCTTGCAAAGGGCAACGTACCCTGCTATATGTAGTATGGAGGCAGGGGTAAGATTGTGTAACTGGAGGCCGTAGAACTCCAGGAGCCCGCGAAGGAACAGGTGGATAGGAAACCCGACGCCCCTTAGCAGATGTGGGATGAGGCATATTCGCTCCTCTGGAGACGGATTCGGAGATCTCTCTGCTTGCTCCCCGCCATTATAGGTGGCTATTCTGGCTCGGACAGGGACCATGAATGCTGGTGGAAGAAACCCTTGGGTTTGTAACTCAATCAAACGGCTATGGGGAATTGAACACTCTTCCCAGTCCCCCGGCTTGGAGCGAGGAGAGCGAGCAGAAGAGTTGTGATGACCGGCCATGTTGGAATGGTTTTTCTGTAGCGCTCTGTTGGATTCTTGCTCGAGGGGGAGGAGTGAGGTTTGGATCTGAGAATCCCCGTCTCTTCAAATAGGCGGTCAGCACAAAAGATTGAGGGTGGTAAATGCGAAAAACACCTCGGCTCCTCGCATTCGCTCGACATGTGGAGATGGTCATTATTGAGGCACTCAAGCCAAGGAGTACAACATTGATGGAGTTCCGGACACTATTCACCGTAACAGGTACTTTGGAGTATTCGGAGATGGAACCCGCCCTGCAATGCCGAGGACAAGACTGCGTGCCGGACTCATAGTCATTGAATCCTAGTTCAGGGGCTACTGAGGGAGTCCTGGATTAGGGGGTATCCGGACGGCCGGACTGTATACATCGTCCGGACTATGGAAGCGTGAAGATACAAGACTCAAGACTTCAACCCATGTCCGGATAGGACTTTCCTTGGCGTGGAAGGCAAGCTTGGCGATCCGGATATTGTATTTCCTTCCTTGTAACCGACTCCATGTAAACCCTAGTCCTCTCGGGTGCCTATATAAACCGGAGAGGATGGTCCTTAGAAGCCCGATCACAATTATAATCAAACCATCATAGGCTAGCTTCTAGGGTTTAGCCTCTACGATCTCGTGGTAGATATACTCTTGTACTACCCATATCTTCAATATTAATCAAGCAGGAAGTAGGGTTTTACCTCCATCGAGAGTGCCCGAACCTGGGTAAACATCTGTGTCCCTTGCTTCCTGTTACAATCAGCCTAGACGCACAGATCGGAACCCCCTACCTGAGATCTGCCGGTTTTGACACCGACAGCCTGCCCTGGCCTCCTCTCTCTCTCTCTCTCTCCACTATGGCCCAATAAGGCCCATACACTTACCGAGGGGTTCCGGTAACCTCCCGGTACACCGGCAAATTCCCGAATTCACCCGGAACTATTCCGATGTCCAAATATAGGCTTCCAATATATCGATCTTTATGTCTCAACCATTTCGTGACTCCTCGTCATGTCTGTGATCACATCCAGGACTCCGAACTACCTTCGGTACATCAAAACACATAAACTCATAATACCGATCGTCACCGAATGATAAGCATGCGGACCCTACGGGTTCGTGAACTATGTAGACATGACCGAGACTCATCTCCGGTCAATAACCAATAGCGGAACCTGGATGCTCATATTGGTTCCTACATATTCTACGAAGATATTTATCGGTCAAACCGCATAACAACATACGTTGTTCCCTTTGTCATCGGTATGTTACTTGCCCGAGATTCGATCGTCGGTATCTCAATACCTAGTTCAATCTCGTTACCGGCAAGTCTCTTTACTCGTTCCATAATACATCATCCCACAACTAACTCATTAGTTGCATTGCTTGCAAGGCTTATAGTGATATGCATTACCAAGAGGGCCAGAGATACCTCTCCGACAATCGGAGTGACAAATCCTAATCTTGATCTATGCCAACTCAACAAGTACCATCGGAGACACCTGTAGAGCACCTTTATAATCACCCAGTTACGCTGTGAAGTTTGGTAGCACACAAAGTGTTCCTCCGGTATTCGGGAGTTGCATAATCTCGTAGTCATAGGAACATGTATAATTCATGAAGAAAGCAATAGCAATATACTAAATGATCAAATGCTAAGCTAGCGGAATGGGTCAAGTCAATCACATCATTCTCTAATGGCGTGATCCCGTTAATCAAATGACAACTCATGTCTATGGTTAGGAAACTTAACCATCTTTGATTCAACGAGCTAGTCAGGTAGAGGCATACTAGTGACACTCTGTTTGTCTATGTATTCACACATGTACTAAGTTTCCGGTTAATACAATTATAGCATGAATAATAAACATTTATCACGATATAAGGAAATATAAATAACAACTTTATTATTGCCTCTAGGGCATATTTCCTTCAGTCTCCCACTTGCACTAGAGTCAATAATCTAGATTACACAGTAATGATTCTAACACCCATGGAGTCTTGGTGTTGATTATGTTTTGCTCGTGAGAGAGGCTTAGTCAACGGGTCTGCAATATTTAGATCCGTATGTATCTTGCAAATCTCTATGTCTCCCTCCTTGACTTGACCGCGGATGGAATTGAAGCGTCTCTTGATGTGCTTGGTTCTCTTGTGAAATTTGGATTCCTTTGCCAAGGCAATTGCACCAGTATTGTCACAAAAGATTTTCATTGGACCTGATGCACTAGGTATGACACCTAGATCGGATATGAACTCCTTCATTTGCTGCTTCCGAAGAAGCTATGTACTCCGCTTCACACGTAGATCCCGCCACGACACTTTGCTTAGAACTGCACCAACTGACAGTTCCACCGTTCAATATAAACACGTATCCGGTTTGTGACTTAGAGTCATCCGGATCAGTGTCAAAGCTTGCATCGACGTAACCATTTACGATAAGCTCTTTGTCACCTCCATAAACGAGAAACATATCCTTAGTCCTTTTCAGGTATTTCAGGATGTTCTTGACAGCTGTCCAGTGATCCACTCCTGGATTACTTTGGTACCTCCCTGCTAAACTAATAGCAAGGCACACATCAGGTCTGGTACACAGTATTGCATACATGATAGCGCCTATGGCTGAAGCATAGGGAACACCTTTCATTTTCTCTCTATCTTCTGTAGTGGTTGGGCATTGAGTCTGACTCAATTTCACACCTTGTAACACAGGCAAGAACCCTTTCTTTGCTTGATCCATTTTGAACTTCTTCAAAACTTTATCAAGGTATGTGCTTTGTGAAAGTCCAATTAAGCGTGTTGATCTATCTCTATAGATCTTGATGCCCAATATATAAGCAGCTTCACCGAGGTCTTTCATTGAAAAACTCTTATTCAAGTATCCTTTTATGCTATCCAGAAATTCTATATCATTTCCAATCAACAATATGTCATCCACATATAATATTAGAAATGCTACAGAGCTCCCACTCACTTCTTGTAAATTCAAGCTTCTCCAAAAGTCTGTATAAAACCATATGCTTTGATCACATTATCAAAACGTTTATTCCAACTTCGAGATGCTTGCACCAGTCCATAGATGGATAGCTGGAGCTTGCACACTTTGTTAGCATCCTTTGGATCGATAAAACATTCAGGTTGCATCATATAATACTCTACTTCCAGAAATCTATTCAGGAATGTAGTCTTTACATCCATTTGCCAAATTTCATAATCATAAAATGCAGCAATTGCTAACATGATTCGGACGAACTTAAGCATCGCTACGGGTGAGAAAGTCTCATCGTAGTCAACTCCTTGAACTTGTCAAAAACCTTTCGCAACAAGTCGAGCTTTGTAGATAGTAACATTACCGCCAGCGTCAGTCTTCTTCTTGAAGATCCATTTATTCTCGATGGCTTGCCGATCATCGGGCAAGTCAACCAAAGTCCACACTTTGTTCTCATACATGGATCCCATCTCACATTTCATGGCCTCAAGCCATTTTGCAGAATCTAGGCTCGCCATCGCTTCCTCAGAGTTCGTAGGTTCGTCATGGTAAAGTAACATGACCTACGAGATTCGGTAGTAACTTGATCTGAAGTTACATGATCATCATCATTGGCTTCCTCACTAATTGGTGCAGGAGTCACAGGAACAGATTTCTCTGATGAACTACTTTCCAATAAGGGAGTAGGTACAGTTACCTCATCAAGTTCTACTTTCCTCCCACTCACTTCTTTCGAGAGAAACTTCTTCCCTAGAAAGGATCCATTCTTAGCAACGAATATCTTGAGTTCAGATCTGTGATAGAAGGTGTACCCAACAGTCTCCTTTGGGTATCCTATGAAGACACATTTCTCTGATTTGGGTTCGAGCTTATCAGGTTGAAGCTTTTTCACATAAGCATCACAGCCCCAAACTTTAAGAAACGACAAATTTGGTTTCTTGCCAAACCACAGTTCATAAGGTGTCATCTCAACGGATTTAGACGGTGTCCTATTTAATGTGAATGCAGCTGTCTCTAAAGCATAACCCCAAAACGATAGTGGTAAATCAGTAAGAGACATCATAGATCGCACCATATCCAGTAAAGTACGATTACAATGTTCGAACACACCATTACACTGTGGTGTTCGGGTGGCGGGAGTTGCGAAACTATTCCACATTGTTTCAAATGAAGACCAAACTCGTAACTCAAATATTCTCCTCCATGACCAGATTGTAGAAACTTTATTTTCTTGATACGATGATTTTCCACTTCACTCTGGAATTCTTTGAACTTTTAAAATGTTTCAGACTTATGCTTCATCAAGTAGATATACCCATATCTGCTCAAATCATCTTTGAAGTGAGAAAATAACGATACCCGCCGCGAGCCTCAACATTCATTGGACCACATACATCAGTATGTATGATTTCCAACAAATATGTTGCTCGCTTCATTGTTCCGGAGAACGGAGTTTTAGTCATCTTGCCCATGAGGCATGGTTCGCAAGTACCAAGTGATTCATAATCAAGTGATTCCAAAAGTCCATCAGAAAGGAGTTTCTTCATGCGCTATACACCAATATGACCTAAACGGCAGTGCCACAAATAGGTTGCACTATCATTATCAACTCTGCATCTTTTGGCTTCAATATTATGAATATGTGTATCACTACTATCATGATTCAATATAAATTGACCACTCTTCAAGGGTGCATGACCATAAAAGATATTACTCATATAAATAGAACAACCATTATTCTTTGATTTAAATGAATAACCGTCTCGCATCAAACAAGATCCAGATATAATGTTCATGCTCAACGCTGGCACCAAATAACAATATTCAGGTCTAAAACTAATCCCGGAGGTAGATATAGAGGTAGCGTGTCGACCGCGATCACATCGACTTTGGAACCATTTCCCACGCGCATCGTCACCTCATCCTTAGCCAATCTTCTCATAATCCATAGTCCCTACTTCGAGTTGGAAATATTAGCAATAGAACCAGTATCAAATACACAGGCACTACTGCGAGCATTTGTAAGGTGGTACACATCAATAACATGTATATCATATATACCTTTGTTCACCTTGCCATCCTTTTTATCCGCCAAATATTGGGGCAGTTCCGCTTCCAGTGACCAGTCCCTTTGCAGTAGAAGCACTCAGTCTTAGGCTTAGGTCCAGACTTGGGCTTCTTCACTTGAGCAGCAACTTGCTTGCCGTTCTTCTTGAAGTTCCCTTCTTCCCTTTACCCTTTTTCTTGAAACTGGTGGTCTTGTTGACCATCAACACTTGATGCTCCTTCTTGATTTCTACCTCCGGAGCCTTCAGCATTGCGAAGAGCTCGGGAATTTTCTTATCCATCCCTTGCATGTTATAGTTCATCACGAAGCTCTTGTAGCTTGGTGGCAGTGATTGAAGAATTCTGTCAATGACACTATCATCTGGAAGATTAACTCCCAGTTGAATCAAGTGATTGTTATACCCAGACATTTTGAGTATATGCTCGCTGACAGAACTATTCTCCTCCATCTCGCAGTTGTAGAACTTATTGGAGACTTCGTATCTCTCAATCCGGGCATTTGCTTGAAATATTAACTTCAACTCCTGGAACATCTCATATGCACCATGACATTCAAAACGTCTTTGAAGTCCTGGTTCTAAGCCGTAAAGCATGGCACACTGAACTATTGAGTAGTCATCAGTGTTGCTCTGCCAGACGTTCATAACATCTGCCATTGCTCCTGCAGCGGGTTTGGCACCTAGCAGTGCTTCCAGGACGTAATTCTTCTGTGTAGCAATGAGGATAATCCTAAAGTTACGGACCCAATCTGTGTAGTTGCTATCATCATCTTTCAACTTAGCTTTCTCAAGGAACGCATTAAAATTCAAGGGAACAACAGCGCGGGCCATCTATCATCTTTGCATGTCTATGTTGTTGTAGATAGATGGCCGGTGTTGTTGTTCTGTTGAATATTAATGCGTTCCTAGAGAAAGCTAAGTTGAAAGACTGGGTCCGTAACTTGAGGATTATCCTCATTGCTGCACAGAAGAATTTTTTCCTGGAAGCACCGCTAGGTGGCAAACCTGCTGCAGGAGCAAAACCAGATGTTATGAACGTATGGCATAGCAAAGCTGATGACTACTCGATAGTTCAGTGTGCCATTCTTTACGGCTTAGTGCTACGTCTTGAGCTTGCGTTGGTTTTCCCCGAAGAGGAGAGGATGATGCAGCACAGTAGCGTAAGTATTTCCCTCAGTTTTTGAGAACCAAGGTATCAATCCAGTAGGAGGCCACGCACCCCTCGTACTGCACAAAGCGATAGCTACCGCAACCAACGCGATTAGGGGTTGTCAATCCCTTCACGGTCACTTACGAGTGAGATCTGATAGAGATAATATTTTTGGTATTTTTGTTATAAAGATGCAAAGTAAATAGTAAAAGAAAAGTAAAAAACAAAGCAAGTATAAAAGTGATGGAGATTGATATGATGAGAATAGACCCGAGGGCCATATTCACTAGTGGCTTCTCTCAAGAGCATAAGTATTCTACGGTGGGTGAACAAATTACTGTTGAGCAATTGACAGAATTGAGCATAGTTATGAGTATATCTAGGTATGATCATGTATATAGGCATCATGTCCGAGACAAGTAGACCGAAACGATTATGCATCTACTACTATTACTCCACTCATCGACCGCTATCCAGCATGCATCTAGAGTATTAAGTTAAAAATAGAGTAACGCCTTAAGCAAGATGACATGATGTAGAGGAATAGATTCATGCAATATGATAAATACCCCATCTTGTTATCCTCGATGGCAACAATACAATACGTGCCTTGCAACCCTTTACATCCTTTGGGTAAGGACACGCAAGATTGAACCCAAAGCAATGCACTTCTCCCATTGCAAGAACTACCAATCTAGTTGACCAAACCAAACGGATAATTAGAAGAGACTTGCAAAGATAACTCAATCATACATAAAAGAATTCAGAGAAGATTCAAATATTATTCATAGATAAGCTGGATCATAAACCCACAATTCATCGGTCTCAACAAACACACCACAAAAAGAAGATTACATCGAATAGATCTCCACGAGAGAGAGGGAGAACATTGTATTGAGATCCAAAAAGAGAGAAGAAGCCATCTAGCTACTAGCTATGGACCCGAAGGTCTGAAGTAAACTACTCACACTTCATTGGAGAGCCTATGGTGTTGATGTAGAAGGCCTCCGTGGTGGATGCCCCCTCTGGCGGCGCTCCAGAACAGGCCCCAAGATGGGATCTCGTGGATACAGGAAGTTGCGGCGGTGGAATTAGGTTTCTTGCTCCTGTTCTGATCGTTTGGGGGTATGTAGGTATATATAGGAGGAAGAATGCGTCGGTGGAGCTTGAGGGCCCACGAGGCAGGGGGCGCGCCTAGGGGGCGCCCCACCCTCGTGACCGCCTCTCTGGTTCCTTGGCGTGAGGGTCCAAGTCTCTGGATCACGTTCGGTGAGAAAATCACGTTTCCGAAGGTTTCATTCCGTTTGGACTCCGTTTGATATTCTGTTTCTTCGAAATACTGAAAAAGGCAAAAAACAGCAATTCTGGGCTGGGCCTCCGGTTAATAGGTTAGTCCCAAAAGCAATATAAAAGTGGAAAATAAAGCCCATTATAGTCCAAAACAATAGATAAAGTAGCATGGAGCAATCAAAAAATTATAGATACGTTGGAGACGTATCAGGCATCCCCAAGCTTAATTCCCGCTCGTCCTCGAGTAGGTAAATGATAAAAAGATAATTTGTGATGCGGAGTGATACTTTGGCATAATTTCAGTGTAAATCTTCTTAATCATGGTATGAATATTCAGATCCGAAAGATTCAAGACAAAATTTCATATTGACATAAAAATAAATAATACTTCAAGCATACTAACTAAGCAATTATGTCTTCTCAAAATAACATGGCCAAAGAAAGTTATCCCTACAAAATCATATAGTCTGGCTGTGCTCCACCTTCCCCACACGAAGTATTTAAATCATGCATAACCCCGATGATAAGCCAAGCAATTGTTTCATACTTTAACATTTTCAAAACTTTTTCAATCTTCACGCAATACATGAGCGTGAGCCATGGATATAGCACTATATGTGGAATAGAACGTTGGTTGTGGAGAAGACAAAAAGAGGGATGATAGTATCACATCAACTAGGCGTATCAACGGGCTATGGAGATGCCCATCAATAGATATCAATGTGAGTGAGTAGGGGTTTCCATGCAACGGATGCACTAGAGCTATAAGTATATGAAAGCTCGAGAAAAGAAACTAAGTGGGTGTGCATCCAACTCGCTTGCTCACGTAGACCTAGGGCATTTGAGGAAGACCATCATTGGAATATACAAGCCAAGTTCTATAATGAAAAATTCCCACTAGTATATGAAAGTGAAAAAATGAGAGACTCTCTATCATGAAGATCATGGTGCTACTTTGAAGCACAAGTGTGGTAAAAGGATAGTAACATTGTCCCTTCTCTCTTTTTCTCTCATCATTTTTTTATTTGGGCCTTTTCTCTTTTTTTATGGCCTCTTTTTTTTTGTCGTCCGGAGTCTCATCCTGACTTGTGGGGGAATCATAGTCTCCATCATCCTTTCCTCACTTGGGACAATGCTCTAATAATGATGATCATCACACTTTTATTTTTCTTACAACTCGACAATTACAACTCGATACTTAGAACAAAATATGACTCTATATGCATGCCTCCGGCGGTGTACCGGGATATGCAATGAAACATGAGTGACATGTATGAAAGAATTATGAACGCTGGCTTTGCCAAAAATACTATGTCAACTACATGATCATGCTAGCAATATGACAATGATGAAGCGTGTCATAATAAACGGAATGGTGGAAAGTTGCATGGAAATATATCTCGGAATGGCTATGGAAATGCCATGATAGGTAGGTATGGTGGCTGTTTTGAGGAAGGTTTATGGTGGGTGTATGATACCGGCGAAAGGTGCGCGGTATTAGAGAGGCTAGCAATGGTGGAAGGATGGGAAAAAAGTGTGTATAATCCATGGACTCAACATTAGTCATAAAGAACTCATATACTTATTGCAAAAATCTAGAAGTTATCAAAGCAAAGTATTACGCGCATGCTCCTAGGGGGATAGATTGGTAGGAAAAGACCATCGCTCGTCCCCGACCGCCACTCATAAGGAAGACAATCAATAAATAAATCATGCTCCGAGTTCATCACATAACGGTTCACCATACGTGCATGCTACGGGAATAACAAACTTTAACACAAGTATTCTTTAAATTCACAACTACTCAACTAGCATGACTCTAATATCATCATCTTCATATCTCAAAACAATTATCAAGCATCAAACTTATCTTAGTATTCAACACACAAAATAAAGTTTCACATATCTTGAATACCAAGTATATTAACATTAAGCAAATTACCATGCTATTAACGACTCTCAAAGTAATCTAAGTGAAGCATGAGAGATCAAGTTTCTTTAAAACAAATCCACCACCGTGCTCTAAAAGATCTAAGTGAAGTACTAGAGCAAAAATTATCATGCTCAAAAGATATAAGTGAAGCACTATGAGCAAAACTATCAAGCTCAAAAGATATAAGTGAAGCACATAGAGTATTCTATCAAATTCCAATTCATGTATGGCTCTCTCAAAAGGTGTGTACAGCAAGGATGATTGTGGTAAACTAACAAGCAAAGACACAAATAATACAAGACGCTCCAAGCAAAACACATATCATGTGGTGAATAAAAATATAGCTCCAAGTAAATTACCGATGGAAGTGGACGAAAGAGGGGATGCCTTCCGGGGCATCCCCAAGCTTTGACTTTTTGGTGTCCTTGGATTATATTGGGGGTGCCATGGGCATCCCCAAGCTTAGGCTCTTTCCACTCCTTGTTCCATAATCCATCAAAAGAATTCACACCCAAAACTTGAAAACTTCACAATACAAAACTCAATAGAAATCTTGTGAGCTCCGTTAGAGAAAGAAAACAAAAGACTACTTTAAGGTACTGTAATGAACTCATTCTTTATTTATATTGGTTATAAACCTACTGTATTCCAACTTCTCTATGGATCATAAACTATTTTACTAGCCATAGATTCATCAAAATAAGCAAACAACACACGCAAAACAGAATCTGTCAAAAACAGAACAGTCTATAGTAATCTGTAACTAACGCAAATTTCTGGAACTCAAAAAATTCTACCAAAATTAGACGACCTGGAAAAATTGTTTATTGATCAGTAGCAATTGAATCAGTATTTTATCACGTTCTGGTGATTTTTAAAAATTCGGGCACTGAGCGCAAATTTCTGGAAATTACAGCAAGATCAAATAACTATCATCCAAGAAGATCCAATAGGTTTAACTTGGCACAAACACTAATTAAAAGATAAAAACACATCTAAAAAGAGGCTAGATGGATTATTTATTCCTAAACAGAAGCAAAAATAAAAAACTAAGAATAAAATTGGGTTGCCTCCCAACAAGCGCTATCGTTTAACGCCCCTAGCTAGGCATAAAAGCAAGGATAGATCTAGGTATTGCTATCTTTGGTAGGCAATCCATAAGAGGCTCTCATGATAGATTCATATGGTAATTTTATTTTATTTCTAGGAAAGTGTTTCATGCCTTTCTTTAATGGAAATTGGAATCTAATATTCCCTTCCTTCATATCAATAATTGCACCAATCGTTCTAAGGAAAGGTATACCAAGAATAATAGGACATGAAGGATTGCAATCTATATCAAGAACAATAAAATCTACGGGCACATAATTCCTATTTGCAACAATAAGATCATCATTAATTCTTCCCATAGGCTTTTTAATAGTGGAATCTGCAAGATGCAAGTTTAGAGAGCAATCATCAAAGTCACGGAAATCTAGCAAATCACACAAAGTTTTGGGAATAGTGGAGACACTAGCACCCAAATCACACAAAGCATTAAACTCATGATCTTTGATTTTAATTTTGATAGTATGTTCCCACTCATCATAGAGTTTCCTAGGGATAGAAACTTTCAACTCAAGTTTTTCTTCATAAGATTGCATCAAGGCATCAACAATATGTTCGGTAAAGGCCTTATTTTGGCTATAGGCATGAGGAGAATTTAGCACGGTTTGCAACAAGGAAATACAATCAATTAAAGAGCAATTTTCATAATTAAATTCCTTGAGATCCAAGATAGTGGGTTTAGCAACATCTAGATTTTTATTTCTTTCAAGCCCACTTTTATCAATTTCATCATCAACATCTAAAAACTCCGAATTCTTAGAACGCCTTCTAGGTAAAGGAAGATCATATTCAGTTTAATCAAGATTCATATTGCAAAACAAAGATTTAATAGGGCACGCATCAATAACTTTTAGATCTTCATCTTGATTTTCATAGGAATTAGAAGAACATGCTTTAATAAAGGCTTCTTTGGAAGCACGCATCCTAGCGGTTCTTTCTTTGCACTCATCAATGGAAATTCTCATAGCTTTGAGAGACTCATTGATATCATGCTTAGGAGGAATAGATCTAAGCTTTAAAGAATCAACCTCAAGAGAAATTCTATCGACATTCCTAGCCAAATCATCAACTTTAAGCAATTTCTCCTCAAGCAAAGCATTAAAATTCTTTTGTGAATACATAAACTCTTAACACTACTCTCAAATTCAGAGGGCATCTTATTAAAATTTCCATAAGAGTTGTTGTAGGAATTTCCATAATTATTAGAAGGATTACTAGGATAAGGCCTAGGATTAAAATTCCCTCTATACACGTTGTTACCAAAATTATTCCTACCAACAAAATTCACATCCATAGATTCATTATTATTCTCAATCAAGGTAGACAAAGGCATATCATTAGGATAAGAAGAAACACTCTTAGTAGCAAATAATTTCATAAGTTCATCCATCTTTCCACTCAAAACATTGATTTCTTCTATCGCATGCACTTTTTTATTAGTAGATCTTTCATTATGCCATTGAGAATAATTAACCATAATATTATCTAGGAGTTTAGTAGCATCTCCTAAAGTGATTTCCATAAAAGTGCCTCCCGCAGCCGAATCTAAAAGATTTCTAGAAGCAAAATTCAATCCAGCATAATTTTTTTGTATAATCATCCACAAGTTCAAATCATGAGTAGGACAATTACGTATCATTAATTTCATTCTCTCCCATGCTTGTGCAACAGGTTCATGATCAAGTTGCTTAAAATTCATAATATCGTTCCTAAGAGAGATAATCTTAGCGGGAGGGAAATACTTAGAGATAAAAGCATCTTTGCACTTGTTCCAAGAATCAATACTATTTTTAGGCAAAGATGAAAATCACGCTTGAGCACGATCTCTAAGCGAAAAAGGAAATAGCTTCAATTTAACGACATCATTATCGACATCTTTTTTCTTTTGCATATCACATAAATCAACGAAGCTATTCAGATGAGTAGCGGCATCTTCACTAGGAAGGCCGGCGAATTGATCTTTCATAACAAGATTCAACAAAGCAGTATTGATTTCACAAGATTCAGTATTGGCAAGAGGAGCAATCGGAGTGCTAAGGAAATCATTATTATTGGTATTGGTGAAGTCACACAATTTGGTAGCATCTTGAGCCATTGCGACAAACAAGCAATCCAACACACGAGCAAACAAAAGGACGAGGAAAAGGCAACGGGAAAAAGAGGAGGAGATTGGGAAAGAGAGGGTGAATAAAACGGCAAGGGTGAAGTGGGGGAGAGGAAAAGAGAGGCAAATGGCAAATAATGTAATGCGTGAGATAGGGATTGTGATGGGTACTTGGTATGTTGACTTTTGCGTAGACTCCCCGGCAACGGCGCGAGAAATCCTTCTTGCTACGTCTTGAGCTTGCGTTGGTTTTCCCGAAGAGGAGAGGATGATGCAGCACGATGGCGTAAGTATTTCCCTCAGTTTTGAGAACCAAGGTATCAATCCAAGAGGAGGCCACACACAAGTCCCTCGTACCTGCACAAAACGATAGCTACTCGCAACCAACGCGATTAGGGGTTGTCAATCCCTTCACGGTCACTTACGAGAGTGAGATCAGATAGAGATAATATTTTTGGTATTTTTGGTATAAAGATGCAAAGTAAATAGTAAAAGAAAAGTAAAAACAAGGCAAGTATAAAAGTGATGGAGATTGATATGATGATAATAGACCCGGGGGCCATAGGTTTCACTAGTGGCTTCTCTCAAGAGCATAAGTATTCTACGGTAGGTGAACAAATTACTGTTGAGCAATTGACAGAATTGAGCATACTTATGAGTATATCTAGGTATGATCATGTATATAGGCATCACGTCCGAGACAAGTAGACTGAAATGATTCTGCATCTACTACTACTACTACTCCACTCATCGACCGCTATCCAACATGCATCTAGAGTATTAAGTTAAAAACCAGAGTAACGCCTTAAGCAAGATGACATGATGTAGAGGAATAAATTCATGCAATATGATAAATACCCCATCTTGTTATCCTCGATGGCAACAATACAATACGTGCCTTGCAACCCTTTCTGTCATTGGGTAAGGACACCGCAAGATTGAACCCAAAGCAATGCACTTCTCCCATTGCAAGAACTACCAATCTAGTTGGCCAAACCAAACGGATAATTCGAAGAGACTTGCAAAGATAACTCAATCATACATAAAAGAATTCAGAGAAGATTCAAAAATTATTCATAGATAAGCTGGATCATAAACCCACAGTTCATCGATCTCAACAAACACACCGCAAAAACAAGATTACATCGAATAGATCTCCACGAGAGAGGGGGAGAACATTGTATTGAGATCCAAAAAGAGAGAAGAAGCCATCTAGCTACTAGCTATGGACCCGAAGGTCTGAAGTAAACTACTCACAATTCATCGAAGAGGCTATGGTGTTGATGTAGAAGCCCTCCGTGGTGGATGCCCCCTCCGACGGAGCTCCGGAACAGGCCCCAAGATGGGATCTCGTGGATACAGGAAGTTGCGGCGGTGGAATTAGGTTTTTTGCTCCTCGTCTGATCGTTTGGAAGTGCGAGGTATATATAGGAGGAAGGAATGCGTCGGTGGAGCAACAGGGGCCCACGAGGCGAGGCGCGCCCTGGGGCGCCCCACCCTGTGACCGCCTCTGTTACTTCTTGGAGTAGGGTCCAAGTCTCCTGGATCACGTTCGGTGAGAAAATCACGTTTCCGAAGGTTTCATTCCGTTTGGACTCCGTTTGATATTCCGTTTCTTCGAAATACTGAAAAAGGCAAAAAACAGCAATTTTGGGCTGGGCCTCAGGTTAATAGGTTAGTCCCAAAAGTAATATAAAAGTGGAAAATAAAGCCCATTATAGTCCAAAACAATAGATAAAGTAGCATGGAGCAATCAAAAATTATAGATACGTTGGAGACGTATCACTTAGAACCGGGACTTCAACGACGTTTTGAACGTCATGGAGCATATGAGATGTTCCAGGAGTTGAAGTTAATATTTCAAGCAAGTGCACGGATTGAGAGATATGAAGTCTCCAATAAGTTCTACAGCTGCAAGATGAAGGAGAATAGTTCTGTCAGCGATCATATACTCAAAATGTCTGGGTATAACAATCACTTGATTCAACTGGGAGTTAATCTTCGTGATGATAGTGTCATTGAATGAATTCTTCAATCACTGCCACCAAGCTACAAGAGCTTCGTGATGAACTATAACATGCAAGGGATGGATAAGACAATTCCCGAACTCTTTGTAATGCTAAAGGCTGCAGAGGTAGAAATCAAGAAGGAGCATCAAGTGTTGATGGTCAACAAGACGACCAGTTTCAAGAAAAAGGATAACGGGAAGAAGGGGAACTTCAAGAAGAACAATAAGCAAGTTGCTGCTCAAGTGAAGAAGCCCAAGTCTGGACCTAAGCCTGAGACTGAGTGCTTCTACTGCAAAGGGACTGGTCACTGGAAGCGGAATTGCCCCAAGTATTTGGCGGATAAGAAGGATGGCAAGGTGAACAAAGGTATATGTGATATACATATTATTGATGTGTACCTTACTAATGCTTGGAGTAGTGCCTGGGTATTTTATACTTGTTCTATTGCTAATATTTGCAACTCGAAACAAGGACTACGTATTAAGCGAAAATTGGCTAAGGACGAGGTGACGATGCGCGTGGGAAATGGTTCCAAAGTCAATGTGATCGCAGCCGACACACTACCTCTACATCTACCTTCGGGATTAGTTTTAGACCTGAATAATTGTTATTAGGTGCCAGCGTTGAGCATGAACATTATATCTGGATCTTGGTTGATGCGAGACAGTTATTCATTTAAATCAGAGAATAACGGTTGTTCTATTTATATGAGTAATATCTTTTATGGTCATGCACCCTTGAAGAGTGGTCTATATTTGTTGAATCCCGATAGTAGTGACACACATATTCATAATATTGAAGCCTAAAGATGCAGAGGTTATAATAATAGTGCAACATATTTGTGGCACTGCTGTTTAGGTCATGTTAGTGTAAAGCGCATGAAGAAACTCCATTCTGATGGACTTTTGGAATCACTTGATTATGAATCACTTGGTACTTGCGAACCATGCCTCATGGGCAATATGACTAAAACGTCGTTCTCCGGAACAATGGAGCGAGCAGCAGATTTATTGGAAATCATACATACTGATGTATGTGGTCCAATGAATGTTGTGGCTCGCGGCGGGTATCGTAATTTTCTCACCTTCACAGATGATTTGAGCAGATATGGCTATATCTACTTGATGAAGCATAAGTCTGAAACATTTGAAAAGTTCAAGGAATTTCAGAATGAGGTGGAAAATCATCGTAACAAGAAAATAAAGTTTCGACGACCTGATCATGGAGGAGAATATTTCAGTTACGAGTTTGGTCTTCATTTGAAACAATGCAGAATAGTTTCGCAACTCCGCCACCCGAACACCACAACATAATGGTGTGTCGAGCGTCGTGTCGTACTTTCTTTGGATATGGTGCGATCTATGATGTCTAATACTGATTTACCGCTATCATTTTGGGGTTATGCTTTAGAGATGGCTGCATTCACGTTAAATAGGGCACCATCTAAATCTGTTGAGACGATACCTTATGAACTGTGGTTTGGAAAGAAACCCAAGTTGTCGTTTCTTAAAGTTTGGGGCTGCGATGCTTATGTGAAAAAGCTTCAACCTGATAAGCTCGAACCCAAATCGGAGAAATGTGTGTTCATAGGATACCCAAAAGAGACTGTTGGGTACACCTTCTATAACAGATCCGAAGGCAAGACATTCGTTGCTAAGAATGGATCCTTTCTAGAGAAGGAGTTTCTCTCGAAAGAAGTGAGTGGGAGGAAAGTAGAACTTGATGAGGTAACTCTACCTTATGATGGCAACAGGGACGAAACCCACCGAGTTTTTCTTTCCCAAACCCATCCCCACGAGAAAATCGCAAACCCGTCCCCGTCCCCATCAACGTGTGCGGGCTTAAATTTTTGCCCGTCCCCTAAACCCGTCGGTTTTTCAAAACCCACGGGGAACCCGTCCCCACGAGCAGTCAATGAAAACAACAACATTTGAAAGAAAAACAGGAGCATATGACAGCAGCAGGCAACGGCTGGGGAGCCTAGGTTTAGGTTTAGGTGTTGTGTTATGGGGAGAGATAGGCCTAAAGATCGAGTGAGGGAGTCCCGGACTAGGGGGTGTCCGGATAGCCGGACTATCGTCATGGCCGGACTCCAAGACTATGAAGATACAAGATTGAAGACTTCGTCCCGTGTCCGGATGGGACTTTCCTTGGCGTGGAAGGCAAGCTTGGCGATACGGATATTTAGATCTCCTACCATTGTAACCGACTCTGTGTAACCCTAGCCCTCTTCAGTGTCTATATAAACCGGATGGCTTTAGTCCATAGGACGGACAACAATCATACCATAGGCTAGCTTCTAGGGTTTAGCCTCTTTGATCTCATGGTAGATCCACTCTTGTAACACACATCATCAATATTAATCAAGCAGGACGTAGGGTTTTACCTCCATCAAGAGGGCCCGAACCTGGGTAAAACATCGTGTCCCTTGTCTCCTGTTACCATCCGCCTAGGCGCACAGTTCGGGACCCCTACCGAGATCCGCGGTTTGACACCGACATTGGTGCTTTCATTGAGAGTTCCTCGTGTGCGTCACCAACAAGCCCGATGGCTCCTTTGATCATCAACAACGACGCGGTTCAGGGTGAGACTTTTCTCCTGTACAGATCTTCGTGTTGGCGGCTTTGCATCTGGGCCAATTTGCTTGGCCATCCGGAGCAGATCGAAGCTTCGCCCCTGGCGTCAGTCAGATTTGGAAGATTTAAACTATCTGGCGGATATCCGCGGAGACTTGATCTTGACGGATTCGAGCCGCAACCAAGCGCGCCACACTGTCTCGATGGGCATGATTTAACTCTGCAGCCGAACAGTGCCCTGGAGGCCGCACCAGAATCCGCTCCGACCCTTAATCCGGAGCAGGATTTCCCGATCGAGGACGAGTGGTTGGACACCGCCTCGTGGGCTTTAATCTCTACGGCGATCGAGCCGAACTCCATCCCTTTCCTTTGCAAAGACCTCAACTCCAGGGTGCCGGACTCCTCTCCGGACTCCGAACCCTCAGCGCCCTTGCCAATCGAATCCGATTGGGCGCCCGTTATGGAGTTCACGGCCGCGGACATCTTTCAGCACTCGCCCTTTGGCGACATCCTGAATTCACGAAAGTCTCTCTCTTTATCCGGAGAGCCCTGGCCGGACTACGAACATGAAGGTTGGGATGCGGACGATGAAGAAACTCAATGCCCACCCACCACCCACTTCATAGCCACTGTCGAAAGCTTACACGACGTGCTCGATTTCTGCTTCGAAGACATCGACGGTATGGACAACGATGTAGGAGACAACAATGAACCAGCACCTATAGGATGCTGGACAACCTCATCCCATGATGTATACATGGTGGATACACCTAAAGGAAATGAAGACGAGGAACAACGGGACGCCACGAAGGATAAATCCCTTGAAAAGCAGTCAAAGCGGCAGCGTAAGCGCGAACAAAGTCCGCCTCAACAAAGACCCAGCCATAGAGCAGAGGCGAACCGGTGGACAACGAACAAGCTATCGAGCAATCGTCCGAACAAGACAACTTGGATAAACAATCGGTCCCGGGCGAAGACAACAGTTCGGACGACCTCATGCCGGAAAAACCATTGGAGCAAAATGACCTCCAGAAAAGGCTCGTCACCACTGCGCGTAGCCTGAAAAAGCAGAAGCGGAAGCTCAAAACAGCGGAAGATGCACTTAGGATTAGATGGAGCAAAGTATTAGCACCGTAGATATATGCAATGCGACGATCGCTGAACAAAGAGCTACCAAAAAAAGCTACTACCGAATTGACGAGGAGGCCTTAGAGCCCCACAACTAAAAAGCAAGAAGGCCACCGGTCGGATGGGCGACCTCACGACAAAAAGAAGCGGCGAATGGTGCGCACACAAGCCAATATGCGATCCGCCTAAGGATTCACATCAAAAGGATGGCCCAGTTAGGTCCATCTATGGGCCAAGAAAGCACGCTCGTCAAAGCAATGCAACACGCCAAAATTCCGAAAACCACGGCACACCCAAATATAGGGGCGCCGGACACCCCCTTGAAGGAAATATGCCCTAGAGGCAATAATAAAGTTATTATTTATTTCCTTATTTCATGATAAATGTTTATTATTCATGCTAGAATTGTATTAACCGGAAACATAATACATGTGTGAATACATAGACAAACATAGTGTCACTAGTATGCCTCTACTTGACTAGCTCGTTGAATCAAAGATGGTTAAGTTTCCTAGCCATAGACATGAGTTGTCATTTGATTAACGGGATCACATCATTAGGAGAATGATGTGATTGATATGACCCATTCCGTTAGCCTAGCACATGATCGTTTAGTATGTTGCTATTGCTTTCTTCATGACTTATACATGTTCTGTAACTATGAGATTATGCAACTCCGTTTACGGAGGAACACTTTGGTGCTACCAAGCGTCTGGCGTAACTGGGTGATTATAAAGGAGTACTACAGGTGTCTCCAAAGGTACATGTTGGGTTGGCGTATTTGAGATTAGGTTTTGTCACTCCGATTGTCGGAGAGGTATCTCGGGCCTTCTCGGTAATACTCATCACCTAAGCCTTGCAAGCATTGTAACTAATGAGTTAGTTACGAGATGATGTATTACGGAGCGAGTAAAGAGACTTGCGTAACGAGATTGAACTAGGTATTGGATACCGACGATCGAATCTCGGGCAAGTAACATACCGATGACAAAGGAACAAAGTATGTTGTTATGCGGTTTGACCGATAAAGATCTTCAGTAGAATATGTAGGAACCAATATGGGCATCCAGGTTCCGCTATTGGTTATTGACCGAGAATAGTTCTAGGTCATGTCTACATAGTTCTCGAACCCGTAGGGTCCGCACGCTTAAGGTTTCGATGGCAGTTATATTATGAGTTTATGAGTTTTGATGTACGGAAGGAGTTGAGTCCCGGATGAGATCGGGGACATGACGAGGAGTCTCGAAATGGTCGAGGCGTAAAGATCGATATATTGGGCGACTATATTCGGAGTTCGGAAGGTTCGAATGATTGGGTATTTTGAGTACCGGAGAGTTACAGGAATTCGCCGGGAGAAGTATTGGGCCTTATTGGGCCTGCGGGAAAGAGAGAGGGCTGCCTAGGGCAGGCGCGCGCCCCATGGCCTAGTCCGAATTGGACTAGGGGAGGCCGCACCCTTCTCTCTTCCCCTTCCCCAAGTCCTAGTCCAACTAGGAGAGGGGGAGTCCTACTCCGTTGGGAGTAGGACTCCTCCTCCAGCGCCTCTCTAGGGCGGCCTCCTCCTCCTCCCTCCTTTATATACGGGGCAGGGGGCACCCCATGACACACAAGTTGATCTCGGATCTTTCCTTAGCCGTGTCGGTGCCCCTTCCACCATATTCCACTTGGTCATATCGTCGCGGGCTTAGGCGAAGCCCTGCGCGGAGAAGTCATATCGTCGCGGAGCTTAAGCGAAGCCCTGCGTCGGTGTAGCATCAACATCGTCACCACGCCGTCGTCTTGTGGAACTCATCCCGACACTTTGCTGGATCGGAGTCCGGGATCGTCATCGAGCTGAGCGTGTGCAGAACTTCGGAGGTGCCGTCGTTCGGTGCTTGGATCGGTCGGATCGTGAAGGCGTCGACTACATCAACAGCGTTGTTATAGCGCTTCGCTTTCGGTCTCAGGAGTGCGTGGGCGGACCTCTCCCTCTCGTTGCTATGCCATCACCATGGTCTTGCGTGATCGTAGGAAATTTTTGAAATTACTCGTTACCCAATGATGGCATCCGAGCCTGGTTTTATGCGTTGATGTCATGTGCACGAGTAGAACACAAGTGAGTTGTGGGCGATACAAGTCATACTGCCTACCAGCATGTCATACTTTGGTTCAGCGGTATTGTGAGATGAAGCGGCCCGGACCGACATTACGCAGACGCTTACGCGAGACTGGTTTCACCGCTCCGAGCACTTTCGTTGCTTAAAGGTGACGGCGGTGTCTGTCTCTCTCACTTTAGTTGAATCGAGTGTGGCTCGCCCGGTCCTTGAGAAGGTTAAAGCGAGTCTATTTGACGAAATATCGTTGTGGTTTTGATGCGTAGGTAAGAACGGTTCTTGCTCAGCCCGTAGCAGCCACGTAAAACTTGCAACAACAAAGTAGAGGGCGTCTAACTTGTTTTTGCAGGGCATGTTGTGATGTGATATGGTCAAGGCGTGATGCTATATTTTATTGTATGAGATGATCATGTTTTGTAACGAGTTATCGGCAATCTGGCGAGAGCCATATGGTTGTCGCTTTATTGTATGAGATGCAAGCGCCATGTAATTGCTTTACTTTATCACTAAGGAGTAGCGATAGTCGTAGAAGCATTAGTTGGCGAGGCGACAACGATGCTACGATGGAGATCAAGGTGTCGCTACCGGTGGCGATGGTGATCATGGCGTTGCTTGGCGATGGAGATCACAAGCACAAGATGATGATGACCATATCATATCACTTATATTGATTGCATGTGATGTTTATCCTTTATGCATCTTATCTTGCTTTGATTGGCGGTAGCATTATAAGATGATCTCTCACCAAAATTATCAAGAAGTGTTCTCCCGAGTATGCACCGTTGCGTAAGTTCTTCGTCTTTGAGACACCACGTGATGATCGGGTGTGATAGGCTCTACGTTCAAATACAGCGGGTGCAAAACAGTTGCACACGCGGAATACTCAGGTTAAACTTGGCGAGCCTAGCATATAACAGATATGGCCTCGGAACACGGAGACCGAAAGGTCGGCGTGAATCATATAGTAGATATGATCAACATAGTGATGTTCACCATTGAAACTACTCCATCTCACGTGATGATCGGACATGGTTTAGTTGATTTGGATCACGTAATCACTTAGATGACTAGAGATGTCTATCTAAGTGGGAGTTCTTAAGTAATATGATTAATTGAACTTTAATTTATCATGAACTTAGTCCTGGTAGTATTTTGCAAATTATGTTGTAGATCAATAGCTCGCGTTGTTGCTTCCCTATGCTTTTATATGTTTGTTTTGATATGTTCCTAGAAAATTGTGTTGAAAGATGTTAGTAGCAATGATGCGGATTTGATCCGTGATCTGAGGTTTATCCTCATTGCTGCCTGTAAGAATTATGTCCTTAATGCACCGCTAGGTGACAGACCTATTGCAGGAGCAGATATGGGCGTTATGAGCGTTTGGCTAGCTCAATATGATGACTACTTGATAGTTTAGTGCACCATGCTTAACGGCTTAGAATCGGGATTTCAAAGGCGTTTTGAGCGTCATGGACCATATGAGATGTTCCAAGAGTTGAAGTTAATATTTCAAGCAAATACCGAGTTGAGAGATATGAAGTTTCCAACAAGTTCTATAGCTAAAAGATGGAGGAGAATCGCTCAACTAGTGAGCATGTGCTCAGATTATGCAGGTACTTCAAATCGCTTGAATCAAGTGGGAGTTAATCTCCCGAGATAAGATAGTGATTGACAGAATTCTCTAGTCACCATCACTAAGTTACTAGAACTTCGTGATGAACTATAGTATGCAAGGGATGACGAAAACGATTCCCGAGCTCTTCGTGATATTGAAATCGACGAAGGTAGAAATCGAGAAAGAGCATCAAGTGTTGATGATTGACAAGACCACTAGTTTCAAGAAAAGGGCAAAGGGAAAGAAAGGGGAATTTCAAGTAGAATGACAAGCAAGTTGTCACTCCCATGAAAAAACCCAAAGCTGAACCAAAGCCTGAAACTGAGTGCTTACACTGCATAGGAAATGGTCTTTGAAGCGGAAATACCCCAAATATTTGGTGGATAAGAAGGATGGCAAAGTGAACAAGAGTATATTTGATATACAGGTTATTGATGTGTGCCTTACTAGTGTTTATAGTATCCCTGAGTATTTGATACTTGTTAGGTTACTAAGATTAGTAACTCGAAACAGGAGTTTGAGAATAAGCAGAGACTAGTTGAAGGGGAAGTGAAGATGAGTGTTGGAAGTAGTTCCAAGATTGATATGATCATCATCGCACACTCCCTATACTTTCGGGATTAGTGTTAAATCTAAATAAATGTTATTTGGTGTTTGCGTTGAGCTTGAATATGATTTGATCATGTTTATTGCAAAGCGGTTATTCATTTAAAGTCAAAGAATAATTGTTGTTCTGTTTAAATGAATAAAACCTTCGATAGTCATACACCCAATGAAAATAGTTTTCAAAAGCGGTTATTCATTTAAAGTCAAAGAATAATTGTTGTTACATTTAAATGAATAAAACCTTCAATGGTCATACACCCAATAAAAATAGTTTGTTGGATCTCGATCGTAGTGATACACATATTCATAATATTGATGCCAAGAGATGCAAAGTTAATAATGATAGTGCAACTTATTTGTGGCACTGCCGTTTGGGTCATATCGGTGTAAAGCGCATGAAGAAACTCCATAAAGATGGATTTTGGAAATCACTTGATTATGAATCATTTGATGCTTGTGAACCGTGCCTTTTGGGCAAGATGACTAAAACTCCGTTCTCGGAACAATGGAACAAGCTACTAACTTATTGGAAATAATACATACCGATGTATGCGATCCAATGAGTGTTGATGCTCGTGGCAAGTATCGTTATTTTCGACCTTCACAAGATGATTTGAGCAGATATAGGTATATCTACTTGATGAAACACAAGTCTGAAACATTTGAAAAGTTCAAAGAATTACAGAGTGAAGTGAAGAATCATCGTAACAAGAAAATAAAAGTTTCTACGATATGATCGCAGAGGAAAAATATTTGAGTTGCAAGTTTGGCCTTCATTAAAACAATGTGAAATAGTTTCACTACTCACCCACGGAACACCACAGCATAATGGTGTGTCCGAGCGTCATAACCGCACTTTATTGGATATGGTGCAATCTATGATGTATCTTACCGATTTACCACTATCGTTTTGGGGTTATGCATTAGAGACAGCTGCATTCACGTTTAATAGGGCACCATCTAAATCCGTTGAGATGACACCGTATGAACTATGGTTTAGCGATAAACTTAAGTATCGTTTCTTAAAGTTTGGAGTTGTGATGCTTATATGAAAAAGTTTTCACCGATAAGCTCTAACCCAAATCGGAGAAGTGCGTCTTCATAGAATACCCAAAGGTGACTATTGGGTACACCTTCTATCACAGATCCGAAGGCAAGTTATTCGTTGCTAAGATGGATCCTTTCTAGAGAAGAAGTTTCTCTCGAAAGAAGTGAGTGGGAGGAAAGTAGAACTTGATGAGGTAATTGTACCTTCTCCCTTATTGGAAAGTAGTTCATCACAGGAATCAGTTCGATGATTCCTACACCAATTAGTGAGGAAGTTAATGATGATGATCATAAAACTTCAGATCAAGTTGCTACCAAACCTCGTAGGTCTTCGAGTAAAATCCGCTTTTGAGTGGTGCGGTAATCATGTTCGGAAGTCATGTTACTAGACCATGATGAACCTACGGACTATGAGGAAGCGATGATGAGCCCAGATTCGCGAAATGGCTTGAAGCCATGAAATCTGAGATAGGATCCATGTATGAGAACAAAGTATGGACTTTGATTGACTTGCTCGATGATCAGCAAGCCATGTTAAATAAATGGATCTTCAAGAGGAAGACAGATGTTGATAGTAGTGTTACTATCTACAAAGCTCGACTTGTGCAAAAAGGTTTTCGACAAATTCAAAGTGTTGACTACAATGAGATTTTCTCAAGCTGTAGCGATGCTTAAGTCTGTCCGAATCATGTTAGCAATTGCCACATTTTATGAAATCGGCAAATGGATGTCAAAACTGCATTCTTAATGCTTTTCTTAAAGAAGAGTTGTATATGATGCAATCAGAAGATTTTGTCAATCCTAAAGGTGCTAACAAAATGTGCAAGCTCCAGCGATCCATCAATGGACTGGTGCAAGCATCTCGGAGTTGGAATATATGCTTTGATGTGTTGATCATAGCATATGATTTTATCTGAACTTTTGGAGAAGCCTGTATTTACAAGAAAGTGAGTGGGAGCACTACAACATTTCGATAAGTATATGTGAATGACATATTGTTGATCGGAAATAATGTAGAATTATTCGCAAAGCATAAAGGAGTATTTGAAAGGAGTTTTTCAAAGAAGGACCTCGGTGAAGCTGCTTACATATTGAGCATCAAGATCTATAGAGATAGATCAAGGCGCTTGATAAGTTTTTCAATAAATATATACCTTGTCAAGATTTTGAAGTAGTTCAAAATGGAGCAGTCAAAGAAAAGTTCTTGCCTGTGTTGCAAAGGTGTGAAATTGAGTAAGACTCAAAATCCCGACCACGGCGAGAAAATAGAAAAGAGAATGAAAGTCATTCCCTATGCCTCAGTCATAGGTTCTATAAAGTATGCTATGCTAAGTACCGGACCTATTATGTACCTTGCTCGAATTTGGCAAGGAGTACAATGGTGATCTAGGAGTAGATCATGGACATTGGTCAAGAACATCCTTAGTAAGGACTAAGGAAATATTTCTCGATTATGGAGGTGATAAAAAGCCCGTCGTAAAGAGTTACATCGATGCAAGCATTTTACACTGATCCAGATGACTCTAAAGTCTCAATCTGGATACATATTGAAAGTGGGAGCAATTAGCTAGAGTAGCTCCGTGCGAGCATTGTAGACATAGAATATTTGCAAAATAGATACGGCTCTGAATGTGATGAGACCGTTGACTAAGCTTCTCTCACGAGCAAAACATGATCATACCTTAGTACTCTTTGGGTGTTAATCACATAGCGATGTGAACTAGATTATTGACTCTAGTAAACCCTATGGGTGTTGGTCACATATCGATGTGAACTATGGGTGTTAACCACATATAGATGTGAACTATTGATGTTAAATCACATGGCGATGTGAACTAGATTATTGACTCTAGTGCAAGTGGGAGACTGAAGGAAATATGCCCTAGAGGCAATAATAAAGTTATTATTTATTTCCTTATTTCATGATAAATGTTTATTATTCATGCTAGAATTGTATTAACCGGAAACATAATACATGTGTGAATACATAGACAAACATAGTGTCACTAGTATGCCTCTACTTGACTAGCTCGTTGAATCAAAGATGGTTAAGTTTCCTAGCCATAGACATGAGTTGTCATTTGATTAACGGGATCACATCATTAGGAGAATGATGTGATTGATATGACCCATTCCGTTAGCCTAGCACATGATCGTTTAGTATGTTGCTATTGCTTTCTTCATGACTTATACATGTTCCTGTAACTATGAGATTATGCAACTCCGTTTACGGAGGAACACTTTGGTGCTACCAAGCGTCACTGGCGTAATGGGTGATTATAAAGGAGTACTACAGGTGTCTCCAAAGGTACATGTTGGGTTGGCGTATTTGAGATTAGGTTTTGTCACTCCGATTGTCGAGAGGTATCTCGGGCCTTCTCGGTAATACTCATCACCTAAGCCTTGCAAGCATTGTAACTAATGAGTTAGTTACGAGATGATGTATTACGGAACGAGTAAAGAGACTTGCGTGTGAGATTGAACTAGGTATTGGATACCGACGATCGAATCTCGGGCAAGTAACATACCGATGACAAAGGGAACAAAGTATGTTGTTATGCGGTTTGACCGATAAAGATCTTCAGTAGAATATGTAGGAACCAATATGGGCATCCAGGTTCCGCTATTGGTTATTGACCGAGAATAGTTCTAGGTCATGTCTACATAGTTCTCGAACCCGTAGGGTCCTTGCAACAAGGTTTCGATGATGCAGTTATATTATGAGTTTATGAGTTTTGATGTACCGAAGGAGTTGAGTCCCGGATGAGATCGGGGACATGACGAGAGTCTCGAAATGGTCGAGGCGTAAAGATCGATATATTGGACGACTATATTCGGAGTTCGGAAGGTTCGAATGATTGGGTATTTTGAATACGGAGAGTTACGGGAATTCGCCGGGAGAAGTATTGGGCCTTATTGGGCCCTGCGGAAAGAGAGAGGGCTGCCTAGGGCAGGCGCGCCCCATGGCCTAGTCCGAATTGGACTGGGGAGGCCGCACCCCTTCTCTCTTCCCCCTTCCCAAGTCCTAGTCCAACTAGGAGAGGGGAGTCCTACTCGGTGGGAGTAGGACTCCTCCAGCGCCGCCTCTAGGGCCGGCCTCCTCCTCCTCCCTCCTTTATATCTACGGGGCAGGGGGCACCCCATGACACACAAGTTGATCTACGGATCTTTCCTTAGCCGCAGCGGTGCCCCTTCCACCATATTCCACTTGGTCATATCGTCGCGGAGCTTAGGCGAAGCCCTGCGCGGAGAAGTCATATCGTCGCGGAGCTTAAGGCGAAGCCCTGCGTCGGTGGAGCATCAACATCGTCACTACACCGTCGTCTTGTGGAACTCATCCCGACACTTTGCTGGATCGGAGTCAGGGGATCGTCATCGAGCTGAGCGTGTGCAGAACTCGGAGGTGCCGTGACGTTCGGTGCTTGGATCGGTCGGATCGTGAAGGCGTCGACTACATCAACAGCGTTGTTATAGCGCTTCGCTTTCGGTCTCACAGTGCGTGGGCGGACACTCTCCCCTCTCGTTGCTATGCCATCACCATGGTCTTGCGTGATCGTAGGAAAATTTTTGAAATTACTACGTTACCCAACACCCCTATGTTTCACCGATGAGGTGCTGGATCATGAATTTCCAGCGGGATTCAAACCCGTAAACATAGAGGCATACGATGGAACAACAGACCCTGGAGTCTGGATTGAGGATTACATCCTCCACATACACATGGCTAGAGGAGATGATCTCCACGCCGTAAAATACTTACCCCTTAAACTCAAAGGGCCAACTCAGCATTGGCTTAAGAGCCTCCCCGAAAATACCATTGGAAGCTGGGAAGAGCTCGAGTATGCATTTCGGGCAAATTTTCAGGGGACCTACGTCCGCCCTCCGGACGCAGACGATCTAAGTCATATAACTCAACAGCCCGGAAATTCTGGAACAGGTTCCTTACTAAAAAGAACCAAATAGTGGACTGTCCGGACGCCGAAGCCTTAGCAGCTTTCAAACACAACGTCCGAGACGAATGGCTCGCCAGACACCTCGGCCAAGAAAAGCCAAGAACAATGGCGCATTAACAAGCCTCATGACCGCTTTTGCTAGGGGAAGACAGCTGGCTGGCTAGATGCAGCACCAGCGACCAGTACATCGAAATCAGGGATGGAAATGGGAAATCACAGCGCAGAAAAGATCGGCGCGGAATAAGGAAAATGGCCCAAATAGTGCGGCGGTCAGCGCCGGATTCAAAACTCTCGCCGAACAACAAAACACTACCCTAAAGGATAACGGTGACGAGCTATCCAACCTAAACAAGATTACGGATAGGCATGTCAAATACATGGTACCTCAGGAAGCACGCAAACCATACCCACAGAGATTGTTGGGTCTTCAAGCAGTCCGGCCGACTTAACGCCGAACACAAGGGGCTCGACACGCCAAGTGAAAGTGACGAAACCCAAAAGCAGCACTCCAGAAAACAAAAGACTTTCCCACTAGAAGTCAAAACAGTGAACTCACTTCATGTGATAACACACAACGCGACACCTGCCATACCAGGACACAGTCCGCATAATGCGGATAGAACCTACCAAAATTCGCTATAGCAGCACTTCCTTCAAAGGAATGACGCCAGGCCTTCTTTATTATACAGGATCTGTACCACTAGAGGTTGTGTTCGGTTCATCCGACAACCCCCGTCGCGGAAAGCTCACTCCCCATCGCCCCATTCAGCAGTAGCCCTTAAGCACTACTGAGGCGTACAGCTTTCGCCCGCTTTTACGCAATACCGCATTATGCATCTCTAACACTTAAAATGCCCAGTCCACGCGGCATCATCTCGTTAAAAGAAAGTATTAAGTGTCACTTGAGCACGGAAGAACGGGAGACTGCCTTGACAGCCCCATAGCTATCCGGCTCTGCTAGGCAAAGAACCTGAATCGGTCATTCAAACCCCGGACTCAGTTAGACGAGTCAGGTGCCTACTAGCGGCATACCCCCATAAAAGGGACCGCATACATGTATAACAAAAGACAATAAAGCTCAATTTTATTTAATTCTTCGAACCGTACTCTGTTTATTTAATATTAAGTACACCTTTCGCACGACCCTTTTTCTTTCAAACTAAGTTCCTCTCTTTTACAGATGAACAACGTGCTACACCCGTCCAGGATACGGCACAACGGAGACACATGCGCAGACGTGCAGTAGGGACCCGTTGCAAGGATTCTTTTCAGATTAAGACCCTGCGTAAACCTTTTTCACTGTCTCTTGTTGATATACATCCCCGGTTCCTTAATATAACCGAGGAGGAGGCTGGTGCTTTGGCATTGGCCGCACCAGAATTTTCTTGGCGTACCTAGACACGGGGCTTAGGGCATTATTCTGCCCATTTTCATAAAGACCGAATACCTTAGGGAGTATTGGCGTCTCGAGATTAGGCCTTATATGCATCAGCTCGAATCATGTCTTTGGTCAAATGTTGGGTTGCCCGGCTCCTGTGTTTTCTGCCTTACGTTCCGTTTTCACGGCTAGCGGCACCGGAGAACTCTGCGATTGTGCCCGGTTCGGCGGGCGAGCACCTCGATGAAAGCGAAAACTGGCTGTCATGATATAGCGAGAGACTGGTCAACCACTCGATGACTCACAGGAATGTTTAGGATTCCTCCGCATTAACGAAGGACCGGTTTTCGGTCAGCACACATCGCACCCGAATTCGGGAGAGTGCGGTGCCCCGAGGGCTATATAGTAGCCCCACCCTCGAACTCCTATGGCTAAGTGAAAGTGATAAAGCATTATAGTCCGGTTGCCTAGTTTGCTCGCTATCACCTCCTTAACAGGACCAAGGCGTTGGATTAAGTGTGAAAAAGCGCTTTTTTGCAAACACCCCGCACTATGTGCATGGGGCTGAAGCCAAGGACTGCCATCTTTCAGGTTATATACACATATACAAAAGCGGCCGACAGGAGTAGTTTACTACTTGAGCGCACAAGTATAAAAGCACTTATATTACATTGAAACATTGTTTTCACAAATCATACATGTCATTTAAACATAATATCCTTGAGCCTGCGTCTCTATTAAGCAGCGCCGGAGGACTTCTTCAAAGTAGTGCTCGGCGGTACTCGACCTCTGTCCGAATCACTGGGATGCAACGTCGGTGGCCTTCATCTCAGCCAGTATGTCTTTACGGGCAAGAGCCATCCGCACTCCTCAATACCGCCGATCGCTTCATTGCGTCGTCGCGGCACCGCACCAAGCTGCTGCACTAAACCAAAATAGCTCTTGGTGGGGTCCGTCCGGCCACAAGTGAGTCAAGACATGCTTCATGGCAAATCCGGACAATCGATTCAGCTCGGCCCATTCGGCCAACCGATCGGTCGTGGCGCAGAGGATGCTCCGGACTATGGAATTGCGACCAATATAGCTCTTCCCTTACGTGCCCCTTCGGCCCCGGAAGTGCTTAACGCGTCCTGGCGCCGCCGCCAATTCGGATAAGCATCCTCTAAACTCCACAATTTATCCAGCGAGTATACTTTGGATCTGTATATTTCCTCCGCAGCGTAAGCGGTTTTCCAGCCGCAATTGCCCGCCCGACTCAGCTCCTCCTTGGCAGCTCTCAAAGCCGATTGGGCATTCTTGGATTCGCGGCGGCCTTCTTTAGGCCCTCTTGTTCCGCAGCGATCCTTTTCAAGAACCGCGCAGCGATCGGTAGTATTCCTTAACTTTTTGGCCATATGGGCCATCTCCTCTTTGCTTCGGCAGTGAGCAGCCTGTTCAGCTTCTAGCTCTTCGGCTGCCTTTACAGCCGCCGCATTACTAATTCTGGCTTGCTCTTTCGCTCGGGCAAGATTTTCCCGCAGCTCCTCCACGGCAGCGGCACCATCTGCATTAAGCATACAAACAGTAAGACATGGGCGTCAAGCTCCCTTACAAGGTGTCCGCATAGAGGTCGCATACCTTGTGACTCGTCAAACCGTTTATTGCCCAACGCGATGTCCGCATCCGCCTCGTCAAGTTGCCGCTTTAATTCAGCATATTCAGCAGTCCGGCTGGCCTCCGGACGCCCCGCCACCTGTTCAGGAGCGGCGATATGTTATAACTGAGAATTTGATCCTCGACACATTGTCAATTTTGACAACATACCAAGTCTCAGGGGCTACTATCTACAGGGCGCATTTATATGCATAAGCGCCGAGAAGGTACATCATTTTGCGTACCTCAAACCCCGTCGATAAGCTTCGGCGGCTTCATGCAATCCGCTCTCCGGGATGCAATTCTTTCAATCACCATACCAATTAGAAACACGGTGATCCTCTGAAATAACCCTTCGCCCGAGCAGATCCTTGACTCCTCCGACCGCTTGCGCCACTTGGCGCGGACCTTCGGCCCCCGGACTTGGGGAACCCTCGCGGCGACACCTCCGGGTCGTTCGCCTCACATGAGTGCGACAGGTGGAGGCGTTTCGCTCTCCATCATCTCCGAAAGAAGATCCCCCGAAGACGAGCTCTGCTGAGAAGGGATGAAGTCCGCACTACAAGGTACAATTTCGGTTATCCTCATGAATAAATACAGGGATGTTCCTTATTTACAAGACCCCTTCTTTTTACATATGGCTGGCTGGAGGGCTGATCCCCTTGGGGAAATAATGCGGCTGGGTTACTTCCCAGCGTCGGACTCTCTGCGAAGATTCCTTCCCCCTCTTTGAGGCCTTGACCTCCGGATCTTCCGAAGCGGTCCTCTTCTCTCCTCGGAAGGTGGGACTCTTAATCCCTCCTTTCTTGATATCCTCCTTCGCAGAGGCGGTTGCTTCCCCGCTCCCCCCTTCGCCTTCTTCAAAAGGCGCGACCTTCAACATCTTGGTCAACATGGGATCCGTCGTGGTCTCTGGGAGGGGAGCCGGACACCTTATTAACTTTGCCTTGGTTATCCACTCCTGTTCAAGAAACGGCTCCTTTAAAGGGCATATATATATGAAATAAATGAATGAACAGCTTGTCTGGTTACAGGACTACTTACTTGAGTATCTGGGCGATTGCAGCTTAGTCCTGCTTCCTCGGTCAAGTCCGGACACTTCTCTTGTGATCCGAAGAACAGTTTATACATCTCCACGGGCGTCGTGCCCATAAAATTTTGGAGGCTCGTGGTCCCTCGGTTGAATTCCCACAGGCGGAGGCGGCGTTTGCAGGGCTGAAGGTGCGAATCACCATAACTGCGCCACTGCAACCAAATTGATCCATCTTTCTGGAGATCTCGAATCGGCCCTGCAGCAGGGGCGTCCTTGGGCGGCCCCAGTCGAGCCTTGTTGACCCATGATGCGGCGCTGTGGTGGACTGGCGGAAGGCGGGGCGCCGCCCATTTGGTGCCCCAGGAGCAGTGATATAAAACCACTCCGTTGCCAACCAAGCTCCTCTTGAAAAGAGCCCTCGGTCCACGGACATCAGCACATTTGCTTATGACCGCCCCTCCGCACTCCGCTTGCTGCCCTTGATCATCTTTGGCTCCACCTTGAAGGTCATGAGCCACAATCCAAAGTGGGGGTAATATGGAGGAAGGCCTCACATACGATAATGAATGGCGAGATATGGAGGATGGACTCAGTTCAAGTCATAGAAATCAAGCCCATAATAAAACATGAGCCCCCGCACAAAGGGGTCCGTCGGAAGCCTTAACCCGAAGGAAGTGGGACCACGAACACCACGTTCTCGCCGGGCTCGGGAGTGGGAATGACCTGCCCCGGAGCAGGCAGCCTATGCGAGATCTCGCCGGTCAGATACCTGGCGTCTCACAGCTTTAGCACATCTTCTTACGTGATGGAGGAAGACATCCATCGGTCGTGCTGGTCGGGCGGACATCGTTGAAAGTCGGCGCTGAATCTGGAGCTTTGGGTGTTGGAACTCGGCGCGGCGAACTTCGATGGAGGTGTAAAGAAGAAGAGGGCCTTGGTCTCATCATAAAGAGCTTGAATACCAGAGCCCACCCGTGGTCGATTAGGACTCGCCGATAGAAGGCAGGCCAGCGGGCATGGTTGGGTTACCCGTCCGTATTGATGAGAATCCCGGAATAAGGGGCACGATCTACGCTTTGATAAGGCGTGCCAAGAAACCGCCTCGCTAAACACGCTGAGGTGGAACAATAAAAAGCGATTCATATAAAGGCCTGGCCGTGGTGTGATGTCACGCCCGCGGAATCGTCAGCAGATCGTGCAAAAATTATTCTCTCTACGGTGTTATGTGGAACTTGTTTTGCGAGCGGACACTATCCTTGTGTTCAAAACCTTCTATGAAGTATTGGAGGAGGAACCCGCCTCGCAATGCGAAGACAATCAACGCGCCCGGACTCATCGTCATTGAAGCCTGGTTCGGGGCTCTTGAGGAGTCCGGACTAGGGGTGTCCGGATAGCGGACTATCGTCATGGCGGACTCCAAGACTATGAAGATACAAGATTGAAGACTTCGTCCCGTGTCGGATGGGACTTTCCTTGGCGTGGAAGGCAAGCTTGGTGATCGGATATGTAGATCTCCTACCATTGTAACCGACTCTGTGTAACCCTAGCCCTCTCCGGTGTCTATATAAACCGGATGGCTTTAGTCCATAGGACGGACAACAATCATACCATAGGCTAGCTTCTAGGGTTTAGCCTCTTTGATCTCGTGGTAGATCCACTCTTGTAACACACATCATCAATATTAATCAAGCAGGATGTAGGGTTTTACCTCCATCAAGAGGGCCCGAACCTGGGTAAAACATCGTGTCCCTTGTCTCCTGTTACCATCCGCCTAGACGCACAGTTCGGGACCCCCTACCCGAGATCCGCCGGTTTTGACACCGACATCGAGCGACATGCAGCGACCGAGCGAGGGGTTTGTTTGTACTCCAGGGCCTCGACGCTATGGGGCTAGGCTGCTCGGGCACTGTGGCTTTGGGCCACTTGAGTCAAGATGGATCGGTGCATGCTAAATAACGTACCTTCATGGGTTTTGTCGGGTTTCGGGTTCAGGTAGTACTCAAACGGGTTAAAACCAGCAAAACATGCCAGGTTTTATAATGTACCCACGAGCCGCTCCGCAATAGAAAGTAACCCATCCCCGTCCCCTCATAGGGTAAAAACCCACAGGGACGCGGGTTTTGGGGCCCCATTGCCATCTTGAACTGTACCTGCTCCCTTATTGGAAAATAGTTCATCACAAAAATCTGTTCCTGTGACTCCTACACCAATTAGTGAGGAAGCTAATGATGATGATCATGTAACTTCAGATCAAGTTACTAACGAACCTCATAGATCAACTAGAGTAAGATCCGCACCAGAGAGGTAAGGTAATCCTGTTCTGGAGGTCATGTTACTTGACCATGACGAACCTACGAACTATGAGGAAGCGATGATGAGCCCAGATTCCGCGAAATGGCTTGAGGCCATGAAATCTGAGATGGGATCCATGTATGAGAACAAAGTGTGGACTTTGGTTGACTTGCCCGATGATCGACAAGCCATCGAGAATAAATGGATATTCAAGAAGAAGACTAGCGCTGATGGTAATGTTACTGTCTACAAAGCTCGACTTGTCGCGAAAGGTTTTCGTCAAGTTCAAGGAGTTGACTACAATGAGACCTTCTCACCTGTAGCGATGCTTAAGTCCGTCTGAATCGTATTAGCAATTGCTGCATTTTATGATTATGAAATTTGGCAAATGGATGTAAAGACTGCATTCCTGAATGGATTTCTGGAAGAAGAGTTGTATATGATGCAACCCGAAGGTTTTATCGATCCAAAGGATGCTAACAAAGTGTGCAAGCTCCAGCGATCCATTTATTGACTGGTGCAAGCATCTCGGAGTTGGAATAAACGTTTTGATAGTGTGATCAAAGCATGTGGTTTTATACATACTTTTGGACAAGCTTGTATTTACAAGAAAGTGAGTGGGAGCTTTGTAGCATTTCTAATATTATATGTGGATGACATATTGTTGATTGGAAATGATATAGATTTTCTGGATAGCATAAAAGGATACTTGAACGAGATTTTGTCAATGGAAGACCTCGGTTAAGCTGCTTATATATTGGGCATCAAGATCTATAGAGATAGATCGAGACGCTTAATTGTACTTTCCCAAAGCACATACCTTGATAAAGTTCCGGGGGTCAAGATCTATTGCTTTCTTCATGACTTATACATGTTCCTATGACTATGAGATTATGCAACTCCTGAATACCGGAGGAACACTTTGTGTGCTACCAAACATCACAACGTAACTGGGTGATTGTAAAGCTGCTCTACAGGTGTCTCCGATGGTACTTGTTGAGTTGGCATAGATCGAGATTAGGATTTGTCACTCCGATTGTCGGAGAGGTATCTCTGGGCCCACTGGGTAATGCACATCACTATAAGCCTTGCAAGCAATGTGACAAATGAGTTAGTGCAGGATGATGCATTACGGAATGAGTAAAGAGACTTGCCGGTAACGAGATTGAACTAGGTATTGAGATACCGACGATCGAATCTCGGGCAAGTAACATACTGATGGCAAAGGGAACAACGTATGTTGTTATGCGGTTTGACCGATAAATACCTTCGTAGAATATGTGGGAGCCAATATGAGCATCTAGGTTCTGCTATTGGTTATTGACCGGAGACGTGTCTCGGTCATGTCTACATAGTTCTCGAACCCGTAGGGTCCGCACGCTTAACGTTCGGTGATGATCAGTATTATGAGTTTATGTGTTTTGATTTACCGAATGTAGTTCGGAGACCCAGATGTGATCACGGACATGACAAGGAGTCTCGAAATGGTCGATACATAAGGATTGATATATTGGATGACTATGTTCGGACACCGGATGAGTTCCGGGAGTCACCGGATAATTATCGGAGTGTCGGGGGGTTATCGAAACCCCGGGGGAACTAATGGGCCAACATGGGCCTTGTGACGGAGAGAAGAGGGGGCCTTAGGTCTGCCCCCCCCCCCTTGAGGAGTCCGAATTGGACAAGGAGGGGGCGGGTGGCGCCCCCTCTTTCCCTCCCTCTCTCCCTCTCCTTCCTTCCCCCTTCCCCCTCCTAGTTGGACTAGGAAAGGGGGAGTCCTACTCCTACTAGGAGGAGGACTCCTCCCCTCCCTTGGCGCGCCCCTAGCGCCGGCCGGCCTCCTCCTCCCCTCCTTTATATACGGGGGAGGGGGGCACCCCATAGACACACAAGTTGATCATTGATCTCTTAGCCGTGTGCGGTGCCCCCCTCCACCATAATCCACCTCGGTCATATTGTTGCAGTGCTTAGGCGAAGCCCTGCGCTCATAGCTTCATCATCACCGTCATCACACCGTCGTGCTGACGAAGCTCTCCCTCGACACTCAACTGGATTGAGAGTTCGTGGGACGTCACCGAGTCGAACGTGTGCAGATCGCGGAGGTGTCGTACTTTCGGTACTAGGATCGGTCGGATCGTGAAGACGTACGACTACATCAACCGTGTTATCATAACGCTTCCGCTTACGGTCTAGAAGGGTACGTGGACAACACTCTCCCCTCTCGTTGCTATGCATCACCATGATCTTGCATGTGTGTAGGAATTTTTGAAATTACTGCGTTCCCAACAGCACCCCCTCCTAGGCCGCCTCCTCCTCTCTCCCACTAAGGCCCAATAAGGCCCATACACTCCCCGGGGGGTTTCGGTAACCTCTGAGGGAGTCCTGGACTAAGGGGTCCTCAGGCGTTCGGCCTGTTATCCATGGGCCGGACTGATGGGTTGTGAAGATACGAAGACCGAAGACTACACCCGTGTCCGGATGGGACTCTCCTTGGCATAGAAGGCAAGCTTGGCAACTAAATATGTAGATTCCTTTCTTTGTAACCGACCTTGTGTAACCCTAGATCTCCCCGGCGTCTATATAAACCGGAGGACTTAGTCCGGAAAGGAGAGGCTCATTACCATATTCATACAGACTAGGATTTTAGGGTTTAGCCATTACAATCTCGTGTTAGATCGACTCTTGTAATACTCATATTCATCAAGATCAATCAAGCAGGAATTAGGGTATTACCTCCATAGAGAGGCCCGAACCTGGGTAAACATCGTGTCCCCCGTCTCCTGTTACCATCGACCTTAGACGCACAGTTCGGGACCCCCTACCCGTGGTCCGCTAGTTTTGACACCGACATTGGTGCTTTCATTGAGAGTTCCACTGTGCCGTCCCCAAAAGGTTTGATGGCCCCTTCAATCGTCAACAACAATGCTGTCCAAGGGGAAACCTTCCTCCCCGGACAGATCTTCATGTTCGGCGGCTTCACACTGCGGGCCAACTCGCTTGGCCACCTGGAGTAGATCGATAGCTACGCCCCTGACCATCAGGTCACATTTGGGAGCTTGAATTGCGTCGCGGACATCCGTGGAGATTTGATCTCGCCGGATTCGAGACCGCGGCGACCGCTCCTAGTCACCTTGACGAACATGACCTAAATCTATCGTCAGACCGCATCCAGGAGATAGCCCCTGTAACCACTCTGGCCTTAGATCTAGAGCACACTGCGGAATCCAAGGATTGGAGGCTCAACCCCACCACGGAGGCCACAGATTCCCCGGTGTTGGAGCCGCACATGGACTTAACCTCACACATTCACCGGAATTTGGGACTCGTCTCTGGTTATAAGTTCCGAACCATGTGAGCCCGCGGATGGCGAACTTGATCGTTTATCGATCTTTGAATTCGGCGCCGCAGACATCTTCCAGCACTCGCCTTTGGGCGACGTGCTAAACTCATTAAAGAACTTGTCCTTGGCGGGGGACTCACAACCGCACTATGTCTTGTCCGAACTAGGGGTTGATGATCGGGAATTTTCTTCCCACCCGCCACCCACTTCATAGCCACTATCGAGGACTTAACCGACATGCTTGATTATGACTACGAAGACATCGACGGTATGGACGACGATGCCGACGGGGAGCAAGGCCAAGACCCACCATTCACTGGACGTTGGATGACCACTTCCTCATATGACGTATACATGGTAGATACGCCCAAAAATAATAGCGGCGATGACAAGGAAAACACAGCGAAGGAGGACCCTCCTAAGACACAACCAAAGCGTCGGCGTCAGCGCGCCGCTCTAAATCGCGCCACAATAGAGACAAAAATACCGGCACATGAAACGATAACACTCCGGATGGTGCCGAAGACACAGAAGACCCCGATGAACAAACTACCGAACAAGACCATCGGGAAGATGGGAAAGTCAGCCCTGACGAACAGGCCATGGAAAAAGACTCGGAGGACGGTAGTTATCATCTGCTCTCCGAGGAGGAGGTGAGCCTCGGCAACGGAGACTTCATCGTGCCTGAGGAACTTCTCGAGCAGGAGCGCTTTAAACTTCAGCCAATAGCCAATGCAAGGAGCCTGAAAAAGAAGCAACATCAGCTTCAAGCTGATCAAGACCTGCTCAATGACAGGTGGACCGATGTCCTGGCAGACGAAGAATACGGCCTTAAACGACCAGCCAAAAGTTACCCGAAGCGCAAATTGCTACCTCAGTTCGATGATGAGGCGCCAGAACCCGCACCAGCATCACACAATGCGGTTAACCGGCCACCGCGCGGTCGGGATAAAACGGCAACCCGAGCCGAAAACCAGACTGTCCCACCTCCCTGTAAAGGCAGGGATAAGACAGCCTGGGGCTATACATATGACCTTCATCAAGACCTGGACAGTAGAGTAGGACATACAAGATCGATCTACGGATCACGAGGGCGTTCCTCAACGCGTGACGATGGCTACCTATTCGGATGTGACAAACCTAGTCACGCCCGGGCCGATAACCGCAGACGGACTCCATCGGAGCTACGTCACGACGCGGCCCGATATAGAGGCGCCCCGCACCCCCTTTGCTTCATTGATGAAGTAATGGATCATGAATTCCCCGAAGGGTTCAAACCCGTCAATATTGAATCATACGACGGAACAACCAATCCCGCGATATGGATCGGAGATTTTATTCTCCACATCCACATGGCCCGCGGAGATGACCTCCATGCCATCAAATACCTCCCACTAAAACTCAAAGGGCCAGCTCGGCACTGTTAAATAGCCTGCCTAAAAATTCCATCGGCAGCTGCGAGGACTTGGAGGAAGCCTTCCTTGACAATTTCCAAGGTACATATGTCTGGCCACCATACGCTGATAACTTAAGTCACATAGTCCAACAGCCTGGAGAGTCAGACAGGAAATTCTGGACCAGATTCCTAACTAAAAAAGACAAAGATAGTTGACTGTCCGGATGCCGAAGCCCTAGCGGCCTTTAAACATAGCATCCGTGACGAATGGCTCACCCGCCACCTCGACCAAGAAAAGCCTAAATCTATGGCAATCCTCACAACACTCTTGACCCGCTTTTGCACGGGTGAGGATAGTTGGCTGGCTCGTAGCAAAAACACAGCCAGCGAGGCGGGCCCCTCCGAGGCCAAAAACAGCAACAGCAAGCTTCGACGCAGCAGACACAAACGCCAAAGCAATGGCGATAACACCGATGACACTGCTGTAAACGCCGGATTCAGCGGCTCCAAGTCCGGTCAGCGGAAAAAACCGTATCAAAGAAACAATCAGGGACCATCTAGCATGGACCGCATACTTGACCGTCCGTGCCAAATCCATGGCACCCCACACAAACCAGCCAAACATACCAACAGAGATTGCTGGGTTTTTAAGCAAGCCGACAAGTTAAATGTCGAGAACAAGGAAAAGGGATCGCAGAGCGAGGACGATGACGAGGAGCCCCCGCAACCCAGCATAGGGAGACAGAAGAAATTCCCCCCCCCAGGTCAAAATGGTGAATATGATATATGCAACACACATATCCCCAAGAGGGAGCGCAAGCTCGCACTCAGGGATGTCTATGCGATAGAGCCAATCACCGCAAAATTCAACCCATGGCCATCGCGCCTGATCACTTTTGATCGTCGGGATTATCCGACCAGTATCCGGCATGGCGGATCAGCCGCACTAGTCCTAGACCCAATCATTGATGGATTCCACCTGACGCGAGTCCTCACGGACGATTGCAGCAGCCTCAATCTGCTCTATGAAGACACAATGCGCAAAATGGGCATTAATCCATCACAGATCAAGCCCACAAGGACCACCTTTAAAGGAGTCATACCAGGTGTCGAGGCCCGCTGTACGGGCTCAATCACGCTAGAAGTCGTCTTCGGATCTCCGGACAACTTCCGAAGCGGGGAGTTAATCTTCGACATCGCCCCCTTTCGCAGCGGCTATCATGCACTACTTGGGCAAACTGCATTTGCTCGATTCAATGCGGTACCTCACTACGCGTATCTCGAGCTCAAGATGCCTGGACAACGTCGTGTCATAAAAATCAATGGAAATACGGAACGCTCCCTCCGTACCGAGGAGCATACCATGGCCTTAGCAGCAGAAGTACAGCGCGGCCTTGTGACGCCCGGATATTCGGTACAATAAACCTCTGCTAAAGATGCCACGTCACCTCTGTTACTGTTGCTAATCTCGCGTTAGTTCGAAACCGGTTCGAGTCCAAATTAAAAAAAATCAAACAAACAATAAGAGTTTTCAAATGTCAAAACTAAAATGTTCTAAAAGTGACAAATAAGCCATATGTAATATTGGTGAAGAAGCCAAGTCTTTATAAAATGTTTAAATGAACTAAACTAATTAAAACAGTAGCTAAAACTATTAATTAAATGCCTTTCGTAGTTTGTAGAATATTAAACTATATTATTTTGGGATGAAACATTTTGTGGTTGTGACATAATTTGTAACAAAAATTTAGGTGCCACTTTGGTATTTTATTGAAACTAAAATAAATTGGAAGTTAAAAGAAAACAGGAAATAAATAAAAGAAAAGAAAATACATTAAAAAAAGAGACAGAGGCAATAAGCCTCCCTTCCCCCACTGGGCTTCGGCCTAACTAGCCTCTGGGCCACCAGGCCGGCCCACCCCACTCCCCTTTACCTTCCCTGTCGGCCGAAACCCTAGGGCGACCACTCCCACACCTCCCCACTCGCACCCCACCCCCACGATCCCCTCCCCCCCCCATCGCGAGAGGGATCGAGATCGGGCCGCCGCCCGATCGCCATCGCCCAAGTCCCGTCGTCACTCCCCGGCCGCCGCCGCCCTTCTCGTCGTCGGATCGTCGTCGCCCCGTCCTCATCCCCCTCCCCGACCCAGAACTAGATCGGGGCACGACCTCCACGCCGCCCCGAACCGCCGTCGCCGAGCGCCCTTGCTGGAGCTCCTCCGTTGTCGCCGGATCTCACGTCCCCGTCCTCCTCCCCGCGCACTGCTGCCACGTACCCTACGAACCCCCGTGAGGCCCTCCCTCCTCCTCTTCCCCGCACCAAGCTGGTCACCATCGCAGCGGACACCGCGCCCCTCGTTCGCTCCCGAGCACGCGCCCGCTCGCTCCCTACCTTGTTCTGCTCACTCCATGGCCGCCCCGTACGCGTTCCCAACTGCACGCCCACGCGTCTGCCAGACCCCGGCCAAGTCCTGTACCACGCCCGCATTGTGGCCGTGCTCGCCCAGCGCCGCCGCCGCCACAGGCGACCGTCGCGCCGCCTTCACCGGCGTTCCACGCGCCCCTACTCGCTGCGAACTCTGTTGACGCCGAAGGCTGCCGCGGCTCACCTTGCCGTGGCCACCGGCCCCCCTGCACCGGCCCCCTGCCGAGTCCGCCCGCACTGGCGTGCGCCCGGACGAACGGGTGCTGGGCACCCGATGCGCCCATTCGCCCAGTGTCCGCTAGGCTCCCCAGAGCCTATGACATATGGACCCCACGCCAAAAAAAAGAATTAATATAAAACAAAGAATTAATTAATAATTTAATTAATTAATTAAATTAGTTAAACTAATTAATTGTAGTTAATAAACCTAATCATTTTAGTTAGACTAACTAAACCTGATTAGTTAGTCTTAGACAATGACAACCGGGACCCACGCATTAGTTTGACCAAGTCAACTGACTGTTGACAGCTGACATCACCCTGACATCATGCTGACGTCATAATTGCATTTTCTAATTTAATTAAATCTGTTAATTCTAAAAATGATTTAAATCTTTAAAAATTAAAATAAAATCATCCGTAACCCGGATGAAAATACTTTGTACATGAAAGTTGCTCAGAACGACGAGACGAATCCGGATACGCAGTCCGTTCGTCCGCCACACACCGGTAACCTATTGAACTCGCAACTTTCCCCCTCCGGCTCCTCTGCCTGAAAACGCGAAACCCCGGGAATACTTTCCCGGATGTTTCCCCCCTTAACCGGTATCACCTCATACCACGTTAGGGCACGCCTAGCATCGTTACTTGACTTGTCATGCATCGATATGCATCTGTTTACATGGTATTCATTGTTTCTTCCCCCTCTTCTCTCCGGTAGACTACGAGACCGACGCTGCTGCTGCCCAGTTCGACTACGGAGATGACGACCCCTCTCTCTTGCCAGAGCAACCAGGCAAGCCCCCCCTTGATCACCAGATATCGCCTATTCTACTCTATACTGCTTGCATTAGAGTAGTGTAGCATATTCTTGCTTTCCGTTATACCTATCACGATGCATAGCCTGTCCTTGTTACTCTTTGTTGTTACCTTTACGCAATCCTATATGCTTAGTATAGGATGCTAGTATTCCATCTGTGGCCCTTCATTCTTGTCCGTATCTTTGTGCTATACTATCGGGCCGTGATCACTCGGGAGGTGATCACGGGTATATCTATCTTATACATGATACATGTGGTGGTTAAAGTCGGGTCGGCTTGTGGAGCACCCATGAGTGATTCATGGATTGGGGCTGAAAGGACACGTGTCTCGACGGCCCTCTGGATGGATCTTTGTGGCGGAGCGGCAGGGCAGGTTGAGACCGCCTAGGAGAGAGGTGGGCTGGCCCTGTTCGGCGCTCAGCGGGTACTTAACACGCTTAACGAGATCTTGGTATTTGATCTGAGTTGGCTACGAGCCTATACGCACTAACCATCTACGGGAGTAGTTATGGGTATCCGGCGCCGTGGTATCACCAAAACGCCGTGACGCCTGGCGGATCGAGCGGCGCGCTACCGGATTGGACTGAACGCCACTAGGCTAGGTCTCTTCGGCGCGTCACAGAGCGTGCAGGTGTGCTCAGGCGATGGGCCTGACCCTGCGGCGCTTAGGTTTAGACCGGCGTGCTGGCCTCTCTGTTGAGCCTAGGTAGGGCTGCGGCGTGTTGATCTTCCACGGCGGGCATGACCCGAGAAAGTGTGTCCGGCCAAATGGGATCAGCGTGTTGGGTAAGTTGGTGCACCCTTGCGGTGAAGTTAATCTATTGAATAGCCGTGATCTTGATAACAGGGCGACTTGAGTTGTACCTTGACCTTATGACAACTAGAACCGGATACTTAATAAAACACACCCTTCCAAGTGCGGATAAAACCGGTGGTCGCTCTCTCTCGGGGATACGAGGAGGGATCGCGGGTAGGATTATTGCTATGTGATGTTACTTGGAGGACTTCAACCTACCCTCTTCTACCTGTTGCAAGGCGGAGGTGACCGAGCGTAGTCTTCGATAAGACTAGCTATCCCCTCTTATTCGGCATTCTGCAGTTCAGTCCACTGATATGTCCCTTTACACATATATCCATGCATATGTAGTGTAGCTCCTTGCTTGCGAGTACTTTGGATGAGTACTCACGGTTGCATTGTTTTCCCTTTTCCCCTATTTCTACTCGATTGCTGCGACTGCACGATGGAGCCAGGAGCGACGCCACCGTCGATGGCGACTACTACACTGGGCGCCTACTACTACGTGCAGCCCATTTGGCGGCGACCGGGAGTAGTTAGGAGGATCCCGTGCGGGAGGCCCTGCGCCTCTTCGATCTGTATCCCGGTTTGTGCTAGCCTTCTTAAGGCAAACTTATTTAACTTATGTCCGTACTCAGATATTGTTGCTTCCGCTGACTTCGTCTATGATCGAGCATTTGTATTCGAGCCCTCGAGGCCCCGGCTTGTATTATGATGCTTGTATGACTTATTTATGTTTTAGAGTTGTGTTGTGATATCTTCCCGTGAGTCCCTGATCTTGATCGTACACATTTGCGTGCATGATTAGTGTACGATTAAATCGGAGGCGTCACAAGTTGGTATCGAGCCATTGCTGTAGAGAATCCCCTTCCACACTCCTTGGCGAAGTCGAGTCTAGACATTGCAAAAACTTTTACTAACTTGGCTGTGTGCCTTACGGGCCCACGTCGCCATTGGGTGGTATTAGGATCTTTTACTCCTCGATCTTTACTCTGGGACTCTGAGCTCTCTTCTATTCGGGTTAAATGAATTTGCTAAAAACAAAACTAACTATAGGTTCTCGCAAGTACTTTCTCCCGGAGAGCCACTTGTTACCGATGACCGCCTGCTGCACCAGAAGATTCCGAAGATACTCTACGATGTGCTCTCGAGACTATGTGCCATCGCTTTTGCCATTCACTTCCATCGATAAATCCCTCCGGATAACTAATTACACCTATCGTTCATATTGTCATCCCCAGTTGCTCTTGTTATTACAAGATGTCCTGAAATACTCTTCGATATTCCGAGAATTCCTTACGCTTACTGCCCTGCAGTTCCTTACCGCATGAATACCCCTACGGATGAATACTCGCGCTTGCCGAGAATCCGTTCGTCCAAAGTTGTTCATGTGTTTCACAAAAATACATTCAAATACTACCCGATCTTCCTAAAATCCTGAGCAGCCTATTGCTCTTGAAATTCTTGCTTGCTCGCATTATGGTTAATCCCATAAGTCTCGTAGTCTTATTGACATTCCTTGTCATTATCATTTTGGGTCTATTGACTCAATTTGTTTGCGAATACACGCAATCATCATTGATCCTTATAAATTACCTTTCCGGCTGAGCTGCCATTCCTTTAACTGGAATTGGTTCTCGACCAATCCAATTGTCGTTGATTGTACCCCTAAGTCTATTCAGCTTATCCATTCTTGATCAGAGCATTTGCTCCTAATCCCTTGATTTGAAAATCATAATTACTTTGCTAATTAAGCGCTGAACTATTCAGCTGTTCTATAAACCGATGCCTTTGCAATCTTTCTTCCTCTGATTGGGTATCGATACTCATATCAGCCCCAATGTGGATCGCCATATCCACTGTTGGATTATTATCTGACAGTGTCCTTCATAATTAATCACTTTGTGAGTTTTTTTTCGATACATAATGCCTTTGGTAAATTGTATCCTTTCCTTTTGTCAACCATGCTCTACTTTCGGGCTTGTGTTATTTACTCTTGAAACTTGTGGTATATGTTTCTAAGAAGCCCCTATGGGTTGAACATATGCCTTCTCTAAACCGTGTGAACCGAAAGTTTTCACGAATCATACTCTTCGGTGCTTCGCGGATAAAATTTCAACACTGCAACTTCATCGAGCGTGAGAAGTAAATGAAAGATTATGCATTGAGGAAGTGGGAGTCGACCTTGAACTTTGTGTTCATGCCCATGGGCCGCGATGTATATCCTATGATGGAAGCTTCTTGTAATAATAACTATTTCCTTGATAACTAACATATGGTATCGTGAATTGATCCCTTGCAACCGTGGTTCCAACCATGATTGTTCTTCTTTGATTCCATTTCTCGGACGAGTTAAAACAATTGTCTCCTATGGATCAATACGCCATCCAACCTTTACTTTGATCTTGTGTCGAGTATTACCCCTGGTATCTCGAGATTATCATGGAACGCATAACTTCTTATGAGTTCTTCATCAAGTGCTACCTTCCCTTGATTCCAATTTTTCACGGGCTCTGAGTTATTAAACACTCAAAGACACGGTAACTGAACCGAGACTGCATTACGGTTCAACGACACTTGATAATCTTCTTTAAATACGAGTTTGTAACCGATCACGCCATTCCTAGCCTGTTTGGTTATATCCTTGTCGTGCAGATTTTAAGCATGCTACTGGTCCTTATCCAGGAGCACAACTTTCGACGATTGAGCTAAGCTTACGTCGATTTCCTTGTCTTATCGTTCCATCTTGAACAACAAACTTGATCTCGAGTTTCTGTCCTACTCGTGGTTCCAATAACCTTCCGCTTCATCATTCATTTGACTTGATGTCATCGTCGATCGAATACATCTTCGTGAAATCTCTCGACAAATGTGTCGTGATCATCATCATCATTCCGAGCTCTTCCAGGATATGAATTGACTTCATGATGGGAAATACCATCCTTGTCCCTCGATGATTTGTGTTATCATCGGCAACATTCTTGCCTCCCCCGACACAAACTTGTTCACATTTTGTGTTGTACCTTGATTTCCTTGCTATCCAGAATTTGTTCTTTACCTTGGAGTATTACCATCTTTGATGACAAGAATGTGGTGAGAATTACACCACCTCTTAAGAATTATTGGTATGGTGATACTTCTCACCATCACCATTCTTCCTTGGTCCCTGTGTTGTTTTTAACCAGCATACCAATAGATGTTGTTTGAGTTCTGTACTTCTAGCAACCCTATTGCATTGAAGTTAACGATCGACAGTTCGATCTTAGAATGTTGATTATTGAATCGTCACTCTAACATTGATCTTGCTGCCTAAGGTCATATTTCGGGCACACCTTTCAACTAATGATTGATGGTGTATGCTTTCCCTAGAACATACAACATTATAACATTTGAATTGACAAGTGTCATCTTCTTGTTCACATTATTGTGGAAATCCATCCGTTTGGAATTCTCGATGGATTGGCGCTGAGCCCACTAGCCACCTCCTTGTCCTCTCCTTGGGTTAATGATGAACTCTTGTTAACGGAAATCACTTCATAGTTCATTTCCCGAGAATCTTACGGTGTCATCCCGTCAATTTGTGTTGCACCTTTCTTCTCGGGCATCCCGAGCACGAGGTATCTCGACACCAATCATACCGAATCTCCGTCCGATATGATGGTTGGGACAACTTTCAAGAGTTATGATATTGATCCTTTGATGACCCGGTAACGATGCCATGCCTAGCACCCCCGGTGGAGGACCTATCATTATAGATTCCTTTTCAACAAGGTTATCCGTTCATCCATGAGGAAATTGTAAGACTTATTATACAAGTTATTCCTGATGGATCCTTCGTGTTTCCAAAGTCTGATCTTCACCTGAATACCATGTCAATGCTATCTCGAAGCATGTCAATGGTACTCCGATTTTCAACAGGAACATTTGAAGCACGATGCTAAATTTTATTTATCATTTATCCTAACACTGTTGTATGGGTAATGTCATGAAAATTCTCTCCCCTACCTAAAGGGTTTTCTATGTTATATCTTGTCATGGATATCATGCTCTGTTTCTCCTTGGGAAGGATATACCCCTGAATAATGTGTTTAAAACATTTTCCTTTCCATTGTACTATTTAATCTGATGATCACCTTTTCCTTTCCATTGTTTTGTTTAACCTTTCTGGTGATCTATATGATCTAAGCAGTAATATTCTTCTGCTTATGTAAATACCTCGGTGTATACTCTGTCAGTAAGACCCTGTTACTATTGTTGATGACATTCTGGTATCCACCGATGGACGAGAACTTTGCCTAATGGTTCGCCTCGTTCAACGAGCAGGAAAATGGTTCTCTTCGTCCCTCGCCCTTGGTATCGATGTTGTTGCCGACATAACTAACAGGCTACCCTCTGGCATGCCTTGCTATTGTGACCGTGCAAGATGTCAGCCCCCTTCCTACCTTTAACCCACATGGTGGGCCCATAACCCACAGTTCCACAGGATCGAAACCTGACTCCCCTATACACCCTGTTGTCAAAGTTATTCCTCGCACTTGACTTTGTAAGTAATTCACGGGCCACCTGCCCAGTGATCTATTCTGGTATCTGATGCAATGCTTATTCACATTGCTCTAAACCCCTTCAACACTTCGTTTCGGGCATCGAACGATTGCCTGCCCGCTCGAAACTTCCCATGAAACCTCATTACTTGCTCTCGATATTACTTAAGTTTCAATTCGAGAGTTATTTTCCGCCACCTTCCCCGATGTTATCGACCAGATAGTCAACCTTGTAGAGGTTCGTTCTCCCGGAATAACTCCCTTACCTATTCGTAAGTACGTTGGAGTTCCTGAAGAAAAGGACGACTTCACCATGATGACCTGAAGCAGAGAAATAAAGACGTCAAGGTAAGGGATCGACCTCTTCGGGAAGAGCAACCAAGGCCGAGAAGATCCGTTAGAATTTCGTAACTAGACCTTTCCCCCCTTCTCTACCTCTTAAATCTCGGGACGAGATTTCTTGTAGTGGAGGAGAATTGTGACGCCCGGATATTCGGTACAATAAACCTCTGCTAAAGATGCCACATCACCTCTGTTACTGTTGCTAATCTCGCGTTAGTTCGAAACCGGTTAGAGTCCAAATTAAAAAAAATCAAACAAACAATAAGAGTTTTCAAATGTCAAAACTAAAATGTTCTAAAAGTGACAAATAAGCCATATGTAATATTGGTGAAGAAGCCAAGTCTTTATAAAATGTTTAAATGCACTAAACTAATTAAAACAGTAGCTAAATTATTAATTAAATGCCTTTCGTATTTTGTAGAATATTAAACTATATTATTTTGGGATGAAACATTTTGTGGTTGTGACATAATTTGTAACAACAATTTAGGTGCCACTTTGGTATTTTATTGAAACTAATATAAATTGGAAGTTAAAAGAAAACAGGAAATAAATAAAAGAAAAGAAAATACATTAAAAAAAAGAGACAGAGGCAAGAAGCCTCCCTTCCCGCATTGGGCTTCGGCCTAACTAGCCTCTGGGCCACCAGGCCGGCCCACCCCACTCCCCTTTTCCTTCCCTGTCGGCCGAAACCCTAGGCGACCACTCCCACCTCCCACTCGCACCCACCCCCCACGATCCCCCCCCCCATCATGGCCTTGATCGAGATCGGGCCGCCGCCCGATCGCCATCGCCCAAGTCTCGTCGTCACTCCCCGGCCGCCGCCGCCCTTCCCGTCGCCGGATCATCGTCGCCCCGTCCTCATCCCCCTCCCCGACCCAGAACTAGATCGGGGCACGACCTCTACGCCGCCCCGAACCGCCGTCGCCGAGCGCCCTTGCTGGAGCTCCTCCGTCGTCGCCGGATCTCACGTCCCCGTCCTCCTCCCCGCGCACTGCTGCCACGTACCCTAAGAACCCCCGTGAGGCCCTCCCTCCTCCTCTTCCCCGCACCAAGCTGGTCACCATCGCAGCGGACACCGCGCCCCTCGTTCGCTCCCGAGCACGCGCCCGCTCGCTCCCTACCTTGTTCTGCTCACTCCATGGTCGCCCCGTGCGCGTTCCCAACTGCACGCCCACGCGTCTGCAGACCCGCCAAGTCTGTACACGCCTGCATGACGGCCGTCTTTCGCCCCGCGCAGCCGCCAGCGTCGGCGACCGTCGCGCCGCCGCCACCGGCGTTCCACGCGCTCCCCCTACTCCGTTGCGAACCTGCTGTTGACGCCGAAGGCCGCCGCGGCTCACCTTGCCGTGATCACGGCCCCCGCACTGCCCCGCCGAAGTCCGCCCTCAAGCGTCTTGCGCCCGACGAACAGGTCTTTGGGCACCCGATGCGCCCATTCGCCCAGTGTCCGCTAGGCTCCCCCAGAGCCTATGACATATGGACCCCACGCCAAAAAAAAGAATTAATATAAAAAAGAATTAATTAATAATTCAATTAATTAATTAAATTAGTTAAACTAATTAATTGTAGTTAATAAACCTAATCATTTTAGTTAGACTAACTAAACCTGATTAGTTAGTCTTAGACAATGACAACCGGGACCCACGCATTAGTTTGACCAAGTCAACTGACTGTTGACCGCTGACATCACTACGACATCATCTCGACGTCATAATTGCATTTTCTAATTTAACTAAATCTGTTAATTCTAAAAATGATTTAAATCTTTAAAAATTAAAATAAAATCATCCGTAACCCGGATGAAAATACTTTGTACATGAAAGTTGCTCAGAACGACGAGACGAATCCGGATACGCAGTCCGTTCATCCGCCACACACCCCTAACCTATCGAACTCGCAACTTTCCCCCTCCGGCTCCTCAAAAACGCGAAACACCGGAATACTTTCCGGATGTTTCCTTAACCAGTATCACCTCATACCACGTTAGAACACGCCTAGCATCGTTACTTGACTTGTCATGCATCGATATGCATCTGTTTACATGGTATTCATTGTTTCTTCCCCTCTTCTCTCCGGTAGACTACGAGGCAGGCGTTCTGCTGCCCGGTTCAACCACGGAGATGGCGACCCCTCTCTCTTGCGAGCAACCAGGCAAGCCCCCCTTGATCACCGGATATCGCCTATTCTACTCTATAACGCTTGCATTAGAGTAGTGTAGCATGTTCTTGCTTTCGTTATACCTATCCCGATGCATAGCATGTCCTTGTTACTCTGTTGTTACCTTTACCGCAATCCTATATGCTTAGTATAGGATGCTAGTATTCCATCTCGGCCCTTCATTCTTGTCCGTCTCATTTGTGCTATACTATCGGGCCGTGATCACTCGGGAGGTGATCACGGGTATATACTTATACTTATACATGATACATGTGGTGGTTAAAGTCGGGTCGGCTTAGGAGCACCCATGAGTGACTCACTTGAGTTGGGGCTGAAAGGACACTGTCCCGACGGCCCTCTGGATGGATCTTTGTGGCGGAGCGACAGGGCAGGTTGAGACCGCCTAGGAGAGAGGTGGGCCTGGCCCCTGTTCGGCGTTCGCGGATACTTAACATGCTTAACGAGATCTTGGTATTTGATCTGAGTTGGCTACGAGCCTATACGCACTAACCATCTACGCGGGAGTAGTTATGGGTATCCCGGCGTCGTGGTATCAGCCGAAGCACTTCGTGACGCCTTGTGAGCGGCGCTGGCTGGTTGGACTGAACGCCACTAGGCTAGGTCTGCTTCGGCCGTCACAGACGCAACGCTTGTGTGTGCTCGAGGCGATGGGCCTGCACCCTGCAGCGCTTAGGTTTAGACCGGCGTCTGGCTCTCTGTTGAGCCTAGGTAGGGCTGCGACGTGTTGATCTTCAGCGCCGGGCATGACCCAGAAAGTGTGTCCGCCAAATGGGATCAAGCGTGTTGGGTAAGTTGGTGCACCCCGCAGGGAAGTTAATCTATTGAATAGCCGTGATCTTGAGAACAGGACGACTTGGAGTTGTACCTTGACCTTATGACAACTAGAACCGGATACTTAATAAAATACACCCTTCCAAGTGCCGAAAAACCGGTGGTCGCTCTCTCGTGGATACGAGGAGGGATCGCGGGTAGGATTATTGCTATGTGATGTTACTTGGAGGACTTCAACCTACCCTCTTCTACTGTTGCAAGACGGAGGTGACCGAAGCATAGTCTTCGATAAGACTAGCTATCCCCTCTTATTACGGCATTCTGCAGTTCAGTCCTCGATATGGCCCTTTACACATATATCCATGCATATGTAGTGTAGCTCCTTGCTTTGCGAGTACTTTGGATGAGTACTCACGGTTGCATTGTTTTCCCTTTTTCCCTATTTCTACTCGATTGCTGCGACAGACGATGGAGCCCAGGAGCGACGCCACCGTCGATGGCGACTACTACACCGGAGGCGCCTACTACTACGTGCAGCCAGCTGGCGATTTAACCGGGAGTAGTTAGGAGGATCCCAGTGTGAGGCCTGCGGCTCTTCGATCAGATCCCAGTTTGTGCTAGCCTTCTTAAGGCAAACTTGTTTAACTTATGTCCGTACTCAGATATTGTTGCTTCCACTGACTCGTCTATGATCGAGCATTTGTATTCGAGCCCTCGAGGCCCCCGGCTTGTATTATGATGCTTGTATGACTTATTTATGTTTTAGAGTTGTGTTGTGATATCTTCCCGTGAGACCCTGATCTTGATCGTACACATTTGCGTGCATGATTAGTGTACGATTAAATCGGGGCGTCACAGGCCTTTTCCAGCAGAACCTTAATTCGGCGGCCAAGTCCCCGGACACCATTAAAAGAGTCTGGACTATTCTGCATCATGTCAACCTGGCTCGCCAAGAGCTTAACTAGCAATTTGGCCTCCGTCCCAGTCCTGATCAAACAACGGCATTCGTACTGCACGTACATAACTACGCACTCAAAATTCCATGGGCATCGACGGAGGCGTAGCTAGCTCATGATCCATAGCACGGCTCGACCGACCCTGGATTTGCACATCTTTTCATTTCAGGTTTTTGTCTTCTCGAGGCTTTTTCTGATAACCTGGTCATTGGACCGGTCATGGCACGGACATACCAAGGAGACAAGGAGCTTTAACATACAAGGGAATCCCTAGGTGGTCTCTGCTAACAATTATTATACCTGTTTTACATACCCGCACGCAGCTCGCTCTTGGTCATGGCATTTTAAATAGCCTTACATACTTATCACATTACTTGCACAAGTATGCCTCGATGTATTAATCAAATTACAATGGAAAATAAATGGTAGCATCAGCTTATTACTTGATTTTTCCCTTACCTTTGTATTTATTACTCATTGCACCCGTACACTCTGGTACGTTTTACTTCGCCAGGGGCTTCATCACGCCCCACAGTACGGCAATAAAGTCCGAACACTTTTTTTAGTACAGTTCGGCACGCCGAACTTATAGCATTATATGCATCAGTTCCGAATCATGTCTCTGGTCAATAGTTGGGTTGCCCGGCTCCTGTGCTTAGACTGCTTACTACCTTATGTTCCGCTATATTGGCTAGGGTAGTAAAGGGAGAACTACTGCGATTGTGTCCCAGTTCTTCCGGACGAGCACCTCAGTAGAGAAAGCCGAAAACTGACTGTCATGATGCAGCGAGAGCTGGTCAGCTGTTCGAGAGGTTTCAAATCCTTAGAGATTTTTTTCACTTTATGCGAGGAATCGGTTTTTATCCGATCAGGTGCGTACAACGCCCATAGTTCGGCCTTCCGAATACCAGGGGCTTCGCCAAAATTATCATTGTCAAACTCATATGGCTAAGTGAGGGTGATAAAGGTTGTATAGTCTGATTGCCTTGTTTGTTGCGCAAAACACCTCTGTTGAGGATAAGAATGTGGAGTAAAGAGTGTTTAGATTTATCCCGAACACCCGTGTACTATCTACGTGGGGGTAGAAGCCGACGACTGATCAACCCTCAGATTTCATAAATGGCCGCACAAGAGGTAAAATTTTAAAGTCACAAGCATTATATTACATAACATCATTGTTTCATATTACAGGACATGATAATACAAATGTTTTCATGGGAATATAACATCCTTCACACATTGCTCCGCCACAAGGCGGGATCCCTCCAGGACACCATCAAAATATAACTCGGGTCGGCGGTGATCCTTGCCCTCAGGCGGCCCCTCGGTCATCAGCTTCTTGGCATCCATCTTCGCCCAGTGCATCTTAACACGGGCAAAGGCCATCCGTGCACCTTCAATACAGACTGACCGCTCTATGACCTTAAGCCGTGGGCAGGCACTAACAAGCCACTTCACAAGTCCGAAGTAGCTACTGGGTATCGGCGCGAAAGGCAATAGCCGGACTATCAGGTCCTTCATGGCTAGCTCGGACGCCCTATGCAGCTCGACCAGCTGTTTCAGCTGGTCGCTGAAGGGCACCGAATGTTCTGGTCCAAGATATTGAGACCAGAACAGCTTCTCCGTAGAACTCCCTTCTTCGGCTCGATAGTACTTGGCAGCATCTGATACACTGCGCAGCAAATCCATAAACGCCCCTAGAGAGCTCCAAATTTGGGTAAGTAAAAGGAACGTTTCCTTCACAGACTTGCTTTACATAATGAAAGCCTTACCCGCCGCGATATTCTTGGCCGCCTGGATCTCCTGAAGGGCGCTCTGGGCCCCGGCTCGAGCCTATTGTGCGTGAAGGAAATATGCCCTAGAGGCAATAATAAAGTTATTATTTATTTCCTTATATCATGATAAATGTTTATTATTCATGCTAGAATTGTATTAACCGGAAACATAATACATGTGTGAATACATAGACAAACAGAGTGTCACTAGTATGCCTCTACTTGACTAGCTCGTTAATTGAAGATGGTTATGTTTCCTAACCATAGACATGAGTTGTTATTTGATTAACGGGATCACATATTTAGGAGAATGATGTGATTGACTTGACCCATTCCGTTAGCTTAGCACTTGATCATTTAGTATGTTGCTATTGCTTTCTTCATGACTTATACATGTTCCTATGGCTATGAGATTATGCAACTCCCGTTTACCGGAGGAACACTTTGTGTGCTACCAAACATCACAACGTAACTGGGTGATTATAAAGGTGCTCTCCAGGTGTCTCTGAAGGTACTTGTTGGGTTGGCGTATTTCGAGATTAGGATTTGTCACTCCGATTGTCGGAGAGGTATCTCTGGGCCGTCTCGGTAATACACATCACTTAAGCCTTGCAAGCATTGCAACTAATGAGTTAGTTGCGGGATGATGTATTACGGAACGAGTAAAGAGACTTGCCGGTAACGAGATTGAACTAGGTATTGAGATACCGACGATCGAATCTCGGGCAAGTAACATACCGATGACAAAGGGAACAACGTATGTTGTTATGCGGATCGACCGATAAAGATCTTCGTAAAATATGTAGGAGCCAATATGAGCATCCAGGTTCCGCTATTGGTTATTGGCCGGAGGCGTGTCTCGGTCATGTCTACATAGTTCTCGAACCCGTAGGGTCCGCACGCTTAAAATTTCGATGACAGTTATATTATGAGTTTATGTGTTTTGATGTACCGAAGGAGTTCGAAGTCCCGTATGAGATCGGGGACATGACGAGGAGTCTCGAAATGGTCCAGACGTAAAGATCGATATATTGGACGACTATATTCGGACATCGGAAAGGTTCCGAGTGATTTGGGTATTTTTCGGAGTACGGGAGAGTTACGGGAATTCGTATTGGGCCTTAATGGGCCAATACGGGAAAGGAGAGAAAGGCCCCAAAGGGTGGCCGCACCCCTCCCCATGGACTAGTCCGAATTGGACTAGGGAGGGGGGCGCCCCTTCCTTCCTACTCCTTCTCCCTTCCCTTCTCCTACTCCCAAAAGGAAAGGAGGAGTCCTACTCCTGGTGGGAGTAGGACTCCCCCCTTGGCGCGCCTCTCCCTGGCCGGCCGCCTCCTCCCCTTGCTCCTTTATATACGGGGGCAGGGGGCACCCCATAGACACAACAATTGATCGTTTGATCTTTTAGCCGTGTGCGGTGCCCCCCTCCACCATAGTCCACCTTGATAATACTGTAGCGGTGCTTAGGCGAAGCCCTACGTCGGTAGAACATCATTATCGTCACCATGCCGTCGTGCTGACGGAACTCACTTTCAACACTCGGCTAGATCGGAGTTCGAGGGACGTCATCGAGCTGAACGTGTGCTGGACTCGGAGGTGCCGTACGTTCGGTACTTGATCGGTCGGATCGTGAAGACGTACAACTACATCAACCGCGTTGTGCTAACGCTTCCGCTTTCGGTCTACGAGGGTACGTGGACAACACTCTCCCCTCTCGTTGCTATGCATCACCATGATTTTGCGTGTTCGTAGGAAATTTTTGAAATTACTACGTTCCCCAACAGTGGCATCTGAGCCTGGTTTTATGCGTTGATGTTATATGCACGAGTAGAACACAAGTGAGTTGTGGACGATATAAGTCATACTTCTTACCAGCATGTCATACTTTGGTTCGGCGGTATTGTTGGATGAAGCGGCCCGGACCGACATTACACGTACGCTTACGCGAGACTGGTTCTACCGACGTGCTTTGCACACAGGTGGTTGGCGGGTGTCAGTTTCTCCAACTTTAGTTGAACCGAGTGTGGCTACGCCCGGTCCTTGAGAAGGTTAAAACAGCACTAACTTGACAAACTATCGCTGTGGTTTTGATGCGTAGGTAAGAACGGTTCTTGCTCAGCTCGTAGCAGCCACGTAAAACTTGCAACAACAAAGTAGAGGACGTCTAACTTGTTTTTGCAGGGCATGTTGTGATGTGATATGGTCAAGATGTGATGAGATATAAGTTGTTGTATAAGATGATCATGTTTTGTTGAAGTTATCGCAATGGCGAAGCCTTATGGTTGTCTCTTTATTGCATAAGATGCAAGCGCCAAATAATTGCTTTACTTTATCGCTATGCGATATCAATAGTTGCAAGAGCAATAGTTGGCGAGACGACCATGTGACGACACATTGATATAGATCAAGATGATGGAGATCATGGTGTCATGCCGGTGACGATGGAGATCATGACGATGCTTTGGAGATGGAGATCAAAGGCACAAGATGATGATGGCCATATCATGTCACATATTTTTGATTGCATATGATGTTTATCTTTTATACATCTTATTTTGTTTTGATTGACGGTAGCATTATAAGATGATCTCTCACTAAATTTCAAGATAAAAGTGTTCTCCCTGAGTATGCACCGTTGCCAAAGTTCGTCGTGCCCAGACACCACGTGATGATCGGGTGTGATAAGCTCTACGTCCATCTACAACGGGTGCAAGCCAGTTTTGCACACGCAGAATACTCCGGTTAAACTTGACGAGCCTAGCATATGCAGATATGGCCTCGGAACACTGGAGACCGAAAAGTCGAGCGTGAATCATATAGTAGATATGATCAACATAATGATGTTCACCATTGAAAACTACTCCATATCACGTGATGATCGGTTATGGTTTAGTTGATTTGGATCACGTGATCACTTAGATGACTAGAGGGATGTCTATCTAAGTGGGAGTTCTTATGTAATATTATTAATTGAACTTAAATTTATCATGAACTTAGTCCTGGTAGTATTTTGCAAATTATGTTGTAGATCAATAGCTCGTGTTGTTGTTTTCATATGTTAATTTTGATATGTTCCTAGAGAAAACTATGTTGAAAGATGTTAGTAGCAATGATGCGGACTTGGTCCGTGATCTGAGGATTTTCCTCATTGCTGCACAGAAGAATTATGTCCTTGATGCACCGCTAGGTGACAGACCTATTGCAGGAGCGGATGCGAGGCGTTATGAGCGTTTGGCTAGCTCAATATGATGACTACTTGATAGTTTAGTGCACCATGCTTAACGGCTTAGAATCGGGACTTCAAAGACGTTTTGAACGTCATGGACCATATGAGATGTTCCAGGATTTGAAGTTAATATTTCAAGCAAATACCCGAGTTGAGAGATATGAAGTCTCCAACAAGTTCTATTGCTAAAAGATGGAAGAGAATAGCTCAAGCAGTGAGCATGTGCTCAGATTGTCTGGGTACTACAATTGCTTGAATCAAGTGTGAGTTAATCTTCCAGATAAAAGAGTGATTGACAGAATTCTCTAGTCACCATCACAAAGTTAGTAGAACTTCGTTATGAACTATAATATGCAAGGGATAACAGAAACGATTCCAAAGCTCTTCGTGATGCTGAAATCGACGAAGGTAGAAATCAAGAAAAACATCAAGTGTTGATGGTTGAAAAGATCACTAGTTTCAAGAAAAGGGCAAAGAGAAGAAGGGGAACTTCAATAAGAACAGCAAGCAAGTTGCTGCTCAAGTGAAGAAGCCCAAGTCTGAACCTAAGCCTAAGACTAAGTGATTCTACTGCAAAGGGACTGGTCATTGGAAGCGGAACTACCCCAAGTATTTGGCGGATAAGAAGGATGGCAAAGTGAACATATGTATATTTGATATACATGTTATTGATGTGTACTTTACTAGTGTTTATAGCAACCCCTTGGTATTTGATACTGGTTCAGTTGCTAAGAGTAGTAACTCGAAACGGGAGTTGCAGAATAAACAGAAACTAGTTGAGGGTGAGGTGACGATGTGTGTTGGAATTGGTTCCATGATTGATATGATCATCATCGCACACTCCCTATACTTTCGGGATTAGTGTTGAACCTAAATAAGTGTTATTTGGTGTTTGCGTTGAGCATGAATGTGATTTGACCATGTTTATTGCAATACGGTTATTCAGGTAAGTTAGAGAATAATTGTTGTTCTGTTTACATGAATAAAACCTTCTATGGTCATACACACAATGAAAATGGTTTGTTGGATCTCGATCGTGTGATACACATATTCATAATATTGAAGCCAAAAGATGTAAAGTTAATAATGATAGTGCAACTTACTTGTGGAACTGCCGTTTAGGTCATATTGGTGTAAAGCGCATGAAGAAACTCCATGCTGTTGGGCTTTTGGAATCACTTGATTATGAATCACTTGATGCTTGCGAACCATGCCTCTTGGGAAAGATGACTAAAACGTCGTTCTCTGGAACAATGGAGCAAGCAACAGATTTGTTGGAAATCATACATACTGATGTATATGGTCCGATAAGTGTTGAGGCTCACGGCAGGTATCGTTATTTTCTGACCTTCACAGATGATTTGAGCAGATATGGGCATATCTACTTGATGAAACACAATTCTGAAACATTTGAAAAGTTCAAAGAATTTCAGAGTGAAGTGGAGAATCATCGTAACAAGAAAAAAAGTTTCTATGATTTGATCGTGGAGGAGATTATTTGAGTTACGAGTTTGGTCTTCATTTGAAACAATGTGAAATAGTTTCGCAACTCACGCCACCTGGAACACCACAATGTAATGGTGTGTCCGAACGTCGTAATCGTACTTTACTAGATATAGTGCGGTCTATGATGTGTCTTATCGGTTTACCACTATCGTTTTGGGGTTATGCATTAGAGACAGCTGCATTCACTTTAAATAGGGCACCATCAAAATCCGTTGATACGACGCCTTATGAACTGTGGTTTGGCAAGAAACCAAAGTCGTCGTTTCTTAAAGTTTGGGACTGCGATGCTTATGTGAAAAAGATTCAACCTGATAAGCTCGAACCCAAATCGGAGAAATGTGTCTTCATAGGATACCCAAAGGAGGCAGTTGGGTACACCTTCTATCACAGATCCGAAAGGCAAGACATTCGTTGCTAAGAATGGATCCTTTCTAGAGTTTCTCTCGAAAGAAGTGAGTGGGAGGAAAGTAGAACTTGATGAGGTAATTGTACCTGCTCCCTTATTGGAAAGTAGTTCATCACAGAAATCTGTTCCTGTGACTCCTACACCAATTAGTGAGGAAGCTAATGATGATGATCATGTAACTTCAGATCAAGTTACTACCGAACCTCGTAGGTCAACCAGAATGAAATCCGCACCAGAGTAGTACGGTAATCCTATTCTGGAGGTCATGTTACTTGACCATGACGAACATACGAACTATGAGGAAGCGATGATGAGCCCAGATTCCGTGAAATGGCTTGAGGCCATGAAATCTGAGATGAGATCCATGTATGAGAACAAAGTATGGACTTTGATTGACTTGCCCAATGATCGGTGAGCCATTGAGATTAAATGGATCTTCAAGAGGAAGACGGATGCTGATAGTAGTGTTACTATCTACAAAGCTAGAATTGTCGCAAAAGGTTTTCGACAAGTTCAAGGTGTTGACTACGATGAGAGTTACTCACTCGTATCTATGCTTAAGTCTGTCCGAATCATGTTAGCAACTACCGTATTTTATGAAATCTGGCAAATGGATAAACAAAACTGCATTCCTTAATAGATTTATTAAAGAAGAGTTGTATATGATGCAACCAGAAAGTTTTTTTTCAATCCTAAAGGTGCTAACAAAATATGCAAGCTCCAGCGATCCATCTATGGACTGGTGCAAGCATCTCGGAGTTGGAATATACGCTTTGATAAGTTGATCAAAGCATATAGTTTTATACAGACTTGCGGTGAAGCCTGTATTTACAACAAAGTGAGTGGGAGCACTACAGCATTTCTGATAAGTATATGTGAATGACATATTGTTGATCGGAAATAATGTAGAATTATTCTACAAAGCATAAAGGAGTGTTTGAAAGGATTTTTTTTCAAAGAAAGACCTCGGTGAAGCTGCTTACATATTGAGCATCAAGATCTATAGAGATAGATCAAGACGGTTGATAAGTTTTTTCAATGAGTACATACCTTGACAAGATTTTGAAGTAGTTCAAAATGAAACAGTCAAAGAAAGAGTTTCTTGCCTGTGTTACAAGGTGTGAAATTGAGTAAGACTCAAGGCCCGACCACGGCAGAAGATGGAAAGAGAATGAAAGTCATTCCCTATGCTCAGCCATATGTTCTATAAAGTATGCCATGCTATGTACCAGATCTATTGTATACTCTACACTAATTTTGGCAAGGGAGTACAATAATGATCTAGGAGTAGATCACTGGACAGCGGTCAAAATTATCCTTAGTGGAATAAGGATATGTTTCTCGATTATGGAAGTGACAAAAGGTTCGTTGTAAAGGGTTACGTCGATGCAAGTTTTGACACTAATCTAGATGACTCTAAGTCTCGGTCTAGATACATATTGAAAGTGGGAGCAATTAGCTAGAGTAGCTCCGTGCAGAGCATTGTAGACATAGAAATTTGCAAAATATTTACGGATCTGAATGTGATGAATCCGTTGACTAAAATTATCTCACAAGCAAAACATGATCACACCTTAGTACTCTTTGGGTGTTAATCACATAGCGATGTGAACTAGATTATTGACTCTAGTAAACCCTTTGGGTGTTGGTCACATGTCGATGTGAACTAAGGGTGTTAACCACATAAAGATGTGAACTATTGATGTTAAATCACATGGCGATGTGAACTAGATTATTGACTCTAGTGCAAGTGGGAGACTGAAGGAAATATGCCCTAGAGGCAATAATAAAGTTATTATTTATTTCCTTATATCATGATAAATGTTTATTATTCATGCTAGAATTGTATTAACCGGAAACATAATACATGTGTGAATACATAGACAAACAGAGTGTCACTAGTATGCCTCTACTTGACTAGCTCGTTAATTGAAGATGGTTATGTTTCCTAACCATAGACATGAGTTGTCATTTGATTAACGGGATCACATCATTAGGAGAATGATGTGATTGACTTGACCCATTCTGTTAGCTTAGCACTTGATCGTTTAGTATGTTGCTATTGCTTTCTTCATGACTTATACATGTTCCTATGACTATGAGATTATGCAACTCCCGTTTACCGGAGGAACACTTTGTGTGCTACCAAAGCGTCACAACGTAATCGGGTGATTATAAAGGTGCTCTCAGGTGTCTCCGAAGGTACTTGTTGGGTTGGCGTATTTCGAGATTAGGATTTGTCACTCCGATTGTCGGAGAGGTATCTCTGGGCCCTCTCGGTAATACACATCACTTAAGCCTTGCAAGCATTGCAACTAATGAGTTAGTTGCAGGATGATGTATTACGGAACGAGTAAAGAGACTTGCCGGTAACGAGATTGAACTAGGTATTGAGATACCGACGATCGAATCTCGGGCAAGTAACATACCGATGACAAAGGGAACAACGTATGTTGTTATGCGGTCTGACCGATAAAGATCTTCGTAGAATATGTGGGAGCCAATATGAGCATCCAGGTCCCGCTATGGGTTATTGGCCGGAGACGTGTCTTGGTCATTTCTACATAGTTCTCGAACCCGTAGGGTCCGCACGCTTAAAGTTTCGATGACAGTTATATTATGAGTTTATGTGTTTTGATGTACCGAAGGAGTTCAGAGTCCCGGATGAGATCAGGGACATGACGAGGAGTCTCGAAATGGTCGAGACATAAAGATCGATATATTGGACGACTATATTCGGACATCGCAAAGGTTCCGAGTGATTCGGGTATTTTTCGGAGTACCGAAGAGTTACGGGAATTCTATTGGGCCTTAATGGGCCATACAGGAAAGGAGAGAAAGGCCCCAAAGGGTGGCCGCACCCCTCCCCATGGACTAGTCTGAATTGGACTAGGGAGGGGGGGCGCCCCTTCCTTCCTACTCCTTCTCCCTTCCCTTCTCCTACTCCCACAAGGAAAGGAGGAGTCCTACTCCTGGTGGGAGTAGGACTCCCCCCTTGGCGCGCCTCTCCCTGGCCGGCCGCCTCCTCCCCTTGCTCCTTTATATACGGGGGCATGGGGGAACCCCATAGACACAACAATTGATCGTTTGATCTTTTAGCCGTGTGCGATGCCCCCCTCCACCATAGTCCACCTCAATAATACTGTAGCGGTGCTTAGGCGAAGCCCTGCGTCGGTAGAACATCATCATCGTCACCACGCCGTCGTGCTGACGAAACTCTCTTTCAACACTCGGCTGGATCGGAGTTCGAGGGACGTCATCGAGCTGAACGTGTGCTGAACTCGGAGGTGCCGTACGTTCGGTACTTGATCGGTCGGATCGTGAAGACGTACAACTACATCAACCGCGTTGTGCTAACGCTTCCTCTTTTGGTCTACGAGGGTATGTGGACAACACTCTCCCCTCTCGTTGCTATGCATCACCATGATCTTGCGTGTTCGTAGGAAATTTTTGAAATTACTACGTTCCCCAACAGTGCGCCATGGCGGGCCTTCGCAAGTTCGGACGCTTGCGTCTTAGAATCACGCTCTAAGGACTCGTACTTCTTGACGGCGTCCTGGAGCTCTTGCTGGACCTCGCTGACCCGGGCCTCCTGCTTCTCGCGCGCGGCGTGCCCCTTGGCCGCTTTGTCCTCGGCCTCGGCTAACGCCTTCTTGAGGGCCGCCACCTAATAAAGTTCATGACACTTTAGTCAGCACGAAACATACATCCTTCCTAAGTATACGCGCAGGTTACTGCATATCTTGGCTGTCCTCCAGCTGCTTTTTCATGAGGCCGAGCTCTTCTTCGGCCCACTCCAGGCTCTGCTTCAGGCCAGAGACTTCCGCAGTATGAGCGGCAGCAGCCAGCAGCGATGCCTGCTTATTCACATAAACATCTTATGTTAGACTCCTGCGAAAATTATTTTGATCCTCTGTTCGGCTTTTTCTTTACAAACACCGAACAGAGCATCAGGGGCTACTATCTACACAGTGATATTCTTTTTACAATTACATTACTTACCTCAAAGCCTGTTAAAAGGCTAGCGCAGGCTTCGGTCGGTTCGCTTTTGGCAGACTGAACCTTCTCGATCACCGTACCCATAAGGAAGCGGTGTTCATCCACAATGGAAGCAACTCGCAGCGCTTCCAGCAGATTATCCGGTGCCTCTTGTTGGACAGAAGTCACCGGCGGAACAGGCACACCTCCTCCTTCCGGGGAAGGCCGTTCGCTGGACTCCGGAGCTGTGTAGGTCTCCGAAATGGTATCCGGCGGTCAAGGAGTCATCCTTAGGCGCCACCCTGACGGTCTCCGGAACCTCCCGCTGGTCTGGGAAGGTCCTTTGGGACACCAGCTCGTCATCACCCTTGGCCGAGACAGAGTGAGCGGGCGGCGGTGACATGCTAGCCATCTCCTTTGAATCTAGCGAACCCTCTGTCGAGGATCGCGGGGAGCTGTCGCGGACCAGACTGCAATGGCATAATTTATTATATAATTAAGACAAAAGTCAAATAAGACACCACGTTCTTCCACATTAGCTAAAATAATATACACCGTCGATTAGTAATATTTACGGCTGAGATTTAATAATATTGCGTTACTTACAAACATTCTGGATGTGCACTATTTTGTATATGTTGAATCTGCCACGTACACCTACCTATGATGGAAACAGTGCAAAAAAAGAATATAAATACGTATAGGAGAAGGACAACTAAAAGTTTGAGAAGCCAAATATCATGCAGTATACGGACAGGCTAATCAATTCTGATTGGCGACTGATATGCGCCGGTGCGTTGGATTCTGTTACAAGAGGAAAAGCCAACATCACCCAGTACGCGGACACGTAATTAATTCTGATTTGGATTCTAGTTTCCCTCAAAAAAAATCTGATTTGGATTCTGTTATAAGAGGAAAAATATAACTTTCATAGCGATCCAACTTTCATAGCGATCCAACTTTCATAGCCATCCAGGCTACGCAAGGAACCTGACATGTTTTATTTATTCAAAGGAACCTGCCATATTTTGGCCCAGTTTCACGCTCCACGAGGTCAAAAAAGCTAATGGGCAAATAGTACGTGGTGGCTCCAGCAAATCAGAAAAACTTATGAGCTAATAGTACTGCGCCATCAAAAGGTAAAGAAACAAGCGAGTTGACAAAAGATTAGAAGCGTGAAACACACAGATTCGTACAATCTATAAATAACGCCTACCAGATAAATAAATAATCTATATCTATATCTATATCTATATCTATATCTATTCTATACCTAATATTTAAGGACAAATTGTTTCTTCACTATTTTTGGTCTATCGATGTTTTTTGTACGTTTTTTATGTTTTGTCCGTTGCTGTTTTACATTAAAAAATAAAAGGGAAACACTTGTAGACGGTGCGCCGGCCGAAACTTCAGCCGGCCACACTCGCAGGTTCGATCCCACCACGTATACCCCACGACTCGCTGCTTCCACCGCACATGCATTCTCTTTTTTCTTTTTTTTTTCTTTTCCTCTCTATCTTATCTTCTCCACCTCCCTCCCTTATCCTCTTCCTCTGCCACTCCCATCCCCTCCATCTCCGTCTCTCTTTCTCCAGTGAGAGAAATCCCTCTCCATGAGATTCGGCACCGGCCGCTGCTACTGGGAGCCAGCCATGGCCGCTCAGCCAACCCCCTCGCCCCTCCCATTCTTGTTGTTTTTGCTGCAAAAGAGAGCGAGAAGAGTCCCCATGGTGGATGCGCCACATCGACGGTGGGCTGCATCGACGGTGAATCGACGTCAACTGCGTGTGCAGCTCCGCAGTGCTACAACCCGCGGTTACAAACGCTGGAACCGTGGCTTCCAGATGCTGGAACCGCGGCGACAAATGCTGGAAGCCCGCAGCTGCTCGTGGTGACCACGCGGGACACAGAGTGTTGCAATCGGTTTGCGAGATGCTGGAACCACGAAGCCCTTTCGTTGCAACCGGGGCAGCCTAGAGCTGGAACCGACATCGGTAATTGCTGCCTGCCATGCGATGTGCTGGAACCCGACGCACCCTCAGCACCGCCGACAACCTTTTTTTGTTGGAACCAGTGTGTGTTTTTGCTAGAACTAGCTTTTTTTTTTGCTACAATCGCCCACTGGGAGTTTTTCCTGCCGACTATGTTTTGCTGGAACTAGTGATTTTTTGCTTCGACCAACAAATGAAAGATTTTTGTTGCTTTTAGTTTTTTGTTGCTTGGCACTCCAACCGGCGGCGAGCCGGAGGCGGCAATGCTGCTGATGTTACAACCATGGTCATCGCAGGCTGGAACCAGCCGGTGTCAGAGTTACAACCATTACCATGGCGAGCGCTGCTCTGTTTTCTACTACAATTGGCGATGATGATTTTGCTACAACCGTAATCTCTTTTTGTTACGACCGGTGGGATGATTTGCTACATCCATTCACGGCAGAGCTGCGGACGACGGCGACGACGATGATTTTTGCTGCAACCGCCTTCTCTTTTTGCTACGACCGATGTTTTTTTTTGCTACATCCCATTCATCGTTGTGGCTGGTGGCCGACTCGTCCTCGTTGGCCGAAACTCACACGTCAACAGCGAGGGCCTGCGGGCGGCGCGCCGTAGCACTGCAACCATGGGGCATCGACGAGCAGAGTTGCAACCGGTCGAGGGGGAAGTTTCGACCAGGGGGTACTCGACAAGATCTCCAACTGAAATCGACAACGATGGAAGGTTCTTCAGTGAGCACCGTTGCCGGAGACGACGGGGCAGGCCGGCCGTCGTGAGCGCGGGCGCCATGAACGACATTCTCTTTTTGGCTCCCGCGACGAGTTGCGGCGGGGGGCGACGCCTGCGCAGGCACCACATTCTTTTTTTTGTATGCAGAGACGGGGAAGAAGATGCCGGCGTGGGGCATCGAACGGCTGCTGTACGCCGGATTGTACGGCTGTGTGCGGACCAGCCCAAATTTGGGCCGGTGCACCGGCGCGCAGTGCTGCCCAAAATAAAAGCAAAAAATAAAAAATCTCTCAACAGGACTCGAACCCCTGCCAATTATGTCCAGCTGCAATGAAACAACCAATCAACCAAGACACAGTGTTTGTTAAATATATATATACATATATATCACTCCCGCGCGCTCTATAGGAGCCGGCCCATTAGCGGGGAGGGACTCCTCTTTTCCTTATTTTATTTTTTTTTCTAATTTTTTATTTTTTTTAATTTTCTTATTTAATGTGTATATTGAAAAATGTTTTAGAAGTCGTGCGCCCTATTAGGCTAGCCCATGATCGGGGAGGGACGCCACTGTTTTCTTATTTTGTTTTTCTTTTTTTTCTTCTTTAAATAATTTCGGATTTCAGAAAAGTGCCAAATTAAAAAAATGTTAATTTTGAAAAATGTTTCAGAAGTAGTAAAATCTTTATTAATTCAGAAACAATGTTCACAAAAATGAAACATTATTGTGAATTTAAAAAAGTTCATCAATTCAGAAAATGTTCAAAAAAATTCATCAATTCAAAAAATATTCGCTGATTCAAAATCTTCATGCATTAAATAATAATGTTCGTCAAAAAAATGTTCATTAATTTCAAAAAATGTTCACCCCTTCCAAAAATGTGTGTCTGTTGAAGCAAATGTCACAAGTTATGGAAAAATGTTCATCCATTCAAAAAAAATCATCTTGCTCTGTATGAAAATTTCCAATTACTCACAACAATATTCATTGAGATGCTGTCAAACTCCTAGATTTCAGGGGTCCTCCGTCACAAGTTCATTAATTTCCAATATACTAATTATTAAATGAATATTAAAGGAAGGAAGGATTCTTCCGTCCAATAATAGTTTCAGCCGTCATCTAGCTACCAATATACCACAAACCTTTTATGTTTCTCCGACACGTGGGCTGAGCTAGGCTGCTCCACACTTTTTTCTTTCTTCGATTCAATTGTGGAGCAGCAAAAAATAATACGTTTCTATTTCTCCCCTACGTCGGCCAAGATGGGCCTATTCCAAAACATTTTTCTCTGTCTTCTCATTTGATTGTGGCATGGAGGCGAGAATGAAACTACGAAGCCGCAAACTGAACTGTGATCATTTTGCAAAGCCGGTATGATTGAAAGCATAATTATTTTTCATCTTGAGAATAATTGTCGTGGATCATAAATTAAATAATGGTTTATATTTTAGTCTATGCTAGGGAAGTTAATTTTTCTACCCGTTGCAACGCACAGGCATTTTTGCTAGTATAACCTAAAAAAGATAAATAAATAAATTATGCTACTTTGTTGTATAGTACTCTATCCATTCAAAAATAAGTGTCATGGTTTTAGATCAAATTTGAACTAAAACCACAACACTTATTTTGGATCAGAAGGAGTACTATATATGATATTATTCAAAAATTAGCATTTTATTTTAAAATTAATATTATAAATATATAAAATATGTTATATTAAATCCATCCAACATTTATAAATATTATATATGAATTCGTTGTAATATTAGAAACACTTGGTGAATGTATAATGATAGAACTACATTGTGTCGTGTGAAAATGGTAACTGAAAAGAATAGTGATTTGGCAACCAAAAAGGAATGATAAATAAAAAGATATGAAATACTAAATAAATTATTAAAAATCGCAAATTGCAGGTAAAGAATACAAATATATATTTACTAAATGAAATAAAATAAAATAAAAATAGTAAATTTGTTTTCGTTGAAACTCCAAGTGAAATCCTCGGACGATAGAAGGAAAATGAATGTCTATATAAGGAAATCTTATTATGTGTATTGTGATTACTAATCTATAGGTGAATGAATTTAGGAATAAAGGAAATCATAAAAATTATTGTCGTAAAAAATCCAAAGATAGTCTATAAATGCGTGGCAAACTTTATATATTTTTTAAAATTGGATTAATCAAGTAGCATCGTAGTACATCTTTCATTACTATTTTTTGTAATACTATCATCTATTAATTTATACAGTAATAACGATATGAAATACACAGCTTAATGTTGTGTAAAGATGATCATGTGAAGACGTAAGCTGACATGCACAAATTGTAACAGTTATGGTTGTACTAACGTGCGAGTCAACACAGCCCAAAAAATAGGGGCAAATACAAACTGTCAATGCGAGCTATATGATGCAATCTGTGTTCATATATAAAATGAAAGAACAATTGATGACATAAAAATGGAAAAAAGTAACGCATCTTGCCATAGATGACGGCAGCGATTAGATTCCTAAATTTCCCAATATATAATTCTATTTAGAGCAGATTAAAAAGCTAATGTGAAGTTGATTTCTAAGCTGAGTTTTTCTTGCAAGGGCCGGATTAATTAACAACAAAACTTGACATGGGAATATTAAAAAAAAATTCATGTGCTATCAATCTAGCCATTAGTTATAGTCGCTCCTAATTATTACTACTGTTGTGAGATTTATAAACAAAAAATTAGACATACAGTCAAAGTTAATACAAATTTTAAGAAATGAGGTCTATATGTATGATCTTGGTACAAAGAATATTTTCTATTCCTGGCTAATGGGAATTGGGCATATGTATGAGTAGTTTGACCTTCTAGGATGGAGTCAAAAAATCACACCTAAATAAGTATTCACCAGTAACTCAACTTAGATGACCAACAATATTCTTAGGTCTGAGGTGAGTGGACAAAAAGAACAGATGACTTTAGAATGAGACATTGATGACTAGATTTAGGTCATGGAGCTCACACAAAGAAACAGTATAACAATGTGTAACCACTCTAGCCGCGCAAATGCGCCGGTGACTCTGCTAGTTTAAAACATATTACAAAGGGGAAAGGCTAGGCATTTGGATGTGCATAAGGTTTTTGGTACTTACGAGGCGGCTCGAGGCTTGGTCCGGGGCATTCGCTCCGGACTGCTATCGACATCCCACGCGGAGTTATCCGCAAGGGAGCCCTTCCCCCTCTTGGGCACCTTCGCCTCCAGATTTGTGGAGGCCCCCCTTTTCTTCCTTCCCCCTCAGGGGGGGGGGGAGTCGCTTTCTTCCTCCTCCTCGTTGTCGTCTTTGGCGGCCGAAGAGTGAGTCTCGTCTTCGGACGACATGTCCGAAGCGCCACTTCGGCGAAGGCCACTCCTGGTCCCTTTGGCTGTTTTCTTGACCTTCTTCTCTGGCAAATCATAAGGCGCCGGAAACAGCATCTTCGTCAGGAGTGGGGTATCTTCGTCTTCGGGTAATGGGGCCGGACAATTAATCCGCCCCGCTATGCCGATCCAGGCCTAAAAATTGATAGGAAGGCTAAGACTCCTTCCTCAAAATATGTCAATAAAGGCTATACCTAGAAAACATGAAAGAACTTACCGAGTTAGCCTGGCGTTTTAAGCTAAGCCTGCGATCCTCGGTCGTAGGCGGTGGTGTCTCGCCGGCCTTGAAGAGCACTTTCCAGATGTCTTCATGTGTCGTGCCGAAGAGCTCTAGCAGCGTCTGGTGCTTGGTCGGATCGAACTCCCACACGTAGCAAGTCCGGCGTTGGCACAGAAGGATCCGGCGAATGAGCATAACCTGGATCACGTTGACAAGTTTGATTTTCTTGGTTATCATGTTCTGGATGCACGTTTGGAGCCCAGTCAGCTCGTTCGAAGAACCCCAGGTTAGGCCCTTCTCTTGCCAGGAGGTAAGCCGCATCGGAACTCCGGATCGCCATTCGGGGGCCGCCGCCCAGTTGGTGTCGCGCGGCTCGGTGATGTAGAACCACCCAGACTGCCACCCCTTCACCGTATCCACAAAGGAGCCTTCGAGCGGTGACATTGGGCATCTTGCCCATCATGGCACCTCCAAGACTCGCTTGTTGGCCGCCACCACCTTTGGCTTCACATTGAAGGTCTTCAGCCATAGGCCGAAGTGAGGTGGGATGCAGAGAAAGGCCTCGCACACGACTATAAATGCCGAGATGTTGAGGATAAAGTTGGGGGCCAGATCATGGAAGTCCAGCCCGCAGTAAAACATCAGTCCACGGACAAACGGTGGAGAGGGAATCCCATACTGCGGACGAAATGCGCGAGAAACACAACCCTCTCATGAGGCTCTGGGGTAGGGACGATCTGTCCCTTGGCCGGGAGTCGGTGAACGATCTCCTTGGCCAGGTATCCGGCCTCTCGGAGCTCCTTGATATCTTTCTTCTTAACAGAGGAGGCAATCCACTTGCCTCCAGCTCCGGATCCAGACTTGGTTGGAGTGCTTTCTCGGGAGGGAAAAGCTAGAGCTTGGGCGCTGGAGCTCAAGGATGGATGAGCACAGGAAGGAGAAGGCGTGGGTGAATGAGGACGAATCCTTATCCCCTTATAAAGGTCGCGAATGTCAAACGCCTCCCCACTCGCCTTAAAACTGCCTATTCCCAAGGGCGGTGTAAACGGCACGGCTGGGTTACCCACGCCCGTATTGATAAGAATCCAGTAATAAGGGGACATGATCTCTGCTTTGACAAGACGTGCCAATGGCAACCGCGTCTCGAAACGTGGAGCAGAAGACGAAAAACGGTTCAAAATAATAACCGGACTGACATGATATCATGTTGTAAAAAGTTGTCAGAGGATTGGACTTATAAATTATTATGCCCTCTGTGGAAGTATATGCTACTCGTGTTGCAGAGCCGAACTCGATCGTCCGAAGACCATTGTGAAGTATCCGGAAAGAAAGGAACCCGCCTTGCAATGCCGAAGACAAAACTGCGCGCCGGACTCCTCGTCATTGAAGCCAGGTTCAGGGGCTACTGAGGGAGTCCTGTAATAAGGGGTCCTCGGGCGTCAGGCCTATTATCCATGGGCCGGACTGATGGGCTGTGAAGATACGAAGACCGAAGACTGCACCCGTGTCCGGATGGGACTCTCCTTGGCGTGGAAGGCAAGCTTGGCGACCAAATATGTAGATTCTTTTCTTTGTAACCGACCTTGTGTAACCCTAGATCTCCCCAGTGTCTATATAAACCGGAGGACTTAGTCCGGAAAGGAGAGGCTCATTACCATAGTCATACAGGCTAGACTTTTAGGGTTTAGCCATTACGATCTCGTGGTAGATCAACTCTTGTGATACTCATATTCATCAAGATCAATCAAGCAAGAAGTAGGGTATTGCCTCCATAGAGAGGGCCCGAACCTGGGTAAACATCGTGTCCCCCGTCTCCTGTTACCATCAACCTTAGACGCACAGTTCGGGACCCCCTACCCGAGATCCGCCGGTTTTGACACCGACAACCTCCCGGTACTTCCGTAAATGCCTGAACTCACCCGAAACCCTTCCGATGTCCAAACATAGCCATCCAATATATCGATCTTTATGTCTCGAGCATTTCGAGACTTATCGTCATGTCTGTGATCACATCCGGGACTCAGAACAACCTTCGGTACATCAAAACACATAAACTCATAATACCGATCGTCACAGAACGTTAAGCGTGCGGACCCTTGATACCTCTCCGTCGTATCTATAATTTTTTATTGTTCCATGCCAATATTCTACAACTTTCATATACTTTTTGGCAACTTTTTATACTAGTTTTGGGACTAACATATTGATCCGATTGCCAGTGCGGTTCTCATACATTGCATGTTTTTGGTTTCGCAGAATATCCATATCAAACGGAGTCCAAACGGGATAAAAACGGACGGAGCTTATTTTTGGAATATTTGGAAAATCTGGGAGAAAGATCAACGCGAAACGGTGTCCGAGGTGGCCACGAGGCAGGGCCCACGCCCGCACCAGGAGGGCGCGCCCCACCCTCGTGGGCCACCCGTAAGGCGGTTGATGCCCTTCTTCGGCCGCAAGAAAGCTAATTTTTGGTAAAAAATCACGGCGAAGGTTTCAATCCAATCGGAGTTACGGATCTCGGATATAAAAGAAACGGTGAAAAGGCGTGAGCGAGTAACGAAATAGAGAGAGACAGAGAAATAGATCCAATCTCGGAGGGGCTCTTGCCCTCCCACGCCATGGAGGCCAAGGACCGAGGGGAAACCCTTCTCCCATCTAGGGAGGAGGTCAAGGAAGAAGAAGGCGAAGGACCCTCTCCCTTCTCTTCGGTGGCGCGGAACGCCGCCGTGGCCATCATCATCACCACAATCTTCACCAACAACTTCACCGCCATCATCACCAACTCTTCCCCCTCTATGCAGCGGTGTAACCTCTCTCTTACCCGTTGTAATCTCTACTTAAACATGGTGCTCAACGCTATATATTATTTCCCAATGATGTATGGCTATCCTATGATGTTTGAGTAGATCTGTTTTGTCCTATGGGCTATTTGATGATCAAGATTGGTTTGAGTTGCATGTTTTATTATTGGTGCTGTCCTATGGTGCTCTCCGTGTCGCACAAGCGTGAGGGATTCCCGTTATAGGGTTTGCAACATGTTCATGATTTGCTTATGGTGGGTGGCATGAGTGACAGAAGCACAGACCCGAGTAAGTAGGTTGTTTGCGTATGGGATAAAAGGGGACTTGATGCTTTAATGCTATGGTGGAGTTTTACCTTAATGATCTTTAGTAGTTGTGGATGCTTGCTAGAGTTCCAATCATAAGTGCATATGATCCAAGTAGAGAAAGTATGTTAGCTTATGCCTCTCCCTCTAATAAAATTGCAATAATGATTACCGGTCTAGTTATCGATTGCCTAGGGACAAATAACTTTCTCGTGACAACAAGCTCTTTACTAATTTAGTTGTGTCTTTATCTAAACAGCCCCTAGCTTTTATTTACTCGCTCTTTACTTTCTTGCAAACCTATCCAAAAACACCTAAAAAGTACTTCTAGTTTCATACTTGTTTCCGGTAAAGCGAACATCAAGTGTGTGTAGAGTTGTATCGGTGGTCGATAGAACTTGAGGGAATATTTGTTCTACCTTTAGCTCCCCATTGGGTTCGACACTCTTACTTATCGAAAGAGGCTACAATTGATCCCCTATACTTGTGAGTTATCAACCCTACGGGTTCGAGAAATATGTAGACATGACCGAGACTCATCTCCGGTCAATAACCAATAGCAGAACCTGGATGCTCATATTGGTTCCTACATATTCTACGAAGATCTTTATCGGTCAAACATCATAACAACATATGTTGTTCCCTTTGTCATCGGTATGTTACTTGCCCGAGATTCGATCGTCGGTATCTCAATACCTAGTTGAATCTCGTTACCGGCAAGTCTCTTTACTCGTTCCATAATGCATCATCCCACAACTAACTCATTAGTCACATTGCTTGCAAGGCTTATAGTGATGTGCATTACCGAGAGGGCCCAGAGATACCTCTCCGACAATCGGAGTGACAAATCCTAATCTCGATCTATGCCAACTCAACAAACACCATTGGAGACACCTGTAGATAATCTTTATAATCACCCAGTTACTTTGTGATGTTTGATAGCACACAAAGTGTTCCTCTGGTATTCGGGAGTTGCATAATCTCATAGTCATAGGAACATGTATAAGTCATGAAAAAAGCAATAGAAATAAACTAAACGATCATAGTGCTAAGCTAACGGATGGGTCAAGTCAATCATATCATTCTCTAATGATGTGATCCCGTTAATCAAATGACAACTCATGTCTATAGTTAGGAAACTTAACCATGTTTGATTAAACGAGCTAGTGAAGTAGAGGCATACTTGTGATACTCTGTTTGTCTATGTATTCACAGATGTATTAAGTTTCCGGTTAATACAATTCTAGCATGAATAATAAATATTTATCATGATATAAGGAAATATAAATAACAACTTTATTATTGCCTCTAGGGCATATTTCCTTCATTTATAATGGTTTAAATCACATGTCAAAAACTATGCTTGATACAACTGCAGGAGAAATAATCATGGGAAAGCCCGTAGAAGATGTGAAGAAATTTCTTGATGATATGCAAGAGAACCATGCCCAATGGCATGTTGAAAGAGTCACCACCAAGAGGGTGAATGCCATTGAAGAAAGTAGCAAGGAGTTGAGAACCAAACTTGATGAACTTATCTCCGTGATGAAAGGTAAAGAAGAGGTAAACATAAATGCCATCACTACTGAAGAAACTAGTGATGTGAATTTTATTGCTCATAATAGCTATAAACCCAATTGGAAAAATAATGGTTATGCTCCCAGACTCCCTTATTATAGTAATGGAGGAGCATCAAATAATTTATTGGAGCTAATAGCAGCAATAGAAGTACTCTTGAAGTAACTCTTAAAAATGTTATTGCTAGTCAAACTGAGCAGAATGGAAACTTCAAGAGTATGTTGAAGAATTATGATAACTTGGTTAATTGACCAGTAAGGTTGTTGGACTAACAAATGATGTGAAGATACATGAAGGAAGATCCAATAATATGGAAGCATAGGTGGCTAAAATTGTAGAGAGTCAAACATCAATCTTAGCAAAATTTGCAGGTAAAACGGAACCCAACCAAGTTGAAGATATTAGAATGATGAGAAGCAACGAAGAGAAGATCGAAATGCTTGACACAAGCCATGTGCCAGAGTACAATTATACCGTCGCTGATTTTGTAAAGATGATAACAATGAAGTATCCACTACCTGAGGTAACTAATAACAAGGTATACAATGTCTTTATTGAACAAATGCAACTGAGGTATGTGAACTTGATGATGAAAGGTAGAAGCTTTACAGTAAGTTGCCAGCTAAGCAAGAATATGCTTTTGAACCAACGATAGAGATTTAGATTGGATTGAATAAATTGAGTGCTTTATGGGATCTAGGGGCTAGTGACTCCATCCCCAAATCTGTTTATGATAGTCTCAGTCTAGGTCCTTATGCTAATACTGAGATTATATTGAATATGACTAATTATACTTTTACTCAGGCAGTAGACATTAAGCATGGAGTTATAGTTCAAATTAATGATTGCCATGTCATGATTGATCTTGTGATAGTAGATATGCCTGAAGATCCTATTGCTCCTATAATTCTTTGTTGACCTTTCTAAGGGCTATTAAAGTTGTGATAAATGTGTTTGAGGGGAATGTGAGATTTGACTTACCAGCTAAAGATCCGTTTGTGAGACATTTCCTCAGGAAAAAGAAAAAGAAGACCTACACTGAAGAAGGCATCATTGTGAATGCCAGAAGCTATGGTCTCGGTGTGTTTGCACCACCTTGATCACCACTACGGTCGAGCTATCCGACAAAAAACAAGCGCTTCGTGGTAGGCAACCCACACGAATAAAGTAGACAAATAAGTTTTTATTTATTTTTAATTAAAGAGTGATTGAAGTTCTTTATGAAGAAGTAAGTTTGGAAGAATTTTTCTAATGAAGGCTTTATTTTGCGCAAGATGAATTTTATGTTGTATTAATATTTCAATGCTTGGAAATATGTTTATGTATTGTTTTGGAACTAACCCCATAAGAGAACAAAGAAAAAGAAACGTTTCAGAAGAAACATATCAAAAGGCAGCCTTTAAAACGATCGCATCACTCATTTGAGCGGTCGTTTAAAACTTTCGGAGAGAACATAAAGAGTCTGGAGCATTTGATGGCGTTCTAAATGGGCGCACCCGCCCATTCGAGTGGTCATATAACTTCCCCGACCAGAAGAAGAAAATAACTAGAGCGTTCGGCGGCATTCCATACGGGCGCCGCCGCCCATTTCAGCGGTCATATGAGGTATGCGCGGGCACATGTAAGTTATCAGGGTAGATGATGTCGTTTCGTACGAGCACTTGCGCTCATATGGGCGGTCATTTTGACCCCTGGTGGCTCCAATAAGCCCAAGAAAGAAGGTAAATCACCCCATCTCTTCTTCTTCTTCTTCTTCTTCTTCCTCCAAACCTCTCCAAACCCTAGTAAAACTTCACCCGATCTCTTTTCTCGTTCGATTTCGGTTCAAATCATTCTTTGTGATCGATCTACAATATGTTTCTCCTCTGATCCCTAATTTATTTTTCACGAATCCACGTTCTTCATACCTAGCATTGCCATGACTAGGATATTGATCCAAATTTGATTTTGGCTTGGATTCGTTGATGTTTTTAGAGGAGTATGATGTTGTGACTACCGTAGGATCAATATTGTTTAATTGTATTGGACTGAAAAACTGTTTTGTAGATGTTTTCAAGGATGACTACTCGCGTACGAGGTGCTTCAAGTTCATCAACCGCACCGCCACAACAAGTTCTCACTCAAGGGGTCGTCTTCACCGACCGTGAAGAAGGAAGATGTAACGCCCGGATAATTATGCTACAGTAATCTCATGCTAATGGTGCCACGTCACCACTGTTACTGTTGCTAATCTTTGCTTGGTCCAAATCGCAACTCAAATTCAAAACTGAGTTTAAAGTCAAAATTCAAATTTTGTCAAACCTGCTAACTAAAATGTCCAAGTTGTTACAATTAATCATTTGGTAATATTGGTGGAGAAACCAAAAATTTATAGGATGTTTAGATGCTCTAAAGTCAATAAAAGCAAAAAGGAATAAACTGAATAAAAGAAAAGGAGAAAGCAAAAAAAAGAAGACCCCTCCCCCCGGCCCAACTTGGCTAATCAGCCCAGCCGGCCCACAACCGTTGCCCCCTGGCCTATATGGCCTCCCCCACCCGAGAAAACCCTAACCTCCCCCACTTCCCCCACTCTTCCCCCGATCTCGCCTCCCTCTCACCCCGACACGGATCGGGCGGTGCGCCAACGTCGCCCGTGGCCACATCGCCGCCAGACGAGGGACCCCCCCCGCTGCCGTCGCCTCCCTCCTCCTCTCGCCCCGATTGGATCGGGGATCGAGCGCGCCCGCCGCTGGGCGCCGCCATCCCGGTGCCGCCCGACGTCGCGACCCCGACCTCGCCGCTTCGACGGCAGGCGGCGCCCGTCGCAGCTCCTTCGTCGTCCGCGTCGCCGCTTCGCCCGCTCGAAGTCGCCCGTCCCGTGCCGACCCCGCCGACGCTACCCCGCCGTCGCCGAACCGCCGTCGTCCTCCTCGACCGCCTCCTCAACCCCGCCCCGCCTCTCCATCGACGATTCCGTCGAGCCTCGCCACCCCGTACGCCTTCAACGTAGGTGAGGAATTCGTCCTCCTTCCCTGTCGCCCCCTCTGTGCCACCGTCGCCGCGCCCCGTGGACACGCTCACCGCGCACACCGACCGCGTCCATGGCCGCCCGTCTGCTGCTCCCTCCACCGCTGCAGCACTGTCCCCTGCCGCTGATGCTGCCCCCTCATGCGGCAGCGCCACCGAGCCGCCCCGCCGTGGCTCTCCGCCTTGCCTCGCCAAGGCCACGACCTCCCCCGTCGTGCCGGGCTACGGCCTCCACCGGCGCCCACGCCTGTAGCGCCCATGTGCCCGTTAACCCGTGTGGCCTCCTGGGCCACTTCCAAGTGGGGCCTGCCCCTGTTGAAAAAAGGGAAAATAATAAATAAAAATAATTTAATTAATTAATCTTGTTAATTAACCCTAATTAATTGTGTTTAATTAACCTAATTGCCTTTAGTCTAATTAACCCTGTTTAATTAAACTATGTCAATGACAGCGGGACCCACATGTAAGTTTGACTTAGTCAACTGCACTATTGACTGCTGATGTCGTGATAACATCACGCTGATGCAATAAACCCATTTTAGAATTATTAATAATTTTAGAATATTATTAAAACTTTGAAAAATCATAGAAAATAATTCGTAACTCGGATGAAAAAGTTCTATACATGAAAGTTGCTCAGAACGACGAGACGAATCAGAATACGCTCTCCGTTCTGAAGGAAATATGCCCTAGAGGCAATAATAAAGTTATTATTTATTTCCTTATATCATGATAAATGTTTATTATTCATGCTAGAATTGTATTAACCGGAAACATAATACATGTGTGAATACATAGACAAACAAATAGTCACTAGTATGCCTCTACTAGACTAGCTCATTGATCAAAGATGGTTATGTTTCCTAACTATAGACATGTGTTGTCATTTGATTAATGGGATCACATCATTAGGAGAATGATGTGATTGACATGACCCATTCCGTTAGCGTAGCACTTGATCGTTTAGTATGTTGCTTATGCTTTCTTCATGACTTATACAAAGTTCCTGCAACTATGAGATTATGCAACTCCCGTTTACCGGAGGAACACTTTGTGTGCTACCAAACGTCTAGCGTAAATGGGTGATTATAAAGGTACTCTACAGGTGTCTCCAAAAGTATATGTTGAGTTGGCATGAATCGAGATTAGGTTTTGTCACTCCGATTGTCGGAGAGGTATCTCTGGGCCTTCTCGGTAATACACATCACATAAGCCTTGCAAGCATTGCAACTAATGAGTTAGTTGTGAGATGATGTATTACGGAACGAGTAAAGAGACTTACCGGTAACGAGATTGAACTAGGTATTGGATACCGACGATCGAATCTCGGGTAAGTAACATACCGATGACAAAGGAACAACGTATGTTGTTATGCGGTTTGACCGATAAAGATCTTCGTAGAATATGTAGGAGCCAATATGGGCATCCAGGTTCCGCTATTGGTTATTGACCAAGAATAGTTCTAGGTCATGTCTACATAGTTCTCGAACCCGTAGGGTCCGCACGCTTAAGGTTTCGATGATGGTTATATTATGAGTTTATGAGTTTTGATGTACCGAAGGAGTTCGAGTCCCGGATGAGATCGGGGACATGACGAGGAGTCTCGAAATGGTCGAGACGTAAAGATCGATATATTGGACGACTATATTCGGAGTTCGGAAAGGTTCGAATGATTCGGTATTTTTCGAGTACCGGAGAGTTACGGAATTCGCCGGGAGAAGTATTGGGCCTTATTGGGCCCTGCGGAAAGAGAGAGGGCTGCCTAGGGCAGGCGCGCGCCCCAAGGCCTAGTCCGAATTGGACTAGGGGAGGGGCCGCACCCTTCTTCCTTCCCTTCCTTCTCTCCTACTCCTACTAGGAAAGGAGGAGTCCTACTCCGGTAGGAGTAGGACTCCCCCCCTTGGTGCGCCTCCTCCCTTGGCCGGCCACCTCCTCCTTGCTCCTTTATATACGGGGGCAGGGGGCACCCCATGACACACAAGTTGATCTACGGATCGTTCCTTAGCCGTGTGCGGTGCCCCCTTCCACCATATTCCACTTCGGTCATATCGTCGCGGAGCTTAGGCGAAGCCCTGCGCCGGAGAAGTCATATCGTCGCGGAGCTTAGGCGAAGCCCTGCGTCGGTGGAGCATCATCATCGTCACCACGCCGTCGTGCTGAAGGAACTCATCCCCGACACTTTGCTGGATCGGAGTCCGGGGATCGTCATCGAGGTGAACGTGTGCAGAACTCGGAGGTGCCGTACGTTCGGTGCTTGGATCGGTCGGATCGTGAGGACGTACGACTACATCAACCGCGTTGTTATAACGCTTCCGCTTTCGGTCTACGAGGGTACGTGGACGGACACTCTCCCCTCTCGTTGCTATGCCATCACCATGGTCTTGCGTGATCGTAGGAAAAATTTGAAATTACTACGTTCCCCAACAGTGGCATCCGAGCCTGGTTTTATGCGTTGATGTCATATGCACGAGTAGAACACAAGTGAGTTGTGGGCGATATAAGTCATACTGCTTACCAGCATGTCATACTTTGGTTCAGCGGTATTGTGAGATGAAGCGGCCCGGACCGACATTACGCGTACGCTTACGCGAGACTGGTTTCACCGCTTGAGCACTAGTTGCTTAAAGGTGACGGCGGGTGTCTGTCTCTCTCACTTTAGTTGAACCGAGTGTGGCTACGCCCGGTCCTTGCGAAGGTTAAAACAGCACCAACTTGACAAACTATCGTTGTGGTTTTGATGCGAGGTAAGAACGGTTCTTGCTCAGCCCGTAGCAGCCACGTAAAACTTGCAACAACAAAGTAGAGGACGTCTAACTTGTTTTTGCAGGGCATGTTGTGATGTGATGTGGTCAAGGCGTGATGCTATATTTTATTGTATGAGATGATCATGTTTTGTAACCGAGTTATCGACAACTGGCAGGAGCCATATGGTTGTCGCTTATTGTATGAAATGCAACGCCATGTAATTGCTTTACTTTATCACTAAGCAGTAGCGATAGTCGTAGAAGCAATAGTTGGCGAGACGACAACGATGCTACGATGGAGATCAAGGTGTCGGGCCGGTGGCGATGGTGATCATGGCGGTGCTTGGCGATGGAGATCACAAGCACAAGATGATGATGACCATATCATATCACTTATATTGATTGCATGTGATGTTTATCCTTTATGCATCTTATCTTGCTTTGATTGACGGTAGCATTATAAGATGATCTCTCACTAAAATTATCAAGAAGTGTTCTCCTCGAGTATGCACCGTTGCTAAAAGTTCAGTAGTACCCAGACACCACGTGATGATCGGGTGTGATAAGTTCTCGTCCATCTACAACGGGTGCAAGCCAGTTTTGCACACGCAGAATACTCGAGTTAAACTTGACGAGCCTAGCATATGCAGATATGGCCTCGGAACACGGAGACCGAAAGGTCGAGCGTGAATCATATAGTAGATATGATCAACATAGTGATGTTCACCATTGAAAACTACTCCATCTCACGTGATGATCGGACATGGTTTAGTTGATTTGGATCACGTGATCACTTAGATGACTAGAGAGATGTCTGTCTAAGTGGGAGTTCTTAAGTAATATGATTAATTGAACTTTAATTTATCATGAACTTAGTCCTGGTAGTATTTTGCAGATTATGTTGTAGATCAATAGCTCGCGTTGTTGCTTCCCTATGTTTTCATATGTGTTCCTAGAGAAAATTGTATTGAAAATGTTAGTAGCAATGATGCGGATTGGATCCGTGATCTGAGGTTTATCCTCATTGCTGCGCAGAAGAATTATGTCCTTAATGCACCGCTAGGTGACAGACCTATTGCATGAGCAGATCTGAGGCGTTATGAGCGTTTGGCTAGCTCAATATGATGACTACTTGATAGTTTAGTGCACCATGCTTAACGGCTTAGAATCGGGACTTCAAAGACATTTTGAGCGTCATGGACCATATGAGATGTTCCAGGAATTGAAGTTAATATTTCAAGCAAATACCGAGTTGAGAGATATGAAGTCTCCAACAAGTTCTATAGCTAAAAGATGGAGGAGAATCGCTCAACTAGTGAGCATGTGCTCAGATTGTCTGAGTACTTCAATCGCTTGAATCAAGTGGGAGTTAATCTTCCAGATAAGATAGTAATTGACAGAATTCTCTAGTCACCATCACTAAGTTAGTAGAACTTCGTGATGAACTATAGTATGCAAGGGATGACGAAAAAGATTCTCGAGCTCTTCGCGATGCTAAAATCGGCGAAGGTAGAAATCAAGAAAAACATCAAGTGTTGATGGTTGACAAGACCACTAGTCTCAAGGAAAATGGCAAAGGAAGAAGGGAACTTCAAAAGGAACGGCAAGCAAGTTGCTGCTCGAGTGAAGAAGCCCAAGTTTAGACCTAAGCACGAGACCGAGTACTTTTGCTGCAATGGAACTGGTCCTTTGAAGCGAACTACCCCTGAATATTTGGTGGATAAGAAGGATGGCAAAGTGAACAAGGTTATATTTGATATACAGGTTATTGATGTGTGCCTTACTAGTGTTTATAGTAGCCCTGAGTATTTGATACTGTTAGGTTGCTAAGATTAGTAACTCAAACAGGAGTTCTGAGAATAAGCAGAGACTAGTTGAAGGGAAGTGACGATGAGTGTTGGAAGAAGTTCCAAGATTGATATGATCATCATCGCACACTCCCTATACTTTCGGGATTAGTGTGGAACCTAAATAAGTGTTATTTGGTGTTGAGCATAAATATGATTTGATCATGTTTATTGCAATACTGTTATTCATTTAAGTAAGAGAATAAATTGTTGTTCATTTACATGAATAAAACCTTACATGGTTACACACCCAATGAAAATGGTTCATTGGATCTCGATCATAGTGATACACATATTCATAATATTGAAACCAAAAGATGCAAAGTTAATAATTATAGTGCAACTTATTTGTGGCACTTGCCGTTTAGGTCATATTGGTGTAAAGCGCATGAAGAAAACTCCATGCTGATGGACTTTTGGAATCACTTGATTATGAATCACTTGATGCTTGCGAACCATGCCTTATGGGCAAGATGACTAAAGACTCGTTCTCGGAACAATGGAGTGAGCAAATGACTTATTGGAAATAATACATACTGATGTATGCGGTCCGATGAGTGTTAAAGCTCACGGCAAGTATCGTTATTTTCTGACCTTCACAGATGATTTGAGCAGATATGGGTATATCTACTTGATGAAACACAAGTCTGAAACATTTGAAAAGTTCAAAGAATTTCAGAGTGAAGTGAAAGAATCATCGTAACAAGAAAATAAAAGTTTCTACGATATGATCGCAGAGGAAAAATATTTGAGTTACGAGTTTGGCCTTCAGTTAAAACAATGTGAAATAGTTTCACTACTCACGCCACCTGGAACACCACAGCTTAATGGTGTGTCCGAACGTCGTAATCGCACTTTATTGGATATGGTGCGATCTATGATGTATCTTACCGATTTACCACTATCGTTTTGGGGTTATGCATTAGAGACAGCTGCATTCACGTTTAATAGGGCACCATCTAAATCCGTTGAGATGACACCGTATGAACTATGGTTTAGCAGTAAACCTAAGCTGTCGTTTCTTAAAGTTTGGAGTTGTGATGCTTATGTGAAAAAGTTTTCACCTGATAAGCTCAAACCCAAATCGGAGAAGTGCATCTTCATAGAATACCCAAAAGAAACTGGTTGGTACACCTTCTATCACAGATCTAAAGGCAAAACATTCGTTGCTAAGATGGATCCTTTCTAGAGAAGGAGTTTCTCTCGAAAGAAGTGAGTGGGAGGAAAGTAGAACTTGATGAGGTAATTGTACCTTCTCCCTTATTGGAAAGTAGTTCATCACGAAATCAGTTCGAGTGATTCCTACACCAATTAGTAAGGAAGTTAATGATGATGATCATGAAACTTCAGATCAAGTTGCTACCAAACCTCGTAGATCTTCGAGTAAAGATCCGCACTGTAGTGGTGCGGTAATCATATTCGGAAGTCATGTTACTAGAACATGATGAAACCTACGAACTATGAGGAAGCGATGATGAGCCCAGATTCCGCGAAATGGCTTGAGGCCATGAAATCTGAGATAGGATCCATGTATGAGAACAAAGTATGGACTTTGATTGACTTGCTCTATGATCAGCAAGCCATGTTAAATAAATGGATCTTAAAGAGGAAGATGGACACTGATAGTAGTGTTACTATCTACAAAGCTAGACTTGTCGAAAAAGGTTTTAGACAAAGTTCAAGATGTTGAATACAATGAGATTTTCTCACTTGTATCGATGCTTAAAAGTCTGTCCGAATCATGTTAGCAATTGCCACATTTTATGAAATCTGGCAAATGGATGTCAAAACTGCATTCCTTAATGGTTTTCTTAAAGAAGAGTTGTATATGATGCAACCGAAGATTTTGTCAATCCTAAAGGTGCTAACAAAATGTGCAAGCTCCAGCGATCCATCAATGGACTGGTGCAAGCATCTCGAGTTGGAATATACGCTTTGATTTGTTGATCAAAGCATATGATTTTATATGAGACTTTTGGAAAGGCTCTGTATTTACAAGAAAGTGAGTGGGAGCACTACAGCCTTTCGATAAGTATATGTGATTGAAATATTGTTGATCGGAAATAATGTAGAATTACTCGCAAAGCATAAAGGAGTGTTTGAAAGGAGTTTTTTTCAAAGAAAGACCTCGTTGAAGCTGCTTATATATTGAGCATCAAGATCTATAGAGATAGATCAAGACGCTTGATAAGTTTTTCAATGAATACATACCTTGACAAGATTTTGAAGTAGTTCAAAATGGAACAGTCAAAGAAAGAGTTCTTGCCTGTGTTACAAGGTGTGAGATTGAGTAAGACTCAAAACCCGACCACGACGAGAAGATAGAAAGAGAATGAAAGTCATTCCCTATGCATCAGCCATAGGTTCTATAAAGTATGTCATGCTGTGTACCAGATCTATTGCATACCCTACCACTAAGCTTGGCAAGGGAGTGCAATAGTGATCTAGGAGTAGATCAATGGACATCTGTCAAAATTATCCTTAGTAGAATAAGGATATGTTTCTCGATTATGGAAGTGAAAAAAAGGTTAAATGCGTAAAGGGTTACGTCGATGCAAGTTTTAACACTAATCTAGATGACTCGAGTCTCAATCTGGATACATATTGAAAGTGGGAGCAATTAGCTAGAGTAGCTCATGCGAGCATTGTAGATATAGAAATTTGCAAAATACTTACGGCTCTGAATGTGACAGACCCGTTGACTAAAATTATCTCACAAGCAAAACATGATCACACCTTAGTACTCTTTGGGTGTTAATCACATAGCGATGTGAACTAGATTACTGACTCTAGTAAACCCTTTGGGTGTTGGTCACATGTCGATGTGAACTATGGGTGTTAACCACATATAGATGTGACCTATTGATGTTAAATCACATGGCGATGTGAACTAGATTATTGACTCTAGTGCAAGTGGGAGACTGAAGGAAATATGCCCTAGAGGCAATAATAAAGTTATTATTTATTTCCTTATATCATGATAAATGTTTATTATTCATGCTAGAATTGTATTAACCGGAAACATAATACATGTGTGAATACATAGACAAACAAATAGTCACTAGTATGCCTCTACTAGACTAGCTCATTGATCAAAGATGGTTATGTTTCCTAACTATAGACATGTGTTGTCATTTGATTAATGGGATCACATCATTAGGAGAATGATGTGATTGACATGACCCATTCCGTTAGCGTAGCACTTGATCGCTTAGTATGCTGCTTATGCTTTCTTCATGACTTATACAAAGTTCCGCAACTATGAGATTATGCAACTCCGTTTACGGAGGAACACTTTGTGTGCTACCAAACGTCACAACGTAAATGGGTGATTATAAAGGTACTCTACAGGTGTCTCCAAAAGTATATGTTGAGTTGGCATGAATCGAGATTAGGTTTTGTCACTCCGATTGTCGGAGAGGTATCTCTGGGCCTTCTCGGTAATACACATCACATAAGCCTTGCAAGCATTGCAACTAATGAGTTAGTTGTGAGATGATGTATTACGGAACGAGTAAAGAGACTTACCAGAACGAGATTGAACTAGGTATTGGATACCGACGATCGAATCTCGGGTAAGTAACATACCGATGACAAAGGAACAACGTATGTTGTTATGCGGTTTGACCGATAAAGATCTTCAGAGAATATGTAGGAGCCAATATGGGCATCCAGGTTCCGCTATTGGTTATTGACCAAGAATAGTTCTAGGTCATGTCTACATAGTTCTCGAACCCGTAGGGTCCGCACGCTTAAGGTTTCGATGATGTTATATTATGAGTTTATGAGTTTTGATGTACCGAAGGAGTTCGAGTCCCGGATGAGATCGGGGACATGACGAGGAGTCTCGAAATGGTCGAGACGTAAAGATCGATATATTGGACGACTATATTCGGAGTTCGGAAAGGTTCGAATGATTCGGTATTTTTCGAGTACCGGAGAGTTACGGGAATTCGCCGGGAGAAGTATTGGGCCTTATTGGGCCCTGCGGGAAAGAGAGGGCTGCCTAGGGCAGGCGCGCGCCCCTCAAGGCCTAGTCCGAATGGACTAGGGGAGGGCCGCACCCTTCTTCCCTTCCCTTCCTTCTCTCCTACTCCTACTAGGAAAGGAGGAGTCCTACCCCGTAGGAGTAGGACTCCCCCTTGGTGCGCCTCCTCCTTGGCCGCCACCTCCTCCTTGCTCCTTTATATACGGGGCAGGGGGCACCCCATGACACACAAGTTGATCTACGGATCGTTCCTTAGCCGTGTGCGGTGCCCCTTCCACCATATTCCACTTCGGTCATATCGTCATGAGCTTAGCGAAGCCCTGCGCGGAGAAGTCATATCGTCGCGGAGCTTAGGCGAAGCCCTGCGTCGGTGGAGCATCATCATCGTCACCACGCCGTCGTGTTGATGGAACTCATCCCGACACTTTGCTGGATCGGAGTCCGGGATCGTCATCGAGCTGAGCGTGTGCAGAACTCGGAGGTGCCGTGACGTTCGGTGCTTGGATCGGTCGGATCGTGAAGACGTCGACTACATCAACAGCGTTGTTATAACGCCTTCGCTTTCGGTCTCACGAGGGTGCGTGGACGGACACTCTCCCCTCTCGTTGCTATGCCATCACCATGGTCTTGCGTGATCGTAGGAAAAATTTGAAATTACTACGTTCCCCAACACGTTCATCTGTCACATATCCCTAGCATAGAGAACATGCAACTTTTACCCTCCGTTTCATCTGTCCGAAAATGCTAAACCTGGGGAAACATTCCCGGATGTTATCCCCCTTCGCCGGTAACGTGTAGCACCGCGTTAGAACACGTCTAGCTCTGCCTATTGTCCTGTTATGCTCTTGCTTGCTATGTATTTACTGTTTCTCCTCCCTCTTCTTTCTGGTAGACTCCGAGACTGCCGCTGATGCCGCTGTGATCGACTACGTCGACGACGACCCCTTCTTCTTGTCTGAGCAACCAGGCAACCCCCCCCTTTTGATCATCCCGATATCACCCATTCTATACTCTCATGCTTGCATTAGATTTTGCTACTGTTATTGTTTGCTCCTATTCTGATGCATAGCCTGCTTTTGTACCTGCTATTGTTACCTACCTGCTTATCCTAAACTGCTTAGTATAGGTTGGATAGTGATCCATCAGTGACCTCCACCTTGTCCTTATTGCCCCTGCTTCATCATCGGCGACTCGAGCTACATGATTGACGACCAAAGCCCGACATCGCACATCACGTCACGCCCCTTTAGTTGTTCGACTCTGCAGAGCTACTATCGAGTGCAGAGGGTGATCCCTCATAACGCACTCCTGATGATAATTCTGTAGTGTAGCTATTCGGTCATGGTCATCGAGGGTGATTTCCTCCTTCACCATTCCCGACACGGCTCGTGCGGCAACCCTCAAGTGTGAACCTTGAGGGTGGTTCCTCTTACGTTCACCTTGATGATTACATCGAGTGGAATCCTCCGAGGGTGATTCCTTGGGTTTTCCCCTTGATGTTTGGACACACGGTTACCTTGAGACCTTTGGGAAATTCGGGCGGGCCCGGAGAGCACCCGCAAGATGATTACGAGGCACGACCGGGAAATCAGGCAGCCCTCGTGTGGGCTGAGCTTGCCCTTGCCGTATTTCCTCGAGACGGGTCGACGGGGTCACATTATCGTGAGTCTCTGCTCGTCTCCGCGAGCTAACAATACACTATGGTTTGGGTATTTGTTCTGAATGGACCTTTGGCCTTTACGCACTAACCACCATGCGAGAATAGATATGGCCTCGACGTCGCAGTATCAGCCGAAGCTTTGTCAGACATCCAGTTCAGCATTGTGGCCGGGCCGGATCGTGCCATCCACTTCACGGGTGGTGCTGGTATCCCCTTGCGCACAACGACCCGGAGTGCAACGGGCGATGGGCCCAGACCCCGGAGTGCTTAGGATGTAGACCGACGGGGACCTCTCTGCTGAGCCTAGGTTGGGCTGCGAAGTGTTGATCTTCCGAGGCCGGGCATTGACCCAGAAAAGTATGTACGGCCAGAGTGATCGAGCGTGTTGGAAAACGTGGTGCACCCCTGTAGGGAAGATCTTTATTCGAATACCATGTCCATGGTAATGGACGTTCAGACTTATATCTTGATCTAATACAACTAGAAATGGATACTTAAGTTATGTGGCTCCGGGATTGCTTTCTCATAGGGAGTCGAGGAAGGATCTCTGGGCCTTAATGCTACAACATGTTTGTTAAATATAAACTGCTATTCTTTACTCTTCTACATGCTGCAAGATGCTTGGAGCTTCTTGAAGATGCTAGTCTTTGATAGGCTAGGCTTTCCCCTCTGTTCTGGCATTCTGCAGTTTAGTCCATAGATACAGCCCTTCCATTTGATACCAATGCATACTTAGTATAGATCTGATGCTTGCGAGTACTTTGGATGAGTACTCACGGTTGCTTTGCTTCCCCTTTTCCCCCTTCTTTCTTCTTTCTGGTTGTTGCAACCAGATGGTGGATCCCTGGAGCCAGATGCCACCGTCGACGGATACTACTACATGGAGGCCACCGAAGACCAGAAGTAGTTAGGAGGTCCCAGGCAGGAGGCCTTGCCTCTTCGATCGTGTTGCTTTTGTGCTAGCCTTCTTAAGGCATCCTTGTCTAACTTATGTCTGTACTCAGATATTGTTACTTCCGCTGACTCTTGTGCATCGAGCTATGTATTCGAGCCCTCGAGGCCCCTGGCTTGTAATATAAAGCTTGTATTTATTTGTGTCTAGAGTTGTGTTGTGATATCTTCCCGTGAGTCCCTGATCTTGATCGTACACATTTGCGTGTATGATTAGTGTACGGTCGAATCGGGGGTGTCACAGAAGAAATTCCAAAAACTCAATAGAAGGAATATCAAAGCATCCAGCTAGGCTTGTGTGACAACACTCGCCAAGCTAGGTATTACTAATGATTACAATTTGCTTCGTCATAAAGTCAGGTTGCGTCATTTTGTTTATCAGGGATGTGAGACATATGAATGCACGACGCTTGAGTTTCTCAGCACTCTCTCGCACAATGTTGGTTTGGTGCTGAATGCATATGAGGAAGAGACGATCACTTTCCATCTCCTGAATCAAGATTTCAGCATCACTCTCAATGAGTGGTGTAATTACTTTGTCTTCCCCAACAATGACGATGATCTTCAACATGTTTATGTTTTCACTGACCTACACCCAAGGCAATCCTTCTATCGTATGGGTCGTCATGGCTCAAGTCAAAGAGCTAGTTGCATTGAAAGTATAGGTTATTTCTATTATGTTACCACAAACTCGTTGCAAGCACGAGGAGAAGTTTCAAGGGTGAATGATGAGAACATGCTAGTTCTCGGGAAAGGAGCAAACCTTGACGTCGGTCATTCGCCCAACCTAGGGGCAATACTTTTGCTACACCTCGCGCATCAAGTAAATAATGCACAAGGAGTTACTGTGTGTGGAGGAGTGATCGCCATGTTGTCCAACTCCCATGGCCTCAACTACAATCACCTTCGCCCCATTGTCGGTAACACCCTTGTTAATATTCTTGTTCTTACTAGCGCTGGAATGGTAATAGTTCGTAATGGTCGTCATTACATCAGAATTCCTAGAGTGGCATACTTGTTGCCCACTCCTATGCCTAAATGTTTTTCCATAGAACATGGACAATTGCATTATGTTGCGCAGGAAGGAGGTGCAATTTTTGACCAAGAAGGGCCAGAAGCAAAACAAGTTGATGAAGAAGATCTCGCCACAAGAAGAGGAGCAGCCCCAAGGGCAGCCACAACGAGGAGACTACACCACCTATGCGGACCTCAGCAGCCTCCACAGCTCTATTGATGATATGAGCAACCTCATTGTGTCCCTTCGAGTCACGTCCATCTGCATGAACATGAACTTCTCCAACTGGAACGAAGGATGGGCTCCTGCCCAACCGCCACAATGATGCCATCGGTTTGAGCTAAGCTTGGGGAAGGTCATAACCACTTCTACATCAAGATGTGGCGGTATTACTTGAATAAATTATAATGATGTTGTACTTAAGCTCATGAAGCTTCAAAATACTCGTGTTGGTTTTTTCCAACACTTTGCTTTTTATTTGCTTTTGTTTTTATTTTTGCATTTGCAATTTTTTGTTTGGAAGTTAGTTTTCAAAAACTCAAAAATAAAAAATAGAATGATTTTTGCTCTTACTCTTTATTAGGCTCCTTGGAGCTCGTTTTGCATTTTTGTTTTCAAAGGAGTTGATCTACGCTCGACAAAGAGGAATGCAAGAGTAAGGAAAAGAAGTGTGTAAATTCGCAACCGCGAAGGTATGTCCTACGACTCCCGTCTTTTGCACTTGAAATACTTAAGAGTAGATGTAGTAGTATATGTGATATGTGCAAATGGTAATAAGTCTTGATAATTAAGACAAATGTTTTGTTCTAGTAGTTACAGTAATTTTCTAGCCTTTGTACTGTTTAGTTTAGACAACCAAGACTTGCCGTGGGACTGCTTTTCATTGAAATGATCTTAACTAAGAATAGCCATGCACAAGAGAAAGTCTTCAAAGACTTGGGAGTTGAGAAAAATTGTAGAAGAAGTGATGTTTGAAATGCTCAACCCCGTGTTGTTAATTTTAATATAATTGACAGCACTTGTGGATTAACTTGTCTAGAGGAACTTAGTTGAAGGTGAACGAGATTGTGCCAAAAATATGTGTTGTATGTGTTACATGGTGCTTCAACTCCTTGCTGGTGCCATGGCCCTGCTACTATATGCATGTGTATGTGTGTAAATGTGGCTTCGTCACCTTTCTTGATATTATGCTAAGGACTCTGCTAGCCAATGAACGATCCACCAAGATCGAAAGCTCGGATTTTGTTACCATATGTAGTGGCAACACTACAAACGCATATTATTCGACTTTCTTTTGAATGGGTGTGTATGTGGTAAATAAAGGGGACTGATCAAATGACCTCGAAAGATACAAATAAGGTCCATAGTTCCCAAACATTAAGCCACAACCCAACTCTATGCATGATCTCTTATTTGGCATAATCCCTTCAATTGACAACAAAAGTTCTATCGAACAATGATTGAAATGAAGTGCTTAAGAGCCTTGAGGATGAAATAATTGTGGGTGTGTTTATGAGCATTAGAGCATCATATTCTTCTACATGCTTTTCACTCCCTAATATATGGTTTCATGGCTCCATCAAAGAAAACTCTTTCGTGCATTCTCGGCAAGTAAGTGTTGTCTAGAATAAATAGAATGAAGTGTTGCAAAGTTATTATATCTAGTAGATCATGAACTTTGTATTGATTATCTTTGCTTCACCAACGATCGCACAATAACCATGCCACCACTACAACTATGCTACGCTTTCAGGTCAAGAAGCGAAGGTCTATCTAGTCATACCGATCATAAGTGGACCAGAACCTTCTCGTTATTTTGGTTTAAACAACTGATTTTCTTATGATTCGGATTTCTCTCTATGTTGCTCGAGGACGATCAAACGTGTCAAGTGGTGAGTCCAGCCGTCGCCACGTGTCACGTGTTGGACGCTTCTGTGGAACGTTTTTAACACGCGTTTCCGAATTTTTGCTTCTGACAGTTTTTCTAGGTTTTAGAGATTTCGTCTCGTGGAGCATATCTGTGTTTCATGGAAAAATCTGTGTTTCCAGGAGAAGCACGGTTGTGTTTCTCGTGGTCATGGAAGCACATATTTGCTTCCGTGAGAAGCATTATTTATTTTTTCATCAGAAGCATAGTTTGTGCTAGAAGCACAACTTATGCCCCCCTCCCTCCACCCCCAAAGGAAAAAAACACAATATGTGCCTTAAAAAAGTGAAAACCGCAACTGTGCTTTTGGGCTATAGGTTTTTTCTTCCGTTTTGCCCTTTTTTGTTTTTGTTTTTCTGGATTTTGGTTTTTTTACTGGTATTTTTGTTTCCGGGTTTTATTTCCGGTTTATGTTTTTTCTCAAAAAGTTTGTTGAAACTTATTAACATTAGGCTAGTTTTAAAAAACTCGACGCAGGAAATCCAACAGTTTAAGAGATAAACCATTTTAAATAAATAAATCTATCATAAAAGAAAAAAAAACAGATTGCAAACAAATGACGTACATACAATGCGTCATTTGTCAGCATCTGAGAAGACGAGGAGTGATTTAAGTGATTTCAGCGACCTGCACGTGAAATTTTTCTTGTTGAGCATCAACCTACACGTCACTTTTTTTTAGCATCAACCTACACGTCAAATTGGAGCCCCGCTGTTAAAGCAAAAACTAAATAAAAGCCCAACACAGCAACACTCCTCGTTCACTTCGCCTGTCTTCCAGTTCCACGCCGCACATCGCCTCGCCTCGCCGCCCTCGCCGGCGCGGATGGGAGCACCTCGAACGGGCTCCCTGGCCGTCACTCGCTTCTCCTCCGGTACGTACGCCACATTCGTCGTAGATCCCCTCTTCCTTCCTTGCTGCTCCCCTCACCGATGGCGATGGATCTCCAATCTCTCCTCCTCCTCCTCCTCCGCCCCCGTTTGCAGATTGACCGCCTCTTCTCTCCGCGGCAATGTCAGACCGCTCCAGGGACATCAGCAGGCGGCGGAATCCAGCGGACAAGCTCACCCAAGACCTCCTCGTGGGGATCCTGTCGCGCGTGCCGTACAGGTCGCTCTGCCGCTTCAAGTGCGTCTCTAAGCGGTGGCGCGGCATCATCTCCCACCCCGACCACCGTAAGGCGCTGCCGCAGTTCCATCTCCATGACCTCGCCGGATTCCTTTACTCGAGCCGCGACCGCAGCGTTGGCCATTTTTCGTTACTTCGCAATTTCGCCCATGTCTCGGCGGGAGGTCGGCCTCCTATCCGCCCTTCGCTCCCCTTCCTGCCTGACTGCGAGCTATTCAACCTTCTGGACAGCTGCAACGGCCTACTCCTCTGCCGCCGCTTCGAGACCTTTGGTTCGGGGGCATTTGATTACGTGGTGTGCAATCCCGCCACGGAGAAATGGGTCGCCTTGCCCGGCTTCTTCAGCAAGATGCAGACAGCTCGCTTGGGGTTCGACCCGGCCGTCTCCTTGCACTTCCATGTGTTCCAGTTCATGGAGGATGGGGCTGCAGAAGCAAATGCAGATACAGAAGAAGAAGACGACGACGACGATAGTGATGGCCACGTCAAAGGGGTTGAGATCTACTCATCCAAAACCGGGGTCTGGAGTCACAAGGACAACGGTTGGGGCTTTGCTAGGATAGTGAGTGATTCTAAAAGTGCCTTTGTCAATGGTTTTCTGCATTTGCTCGCCGTCGAGTCTGCGGTGCTGGCAGTGGATGTGGAGGGAACTACTTGGAGGGTTATTCCTATGCCAGACGATGAGGATGCTCTCATAATTGATGTTGATTACGGGTTCATTGATTTGTCTCGAGGGCGTTTGTATTTGGCAAATAGTGATCAGCACGATCCTTATAAACTGTCGATCTGGGTTCTCGAGGACTACGGCAGTGAGGTGTGGGTCTTGGAGCATGGTGTCAGGTATTTGAATCTATTTGGAGTGAAGAATGTCCAGCTGGGACACGAGTACCATATTGTCGCCCTCCACCCACAACGAAACACGATTTTCTTGGTTTATGGGCATGACAAAGTACTGATGTCTTATGAAATGGATAGTGGGAAAGTGCAGTTCATCCACGATCTTGGACATGATTCCCGGGAGCCTTATCTTCCTTATGTTCCCTTGTACTCAGAGGCATTGGCAGATTGGCACTGATAGTCTGCTTTGCATATCACTGTTCTATTCTTGACCTTTCAGATAATGTTGAATCACAGGTCCCAAGTATTGTGTTACTTCTCTTTTGTTGTCGAGTGTACCTTGTAACCTCACTTTATGGGGCTATCTATTCCATTTAACTTAATAACGCTACATGTTCCACTAAACATATATGTTTATGGTTTGCTAGCAGCATTCGAGCCAATCTTTACTTTATGAGTTCATGGGGCTATCATTAATTTGTATCATGATTGATGTTTGTTATGTCCAGATTGTTGTGTTGGGCCGTTGGCATGCACCCTGTTTTAATCTATGTTGAAACTTATTGTGCATTCAAACTATGTAATCGTATGTGCAGTGAAACATGGGAGCGGATATATGTTCTATTCCTCTTGTCATTGTAGTGAACGGTAGAGCATGGGAGTTAATGTTCCTTTGCTCCTGCCAACGTTGAAATGATCAGCACTAGTGAAGCAAAGCTATTCTTGTCACTGTTAGATGTTGTTTAGTTCGGAGTTTAGAGCAACATAAGTAAAATTCTCTTGATTCCATCGATAAAACTGCTTGATTCACTCCATATCCAGTTCCAGCGTTGGATCCGATCCCAAGTCTGAAACTAACCTTTTGTCGATTTGATCTAGAAAAGTGCTTGTTTCACTCCTGCTGTATTTAGCTGCAATGCCTGATCTTCACGTCAAGTCTGAAACTAACCTTTTGTGGATTTGATCTAGAAAATTGCCTGTTTCACTCCTGCTGTATTTATTCAACTCTAACCACCACCCTACTGAAGAGGATACCTTGTAGATGGATGCTTTGAACTGCTGTCTATCCCCGCTGACGCATCAGGTCCAAATGGGTATTAAATAATGGACTTTGCAGATTGTGAGTTCAGGTGCAGATGGGTATTAAATTACAGTATAATGAAATACTCCCTCCGTTCCTAAATAATTGTCTTTTTAGAGATTTCAACAAGTGACTACATACGGAGCAAAATGAGTGAATCTACACTCTAAAACATGTCTACATACATCCGTATGTTGTAGTCCATTTGAGATGGCTAGAAAGACAAATATTTGGGAACGGAGGGAGTATATGTGTAGAAAATCCAAGGCGTGTGTGGATACGAGGGCAATGAATCACAACATGGGTTGTTCCGATAATCTCCGCGACGGGCTTTCGGACCGTCCTCATAGTACTGACGAAGCTCCAAGTGAGGTGACAAGACCTATAATCCATCTTCGGTTGTGGCGTTGATGAGCACATTGAACTATCCATGTGGCAATGATCTTGCATACTGTGAGTTCAGATGTAACTATATAATGAATTCCACACATTAGAAATCCAAGGTGCATCTCGATAATATGAAGATGTCTGATCATCTCCACAACAGGCGTTCGGACTGTCCTCATAGTGTTGAGGAAGCTCGGGAACGAGTAAACCACAAAGCTCCAAGATGGATGTCGAATGATGTAAGTTCTCACAGTGAGGTGACCAGACACAGAATCCATCTTCATATCAGGCGCTGATGAACACATTGTACTATCCATGTGGCAATAGTAATTGCTCTTTAGCTACCCGGTGGATCTCTTTTCTTCCTGAAAAATGACGGAGTTTGTCTGAAAATATGATGCAACAAAACCAATCTATGTGCGAAGCTGCAAACAGGAAGACAATTACCATCTTGTAACTAACCGTCCAACCCTAACACCACTTAGGTACAACCACTTCCTCATAGACAAAACCGCTGCCGCACAACGGTAACTTATATAAACAGAACCGAAGCTCAAACAAGTTCCTTATATAGACTACTACTACAACATGTTTATTGTTCTTCAGCAGAACAATAAATACAGGCATTTCAGCTGCGGGAATCAGGCCTTGTACACAGCGCATGCCTTCTCGGGGATCCTGGTCCTCGCCCTCTTGGCGTCGACGGTGATGCGGCACGTCACGTGCACCTTGTGCGTCATCCGTCCGCACAAGCTTGTCGATGACATATCCCTGGGAGACGAGCTCGAAGTCCACAGTCAGTGGCACAGTCGCGTCGTTGTTGGACAGCGAGAGGCCGCCTTCGAGCCGTAGAGGGGCACCTTCTCGCCATGGATCATCGCCGACACGGACCGGTGGCTCTTGCTCGGTTGGTAGTACTTTCGAACCTACGATCGTAAGGGGGAGGGGGGGGGGGGGTTCAAAATAACTAATACTCGGTTATGCTCGGTTGGTGGCTCTTGCTCGCTTTGTACCCGTCGAGCAAAAATCCCCAGGTTATAATTGGATGGTTCAAAATAACTAATACTCCTAGATTGTTGTTTCAAGACATGTACAGGTTTGGATCATGATAGATTGAGATATTGGAGAAGTAATTGTTGTATTGATCGGGGCCTCAAGGGCTGTTTATATAGATTACAAAGCTTGGGCTCCAAGACTAGACTAATAGATATAGATTACAATACGAATAGACTTATACTCTAAGACCCCCCCGCAGTCTCAACGTCAGGTGAAACAATGTTGAGACTGGAGCGTATGTCAGTGAACGATGCAGTCGGGAGTCCTTTGGTAAAAATGTCAGCAAATTGGGCACTTGTAGGAACATGAAGAACGCGAACCTCGCCAAGAGCCACCTTTTCACGAACAAAGTGAATGTCAATCTCAATGTGCTTTGTGCGACGATGTTGAACTGGATTGGAAGCCATGTAGACTGCAGAGATGTTATCACAGTAAACAATGGTAGCACGTGGGAGCGGACGATGAATTTCAACGAGAAGCTGACGTAGCCACACCGCCTCGGCCACAGCGTGAGCAACCGCCCTATAATCCGCCTCAACAGAAGACCTGGAAACTGTTACCTGCCTTTTAGAACACCAAGAAACAAGATTATCACCCAAATAAACGCAAAATCCAGATGTAGATCGTCGAGTATCTGGACAACCTGCCCAGTCTGCATCAGAATAAACTGTCAAGCTTGTAGGTGAAGAAGAATTAATAAGGAGACCGTGATCAAGAGTGCCTTTTAAATAGCGGAGAATGCGTCTGACATGAGCCAGATGAGGAGCACGAGGATCATGCATAAATAGACAGGCTTGCTGAACAGAATAGGATATTTCAGGACGAGTAAGAGTGGCATATTGAAGAGCGCCAGTGATGCTACGATATAAAGTAGGATCAGAAAGAGGATCACCATCAGCCGACAGTTTAGCACCAACGTCGGCTGGAGTACGAGAGGGTTGACAATCAGACATACCAGAACGAGAAAGCAAGTCCAAAATGTATGATCGTTGAGAAAGAAAGAGGGAAGATGTTGTGCGAGAAACATGAATACCTAGAAAATGATGAAGAGGACCAAGATCTGTCATGGAAAACTCCCGATTGAGAGAAGAGATGGTATGTTGAAGAAAAGAATCAGAACTAGCCGTGAGAATGATATCATCAACATAAAGCAAGAGGTAGGCAGTGTGAGTAGGAGACTGATAAACAAAGAGAGAAGAATCGGATTTGGAGGGAATAAAGCCTATGGTTTGAATAAAAGTAGCAAAACATTGAAACCATGCACGAGGAGCTTGTTTAAGGCCATAAAGAGATTTGTGGAGGAGACAAACAAAATTTGGAGAGGAGAGATTCTCAAAACCAGAGGGTTGCTGACAATAAACAGTTTCATTGAGAGTGCCATGAAGAAAAGCATTTTTAACATCAAGTTGATGAATATGCCAAGAAGAGGAAACAGCAAGACTAAGAACAACACGAATAGTGCTTGGATTAACAACAGGAGAAAAAGTCTCATCAAAGTCAATACCATGCTGCTGGGAGAAACCACGACACACCCAACGAGCTTTGTAACGAGCGAGAGTGCCATCGGAATGAAATTTATGACGAAAAACCCATTTGCCAGAAACAATGTTAACACCAGAAGGTTTGGGAACAAGAGTCCATGTATTATTTTGCTGAAGAGCTTCAAATTCATCACGCATAGCGGAAAGCCAGAGAGGGTCAAGAAGAGCTCGCTTATAACTGGTTGGAATAGGAGAGATGGTTGGGGTGGCGGTAAGATTGAGACGTTTGGTGGGGAGAAGAAATCCTCGTTTTCCACGGGTGCACATGACATGATCATTGGTGAGCGGTGGTATAAGAACGACATTGGGTGGCAGTGGGTTTTCGGTTGAAGAAGACGGTGAGGAAGAAGAATCAGAGGTGGTGGGTGTCGAGGTGGTTGCCGTGGTAGGATGTGGTGAGGGAAAGACGGCTGGGGTAGAGGATGCAGTTGCGGGAGAGATGGGGGACGGGTCAGGAGGGTGGCTGACGGTGGGCGATTCCGGCGGAGAGACGGAACAAGATTCCATGGCAGCAGAGATGACCGAAGGACGAACTAGGGAAGGGGTTTTGGTGGTGGCGGATTGTGGTGGAATTGGTTTTGTGGTTGTAGTGACAGAAAAAGGAAAAGTATTTTCATCGAATATGACATGACGAGAGAGAATGATACGACCAGAAGATGGATCGAAACAACGATATCCTTTGTGATCATCAGAAAGACCAAGGTGAATGCAAGGTAGTGAGCGTGGTTCTAGTTTGTTGGAGGCGGTAGAGGCGATGTTGGGAAAGCATAGAAAGCCAAAAACACGCAGAAAAGAATAGTCAGGGTGGGAGAGAAAAAGAGATTGGAAAGGCGAATAAAGAGGGCACGTTTTAGTTGGTTGAATATTAAGAAGTAGTGTGGCGGTGCAAAGGGCTTCAACCCAAAAACGGGAAGGAAGAGAAGCTTGTAAAAGCAATGTGCGAAGAACATCATTAATAGAGCGAAGACAACGTTCAGCTTTACCATTTTGAGAAGATGTATAAGGGCATGAAAAACGAAGAAGAATGCCTTGAGAGAGAAAGAAGGTGCGGTTTTGGGTGTTATCAAATTCACGACCGTTATCACATTGAATAAATCGAATTGGCAAGCCAAAGTGTGTGATTACATATTGTCGAAAGTTGAGAAAGATTGCAGGTACTTCAGATTTAGCGAAGAGGAAAGGTCCAAGTATAGTGAGAATAATCATCCAAGATCACAAGATAATATTTATAACCGAAACACTAGGGATTTGGAGAGGTCCATAAATCACAGTGAAGTAACTCAAAAGGAAAAGTACTAATGGTAGTAGAGGTTCAAAAGGTAATCTAACATGTTTGCCACATTGACATGCATTACGAGAGAGAGGATTATGAGGACTGCTAGAACTAGGGATACAAAATTCTTGGAGTAAAGACGTCAAAGTGTTTTTGCTGGGTGACCGAGACGACGATGCCATAGATCAACAGAGGCGAGCATGGCACGAGAGGTGGATGTGGGCGCCATGAAGAGGATAAAGATCGCCGTGCTATTGTACCGGCGAGGACCGCCTCATTGTCCGATCCTTCACAGACAAACCAAAAGGATCAAAGGCCAGGATAACTTTGTTGTCAATGCAAAATTGTCTAACAGAGATAAGATTTTTGATGATGGAAGGAACCACAAGAATATTGCTTAGAAGAAAATTGGCATGAGAGGAAGGGATGTAAGAGTGACCAGTGCATGAAACAGGGATGGTGGAGCCATCGCCAATGGTGATAGTGGAAAAAGCAGAAGGAAAACAAGCTGACAATAAATTCATATTTGAAGACATATGCATTGATGCACCAGAATCGAAAATCCAATCCGTACCTGCGTCGTTGAGGATAAAATTGTTCATGGCATTGATGAAGGCGGCTTGGTCCCAAGCCGGCTGTTGGGGAGGAGCAGAGGGGCCAGGAACTTGCATGTTGACGTAGGGGATAGCGGATGTGTAGTGTGCGATTGGGGCCTGCATGTTGCCGTAGAAGGCCGACATGGTGTTGTAGGGCGACGGTGGTCCTGACGTGCTGGTAGGCGGAGTAGGAGTGGCGGTGTAGACGTGCGCCGGCGGCCTGGGTCCAAGGAGTCCCGGAGAGCCTGTGGCTTGACGAAGACCGGGGCTCCACATGCCCGTGTACGCAGGAGGGGCACCATACGGCGAGGGGGCCGACCATGGCATCGACCAAGCCTGGACGAGGCCAGTCCAAGGATCATGCTGAGGAGGCCATGGCGACGGAGCTGGTGGCGCGGGAGCGGTGGATGACGAGGCTGGTGCAGGTCCGGCAGGACGAGATGCAGGAGGCCGGTAGACGGGATTCTTGCCCTTGTAGTTGGGACTCGGGTGCCAGCCTGGTGGTGGTGTTGAGGCCGCGGCAACCACAGCAGGAGTTGGAGGGGCGGTCGGTTGCCGCGGCAGCCCAGGCGTGGGAGCTGCAGAAGAGCGCGGCAGCATGAAACACCGCGGCGCCTGTTGCGCCTTGCGTAACCTGGTTCTTTCTTCTTGCTGGAGGATCGAGCGGACTTCCTTGAAGGTGGGGTACGGCTTGAGCATGGGGATGAAGGACTGCTGCTTCTCGAATTGATCGCCGAGACCTTGGAGGAGGGCGTTGATGAGAGTGCTATCCTCGACGTGATCACCAAGTTCACGGAGTTCATCGCCAATAGCCTTGATTCGCTGGCAGAAGATGGAGACTGGGACATCTCCCTGCATGGTTGTGCGTAGCTCGGTGTTGAGCGTGTTGATTCGCGCGTCGGAGTTGTCCTGAAACAGCTGTTGAAGGGAAGCCCAGAGATCGGCGGCGGTGGCGTCATCGTCGGACACCAAATTGAAAAGCTCCGTGGGCGTGTGTAAATCCACTGGATGATGGCGAGATCATCTTTCACCAAGCGAGAATCAGCGGGCTGTGGCGGGTAGGAGGGATCAATGTGGTAGCGTAGGCCGCAGCGCCCGAGATGGATGATGAAGAGGTGGCGCCAATGGTAGTAGTTGTGGATGCCGAGGTCTAATGAGATTGGTATGAAGGGAGAGACGTCGGCAATGGTGTCGGCTAGGGAGAACATAGGGTTTGGAGGGGGAGGTGTTTGGGTAGTTGTAGAGGAGGAGGTAGGGGTGGGGCACCGGCGGCGCGAAACTCGGCCATGGAGAAGAGGGGCCGAATCGGCGGGGGCGGCGGCGTGGGTGGCGGAGCCATACCAGGTGCGGAAAACCTAGGCGTCGGATACCATGATAGATTGAGATATTGGAGAAGTAATTATTGTATTGATCGGGGCCTCAAAGGCTGTTTATATAGATTACAAAGCTTAGGCTCCAAGACTAGACTAATAGAGATATATTACAATACGAATAGACTTATACTCTAAGAGATCACATCAAGTTGGAACATACACATATGCATATGTTTGACTAAAATAAATAGATCAAAATCCAACACTTTGGAGCTGCCAACACACACAAAAATGAAACATCGACTGATTGATGAGTGCATCTCTACGACACACAGTAAAATCTCTAAGACCAGTAAGAAAGTTCCCAATGGAAGAAATTTCACTTTCCTTTCAATAGTTCTTACTAGTTAGTACAGTATAATTCACCCCTAGCACCCGCACCGTCCCCCGTGGGCGACACGGGTGGCGGCGTCGCAACCTCCCCCACCAATCCCTCACCTCTCCACCACCTCCCCCCACGCGCCGCCACCGCCAGCCGGATCTGCCAAGGCAAAGCCTTGCGCTGTGGCTGGCGGCGAGGCATGTTTCTCCCTCGCGCATGGTCGACCGAAGCGGGACGGCAGGCTCGGGCAGAGGCGCTAAGCTCACCGGGGCTTGGCGGCGCGATGGCCATCTTGTGTCCCTACGGGGCGCGGCCTTGAAGGTGGTGATGAGGCGGCGGGGTGTGCTGGTGGCAGCACGGCGGCTACGTGACCTGTGTCGTAGATATGGTGCAGGCGGCAGTCGGTGGCGCCCTGGCGCGTGTGTGTGGGATGGCATGCGTTGACAGGACTGGGCGTGACGCACGACGGCGGGCCGCGATCTGGGGCTTGTGGTGACGGCGGCGGGTCACGCCCCGGCGTGCTCGGGCAGGAAGCTCTGGCGCTTCGGCGTGCTGGCTTCTTCAGGTGACGCGAGGCGCCCTCCTCACTGACGTGCTGCTAGGGGCTCGGGTCAGGCCATGGCCAACGACGGCTGAGGCGGTAGTGTCTCTGGCGGCCGATGGTGTGGTGGATCTAGGTTTAGGTTGCAGAGGGCCTCGAAGGCTTGACCAGATCTGGCCCGTGGAGGCCCACCACTCTGGCGGCCCGTCTGATTGGTTTTCCTGGCGATGATGTTGGCTAACCCCAATGATCCACACACTCCTGGCCGAGGTGGGGCTCCTTGCGTGTGGATCAACATCGTCGTTTTCCAGTCCCGACCAACGATTGTCCCGCTCTGGCATTGTCCGTGTCCAGCTGGCTGGTTCTGTGTCGTCATGTTGCTTCGATGGTGATGAAGAAGGAAGAAATTCGATGTCCGTTCATGCCTCCGGCGACGCCAATCATCGTTAGATCTTACCAATGCTGTCATTGACAGCACGCACGAGATCGAGATTTTTTTTATTTTTAAAAGTAATAGCAGTAGCGCGGGGTATAAGACCCGCTACAGCTAATTAGCAGTAGCGCTGTTTGCAACGCACGCTACAGCTAACCATGTATAGCAGTAGCGTGTGTCAACATGCGCTACTGCTACAAGTTTGCTGTGGCGCCGTATCAGTAGCGCGGGCACCCGCGCTACTGATACACCCAAAACCCGCGCTGCTGCTATGCTTTTCCCTAGTAGTGATTGTGAGCTAATAGCACATATGCATAGCATAGATTCAGGTGATAACATATGTGGAATCACTGGGCCATTTTCTTCATCTTATACTGCTATATATTGAATGCCCATCCCCGTCAATGCATTCTCCTTTCTTGACTCAAAATTACCACCTTTCCTAGTTTAAATCTGCAGGATTCACCCTGCAATCTGAAGAATTTGCATTTTGTCGGCGCCCAAGTGTGCCAAAAAAGATTTCTGAAGTCTGAATGTGGCCAACCCATGAACTGCGGCAGGTAAGCAGAGCGAGCAGTGTAGTAACCAGATTTAGTTAGCCTCCAAATGATGGTGTCAGGCACCCATTTCTTAGTTGTATGTTTCTCAGCTTCAGCTAGCGCCAAACTTTGAGGAAATCACGGACTACACTATCATTGAGGTTGTGCCGAATGTCCCGAAGCCAGCAATTGTTGTCAAGATCCACCTTGACCGTTCTGTTCCTTTTTGTGGAGTGCTCAAAAAGCTCTGGGACAGCCTTTCTTGGAGGTGCATTGAATAGCTAGGAGCAGCTCCAGAACGAGGCAGTTTAACCGTCCCAATGGTTACCTCCTTTGTCGCAGTGAACATGTCGTGATCTAGTTGATCGCATGGCACCTCCGTGCCAACCCAAGGCCTGTTTGGCAATCTCCAAGCAAAGCATAACCATCTGAGCCTTAGCGCACGGCTGAACTTTTCGAGGTCTAACAGCCCCACGCCTCCCCGGTTGATAGGGGAGCACACCCTGATCCAGTATACCTTGCATTTTCCCCTGGAGATTGTTGGAAGAATAGCAACTGTATTCTCAGGAGGGCCAAAGGTCAATACATATACAAGTGTGTGGTGAAGTGCAAGAGACCCCTCATACAATGGGGATAAACCGAAAAGGGACTATACACATCTAACACCCCCCCTCAAACTCATGGTGGGTCGACAACACTGAGTTTGGAGAGAAGAAAACTATGCTGCGCTCGAGTTTGTGCCTTCATGAAGAAGTCTGCCAACTGTAACTCAGAGGGCACATAGTGAAGAGCGAGAGTCTGATCCTGCACAGCAGCACGCACAAAGTGGGCATCCACACCAATGTGCTTGGTGAGCTCATGCTTCACCGGGTCACGCGCAATGCTGACAGCACCAGTACTGTCTGACAATAAAGGAGTCGATGTAGTAGCAGACACACCAAAATCCTCAAGTAGCCAGCGTAACCAGATCACCTCAGCCGTTAGCATAGCCATGGCTCGCAACTCAGCCTCTGTACTCGAGCGAGAAACTGCAGTCTGTTTCTTTGTCTTCCAGGCAATAAAAGAGCCACCAAGAAATACACAATAAGCAGACAGTGAGCGTCGATCAGAGGGATCACTTGCCCAGGTAGCATCAGAGTAGGCCTGGAGCTCAAGAGAGCTGGAGCGGGGAAAGAAAAGGCGCTAAGAGATCGTGCCACGAAGATATCGTAGAACACGGAGGAGATGACTATAGTGGACAGAGGTTGGAGTTGAGACAAACTGACTCAAAATGTGGACAGGATAGGAGATGTCAGGACGCGTAACAGCAAGGTAGACAAGACTGCCAACAAGATGACGATAGCGAGTGGGATTAGGGAGAGGGTCACCATCAGAGGCACGAAGCTGAACATTGAGCTCCATGGGAGTGACAACAGAGCGCTCATCACCGAGAGCAGCGCGAGCAAGAAGATCCTGAATATGTTTTTTTTGGGAGATGTAGAAGCCATCAGGAGTCGAAGAGATCTCAATCCCAAGAAAATAGCGAAGTGGACCAAGATCAGTCATGAGAAACTGGTCGCGAAGACGAGCCTTAACGAAGGCAATGTAATCAGAGTCGTCACCAGTGATGATCATGTCATCAACATAAAGAAGGAGAAGAGTCCGATCACGAGGAGATGTGTGAACAAACAACGCTGGATCATGATTACTGGGCAAGAAACCAGCGGCAGTTACCACAGAGGCAAAGCGCTCAAACCAGGCGCGAGGAGCCTGTTTGAGACCATATAGGGAGCGGCGAAGTCTACAGACCATACCATCAGGGGCATAGTACCCCGGTGGTGGCTGCATATAAACCTCCTCACGCAACTCACCATTGAGAAAAGCGTTCTGAACATCAAGTTGAGAGATGGACCACTGACGAACAGAAGCCACAGCACGAAGAGTGCGAACAGTGGTCATGTGGGCCACAGGAGCGAATGTCTCATCATAATCGCGCCCCTGCTCCTGCTGAAAACCACGGGCCACAATACGAGCTTTGTAGTGCTCAAGGGAACCATCGGAGCGAGTCTTAATCTTGTAGACCCACTTGCAGGTGATGGGACGGACACCGGAAGGAAGGGGAACCAAATCCCATGTGCCAGAGCGCTCAAGGGCAGCGAGCTCTTCGGCCATCGCAAGTTGCCATTCAGGCTGAGTCATGGCAGTCCGATAGGAAGTGGGCTCAGCAATAACAGAGAGACCGTACCGATCAGGGGAGTAGCGATCAGGCGGAGGGCGAGGCCAAGCACGGAGGTTGTGGACCGGGGGAGGCGTGAGAGGTGCTGTTGGGGAACGTAGTAATTTCAAAAATTTTCCTACGTACACGCAAGACCATGGTGATGGCATAGCAACGAGAGGAGAGTGTCCGCCCACGCACTCGTGAGACCGAAAGCGGAAGCGTTATAACAACGCGTTGATGTAGTCGTGCGTCTTCACGATCCGACCGATCCAAGCACCGAACGCACGGCACCTCCGAGTTCGCACACGCTCAGCTCGATGACGATCCCGGACTCGATCCAGCAAAGTGTTGGGGATGAGTTCCACAAGACGACGGCGTGGTGACGATGATGATGCTCCACCGACGCAGGGCTTCGCTTAAGCTCCGCGACGATATGACTTCTCCGCGCAGAGGCTTCGCCTAAGCCCGCGACGATATGACCGAAGTGGAATATGGTGGAAGGGCACCGCACACGGCTAAGGAACGATCCGTAGATCAACTTGTGTGTTCTAGGGTGCCCCTGCCCCGTGATATAAAAGAGCCAAGGGGAGGGCGGCCGGCCAAGAGGAGGCGCGCCAGGAGTCCTACTCCTCCGGGAGTAGGATTCCCTCCAATCCTAGTTGGAATAGGATTCACCGGAGGGGAAAGAGAGAGGGGCGGCCCACCTTTCCTAGTCCTAGTAGGACTAGGGGAAGGGGAGGCGCGCCACCTAGGGCTGGCCCTTTCTCCTTTCCACCAAGGCCCACTATGGCCCATATAGTTCCGTGGGGTTCCGTAACCTCCGGTGCATTCGTAAATTCGATTTCACTCGAACATTTCCGATGTCCAAATGTAGGCTTCAATATATCAATCTTTATGTCTCGACCATTTCGAGACTCCTCGTCATGTCCGTGATCACATCCGGGACTCGAACTACCTTCGTACATCAATACTTATAAACTCGTAATGAACTGGCCATCAAACGTTAAGCGTGCGGACCCTACGGGTTCGAGAACTATGTAGACATGACCTAGAACCATTCTCGGTCAATAACCAATAGCGGAACCTGGATGCCCATATTGGTTCCTACATATTCTACGAAGATCTTTATCGGTCAAACCGCATAACGATATCGTTGTTCCTTTTGTCATCGGTATGTTACTTACCCGAGATTCGATCGTCGGTATCCAATACCTAGTTCAATCTCGTTACGGTAAGTCTCTTTACTCGCTCCGTAATACATCATCTCACAACTAACTCATTAGTTGCAATGCTTGCAAGGCTTATGTGATGTGTATTACCGAGAAGGCCCAGAGATACCTCTCCGACAATCGGAGTGACAAAACCTAATCTCGATTCATGCCAACTCAACATATACTTTTGGAGACACCTGTAGAGTACCTTTATAATCACCCATTTACGCCAGACGTTTGGTAGCACACAAAGTGTTCCTCCGGTAAACGGGAGTTGCATAATCTCATAGTTGCAGGAACTTTGTATAAGTCATGAAGAAAGCATAAGCAGCATACTAAACGATCAAGTGCTACGCTAACGGAATGGGTCATGTCAATCACATCATTCTCCTAATGATGTGATCCCATTAATCAAATGACAACACATGTCTATAGTTAGGAAACATAACCATCTTTGATCAATGAGCTAGTCTAGTAGAGGCATACTAGTGACTATTTGTTTGTCTATGTATTCACACATGTATTATGTTTCCGGTTAATACAATTCTAGCATGAATAATAAACATTTATCATGATATAAGGAAATAAATAATAACTTTATTATTGCCTCTAGGGCATATTTCCTTCAGGTGCAGCAGAGGCGGAAGGCTCGTCAGAGGAGACATCCTCAGTACGAGGACGACGAGTATAGTGGAGAGGAAATGGGGAGAGAGGACGACGGACTGGAGATGATGGTGGAGAGGTGGAGGAGGAGGAGGGAGAAGACGGGGTCGGTGGTGAATGAGAAGGAAGGAGAGGTGCCAGAGGAAGAGGTGACACAGGAGGCACGTAGCGGGGCGTATCGGGAAAAAGAAGGAAGGAAAGGTCGTCGACAGAGAAACTCAAGGAAGAAGAACATGGGTAGTAAGAATGAGACTCGTCAAAAGTCACATCACGCGAGATGCGCAAGCGACGACCCACAGGATCCCAACATCGATAGCCCTTGTGCTCATCACTGTAGCCAAGGAAAACACACTCAACCGACTGAGCAGTCAATTTGGTGCGTTCTCGGGGGGCAAGAAGAACATAGCACACACATCCAAACATACGAAGAGCTGAGTAGTCAGGAGAGCGACCAGTGAGACACTCCATAGGAATGCCACCCTGAAGAGCAGTCGATGGCTGAATGTTGATGAGGTAGGTGGATGTGGAAACAACCTCAGCCCAAAAATGGGGTGGAAGGGAAGCAGCAATCATGAGCGCACGAGCCGTTTCAAGCAAATGACGATGCTTGCGTTCGGCAACGCCATTCTGAGCATGAGCCCCAGGACATGAGAACTGGGCAAGAGTACCCTGTTCCGCTAGAAAACTACGCAACAGCTGAGAGATATACTCTCCAGCAGAGTCAGCACGAAAAGTACGAATGGGCGTGGCAAACTGAGTGTGAACCATGGCAGCAAAATGTTTGTATATAGAGAGAACCTCGCTACGAGATTTCATGAAGTAGAGCCAAGTATAGCGAGAGAAATCATCAATAAACAGAACATAGTAGCGATGACCACCGTTCGAATCAAAGGGAGCAGGACCCCAGACATCAGAATGAACTAAGTCAAACAGATGCTGAGATACTGAATCACTAGTAGGATAAGGTAACTGAGTCTGTTTGCCAAGTATGCAACCATTACAATGTAAGGAGACATCTCCAGATACAGACCCTATGAGGCCCTGACGAACTAAGGAAGACAAGAGAGAGCCACAGATGTGACCAAGGCGATGATGCCACTACTGGAAGGACGCAGACGAAGAGGCAGCAAGAGCATGTGAGCTGGCAGAAGTGGTGGCAGCGGAAGGAACACAAAGCCAGTCAACCTCCCAAAGGCCCTCTGACTCACGGCGCCGAGGGCCAGCACCAACCAAAGTCTTGGTGCGACGATCCTGAATGGAGCAAGAGTCGGTATCAAGAATGACACGACAACCAGAATCAGTAAGTTGGGCAGCAGAAAAAAGATTCATGGTAAGACGAGGAACATGTGAAACACTCGGAACAGAGAAGGACGGAGTGGAAAGAATACCACGACTAGCAACAGGAAGAGATGTGCCATCGGCAGTAAGAACATTAATAGGCGAATCAAGAGGTCGGAGAGAAGACAACGCGGAAGAATCAAAAGACATATGAAAAGAGGCTCCAGAATCTAGAACCCACGAGGATGTACCTGACTGTGTAGATGCCGGTGATGGTGAGGAAGGGGATGCAGTCACAGCAGCAACTGAGCCAGTCGATGAGGAGCCTGAGGAAGCAAGGAGACGCTTGAGGCGAACAATGTCCTGGTCAGTGAGTGACGGAGTCGAGGAAGACACAGGAGTCCCGCTGAAGGAGGAGCGCCTCTGGTCTCTCTTCTTCTGACGACAATCAGGCTCTGGGTGACCTGGCCGGGAGCAGTAACCACAAACAGTGTCGCGTCGCGACGTGCCCTTCTCAGCATAAGGAGGACGGCTCACCCCCCCTGGAGGAGTAGGTAGGAGCGGCTGAGCAGTGAGGCGAGCAGACGAGGTAGGAGCCCGAGCAGCCAGTACTGATGGAACCAGAAGCAACCCAGCAGAGCGAAGGCGGGTCTCCTCAGCACGAAGCTCAGCAAGTATCTCTGAGATAGGAACACGACCACGAGCAAGCAAGTGAGCACGACGAGGCTCAAACTCGGACCGGAGGCGAGATAAGAACTCATGGACCCACTGAAACTCCAGATCAGACCGAGTAGTCTGACAGCAACGACAGGTTCCACAAACAACTGTCCGAAGAGAGTCAAGCTGGCGCCAGATGGCAGAGCACTGGGAATATAACTCATCAACAGAAGAATCGCCTTGCTGAAGGACGTGCTCCTGACGCACCACAGATAGGTAGAGAGCATCACCAGAGGGCTGATAGCGCTGACAGAGATAAGACCACATCGCTGCAACTGTGCCAAGTCCCATGAACTCGGAAGCAAACTGAGGGAGGACACTCGCAGTGAGAACAGCAGCAGCTCGAGCATCATCATTGCACCACTGAGTGTAAGCAGACAGATCATCCCGGTACACAGAGAGAGCAGCGGAATAAGCGGATACCTGCTGATCATAAGCATCAACCGCAGCATCGTCCAGAACCTTGGCAGCATCCCGGTCAGCCTGAGAAGCTTTAGCAGCAAGGACCGGCGGCACCGGTGGGATTGGGGCCACGGGCGCAACAGGGCATGGCGGACAGGGGACCTCGCCAGAAAGAACACCCCACAGAAAAAGTCCACGCATATGGATGCGCATGAAGCCTGCAAACTCGGCATAGTTGGTGCCATCAAAGATCACCGAGCATCGAGGAACAGCCACATAGCTTGAAGAGGACATACTGAGATGTCCCCCTTTTTATCTCTCTTTTTTTTTTGGTCAACAGACAGAAGGGACCCGAGCTAGATCGGGCCAAGGCGCACGCGAGGCCAACCGCGAGCAGACGAGCCTCTCGATCCAGAAGCAGAGCGAGGCAAGAGGGCCTCGATCCAGAGGGAGAGAGCAAGCCGGACGGGGGCGACGGGCGCCGACGAGGCGCAAGCCGAGGCCGGCGGGCGCGGGCCGGGCGAGGTCGAGGTGACGGGCGGGCGGGCGCAGATTCCGCGGCGGCCAAGCGTTCTTAGTGGTAGGCGACGGCGGCCGGACGGTGCGAGGAGCCGACGGCAGCAGGCGTGGCACGGGCCAGCAGCAGCGTCAGCAGGCAGAGTAGCCGGCAGGCGGGGGCGACGTGAGACGACGCCTACGGGCGGCTGCGGGCACGGGCTCGAAGCGGGTGGCCAGGTCCGCGGCGAGGAGATCCGCGAGGAGAGCCGGGTTGGCTGGATCTACGGCGAGGGGAGCCGGCGGTGGATGAATCGGAAGAGGAGCTAGCACGGAGTTGCAGCGTGCGGGGGAGAGGGGAACCTAACATCTGATACCATGTTGGAGGAATAGCAACTGTATTCTCAGGAGGGCCAAAGGCCAATACATATACAAATATGTGGTGAAGTGCAAGAGACCCCTCATACAATGGGAATAAACCGAAAAGGGGCTATACACATCTAACAGAGATGTCCTCCTCCTGTGCCCACAGAAATTTTCTTGTCACCTTGTCGATGTCTTTGAAGAAGCCCACTGGAGGATGCAGCATAGTGATGGCAAAGATAGAGATTGCGCTGAGCACCGATCTTGTCAGCTCCCTCCGACCAGCTTTGTTCATGAGCTTCCCTTTCCATCATGCCATCCTCCCCTTGATGCGATAAAAACTGAACGAAAGATGTGATCTTTTCAGGCGCCCAACTGTGATCGGTAGCCCTAGTTAGGTGATAGGCAGTCCAGCACGCACCCCTCCAAAATTATGCAGGATGAGGTCAAGGTTCAGATCCTGGCAACAAATTAGCACCACCGAGGACTTTGCACGGTTTATGTGAAGCCTTGTAGCATTTCCGAAAAGCTTCCAGGCACAGGAACTAGTGCGTCACCCTTAGCAGCCGCTTCCATAACTCAGCAATTGCCCTTGGGTTTTGTCCACTGGGACAGTAATGGGGAGGGATCGTGGGCTTCTTGTTAGAGGATCCATGTGGCAGTAGCATCCATGGTGGCTTCATGGACTCTTTGTACCCGTCGAGCAAAAATCCCCAGGTTATAATTGGATGGTTCAAATTAACTAATACTCCTAGATTGTTGTTTCAAGACATGTACAGGTTTGGATCACATCAAGTTGGGACATACACATATGCATATGTTTGACTAAAATAAATAGATCAAAATCCAGCACTTTGGAGCTGCCAACACACACAAAAATGAAACATCGACTGATTGATGAGTGCATCTCTACGACACACAGTAAAATCTCTAAGACCAGTAAGAAAGTTCCCAATGGAAGAAATTTCACTTTCCTTTCAATAGTTCTTACTAGTTAGTACAGTATAATTCACCCCTAGCACTTGCACCGTTCCCCGCAGGCGACACGGGTGGCGGCGCCGCAACCTCCCCCACCGATCCCTCTCCTCTCCACCCCCCTCCCCCCCACGTGCCGCCACCGCCAGCCGGATCTGCCAAGGCAAAGCCTTGCGCTGTGGCTGGCGGCGAGGCATCTCTCTCCCTCGCGCATGGTCGACCGAAGCGGGACGGCAGGCTCGGGCAGGGGCGCTAAGCTCACCGGGGCTTGGCGGCGCGACGGCCAGCTTGTGTCCCTGCGGGGCGCGGCCTTGAAGGTGGTGATGAGGCGGCGGGGTGTGCTGGTGGCGGCACGGCGGCTGTGTGACATGTGTCGTAGATCTGGTGCAGGCGGCAGTCGGCGGTGGTCGATGGCGCCCTGGCGTGTGTGTGTGGGCTGGCAAGCGGTGACAGGACTGGGCGTGACGCGCGATGACCGGCCATGATCTGGGGCTTGTGGTGACGGCGGCGGGTCATGCCCCGGCGTGCTCGGGCAGGAGGCTCTGGCGCTTCGCGTCCTGGCTTCTTCAGGTGATGCGAGGCGCCCTCCTCACTGACGTGATGCTAGGGGCTCGGGTCAGGCCATCGCCAGCGGCGGCTGACGCGTAGTGTCTCTGGCAGCCAATGGTGTGGTGGATCTAGGTTTAGGTTGCAGAGGGCCTCGAAGGCTTGACCAGATCCGGCCCGTGGAGGCCCACCACTCCAGCGGCCCGTCTGATTGGTTGTCCTGGCGATGATGTTGGCTAACCCCAATGATCCACACTCCTGGCCGAGGTAGGGCTCCTTGCGTGTGGATCAACATCGTCGTTGTCCAGTCCCGACCAACGATTGTCCCGCTCTGGCGTTGTCCGTGTCCAGCTGGCTGGTTCTGTGTCGTCATGTTGCTTCGATGGTGATGATGGGTTCGTCTTGGATGTCGAGGCGGCGGCCCTGTATGGTGAGGCTGCACGGGTGGCTCTATGGCGGGCAACGTGTGAGCGGTGGTGGTGCCTGAGTAGCAAGGGGAGGGACGGCAGGTGGCCCTGGTATTGTTGTGGCTTCTGCAATGGTGATCCCCTGGTCTGGATCTGGAGGCCTAGCGCGAAAGGCCACGACTCCGCCTCATGGGTTGGGTCGGCAACCTTGAGTCCGCATGTGACACTTGTGTGGGTCCGAGCAAAAGCTTTTGTGCTCCAACGCCGGCAACGACAGCACCTACAGATGCCGCGTTGCTATGGGTCCCCCGAAGGTGTCAAGGGTTCGGGGTGAAAATCCTAGTCCATCTCTCGAACTCGACGACGGTGACGCATGGTGTCATCACCCTCTTGAGGGCGACGTTATGGACCCTCGGTTCCTCTCGGTTGCATATGGCTTATGGCGTCGGGTTTGCCTTCTCGCTGGCGTAGTGCATCCTTGTCTCTGGTGAGGGGTGGTTCCGATGATCGCCTATCCTGTAGACGTGTCCTCCTGGTCTTCGTTCTCGGTCCTTCCCATCTCTTGGCAGGAGCGGCGCTCCACGGCCCAGAGCGAGGGGGTTGTCTCGACGTTGAGTCAGCCCTCTCCGGAGATGGCTCGGTGTGTTCGGATCCTCGTGGCACGATGGTTTCTTTTGGCGGCACGGCTCCGGTTCCCTTTAGTTGTTTCGGTTGTAGTTTGTTAGGGGTGGCCTCTTCCGCTTTTCATGTTTGGCGTTGAGTTAGTGGCACCTGTGCCACTCGCCCGGTACTTATTTTTCGTTCTGACCTGATTGTATAATGGTTCTCTCACCACTACGTATTGGTTCGGTCGTTTGTGCCTTTATTTCTAAAGGGGGGCGAAAGACTATTACAAGAGTGATTACAGTATAATTCAACCTGACGCACCCAACTTGTATATAAACAGAAATGAGTCATCTTTCATATCGCCTCCTTTTACTGACATACTTTGATGAATATTTATCTTCTTCATTTTGTCGTCATACATCAGCATCACAAGAAACAAGAAACTTCTGATGCCTTATATTAGGCAACAACGCATGCGCGCACGCACGCAGCGCACGCAACTGATGGTAGAACACATCAATCAAACAAATTGAGATGCTCCGAGATCCTGCTCTGCCGATAGGCATGGAGAAATGCCGCGCACCTTGGTGCGCCACCAAAATCGGCCACTCCTCGCAGCCTCTTGTTCTTCATGTCAACGGCAATCACCCACGCCTTGCGGTACCAGCGGTTGACCTTGGCCATCAAGTAAAGGGTGTCGTCACCGACGCACAAGCTGAGCTTGGGATGGCCGACGTGAATCCCCACCAATGTCGGCTGCGGGTTGCCTTGGTGATCCACCACGGCCGGGAGCAACTCAAAGCCTGGCACCGTGTTATTTTCGCCGTCATCGTCGTAATAAGAAACCTCGTGAGCACGGACCTCGTGGTCCTTGCGCCAGGGGCCGACTCCTTGCCGGAATTGGCCGGCCTGCTCCATACGACGGCCGTCCAGCCGTCGATGGTGAAGGAGCCTTTTAGGCCGGCCGAGCCCGGCCTGACGTGCATCTGCACCTCGGCATACCTGATGCGGCCGCCGACAACAGCGACGTCCCGGTACATGCCTCCAGACTCGTCGATGGTGTCGTCTGGCCGGATGGGCTCCGGCAGAGGGATGTAGCGAAGTGTCTTGGCGTGGTGGTCAAGTGGGAGCACATCGCAGAGGATGATACCCCGCATGAGATGGACCCAGCCCATGGTCCCTGCTTCGCCTCCGATGGTGATGACCTTGTCGCAGCGCATGGCGGCTCGGGGCAGTTTGCCGCCGTCTGGGAATGAGGCTGGTTTGCTGCTCCACGCTTTGGTGTCGGAGACGTAGGTGTAAAGGGCTAACTCCGTCGGGAACGTTAGCAGTGCACAGAGCGCGGCCACGATGTAGGCGTCATGGGCTCTGGGACGGCTGCCGTCGCCGCCGTCGTCGGAGCTCCTGCGGTGGCGCAGGAGCCCTACCTGGCGGTCATGGAAGTAGTAGCATCTGTCCCGCGGGAAGGGGAACAAGTCGGGCGGGGGGTGCGGAAGCAGCGTCAGTGCGGGAGGGCCGCCGGCGGCGGCGGCGTCCACCTCGTAGACGTAGAAGTCGTTCTTCCGGGGGTCGATGGCGTTGTAGGGGTCGCCGAGCACCAAGGTGAGGAGGACGAGGTTGGCCTCCGTGTAGAGGATCCTGGGCTCGCAGCCAAACTCGGCGGCGCACGAGACGGAGAAGTGGGAGACGAGCGGCGGGTCGGCGAGGAAGAAGGTGGCCTGGATCTCGTCGCCGTGCCTTGTGTGGGAGACGGCCGTGGTGTGGTTAGATTCGCCGGCGAGGTATGCGCGGTCGTCGAGTAGGACCCAAGGAGGAGGGAGGGCGTCGTCGGCGCCGGACTTGAGACAACGGCGATCGGGGACTGCAGGAGGATGCATCGAGGAGGCGTGGTAGCGCGTCCAGGCCATGTGTGCCGCGAATATTGATGGATGGATGATTTTGCTTACTCGCCGGCCCGGGGTATATGTACTGAAGCTCCGCTCCTGTGCCGCGAGCGATTCGGAGTCCGACGTGGGCTAGAGGAGGAGTCCGGCCGGGTATATTAGGGCATCTCCAGCCGTTGGCCCCAAGGACACATACAAATCGTCCCCTGGGGGCGAGCCGGCGATACACTCGGTGCTGGGGCGGTACCGCCCCCAGGCGTCGAAATTGGCCCACTTTGCAACCCAATTTCGGCGAATAAACGGTCCATATGGGCGAGAATAGGCCTATATTCGGTGTGGTTTCGCCTTGTCTCGGCGTTCAATTATCAACACAATTATTCCTTATCACATATTTCATCAATCAAATACTTCAACAAAATACTACAACAACAAATAGTTCAATACAAATTATATAGTTCAACAAATAAAAACTCATATTTCATCACGCGGCGTCCCCCTTGAGCCTCCATAGGTGCTCAATCAGATCTTTCTGCAGTTGATGATGCACTGTGGGTCTCGGATCTCCCGACGATATCTTGAGATAGGCAGTCCAAGTTGCGGTAGCTGGTGATCAACTTCGGCTAGAGGACCCTGCCTGTAGTATGGTTCAGTGTCAAACACTGGGTCTTCTTGCTCGCTCTTGATGATCATGTTGTGCAAGATGACACAGCAAGTCATGATCTCCCACATTTGATCTTTCGACCAGGTCTGAGCAGGGTACCGAACAACAACGAATCGAGATTGGAGCACACCAAATGCCCGCCGACATCCTTCCCGCAAGCCTCTGAAGCTTCACAAACCAGCGTTCTTACCTCCCGCCATGGGTTTGAGATTGTCTTCACAAATGTCGACCATCTCGGATAGATGCCGTCAGCTAGATAGTACCCCTTTTTGTATTGGTGCCCATTGATCTCGAAGTTCACCGGAGGAGAATGACCCTCAACGAGCTTGGCAAAAACAGGAGAGCACTGCAGCATGTTGATGTTAGTGTGAGTTCCTGGCATACCAAAGAAGGAGTGCCAAATCCAGAGGTCCTGTGTGGCTACCGCCTCAAGCACCACACTGCAACCGCCTTTGGCACCTTTGTACATCCCCTGCAAACCAAATGGGCAGTTCTTCCATTTCCAATGCATGCAGTCGATGCTTCCAAGCATCCCAGGAAATCCTCTTGCTGCATTTTGGGCTAGGATCCGAGCAGTGTCTTCCGCATTGGGTGTTCTCAAGTATTGTGGCCCAAACACTGCCACCACTGCCCGACAGAACTTGTAGAACACTCTATGCTGGTGGACTCGGCCATGCGCCCATAGTCGTCGAGTGAATCACTGGGAGCTCCATACGCAAGCATCCTCATCGCTGTCGTGCACTTCCGGATGGAGGTGAATCCAAGAGCGCCAGTGCAATCCATCGCTGTCGAACTCACGGATGGAATTCACAATCCTAAGGAAGAGCTTTCGGCTCATCCGATAACGGCGCCGAAATGTTCTCTCGCCATGAAGTGGAGCATCGGCGAAGTAGTCGGAGTAGAGCATGCAGTAGCCTTGCAGACGATGCCGGTTCTTTGCTTTCACCCGCCCCGGCGCCGAGCCACCTCGACGCGGCTTTTCATTGCTCGCTAGCAGCTAGGCGAGGGCGGCGAGCACCATCAGATGCTCTTCTTCCTGGACGTCGGCCGCGGCTTCCTCCTCCAGCAGCGCGACGAGCTCTTCCTCCTCATCCGAGTCCATCGCCGAGACAGTCAAACGCCAACACCTTGCGCCGGTGGGCGTGTACCGCCGTTAAACCGCGCCTCGCTGCCGTAAACGGCGGCCGAACGCCTAACCGCCGGAAGGGCTGCGCGGCTAATCGCTATTTTCGGCGGGAATGGCTATCTAGCGGAGTAGGCCGGCGGCCGTCGCCGGATATAGCTAGTGGTGACCGAGAGCCTTGGGGTGCGAGGCGAGTCGGGGAAGAAAACCTTGAGTTTTCCCGCCGGTGTGGGGCGGCGTGCTTTTAGCGCCGAGCCCCAACGGCTCCCAGCGTGCCGGTTCGCCTGTGACCGCCGGGCGGAAAAAAGGTCCGAACCGGCGATTTTCGGCGTCCTGGGGACGCGACTGGGCCGTTTTCTCGGCGTCTGAAGATGCCCTTATGTTGCACCATACGTATTTGTCTTGCGCACGTGACGTACGCACGTGCACCTCTTGTCACCCGCAATATGATGCTCTAGTTGGCGATTCGTGGCATGTTGGGGTCGGCCAAGAAGGTCTACAAGTGAATTGGAAAATTAAGCGGTTCTAGCGTGTACCGGTAGATCTAGACCGGCTCGTTGCAGTCTAAAGATTAGTGCAGCACTATAAAAAACGAATCATTTTATGTTAGAAATACATAGCTATACAGCTTGCAAACATGATACAGTACATAGGTCCCGTCAATGTCAGCTTTTGGTCAGATGACACAGTGTCTTGTATGCATGTGATGTCCATTCTTTTTCTTCTCTCTCCTAAACTAATTCATTCATTTATTTCACCTTTGCTAACTTAAAATCATTCGTATGTCTTAAACCAAACTTACAATTTCAAAACTTTTTATATATTTGGACTCATGTCGCAAAGACCTTTAAAACAAGACCGATTTTGGATACATTTTAAGTGAGTTTATAATTCATGAGACACATTTCACATATTTCACCCGCTTGAAATCTTATGAATAAAATAAAATGATTTCAATTAGTTTCACAAGTTCTTATTTCAATTTTATGTTGTTTTTCACATTCAGAACTTACATTTCACTTTTCACTGGTTTGTTTCAGATAAATCATATCTACTTCAACTGCACAATTTTGAAAGAATATAGTTCACTATTTTAAATAAACCGTTTCACATTTGGAAATGATCGGTTTCACAAGTTGACATTTCAGTTCATATTGTTTTTCACTTTCAGAATCTACATTTCACTTTTCACTGGCTTGTTTCACACAAAATCACAACTATTTTAATTTCACATTATTGAAGTAACACATTTCACTCCTTTTTAATAAACTGTTACACATTTTAAACATTTAAATTTCACAAGTTGACATTTCGGTTTAACATTTCTTTCCACTTTCAGAAGGTACATTTCACATTCACTGTCTTGTTTCACAAAAATCACATCTACTTCATTTGCACATTTTTAAAATAACATATTTCACTCTTTTGAACTAAACTGTTACACATTTGCAAATAATCAGTTTCACAACTTGACATTTCATTTTCATATTTGGGTTAAGTATGTTTCGGTGAAACAGATTGTTTCCAGTTATTTCTAGTGAAATTGGTTTGTTTCATATTTTTACAGTGAAATATGTTTTTTTCACGTATGAAATGTGAAACGTCAAAATTCAAACTTCGAAATGTATCCAAAATTGGTCTAGTTCTAAAGGACTTGACGCCAAGAATCCAAATACATAAAATGTTTCAAAAATGAGTTTATAGTTTAAAAGATACGAGTGATTTAAATTATCTAAGATGAAATAAAGTCAATGGATTTGTTTGGGATGGAGAGAGAGAAGAAAGCTAAATGCACATCCCGGCAAAAGTAAGTTCTTTGGGCCCATCAAACTAACACTGATTTGACGCAGAAAAAAACACAGCAACTGTACAACTGCTATACATTTAGGTGGGCCATAATTAACACGCATCTTAGGAAATATGGGCGGTGTGAGATCTATCGGTAGGTAGCCCAACCGCGCAAAATGACTTTGCGATTATCAATGTTCTTGGAGAAGTTCAGGACAAGTTGGGGCCGTGGGGAGACAGGGAATTTGGTAACCTTTCTAAAAAGTTTCTAAACTCAAGCAGTGCCTTGACCGTCTGCGAGCTGCCTCGATCGGTCGTGGACCGTCAGAGGAAGAGAAGGCCGTAGCGACTAGCGACACAGTTACGTGAGTCACTCTGGCAGGAGGAAGTTTGGCTTAAACAACGTTCGCGGTGGCTTCAGGAGGGTGACCGAAATACGGGTTATTTCCAAGCGCAGGCGGCTCACAGGAAAAAAATTAATCGCATTATTTCACTGGGAAAAGTCAAATGGGCAGGTCTGTGTTGAGTCGGAGGAAGTAGAGTCAGAAATTAGCAGTTTCTACCACATGTTATATCAGACCCAGGGGTTCAGACCCATGAATGAACTGCTTGATTGTGTTGAGCGTCGTGTTATTGATGTCATGAATGAGTTACTTGAGAAACATTATGTAGCCAAGGAAGTAAAAAAAAGCTTTGTCCAATATGGCACCGTCAAAGGCCCTGGGCGTTGACGGGTTTACAACAGGATTCTACCAACAGCATTGGGATGTTCCAGGAGAGGATATCACCGAGGTTGTGTTGGATTTTTTGAGTGGTGGAGAACTACCTATGGGGCTGAATGATACGACAATCACGCTAATCCCTAAGGTTTGTAATCCTCAGAAAATATCCCAGTTTAGACCGATTGGTCTTTGTCATGTTCTATATAAAATTGCAGTGAAAGCTATCACAAATCCTGTCAGAAATATTCTGGATGAGACGATCGGGGAAGAGCAAAGTGCTTTCGTCCCGGGTCGTTCAGTTATAGAAAATGTTCTCGGCGCTTACGAAAGTATACATGCGATCAAGAGGCGGAAAAAAAGCAAGAACTCATGTTGTGCAGTTAAATTGAACATGCTTAAGGCCTACGATCGAATGGAATGGCATTATTTTGAAGCTATGATCTCTAAACTTGGTTTCACTGATCGTTTCATCCGAATAGTGATGAATTGTGTGACCTCCGTCAGGTTCATGATAAAGGTTAACGGTGAGCTTTTCCCTTACTTTACACCATCAAGAGGTCTCCGACAGGGGAATCCAATATCACCACATTTGCTCCTCTTATGTGCCCAGTGCGTTACTTCTTTGCTAAATAATTATGGTGGTCTATGAAGGAAATATGCCCTAGAGGCAATAATAAAGTTGTTATTTATATTTCCATATATCATGATAAATGTTTATTATTCATGCTAGAATTGTATTAACCGAAAACTTAGTACATGTGTGAATACATAGACAAACAGAGTGTCACTAGTTTGCCTCTACTTCACTAGCTTGTTGAATCAAAGATGGTTATGTTTCCTAGCCATAGACATGAGCTATCATTAGATTAACGGGATCACATCATTAGAGAATGATGTGATTGACTTGACCCATTCCGTTAGCTTACCACTCGATCGTTTAGTATGTTGCTATTGCTTTATTCATGACTTATACATGTTCCTATGACTATGAGGTTATGCAACTCCCGAATACCGGAGGAACACTTTGTGTGCTACCAAACATCACAACGTAACTGGGTGATCATAAAGGTGCTCTACAGGTGTCTCCGATGGTACTTGTTGAGTTGGCATAGACCGAGATTAGGATTTTCACTCCGACTGTCGGAGAGGTATCTCTGGGCCCTCTCGGTAATGCACATCACTATAAGCTTTGCAAGCAATGTGACTAATGAGTTAGTTGCGGGATGATGCATTACAGAACGAGTAAAGAGACTTGCCGGTAACGAGATTGAACTAGGTATTGAGATACCGCCGATCGAATCTCGGGTAAGTAACATACCGATGACAAAGGGAACAACATATGTTGTTATGCGACTTGAACGATTAAGATCTTCGTAGAATATGTAGGAACCAATATGAGCATCCAGGTTCCGCTATTGGTTATTGACCAGAGATGAGTCTCGGCCATGTCTACATAGTTCTCGAACCTGTAGGGTCCGCACGCTTAACGTTAGGTGACAATCGGTATTATGAGTTTATCTGTATTGATGTACCGAAGGTAGTTCGGAGTCCGAGATATGATCACAGACATGACGAGGAGTCTCGAAATGGTCGAGACATAAAGATCGATGTTTTGGACGACTATATTTGGACATCGGAAGAGATCGGGCATATACCGGAGTACCGGGAGGTTACTGGAACCTCCCGGGAGGTATATGGGCCTTATTGGGCCATAGTGGGAGAGAGGAGAAGGGAGCAAAGGAGGCCCCCCCAAGCCCAATCCGAATTGGGAGGGGGGCCGCCCCCCCCCCCCTTTCCTTCCTCCTTCCTCCTCCTTCCTTCTCCCCAAATCCAACTAGGGAAGGGGGGGGGGGGAATCCTACTCCCGGTGGGAGTAGGACTACCCTTGGGGCGCGCCTAGGAGGCCGAGGCCGGCCTCCTCCCCCTCCTCGACTCCTTTATATACGGGGGAGGGGGCCACCCCATAGACACACAAGTTGATCATTGATCTCTTAGCCCTGTGCGGTGCCCCCTCCTCCATAATCCACCTAGGTCATATCGCTGCAGTGCTTAGGCGAAGCCCTGCGCCGGTAGATTCATCATCACCGTCATCACGCCGTCGTGCTAACGAAGCTCTCCCTCGACACTCTGCTGGATCGTGAGTTCGTGGGACGTCACTTAGCCGAACGTTTGCAGATCGCGGAGGTGTCGTACCTTCAGTGCTAAGATCGGTCGATTGTGAAGATGTACGACTACTTCAACCGCGTTGTCATAACGCTTCCGCTTACGGTCTACGAGGGTATGTAGACAACACTCTCCCCTCTCATTGTTATGCATCACCATGATCTTTCGTGTGCGTAGGATTTTTTTTGAAATTACTACGTTCCCCAACAGTGGCATCTGAGCTAGGTTTGTGCATAGATGTTATATGCACGAGTAGAACACAAGTGAGTTGTGGGCGATAATAGTCATACTGCTTACTAGCATGTCATACTTTGATTCGGCAGTATTGTTGGATGAAGCATCCCGGGCCGACATTAAGCGTACGCTTATGCGAGACTGGTTCTACCGACGTGCTTCGCATACAGGTGGCTGGCGGGTGTCGGTTTCTCCAACTTTAGTTGAATCGAGTGTGGCTACGCCCTGTCCTTGTGAAGGTTAAAATAACAGCACATACTTGACAAAAAATCGTTGTGGTTTTGATGCGTAGGTGAGAACAGTTCTTGCTCAGCCCATAGCAGCCACGTAAAATTTGCAACAACAAAGTAGAGGACGTCTAACTTGTTTTTGCAAGGCATGTTGTGATGTGATATGGTCAAGACATGATGCTGAATTTTATTGTATGAGATGATCATGTTTTGTAACAGAGTTATCAGCAACTGGCAGGAGCCATGTGGTTGTCGCTTTATTGTACGAAATGCAATTGCCATGTAATTGCTTTACTTTATCACTAAGCGGTAGCGATAGTCGTAGAAGCAATAGTTGGCAAGACGACAACGAGGCTACAATGGAGATCAAGGTGTCGCGCCGGTGACGATGGTGATCATGACAGTGCTTTGGAGATGGAGATCAAAGGCACAAGATGATGATGGCCATATCATATCACTTATATTGATTGCATGGGATGTTTATCCTTTATGCATCTTATTTTGCTTAGTTCGGCGGTAGCATTATAAGATGATCTCTCACTAAATTTTAAGGTACAAGTGTTCACCCTGAGCATGCACCGTTGCGAAAGTTCGTCGTGCCGAGACACCGCGTGATGATCGGGTGTGATAAGCTCTACGTTCACATACAACGGGTGCAAGCCAGTTTTGCACATGCAGAATACTCGGGTTAAACTTGACGAGCCTAGCATATGCAGATATGGCCTCGGAGCACTGAGACCGAAAGGTCGAGCATGAATCACATATTAGATATGATCAACATAGTGATGTTCACCATTGAAAACTACTCAATCTCACGTGATGATAGGACATGGTTTAGTTGATATGGATCACGTGATCACTTAGATGATTAGAGGGATGTCTATCTAAGTGGGAGTTCTTAATTAATTTGATTAATTGAACTTTAATTTATCATGAACTTAGTACATGATAGTATTTTGCATGTCTATGTTGTTGTAGATAGATGGCCCGTGTTGTTGTTCTGTTGAATTTTAATGCGTTCCTAGAGAAAACTAAGTTGAAAGATGAAAGATGATGGTAGCAACTACACGAACTGGGTCCGTAACTTGAGGATTATCCTCATTGATGCACAGAAGAATTACGTCTTGGAAGCACTGCTAGGTGCCAAAACCGCTGCAGGAACAACGCCAGATGTTATGAACGTCTGGCAGAGCAAAGATGATGACTACTCAATAATTCAGTGTGCCATGCTTTACGGCTTAGAACCGGGACTTCAACGACGTTTTGAATGTCATGGAGCATATGAGATGTTCTAGGAGTTGAAGTTAATATTTCAAGCAAATGCCCGGATTGAGAGATATGAAGTCTCCAATAAGTTCTACAGCTGCAAGATGGAGGAGAATAGTTATGTCAGTGAGCATATACTCAAAATGTCTGGGTATAACAATCACTTGATTCAACTGGGAGTTAATCTTCCTGATTGAAAGGATCGATATAGTTGACTAGAGGGGGGGGGGGGTGAATAGGTAACTAACAATTTTTAAGCTTTTCTTTACCAATTTAAACTTTGCAATAATAAAGGTTGTCTAGAAGTGCAACTAGGTGGACAACCTATATGATGCAATCAACACAAGCACAAGAGCAAGCAAAGATAGAAACACAAATAAGCTTGCATAAGTAAAGGGATAAGATAACCAAGAGTGGAGCCGGTGGAGACGAGGATGTGTTACCGAAGAGGGGAAGTACGTCTCCGTTAGAGCGGTGTGGATGCGTAATGCTCCCCAAGAAGCCACTAGGGCCACCGTAATCTCCTCACGCCCTCGCACAATGCAAGAGCCGTGATTCCACTATTGGTGCCCTTGAAGGCGGCAACCGAACCTTTACAAACATGGTTGGGGCAATCTCCACAACTTAATTGGAGGCTCCCAACAACACCACGAAGCTTCACCACAATGGAATATGGCTCCACGGTGACCTCAACCGTCTAGGGTGCTCAAACACCCAAGAGTAACAAGATCCGCAAGGGATAAGTGGGGGGAATCAAAAGTCTCTTGGTGGAAGTGTAGATCGGGTCCTTGTCACCCAATCCTGAGCAAATCAACAAGATTGATTGGCTAGGGAGAGAGATCGGGCCAAAATGGAGCTTGGAGCAACAATGGAGCTTAGAGATGGAAGAGGTGGTCAACTAGAGGTAGGAGACACGCCTTTTATACTCGGAGAAAAGATCCAACCGTTATCCTCTAGTTCAGCCCGCGACACGCGGTACTACCGCTCCGAAAACGCGGTACTACCGCGCGGCCACGCGGTACTACCGTGGAAGGCCACGGTATCGCCAGCAAAGCAGCAGCAGAGCTCGACTGGCCTCGACCGAGCGCAAGATACTCACTGGCGCGGTATTATCGCGCACCCTTGCGGTACTACCGCAAGGCGGCAAGCCCTCACCTATTTAAGAGCGCGGATGAAATAAATTACATCCGTGCCTACTTCGCTAAAAAAGAACCAGTCGAAAACCCGACGCGGTACTACGCGCTCGAGGCGCGGATGTAAAATTACATCCGCTCCTACTACCGCTGTAACGGTATGCGGGCATGAGGGCCACGGTACTACGGCTCCAAGAGAGCGGTACTACCGGTTCACTCGCGGTACTACCGCTACCGGACGAGCGGTGTTATTGGTGGGCGCGGATGTAAAAATTACATCCGCGCTACTACTGCATCGGAGCAGCACAAGGCATAGGAGTTGCGGTACCACGGCTCTCGGGAGCGGTACTACCGTGACCCCTAACGGTATTATCGCTGGTGCTTGCGGTACTACCGCTCCCTAGGGCAAGATTACCGCAAGAACAGCAATGGCCGTCGGATTTATGCACAACTATGACAACGGAAGATGCTCCAAAGTGCAAGGAAAGGAAGAACAAGTGTACGTGTTGATTCCACCCAAACCTTTCCGACGCTGACCCCTCTTAATAGTACGGCTCTCCCACGACTCAAATCCACCAAAAGAAACGAGAACGACGCCGCCTTCAATAGTCTCCGAGGGGCACCGAATCGTCTCGTGCCTAGTGATGAAACATCTGAGAAACTCAAGGCATACGATTAGTCCGCAAAAGTATCGTTATCAATCACCAAAACACTTAAGGGATAAATGTGCCCTTACAATCTCCCCCTTTTTGGTGGATTGATGACAATACGGGATTTGCACAAAGATACGATAATATTGAGCAAGGGCAAACCCCTCCTCTCCAAAATATAGACGGGCTCCCCCTAGACGTGTGCACTCTGGATGAATGCTTTGGACTGCATAGCACACATACTAGGATCACCACTCCCCCTATATTTTAGAGACAAAGGCACGAATAATAACATTTAAGCAACATATAGCACAATATAACACAAGCTCGCTAAGATAGATAGAGTGCATATGTCTTACACCATATGAAGGAAAAGCAACTAAAACGAGGTTCGCATTTAAGTTCACCCGAGAACGCAATAAACACACCAAACACGAACACGACACAATACTCAAGAATCTCTACACTCTCTCCCCTTTGGCATCGAGACGCCAAAAGGCAGAGAGGACACCTACACACAAGCGGTGGCTCAAGCAGCAGGAACTCATCCCAACCTCTCCGTCTGACTCCTCGGCAGCGGGGATGGACCTCGACATCCTCCTCGTAATCAGTCCACCAGTAGCCTTGCTTCTCCATCCACTCGGCCTCTGGAGTGATGCGCCTCGCAGACCCGCTGACACATCCTCACCATAGAGCTGCAAGATCTTCCTGTCCCGGCGACGACTCTCCTTGGACGCCACGTGAGTCCTGTCTCGCCCCTTGGCTTGCATGCGAAAAGAGTCTTCATCTTGTCCTTGACTTCTTGGCCCATGAAGGCATAGAGGAGCTCTGGGAAGGCCTAGCAGCATGGCCCTCAAAGAACATTCTCGGCGCCAAGATTCTCCTCACCAACAGCAGCCCTAGCAGCAGATGCCTCGGCACAGTAGTAGTGTTGGCCCAGTTGGGTTTGACACGCAGCATGATGGGATCATGGCGAATCCATCCAGGGCAAGGAACTCCTCACCAGGAACATCTTCTCCTGTGTCCTCGAGATCGGAGAAACAGATAGGGCTCAGAGATAGGCACTTTATGTTGAACACCGCAAACCGAAGCTCACACCACATGATGTGTGAGACATCAAGTGGCTGAGTTTGAGACAAACGAGCCTCCTCACAGATGAGCATCATATCCACCATATAGGCATGGACCTTGTCCTTGTCACCAATGCGAGGGAACAAAGAGTTGCGGAAGATGCGGTACATGATATCCAGAAAAGAGTTGAGCACCAACCCTATCTTGCCACTTGGAAGCGTCTTCTCAACATAGTACGGTGCAAGCCTGTCCTTGTTGGCAGAATCAAAGTTGGCATGGGGCTAACACCCACGGAGTGTCGAGCCCGCCATCGTGTACTTGGAGCAAATCCATGAACTCCTTCAGTGTAGCAGCCAACTTACGGCCATTGGTCATCCAGTCATCCTCCTCTCCTCATCGGGGTGAAAGTAAACTCAAGCAAAGAACCGACAGATAAGCTCGGGATCATAGTCAAGGTGAAAGGATATCACATGCTCAATGCCAAACTGCTCCACCAAGTCCGAGCCTCCAAAGTAGGCACGTAACTTGTCCTTCCTCAAGTGATGCATGTCAATCCATTTCACATCCACATAGGTATTCTCGCTTGTTCTTGATGACATCCAGATAGATGTTGGTTTGTTGCTTGTTCCAAAACAGCTCACAACTCCCGATGAAGAACGAGGGGTCACGACGGGTGAAGCTGCCGAGACGGACGAGTCGATTGGGGCATCTCATCCATGCCCTTGGCGGGCTCCTTGAACTTGCTAGCGTAGTCTTGACATTGCGCTTGGGGCGAAGAGCCCTCCAGTGCGCCACAGGTTGCGCAGACGCTTGGAGCCAGTGTCACGACTGGGATTGGAACGGCGAGAGCCACCACCGAGACACACACGCAAAACACCAACGAACGCGAAGAGGATCAATGCAAAGACCACAACAAAGCACAAGAAACTCATAGGAAATACACGTGAAGGTTGGCCAGCGTTAGATGTGAGCTACGGTAGGACTGCCAGTGTCTGCGGTACTAAAAAATTAGTACTGCTCCAAGTCGCGGTAGTACCGTGCTAGGTCACGGTAGTACCGTGGTTGGAGCGGTAGTAAGGGTCTAGTGCCGCAGCCTGCGCGGTAGTACCGCGCCAGAGGGGCGGTAGTACCGTGCAAGCAGTAGTACCGCGCCCGACGGGCGGTAGTACCGCGTCGCGTCAGATCCGAATGGCAGTTCGAATCTGAAAAGACCCGCGAAACAATGGCAGTGCTACGGTGATCAGATCTCGCGCAAGACAACAAAACAAGTATAATTCCTATGCAAGGCTACTCTCCTTCATCCTATTCTTGCAAAGAGAAGGCCTCTAGAACATCCAAGTCTCCCCCAACAACCTAAAGACAAAGAACGCAATAAAGCGAGAAGGGATTGGGGAAAAACCTGGGTCCATAGCAAGAGCACGTGGTGGGGAAGGATCCCATCGGACGGAATCACGGGAGGGCAGCCGGAGGAGGAGATCCGGCGACGAACGTCGGCTCCTATCTTGAGCGGGAGAGAGAGAGATGAGACGACGTGGGAGGAACCGAATGGGTATGGGGGAGTTAGAACTCCCCCTGCCCGTCCTTATCCCCACGCGCCCAAGACGGCGCGATAGTACCGCAGGTCATTGCGGTAGTACCGCTCGGGCGGAAGTACCGCACCGGAGCGGTAGTACCGCTCACCCAGGCGGCAGTAAAAAATTACTGCCGCGTGGGGGCAGTAGTACCGTGCTCCCACATGCGGTAGTACCGTGGCTGGCCGTGGTAGTACCGTAGCTGGCCGCGGTAGTACCGCGAGCTCAAGACACCCCTGGTTTCAACACAAAAGAAAAGGTCTTTGCACGGAAACTTTTCACACAAAAGAGGCCACCAGCACACGCACAAACCAGAGACAGAAAGACAACAAGAGAACACCAAGCGACACAACCTCTCAAAAGGAGAGGGCGGTGGCCGAAGCCACCTATGTTTGAGTTAGATGGTACGGCACCGCGAAGAATTATCCTTGGACCCATGACCAAAACTCGTCTTTAAAGCACAAGTACCATAAAAATGGCTAATGTGAAAGAGTTGATCTATTTATGCATGATAGGGGGGAGGGAGAGTTCATTGAGAGAACAACACTCCCCCTTTGTCCATGCCTACACCTAAACTAGACAACAAGATGAGTGTGGTGGGGGGTGCACGGGTTCAAGTCACATTGCTCAAATCAATGATATTTAGCTCATGCCTTAACTCGCGAAATCTTGCTTCATCCAAGGGCTTCATGAAAATATCTGCAAGGTTATCATGAGTGTTGACATACTTGAGCTCGATCTCCCTCGCCTAATGTGATCCCGGATGAAGTGATACCGAATCTCAATGTGCTTCGTCTTGAAGTGTTGCACCGGGTTGAGAGAAATCTTGATGGCACTTTCATTATCACACCAAAGAGGCACTTTGTCACAAATGACACCGTACTCCTTTAAAGTTTGCCTCATCCATAGGAGTTGAGCACAACAACTATCGGCCGCCACATATTCCGCTCGTGGACGAGAGAGACACACAACTTTGCTTCTTGGAAGACCAACTTACCAAAGAGCAACCAAGAAATTGGCACCTCCGGAAGTGGACTTCCTATCCACTTTGTCTCCGCCCAATCGAATCCGTAAATCCTTCAAGATTGAAGTTTGCTCCTCTTGGGTACCATAAGCCAAAGTTTGGGGTATGAGCCAAATATCGAAGATTCGCTTGACCGCCACATAGTGGCTTTCCTTGATGTGCTTGAAACCGTGCACACATTCCCACACTCAACATGATATCCGGTCTAGATGCACAAAGGTAAAGCAAGGAGCCAATCATGGAGCGATATACCTTTTGATCCTTTGCTTACCATTGGGATCAATGTCAAGTTGGCACTTGGTAGGCATTGGTGTAGTAGCCAGCTTGACATCACTTAGCTTGAATCTTTTGAGCATGTCTTGAGTATATTTGGCTTGGTTGATGAAGGTTCCTTATCTTCTTTGTTTGATATCAAAACCAAGGAAGAACTTCAACTCTCCCATAGAAGACATCTTGAACTTGGAGGTCATGAGAGCGGCAAATTCCTCATTGAAAGCTTTGTTAGGGGAACCAAAGATAATATCCTCAACATATAGTTGGCATACAAACAACTCCCCATTGACCTTCTTAGTAAAAAGAGTGGGGTCGATTTGCCCCACTTCAAAACCACGATCTTGTAACAACTCGGTAAGGTGGTCATACCACACACGTGGGGCTTGTTTAAGACCATAGAGTGCCTTATCGAGTTGATACACATGATCCGGGAAGTAGGGGTCCTCGAACCCGGGGGGTTGCTTGACATAGACCAACTCATTAATAGGACCATTAAGAAAAGCACTTTTCACATCCATTTGTTGCAACTTAAAGTTGTGATGGGCAGCATAAGCAATCAACAAACGAATGGATTCAAGACGAGCAACGGGAGCAAAGGTTTCACCGTAGTCGATACCCTCGACTTGGGAGTAGCCTTGTGCTACCAATCTTGCCTTGTTGCGAATGATGTTCCCATGAGCATCTTGCTTGTTCTTGAAGATCCACTTGGTTCCAATGACGTTGTGGTTCCCCGATGGCCTTGGCACCAATCTCCACACCTTGTTGTACTCGAAATTGTTGAGTTCTTCATGCATGTCATTGAGCCAATCCGAGTCTTCGAGCGCCTCATAGACCTTTTGGGGTTCAACACAAGAGACAAACGCATGATGTTCACAATAGTTTGCCAATTGTCTACGAGTGCTTACCCCTTTCATTAGGCTTCCAACCACATTCTCCATGAGATGGCCTTTGGTAGAAAGTTTGGATGCAATCTTGGCGGCACGACGCTCTAATTCTTCCTCGGAAGTGAGATGAGGAGGGGTCACTTGATCATCTTGAGCGCCGTCTTGAACATGTTCTTGATCTTGAGCATGCTCGGGGAAGATAACTCGACCTTGGGCATCATTTGGTGTGTCACCATCGTCTTGAGCACGATCTTGCCCTTGGTCTTGTTCATGAGGTTGAGGGCCTTCACTTTGTTCTTCGGAAGCGTGTGGTGAAGGAAATATGCCCTAGAGGCAATAATAAAGTTATTATTTATTTCCTTATACCATGATAAATGTTTATTATTCATGCTAGAATTGTATTAACCGGAAACATAATACATGTGTGAATACATAGACAAACAGATAGTCACTAGTATGCCTCTACTAGACTAGCTCATTAATCAAAGATGGTTGTGTTTCCTAACCATAGACATGTGTTGTCATTTGATTAATGGGATCACCTCATTAGGAGAATGATGTGATTGACATGACCCATTCCGTTAGCTTAGCACTTGATCGTTTAGTATATTGCTAATGCTTTCTTCATGACTTATACATGTTCCTGTAACTATGAGATTATGCAACTCCCGTTTACCGGAGGAACACTTTGGGTGCTACCAAACGTCACAACGTAACTGGGTGATTATAAAGGAGTACTACAGGTTTCTCCAAAGGTACATGTTGGGTTGGCGATTTGAGATTAGGTTTTGTCACTCCGATTGTCGGAGAGGTATCTCTGGGCCCTCTCGGTAATGCACATCACTATAAGCCTTGCAAGCAATGTAGCTAATGAGTTAGTTACGGAATGATGCATTACGGAACGAGTAAAGAGACTTATCGGTAACGAGATTGAACTAGGTATTGATACCGACGATCGAATCTCGGGTAAGTAACATACCGATGACAAAGGGAACAACGTATGTCGTTATGCGGTTTGACCGATAAAGATCTTCGAGAATATGTAGGAACCAATATGGGCATCCAGGTTCCGCTATTGGTTATTGACCAAGAATAGTTCTAGGTCATGTCTACATAGTTCTCGAACCCGTAGGGTCCGCACGCTTAAGGTTTCGATGGCGATGCTTATATTATGAGTTTATGAGTTTTGATGTACCGAAGGAGTTCGGAGTCCCGGATGAGATCGGGACATGACGAGGAGTCTCAAATGGTCGAGACGTAAAGATCGATATATTGGACGACTATATTCGAGTTCGGAAAGGTTCCAATGATTCGGTATTTTCGAGTCTTGGAGAGTTACGGAATTCACCGGGAGAAGTATTGGGCCTTATTGGGCCCTGGGAAAGAGAGAGGGGTTGCCTAGGGCAGGCCGCGCGCCCCAAGGCCTAGTCCGAATTGGACTAGGGGAGGGCCGCACCTTCCTCCCTTCCCCTCCTTCTCTCCTACTCCTACTAGGAAAGGAGGAGTCCTACTCCGGTGGGAGTAGGACTCCCCCTGTGCGCCTCCTCCCTTGGCCGCCACCTCCTCCTTGCTCCTTTATATACGGGGCAGGGGGCACCCCAGACACACAAGTTGATCTACGGATCGTTCCTTAGCCGTGGCGGTGCCCCCTCCACCATATTCCACTTCGGTCATATCGTTGCGGAGCTTAGCGAAGCCTCGCGCCGGAGAAGTCATATCGTCATGAGCTTAGGCGAAGCCCTGCGCCGGTGGAGCATCATCATCGCTACCACGCCGTCAGGTCGACGGAACTCATCCCGACACTTTGCTGGATCGGAGTCCGGGATCGCCATCGAGCTGAACGTGTGCAGAACTCGGAGGTGCCGACGCTCGGTGCTTGGATCGGTCGGATCGTGAAGACGCACGACTACATCAACCGCGTTGTTATAACGCTTCGCTTTCGGTCTCACGAGGGTACGTGGACGACACTCTCTCCTCTCGTTGCTATGCCATCACCATGGTCTTGCGGTGCGAGGAAATATTTTGAAATTACTACGTTCCCCACAAAGTGGCATCCGAGCCAGGTTTTATGCGTTGATGTCATATGCACGAGTAGAACACAAGTGAGTTGTGGGCGATATAAGTCATACTGCTTACCAGCATGTCATACTTTGGTTCGGCGGTATTGTGAGATGAAGCGCCCGGACCGACATTACGCCAGACGCTTACGCGAGACTGGTTTCACCGCGAGCACTCGTTGCTTAAAGGTGACTGGCGGTGTCTGTCTCTCTCACTTTAGTTGAACCGAGTGTGGCTACGCCCGGTCCTTGCGAAGGTTAAAACAGCACCAACTTGACAAACTATCGCTGTGGTTTTGATGCGTAGGTAAGAACGGTTCTTGCTCAGCCCGTAGCAGCCACGTAAAACTTGCAACAACAAAGTAGAGGACGCCTAACTTGTTTTTGCAGGCATGTTGTGATGTGATGTGGTCAAGACGTGATGCTATATTTTATTGTATGAGATGATCATGTTTTGTAACCGAAGTTATCGGCAATCGGCAGGAGCCATATGGTTGTCGCTTATTGTATGAAATGCAAAGCCATGTAATTGCTTTACTTTATCACTAAGCAGTAGCGATAGTCGAGAAGCAATAGTTGGCTAGACGACAACGATGCTACGATGGAGATCAAGGTGTCGAGCCGGTGACGATGGTGATCATGACGGTGCTTCGCGATGGAGATCACAAGCACAAGATGATGATGACCATATCATATCACTTATATTGATTGCATGTGATGTTTATCCTTTATGCATCTTATCTTGCTTTGATTGACGGTAGCATTATAAGATGATCTCTCACTAAAATTATCAAGAAGTGTTCTCCCGAGTATGCACCGCTGCGAAAGTTCTTCGTGCTGAGACACCACGTGATGATCGGGTGTGATAGGCTCTACGCTCAAATACAACGGGTGCAAAACAGTTGCACACGCGAATACTCAAGTTAAACTTGACGAGCCTAGCATATAACAGATATGGCCTCGGAACACGGAGACCGAAAGGTCGAACGTGAATCATATAGTAGATATGATCAACATAGTGATGTTCACCATTGAAACTACTCCATCTCACGTGATGATCGGACATGGTTTAGTTGATTTGGATCACGTAATCACTTAGATGACTAGAGAGATATCTATCTAAGTGGGAGTTCTTAAGTAATATGATTAATTGAACTTTAATTTATCATGAACTTAGTCCTGGTAGTATTTTGCAGATTATGTTGTAGATCAATAGCTCGCGTTGTTGCTTTCATATGTTTATTTTAATATGTTCCTAGAGAAAATTGTATTGAAAAATGTTAGTAGCAATGATGCGGATTGGATCCGTGATCTGAGGTTTATCCTCATTGCTGCACAGAACGATTATGTCCTTAATGCACCGCTAGGTGACAGACCTATTGCAGGAGCAGATGCGACGTTATGAACGTTTATTAGCTCAATATGATGACTACTTGATAGTTTAGTGCACCATGCTTAAAGGCTTAGAATCGGGACTTCAAAGACGTTTTGAACGTCATGGACCATATGGGATGTTCCAGGAATTGAAGTTAATATTTCAAGCAAATACCCGAGTTGAGAGATATGAAGTCTCCAACAAGTTCTATAGCTAAAAGATGGAGGAGAATCGCTCAACTAGTGAGCATGTGCTCAGATTGTCTGGGTACTTCAATCGCTTGAATCAAGTGGGAGTTAATCTTCCAGATAAGATAGTGATTGACAGAATTCTCTAGTCACCATCACCAAGTTAGTAGAACTTCGTGATGAACTATAATATGCAAGGGATGACAAAAGTAATTCCCAAGCTCTTCGTGATGCTGAAATCGACGAAGGTAGAAATCAAGAGAAAAACATCAAGTGTTGATGGTTGACAAGACCACTAGTCTCAAGGAAAATGGCAAAGGGAAGAAGGGAACTTCAAAAGGAACGGCAAGCAAGTTGCTGCTCGAGTGAAGAATCCCAAGTCTAGACCTAAGCCTGAGACCGAGTACTTTTGCTGCAATGGAACTGGTCCTTTGGAAGCGGAACTACCCTGAATATTTGGTGGATAAGAAGGATGGCAAAGTGAACAAGGTTATATTTGATATACAGGTTATTGATGTGTGCCTTACTAGTGTTTATAGTAGCCCTGAGTATTTGATACTGTTCGTTGCTAAGATTAGTAACTCGAAACAGGAGTTACAGAATAAACAGAGACTAGTTGAAGGGGAAGTGACGATGAGTGTTGGAAGTAGTTCCAAGATTGATATGATCATCATCGCACACTCCCTATACTTTCGGGATTAGTGTGGAACCTAAATAAGTGTTATTTGGTGTTGAGCATAAATATGATTTGATCATGTTTATTGCAATACGGTTATTCATTTAAAGTCAGAGAATAATTGTTGTTCTGTTTACATGAATAAAACCTTCAATGGTCATACACCCAATAAAATAGTTTGTTGGATCTCGATCGTAGTGATACACATATTCATAATATTGATGCCAAAAGATGCAAAGTTAATAATGATAGTGCAACTTATTTGTGGCAATCGCCGTTTAGGTCATATTGGTGTAAAGCGATGAAGAAACTCCATGCTGATGGGATTTTGGAATCACTTGATTATGAATCATTTGATGCTTGTAACCGTGCCTTTTGGGCAATATGACTAAAACTCCGTTCTCCGAACAATGGAACAAGCTCTTGACTTGTTGGAAATAATACATATATACCGATGTATGCGATCCAATGAGTGTTGATGCTCGTGGCAAGTATCGTTATTTTCCGACCTTCACAAGATGATTTGAGTAGATATGGGTATATCTACTTGATGAAACATAAGTCTGAAATAGTTGAAAGGTTCAAAGAATTTCAGAGTGAAGTGGAAAATCATCGTAACAAGAAAATAAAGTTTCGCGATCTGATCGTGGAGATGAATATTTGAGTTACGAGTTTGGTCTTCAATTAAAACAATGTGGAATAGTTTCACAGCTCACGCCACCGGAACACCACAACGTTATGGTGTGTCCGAACGTCAGAATCGTACTTTATTTTGATATGGTGCGATCTATGATGTCTCTTACTGATTTACCAATATAGTTTTGGGGTTATGCATTAGAGACAGCTGCATTCACATTAAAAGGGCACCATCTAAACCGCTGAGACGACAACATATGAACTGTGGTTTAGCAAGAAACCCAAGTTGACGTTTCTTAAAGTTTGGGGCTGCGATGCTTATGTGAAAAGTTTCATCCCGATAAGCTCGAACCCAAATCGGAGAAGTGCGTCTTCATAGAATACCCAAAGGAAATAGTTGGGTACACCTTCTATCACAGATCCGAAGGCAAGTTATTCGTTGTTAAAATGGATCCTTTCTAGAGAAGGAGTTTCTCTCGAAAGAAGTGAGTGGGAGAAAAGTAGAACTTGATGAGGTAATTGTACCTTCTCCCTTATTGGAAAGTAGTTCATCACAGAAATCAGTTCCAGTGATTCCTACACCAATTAGTAAGGAAGTTAATGATGATGATCATGAAACTTCAGATCAAGTTGCTACCAAACCTCGTAGATCTTCCGAGTAAGATCCGCACTGAGTGGTGCGGTAATCATGTTCGGAAGTCATGTTACTAGAACATGATGAAACCTACGAACTATGAGGAAGCGATGATGAGCCCAGATTCCGCGAAATGGCTTGAGACCATGAAATCTGAGATAGGATCCATGTATGAGAACAAAGTATGGACTTTGATTGACTTGCTCGATGATCAGCAAGCCATGTTAAATAAATGGATCTTAAAGAGGAAGACGGACACTGATAGTAGTGTTACTATCTACAAAGCCCGACTTGTCACAAAAAGGTTTTCGACAAGTTCAAGGTGTTGACTACAATGAGATTTTCTCAACTGTAGCAATGCTTAAGTCTGTCCGAATCATGTTAGCAATTGCCACATTTTATGAAATCTGGCAAATGGATGTAAAAACTACATTCTTTAATGGATTTATTAAAGAAGAGTTGTATATGATGCAACAAGAAGGTTTTGTCAATCCTAAAGGAGCTAACAAAATGCGCAAGCTCCAGCGATCCATCTATGGACTGGTGCAAGCATCTCGGAGTTGGAATAAACGCTTTGATAGTGTGATCAAAGCATATGGTTTTATACAGATTTTTGGAGAAGCCTGTATTTACAAGAAAGTGAGTGGGAGCACTACAGCATTTCGATAAGTATATGTGAATGACATATTGTTGATCGGAAATAATGTAGAATTATTCGCAAAGCATAAAGGAGTATTTGAAAGGAGTTTTTCAAAGAAGGACCTCGGTGAAGCTGCTTATATATTGAGCATCAAGATCTATAGAGATAGATCAAAGACGCTTGATAAGTTTTTCAATGAATACATACCTTGACAAGATTTTGAAGTAGTTCAAAATGGAACAGTCAAAGAAAGAGTTCTTGCCTGTGTTACAAGGTGTGAGATTGAGTAAGACTCAAAACCCGACCACGGCAGAAGATAGAAAGAGAATGAAAGTCATTCCCTATGCATCAGCCATAGGTTCTATAAAGTATGTCATGCTGTGTACCAGATCTATTGCATACCCTACCACTAAGCTTGGCAAGGGAGTAAAATAGTGATCTATGAGTAGATCAATGGACAGCGGTCAAAATTATCCTTAGTAGAATAAGGATATGTTTCTCGATTATGGAAGTGAAAAAGGTTCGCCGTAAAGGGTTACGCCGATGCAAGTTTTAAACACTAATCTAGATGACTCGAGTCTCAATCTGGATACATATTAAAAGTGGGAGCAATTAGCTAGAGTAGCTCCGTGCGAGCATTGTAGACATAGAAATTTGCAAAATACTTACGGCTCGAATGTGATGAGACCCGCTGACTAAAGTTATCTCACAAGCAAAACATGATCACACCATAGTACTCTTTGGGTGTTAATCACATAGCAACGTGAACTAGATTACTGACTCTAGTAAACCCTTTGGGTGTTGGTCACATGTCGATGTGAACTATGGGTGTTAACCACATATAGATGTGAACTATTGATGTTAAATCACATGGCGATGTGAACTAGATTATTGACTCTAGTGCAAGTGGGAGACTGAAGGAAATATGCCCTAGAGGCAATAATAAAGTTATTATTTATTTCCTTATACCATGATAAATGTTTATTATTCATGCTAGAATTGTATTAACTGGAAACATAATACATGTGTGAATACATAGACAAACAGATAGTCACTAGTATGCCTCTACTAGACTAGCTCATTAATCAAAGATGGTTGTGTTTCCTAACCATAGACATGTGTTGTCATTTGATTAATGGGATCACCTCATTAGGAGAATGATGTGATTGACATGACCCATTCCGTTAGCTTAGCACTTGATCGCTTAGTATATTGCTAATGCTTTCTTCATGACTTATACATGTTCCCGTAACTATGAGATTATGCAACTCCGTTTACGGAGGAACACTTTGGTGCTACCAAACATCACAACGAATCGGGTGATTATAAAGGAGTACTACAGGTGTCTCCAAAGGTACATGTTGGGTTGGCGATTTCGAGATTAGGTTTTGTCACTCCGATTGTCGGAGAGGTATCTCTGGCCCTCTCGGTAATGCACATCACTATAAGCCTTGCAAGCAATGTAGCTAATGAGTTAGTTACGGAATGATGCATTACGGAACGAGTAAAGAGACTTCTTGGTAACGAGATTGAACTAGGTATTGGATACCGACGATCGAATCTCGGGTAAGTAACATACCGATGACAAAGGGAACAACGATGTCGTTATGCGGTTTGACCGATAAAGATCTTCGTAGAATATGTAGGAACCAATATGGGCATCCAGGTTCCGCTATTGGTTATTGACCAAGAATAGTTCTAGGTCATGTCTACATAGTTCTCGAACCCGTAGGGTCCGCACGCTTAAGGTTTCGATGATGGTTATATTATGAGTTTATGAGTTTTGATGTACCGAAGGAGTTCGAGTCCCGGATGAGATCGGGGACATTACGAGGAGTCTCGAAATGGTCGAGACGTAAAGATCGATATATTGGACGACTATATTCGAGTTCGGAAAGGTTCCAATGATTCGGTATTTTTCGAGTACCGGAGAGTTACGGAATTCACCGGGAGAAGTATTGGGCCTTATTGGGCCCTGGGAAAGAGAGAGGGCTGCCTAGGGCAGGCCGCGCGCCTCAAGGCCTAGTCCGAATTGGACTAGGGGAGGGCCGCACCCTTCCTCCCTTCCCCTCCTTCTCTCCTACTCCTACTAGGAAAGGAGGAGTCCTACTCGGTGGGAGTAGGACCCCCTTGCGCGCCTCCTCCTTGGCCGGCCACCTCCTCCTTGCTCCTTTATATATACGGCAGGGGGGCACCCCAGACACACAAGTTGATCTACGGATCGTTCCTTAGCTGCAGGCGGTGCCCCCTCCACCATATTCCACTTCGGTCATATCGTTGCGGAGCTTAGCGAAGCCCTGCGCCGGAGAAGTCATATCGTCATGAGCTTAGGCGAAGCCCTGCGCCGGTGGAGCATCATCATCGCCACCACGCCCGTCGTCGACGGAACTCATCCCCGACACTTTGCTGGATCGAGTCCGGGATCGCCATCGAGCTGAACGTGTGCAGAACTCGGAGGTGTCGTGACGCTCGGTGCTTGGATTGGTCGGATCGTGAAGACGCACGACTACATCAACAGCGTTGTTATAACGCTTCCGCTTTCGGTCTACGAGGGTACGTGGACAGACACTCTCCCCTCTCGTTGCTATGCCATCACCATGGTCTTGCGTGTGCGTAGGAATTTTTTTGAAATTACTACGTTCCCCTACATGTGGGCCTTGAGTTGGTGATGGCTCCACTTGAGTGGAGCATTGTCCTTCTCCTTCGGCCACAAGGGGTTCCTCAACGGGTAGGATAAAACCAACACCCATTCTTCTTATGGCTTGAGGAGGAATTTCATCACCTACATCACAAGTGCCACTTTGCTCCACTTGGGAGTCGTTATTCTCATCAAACTCCACGTTACATGTCTCCTCAATAAGTCCCGTGGATTTATTGAGGACACGGTAAGCATGAGAGTTTGTAGCATAACCAACAAATATGCCCTCATAAGCTCTAGCTTCAAATTTAGACAAACGAACACCTTTCTTGAGAATGAAACACTTACACCCAAACACCCGGAAATACTTGAGATTGGGCTTGTTGCCGGTGAGTATCTCATAAGGAGTCTTGTTCAAGCCTTTGTGGAGATAGAGCCGATTGGATGCATGACATGCGGTGTTGATGGCTTCGGCCCAAAAGTTGTATGGAGACTTGAACTCCGCCATCATGGTCCTTGCCGCATCCATCAACGTCCGGTTCTTCCTCTCCGCAACACCATTTTGTTGAGGGGTATATGGTGCCGAATATTGATGCTTGATCCCCTCTTCACTAAGAAACTCATCCAAGGTGTAGTTCTTGAACTTGGTGCTGTTGTCACTTCTTATTGTCAAGATCTTTGCATTATGTTGACGTTGAGCTTCATTTGCAAAGTCGATAACAGTTTGTTGAGTCTCACTCTTCCTCTTGAAGAAGTATACCCAAGTGTATCTTGAATAATCATCCACAATCACCAAGCAATACTTTCAACCCCCAAGACTATCAAAGGATGGAGGTCCAAAGAGGTCCATGTGCAGGAGCTCCAAGGGTCTCTTCGAGTAGATGATAGTCGTGGGAGGATGAACCGTTTCATGAAGCTTTCCTTCGATACAAGCACTGCAAGCACGATCTTTGGCAAAACTAACATTTGTTAGTCCACGGACATGGTCCCCCTTGAGAAGACTTTGCAAAGATCTCATATTGACGGGGGGCTAAACGGCGATGCCAAAGCCATCCCACGTCAACTTTAGCCATTAGGCATGTCGCGGTCTTAGTGGGTCGCTCCGAAAAATTTATCACATAAAGACCATTCTCAACATGCCCAACAAAGGCTACTTTAAGAGTCTTGCTCCACAAGAGGGCCACGGTATCAATGTTAAAGAAGGTGGCAAAGCCCATGAGTGCAAGTTGACGAATGGAAAGCAAATTGTATGCAAGGGACTCAACAAGCATGACTTTCTCGATCGTTAGATCATGAGAAACGACAACCTTGCCAAGACCCAATACCTTAGAATGTGAGGCATCAGCCCACTCGACATTGGTGGGCATAGATGGAATCTTTTGCACGTCCACCACCAAGTCCTTGCTCCCGGTCATATGATTCGTTGCTCCACTATCGAGCAACCATGATCCCCCACCGGAAGCAAACACCTACAAGAAATCAATGCTTGGTTTTAGGTACCCATTTAGTAATGGGTCCTTTGATGTTAGTAACGAGGGTCTTAGGAACCCAAATAGACCATTCAATGTACTCATAAGAAGAACCAACAAATTTAGCATAAACATGCCCATCACTAGCACGACACAACACATATGAGGGGTTAAAGTCGCGGCTATGTTCAAGGGATGACGTTGTCCTTCTTGGCATTGTCACCCTTTGCATGGTTCTTCTTCTTCTTGAAGCACCTCTCCTCCCTCACAAAAGTTTGCTTGAGAGGAGGAGGTTGCTTGGTCTTGTCATTCTTCTTCTTGCTCTTGGGCTTGGGCGAACCCAATCCCTCCTTGGTTACAACTTCCTTTTGATTACTCAAAAGGTCGTTAAGGTTCTTCTCACCTTGTATGCATGTGACAAGGCCCTTTTCAAGTTGCTCCTTCAACTTAGCATTCTCCTCAACAAGATGCACATGCTCACAACAAGGGTTAGTAGCATTTGCATTATCAATCAATATCATATGAGGAAAGGTGGCTTTCTCCTTGGTTAGCTTCACTTGGAGTTGATCATGAGACTCTTTGAGACTAGCATGAGCACCCTTCAAGACCTTGTGAGCCTTGTCGAGGATGTCAAACTCCTCATTGAGTCTAGCAAGATCAACTCCAAGCTTTACCTTCTCGGAGCTAAGCTTACGGGACACAACAAGAGCATGGTCAAGGTCTTTCTTTAATTTAGCATGATCATCGTTGTATGACTCCTCAAGAGCCAAATGAAGACCACACTCTTCCTCAAGGGCATTGGAAAGATCCGAAATCTCATCGGCATAGTCACGACTATGCCCTTCCATCTTAGAGATGGTTTCTTCATGAGCCTCGATCATGACATTAGCTTCACCAAGTTGTTCCAAGAGAGCAACGAAGTGCTTCTTGGATTTGCCCTTGAGTTTACCCATAAAGATCTCAAACTCATTCTCCTCCAGATTAGTCCCCTCATGTTCATCAATGCAATCCATCAAAGAAGAATGATTGATGATGGTATTTTTTATGTTGGGGGTTACCTTGTTGGTGGCTTTAGCCATGAGGCACTTGGCGGTGATGCTTTCATTGGGTGAATCAAGAGAGACACCGAGGAGTCGCTGTAATGGCAACGGAGGCCATGGCAACCGACTCACCATATTCATCATCATCATCATCCTCATTGTACTCTTCTTGAACCACCAATGCTTTGTGAGGAGCCTTCTTGGTGAAGTTGCTCTTGTTGGGGAAAGACTTGGCCTTGTCCTTACGGATGAGCTTGCCACCATTGTCTTCCCTCTGCTCATATGGGCACTCCGCAACAAAGTGACTCACATTGCCACAATTGAAGCAAGTCCTCACTCGTTGCTTGCCCCTTGCGCCACTTGAGTTTCTCTTGTTGAAGTTGGGCCTTGAGTTCTTCTTGCTCCAAAATTGTCTTGAAGCAAGGGCCATGTGTTCATGATAGTCATACTTCGTATCTTCGAGGTTGCTCTCTTATTCTTCCTCCTCTCCATCTTCTTAGACACAAATCTTGGCCTTCAAAGCGAGGTTGGGCTTCTTTGATCTTTGGGAGCGAAGCACCGCATTGTCGGCGGTCTTGTCCAATATGCTCATAGCCACAAACTCGTCCAACACATCACTTGAGGACAGGGTGTGGAAGTCCGGCCGTTGACGGATGACGGAGGACATGGCTTTGTGGTAGGGCATCATTGCCTTGAGGAATTTGCGCTTGATCCAGTTGTCATCCGTGTCCTTACTTCCATGATCCCGGAGGGAGACTGCAAGCTTAGTTACTCTCCGATAGAGCTCACGAGGTTCTTCTTCTTCTTTCATTGCAAACTCATCGGCTTCATCTTGGACCACTTCATAATTGGAACGTTGAATGCTTGCGCTTCCTCGATAAAGAGAAACCACCTTGAGCCAAGCATCTTTGGCAAGGGAGTAGGGCCGGAGATGAGGGAGGTCTTCAGGAAGGATTGCTTCTTGGATGATGAAGAGAGCATTCTCATTGAATTGATGGTCCACGACTTCTCTAGGAGAGAAGTTGCTCGAGTCATGCGGATAGAAACCTTCTTCAATGATTCTCCAAAGGTTAGTGTTCACATGATTTAGATGACGCTTAAAACGATAAACCCAAGAATCAAAATCCTCCTTTTTATCAATCTTAGGTGGTGGACCGGCATGATTCAAATGAGTGGAAGGAATCGGTCCACCATAAACGGGAGGAGGTTGCACATGGGCAAAGATGCCGGTGCCATTCTTACCACTAGACGATGGGGCTTTCTCACTAGTAGCTTCCCCCTTATCGGAGTTAGCATCCGCTCCCGTGTTGGCAGGATCACCCACTTTCACGGGTGCGGTGGAAAGTTTAAGCCCTTCTAGGAATTCCTTAAACATGTCCTTGACCTCGGTCGTCATGGAGGTTTTCAATGTGTCCAACGCCACATTGAATTCCTCACGAGGATCGAGGTACCCCATCTCCCTAGATGATATCAGATTAAGACCGAGTGCTCCCCACATCATCTACGACGTCAACCATACTCTTGGACGGTAAAGTCCTTAAAAGAGACGAGGCTCGATACCAATTGAAAGGATCGATATAGTTGACTAGAGGGGGGTGAATAGGCAACTAACAATTTTAAGCTTTTCTTTACTAATTTAAACTTTGCAATAATAAAGGTTGTCTAGAAGTGCAACTAGGTGGACAACCTATATGATGCAATCAACACAAGCACAAGAGCAAGCAAAGATAGAAACACAAATAAGCTTGCACAAGTAAAGGGATAAGATAACCAAGAGTGGATCGATATAGTTGACTAGAGGGGGGGGGGTGAATAGGCAACTAACAATTTTTAAGCTTTTCTTTACCAATTTAAACTTTGCAATAATAAAGGTTGTCTAGAAGTGCAACTAGGTGGACAACCTATATGATGCAATCAACACAAGCACAAGAGCAAGCAAAGATAGAAACACAAATAAGCTTGCACAAGTAAAGGGATAAGATAACCAAGAGTGGAGCCGGTGGAGACGAGGATGTGTTACCGAAGTTCCTTCCTTTTGAGGGGAAGTACGTCTCCGTTAGAGCGGTGTGGAGGCACAATGCTCCCCAAGAAGCCACTAGGGCCACCGTAATCTCCTCACGCCCTCGCACAATGCAAGAGCCATGATTCCACTATTGGTGCCCTTGAAGGCGGCAACCAAACCTTTACACACAAGGTTGGGGAAATCTCCACAACTTAATTGGAGGCTCCCAACAACACCACGAAGCTTCACCACAATGGAATATGGCTCCACGGTGACCTCAACCGTCTAGGGTGCTCAAACACCCAAGAGTAACAAGATCTGCAAGGGATAAGTGGGGGGAATCAAAAGTCTCTTGGTGGAAGTGTAGATCGGGTCCTTGTTACCCAATCCCGAGCAAATAAACAAGTTTGATTGGCTAGGGAGAGAGATCGGGCCAAAATGGAGCTTGGAGCAACAATGGAGCTTAGAGATGGAAGAGGTGGTCAACTAGAGGTAGGAGACACGCCTTTTATACTCGGAGAAAAGATCCAACCGTTATCCTCTAGTTCAGCCTGCGACACGCGGTACTACCGCTCAAAACGCAGTACTATCTACATGCAGACACCTGTATTACTACCGTGGAAGGCCACAGTACTACCGCAGCAAGAGCAGAGAGCTCTGGGACTGGCTCGACCGAGCGCAAGATTACCACCGGGCGCGGCATTACTACCACGCACCCTTGCGGTACTACCGCAAGGCAGGCAAGCCCCAGCCTACGAAGAGCACGGATGAAATAAATTACATCATTGCCTACTTCCGCTGAAAAAGAACAAGTGCAAAGACCCGGCGCGATACTACCGCGCCCGAGGCGCGGTACTACCGTGGAGGCGTGGATGTAAAAATTACATCCGCTCCTACTACCGCGGCGCAACGGTACGGGGCATGAGGGCCATGGTACTACGGCTCCAATAGAGCGGTACTACCGTGTCCACTCGCGGTACTACCGCGCTGGACGAGCGGTACTACCGTGTGGGCGCGGATGTAAAAAATTACATCCGCGCCTACTACCGTACCGGAGCAGCACAAGGCGTAGGAGTTGCGGTACTACGGCTCCTGGGGAGCGGTACTACCGTGACCCCCAGCGGTACTACCGCTGGTGCTTGCGGTACTACCGCTCCCTAGGGCAGTACTACCGCAAGAACAGCAATGGCCGTCGGATTTATGCACAACTATGACAACAGGAAGATGCTCCAAAGTGCAAGAAAAGGAAGAACAAGTGTACGTTTTGATTCCACCCAAACCTTTCCGATGCGGACCCCCTCTTAATAGTACGGCTCTCCTACGACTCAAATCCACCAAAAAGAAACGTAGAACGACGCCGTCTTCAATAGTCTCCGAGGGGCACCGAATCGTCTCGTGCCTAGTGATGAAACATCTGAGAAACTCAAGGCATACGATTAGTCCGCAAAAGTATCGTCATCAATCACCAAAACACTTAAGGGATAAATATGCCCTTACACTGATGATAGTCTCATTGACAGAATTCTTCAATCACTGCCACCAAGCTACAAGAGCTTCATGATGAACTATAACATGCAAGGGATGGCTAAGACAATTCTCGAGCTCTTCGCAATGCTAAAGGCTGCGGAGGTAGAAATCAAGAAGGAGCATCAAGTGTTGATGGTCAACAAGACCACCAGTTTCAAGAAAAAGGGTAAAGGGAAGAAGGGGAACTTCTAGAAGAACGGTAAGCAAGTTGTTGCTCAAGTGAAGAAGCCCAAGTCTAGACCTAAGACTGAGACTGAGTGCTTCTACTACAAAGGGACTGGTCACTGGAAGCGGAACTGCCCCAAGTATTTGGCGGATAAGAAGGATGGCAAGGTGAACAAAGGTATATGTGATATACATGTTATTGATGTGTACCTTACTAATGCTCGTAGTAGTGCCTGGGTATTTGATATTGGTTATGTTGCTAATATTTGCAACTCGAAATAGGGACTACGGATTAAGCGAAGATTGGCTAAGGACGAGGTGACGATGCGCGTGGGAAATGGTTCCAAAGTCGATGTGATCGCGGTCGGCACGCTACCTCTACATCTACCTTCGGGATTAGTTTTAGACCTGAATAGTTGTTATTTGGTGCCAGCGTTGAGCATGAACATTATATCTGGATCTTGTTTGATGCGAGACGGTTATTCATTTAAATCAGAGAATAATGGTTGTTCTATTTATATAGTAATATCTTTCATGGTCATGCATCCTTGAAGAGTGGACTATTTATATTGAATCTCGAAAGTAGTGATACACATATTCATAATATTGATGCCAAAAGATGCAGAGTTGATAATGATAGTGCAACTTATTTGTGGCACTGCCGTTTAGGTCATATTGGTGTAAAGCGCATGTAGAAACTCCATTCTGATGGACTTTTGGAATCACTTGATTATGAATCACTTGGTACTTGCGAACCATACCTCATAGGCAAGATGACTAAAACGCCGTTCTCCGGAACAATGGAGCGAGCAACAGATTTGTTGGAAATCATACATACTGATGTATGTGGTCCGATGAATGTTGAGGCTCGCGGCGGGTATCGTTATTTTCTCACCTTCACATATGATTTGAGCAGATATGGGTATATCTACTTGATGAAACATAAGTCTGAAACATTTGAGAAGTTCAAAGAATTTCAGAGTGAAGTGGAAAATCATCGCAACAAGAAAATAGAGTTTCTACGATCTGACCGTGGAGGAGAATATTTGAGTTATGAGTTTGGTCTTGATTTGAAACAATGCGGAATAGTTTCGCAACTCACACCACCCGGAACACCACAGCGTAATGGTGTATCCGAACGTCGTAATCGTACTTTACTAGATATGGTGCGATCTATGATGTCTCTTACTGATTTACCACTATCATTTTGGGGTTACGCTTTAGAGACGGCTGCATTCACATTAAATAGGGCACCATCTAAATCCGTTGAGACGACACCTGATGAACTGTGGTTTGGCAAGAAACCAAAGTTGTCGTTTCTTAAAGTTTGGGGCTGTGATGCTTATGTGAAAAAGCTTCAACTTGATAAGCTCGAACTCAAATCGGAGAAATGTGTCTTCATAGGATACCCAAAGGAGACTGTTGGGAACACCTTCTATCAGAGATCCGAAGGCAAGACATTCGTTGCTAAGAATGGATCCTTTCTAGAGAAGGAGTTTCTCTCGAAAGAAGTGAGTGGGAGAAAAGTAGTGAAGGAAATATGCCCTAGAGGCAATAATAAAGTTATTATTTATTTCCTCATATCATGATAAATGTTTATTATTCATGCTAGAATTGTATTACCCGGAAACATGATACATGTGTGAATATATAGACAAACATAATGTCACTAGTATGCCTCTACTTGACTAGCTCATTAATCAAAGATGGTTATGTTTCCTAACCATAGACATGTGTTGTCATTTGATTAACGGGATCACATCATTAGGAGAATGATGTGATTGATTTGACCCATTCCGTTAGCCTAGCACTTGATCGTTTAGTATATTGATATTGCTTTCTTCATAACTTATACAAAGTTCCTACAACTATGAGATTATGCAACTCCTGTTTACCGGAGGAACACTTTGTGTGCTACCAAACGTCACAACATAACTGGGTGATTATAAAGGTGCTCTACAGGTGTCTCCGAAGGTACATGTTGGGTTGGCGTATTTCAAGATTAGGTTTTGTCACTCCGATTTTCGGAGAGGTATCTCTGGGCCCTCTCGATAATACACATCACTTAAGCCTTCCAAGCATTTGAACTAATGAGTTAGTTATGGGATGATGTATTACGGAACGAGTAAAGAGACTTTCCGGTAACGAGATTGAACTAGGTATTGGATACCGACAATCGAATCTCGGGCAAGAAAAATACCGATGACAAAGGGAACAACGTATACTGTTATGCGGTTTGACCGATAAAGATCTTTGTAGAATATGTAGGAGCCAATATGAACATCCAGGTTCCACTATTGGTTATTGACCAGAAACAGTTCTAGGTCATGTCTACATAGTTCTTGAACCCGTAGGGTCCGCACGCTTAACGTTACGATGACAGTTTTATTATGAGTTTATAAGTTTTGATGTACCGAAGGTTGTTCGGAGTCCCGGATGTGATCATGGAAATGACGAGGAGTCTCGAAATGGTCGAGACATAAAGATCGGTATATTGGACGACTATATTCAGACACCGGAAGTGTTCCGGGTGATTTCAGAGAAAACCAGAGTGCCGGAGGGTTACCGAAACCCCCGGAGGAGTATTGGGCCTTATGGGCTTTAGTGGAGAGAGAGAGGGGCAGCCAGGATGGGCCGCGCGCCCCCTCCCCCTCTGGTCCGAATTGGACTAGGAGAGGGGGGGCGGCGCCCCCCTCTTTCCCTCTCCCTCTCCCTGATATGGGCATGTCACCATTGACCGATAATTCTATTAAAGTTGAGCGAGTTAATGAGTCAGGCCAGGAAAACGTTGTGGAAAATAATGCCATGCATGCCGCCAGACTTTGTCGAGGAAACGATGGTCGTAAAAGGCCAACTTTGTGGTCCGAGAATTAATTTTGTAACTAGCAGACTAGCGACCAGTTATATGACGTGTGCACCTGATTTAAGAGATGGTATTGGCACATGGGTGCATAGTCCTAAACGTATGGAATCTAGAGGTGTATGGGCAGGCTTGATCAAAGAAAGAATAGAAAGGAAGCCACGTACACATAAAATGCCAAGAGATCATAGTGTCCAAACTAAAAGGAATCAAACAACGTCAATTTATTCAAGCGCCAAGAAAATACAAGAGGCAAAGGAGGAGCCTGCGCTAGCTGTGGTGGAGCCTAATTTCCGCACCCTCCGTGCAATGTGAAGTTGTGATAGAGAGTCCTAAAATTAATATGTTAGGATTTCTTATTTTATTTTGTGTCTACACGCTAGCTAGCTGGTTAGCATGGTACGTAAGTCATTTTCTCTTTTCTAGTTAGGATTTGTTTATTTTATAGTTAGCACACGTAAGAGGGATGGAGTCTTAAGTTTCTAGATAGACTTTGGAGTTGCGAGGCGTGGCATATAAAAGCCAGACTATGGCCGTGTAAACAGATCAGTTTTGAGTTTTATTCGTGAGTTATGAACAAGGTTCAGAAAACGCCCAGTTTTGGGGCGATCCCATCTTGAGTATTTTCTGTGATTTTCCCATCGTGGAAATTACTAGCGACGGAGGGTTGATCATCACATCGACGCCCACGTGCTGATCCGAGGGGTCATTATCTTTGTTCGCGCACTGTTCGTGCACGGGTAGAGATTGTTATTGGAGGTTGCGAGGAGGAACACGGGGAAAGGACTACTGATCTTGCATCGTCGTGAAAGGTCGGGCCGTCTACACGCACGAATTAGCATCTCGCTCGTTTGTGCTACATCAAGTGGTATTCAGAGCTAAGGTTAGTCACGGCGATTCAGTTGGCAATATCGTCTACGGAGGCGAGTATGGAGGTGTTGAGCAGGAACGTATTGATGGAGGAGGAAGGCATCGGCGAGGTTGTTCTTTTTCACACACGATGCGTCGTGAAGGAACGGTGCGTGAATTTGACGATCGATGAGGGTTCAGCGGTCAACATGGTGAGCATCGAGGTGGTAAAAAAATTGGGGCTGAATATGGCGCCTCTTGAAAGTCCGTACACGCTGAAGTGGTTTAAAGGTGAAATCAAAATTACGCATCGGATTTTGCTAATTTTTGATTTGGGAAAATATTGTTGTGCGGAATTTTTTTACGTTTGTCCAGTGCCCATGGTGTCGTGCCATCTATTACTTGGGAACTCGTGGTGCACGCGCGTCGGGGCTGTTCGGAATGTCAAGAAAAATACTTTCTCTTTGTCATGGAAGGGTCAAAGATTTTGTTTTATTCCTATGCCGGTGGATGTGTTCACAAAAGATTGGAAAAGTCGTGTGCTGAAAAGAATAGAAGAAAAAGAAGAAATAAAGGAAGAAATCAATGCACCAGTAGAGGGGCTGAATCTTATGGTGGAGAAGGTGCAAGAGGATAGTGGTGCAAAGGGGCAGCGGTGGAGTGTTTTTAAGACACAATGCAAGATCAAGGACCATGCATGTAAGATGATAATTGATGGTGGTAGTTTTACCAACGCCATTAGCAGAGACCTTGTACAAGAATTGGGTTTGTCTATGTGGCGACACCCGCAACCGCACCATGTGGAGTGGCTATATAACTCTGGGAAATTAAAAATTACACATAAGGTACGTGTGACATTTGCTGTTGGGGATTATGTTGACAAGGTGGATTGTGATGTCTTGCCGATGGACGCTTGTGAGTTGCTATTAGGGAGACCGTGGCAGTTCGATCACGATGCAGTGCATGCTGGGAGATCAAACACGTACACTTTCACACATAATGGGAGGAAGCACGTGCTAAAGCCAATGTTGGACAGTGCAATCACTAGAGAACAACAAGTTCCGGAGAGGAAGGTTGTGTTAAAAAATAACTGGAAACCGAGGACGGTTTCTCTTCAAGGGAGGGAGGATGATATGGGCATGTCACCATTGACCGATAATTCTATTAAAGTTGAGCGAGTTAATGAGTCAGGCCAGGAAAACGTTGTGGAAAATAATGCCATGCATGCTGCCAGACTTTGTCGAGGAAACGATGGTCGTGTGCGACAACTTTGTGGTCCGAGAATTAATTTTGTAAGTAGCAGACTAGCGACCAGTTATATGACGTGTGCACCTGATTTAAGAGATGGTATTGGCACATGGGTGCATAGTCCTAAACGTATGGAATCTAGAGGTGTATGGGCAGGCTTGATCAAAGAAAGAATAGAAAGGAAGCCACGTACACATAAAATGCCAAGAGATCATAGTGTCCAAACTAAAAGGAATCAAACAACGTCAATTTATTCAGGCGCCAAGAAAATACAAGAGGCAAAGGAGGAGCCTGCGCTAGCTGTGGTGGAGCCTAATTTCCGTACCCCTCCGTGCAATGTGAAGTTGTGATAGAGAGTCCTAAAATTAATATGTTAGGATTTCTTATTTTATTTTGTGTCTACACGCTAGCTAGCTGGTTAGCATGGTACGTAAGTCATTTTCTCTTTTCTAGTTAGAATTTGTTTATTTTATAGTTAGCACACGTAAGAGGGATGGAGTCTTAAGTTTCTAGATAGACTTTGGAGTTGCGTAGGCGTGGCATATAAAAGCCAGACTATGGCCGTGTAAACAGATCAGTTTTGAGTTTTATTCGTGAGTTATGAACAAGGTTCAGAAAACGTCCAGTTTTGGGGCGATCCCATCTTAAGTATTTTCTGTGATTTTCCCATCGTGGAAATTACTAGCGACGGAGGGTTGATCATCACATCGACGCCTATGTGCTGATCCGAGGGGGTCATTATCTTTGTTCGCGTACTGTTCGTGCACGGGTAGAGATTGTTATTGGAGGTTGCGAGGAGGAACACGGGGAAAGGACTACTGATCTTGCATAGGTCGGGCCGTCTACACGCACGAATTAGCGTCTCGCTCGTTTGTGCTACATCACTCTCCCTTCCTTTCCCCTCCTAGTAGGAGTAGGAAAGAGGGAGTCCTACTCCTACTAGGAGGAGGACTCCTCCTCCTTGGCGCACCCACAAGGGCCGGCCGGCCTCCCCCCTTGCTCCTTTATATACGGGGGCAGGGGGGCACCCTAGAACACACAAGTTGATCTTCGTGATCGTTCCTTAGCCGTGTGCGGTGCCCCCCTCCACCATATTCCACCTCAGTCATATCGTCGCGGAGTTTAGGCGAAGCCTGCGTCGGTAGAACATCATCATCGCCACCACGCCGTCGGTTGACGGAACTCATCCCGACACCCTGCTGGATCGGAGTCCGGGATCGCCATCGAGCTGAACGTGTGCAGAACACGGAGGTGCCGTGACGCTCGGTGCTTGGATCGGTCGGATCGTGAAGACATACGACTACATCAACCACGTTGTCATAACGCTTCCGCTTTCGGTCTACGAGGGTACGTGGACACACTCTCCCCTCTCGTTGCTATGCATCACCATGATCTTGCGTGTGCGTAGGATTTTTTTTGAAATTACTACGTTCCCCAACAGTGGCATCCGAGCCTGGTTTTATGCGTTGATGTTATATGCACGAGTAGAACACAAGTGAGTTATGGGCGATACAAGTCATACTGCTTACCAGCATGTCATACTTTGGTTCGGCGGTATTGTTGGATGAAGCGGCTCGGACCGACATTACGCGTACGCTTACGCAAGACTGGTTCTACCGACGTGCTTTGCACACAGGTGGCTGGCGGGTGTCAGTTTCTCCAACTTTACTTGAACCGAGTATGGCTACGCCCGGTCCTTGCGAAGGTTAAAACAGCACTAACTTGACGAACTATCGTTGTGGTTTTGATGCGTAGGTAAGAACGGTTCTTGCCCAGCCCGTAGCAGCCACGTAAAACTTGCAACAACAAAGTAGAGGACGTCTAACTTGTTTTTGCAGGGCATGTTGTGATGTGATATGGTCAAGACGTGATGCTATATTTTGTTGTATGAGATGATCTTGTTTTGTAATCAAGTTATCGGCAACTGGCAGGAGCCATATGGTTGTCGCTTTATTGTATGAAATGCAAACGCCCTGTAATTGCTTTACTTTATCACTAAGCGGTAGCGATAGTCGTAGAAGCAATAGTTGGTGAGACGACAACGATGCTACGATGGAGATCAAGGTGTCGCGCCGATGACGATGGTGATCATGACGGTGCTTCGGAGATGGAGATCACAAGCACAAGATGATGGTGGCCATGTCATATCACTTATATTGATTGCATGTGATGTTTATCCTTTATGCATCTTATCTTGCTTTGATTGACGGTAGAATTTTAAGATGATCTCTCACTAAATTATCAAGAAGTGTTCTCCCTGAGTATGCACCGTTGCCAAAGTTCTTCGTGCCCAGACACCACGTGATGATCGGGTGTGATAAGCTCAACGTCCATCTACAACGGGTGCAAGCCAGTTTTGCACACGCGAATACTCAAAGTTAAACTTGACGAGCCTAGCATATGCAGATATGGCCTCGGAACACGGAGACCGAAAGGTCGAGTGTGAATCATATAGTAGATATGATCAACATAGTGATGTTCACCATTGAAAACTACTCCATCTCACGTGATGATCGTTTATGGTTTAGTTGATTTGGATCACGTGATCACTTAGATGACTAGAGAGATGTCTGTCTGAGTGGGAGTTCTTAAGTAATATGATTAATTGAACTTAAATTTATCATGAACTTAGTACCTGATAGTATTTTGCTTATCTATGTTTGTTGTAGATAGATGGCTCGTGTTGTTGTTCCGTTGAATTTTAATGCGTTCCTTGAGAAAGCAAAGTTGAAAGATGATGGTAGCAATTACACGGACTGGGTCCGTAACTTGAGGATTATCCTCATTGCTGCACAGAAGAATTACGTCCTGGAAGCACCGCTGGGTGCCGAGCCTAATGCAGAGCAACGCCAGATGTTATGAACGTCTGGCGAGCAAAGCGATGACTACTCAATAGTTCGATGTGCCATGCTTTACGGCTTAGAACCGGTCTTCAACGATGTTTTGAACGTCATGGAGCATATGAGATGTTCCAGAGTTGAAGTTAATATTTCAAGCAAATGCCGGATTGAGAGACATGAAGTCTCCAATAAGTTCTATAGCTGCAAGATGGAGGAGAATAGTTCATCGGTGAGCATATACTCAAAATGTCGGGTATAATAATCACTTGATTCAACTGGGAGTTAATCTTCCGGATGATAGCGTCATTGACAGAATTCTCCAATCACTGCCACCAAGCTACAAGAGCTTCGTGATGAACTATAATATGCAAGGGATGAACAAGACAATTCTCGAGCTCTTCGCAATGCTAAAAGCTGCGGAAGTAGAAATCAAGAAGGAGCATCAAGTGTTGATGGTCAACAAGACCACTAGTTTCAAGAAAAAGGGCAAAGGGAAGAAGAAGGGGAACTTCAAAAAGAACAGCAAACAAGTTGCTGCTCAAGAGAAGAAACCCAAGTCTGGACCTAAGCCTGAAACTGAGTGCTTCTACTTCAAACAAGCTGGTCACTGGAAGCGGAACTGCCCCAAGTATTTGGCGGATAAGAAGGATGGCAAGGTGAACAAAGGTATATGTGATATACATGTTATTGATGTGTACCTTACTAGAGCTCGCAGTAGCACCTGGGTATTTGATACTGGTTTTGTTGCTAATATTTGCAACTCGAAACACGGACTACGGAATAATCGAACACTGGCCAAGGACGAGGTGACGATGCGCGTGGGAAATGGTTCCAAAGTCGATGTGATCGCGGTCGGCACGCTACCTCTACATCTACCTTCGGGATTAGTTTTAGACCTGAATAATTGTTATTTGGTGCCAGCGTTGAGCATGAACATTATATCTGGATCTTGTTTGATGCGAGACAGTTATTCATTTAAATTAGAGAATAATGGTTGTTCTATTTATATGAGTAATATCTTTTATGGTCATGCACCCTTAAAGTGTGGTCTATTTTTGATGAATCTCGATAGTAGTAATACACATATTCATAATGTTGAAGCCAAAAGATGCAGAGTTGATAATGATAGTGCAACTTATTTGTGGTAATTGCCGCTTAGGTCATATCGGTGTAAAACGCATGAAGAAACTCCATACTGATGGACTTTTTGAATCACTTGATTATGAATCACTTGGTACTTGTGAACCGTGCCTCATGGGCAAGATGACTAAAACACCGTTCTCCGGTACTATGGAGAGAGCAACAGATTTGTTGGAAATCATACATACAGATGTATGTGGTCCGATGAATATTGAGGCTCGTGGCGGATATCGTTATTTTCTCACCTTCACAGATGATTTAAGCAGATACGGGTATATCTACTTAATGAAGCATAAATCTGAAACATTTGAAAAGTTCAAAGAATTTCAGAGTGAAGTTGAAAATCATCGTAACAAGAAAATAAAGTTTCTACGATCTAATCGTGGAGGAGAATATTTGAGTTACGAGTTTGGTCTACATTTGAAACAATGCGGAATAGTTTCGCAACTTACGCCACCTGGAACACCACAATGTAATGGTGTGTCCGAACGTCGTAATCGTACTTTACTAGATATGGTGCGATCTACGATGTCTCTTACCGATTTACCGCTATCGTTTTGGGGTTATGCTTTAGAGACGGCCGCATTCACGTTAAATAGGGCACCATCAAAATCCGTTGAGATGACTCCTTATGAACTATGGTTTGGCAAGAAACCAAAGTTGTCGTTTCTGAAAGTTTGGGGCTGCGATGCTTATGTGAAAAAATTTCAACCCGATAAGCTCGAACCCAAATCGGAAAATGTGTCTTCATAGGATACCCAAAGGAGACAGTTGGGTACACCTTCTATCACAGATCCGAAGGCAAGACATTCGTTGCTAAGAATGGATCCTTTCTAGAGAAGGAGTTTCTCTCGAAAGAAGTGAGTGGGAGGAAAGTAGAACTTGATGAGGTAACAGTACCAGCTCCCTATTGGAAAGTAGTTCATCACGTAAATCAGTTCTGTGACACCTACACCAATTAGTGAGGAAGTTAATGATGATGATCATGAAACTTCAGATCAAGTTGTTATGAACTTCAGAGATCAACCAGAGTAAGATCCGCACTGAGTGGTACGGTAATCCTATTCGGAAATCATGCTACTAGATCATGGTGAACCCACGAACTATGAAGAAGCGATGGTGAGCCCAGATTCATAAAATGGCTTGAAGCCATGAAATCTGAGATGGGATCCATGTATGAGAACAAAGTGTGGACTTTGGTTGACTTGCCCAATGATCGGCAAGCAATACAGAATAAATGGATCTTCAAGAAGAAGACTGATGCTGACGGTAATGTTACTGTTTACAAAGCTCGACTTGTTACAAAAGGTTTTCGACAAGTTCAAGGGGTTGACTACGATGAGACCTTCTCACCTGTAGCAATGCTTAAGTCAGTCCGAATCATGTTAGCAATTGCCGCATTTTATGATTATGAAATATGGCAGATGGATGTCAAAACTGCATTCCTGAATGGATTTCTGGAAGAAGAGTTGTATATGATGCAACCAGAAGGTTTTGTCGATCCTAAGGGAGCTAACAAAGTGTGCAAGCTCCAGCGATCCATTTATGGTCTGGTGCAAGCCTCTCGGAGTTGGAATAAACGCTTTGATAGTGTGATCAAAGCATATGGTTTTATACAGACTTTTGGAGAAGCCTGTATTTACAAGAAAGTGAGTGGGAGCTCTGTGTAATTTCTGATATTATATGTGGACGACATATTATTGATTGGAAATGATATAGAATTTCTGGATAGCATAAAAGGATACTTGAATAAAAGTTTTTCAATGAAAGGCCTCGGTGAAGCTGCTTACATATTGGGCATCAAGATCTATAGAGATAGATCAAGACACTTGATTGGACTTTCACAAAGCACATACCTTGATAAAATTTTGAAAAAGTTCAATATGGATCAGGTAAAGAAAGGATTCTTGCCTATATTACAAGGTGTGAAGTTGAGTCAGACTCAATGCCCGACCACTCCAGAAGGTAGAGAAAAAATGAAAGGAGTTCCCTATGCCTCAGCCATAGGCTCTATCATGTATGCAATGCTGTGTACCAGACCTGATGTGTGCCTTGCTATTAGTTTAGCAGGGAGGTACCAAAGTAATCCAAGAGTGGATCACTGGACAACGGTCAAGAACATCCTGAAATACCTGAAAAGGACTAAGGATATGTTTCTCGTTTATGGAGGTGACAAAGAGCTTGTCGTAAAGGGTTACGTCGATGCAAGCTTTGACACTGATCCGGACGATTCTAAATCGCAAACCGGATACGTATTTATATTAAATGGTGGAGCTGTCAGTTGGTGCAGTTCTAAACAAAGCGTCATAGAGGGATCTACATGCGAAGCGGAGTACATAGCTGCTTCGGAAGCAGCAAATGAAGGAGTCTGGATGAAGGAGTTCATTTCCGTTCTAGGTGTCATACCTAGTGCATCGGGACCAATGAAAATATTCAGTCACAGTACTGGTGCAATTGCCTTGGCAAAGGAATCCAGATTTCACAAGAGGACCAAGCACATCAAGAGACGCTTCAATTCCATCCGGGACCAAGTCCAGGTGGGAGACATAGAGATTTGCAAGATACATACGGATCTGAATATTGCAGACCTGTTGACTAAGCCTCTTCCACGAGCAAAACATGATCAGCACCAAGACTCCATGGGTGTTAGAATCATTACTATGTAATCTAGATTATTGACTCTAGTGCAAGTGGGAGACTGAAGGAAATATGCCCTAGAGGCAATAATAAAGTTATTATTTATTTCCTCATATCATGATAAATGTTTATTATTCATGCTAGAATTGTATTATCCGGAAACATGATACATGTGTGAATACATAGACAAACATAATGTCACTAGTATGCCTCTACTTGACTAGCTCATTAATCAAAGATGGTTATGTTTCCTAACCATAGACATGTGTTGTCATTTGATTAACGGGATCACATCATTAGGAGAATGATGTGATTGACTTGACCCATTCCGTTAGCCTAGCACTTGATCGTTTAGTATATTGCTATTGCTTTCTTCATAACTTATACAAAGTTCCTACAGCTATGAGATTATGCAACTCCCGTTTACCGGAGGCACACTTTGTGTGCTACCAAACGTCACAACGTAACTGGGTGATTATAAAGGTTTTCTACAGGTGTCTCCGAAGGTACATGTTGGGTTGGCGTATTTCAAGATTAGGTTTTGTCACTCCGATTGTCGGAGAGGTATCTCTGGGCCCTCTCAGTAATACACATCACTTAAGCCTTGCAAGCATTGTAACTAATGAGTTAGTTACGGGATGATGTATTACGGAACGAGTAAAGAGACTTGCCGGTAACGAGATTGAACTAGGTATTGGATACCGACGATCGAATCTCGGGCAAGTAACATACTGATGACAAAGGGAACAACGTATGTTGTTATGCGGTTTCACCGATAAAGATCTTCGTAGAATATGTAGGAGCCAATATGAACATCCAGGTTCCACTATTGGTTATTGACTAGAAATAGTTCTAGGTCATGTCCACATAGTTCTCGAACCCGTAGGGTCCGCATGCTTAACGTTACGATGACAGTTTTATTATGAGTTTATAAGTTTTGATGTACCGAAGGTTGTTCGGAATCCCGGATGTGATCACGGACATGACGAGGAGTCTCGAAATGGTCGAGACATAAAGATCGATATATTGACGACTATATTCGGACACGGAAGTGTTCCGGTGATTTCGGAGAAACCGGAGTGCGGAGGGTTACTGGAACCCCCGGGAGGAGTATTGGGCCTTATGGGCTTTAGTGGAGAGAGAGAGGGCAGCCGGGATGGCGCGCCCCTCCCCTCTAGTCCGAATTGGACTAGGAGAGAGGCGGCGCCTCTTCCCTCTCCTCTCCCCTTCCTTTCCCCTCCTAGTAGGAGTAGGAAGAGGAGTCCTACTCCTACTAGGAGGAGGACTCCTCCTCCTGGCGCGCCCACAAGGGCGGCCGGCCTCCCCTTGCTCCTTTATATACGGGGGCAGGGGGGGCACCCTAGAACACACAAGTTGATCTTCGTGACCGTTCCTTAGCCGTGTGCGGTGCCCCCCTCCACCATATTCCACCTCGGTCATATCGTCGCGGAGTTTAGGCGAAGACCTGCGTCGGTAGAACATCATCATCGTCGCCACGCCGTCGTGCTGACGGAACTCATCCCCGACACCCTGTTGGATCGGAGTCCGGGGATCGTCATCGAGCTGAACGTGTGCAGATCACGGAGGTGCCGTACGTTCGGTGCTTGGATCGGTCGGATCGTGAAGACGTACGAGTACATCAACCGCGTTGTCATAACGCTTCCGCTTTCGGTCTACGAGGGTACGTGGACACACTCTCCCCTCTCATTACTATGCATCACCATGATCTTGCGTGTGCGTAGGAATTTTTTTGAAATTACTACGTTCCCCAACAAGTAGAACTTGATGAGGTAACTGTACCTGCTCCCTTATTGGAAAGTAGTTCATCACAGAAATCTGTTCCAGTGATTCCTACACCAATTAGTGAGGAAGCTAATGATGATGATCATGTAACTTCAGATCAAGTTACTACCGCACCTCGTAGGTCAACCAGAGTAAGATCCGCACCAGAGTGGTACGGTAATCCTGTTCTGGAGGTCATGTTACTTGACCATGACGAACCTATGAACTATGAGGAAGCGATGATGAGCCCAGATTCCGCAAAATGGCTTGAGGCCATGAAATATGAGATGGGATCCATGTATGAGAACAAAGTGTGGACTTTGGTTGACTTGCCCGATGATCGGCAAGCCATCGAGAATAAATGGATCTTCAATAAGAAGACAGACGTTGACGGTAATGTTACTGTCTATAAAGCTCGACTTGTTGCGAAAGGTTTTCAACAAGTTCAAGGAATTGACTACGATGAGACCTTCTCACCCGTAGCGATGCTTAAGTCCGTCCGAATCATGTTAGCAATTGCCGCATTTTATGATTATGAAATTTGGCAAATGGATGTCCTGAATGGATTTCTGGAAGAAGAGTTGTATATGATGCAACCTGAAGGTTTTATCGATGCTAAGAATACTAACAAGGTGTGCAAACTCCAGCGATCCATTTATGGACTGGTGCAAGCATCTCGGAGTTGGAATAAACGTTTTGATAGTGTGATCAAAGAATATGGTTTTATACAGACTTTTGGAGAAGCCTATATTTACAAGAAAGTGCGTGGGAGCTCTGTAGCATTTCTATTATTATATGTGGATGACATATTGTTGATTGGAAATGATATAGAATTTCTGGATAGCATAAAAGTATACTTGAATAAGAGTTTTTTAATGAAAGACCTCAGTGAAGCTACTTATATATTGGGCATCAAAATCTATAGAGATAGATCAAGACGCTTAATTGGACTTTCACAAAGCACATACCTTGAAAAAGTTTTGAAGAAGTTCAAAATGGATCAAGCAAAGAAAGGGTTCTTGCTGTGTTACAAGGTGTGAAGTTGAGTCAGACTCAATGCCCGACCACTGCAGAAGATAGAGAGAAAATGAAAGGTGTTCCCTATGCTTCAGCCATAGGCTCTATCATGTATGCAATGCTGTGTACCAGACCTGATGTGTGCCTTGCTATTAGTTTAGCAGGGAGGTACCAAAGTAATCCAGGAGTGGACCACTGGACAGCGGCCAAGAACATCATGAAATACCTGAAAAGGACTAAGGATATGTTTTTCATTTATGGAGGTGACAAAGAGTTCATTGTAAATGGTTGCGTCGATGCAAGCTTTGACACTAATCCGGATGACTCTAAGTCACAAACCGGATACGTGTTTATGTTGAACGGTGGAGCTATCAGTTGGTGCAGTTCTAAGCAAAGCGTCGTGGCGGGATCTACGTGTGAAGCGGAGTACATAGCTGCTTCAGAAGCAGCAAATGAAGGAGTCTGGATGAAGGAGTTCATATCCGATCTAGGTGTCATACCTAGTGCATCGGGTCCAATGAAAATCTTTTGTGACAATACTGGTGCAATTGCCTTGGCAAAGGAATCCGGATTTCACAAGAGAACCAAGCACATCAAGAGACGCTTCAATTCCATCCGCGATCAAGTCAAGGAGGGAGACATAGAGATTTCCAAGATACATACGGATCTGAATGTTGTAGACCCATTGACTAATCCTCTCTCACGAGCAAAACATGATCAGCACCAAGACTCCATGGGTGTTAGAATCATTGCTGTGTAATCTAGATTATTGACTCTAGTGCAAGTGGGAGACTGAAGGAAATATGCCCAAGAGGCAATAATAAAGTTGTTATTTATATTTCCTTATATCATGATAAATGTTTATTATTCATGCTAGAATTGTATTAACCGGAAACTTAGTACATGTGTGAATACATAGACAACAGAGTGTCACTAGTTTGCCTCTACTTGACTAGCTCGTTGAAGCAAAGATGGTTATGTTTCCTAGCCATAGACATGAGTTGTCATTTGATTAACGGGATCACATCATTAGAGAATGATGTGATTGACTTGACCCTTTCCATTAGCTTAGCACTTGATCATTTTGAAGGAAATATGCCCTAGAGGCAATAATAAAGTTGTTATTTATATTTCCTTATATCATGATAAATGTTTATTACTCATGCCAGAATTGCGTTAACCGGAAACTTAGTACATGTGTGAATACATAGACAAACAGAGTGTCACTAGTATGCCTCTACTTGACTAGCTCGTTGAATCAAAGACGGTTGAGTTTCCTAGCCAAAGACATGAGTTGTCATTTGATTAACGGGATCACATCATTAGAGAATGATGTGATTCATTTGACCCATTCAGTCAGCTTAGCACTTGATCGTTTAGTATGTTGCTATTGCTTTCTTCATGACTTATACATGTTCCTATGACTATGAGATTATGCAACTCCCGAATACCGGAGGAACACTTTGTGTGCTACCAAACGTCACAATGTAACTGGGTGATTATAAAGGTGCTCTACAGGTGTCTCTGATGGTGTTTGTTGAGTTGGCATAGATCGAGATTAGGATTTGTCACTCCGATTGTCGGAGAGGTATCTCTGGGCCCTCTCTGTAATGCACATCACTATAAGCCTGATACGTCCATTTTGCATCATGCTTGTATATCGATATTTATCGCATTATGGGCTGTTATTTCATGTTATGTCACAATATTTATGGCTATTCTCTCTTATCTTACAAGGTTTACATGAAGAGGGAGAATGCCGGCAGCTGGAATTCTGGGCTGGAAAAGGTGCAAATATTGGAGACCTATTCTGCGCAACTCCAAAAGTCCTGAAACTCCACGGAATATCTTAAAATAAATAAAGAAAAATCGTCGCTAAAGATGAAGGCCAGGGGCCCACACCTGCTCACGAGGTGGGGCGCCCCCGGGCGCGCCCCTACCTCGTGGGCCCCCTGGTGGCTCTCCGACGCCCATCTTCTCCTATATGAAGTCTTTCAATGAGAAAAAAAGTAAGAAGAAACCTTTCGGGACGAGACTCCGCCGCCACGAGGCGGAACCTTGGCGGAACCAATCTAGGGCTCCGGCAGAGCTGTTCTGCCGGGGACACTTCCCTCCGGGAGGGGGAAATCATCACCATCGTCATCACCAACGCTCCTCTCATCGGGAGAGGGCAATCTCCATCAACATCTTCACCAGCACAATCTCATCTCTAAACCCTAGTTCATCTCTTGTATCCAATTCCTGTCTCCAAGTCCGGGATTGGTGCTAGTAGGTTGCTAGTAGTGTTGATTACTCCTTGTAGTTGATGCTAGTTGGTTTATTTGGTGGAAGATCATATGTTCAGATCCTTTATGCATATTATTAACCCTCTGATTATGAACATGAATATGCTTTGTGAGTAGTTACGTTTGTTCCTGAGGACAAGGGAGAAGTCTTGCTATTAGTAGTCATGTGAATTTGGTATTCGTTCGATATTTTGATGAGATGTATGTTTTCTAGCCTCTAGTGGTGTTATGTGAACGTCGACTACATAACACTTCACCATTATTTGGGCCTAGAGGAAGGCATTGGGAAGTAATAAGTAGATGATGGGTTGCTAGAGTGATGAAGCTTAAACCCTAGTTTATGCGTTGCTTCGTAAGGGCTGATTTGGATCCATATGTTTCATGCTATGGTTAGGTTTACCTTAATACTTTTGTTGTAGTTGTGGATGCTTGCAATAGAGGTTAATCATAAGTGGGATGCTTGTTCAAGTAAGAACAGCACCCAAGCACCGGTCCACCCACATATCAAATTATCAAAGTACCGAACGCGAATCATATGAGCGTGATGAAAACTAGCTTGACGATATTCCCATGTGTCCTCGGGAGCGCTTTTCCTATTATAAGAGTTTGTCCAGGCTTGTCCTTTGCTACAAAAAGGAATGGGCCACCTTGCTGCACTTTATTTACTCTTGTTACTTGTTGCTCGTTACAATTTTTCTTATCACAAAACTATATGTTACCACTTATTTCAGTACTTGCAGAGAATACCTTGCTGAAAACCGCTTATCATTTCCTTCTGCTCCTCGTTGGGTTCGACACTCTTACTTATCAAAAGGACTACGATAGATGCCCTATACTTGTGGGTCATCAAGACTCTTTTCTGGCGCCGTTGCCGGGGAGTGTAGCGCCTTTGGTAGGTGGAATTTGGTAAGGAAAAATTTATATAGTGTGCTGAAATTTTCTGTCACTTGTTACTATGGAAAGTAATTCTCGAGGGCTTGTTCGGGTATCTTCACCCGTCCCAAGAGAGCAAAGAGTTGCTCCTCAACCTACTGAACCTATTGAAAATGGAACTCCTTTTAAAATTTCTTCGGGTATGATGGAAAAATTGCTAGCTAACACTTTTACAGGAGATGGAACAAAGCATCCTGATGAACATCTACTCTATGTGGATGAAGTTTGTGGACTATTTAAGCTTGCAGGTATACCCGATGATGTTGTTAAGAAGAAGGTCTTCCCTTTATCTTTGAAGGGAGATGCACTGACATGGTACAGGCTATGTGATGATACGAGATCATGGAACTATAAAAGATTGAAATTGGAATTTCATCAAAAGTATTACCCTATGCATCTTGTTCACCGTGACCGCAATTATATATATAATTTTTGGCCTCGCGAAGGAGAAAGCATCGCTCAAGCTTGGGGGAGGCTTAAATCAATGTTATATTCATGCCCCAATCATGAGCTCCCAAGAGAAATAATTATTCAAAGTTTTTATGCTCGGCTTTCTGATAACAATCGCACCATGCTCGATACTTCTTGTGTTGGCTCTTTTATGATGAAGACTATTGAATTTAGATGGAATTTATTGGATAGAATTAAACGCAACTCTGAAGATTGGGACCTCGACGAAGGTAAGGAGTCAGGTATGACACCTAAGTTTGATTGTGTTAAATCTTTTATGGATACCGATATTTTCCGTAAGTTTAGCACTAAATATGGACTTGACTCTGAGATAGTAGCTTCTTTCTGTGAATCTTTTTCTACTTATGTTGATCTCCCCAAGGAGAAGTGGTTTAAATATCATCCTCCCATAGAAGTAAAAGTAGCTGCACCTATTAAAGTTGAAGAAACAACTGTCACTTATAATGATCCTATTGTTCCCACTTCTTATGTTGAGAAACCACCTTTCCCTGTTAGAATGAAGGATCATGCTAAAGCTTCAACTGTTGTTCATAAAAGAAATATTAGAACTTATACACCTCCTGAGCAAGTTAAAGTAGAACCTAATATTGCTATTGTTAAAGATCTCTTGTCTGATAATATTGATGGGCATGTTATTCAATTCTGTGGTGAATCTGCTAGAATTGCTAAACCTTGTGCTAAAGATAAACATAGACCTGTGGTAGGCGTGCCTGTTATTTCTGTTAAAATAGGAGATCATTGTTATCATGGCTTATGTGATATGGGTGCTAGTGCTAGTGTTATACCTTATCATTTATATAAAGAAATCAAGCATGAAATTGCACCTGCTGAGTTAGAAGAAATTGATGTCACAATTAAACTTGCCAATAGAGATACTATTTCACCAGTGGGAATTGTTAGAGATGTTGAAGTTTTGTGTGGGAAAACCAAATATCCCGCTGATTTTCTTGTTCTGAGTTCCCCACAAGATAGCTTTTGTCCCATTATATTTGGTAGACCCTTCTTGAATACTGTTAATGCTAAGATAGACTGCGAAAAGAATGTTGTTACTATTGGCTTGGATGATATGGTTCATGAGTTTAATTTCTCTAAATTTAGTAAACAACATCGTGAGGAAGAATTGCCTAGTAAGGATGAAATTATTGGTGTTGCTTCTATTGCCGTACCTCCTAGTGATCCTTTAGAACACTATTTGCTAGACCATGAAAATGATATGTTCATGAATGAAAGAAGGGAAATAGATGAAGTATTCTTTAAACAGGAACCTATTCTGTAACACAATTTGCTTGTTGAAATCCTAGGGGATCCTCCTCCACCTAAAGGTGATCCCGTGTTTGAGGTTAAACCGTTGCCTGATAATCTTAAATATGCTTATCTTGATGAAAAGAAAATATATCATGTCATTATTAGTGCTAACCTTTCAGAGCATGAAGAAGAAAGACTATTGAAAAATCTGAAGTAGCACCGTGCCGCTATTGGATATACTCTTGATGATCTTAAGGGCATCAGTCCCACTCTATGTCAACATAAAATAAATTTGGAAGCGGATGCCAAACCAGTTCGTGATCCTCAACGACGCTTGAATCCTAAAATGAAAGAAGTGGTAAGAAAAGAAATACTCAAGCTTCTGGAGGCAGGTATAATTTATCCCGTTGCTGATAGTCAGTGGGTAAGTCCTGTCCATTGTGTCCCTAAGAAGGGAGGTATTACTGTTGTCCCTAATGATAAAGATGAATTGATTCCGCAAAGAATTATAATAGTTTATAGGATTGTAATTGATTTCCGCAAATTAAATAAAGCTACTAAGAAAGATCATTACCCCTTACCTTTTATTGATCAAATGCTAGAGAGATTATGCAAACATACACAGTATTGCTTTCTAGATGATTATTCTGGTTTCTCTCAAATACCTGTGTCGGCCAAAGATCAATCAAAGACTACTTTTACATGCCCTTTTGGTACTTTTTCTTATAGATGTATGCCTTTTGGTTTATGTAATGCACCTGCTACCTTTCAAAGATGCATGATGGCTATATTCTCTGACTTTTGTGAAAAGATTTGTGAGGTTTTCATGGACGATTTTTCCGTCTATGGATCCTCTTTTGATGATTGCTTGAGCAATCTTGATTGAGTTTGGCAGAGATGTGAAGAAACTAATCTTGTCTTGAATTGGGAAAAGTGCCACTTTATGGTTAATGAAGGTATTGGCTTGGGGCACAAAGTTTCCGAAAGAGGTATTGAAGTTGATAAAGCCAAGGTTGATGCTATTGAAAAGATGCCATGTCCCAAGGACATCAAAGGTATAAGAAGTTTCCTTGGTCACGCCGGATTTTATAGGAGGTTCATTAAGGACTTCTCAAAAAATTCTCGGCCTCTGACTAATTTATTACAAAAATATGTACCATTTGTCTTTGATGATGATTGTGTAGAAGCATTTGAAATACTTAAGAAAGCATTAGTCTCTACACCTGTTGTTCAGCCACCGATTGAATTTACCCTTTGAAATTATGTGTGATGCTAGTGATTATGCTGTAGGTGCTGTTCTAGGGCAAAGAGTTGATAAGAAATTAAATGTTATCCATTATGCTAGTAAGACTCTAGACAATGCTCAAAGAAATTATGCTACTACCGAAAAGGAACTTTTAGCAGTTGTATTTTCTTGTGATAAATTCAGACCCTATATTGTTGATTCTAAAGTAACTATTCACACTGATCATCCTGCTATTAAATATCTTATGGAAAAGAAAGATGCAAAACCTAGACTTATTAGATGGGTTCTCTTGCTGCAACAATTTGATTTGCATATTGTTGATAGAAAAGGAGCTGAGAACCCCGTTGCAGACAACTTATCTAGGTTAGAGAATGTTCTTGATGACCCACTACCTATTGATGATAGCTTTCCTGATGAACAATTAAATGTCATAAGAACTTCTCGTAGCACTCCATGGAATGCTGATTATGCTAATTATATTGTTGCTAAATTTATACCACCTAGCTTCACATACCAACAAAAGAAAAAGTTTTTCTATGATTTGCGACATTACTTTTGGGATGACCCACATCTTTATAAAGGAGTAGATGGTGTTATTAGACGTTGTGTACCTGAGCATGAACAGGAACAGATCCTACGCAAGTGTCACTCCGAAGCTTATGGAGGACACCACGCTGGAGATAGAACTACATATAAGGTATTGCAATCTGGTTTTTATTGGCCTACTCTCTTCAAGGATGCCCGTAAGTTTGTTTTTTCTTGCGATGAATGTCAAAGAATTGGTAATATTAGTAGACGTCAAGAAATGCCTATGAATTATTCACTTGTTATTGAACCATTTGATGTTTGGGGCTTTGATTATATGGGACCTTTTCCTGCCTCTAATGGATATACACATATTTTAGTTGCTGTTGATTACGTTACTAAGTGGGTAGAAGCTATTCCGACTAGTAGTGCTGATCATAACACTTCTATTAAAATGCTTAAGGAAGTTATTTTTCCGAGGTTTGGAGTCCCCAGATATTTAATGACTGATGGTGGTTCACTCTTTATTCATGGTGCTTTCCGTAAAATGCTTGCTAAATATGACGTTAATCATAGAATTGCATCTCCATATCACCCACAGTCTAGTGGTCAAGTAGAATTGAGCAATAGAGAGCTCAAATTAATTTTGCAAAAGACTATTAATAGGTCTAGAAAGAATTGGACCAAGAAACTTGATGATGCATTATGGGCCTATAGAACTGCATATAAAAATCCTATGGGTATGTCTCCGTATAAAATGGTTTATGGAAAAGCATGTCATTTACCCCTCGAACTAGAACATAAGGCATATTGGGCTATCAAAGAGCTCAACTATGATTTCAAACTTGCCGATGAGAAAATGTTATTTGATATTAGTTCACTTGATGAATGGAGAACCCAAGCTTATGAAAATGCTAAGTTGTTTAAAGAAAAATTTAAAAGATGGCATGACAAAAGGATACAAAAGCGTGAGTTTAATGTAGGTGATTATGTATTGCTATACAACTCTCTTTTAAGATTTTTTGCAGGAAAAATTCTCTCTAAATGGGAAGGTCCTTACGTTATCGAGGAGGTCTATCGTTCCGGTGCCATAAAAATCAACAACTTAATAGGCACAAATCCGAAGGTGGTAAACGGTCAAAGGATCAAACACTATATCTCAGGTAATCCCATAAATGTTGAAACCAATATTATTGAAACCGTAACCCCGGAGGAATACATAAGGGACACTTTCCAGACCGTTTCAGACTCCGAAAAGGAATAGGTATGTGGTACGGTAAGTAAACCGACTCCAAATTTTTTTTAAGGCAATATTTCTCCGTTTTGGAATATTTAGAAAAATAAGTGGCAGTCCGGGAAGGACACAAGGGCCCCATGAGGGTGGTGGGCGCGCCCTACACCCCTGGGCGCGCCCCCCTAACTCGTGAGCACCTCGTGTGCCCTCCGCACTCCGTTTTCTTGCACGATACGTATTTTAGTCGGTAAAAATTCATTATATATTCTCCCGAAGGTTTTGACTCCCGTATCACGCAATTATCCTCTGTTCTTGTTTCGAGCTGTTTTCTGTCAGGGTTGTCAAGGCCAGGCATCATGTCGTCCCCCTCCTCCAACAATGGTGACAAAGATGCTTGGCTAATGAAGATAGAGCTGAAGAGGGAAGAACCCATGGAGATCAACGAGGATGAAGGGATCAAGAAGGCCACGGAGGACCAAGCTCCGGCAGCAGAAGACACCCTCCAACTTGATCACAACTTTCTCACCCCAATTGAAATCGAAGCTTTCAAGATGATTGAGTTAGCTCGTATTCAAAACAAGTATCTCACAAGTGAAAATATTTTGTTGAAGGAGCATATTGTTGCACTCAAGGGCATTATCCGCAAGTTGGAGGACCTCTTACACTCGATGTGCGACTATCCATCACCTCCACCTCCTTCACCGACAAAGAAGGAGACATAATCACATGGGTATGGGCACTCCCCTTGGCAACTGCCAAGCTTGGGGAGGTGCCCCGGTATCGTATCACCATCACAACTCCTATCTTTACTGTTTTTCTTAGTTCGATCCTTTTAGTAGTATCTTGATTTAGTAGAATAAATTCATGGCATGATCTAGTTTTGAGTTTTGCTTTATGATCCCTCTATGTTATCGAGTCTGTGAGCTATATAATAAAGATTAGTGTTGAGTCAAGGGCTTGATTATTTTGCCATGATCTTGGGTGAATAAAAGAAAAATAATAAAAATAATCAAAGAGTTCATATTGATCTTATTGAAAGTAATGACTTCACATAGAAAGAGTATGATGATTAAAAGTTGTTGGGAGTTGGCAAATATAGCTTTGGTCATCGTTGCAATTAATAGGAAGTAATAAGGAAAGAGAGGTTTCACATATGGATATATTATCATTGACATCTTTTATGATTGGGAGCACTCATTAAAATATGGCATGCTAAAGAGTTGAGGTTGGACAAGGAAGACAACATAATGAGTTATGTTTTCTTACATCTGAGATAAAGTATGTTGTCATGGATCCTCTAACGTGTTGAGCTTGACTTTCCCCCTCATGCTAGCCAAATTCTCAGCACCAAGTAGAGATACTACTTGTGCTTCCAAATACCCTTAAACCAATTCAGCCATGAGATTCCACCATATCTACCTATGGATTGAGTAAGATCCTTCAAGTAAGTTGTCACCGGTGCAAGCAATAAAAATTGCTCTCTAAATATGCATGACTTATTAGTGCAGAGAAAATAAGCTTTGTACGAACTTGTTGTGGAAGTAATAAGAGCGATGGACTGCATAATAAAGGTCCACATACAAGGGGCAATATAAAGTGACGTTCTTTTGCATTAAGATTTTGTGCATCAACCATAAAAGCGCATGGCAACCTCTGCTTCCCTCTGCGAAGGGCCTATCTTTTATTACTATCCTCTACTTTATGCAAGAGTCACGGTGATCTTCACCTTTCCTTTTTCATTTTATCCTTTGGCAAGCCTAGAACGTTGGAAAGAACATGATATACATATCTAATTGGATGTAGGGGGGCATGAACTATTATCGTTGACATTACCCTTGAGGTAAAAGGTTGTGGGGCAAAACTATAAGCCCCTATCTTTCTCTGTGTCCGATTAAAACTCCGTAACCACAAGTATTGCGTGAGTGTTAGCAATTATGAAGGACTAAGTGATAGTTGAGTATGTGGACTTGCTTTTAAGCTCTGACATAGACTCTTTCCGATGTTATGATAAATTGCAATTGCTTCAATGACTGAGGTTATAATTTGTTGGTGCTCAATAAGGTTTCTGATTCATACTTTCGCATTGTGAAAAGATCATCACTTGAACATAAGTAATCATATGAAAAAATCTATATATGTTGTTGTTATGAGAATAATCATGATGTCTTCATGTCCGTATTTTATTTTTATCGACGCCTCTACCTCTAAACATGAGGACATATTTATTGTTATCGGCTTTTCGCTTGAGGACAAGCGAGGTCTAAGCTTGGGGGAGTTGATGCATCCATTTTGCATCATGCTTTTATATCGATATTTATCGTATTATGGGTTGTTATTTCACATTATGTCACAATACGTATGGCTATTCTCTCTTATTTTACAAGGTTTACATGAAGAGGGAGAATGCCGGCAGCTGGAATTCTGGGCTGGAAAAGGAGCAAATATTGGAGACCTATTCTGCGCAACTCCAAAAGTCCTGAAACTCCACGGAATATCTTAAAATAAATAAAGAAAAGTCGTCGCCAAATATGAAGGCCAGGGGCCCACACCCTGCTCAAGAGGGTGGGGGGCGCCCCCCCTGGGGCGCGCCCCCTACCTCGTGGGCCCCCTGGTGGCTCTCCGACACCCATCTTCTCCTATATGAAGTCTTTCGATGAGAAAAAAAATAAGAATAAACCTTTCGGGACGAGACTCCGCCGCCACGAGGCGGAACCTTGGCGGAACCAATCTAGGGCTCCAGCAGAGCTGTTCTGCCGGGGACACTTCCCTCCGGGAGGGGGAAACCATCACCATCGTCATCACCAACGCTCCTCTCATCGGGAGAGAGAAATCACCATCAACATCTTCACCAGCACCATCTCATTCTAAACCCTAGTTCATCTCTTGTATCCAATTCTTGTCTCCAAGTCCGGGATTGGTGCTAGTAGGTTGCTAGTAGTGTTGATTACTCCTTGTAGTTGATGCTAGTTGGTTTATTTGGTGGAAGATCATATGTTCAGATCCTTTTTGCATATTATTAACCCTCTGATTATGAACATGAATATGCTTTGTGAGTAGTTACGTTTGTTCCTGAGGACAAGGGAGAAGTCTTGCTATTAGTAGTCATGTGAATTTGGTATTCGTTCGATATTTTGATGAGATGTATGTTGTCTAGCCTCTAGTGGTGTTATGTGAACGTCGACTACATAACACTTCACCATTATTTGGGCCTAGAGGAAGGCATTGGGAAGTAATAAGTAGATGATGGGTTGCTAGAGTGACAGAAGCTTAAACCCTAGTTTATGTGTTGCTTCGTAAGGGGCTGATTTGGATCCATATGTTTCATGCTATGGTTAGGTTTACCTTAATACTTTTTTTGTAGTTGCGGATGCTTGCAATAGAGGTTAATCATAAGTGGGATGCTTGTTCAAGTAAGAACAGCACCCAAGCACCAGTCCACCCACATATAAAATTATCAAAGTACCGAACGCGAATCATATGAGCGTGATGAAAACTAGCTTGACGATATTCCCATGTGTCCTCGGGAGCGCTTTTCCTATTATAAGAGTTCGTCCAGGCTTTTCCTTTGCTACAAAAAGGACTGGGCCACCTTGCTGCACTTTATTTACTCTTGTTACTTGTTGCTCGTTGTAGCGACCAGACCTCAAACAGTCTGATCTCTGTGCTCAGGTTTCATCCCTGGATCAGTAGTGCTGACACCACACAGTACTTGAAGGATTTATAACAGAGTAGCAATCACACACTTATTACATAGAATGTCTCAAAAGAGAACTTAGCAAAATAAATATGGCTTAAGGCCATCTAATAACGATAACAGCGGAAGGCTTGGAAGATAAGCGAGTCCATCAACTCCAACGGCATCACTGAGTATAGAATCATGACCTAAAGCACCTTACTCATCGTCTGAAAAGTCCGCAACATGAAACGTTGCAGCCCGAAAACGGGTCAGCACATGGAATATGCTGGCAATGTAACACATAGAGAGTAATAAAAGAATAAGCCTATACTACATGCATATATGGCTGGTGTAAACCTCTATGGTTACAGTTTTGCGAAAAGCCAATTTTTCCCTACTGCAAAGGAATGAATTTATTTAACTATCATGGTGGTTGTTAAACATTGAGAATGGTTGACAGCATCATCAATCCCAATTAAAGTAATCATCATTAAAACCCAACAGTATTAATTAAAGTAACATGATGAGATTCACTTGATAATCCAAGTACTAGATACTCAAAACGTCCATAACCGGGGACACGGCTAATCATGATTAGTTTATACACTCTGCAGAGGTTTGTGCACTTTTCCCACAAGACTCGATCTCCTCCGTTTCATTTCTCGCACTACATGGTGTTTGAGAAACGGATGACCGAGACATAGTCTTTCAAAAGCGCTAGCACCTTACGAATGGGTAGACCGTACCAACCTACAACCCCTACATCAGCTAGTCTACCACTGTAAGAGTTCGCACGACTTAATCAACTATGCTAGAGCCCATAGTAACATGTGGCTGCACACGGAAGTTTCTAGCATGAATAATCTTATGATCCCTTTGAGCCTGGGTGGCGGTCCATAAAAAAACAGGCAATCCTGGTCTACCCAGGTGCCTAGATAGGCAATCCTGGAATAACCAGGTACCTCAATCCACCCAGATGTGTGTTTAAGTTGCCACCTTAGATAAACCATTTATTAACAATCTCACATCTGTCATGGATATTCACTCAACCCCAATCCACGTCTACGAGCATAGCATGGCATAATAAGCAAACGTAGAAGTAACTCCCAAGGATTTGATAATACATCAGGTAATAGGTACTACCTCAAACTACTTCCCAAAACCCACAATTTAATTAGATCCTAATCATGCAATGTTTGAGGATTGATCTAATGCATAAAAACTGGGTATGAAAAGTATATGATCAAAGTGTTACTTGCTTTGCTGATGATCCGTGAAACCTAGAGACTCAAGTAACAAAGCGCGACCGGTATTCTATCGCAGACAAACAAACAAGCATACAATAAGTACTCATCTAATACACAGGTAAAACTCAAATAAGAGATCTAACCAGAAAGTTCAACTTAAGAACTCCAGTTTGCAAAAAGAAACAAATCAAACGAAGCAACGAAAGTCAAACGGCGAAAGAAAACAACTTCGTTTTACTAATCTGAATCTAAGTCAAATTTTACAGAAGCAAAAACTTGTTTGAGTTGATTATTCGGAAAGAGGGTTTCGAGGCGAAATTCCAGGCGCTTGAATCGCCTGATTTCGATAAACGAGCGAAAAGTTATACTAAAACGAAAATCGGATCAGAAATCGCGGTCAGAAATAGTCGCGGAAAATCCGAGAAAAAGGAAAAACGATGAACAGCTTAACGAACGTACGTTCATTAACTGGATCTAAATGACGAATACGTTCGTTAAAACGAACAAACGAGCGAACGCTCGCTATTTAACCGACCCGGAAAAAAACCGATCTAATAAAAACGGAAACTAAAAAACCGGCGAAAAACCGACGGAAAAACCGAACGGTTTTTCGAGAAAAACCGGCACTGCAGAAAACGAGGCACCTCGGGTGGTGGGTCGCGACGGCTGCGGCGGGCGGCGGCTGGGTGGCGCTGGCGGTGGCGGCGGCGGCATGGCGGCGGCGCGGGTCGGCTAGTGTTAGGGTTTGGGCGCAAGGGGCATGGCGGCGGGCGGTGGGTGGGCAGCTCGGGCGGCGGCTATTTAAAGGCTGCCCCGGGCGGAGTCCCGCTCGGAACGGCCCGAAGTCGGTTCGCGTTTTTTTTAATTAATTTCGCGCAGAAAAACAAACGAAAGAAATACTAAGCGGACTCCAAAAATCCCGAAATAAAATTTCCCCGACTTCTAAAATCAAGCCGGACAAGATGAACAATTATTTGGGGTCTAAATGCAATTTTTAAAAACGCACATTTTTCCTAAATTCAAATAAATTGGCGAAAAACTCCAAAATAAAATATTATTTGATTTTATTATTATATCCTCAATATTTCTTTATTTTGGGAAAGCCATTTTATTCCCTCTCTCATATTTTTGTAATAGAAATAATTGATGATAAAATAATTAAAATCAAATGATCCTATTCTCAAAATTTGAGAAAAGCTCAAATATGAAAATAACGAAATCCCCAACTCTCTCCGTGGGTCCTTGAGTTGCGTAGAATTTCTAGGATCAAAACCCAAAGCAAATAAAATATGCTATGCATTGATGATCTAATGTATAACATTCCAAATTGAAAAGTTGGGATGTTACAAACCTACCCCCCTTAAGATGAATCTCGCCCTCGAGATTCGGGTTGGCTAGAAAATAGGTGAGGGTGGGCTTTAAGCAAATCTTCCTCTCGCTCCCAGGTGGCTTCTTCCTCGGTGTGGTGGCTCCACTGAACTTTGCAAAACTTGATGACCTTGCTGTGGGTGACTCGGCTGGCATATTCCAGAATTTTGACTGGCTTCTCCTCATAGGTCAAATCATTACTCAACTGAATCGCTTCAAGTGGCACAGTATCTCTCAGTGGTATATCCGCCATCTCTGCATGGCACTTCTTCAACTGAGAAACGTGGAACACATCGTGAACACCTGACAATCCCTCGGGCAGTTCCAACTTATACGCAACTTCTCCCATGCGCTCCAAAACTTTGTATGGTCCGACAAAACGTGGCGCTAACTTTCCCTTAACTCCAAAACGCTTAATTCCTCGTAGTGGGGATACTCGAAGATAAACTCTGTCTCCGACTTCGTAAACTGTCTCCTTGCGTTTTGAATCCGCATAGCTCTTCTGCCTGGACTGGGCTACCTTGAGCCTATCGCAAATCAACTTCACTTTCCATTCAGACTCCTTAATCAAATCCGGTCCAAACAACTGGCGGTCTCCAACTTCATCCCACAGTAACGGGGTCCTGCACGTCCTTCCATACAATGCTTCGAAAGGGGCCATTTTCAAACTGGTTTGGTAACTGTTGTTGTAAGAGAATTCCGCATATGGCAAATTGTCGTCCCAACTAGATCCATAATCTAGTGCACATGCTCTCAACATATCCTCCAAAATCTGGTTGACTCTCTCGGTCTGTCCATCTGTCTGCGGATGGAAAGCTGTACTAAATTCTAGTCTGGTTCCCAAAGTTTCGTGTAACTGATTCCAAAACTTTGAGGTGAGTTGGGTTCCTCTATCTGATACGATACTCCTCGGAACTCCGTGCAGACATACGATTCTGGTCATGTATATCTTAGCCAATTTGGCACTGCTGTAGGTAGTCTTCACTGGAATAAAATGAGCTACCTTCGTCAAACGATCGACTACAACCCCAATCGAGTCATAGCCTGAACGAGTCCTGGGCAATCCCGTGATGAAATCCATGCCTAATTTTTCCCACTTCCATTCGGGTATTGGCAAAGGCTGTAACAATCCTGCTGGCTTCTGATGTTCTGCCTTCACTCTCTGACATACATCACAAACTGCTACATACTCTGCAATATCCTTCTTCATTCCGGTCCACCAGAAAGTATCCTTCAAATCCAAATACATCTTGGTATTTCCTGGGTGAATCGAATATGGTGAATCATGTGCCTCTTGCAAAATCAACTTCCTGATCTCCGGGTCATTGGGCACATAAACCCGGTCTTCAAACCATAGGGTGTCATGCTCATCCTCACGAAATCCTTTAGTTTTTCCTTCGCTCATTTTCTCCTTTATAGAGGTAATCTCTTTGTTAGTCTTCTGAGCTTCTCTGATCCTATCCATCAAGGTTGACTGAATCTCCAATACCGCTACATAGCCTCTCGGAACTATTTCCAAACATAGCTCACGAAGATTCTCGGCTAACTCCTTTGGTATTTCTCCCGTCATTAGTGTATTGACATGGCTCTTACGGCTCAATGCGTCAGCTACTACATTAGCCTTTCCAGGATGGTAATGCAATCTCATATCATAATCCTTGATGAGCTCCAACCATCTCCTTTGTCTGAGGTTTAACTCCTTCTGCATGAAAATGTACTTCAAACTCTTGTGATCCGTGTACACCTCACAATGATTTCCAATGAGGAAATGTCTCCATGTTTTCAATGCATGCACTACGGCTGCTAACTCCAAATCATGTGTGGCATAATTCAATTCGTGAGGTTTCAGTTGTCGTGAAGCATATGAAACAACTCTTCCCTCCTGCATGAGCACTGCTCCAAGTCCTCGACGTGAAGCGTCGCAATACACCTCATAATCTTTAGTCTGGTCTGGCAAAACCAACACTGGTGAGGTAACCAAACGTTTCTTCAACTCCTGGAAACTAGCCTCACACTCCTCAGTCCATATAAACTTGGTATCCTTCTTCAGCAACTCCGTCATAGGCTTTGCAATCTTTGAGAAGTTCTCAATAAATCTCCGGTAGTATCCTGCCAGTCCAAGAAAACTCTGGATCTCTCCAACTATTGTTGGTGCTTCCCAATTGGTCATAGTGATAACCTTTGTGGGGTCAACCGCTATTTCTTCTCCGGATATAACGTGTCCGAGGAACCCTACCTTCTTCAACCAAAACTCACATTTGCTGAACTTGGCAAAACTGATGTTCTCTGAGCTTCTCGAGTACCAAACGCAAATGTTCCTTATGTTCCTCTTCATTCTTCGAGTAAACCAGAATATCATCAATGAACACCACGACGAACTTATCCAAAAACTCCATAAACACCTTGTTCATCATGTTCATAAAATAGGCAGGTCGTTAGTCGGACCAAATGACATAACAAAGATACTCATACAGCCCATACCGTGGTAAAAGCCGCCTTAGGTATATCCCGCTCTCGAATCTTCAATCGATGGTATCCCGATCGCAAATCGATCTTGGAAAATACCTTAGCTCCTTGCAATTGGTCAAACAAGTCGTTGATCATCGGCAACGGGTACTTGTTCTTAATGGTCACTTCATTCAATCCTCAGTAATCAACAACCATTCTTAATGATCCATCTTTCTTCTCCACTAGAAGTACTGGCGATCCCCAAGGCGAAGAACTTGGGCGAATGAAACCTTTATCCAGTAACTCCTTAATCTGCTTCTTAATTTCTTCCAAATCTTGCGCGGGCATCCTATATGGTCTCTTAGATATCGGCCCAGTGCCTGGCAATAGCTCAATCAGAAACTCAATGTCTCTGTCCGGTGGCATGCCTGGCAACTCTTCTGGAAACACGTCTGGGTAATCCTTCACCACTGGTACTTCCTCCTGCACAACTCCTGATAAGGAATTTACATGTGCCTTCCTCGTCTCATGCCGTGATACATACCTAATCCTCCTACCTTCTGGGGTGGTAAGCAAAATCGTCTTACTGGCGCAATCAATGTTCCCTCTGTACTTTGATAACCAATCCATGCCTAATATCACATCCAATCCTTGCGGTTCCAAAACTATTAGGTCCGAGGGAAATACGTAGTTTCCAATCCTTAATGGCAGTCGATCACACCATTTACTCGCCATATATTCTACTCCGGGTGAGGTTACTAACATAAGTGACCTAAGGGCTTGGGTTGGCAATTTATACTTATCCACAAATCCCCTTGATATGTATGAATGCGATGCACCAGTATCAAAAAGAACAACTGCAGTAAATGTCTTAACCAAAAACTTACCTATTACTACATCTGGCTGAGCTTCAACCTCCTCCACGGTAACGTGGCTCACCTGTCCCCTGTTGAAAGGGTTCGGCTTCTTCCCCGAGCTTCCATTGCCATTTCCATTTTGGGCTTCAGGACATTCATTTGCATAATGCCTAGTCTTCTGGCACTTAAAACAAGTGATTTGGCTTAGGTCTCTCTTGGCTGGGGTTGACGGGTTGGTGTGGTTTTGTCCATTGCTTCCTCCATTCCCATTTCCATTCTTGGTGCCATTATGATTGTGCGAGCTACCACCTCCGTGGGTATGCTGGAATTGTTCTCCCGGCTTCGGGGTAAAGCGTAGCTTCTGCTGAGCTCCAGAATTGTACTTCCCTTGTCCATACTTCCTCTTGCGATTGTCAATCTGCTGCTGCTTCCCTTCAATCATAAGCGCACGATCTACCAACTCCTGGTAGTTGTTGAAAGTGGCTACCATCAACTGCATGCTCAGCTCATCATTCAGTCCTTCTAGAAACTTCTCCTGCTTAGTCTGCATCCGTAGTAACGCTATCCGGGGCATAACGTGCTAACTTACTAAAATCATCCACATACTGGCCAACTGTCTGTCCTCCTTGGCGCAAGTTGCGAAACTCACGCTTCTTCATGGCTATAGCTCCTGCTGAAACATGGGCAGTGCGGAAAGCTTGCTGAAACTGATCCCACGTGACTGTGTCTACAGGCTAAGTGGCTGTAAAATTCTCCCACCATGCTGTTGCGGGTCCTTCAAGCTGATGTGCGGCAAATTTCACCTTTTCCCCATCTGTACATCCTACAGTGGTCAACTCCCTCCCTATCTTACGGAGCCAATCATCTGCCACTATTGGCTCGGTGCTACTGGAAAACACCGGCAGATTTAGCCTCAAGAAACGAGTCAAATGGTCAACAGGTGGTGGTGGTGGTGGGTTGTTGTTGTTGTTGTTGCCTTGGTTCTGTACCAATGTTTGAATCAAGGCATTCTGCTGCTGAATCAACTGAGTGATCTCCGATGGAAAAACAAATCCGGGGTCGCGTCTCGGAGGCATCTGAGGGTTTAGAAAAGAAGAGAAAATAGAATAGAATGAGGTCTAGGGGAAAAACACTACCCATATGCACATGAGACAAATGCACACAAAAATCACTTCATTCAATCAAGCAAGAGCATACAAATGGTCTAGAACTATCGCAAAAGTGCGTGGACTATACTATGTACATGGTGGAACACTACTACTGTTATGGTGGTCAACTAGAAAAACTGCTCCGATGAAGACTCCATGATATCTGCTCCAGCTTCATCAACATAGTCATCATCACTATCGTCAGGATCCGAGTCGGTGACATCGATGATGATATAGTTATCCGGGCAAGTGGATTCGTCATCTTCTCTTTTGGGTGCTGAACCTCCCATGAATACTTCAATCTTCTCCTTAAGGTCGCCGTTCTGTCTCACTAGAGCGACAATCTCCTCCATATAATCTTCACGTGTAGCCTTGAGTTCTTCTTCTAGCTCCTTGATCTTGGTCATAGCCTTTTGTAGATCCTCCATACATGCGCACATCTGGTTCTCCTGGCGTCAGATGTGCTGGTTTAATTCCCAGATATAAGCTGCGATTGATCTATCCCTCCTGGTGTTGATCATCTCCCATTGCTCATCTCGGCGCCCACAAATCTGGTAGCTAGTATTCTTGAGATCATTGTGGTAAACTTCTCCAATTCGTCCCATGGAGATGTGGGCTGCCCTGCTCTTTCCTAGGCTCCAAGTTGGTGCATCAAAGGAAAACTCTATGGGCTCCGTGACTGGTGCAAATGTCCTTCCTGGAATGTGAACTTGAATCATCCAGCGCTCCTCTTCGGGTAAAGTGGTGTTGAAGGTCCCGGTGAAGCTTGGTACTCCTATATTCAGGTATCTAGTGACTTCCTTCAAGTGGCATCCAAAGGGTGTATCTTCATCCGGTTGTGTGAACTTGTTCCTTGCTTCTGTCATCCTAAAAGAATAGAAAAGATGAGGAGTCAGAAATGAGAAGAAAGAGTCGTGATTCTAGGGCTTTAGCTTAGCGGTCAGTGTCCTCTGATCGGTGTGTGCTCGATACCATCTTTGTAGCGACTGGACCTCAAACAATCGATCTCGTGCTCGTGTTTCATCCTCGGATCAAGAGTGCTGACACCACACAGTACTTGAAGGATTTATAACAGAGTAGCAATCACACACTTATTACATAGAATGTCTCAAAAGAGAACTTAGCAAAATAAATATGGCTTAAGGCCATCTAATAACGATAACAGCGGAAGGCTTGGAAGATAAGCGAGTCCATCAACTCCAACGGCATCACTGAGTATAGAATCATGACCTAAAGCACCTTACTCATCGTTTGAAAAGTCCGCAACATGAAACGTTGCAGCCCGAAAACGGGTCAGCACATGGAATATGCTGGCAATGTAACACATAGAGAGTAATAAAAGAATAAGCCTATACTACATGCATATATGGCTGGTGTAAACCTCTATGGTTACAGCTTATGAAAAGCCAATTTTTCCCTCTTGCAAAGGAATGAATTTATTTAACTATCATGGTGGTTGTTAAACATTGAGAATGGTTGACAGATCATCAATCCCAATTAAAGTAATCATCATTAAAACCCAACAAAGATTAATTAAAGTAACATGATGAGATTCACTTGATAATCCAAGTACTAGATACTCAAAACGTCCATAACCGGGGACACGGCTAATCATGATTAGTTTATACACTCGCAGAGGTTTGTGCACTTTTCCCACAAGACTCGATCTCCTCCGCTTCATTTCTCGCACTACATGGTGTTTGAGAAACGGATGACCGAGACATAGTCTTTCAAAAGCGCTAGCACCTTACGAATGGGTAGACCGTACCAACCTACAACCCCTACATCAGCTAGTCTACCACCGTAAGAGTTCGTGACGACTTAATCAACTATGCTAGAGCCCATAGTAACATGTGGCTGCACACGGAAGTTTCTAGCATGAATAATCTTATGATCCCTTTGAGCCCGGGTGGCGGTCCATAAAAACAGCAATCTGGTCTACCCAGTGCCTAGATAGGCAATCCCGAATAACCAGTACCTCAATCCACCCGGATGTGTGTTTAAGTTGCCACCTTAGATAAACCATTTATTAACAATCTCACATCTGTCATGGATATTCACTCAACCCCAATCCACGTCACGAGCATAGCATGGCATAATAAGCAAACGAGAAGTAACTCCCAAGGATTTGATAATACATCGTAATAGGTACTACCTCAAACTACTTCCCAAAACCCACAATTTAATTAGATCCTAATCATGCAATGTTTGAGGATTGATCTAATGCATAAAACTGGGTATGAAAAGTATATGATCAAAGTGTTACTTATGCTGTCGATGATCCGTGAAACCTAGAGACTCAAGTAACAAAGTGGCGACTCCGGGTATTCTATCGCAGACAAACAAACAAGCATACAATAAGTACTCATCTAATGCACAGGTAAAACTCAAATAAGAGATCTAACCAGAAAGTTCAACTTAAGAACTCCAGTTTGCAAAAAGAAAACAAATCAAACGAAGCAAGGAAAGTCAAACGGCGAAAGAAAACAACTTTGTTTTACTAATCTGAATCTAAGTCAAATTTTACAGAAGCAAAAACTTGTTTGAGTTGATTATTCGGAAAGAGGGTTTCGAGGCGAAACTCTAGGCGCTTGAATCGCGATCAGAAATAATCGCGGAAAATCCAAGAAAAAGAAAAAAACGACAAACAGCTTAACGAATGAACGTTCGTTAACTGGATCTAAACGACGAACACGTTCGTTAAAACGAATGAACGAGCGAACGCTTGCTATTTAACCGAACCGGAAAAAACCGATCTAATAAAAACGAAACTAAAAAATCGGCGAAAACCGGCTCGGAAAAACCCCAAGGACACGGAAAATGAGGCACCTCGGTGTGGTTCCATGAGGCGGCGGCGGCGGCATGGCTAGGGTTAGGGTTAGGGTTTGGGCCAGGGGCTGGGGCGGCGGTTGTTGGGCTAGGCGGCTCGGCGGCGGTTATTTAAAGGCTGCCCCAAGTGAGTCCCTTCAGCACGGCCCAAGTCGGTTCGCGTTTTTTTAATTAATTTCGCACAGAAAAAACAAACGAAAGAAATACTAAACGGACTCCAAGAATCCCGAAATAAATTTTCCCCGACTTCTAAAATCAAGCTGGACAAGATGAACATTTATTTGGGGCCTAAATGCAATTTTGAAAAACGACATTTTTCCTAAATTCAAATAAATTGGTGAAAAACTCCAATATAAAATCTTATTTGATTTTATTATTAAATCCTCAATATTTCTTTATTTTGGGAAAGTCATTTTATTCCATCTCTCATATTTTTGTAATAGAAATAATTGATGAAAAAATAATTAAAATCAAATGATCCTATTCTCAAAATTTGAGAAAAACTCAAATATGAAAATGACAAAATCCCCAACTCTCTCCGTGGGTCCTTGAGTTGCGTAGAATTTCTAGGATCAAAACCCAAAGCAAATAAAATATGCTATGCATTGATGATCTAATGTATAACATTCCAAATTGAAAATTTGGGATGTTACACTCGTTACAATTTATCTTATCACAAAACTACTGTTACCACTTATTTCAGTACTTGTAGAGAATACCTTGCTGAAAACCGCTTATCATTTCCTTCTGCTCCTCGTTGGGTTCGACACTCTTACTTATCGAAAGGACTACGATAGATCCCCTATACTTGTGGGTCATCAAAGCCTTGCAAGAAATGTGACTAATGAGTTAGTTGCGGGATGATGCTTTATGGCATGAGTAAAGGGACTTGTCGATAACGATATTGAACTAGGTATTGAGATACCGACGATTGAATCTCGGGAAAGTAACATACCGATGACAAAGGGAACAACGTATGTTGTTATGCGGTTTGACCGATAAAGATCTTCGTAGAATATGTAGGAGCCAAGATGAGCATCCAGGTTCCGCTATTGGTTATTGACCGGAGATGAGTCTCGGTCATGTCTACATAGTTCTCGAACCCGTAGGGTCCGCACGCTTAATGTTCGGTGGTGATTGGTATTATGAGTTTATTTGTTTTGATGTACCGAAGGTTGTTCGGAGTCCCAGATGAGATCAGTGACATGACGAGGAGTCTCGAAATGTTCGAGACATAAAGATCGATATATTGGAAGGCTATATTCGGACATCGGAAAGGTTCTGAGTGGTTTAGGTATTTATCGGAGTACTGGAGAGTTAGGGAATTCGCCGGGGAGTATTTGGGCCTTATGGGCTTTAGGGGGGAGAGAGAGGGGCTGCCTAGGGCAGGTCGCCCCCCCCCCCCCAAGGCCTAGTCCGAATTGGACTAGGGGGAGGGGCGGCGCTCCCTCCTTCCTTCTCTTCTTTCTTCTTCTTCCTTCTCTCCAACTCCTACTACTTGCAAAGGGGGGAATCCTACTCCCGGTGGGAGTAGGACTCCCCAGGGCGCACCATAGTAGAGGGCCGGCCCTCCCCCTCCTCCACTCCTTTATATATGGGGGAGGGGGCACCCCATAGACACACAAGTTGATCATTGATCCCTTAGCCATGTGTGGTGCCCCCCCTCCACCATAATCCACCTCGGTCATATCGTCGTAGTGCTTAGGTGAAGCCCTGCGCCTGTAGCTTCATCATCACCGTCATCACGCCATCATGCTAACAAAGCTCTCCCTCGACAGTCTGCTGGATCATGAGTTCGTGGGACGTCACCGACCCAAACGTGTGCAGATCGCTGAGGTGCCATACTTTTGGTACCAGGATCGGTCGATCGTGAAGATGTACGACTACATCAACCACGTTGTCATAACGCTTCCGCTTATGGTCTATGAGGGTACGTAGACAACACTCTCCCCTCTCGTTGCTATGCAATCCCATGATCTTGTGTGTGCGTAGGAATTTTTTTGAAATTGCTACGTTCCCCAACAGTGGCATCCGAGCCAGGTTTATACGTAGATGTTATATGCACGAGTAGAACACAAGTGATTTGTGGGCGATAATAGTCATACTGCTTACCAGCATGTCATAATTTTATTTGGCGGTATTGTTGGATGAAGCGGCCCGGACCGACATTATGCGTACGCTTACGCGAGACTGGTTCTATCGATGTGCTTCGTACACAGGTGGCTGGCGGGTGTCAGTTTCTCCAACTTTAGTTGAATCGAGTGTGGCTACGCCCGGTCCTTGTGAAGGTTAAAACAGCACATACTTGACGAAAAATCGTTGTGGTTTTGATGCGTAGGTAAGAACGGTTCTTGCTCAGCCCGTAGCAGCCACGTAAAACTTGCAACAACAAAGTAGAGGACGTCTAACTTGTTTTTGCAGGGCATGTTGTGATGTGATATGGTGAAGACATAAATTTTATTGTATGAGATGATCATGTTTTGTAACGGAGTTATCGGCAACTGGCAGGAGCCATATGGTTGTTGCTTTATTGTATGAAATGCAATCGCCATGTAATTGCTTTACTTTATCACTAAGCGGTAGCGATAGTCGTAGAACCAATAGTTGGCAAGACGACAACGATGCTACGATGGAGATCAAGGTGTCGCGCCGGTGACGATGGTGATCATGACGGTGCTTTTGAGATGGTGATCAAAAGTACAAGATGATGATGGCCATATCATATCACTTATATTGATTGCATGTGATGTTTATCCTTTATGCATCTTATTTTGCTAAGTTCGACGGTAGCATTATAAGATGATCTCTCACTAAATTTCGAGGTACAAGTGTTCTCCCTGAGTATGCACCATTGCGAAAGTTCATCGTGCCGAGACACCACGTGATGATCGGGTGTGATAAGCTCTACATTCACATACAACGGGTGCAAGCCAGTTTTGCACATGCAGAATACTCGGATTAAACTTGACGAGCCTAGCATATGCAGATATGGCCTCGGAACACTGAGACCGAAGGTCGAGCGTGAATCATATAGTAGATATGATCAACATAGTGATGTTCACCATTGAAAACTACTCCATCTCACGTGATGATCAGACATGGCTTAGTTGATATGGATCACGTGATCACTTAGATGATTAGAGGGATGTCTATCTAAGTGGGAGTTCTTAAGTAATATGATTATTTGAACTTTAAATTTATCATGAACTTAGTCCTGGTAGTATTAGCATATCTGTTGTAGATCAATAGCTCGCCTTTAGCTTCCCTGTTTTATTTTTGATATGTTCTAGAGAAAACTAAGTTGAAAGATGTTAGTAGCAATTATGCGGATTGGATCTGTGATCTGAGGATTATCCTCATTGCTGCACAAAAGAATTATGTCCTTGATGCACCGCTAGGTGACAGACCGACTGCAGAAGCAGATGCAGACGTTATGAACGTTTGTCAAGCTCGATATGATGACTACTTGATAGTTTAGTGCACCATGCTTTACGGTTTAGAATCGGGGCTTCAAAGACGTTTTGAATGCCACGGAGCATATGAGATGTTCCAAGAGTTATAATTAGTATTTCAGACTCAATCCCATGTCAAATGGTATGAGACCTTTGACAAGCACTTTGCCTACAAGATGGAGGAGAATTGCTCAGCTAGTGAGCATGTGCTCAGAATGCCTGAGTATTACAATCACTTGAATCAAGTGGGAGTTAATCTTCCAGATAAGATAGTGATTGACAAAATTCTCTAGTCACCATCACCAAGTTACTAGAACTTCGTGATGAACTATAATATGCAAGGGATAACGGAAATGATTCCCAAGCTATTCGTGATGCTGAAATTGATGAAGGTAGAAATCAAGAAAAGCATCAAGTGTTGATGGTTGACAAAACCACTAGCTTCAAGAAAAGGGCAAAGGGAAGAAGGGGAACTTCAAGAAAAACAGCAAGCAAGTTGCTGCTTAAGTGAAGAAGCCCAAGTCTGGACCTAAGCCTGAGACTAAAGTGCTTCTACTGCAAAGGGACTGGTCACTGGAAGCAGAACTACCCCAAGTTTTTGGCGGATAAGAAGGTTGGCAAAGTGAACAAAGGTATATTTGATATACATTTATTGATGTGTACTTTACTAGTGTTTATATTAACCCCTCAGTATTTGATATTAGTTCAGTTGCTAAGATTAGTAACTCGAAATGGGAGTTGCAGCATGAACAGAGACTAGTTAAGGGTGAAGTGACGATGTGTGTTGGAAGTGGTTCCAAAATTGATATGATCATCATCGCACACTCCCTGTACTTTCGGGATTAGTGTTGAACCTAAATAAATGTTATTTGGTGTTTGCGTTAAGCATGGATATGATTTGATCATGTTTATTGCAATACGATTATTCATTTAAAGTCAGAGAATAATTGTTGTTCTGTTTACATGAATAAAACCTTCAATGGTCATACACCCAAGGTGAATGGTTTATTGAATCTCGATTGTAGTGATACACATATTCATAATACTGAAGCCAAAAGATGCAAAGTTAATAATGATAGTGCAACTTATTTGTGGCACTGCCGTTTAGTCATATTGGTGTAAAGCGCATGAAGAAAATCCATGCTGATGGGCTTTTGGAATCACTTGATTATGAATCAGTTGATGCTTGCGAACCATGCCTCATGGGAAAGATGACTAAGACTCCGTTCTCCGGAACAATGGAGCGAGCAACACACTTGTTGGAAATAATACATACTGATGTATGCAGTCCGATGAGTGTTGAGGCTCGCGGAAGGTATCGTTATTTTCTGACCTTCACAGAAGATTTGAGCAGATATGGGTATATCTACTTGATGAAACATAAAGCTGAAACATTTGAAAAGTTCAAATAATTTCAGAGTGAAGTGGAAAATCATCGTAACAAGAAAATAAAGTTTCTATGATCTGATCGTGGAGGAGAATATTTGAGTTACGAGTTTGGTCTTCATTTGAAACAATGCGGAATAGTTTCGCAACTCATGCCACCTGGAACACCACAGCGTAATGGTGTGTCCGAACATCGTAACCGTACTTTATTAGATATGGTGCAATCTATGATGTCTCTTACCGATTTACCACTATCGTTTTGGGGTTATGCATTAGAGACAGCTGCATTCACATTAAACAGGGCACCATCTAAATCCGTTGAGACGGCACCATATGAACTGTGGTTTGGCAAGAAACCAAAGTTGTCATTTCTTAAACTTTGGGGTTGCGATGCTTATGTGAAAAAGTTTCATACTGATAAGCTCAAACCCAAATCGAAGAAATGTGTCTTCATAGGATACCCAAAGGAGACAGTTGGGTACACCTTCTATCACAGATCCGAAGGCAAGACATTCATTGCTAAGAATGGATCCTTTCTAGAGAAGGAGTTTCTCTCTAAAGAAGTGAGTGCGAGGAAAGTAGAACTTGATGAGGTAATTGTACCTGCTCCCTTATTGAAAGTAGTTCATCACGTAAATCTGTTCTGTGACTCCTACACCAATTAGTGAGGAAGCTAATGATGATGATCATGTAACTTCAGATCAAGTTACTACCGAACCTCGTAGGTCAGCCAGAGTAATGTCCGCACCAGAGTGGTACGGTAATCCTGTTCTGGAGGTCATGTTACTTGACCATGACGAACCTACGAACTATGAGGAAGCGATGATGAGCCCATATTCCGTGAAATGGCTTGAGGCCATGAAATCTGAGATGGGATCCATGTATGAGAACAAAGTGTGGACTTTGATTGACTTGCCCGATGATCGGCGAGCCATTGAGATTAAATGGATCTTCAAGAGGAAGACAGACGCTGATAGTAGTGTTACTATCTACAAAGCTAGAATTGTCGCAGAAGGTTTTCGACAAGTTCAAGGTGTTGACTACGTTGAGAGTTTCTCACTCGTGTCTATGCTTAAAGTATGTCCGAATCATGTTAGCAATTGCCGCATTTTATGAAATTTGGCAAATGGATGTCAAAACTGCATTCCTTAATGGATTTCTTAAAGAAGAGTTGTATATGATGCAACCAGAAGGTTTTGTCAATCCAAAAGATGCTAACAAAGTGTGTAAGCACCAGTGATCCATTTATGGACTGGTGCAAGCATCTCGGAGTTGGAATGTACGCTTTGATAGTGTGATCAAAGCATATAGTTTTATACAGACTTGCGGTGAAGCCTGTATTTACAAGAAAGTGAGTGGGAGCACTACAGCCTTTCTGATAAGTATATGTGAATGACATATTGTCGATCGGAAATGATGTAGAATTTTTTGGAAAGCATAAAGGAGTGTTTGAAAGGAGTTTTTCAAAGAAACACCTCGGTGAAGCTGCTTACATATTGAGCATCAAGATCTATAGAGATAGATCAAGACGTTTGATAAGTTTTTTCAATGAGTACATACCTTGACAAGTTTTTGAAGTAGTTCAAAATGAAACAGTCAAAGAAAGAGTTCTTGCCTGTGTTCCAAGGTGTGAAGTTGAGTAAGACTCAAAGCCCGACAACAGCAGAAGATAGAGAGAGAATGAAAGTCACTCCCTATGCCTCAGCCATAGGTTCTATAAAGTATGCCATGCTGTGTACCAAGACCTATTGTATACCCTGCCCTGATTTTGGTAAGTGAGTACAATTTTGATCTAGGAGTAGATCACTGGACAGCGGTCAAAAATTATCCTTAGAAGACTAAGGAAATATTTCTCGGTTATGGAGGTGATAAAGAGTTTGTCGTAAAGAGTTACGTCGATGCAAGCTTTGACACCAATCTGGACGACTCTAAGTCACAATCCGGACACATATTGAAAGTGGGAGCAATTAGCTAGAGTAGCTCCGCGCAGAGCATTGTAGACATAGAAATTTGCAAAATACATACGGATCTGAATGTGGCAGACCCGTTGACTAAATTTCTCTCACAAGCAAAACATGATCACACCTTAGTACTTTTTGGGTGTTAATCACATAGCGATGTGAACTAGATTATTGACTCTAGTAAACCCTTTGGGTGTTGGTCACATGACGATGTGAACTATGGGTGTTAATCACATGGTGATGTGAACTATTGATGTTAAATCACATGGCGATGTGATCTAGATTATTGACTCTAGTGCAAGTGGGAAACTGAAGGAAATATGCCCTAGAGACAATAATAAAGTTGTTATTTATATTTCCTTATATCATGATAAATGTTTATTATTCATGCTAGAATTGTATTAACCGGAAACTTAGTACATGTGTGAATACATAGACAAACAGAGTGTCACTAGTATGCCTCTACTTGACAAGCTCGCTGAATCAAAGATGGTTGAGTTTCCTAGCCATAGACATGAGTTGTCATTTGATTAGCGGGATCGCATCATTAGAGAATGATGTGATTGACTTGACCCATTCCATTAGCTTAGCACTTGATTGTTTAGTATGTTGCTATCGCTTTCTTCATGACTTATACATGTTCCTATGACTATGAGATTATGCAACTCCCGTATACCGGAGGAACACTTTGTGTGCTACCAAACGTCACAACGTAACTGGGTGATTATAAAGGTGCTCTACAGGTGTCTCTGATGGTGTTTGTTGAGTTGGCATAGATCGAGATTAGGATTTGTCACTCTGATTGTCGGAGAGGTATCTCTGGGCCCTCTCGGTAATGCACATCACTATAAGCCTTGCAAGCAATGTGACTAATTAGTTAGTTGCGGGATGATGCATTACGGAACGAGTATAGAGACTTGTCAGTAACGAGATTGAACTAGGTATTGAGATATCGATGATCGAACCTCGGGCAAGTAACATACCGATGACAAAGGGAACAACGTACGTTGTTATGCGGTTTGACCGATAAAGATCTTCGTAGAATATGTAGGAGCCAATATGAGCATCCAGGTTCCGCTGTTGGTTATTAACCGGAGATGAGTCTCGGTAATGTCTACATAGTTCTCGAACCCGTAGGATCCGCACGCTTAACGTTCGGTGACGATTGGTATTATGAGTTTATGTGTTTTGATGTACCGAAGGTTGTTCGGAGTGCCGGATGAGATCAGGGACATGACGAGGAGTCTCGAAATGTTCGAGATGTAAAGATCCATGTATTGGAAGCCTATATTCGGATATCGGAAAGGTTCTGAGTGGTTCGGGTATTTATCGGAGTACAGGAGAGTTACGGGAATTCGCCGGGGAGTATATGGGTCTTATTGGGCTTTAGGGGGGAGAGAGAGAGGGGCTGCCTAGGGCAGGCCGCGCGCCCCCCAAGGGCTAGTCCTAATTGGACTAGGGGAGGGGCGGCGCCCCCTCCTTCCTTCTCTTCTTTCTTCCCCTTCCTTCTCTCCTACTCCTACTACTTGGAAAGGGGGGAATCCTACTCCCGGTGGGAGTAGGACTCCCCAGGGCGCACCATAGTAGAGGGCCGGCCCTCCCCTCCTCCACTCCTTTATATATGGGGGAGGGGGGCACCCCATAGACACACAAGTTGATCATTGATCCCTTAGCCGTGTGTGGTGCCCCCCTCCACCATAATCCACCTCGGTCTTATCATCGTAGTGCTTAGGCGAAGCCCTGCGCCGATAGCTTCATCATCACCGTCATCACGCCATCGTGCTGACGAAGCTCTCCCTCGATACTCTGCTGGATCGTGAGTTCATGGGACGTCACCGAGCCGAACGTGTGCAGATCGCGGAGGTGTCGTACTTTTGGTACTGGGATCGGTCGATCGTGAAGACGTATGCCTACATCAACCGCATTGTCATAACGCTTCTACTTACGGTCTACAAGGGTACGTAGACAACACTCTCCCCTCTCATTTTTATGCATCACCATGATCTTGCATGTGCGTAGGAATTTTTTTGAAATTACTATGTTCCCCAACATGTTTAGTATGTTGTTATTGCGCTTTCTTCATGACTTATACATGTTCGTATGACTATGAGGTTGTGCAACTCCTGAATACCGGAGGAACACTTTGTGTGCTACAGGTGTCTTCGATGGTGATCATAAAGGTGCTCTACAGGTGTCTTCGATGGTACTTGTTGAGTTGGCATAGACCGAGATTAGGATTTGTCACTCCGATTGTCGGCGAGGTATCTCTGGGCCCTCTCGGTAATGCACATCACTATATGCCTTGCAAGCAATGTGACTAATGAGTTAGTTGTGGGATGATGCATTATGGAACGAGTAAAGAGACTTGCCGGTAACGAGATTGAACTAGGTATTGAGATACCACGATCGAATCCCGGGCAAGTAACATACCGATGAGAAAGGGAACAACATATATTGTTATGCGGATTGACCAATAAAGATCTTCGTAGAATATGTAAGAACCAATATGAGCATCCAGGTTCTGCTAATGGTTTTTGACCGGAGATGAGTCTCGGTCATGTCTACATAGTTCTCGAACCCGTAGGGTCCGCACGCTTAACGTTAGGTGACGATCGGTATTATGAGTATATGTGTTTTGATGTATCGAAGGTAGTTCGGAGTCCGGATATTATCACGGACATGACGAGGAGTCTCGAAATGGTCGAGACATAAAGATCAATATATTGGACGACTATATTTGGACATCGGAATAGTTCCGAGTGAGATCAGGCATATACCGGAGTACCGGAACCCCCTGGGAGGTATATGGGCCTTATTAGGCCATAGTGGGAGAGAGGAGAAGGGAGCAAAGGAGGGGGCGCCCCCCCAAGCCCAATCCAAATTGAGAGGGGGGCCGCCCCCCCCCCCCTTCCTCCTCCTTCCTTCTCTCCTAATCCAACTAGGGAAGGGGGAATCCTACTCCCGGTGGGAGTAGGACTCCCCTTGGGGCGTGCCTAGGAGGCCAGCCTCCTCCCCCTCCTCCACTCCTTATATACGAGGGTGGGAGGCACCCCATAGACACACAAGTTGATCATTGATCTCTTAGCCGTGTGCGGTGTCCCCCTCCACCATAATCCACCTCGGTCATATCGTTGCAGTGCTTAGGCGAAGCCCCTCGCCGGTAGCTTCATCATCACCGTCATCACGCCGTCGTGTTGACGAAGCTCTCCCTCGACACTCTGCTGGATCGTATGTTCGTGGGACGTCACCGAGCCGAACGTGTGCAAATCGCGGAGGTGCCGCACCTTCGGTGCTAGGATCGGTCGATCGTGAAGACGTACGACTACATCAACTGTGTTGTCATAACGCTTCCGCTTATGATCTACGAGGGTATGTAGACAACACTCTCCCCTCTCGTTGCTATACATCACCATGATCTTGCGTGTGCGTAGGAATTTTTTTTGAAATTACTACGTTCCCGAACAGTCTACACATCGATAGAGGCATTCCGATTAGTTTTCATGCACCTAGGGTTAATCATCTCCTATTCGTTGACGATAGTTTGATCTTTCTCACTGCAGAAACTCCAAGTGCAGAGAGACTCACTGATATTCATCGGATCTATGATGATTTTTCTGGTCAAGCAGTGAAGCGGGAAAAGAGCTCAGTTTATTTTAGTGGCAATACTACATTGCCCCTTCGCGAGTCCCTGAAGCAAACTCTTGGTATTTCAATGGTAGCGTTCTCTGAACGTTACTTGGGGCTCCCGACGGCTATTGGCCGAATTACAAGTGGTACTTTTTGTGCATATTAATGAGAGAAGCATAAGCAAAAAGCAGGGTTTGGTCAGAGAGGACTCTAGCATGTGCAGCAAGGGAAGTGCTTTTGTAATCTATTGTTCAGGCCATTCCAACATACAACATGGGTTTCTTTTTGCTGACAAAAAAGGTATGCAAGAGTCTGACTTCTTGCATGGCCAAATATTGGTGGGGAAGTTCTTTGGATAAGCAATCGCTTAACTGGATCTCTTGGGAGAAACTTGCTACACCAAAGATCAAAGGTGGGATGGGATTTTGAGACTTGGAACTCTTTAATCTGGCTATGCTTGGTAAACAAGGATGGTGTTTGTTGACCCATCCGGTATCGCTGTGCTTGAGAGTGCTAAAAGGGAAATATTTCCCTGCTACATATTTTCTCCATGCGATGGTGCCTGCACATGCTTCTGCTACTTGGCGAGCTATTGTGGCTGGGAGAGAGGCTCTTAACGTTGGCCTAATTCATCATGTAGGGGACAGATCCACGATTTAGACATGGACTGATAGCGGGATCCCCAATACGACTACACTCTATGGGACGATTAGGCATTGCCCCTCTCACTAGAGTTTCAGAGCTTCTTGATGAATATACTGGTAACTGGTATGTTTAATTTATTCGGGATAACTTCCTACAACCGGATGTTGAAGCAATACTTAATATACCCCTTAATCCAGCGGGAGGCAATGACACCCTTGCATGGGTGTTGGAAAAGTCAGACATCTACACTATGACATCTGTGTGTCGTTCTCTGGTGACTCGTAATGAGCATAGAGCTCTAGAGGAAGGGATGGTCATGGAAACTTCATCGGCAAATAAACAGTTGTGGAATGCTCTCTGGAAACTTAATGTGGTTCCTAAAGTGTGAGTTTTCTGGTGGAGAGCGCTTCGTAGTATCTTACCAGACTCATTCACTCTAAGGTACAGACACATTGAAATTTTGGCCATGGGCGAGGATTTGTTGCATGCACTCATAAAATGCACGCATGCAAAAAGATTTTGGGTTGCAGCAAGGTGGCGATTTGGTCTTCAACCGTCGTGATTTCACCTACTGACTTGGGCAAGAGATATCTTGTTGGAGCATATGTTCTCTAAGAGTGATAGATGCAAGTTTATCACCATTATGTACACTATTTGGTCTTCTTGTAACAGGTGGACACATGATCAAGGCGGCTATGATTAAATGGGTGCATGAATCTTTGTCTATTTTAGAGATGCCACCGAGCCGGACTAAATCGCTGGCGAACCAGTGTTGGAGACCACCTGAGCCCTGTTGGATCACTATCAACACAGATGGGTCTATCAACTCTGAATTATGGATGGGAGGTGCGGGCGGGTTAGCCCGATCTCATCTAGTTTCTAGGAGCTTGGAGCAGACCCCTCCTGGGGGTGTCTAATCCTTTCATGACTGAGCTCCTGGCCTTCCGGGAGGGGGTGATCTTTGCCCAACCTTGGTGATATTCACATGTGATCATGGAGGTTGACTACATGGAATTGGTCAACCTATGGAACTCGTGCAACAACACTCGTTCTATTGTTGCGCCTATCTGAGAGAATTAGAGGGGATTGTCCCTAGTTTTGTTTCTTTTTTGGCTACTCATGTTGGAAGAGATTTGAATGTTCCCGCATATATATGTGCTCAGCACGCTAGTACACTAGACGGGACGGACAGTTTGCTTGATCAAAGCCCTGAGTTTCTTGTCAGTAGCCTTCCGGCGGATTGTAACCTGATTCTAGTTAATTAATAAAGCTCTCTAGTTCATTGCAAAAAAGACCACGTGCAGTCCTCGAATTACCATGTTGCATCGATTAGATCCACATCCACCAAACCCCTCTGTCCTTGCTCGTCAAGTAATTTTTTTTCATGGCAATACGTGCCTCATTTATATCTAAGGGTCATAGTACAAGCCACGAACAAATAGCAGAATGCTAGTCTTTCCACAAAGGAGAACCAACCAAGAAAACACGTACCCTCGAGTTTAGGGTTTTCGCTTCTGGCGGCGCCTCCCATCGCCGCCTAGAGTTTTCTTCTGATCTACCGCCGGTATGATCCTATGCTTGAGGCCGCCCTCGTGCTGGGGAACGGCGAGAGAAGATCGGCTATCTGTTGGCCTGACTTAGCGAGCTGTTCGAGGGCAAACCCTAGATGGCGGCCGAAGCAGGATCGTCTTCTGCAGGATGGTCAGGGAAGAAGCTGGAGGAGATGTTGCAGCACCTGGACCTCAAGGATGATGAGTTGGATGATGTGATCGTGGGAGAGGAGGAATCAAAGAAGTATGCAGCAGATGCGCGTTGGCTGGCGATCGGGAAGGTTAACACGACCCGGCAGTTCAGTTCATCATCGATGTTTGAGACCATGAAATCCATCTGGGGATTAGCACAAGTGCCAAAATACGAGGAGTCAGGTGAAAACCTTTATATCTTTCAGATGTTCTGCCTGGGAGATTGGAAGAAAGTTGTTCATGGAGGACCCTGGCTATTCAGGGGGATGGGTATGCTCATTGAGTATTAGGATAGCAAGATCCAGGATCTTTCATCTTCGATGGCTTGTATGTCTGGGCGCAGATCCACAATATACCAGAACTGTACCGCAAGATCGAGGCAGTTGATCAGCTAGCACGTCGGATCGGCCGGGTTAAGGAGACGCAACTTTCACCTAGACTCTTCTATGAGGGTGACTATGTACGGGTCCGTGCTAGGGTTTTGGTGAATAAACCCCTGACGAGGGTGACTCTGTTGAATGTGACGGGCGAGGGCAGGAAATTCCTTCCTGTTAAGTATGAGAAAATACCCTATTTTTTGCTAAGTCTATGGTCTCATGGGTCACAACCACGAGGAGTGTGGAGATGGAGTTTGGGAGGCGAAAGACAAGAAATGGGGAAGTTGGATGTTGGCACATCGAAGGGAAATACCTCAGGAGCAGCTAGGCGGTGGCCAAGCTCCTCGAGGGGGCCGCTTCGAGGCTGGGGCAGAGGAAGATCAGGTCGGGGTGCTCCACCACCCCGCCAACCATCTCCAGTGCGTAAATGCTCATCTCAGGAGGCGGGTTTGGACTCGGATGCAGAAGAGGGAGAAGAAGAAGATGTTACTAGCCCCCTGAAACCGATCGACACTGAGGGAAAGGAGCATGAAGAATCCTTGGGGGCCTGGAGAAACCTGAATTTCAACCCGACTAATGACACACATGCCCAAGATCAGCAACCAAAGGGATCTGAGGCGGGCATGACAGTACTAGGTGACAAGAGTCAGGCTTTGGTGGCCGTCCCTCCTCTACCCCCACAGTATGTATCCCCCAGAGATGCAAAAAAGGCAAAGACAACAACTTCACCAATGAAGCAAAACACAAACAAGATGGCATTATTGGCGGGCTCCGACTCGGGGCGCCGCCAGGCCCAATGAAAATCTTGAGCTAGAACTGTCGTGGGATAGGCGATCCTGCGATAGTTCGTGAGCTCCTTGATCTCGTGGAGATTAGTTCTACAACTATCTTATGTTTAGTTGGAACTCAATTGCAAAAGAGTCATGTGGAAGGTCTTCAGACTTCTTTAGGTTATGATTTTAGTTTTGGAGTCGGGAGTAGTGGCCGCAGTGGTGGCCTTTGTATCTTTTGGAAAAACTCTTTGGATGTTGCAATAAAAAATTATTCCGAGTATCATGTTGACACCTGGGTCACGGAACCTAGGAAAGAGCAATGGAGGATGACATGCTTTTATGGGCAAGCGACAAGGAGTTTGCGTTACAAGACATGGGACACTATGAAATGCTTAAGGGGGGAGAGCACCCTCCCGTGGATGTGCATAGGCGATTTTAACGAGATCTTGCGGCCTGAAGAGCAGCATGGCCCCAATGAACGTGACAGCTCTCAGATCGAAGCTTTCTGGGAAGCAGTGGACGTGTGTGGTCTAGCAGATTTGGGTTATCGCGGTCTGGACTGGACTTGGGAGAAGAAGGTAGCCGGAGGACATTACTATCGCGTTCAGTTGGATAGAGTTTTGGCTTCACCTTGCTGGTCTATTCTTTTCCCGTTTGCCTCAGTTGAGCATCTTACCGCAGCAAAGTCTAATCACTGCCCGATTCTCTTGGAGACTGACCTGAATGTTACATGTGTGCGGGCAAAACAGAAACAATTTCACTATGAGTGCATGTGGGAGCGGGACACACGTTTCTGAGACATGCTTTCTGAGGCATGGAATTCAACGGGAAGAGCACATACTGAAGGAAATATGCCCTAGAGGCAATAATAAAGTTATTATTTATTTCCTTATATCATGATAAATGTTTATTATTCATGCTAGAATTGTATTAACCGGAAACATAATACATGTGTGAATACATAAACCTACAGAGTGTCACTAGTATGCCTCTACTTGACTAGCTCGTTAATCAAAGATGGTTATGTTTCCTAACCATGAACAAGGAGTTGTTATTTGATTAACGGGATCACATCATTGGTTGAATGATCTGATTGACATGACCCATTCCATTAGCATAGCACCTGATCGTATAGTTTGTTGCTAGTGCTTTTCTTCATGACTTATACATGTTCCTATGACTATGAGATTATGCAACTCCCGTTTGCCCGAGGAACACTTTGGGTGCTACCAAACGCCACAACGTAATCGGGTGATTATAAAGGTACATTACAGGTGTCTCCGAAGGTACATGTTGGGTTGGCATATTTGAGATTAGGATTTGTCACTCCGATTATCGGAGAGGTATCTCTGGGCCCTCTCGGTAATGCACATCACATAAGCCTTGCAAGCATTGCAACTAAATGTGTTAGTTGTGAGATGATGTATTACGAACGAGAAAAGAGACTTGCCAAGAACGAGATTGAACTAGGTATTGGATACCGGCGATCGAATCTCGGGCAAGTAACATACCGATGACAAAGGAACAACGTATGTTGTTATGCGGTCCGACCGATAAAGATCTTAAGTAGAATATGTAGGAGCCAATATGGGCATCCAGGTCCCGCTATTGGTTATTGACCGAGAGGTGTCTCGGTCATGTCTACATAGTTCTCGAACCCGTAGGGTCCGCACGCTTAACGTTTCGATGGATGTTATTATAAGTTTATATGATATTGATGTACGAAGGTTGTTCGAGTCCGGATGAGATCACGGACATGACGAGGAGTCTCGAAATGGTCGAGACATAAAGATTGATATATTGGAAGCCTATGTTTGGACTCGGAATCACTCCGGAGAAATTGGGAATTTTACCGAGTGCAGGGGGTTACGGAACCTCCCGGGGTCAATGGGCCTTGATGGGCCTTAGTGGGAAAGAGAAAGGGGCCATAGTGCTGGCGCACCTTCCCCCTTCCCTAGTCCTATTAGGACTAGGAGAAGGCGCCTCTCTCTCTCCCTTCCCACTTGGGGAAACCTAGTTGGACTAGGATTTGGGGGAATCCTACTCCTAGTAGGAGTAGGACACCTGGCGCACCTCTCCTTGGCCGCCAGCCCCTCCCTTCCCTCCTTTATATACAGGGCAGGGGCACCCATGACACACAAGTTGATCATTGAGATCGTTCCTTAGCCGTGTGCGGTGCCCCTTCCACCAAACTACACCTCGAATATACCGTTGCGGAGCTTAGGCGAAACCCTGCGCGGTGGAACATCATCATCGTCACCACGCCGTCGTCTTGTGAAACTCTCCTCAACACTCGGCTGGATCGGAGTTCGAGGGACGTCATCGAGCTGAGCGTGTGCAGAACTCGGAGGTGCCGTGACGTTCGGTACTTGGATCGGTTGGATCGGGAAGAAGTACGACTACTTCCTCTACGTTGCGTCAACGCTTCCGTTGCTGGTCTCACGAGGGTATGTAGACAACACTCTCATCTCGTTGCTATGCATCACCATGGTCTTGCGTGATCGTAGGAAAATTTTTGAAATTACTCGTTCCCCAACAGTGGCATCCGAGCCTGGTTTTATGCGTTGATGTCATATGCACGAGTAGAACACAAGTGAGTTGTGGGCGATACAAGTCATACTGCCTACCAGCATGTCATACTTTGGTTCAGCGGTATTGTGAGATGAAGCGGCCGGACCGACATTACGCCAGACGCTACGCGAGACTGGTTTCACCGCCCGAGCACTCGTTGCTTAAAGGTGACCGGCGGTGTCTGTCTCTCTCACTTTAGTTGAATCGAGTGTAGCTACGCCCGGTCCTTGAGAAGGTTAAAACGGAGTCTATTTGACGAAATATCGTTGTGGTTTTGATGCGAGGTAAGAACGGTTCTTGCTCAGCCCGTAGCAGCCACGTAAAACTTGCAACAACAAAGTAGAGGACGTCTAACTTGTTTTTGCAGGGCATGATGTGATGTGATGTGGTCAAGGCGTGATGCTATATTTTATTGTATGAGATGATCATGTTTTGTAACCGAGTTATCGGCAATCGGCAGGAGCCATATGGTTGTCGCTTTATTGTATGAAATGCAACGCCATGTAATTGCTTTACTTTATCACTAAGGAGTAGCGATAGTCGTAGAAGCAATAGTTGGCGAGACGACAACGATGCTACGATGGAGATCAAGGTGTCGCTACCGGTGGCGATGGTGATCATGGCGGTGCTTCGGAGATGGAGATCACAAGCACAAGATGATGATGGCCATATCATATCACTTATATTGATTGCATGTGATGTTAATCCTTTATGCATCTTATTTTGCTTTGATTGACGGTAGCATTATAAGATGATCCCTTACTAAATTATCAAGAAGTGTTCTCCCGAGTATGCACCGTTGCGAAAGTTCTTCGTCTTTGAGACACCACGTGATGATCGGGTGTGATAGGCTCTACGTTCAAATACAACGGTGCAAAACAGTTGCACACGCAGAATACTCAGGTTATACTTGACGAGCTATGCATATAAGATATGACCTCGGAACACGGAGACCGAAGGTCGGCGTGAATCATATAGTAGATATGATCAACATATTGATGTTCACCATTGAAACTACTCCATCACACGTGATGATCGGTCATGGTGTAGTTGATATGGATCACGCAATCACTTAGAGAATTGGAGGATATTTTTCTAAGTGGGAGTTCTTAAGTAATATGATTAATTGAACTTAAATTTATCATGAACTTAGTACCGATAGTATCTTGCTTGTCTATGATGTGTAGATAGATGGCTCGTCTTTGTTGTTCCGTTGAATTTTAATGCGTTCCTTGAGAAAGCAAAGTTGAAAGATGATGGCAGCAATTACGGACTGGGTCCGAATTTGAGGATTATCCTTATTGCTGCACGGAAGAATTACGTCCTGGAAGCACCGTTAGGTGCCAGGCCTGGTGCAAGGGCTGCGCCGAAGTTGTGAACGTCTGGCAAAGCAAAGCTGATGACTACTCTATAGTTCGAGTGTGCCATGCTTTACGGCTTAGAACCGGGACTTCAACGTCGTTTTGAACACCATGGAGCATATGAGATGTTCCAGAGTTGAAGTTAATATTCAGCGAATGCCCGGATTGAGAGATATGAAGTCTCCAATAAGTTCTATAGCTGTAAGATGGAGGAGAACAGTTCGTCGGTGAGCATATACTCGAGAATGTGCGGATATAACAATCACTTGATTCAACTGGGAGTTAATCTTCCGGATGATTGCGTCATTGATGAATTCTCCAATCACTGCCACCAAGCTACAAGAGCTTCGTGATGAACTATAATATGCAAGGGATGACCAAAACAATGCCCGAGCTCTTCGCGATCTTTGAAAGCATGGAGGTAGAAATCAAAAGGAGCATCAAGTGTTGATGGTTAACAAAACCACTAGTTTCAAGAAAAGGGCAAAGGAAAGAAAAGGAAACTTCAAAAGAGCGGCAAGCAAGTTGCTAATCAAGAGAAGAAACCCAAGTCTGGTCCTAAGCACAAACCGAGTGCTTCTATTGCAAGCAGGCTGGTCCTTTGAAGCGGAACTGCCCCAAGTATTTGGCGGATAAGAAGGATGGCAAGGTTAACAAAGGTATATGTGATATACATGTTATTGATGTGTACCTTACTAATACTCGCAGTAGCACTGGTATTTGATCTGGTTACATTGCTAATATTTGCAACTCAAAGCAGGCTACGGATTAGCGAAGATTGGCTAAGGGCGAGGTGACAATGCGCGTGGGAAATGGTTCCAAAGTCGATGTGATCGCGATCGCACGCTACCTCTACATCTACCTTGGGATTAGTATTAGACCTAAATAATTGTTATTTAGTACCAGCGTTGAGCATGAACATTATATCTGGATCTTGTTTGATGCGAGGCGGTTATTCATTAAATCGAGAGAATAATGGTTGTTCTATTTATATGAATAATATCTTTTATGGTCATGCACCATTGAAGAATGGTTTGTTTTACTTAATCTTGATAGTAGTGATACACATATTCATAATGTTGAAACCAAAAGATGCAGAGTTGATAATGATGGTGCAACTTATTTGTGGCACTTGCCGTTTAGGTCATATCGGTGTAAAGCGCATGAAGAAACTCCATCTTGATGGACTTTTGGAGTCACTTGATTATGAATCACTTGGCACTTGCGAACCGTGCCTTATGGGCAAGATGACTAAAACACCGTTCTCGGAACTATGGAGAGAGCAACAGATTTATTGGAAATCATACATCTTGATGTATGTGGTCCAATGAATGTTGAGGCTCGTGGCGGATATCGTTATTTTCTCACCTTCACAGATGATTTGAGCAGATATGGGTATATCTACTTAATGAAACACAAGTCTGAAACATTTGAAAAGTTCAAAGAATTTCAGAGTGAAGTGGAAAATCATCGTAACAAGAAAATAAAGTTTCTACGATCTGATCGTGGAGGAGAATATTTGAGTTCTGAGTTTGGCCTACATTTGAAACAATGCGGAATAGTTTTCGCAACTTACGCCACTGGAACACCTGGCGTAATGGTGTGTCGAGCGTCGAATCGTACTTTATTAGATATGGTGCGATCTATGATGTCTCTTACTGATTTACCGCTATCGTTTTGGGGTTATGCTTTAGAGGCGGCTACATTCACTTTAAATAGGGCACCATCTAAATCCGTTGAGGCGACGCCTTATGAACTGTGGTTTGGCAAGAAACCAAAGTTGTCGTTTTTGAAAGTTTGGGGCTGCGATGCTTATGTGAAAAAGCTTCAACCTGATAAGCTCGAACCCAAATCGGAGAATGTGTCTTCATAGGATACCCAAAGGAGACAGTTGGGTACACCTTCTATCACAGATCCGAAGGCAAGATTTTGTTGCTAAATTGGAAACTTTTTGGAGAAAGAGTTTCTCACGAAAGAAGTGAGTGGGAGGAAAGTAGAACTTGATGAGATAATCTGTATCTACTCCCTTATTGAGAAATAGTACATCACAGAAAACAGTTTCGTGACACCTACACCAAATAGGGAGGAAGCTAATGATGATGATCATGAAACTTCAGATCAAGTTTCTACAGAACTTCAGTAGATCAACGAGCAAGATCCGCACTGAGTGGTACGGTAATCCTATTTTGGAAGTCATGTTACTAGAACATGGCGAACCTCTGAACTATGAAGAAGCGATGGTGAGCCCAGATTCCACAAAATGGCTTGAGGCCATGAAATCTGAGATGGGATCCATGTATGAGAACAAAGTGTGGACTTTGGTTGACTTGCCCGATGATCGGCAAGCAATTGAGAATAAATGGATCTTCAAGAAGAAGGCGACGACGATGGTAATATTATCGTCTATAAAGCTCGACTTGTTGCAAAAGGTTTTCGACAAGTTCAAGGGATTGACTACGATGAGACCTTCTCACCCGTGGCGATGCTTAAGTCCGTCCGAATCATGTTAGCAATTGCGCATTTTATGATTATGAAATTTGGCAAATGGATGTTAAAACTGCATTCTGAATGGATTTACGGAAGAAGAGTTGTATATGATGCAACGAGAAGGTTTTGTCGATCCAAAGGAGCTAACAAAGTGTGCAAGCTCCAGCGATCCATTTATGGACTGGTGCAAGCCTCTCGGAGTTGGAATAAACGTTTTGATAGTGTGATCAAAGCATTTGGTTTTATCTGAGACTTTTGGAGAAGCTGTATTTACAAGAAAGTGAGTGGGAGCTCAGTAGCATTTCGATATTATATGTGGATGACATATTATTGATCGGAAATGATATAGAATTCTGGATAGCATAAAGGGATACTTGAATAAGAATTTTTCGATGAAAGACCTCGGTGAAGCTGCTTACATATTGGGCATTAAGATCTATAGAGATAGATCAAGGCGCTTAATAGGACTTTCACAAAGCACATACCTTGATAAAGTTTTGAAAAAGTTCAAAATGGATCGAGGCAAAGAAAGGGTTCTTGCCGGTATTACAAGGTGTGAAGTTGAGTAAGACTCAATGCCCGACCACCGCAGAAGATAGAGAGAAAATGAAAGATGTTCCTATGCTTCAGCCATAGGCTCTATCATGTATGCAATGCTGTGTACCAGACCTGATGTGTGCCTTCTTTGTAAGTTTAGCGGCAGGTACCAAAGTAATCCAGAGTGGATCATGGACAGCGGTCAAGAACATCCTTAAGTACTTGAGAAGAACTAAGGATATGTTTCTCATTTATGGCGGTGACAAAGAGCTCGTAAATGGCAGTTACGTCGGCATAAGCTTTGACAACGATCCGAGACGATTCTAAATCGCAAACCGGATACGTATTTACATTAAGCGGTGGAGCTGTCGGTTGGTGCAGTTCCAAACAAAGTGTCGTTCGGGATCTACATGTGAAGCTGAGTACATAGCTGCTTGGAAGCAGCTAATGAAGGAGTCACGGATGAAGGAGTTCATAACCGATCTAGGTGTTGTACCTAGTGTATCGGGTCCAATGAAAATCTTTTGTGACAATCTTGGTGCAATTGCCTTGGCAAAGGAATCCAGATTTCACAAGAGAACCAAGCACATCAAAAGACGCTTCAACTCCATCCGGATTTGGTCGGTGGGAGACATAGAGATATGCAAGATACATACGGATCTGAATGTTGCGAGACCGTTGACTAAGCCTCTTCCACGAGCAAAACATGATCAGCACCAAGATTCCATGGGTGTTAGAATCATTCTTGTGTAATCTAGATTATTGACTCTAGTGCAAGTGGGAGGCTGAAGGAAATATGCCCTAGAGGCAATAATAAAGTTATTATTTATTTCCTTATATCATGATAAATGTTTATTATTCATGCTAGAATTGTATTAACGGAAACATAATACATGTGTGAATACATAAACCTACTGAGTGTCACTAGTATGCCTCTACTTGACTAGCTCGTTAATCAAAGATGGTTATGTTTCCTAACCATGAACAAGGAGTTGTTATTTGATTAACGGGATCACATCATTGGTTGAATGATCGATTGACATGACCCATTCCATTAGCATAGCACCTGATCGTATAGTTTGTTGCTAGTGCTTTTCTTCATGACTTATACATGTTCCTATGACTATGAGATTATGCAACTCCCGTTTGCCGAGGAACACTTTGGGTGCTACCAAGCGTCCTGGCAACGAATCGGGTGATTATAAAGGTACATTACAGGTGTCTCCGAAGGTACATGTTGGGTTGGCATATTTGAGATTAGGATTTGTCCTCCGATTGTCGGAGAGGTATCTCTGGGCCCTCTCGGTAATGCACATCACATAAGCCTTGCAAGCATTGCAACTAAATGTGTTAGTTGTGAGATGATGTATTACGGAACGAGAAAAGAGACTTGCCGATGTGAGATTGAACTAGGTATTGGATACCGACGATCGAATCTCGGGCAAGTAACATACCGATGACAAAGGGAACAACGTATGTTGTTATGCGATCGACCGATAAAGATCTTCGTAGAATATGTAGGAGCCAATATGGGCATCCAGGTCCCGCTATTGGTTATTGACCGAGAGGTGTCTCGGTCATGTCTACATAGTTCTCGAACCCGTAGGGTCCGCACGCAACAACGTTTCGATGGCAGTTATTATAAGTTTATATGATATTGATGTACGAAGGTTGTTGAGTCCGGATGAGATCACGGACATGACGAGGAGTCTCGAAATGGTCGAGACATAAAGATTGATATATTGGAAGCCTATGTTTGGACTCGGAATCACTCCGGAGAAATTGGGAATTTTACCGAGTACAGGGGTTACGGAACCTCCCGGGGTCAATGGGCCTTGATGGGCCTTAGTGGGAAAGAGAAAGGGGCCATAGTGCTGGCGCACCTTCCCCTTCCCTAGTCCTATTAGGACTAGGAGAAGAGGCGCCTCTCTCTCTCCCTTCCCACTTGGGAAACCTAGTTGGACTAGGATTTGGGGGAATCCTACTCCTAGTAGGAGTAGGACACCTGGCGCACCTCTCCTTGGCGGCCAGCCCCTCCCTTCCCTTCTTTATATACAGAGGCAGGGGCACCCCATGACACACAAGTTGATCATTGAGATCGTTCCTTAGCCGTGTGCGGTGCCCCTTCCACCAAACTACACCTCGAATATACCGTTGCGGAGCTTAAGTGAAAACCCTGCGCGGTGGAACATCATCATCGCCACCACGCCGTCGTCTTGTGAAACTCTCCCTCAACACTCGGCTGGATCGGAGTTCGAGGGGCGTCATCGAGCTGAGCGTGTGTAGAACTCGGAGGTGCCGACGTTCGGTACTTGGATCGGTTGGATCGGGAAGAAGTACGACTACTTCCTCTACGTTGCGTCAACGCTTCCGTTGCTGGTCTACGAGGGTATGTAGACAACACTCTCATCTCGTTGCTATGCATCACCATGGTCTTGCGTGATCGTAGGAAAATTTTTGAAATTACTACGTTCCCCAACACATACTATCACAGAATTGTCAGACAAGTTGGCATCAGTTGCTGGCAGGTTGCAAAGTTGGGGACGAACCACGTTTGCTGCAGTCTGAACTACGCCGTCTACGGAAGCAACTAGAGGAGTTGCTTTCGCTTCCCAATCGCACGGGACCTTCGGTTGAAGAGGAGCGGGTGGAAACCCGCATGATAGAACTCTGTCTAAGGGAAGAGATCATGTGGCGCCAGAGGGCGCGAACTCAGTGGCTTACGGAAGGAGACAGCAACACCAAAATTTTCCACCGCAAGTCTAGCGCTCGAAAAGCCAAGATCCGCATTGTCGAGCTGCAACGGCCGGACGATACTACCTGCACGGACAAGCACGATATGGCGGACATGGCTACTTCTTTTTATAGCAACTTGTATGCCTCAGAAGATACGGTGGGCATTGAGGAAGTGCTTTCGCACATACCCTCAAGAGTAGACGCTTCTATGAACGCCTCACTTAATGCACAGTATAGCAACCCCGAGGTGAAAACGGCTTTGTTTCAGATGTTCCCGACTAAGGCTCCAGGGCCTGACGGTTTCCCTGCACACTTTTTCCAACGGCACTGGGAGTTGTGTGGTGATGAGGTTACTGCTATGGTGCTCCGAGTTCTTAATGGAGAGGATTACCTGGAGGAGATCAACAAAATGTTCATTGTTTTAATTCCCAAGATTGTTAGCCCAAAAAATTTAGCACAGTTTCGACCGATAAGACTTTGCAATGTGATCTATAAGATTTCATCCAAGGCATTGGCAAATCAGCTCAAGCTAATTCTCCCCTATATCATCTCCGAAGAACAGTCAGCATTTGTACCATGACGTCTTATTACGGACAACTTCATTTCAGCCTACGAATGTCTCCACTATATGAAAATAAGGAAGCTGAAGGGAAACAGGTATTGTGCCTTAAAACTTGATATGATGAAGGCTTATGACAGGCTTGAATGGAATTATTTGGAGAGAGTTATGCTCAAACTGGGCATCAGCCCACGTTTTACACAAACAGTGATGAGGTGTGTTACATATGTCTCTTTTTCGGTCATCTTTAACGGAGGCAAACAGGAGGAGTTCAGGCCCTCCCGAGGACTCAGGCAGGGCTGCCCTATATCCCCATATCTATTCCTATTAGCTGCTGAAGGGCTCTCCTTCCTTCTGAAATCCACAAGACCTGATGAGATTGTCAATGGAATCATGGTGGCGGCTGGCGCACCACAGGTAAATCACTTGCTTTTTGCAGATGACAGCCTCTTATTCTTTAATGCTACACCAGAGATGGCAAACAGAGTGGATACCCTTCTTCAAAGGTATTGTGCGGCTTCAGGGCAATGCATCAACAAGGAGAAATCCTCCATATTCTTTAGTAAGGGTTGTTCTGAATCCTCAAGGCAAGAGATCAAACAAACTATTCAAGTTCAAAATGAGAAACTCTCCGAAAAATATCTTGGACTTCCTGCGGATGTGGGCAGAGCCAAGGAGGGGTCTTTCAAATTTTTAAAGGACAGGATCTGGAAGCAAGTGCAAGGCTGGATGGAGAAGGCACTTTCTGTTGGAGGAAAGGAGGTACTCATCAAGTCTGTTGCTCAAGCAATCCCCACATACTCTATGGCCTGTTTCAAGCTTCCGAGAGGCCTGTGCCAACACATCAATGGTATCTTGAGGAAGTTTTGGTGGGGGATCAAAAAATGGTGAGAGGAAAACTACTTGGGTCTCCTGCGAAGTCATGACACAGCCGAAATTCATGGGGGGCATGGGATTCCGTGACATTGAGCTTTTCAACCTAGCCCTGCTTGCGCGGCAAGCTTGGCGTCTCCTCCAAGAACCAAACTCCCTAAGCGCTCGAATTCTCAAGGCTTTTTACTACCCTACCTCGTCAATCCTTGAAGTAGAGCTGGGCAGGAACCCGTCACAAGTCTGGCGCTCCCTGATAGAAGGCCGAGACACATTACAGCTTGGGCTCGTGAAACGTATTGGCTCCGGCGAGGACACCAATATTTGGGTGGATAACAGGATACCACGAGATTTTAAGCTTCGACCGGTGTGCCCGAAAACGTCTAACCCTCCACAGATGGTGTCAGAACTCATCAACCCCATCACCTCTTCATGGGATGTCGACGTGCTTGAAACACACTTCTATACGATGGACAAGGAAGCTATCCTCAATATCCCTCTCAGCTCACGAGTCCGCGATGACTTCTGGGCGTGGCATTATGAATGCAAGGGTGTTTTCACGGTGAGGTCGGCATACAAACTTTTGTCCTCCACTAAACAGCAGCGCACAGATTGGATAGAACACAACGAGGGGCACTCGCGAGCTGATGCAGACCGCCGGTCTTGGTCCAGACTCTGGGGCGCTGCAGTTCCCTCGAAAGTGCGAGTTTTCGCCTAGAGGTTGGCCAAGAGCTCGATCCCTACCGGAGATGTCCGTAAGCACCGAAGTATGGCTGATTCTGCGGAGTGCGCGATCTGTCACGCGGCGGTCGATACATGGCGCCATTCCCTCTTTGATTGCCGCATGGCTCGATGTGTTTGGGCCCTCACCAATGAGGATCTGATGGAAACAATTATATCAAACAGGGAGAAGGATGCTAAGCTTTGGATGCTATGGCTGGTTGATACTCTACCTTCAGCCGACCTAGCACGTGTGTTGGTTACAATGTGGGCCATATGGTGGGCGAGATGTCGAGCCATCCATGACAATCAGTTCCAGAGCCCACTGAGTACCCATATTTTCATCGACAAGTTTCTAGCAGAGCTCGAGATGATGCCGGATAAGAAAACACGCCCCAAGGACCTACATGTAACTTCCAGGGACCTGCATGTGAATTCCAGGGACCTGCATGTGACTAGTGGTGGCCATGCGGGTTCGACTTCGACTGTGTGGCTCCCGCCTGAGCATCCCGATGTCAAGATGAATGTTGACGGAGGCTTTTCGAAGACCGGAGACTGGGCAGCTTCAGCAGTGATATGCAGGGATAAACGAGGCAACTTTCTGGGTGCCCCGGCCATCATTCACGAAGCCCGTCTTGATCCAACCATACTTGGAGCGCGGGCATGTTGTGAGGCCCTATCCCTCGCTTCTGATTTGCAGGTTCATTCTATGTGTGAGGCCTTAGACTGTTTGGAAATAGTGATGAATATACATGACGAAGTTCCATGCCGATATCATTCCATCCTACAAGACATCAAGCACCAGAGGAGGCAATTCCAGGATGTAAAGTTTCTTCATGAGAGAAGGAAGCACAATGGAGAAGCACATGCCTTAGCGAAGGCAGCTGCCTCTCTTAGCCTCGGGCGCCATGTGTGGCTTAGTATTTTGCCAGTTATCATATGTATCCCCATGTGTTTGAACTTTTCATAAAGGATGCAGTTGCTCAAAAAAAACAAGAAGTACATGTTGACACCCGATTTTGGCACGGTCAAGAACTTGTATAAGATGGCCTCAAATGAAGAAGTGATCTACATTAAGGAGTTCCGTATTGTTGATATAAACATCTTTGAAGTTTGGGCCATCGCCTTCCGATTTCATCTCAAAGGCCGAAACTATGCTCAAAGTACCAAGATCTTATATTCAGATTACAGTTTGGCCGATTAAGCCCCCAAGACGACCTCATATGAAAAAAACGATCTACACGAATTGTCTTCGTCTTGTCGAACCGATTTATTTTGATATAAAAATTGTCCTAATCCGAGTTCATATGCAAAAGTTAGAGGCAACACTTCACGAACCGGTCCTGAGTGAAAAAGTGACGCGAGGGACCAGACACCCACCTAGGTGGTGTCTGATGGGTCGCATGGGTTATTCGGCCTTTGCCGGCTGAATGAAGCTTGCCGGGATGGAGACCTTGCCGGCGTGGAAAGCTTGCCGGGGTGGAGACCTTGCCGGCATGGAAATCTTGCCGGCGTGGAAGCTTGCCGGTGTGAAAGCTTGCTGGGTAGAAATCTTGCCGGGGTGGAAACCTTGCCGGGGTGGAGACTGTCAAAGTCAATCCGACCAGAAGTTGGAGATGGGCTCGAAAGGTTATTCAGATGGCCTCGTATCGGAAAGTGTTCTACACGGAAGTTGTACGTATCGCTGAAACGGTCAACTTTTCTTTTGGAGTCATCATCATCAGAGATAGTATACGGCCTGCAGAATTATTACTAGATTCAGACAGTTCAGAAAACTGCATAATTGAATCCGACCCACATTTAAAGATAGGCCCTGAAAGACATAAATATGGCCATAAAAGGAGAAGTAGCCCACGCAGTCTTATGCAGATTGTTGAGGCGGACAAGTTTGATGTTGGACTCGACTCCATCCGAGTTAGTATGTGATTTCTACGGCCCGCGCAAGAAGCAGGACAGAAGTATAGGACAGATTCGGGATGAATCTGACTTGGACTGAAACTGGAACTGTAGGACGTGAATTGATGTAATTTTCTTGTAAGGAAAGCCTAGATGAATCCTTTGCTTGTACGGGAAGTCCAGCCGCCTCTTATATGTTAGGGGTGACGGCCGATTGAAACAACACCAATCGAACAAATCAATCTACTACTTTTTCGTGTTTATCTACTTTTTATCTCTCCCTTGTATCTTTTTTCTCGTTCTTCGCTAGTTCTTCAAGCTGGAGGGCTGTGGATCCACGAGGCTCTAGGGGCGAGCGAATCGACCTGGAGCAGCCCATAGCCGTCGCGAGCCCTGACGGTCCCTCCCGGGCAAGCGGGGCTTCGGGTCTACAAAAGCATCTGCTGGTTGTCCTACGTATCGCGCTGCCGGTCAGATCTCCTTTGACGCGAGCTGCGGTGCATCACCCCGGCGTTGAGGGTACACGGTGACGTGTTCGTGTGCGAACACATTTTTTGGCGACTCCGCTGGGGACGAAGCTTTGAACAGTCTCTAGCTTGTTCTTGCTACGAGGAGAGCGTCATCAAGCGGCTGTAATCTACAACGGTAACATGTATCATCAATCTCCTTACGTAGATGCAAATAGCCATTATGTTGGTTTTTCTAGATCTTCCAATGGACATGTCATGTCGGCTAGCCCTAACGAGCAAAGGCCGACTAGTTATCCCGTTGGAGAAGCTTGGAATTTACATAATCATAACATGCATCTTATGAATCCAAACTTTCGTGCATCGGCACCATCTTTCACTATGCCGGTGAACAACACGATTTGTTCGAGTGATCAATATATGACTCTTCATGTACAGGAGGGCGTCTCAAAGTTTTATCCATCGGCAGCCGACTCGCGATGTGCGGGTCTATCCCCAAACATGCCGATGAATGGGGGAATAGGCCATGCTTCTATTAGCTATTTGGCCGGTTATCCTCAAACATCATATACTACACCTCGTGAGACTAATTGTTCATTGGCATATGAAACTAAAACTATTCATGACTCGGATCACCTTTGCGGTTATGGCCGAGTGAATGGAGATTCTGCAAGAGCATATGTGCCTAATATTGCAGGAGATGAGGTGGCTCTAGCTGCATTAAAAAGTTTAGCCCAAAATAAGAAGATTAGTGCTATTTGTCTTGAGCAGCACAAAAAGGGATTGGTCCCTGATTATGAGGCAATAAGAGCTAGGGTTTTGAAAGAAGACGAAGTGTTGCCGATTGATCAAATTGGCGAGAGAAAATATTCAACAACAGTGCATATATCTTCACCTATCATTGCAGCATGGTATACACCCCCTATACAATCACAAAATTTCGGCAACATCAGTTCATCGCCGAAAGATCCTAAAAGTATTAGGGGGCAAGCGGATCCAAGTAGGGCTGAGTCTAAAGAAAAATTTATGGCCCGTGTGGACAAGGTCAAGCCAACTGTCACAGGGAATAACGTCAATGACTTTAGTACGCCAACTCTTGAGGAATTACCAGCAGAATATCGACAAGTTTATGAAGCACGCAAGAAGAGGCGTGAAGAGGAAGATTTTCAAGAATACATCAAGTCCCTTCCTTCATCCAGCAACTATGTTGGTCCTTCTGTGATGTTGAAGCAAGATAAAAAAGAAGGTTTGCAAGCAAATCAGCAAGAAAGGGTTCACTCGGCTAATATGGTTGATTCGGTTGAAATCAAGTCAAGTATGACTAATTCGTCTATAGCCGAGTCTGAACGATTCCTTTAAGGCAAAGACGATGGTGGATTCAGTTGAAACCAGATTGAGCACCGAGACGGTTACAGCCGAGTGCATAGAGTCCATATCGAGTGCATCATACCACCCGGGTGCATCGAGCCATCCGAGTGCATCACGGGCTAATACCAAGGGCATCATACCGGTTATTGTCGAGTGTACCAAAACAGAAGATGCAAACTTCACTAGGCAAAAGAACGATAAAGACAACAAATTGGCTATGCTCGATTTTTCTGGATGTAAGGGAGTTTACATGCTACCCTATGAGTTTTGTGCTAAAGATATTAATGGGCATCAAAAACAAAGTAATATGGCCGAACACAGTTCGGTTAATGATGAACTCATGTGCAATTTACATATGGGCACCCCCCCCCCCCGACTTGGGCCGGCCCATTTGCGTTTTTCTTTATCTGTTTAAACTGCAAAAAATTGTGCATGGGCGATGGATCGAATTCCAGACCTTTATATTCACAGCACAACACGCTAACCACTAGGGACATCGCACACTTGTGCATGGTGGCTTCTTTTCCTGTTTTATTTATTTTCTAGTTTGCATTACTTTTTGTTTTTTTGTTCATTTTTCTATTATTTTTATTTTTATATTTATTTATTTATGCTAAAATGCACGATCTTAAATGGATGAACTTCTTCTTAAAAATCGACAAACGTTTTTCCAAAATCCATGAACTTTTTTCCAAATAGATGAACATTTTTCAATTTTTGTGAACTTACTTCAAAATTTGATGAACTTTTTCCAAAATTTTGAACTTTTTTCAAAATCGATGAACTTTTTTCAAAATCAATGATCTTTTTTCGAAATTGATGAACCTTTTTAATATATTTTTATTTTTTGAAGTTTTTCAACTTTCTTTCAAAATCCATGAATATTTTTCAATTTACAAATTTTTAATTTTTCTTCGGTTTTTTGTCTTTTTTTTTCAATTCCATGAAGTAGGAGGAGTTGTATGCGAAAAAAGTTAGCGCATCTGCATCCGACTGGGCTTAAAAAAAGCAGCCCACTATACTTCCCCGTAGGCGCCAGATCTGGTAATCGACACAGAAGGCGCCCGTAGGCTCCCTCCCCCGTGTTCCAGTTCCACGCCACGCCACACCTCACCTAGCCTCGCCGCCGCGCACCCAAAGCCTTGCTGGCGGGGACGGGAGCACCTCAAACGGGCTACCTCGCCGTCACACTTCTTGTCTAGTAAGTATGCCACATTCACCGTAGATCCTCTCTTCTTTCCTTCCTGCTCTCCTCACCGATGTCGATGGATAAAAGAGATGCATAATCAAATTACTAAGTTAGACTCTACGGTAGGAAATGCTTTAAAACTATTAAAGAAAATAGAACCACTTACCGATAGAGTAGAACAAAGTCCCACTAGAATTGATAAATTAGAGGAAGTTATAAATGTCTTGGGTTCAGCTTTTCTTCCGTAAAAACCAGTGATGAGGTCTCTATAAATAGGAATTTGAAATTTACTTATGAGTTTAAGGTTCTTACGCCAAACAAGGATGCATATTCTAGTAAGGAGACGAGAGATTTAAAGATGATATGTGTTCACCCAACTTTTAGGAAGAGCCCATCTATGACACCAAAATTTTAAACTTTGTGCCTAGGAGTGTTATCTATACTCCTGTAAAAATGTGAGTTGGTAATGATGGTGTTCCTAAATTTCAATAAAAATCACAATTGAAAAAATCTTATTAAAACAAGTTCATGATTTTTACAAAAATGTTCACAAATTCGAAAAACACTCATTATTTTAATAAATTTCACGATTTTCAAAACATGTGCATTAATTTGAAAGATGTTTGCAAAACAATAAAGAAAGTTTCAGAAAAAACAAAAACAAATGAAAAAGAAAAAGAATAGAAAAGGCAAACATGAAAGAATAGAAAGAAAAAAACCAAAAAATTAAAGGTTATAAACACGGAAAAAGGGAAAACTGGTTCAGGCTTACTTCGGCTAGCCTAATATGAAACGTAGCAAACACAGGCATGCATGTTTTGTCGGTATCGAGCAACCTAAGGGGGCAACTAATCAACGGTTACTCTTTGGAGGGGGGGGGGGGGTCCACTTTTATAGTCTGGGAGTGTGCCAAGTGGTGCACCCAACCGCCGCCATATGTCGTGTGTTTGACGCTTTCTGTGGGTTTTCAAAAACTAATAATATGCATTTTTGGATTTTAGTTGTTTTTTGGCTTTTGCCTGATTTTCCAAGCGGTGGGTCTTTGAACGGCTGAAAGTGCAGGATGAAAACTAGACAAAAGCCCAACACTCCTCGTTCACTTCGCCTGTCTTCCAGTTCCACGCCACACCTCACCTCGCCTCGCCTCGATCCCTCAGAAAAAAATAAACTCACCTCGCCTCGCCGCCGCCGCCGCGCGCCGAAAGCCTCGCCGGCGGGGACGGGAGCACCTCAAACGGGCTTCCCCGCCGTCACTCGCTTCTCCCCCGGTACGTACGCCACATTCGTCGTAGATCCTCTCTTCCTTCCTTCCTTGCTGCTCCCCTCACCGATGGCGATGGATCTGCAATCTCTCCTCCTCCGCCCCCGTTCGCAGGTTAACCGCCTCCTCTCCCCACAGCGATGGCGGACGGCTCCAAGGACATCAGCAGGCGGCGGAATCCAGCGGACAAGCTCACCGAAGACCTCCTCATCGAGATCCTGTCGCGCGTGCCGTACAGGTCACTCTGCCGGTTCAAGTGCGTCTCCAAGCGGTGGCGCGGCATCATCTCCCACCCCGACCACCGCAAGGCGCTGCCGCAGTACCATCTCCATGACCTCGCCGGATTCCTCTACTCGAGCCGCGGCCCCAGCACTGGCTATTTCTCAACTGACAATTTCACCCATGTCTCAGCGGGAGGCCGTGCTCCTATCCGCCCTTCCCTCCCCTTCCTGCCTGACTGTCATCAGTTCCACCTTCTGGACAGCTGCAACGGCCTACTCCTCTGCCGCCGCTTCAAGACCTTTGGTGCGGGGGCATTTTATTACGTGGTGTGCAATCCTGCCACGGAGAAATGGGTCGCCTTGCCCGGCATCTTCAGCAAGATGCAGACAGCTCGCTTGGGGTTCGACCCGGCCGTCTCCTCACACTTCCATGTGTTCCAGTTCGTGGAGGATGGGGCTGCAGATGCAAATGCCGACGATGATGACGATGATTACGGGTTTGTCAGAGCGGTTGACATCTACTCGTCCAAAACCGGGGCCTGGAGTCACAAGGACACCGGTTGGGACTTCCTACCTAGGATAGTGAGTGATTCTAGAAGTGTCTTTGTCAATGGTTTTCTGCATTTGCTCGCCGTCGAGTCTGCGGTGGTGGCAGTGGATGTGGAGGGAACTACTTGGAGGGCTATTCCTATGCCGGACGATGAGGACGCCCCCATAATAGATGTTGATGACGGGTTCATTGACCTGTCTCGAGGGCGTTTGTATCTGGCAAATAGTGATCAGCATGATCTTGATAAACTGTCGATCTGGGTTCTCGAGGACTACGGCAGTGAAGCATGGGTCTTGGAGCACAGTGTCAGGTATCTGAATCTATTTGGAGTGAAGAATGTCCGGCTGGGACACGAGTACCATATTGTCGCCCTCCACCCACGACGAAACACCATTTTCCTGGTTTATGGGCATGACAAGGTACTGATGTCTTATGAAATGGATACTGGGAAAGTGCAGTTCATCCATGATCTTGGACAGGGTTCCATGGAGCCCTATCTTCCTTATGTTCCCTTGTACTCAGAGGCATTGGCAGATTGGCACTGATAGCCTGGCTTGCATATGACCGTTCCATTGTTAACCTTTCAGATAATGTTGAATCATAGGTCTCACTCCCAGGTAATATCGGCAGCTATTCCCTTTTGTTCTCGAGTGTACTCTGTAACCTACTTTATGGGGCTATCTGTCTAGTTAACTTAGTAATGCTAGCTGCTTCTCTTATGTAAACATATATGTGACATATGTGTTTATGGTTGATAGCAGCATACATGCGACAGCATTTACTATTTAACTTTATGGAGCTATCATTAATTTGTATCATTGTTGATGGTTGTGATTGTCCAGATCGTTGTGTTGGGCCGTTGGCATATGTGCAGTGAGATATGGGAGGGAATATATGTTATATTCCTCTTGCCATTGTAATGAACAATAAAGCATGTGAGTTTATGTTCCTTTGCTCCTGTCAATGTTGAAATTATCAGCACTAGTGAAGCAAAGCTATTCTTTTTCTGTTAGATGCCCGTCTAGAGTTTAAACCATCATAAGTAAAACTTTCTTGACTCCATCAATAAAACTGCTCGATTCGCTCTGTGCCATATTCAGCTCCAGCGTCTGATCGGATCCTAAGTCTGAAACTGACCTTTTGTCGATTTGGTCTAGAAAATCGCCTGATTCACCTGATTCACTTAAGGCTGTATTTAGTTGCAGTGCCTGATCTTCAGGCTGTATTTAGTTGCAATGCCTGATCTTCACGTGTTTATTGAACGCTAACCACCACCCTACTGAAAGAGACCTCGTTTGTCCCTGCTGGTGCCTCAGGTCCAAATGGGTATTAAATAACAGACTTCGCAGATTGTGAGTTCAGGTGCAAATGGGTACTAAATTACAGTACAATGAATTATATGTGACAGAAATCCGAGGCGCGTGTCGAACGAGGGCAATGAATCACAACATGGGCTGTTCCTATCATCTCTATGGCAGGCGTTTGGACCGTCCTCGATTCCTCGTAGTGTTGATGAAGCTCCAAGTGAGGTGACCAGACCCAGAATCCATCTTCGGGTCAGGCGCTGATGAGCACATTGAACTATCCATATGGTGATGACATTGTGCTCTAGCTACCCGGATGGATCCCTTTACTTCCTGAAAAATGGAGTTTCTCTGAAAATATTACTCTCTCAACCTACATGCGAAGTTGCAAAGAGGATGACACTACCACTATCTTGTAACCAACCAAACCCTAACACCACACATAGGTACAACCACTTCCTCAGACAAAAACACCACCGCACAAGAGTAACTTATATAAACAAACAGATTCCTTATATATACTGCTAGTACATGTTTATTGTTCTTCAGCAGAACAGTAAATACAGGCTTTTTAGCTGCAGGAGCAGGAAAATGGTTCACCGGAGTCAGGCCTTGTACACGGCGCAGGCCTTCTTGGGGATCCTGGTCCTCGCCCTCTTGGCATCGACGGTGATGCGGCACGACACGTGCACCTTGTGCGTCACCCACACCAGCTTGCCGATGACGTAGCCCCGGGAGACGAGCTCGAAGTCCACCGTCAGCGGCACCGTCACGTCGTTGCCCGACAGCAAGAGCCCGCCCCCCGCGCCGTAGAGGGGCACCTTCTCGCCATGGATGATCGCCGACATGAGCCGGTGGCTCTTGCTCGGTTGGTAGCACTTGCGAACCTGCGATCACAGGAGATGTTAGCAACACATTTTCGAATTTACGAGGGATTCTGAGTCAAACCAACACAGCACATATCTTGATGAATTTTTACAATCTGCGACCACAGTTTATTTTCGAATTTACGAGGGATCCTGCTACTCCCTATACTGAATTCCCATCCCTATCAATGCATTTACCCTTTCTTGACTCAAAATCACTGCCTTTCCTAGTTCAAATCTGCAGGACCTTCAATCGGATACTCCGATAAGGGTAAGAAGAGTCCAGCATATTGTAAAATGTTTCAAGGATTCAGTATTTTGAATACATTCTGCAAATTCACCATTCACTTGAGTAGTGAAATGGAGAGGTGAAAATGAGTATGGCTTATTCACTACTCATGCTATTCACATACTCCACAAGGTAAGATGTGAAGCACCATTATCAGATATGGACAAATGACAACACCTCCAGGTTGTTACCCAAAAACCAAAAAAGGGCAGGGGATGCTGATAGGCATACCTGTCCAATCCCGATGGCGATCTCCGAATAGAGCAGACGGACAGGGCCCGAAGAGACATGAATTCCGAACATTGAAGCAGGGTTGTACACCACCAGGTTCAGGGAGCAGTTCAGCGTGAGCATCTTGGTTGGAACCCCACTGTGGTCTGTACCCTCTCCGGCATAGAAGTCATCCATGGCTATGCTCTGTGCGAACAATTTTTACAGAACCTTCATATTCAAAGCAGGGTATGTTTGGAAACTTCAGGAGAGAAAGTGGAACACACAGACTAATAAGGAAAAAACAGAAGAAAAATAATTATGTGCAGACCAAAACGGATCGGAGGGAGAACATGTTTTGATTTCCATCTTTTTCATTCACATCGTACATTTTTTATATACATATAAACATTTGTTTTATACGTGTTCAACATTTTTCAAATATATGATTAACATTTTTAAAAAAATAACTTTTGATGTCTACTTTTCATACACATTGTACAATTTTATATACATACAAAAAATTTATAAGTGTTCAAAATTTTTCAAATACATGATTTACAACATTTTTAAAAACATAAATTTTTATGCCTATTTTTTCATACACCTTGTACATTTTTTTACATCAGGAACATTTTGTTATACACGTTTAACATTTTCAGATACATGTTTTTATACATATTTTGACATATAATTATTTTCATACACGTTGTATATTTTCTGTATACATCATAAACATTTTTATGCACATTCAACACTTTCAAATACACGATTAAAAATTTCCAAAATTTCATATATACGTAAACTATTTTGAAATATAAACTAAAGTACAAAATTTTAACAAACAACTTAAGAAAAAAATGAGCGCTTAAAGCCCTGCACTCTGGGCTGGACCATTGGCGCATGTGCTTCAGACGAGAGCTCGTAAATCATGAACTAAATCAACGGATCCGAAAAAATGGTGAAAGACTTTTAAAAGTTCACAAAAGTAACAAAAAGAGGTTTGTAATTTGACAAAAGTTTGTGAATACCAAAATTTTGATTGAATTTCAAAAGGTCAAGAATTTGAAAAAAGGTCATGAATTCAGAAAATGTTAACAAAAAATGAAAATTTTCATGAATTCAAAAGGTTCATGAACTTAAAACAATTTCACACATTTGCAAAAAATTTCATTAATTTCAAAAGTTCATCGATTTAAAAAACTCAAATTTTAAAAAAGCTCATCAATTTGCAAAAGTTCATAAATTTGTAAAATGTCATTGATTTTGAAAGAAAGTTCATCAATCTTGAATAACTGTTAACAATTTTGAAAAGTGCATCAATTTTGAAAAATATTCACCAATTTTAAAATGTTTGTCCATTTTGTAAAAAGTTCATCAAATTTGAAAAAATTCCATGCATTTTGAAAGAAGAAGAAAAAGAAAATTAAATAAAATTGGAATAAAGAAAATAACAACAAAAAAGAAATAAGGAAATGATGAACTGAACCCAGATAAATGTTTACAAAGCATGGTTTAGAAAAACAAAAAAAAATCAACCATAAGATTCCCGGAACTTCCCAAAACTGGGCTGGAAAGCTTCAAGAAGTTGCACAAAACCGGATCGAACGTCCCCTCTTCGTGGCTTACATTGGCCGACCCATTCAGATCGAGGGTGTGTGGCGGTTTGTGTGACCTACTAAAACTGGTGCTTAAGGCGCCATATAGGAAATGCCAAGCGAGGAATAGTTGTGCCCTTGTTGTAGGGGATATATTCAGCGCCCCGACTATATCTCGCATTGAGCAAGGCAGAAGGAACCCCTCGCATTGAAGCTACAGTAATGGGCTGGCCAATACCGTGCACATTTTATGTGGCTGCTGGGCGACATGGACTGAGCGTAAAGCTCGGCGGCATGGCAACCAGGGGTGGTCGGTGATGGATTCTGTTAGCTGGACAATTGACACGGCAAATGATTTACTTTTGATGGACAAAGAAGGCAGAATGAAGGCTCCAAAACCAAAAGCTAGTTGGAGACCATCAGATGTAGCTCAAACAAAAATCAATGTGGATGCTTCCTATGCAGAAGAGAGTAGATTAGGAGCTAAAGGACTGATATTGAGAGACTATACATGGTAGATTATCCTCGGGCCTTATGGTATGAAAGAGCAACAAATGCGGAGGTCATGGAAGTCTTGGCTGTGATAAATACGGTTCAGCTGGCTCTAGAAAGAACTATCCAGCATGTACACATTGAGACAGATGCCCAACACATTGTTTTTTCTTTTTTGAAACGAGGCAAAAGACTTGCCATTTTCATTGATTAAGAAAAAGAGAATTGTCCGGTTAATTGACGAAAAACCGGGCTAAAACCGATACAACACAACCCACATGACATGGGCACCACCGGCCAACCTGGCCACCGACATGGAACAGAAGCCACGACGGCAGATGCCAGCGGATGGCCACACGCGCAAGCAACCGACAGCTCTGACTTTGACGACGAGCAACACAGGGGAAATATGCAGGACTTGCACCGACCGTGCCGAAAAGAGCACCTCGGACACGCCGGGAAGAACCGACTACCGAAGACCACGTCGCGACCCAAGATTCTCTCGACGCCATCATCGTTGCCAAACAGAAACCAGCGCCCCGCCTCAGAAAACCACGTGGCGAAGATGCCGCCATCGACGGCGAAGATGCCATCATCCTTCAGTCTCTCAGTCGTAGCCGGCTCCGAGACGATGCCCCCAAGGAGGAGAAAGACGCGAAGACACCTCCATCGCCCGATCCAACGGATCTGAGGTTTCCCTCCGGAGCCCAAGCCGTGGGGAGAAGGAGCAACTCCACGATGACGCTTCCAAGAAAGATCACGACACCCGCGGGCGCCGCCGTTGCCGGCTCTGGTGAAGACCGGAGCAAGGATTTCTCCCGAAGATGTGCCGACCACCTGTCACCACCGACCGCCACCCACTGACCACCACCTGCCGAGGCTGACCTCGCACCTGGCCATGGGATCCCACGATCCACCGCGACGGTCGCACCACCTCTGGCGAAGCCGCCACCACCATACCGGGCCGCCGCCCGAGCCCAAAGCCGCCACGTCATCGTCATCACCGTCGGCGAGAGCCGGCCGGGCCCGCGGCATGGAGCCCACATCGCCGTCTGGAGGCAAGGAGGGCTGACCGGACTACGACCTCGCCCCAAGCCTAGCCTCGGTGGGCGGAGGACAGCCAAAGCCGCCGCCGGAAGGCTACAGTCGAGCCGCACCAGATCTGAACCGCCGGAAGCCGGAGCCGCACGAGCGAGATAGAGTGGTCGCAGCCGCCTAGCCTCGACCCACCGCTGGACGTTGCGCCACCGGAGGAGCAGCCGCCTCCATGGGACCCGCAGCCTGGACCACCACCAACCCGAGCGGGGGACAAGGCACGCCGAGGCGCGTGCAGTGCACCGTCCGCCGAGCCGCCGAGCTACCCCACGCCGCCACCACCGGGCCCAGCCTCGCCGAGCCCTCGATCCGCGAACACGGCCGCCCAGCTGAGAACCCCGCCCGTCGCGCGCAGTCCCAGTCGCCGTGAGGCCACCGCCGCCGCCCTATTCCGGACCACTGGATCCGTGCCGACCATCGCCGACGCGCCCGCTTGCCCACTGGACCCGCCGAGCTCACACGCCGAGATCCGCCGTAGGCCACCACGAGAAAGCCCGCCGCCACCCTCCACAGAGCTGACGGGCTTTGCGGCGGGCTCCTCGGCAGCAGCGAGTCTTCAGGGCAGAGGGGAGGAAGTAGCCGGCGCCGGTGGTGTTCCCCCGTGTCGCCCGAGAGAGGCGACGCGGGGGTGAAGCTAGCTCCTGTGGCAGTCCAGCAACTACGAGAGAGCAGAGATAGGAAGTATTCTGCATGACATCAGGAAGATGAGTGTTGGATTCTCTAGTTTTACCTTGAGTTTTATTGGGAAGGATCCTAATGTTGTGGCGTATCTTTGTGCTAAAAGATCGAGCGAGTCTAGGCGTAGATGCTCATGGCATAATTACACCCCTTCATTTCCTTGCTGACAGTCTACAACAAGATTGTAATACTGATCTTTGATCAACAAAAGTTATTGATTCGGAAAACAAAACTCATGTACGAGCCAGCCCAATACCGTGCACTAAAAGAAATAGCGAGGAGAAAAAAGAGAGCACGCCGGAGTGGACCCATGATTCGAACCTGGGTCTCCTCGTTGTGGAGTAGCGAAGCAAAACACTCCGTAAGCACCATATTCAAGTTGATTACTAGGGCGCACCTACATAGATTGCAAAAGAGCCGGTTTTTCATTTTTTTTGTGTGTTTTCTTTTTCTACTCCATTTTTTATTTTCTTTTTGTTTGGTTTCGTTTTCACTCTACATTTTCATATATGTCGAACACATTTTTTAATAAGTGATCAACATTTTTTGTATACACATTCAACATTTTCCGAATGCTGATTCAACATTTTCTCAAATACTTGTTCAAACATTTTAATACTTATTCAACATTCATTCAAATACTTGTTCAACATTTTTCAAATGCTCGTTCAACATTTTTCAATACTTTTTCAAATACTCGTTCAACATTAACATTTTTAAATAATTGTTCGACATTTTTTAATACTTATTCAATATTTTTCAAATACTTATTTAACATTTTTTCAAATGTGTTTTTGAAGAGTGTTTATTTTGTAATAAGTACAAAAGAAAGCAAAAAACAAGAAAAGAAAACAGGTCCTGGTCTCCCTAGCTGCTGGGCCAAGCCCATTTTGGGGCTCCCCCTCACGCTAGAGCTCCCCCTGTCTCGCTTAAAGCGAGACATAGGGGCGCCCTATATTGAGCAAGCTACGGAGTGAAAACACACAATTACCAAAATCACTAATTGAGAAGTACTTATTTTCAAATATCACTTCAATCTCCCCAGGTTGCGATAAGTGGTGCGCTGCATGTGAGTCACTTGTCGCTGCATGTGCATCACTTGTCGCAATCTGTGAGTTTTTCCTTTTTTTCGTAGATCCTTTTATTCAAAACGTATTATCTCATAGATCGTACGTCCAAATCTCAAACTGTTTTCACGTTGGATTCCTCACATCGAGATCTTCAAAACTAGATCCTATGTGATAGGTTTTAACGAGCTTTTTTAACGAAAAAATCGGACGAAAAAACTCTACCCCTCACGGACGAAAAAAATATAGAAAATACGTTTTTTTTCGTTTCCAAGAGGCACGGCCGGCCGTGCCTCTCACGGGAAGCAAAATTGTGCCTCTCATGGAAGGAGAAAAAAAATAAAAACACAATTTTTTCGTTTCCGAGAGGCACAGCTGTGACTTTCGCGGAAGCAAAACCGTGAATCTCGCGGAAGAAATAAGAAAAGAGAAAATCAGTTTTCCGTGCCTCTCGCAGAAGCAAAACCGTGTCTCTCGCGGAAGCGAAACCGTGCCTCTCGAGTAAGAAAAAAAAGTGTTTTTTGGTTTTCGAGAGGCACGACCGTGCCTCTCGTGATAGCAATACTGTGCCCCTTGTGAAAGAAAAAAATATCGCGCAAAAAAGATTTGGCTTTTTTTCCAAAAGCTAGGAAAGACTAGTGGAAAACCACAAAAAAATAATAATCAAAAAACTGTCTAAAAAGCCGAAAATTCGTGCGAAAAAATAAATAAAGAAAAATCCGGAGGAAACGCCCAGAGCATGACACATGGCAGCACGCTCTCAGCCCACCCCCAAGTAATTATTGGGAGGCTCCCAAAGGAGCGCTCATCACCCAGTTGCTCCCCACAACTCCTAGAACCCTTGAAAGCTCCTTTGGGTCGGGCCATCTGTGGGGCAGGTCACGCCTGTCTTTTTCATTTTGTTTTTTTTCTGTTTGCTTTTTTATCTTCTGTTTCTTTTTTCCCTTAAAAAATTTAGCTTTCAATTTTTTCTAAAAAAACTACGAATTCGTAAAAATGTCTGTGAATCGACTAATGTTCTTGATTTGAAAAAAATCAGGAAACAAAAAATATATCCTCTTATTAAAAAATGTTGGTGAATTTTACAATGTTCACTAATTAAAAAACTGTTCCTGATTTTTTTAAAATCACAATCTAAAAATATCAAATTATAAAAATGTTCCCAAATTTCAAATAAAGTTCATTGTCTCACAAAATGTTATCCAAACATGTTGATTAAAATGTTTATAATCCAAAGAAATCACAAATTTGAAACAATGCTCACAATTTGTAAAAAATGTTTAAAGATTTTAAAAATATTCAAGTTTAAAAATCATGATTTTTAAAAAAATCGTAGAGAAAAACTCATGATTTAATAAAATACAATTTTCAGAAAGTGCTCACAAATTTGAGAGATGTTTTCAAAAGAAAATAATAATTTACTTAATATAAGTAAAGAGAAATTAGAATAAAAATAAAAAAGAAGAATGAAAAAAGGAACAGGGAAAATATAAAAGATAAAGATAAAGGAAGTAAAACACCAAAAGGAAAAAAACTGGTTCAGGCCTACTTGAGCCAGCCCAATAGGAAACATAGTGAACACAGTGGTAAGCGTTTGCTCGCTATCCGACGACCTATGGGAGCAACTAACCAACAATTAATCTTGGGGCGGCTGCTGCCATCGTCACTTTTGTGGTCTAGGGGCGCGTCATGTGGTGCGCCTAACCGACCCCATGTGTCGTATGCTGGGCGCTCTCATCAGATTTTGATATACGCATTTCCAGGGTTAGATGATATTTTCTGGCTTTTGCCTGGTTTCCTGTAGGTATTGGAGTAAAAGGAATTTGTTTTTTGCATTTGTGCTTCTCAAAAAATTGTGCTCTCGAGAAGCATGATTGTGTTTCTCATGGAAGCACCGATTTGCTTCTACGAGATGCTCAGCCTGTTCTTCTACAAGAAGCAAATCCATGCTTCTACGTGAAACATAGCCGTGCTTCTATTTTGAAAAGGGGAAAATATAGTGAGGGCTTCCCTGAAAAATGAGAAAAGCATACCATGTGCCTAAAAATAAGTTGAAAACCACAATCGTGCTTCTGGGCTTCGTTTTTTTGCTCTTTCAATATTTATTTTAAATTTTGGTGTTTTGTGAAAAATAGTAACGTGAGATCTAGTTTTGAAGAACTTGCACAAGAAATCAAATGGTGAGAACGGTTCGGTATTTGCACGCACGGTTTAAGACATAAAACATTTTGGATAAACAGTTTGATGAAAAAAAAATTAAAACTCCTAGGATATGACAAGTGGCGCACATACAGTTGAGAAGATGGGGAGTGCCTTTGCAAGAGATAACTCTTCAGAAACAAGTTCAGCTAGAATAAACTGTGGAGGATCATTATCCCACGAGATTACAGAATTAGAATCCTAACAACGTCTAGCTAACTTGTGTGCCACTTGGTTTGCCCCTCTTGGACAATGAGCATAAGATACTGACCCAATTCTTTGAGCTAATAAAAAGCGGTCCCTCAAAATCGCCGAATAAGGACTCAGAATGTCCACTTCCCCCTTGCATGCTAAGATAATTTCGAGACAGTATGATTCAAAAGTGATATTGGAACATCCAAGTTGGTCTGCAAGCATCATACCATTTTTCAATGCCATCGACTTGGCGGAAGGGGCATTGAGTACGTGACTAACCAGGGACGATGAACCAGCCAAAGCCTGTCCATGGTGGTTTCGAAGAACAGCCGCAGTAGCCCCGCATCCATCCTCCATAAAGCATGTGTCCACGTTCATCTTATACATGTTGTGACAAGGTTTAGACCACTTCCCTTCAGTAATTTGGCCAGCACTCGAAGCCCCCGCATAATTCGTTGTTATTGCATGTAAAGGCAGTGCTGATTTGGGAGGACTCGCCACCACTTCCCCCTTCACGGATTCCCTTCGTTGCCACCATATGTACCAGACACCAACCAATATGATCTCTTGGAAGCCAATATGTTCCTATGTAGCAGACTTTCGCCTTTTATCTCGGAGTAAACTCCCAAGGATGACACATCCAGACCGATCTAATGCATCAACATGTGCAATCGTCTCCTGAAGGCCCAAGGATAGCCAAACTTCTTTTGCATGATCACAAGTAAACATGAGGTGCTTCAAGTCTTCTGCACTCCTCTTATAGATTAGATAGAGCCCAGAAACTGGAATGTGCCAGTTTGCGAGAACTGACATACCCGGAATAATTCCATGCAACACCTTCCAGTCAAAGATTTTAACTTTGCTTGGCACTTGTAGCTTCCAAAGAATCTCCCAAACTGGGTTTAAAGTAGATGGTCCATCATCACATCTTATTATACGCGCTCCAAACTGGTGTTCCCACTCCGTATAGTATGCAGATCGGACTGAAAATGAGAACGACCGAGTCTTGTGCCAGGCAATAAAGTTCTCAGTTAAATGGTTGCTCAACGGGATCTTCAAGATTCATTCAGCATCCACTGAGATAAAATTGTCTCGAATCAACACTTCACCCCAACTTCCTGTCCATAGATTAATCAATTCATTTACTATTTGCAGAAGACACATGCCTCTCCTTGAAATTACCTTCCTGGATGGGCTACTAATAACCCACAAGTGTAGGGGGGCGCAACAGTTTTCGAGGGTAGAGTATTCAACCCAAATTTATAGATTGGACACAAGGGGAGCCAAAGAATATTTGCAAGTATTAGCAACTGAGTTGTCAATTCAACCACACCTGGAGATTAATTATCTACAGCAATATGATCAGTAGCAAAGTAATATGATAGTTTTGATAGTAATGGTAACAATAACGGTAACGGTAACAATGATAGCAATGATTTTGTAGCAAGCATAACAATAACAGTAGCAATAGTAACTTAGCAAGATCAATATGTAGGAAAATCGTAGGCATTGGATTGGTGGATTATTGGATGATATTCATCAAATAACAGTCATAGCCCAGGGTGATACAAAACTAGCTCCATTTCATAAATATAATGTAGGCATGTATTCCGTAAATTGTCATACGTGCTTATGGAAAGAACTTGCATGACATCTTTTGTCCTACCCTCCCTTGACAGCGGGGTCCATATGGAAACTAAGGGATATTAAGGCCTCCTTTTAGTAGAGAACCGGAACAAAGCATTAGCACATAGTGAATACATGAACTCCTCAAACTACGGTCATCACCGGAAAGTATCCCGAATACTGTAACTCTGGGGTTTACGAATCATAACACGTAATAGGTGACTATAACTTGCAAGATCGGATCTAGAACATAGATATAATGGTGATAACATAAACGATTCAGATATGAAATCATGGCACCCAGGCCCAAAGTGACAAGCATTAAGCATGGTAAAGTCATAGAAACATCAATCTCATAACATAATGGATACTAGGGATCAAGCCCTAACAAAACTAACTCGATTACATGATGAATCTCATCCAACTCCTCACCAATCAGCGAGCCTACGAAGGAATTACTCACTCCCGGTGGGGAGCATCATGGAATTGGCGATGGAGAAGGGTTGGTGATGACGAAGATCGAAGATCCCCCTCTCTAGAGCCCCAAACGAACTCCAGATCTGGCCTCCCGATGAAGAACAGGAGGTGGCGGTGGCTCCTTCTCGTGAAACGCGATAATTCTTTCTCCCTGATTTTTTCTCCAAAAATAGGATTTTATAGAGTTGGAATCAGGGTCTGCAGGGCCACCAGGTGGGCACAACCCACCTGGGCACGCCGGAGGGGGGGCTGGTGGGTTGTGCTCACCCAGGGGCCCCCTCCGGTGTTCTTGGCTCTAGTATTTTTCTTTTATTCCACAAAAAATCTCCAAAAAATTTCGTGCCATTCCGAGAACTTTTATTTCTGCACAAAAACAATACCATGGTAGTTCTGCTGAAAACAGTGTTAGTCTGGGTTAGTTTCATTCAAATCATGCAAATTAGAGTCCAAAACAAGAGGAAAAGCATTAGAAAAAGTAGATACGACGGAGACGTATCAACTCCCCCAAGCTTAAACATTTGCTTGTCCTCAAGCAATTCAGTTGATAAACTGAAAGTGAAAAAGAAAAACTTTTATGAACTCTTTTGCTCTTGTTTACATAAATAAGCTTAAGTAGCACCCATGTTTTCAACAAAGATCATGACTAACCATGTCAACAATAACTCTTAAAAATTATATTAACTCATATCAATGGCATAATCAACTAGCGAGCAATAATAAGATATCTCAAATGACAACACTTTGTCAAAACAACCACGATATAATATGACAATAGTGGTATCTCGCTAGCCAAAGTTCAAGCAGCGACTAAACATTGTAATTCATGGTAGAAAAGATCCAATCATGATGCACCCAACATTAGCTATACACAATGCATGATGATGACAATGGTGCTCTCAGATCTGGCGCTTATTTGATAAGGTGATGACACAACATAAAATTAAATAGATAGTCCCTTCGCAGAGGGGAAGCAGTGATTTGCAGCGGTGCGAGAGCTCAAGTTTTTAAAACAGAGATAAATGAAATTTTGAGAAATGCACTCTTCCTGTTTACTTCGCGACCATTAGTTATCAGTATCTTCCATGCTAAACACATTAGTGGCGGTTCCCAAGAGATAAAAGTAAAGGTTTACTCCCCCTCCATCAAAAAACACACTCCACGGCTAGCCGAATCCACGGGTACCGTCCATACCAACAACAGTCCTAGGGGAGTTTTGTTTAATTATTTGCAATTTTGAATTTAGGACTGCGAATCCCTATTACCGCCCTCTCGTGCAAGGACGAGTGAATAAACACTCATCATGAGAATAACCCGCTTAGCGTAGAAGATACTGACTACCTCCTGTCACTCTATGAACAATCCAAGCACATAGAAACGGATGTTTATTTGAAGTTTTTTTAGAGGTGGCACATGCAAATTTACATGAAACGGCAGGGTAATACCACATATAGGTAGATATATGGTGGCCTCATCTGGAATAACTTGGGTTTTAGGATTTTGATGCACAAGCAGTATTACCGCTTAGTACAGGCGGAGGCTAGCAAATAAGTTGGGAAGCGGCCAGCTAGAGAGCGAAAACGGTCATGAACATGCATTATGCGTAAGTAACATTGGATACTAGCATGAGTAGGATATGAACACCATGAACATAAATATCATAGAGGCTATGTTGGTTTTGATTCAACTACATGCATGAACATGTGCCAAGTCAAGCCACTCGAACATTCAGAGGAGGATACCATATCATCATACTACATCACAATCATTTTAATGCAATGTTGGCATCCAAGAAAAATCATTATCCACTCCTAGCTACTTAAGCATAGCATGAGAAACTATAATATCTAATTGTCATTGCAAACATGTTTAATCATAACAGGCTGAATCATGGATACTAGGTTAAACATATTTACAAAAATAGAACAAGTTGAGTTCATACCCATTTCTCTCTGCCACAACCAGTTCATCAAATATCGTCATTATTGCCTTTCACTTGCATGACCGAATGACATGAAAATAATAATAGTGCAAGAGTGCCGTGGACTAAGTTGGAATCTGCAAACATTTTATTTAAGAGGAGAAGCCAAGGTAATATGGGCTCTTCGTTAGATTAATAACAATGCATATGAGAGCCACTCAACAATTTCATCGTGGTCTTCTCCTCGGTATGACCCAATAAAAGAAAAAAAATTCAAGAAACACACTGAAATATTTTTGGAGCTTTTTAGTTTTTCTTGAAACAAGCAAATTAAAGAAAAAACGAGAAAAAGTATTTACATGGGGGAGCTCCCAACAAGCAAAAGAAGGATCGAGAAATCTTTTTGGGTTCTCTTTTTAAGACTACCACTAACTACTCTCGCAAGAAAAACCGAAAAGAAGACAACAACATTTTTTTGGGGTTTTCTCAAAGTTTTTTAAACACACAAGAAGAAAGCGAGAAAAATAAATCTAGCATGGATAATACAATGAAAAAGTGTGGACACCGACAACTGGAATGAAATGTGTAAACATGAATGTAATGTCGGTGGAAATACGTACTCCCCCAGGCTTAGGCTTTTGGCCTAGCTTGGTAATCACCACTCGAAGTAGCCATCAGGTCCCACGTTGATGTGCTGGGGAGCGGGCACCTGAGCGTCCCACTTCCAAGGTTCCTCCGCTGCTACCGCCTGACCATTCTGGTAGGCAATGATATTGTCTGGCATGATCCTGTATCCACCCCTGGCAATAGAATCAAACAAAGCAGGTGCAGGCAATGGAATGATATCACTGGTATCCTCACTGAAAACAAGGTTGTAGGGAACAGGAATGTCAGTGTTCTCGCCATCAATAAACTGATGACCTGCCATAGCCTGGCAATCTAAGTAAACCTTGGGCAAGCGCTAATCACTACAAAAAAAGTCACATCCGTGACATTTTGGGCCGAACGAATTTTTTTTCTGTCATACATATGACACTTCTATGATGATAATTGTGACAAAACCCGGTACCATCATAGATGTGGCGGGCTCCTACTTCTATAAAAAAAATCATGACAGAAAATGGGCTTTTCGTCCTGGGCGGGCCGGAGACGCAGCTGCATGACATTCTTTGGGCCGTCCATGACGGAAAAAACCATGGTAGAAGCGAGGCGAGGAAAATTTCGGGGAGTTCCCGGTTACGGTGGGAGGTCGGGGGCCGAGCGATGCGCGTTTCTCTCGTACACGTACGTGCGTGTGTGCGAGGCGTTGGCTCTAGCTGAACCCGAGCGAGGAGTTGGGCTCTAACTGAACCCGAGCGATTGCACTACAGGCTACGCGTTACTGAACCCGAGCGATTGATCGATGGCTGTTAACTGAACCCGATCGAGTGATTCCTTCGCTACTGCTGCTAACTGAAGCCGATCAATTGGATGAACAGTGAGCGTTGCGGAGGGGGGTTGGATGGACAATGAGCGGTGGTGTTGCCTCTGGATGAACAGGACCCCGTGGTGTGGTGGAGGGCTAGATGAACAGTAGACGGTGGAAGGTTGCCCGTGGAGGGGTGGTTGAATAGGACCCAGTGGTGTGGAGGGCTGGATGAGCAGTGAGCGGTGGAGGGGTGGTTGAGCATGGCCGGTGGAGTAGCGCGCGGTGGAGGCTGGATGAACAGGAGCCCGTGGAGGCTGGAGGAGGTCGACGGTAGCCTGTGGAGGCTGGAGGAGGTCGATGGTGGAGATGAACTGAAAGGGCTAGTTATCGACTAGAGGGGGGGGGGGGGGGTGAATAGGCGATTTTTATGAAAGTCTTCAAAACATGGAAGTTTCGAAGACAGACAATCTAAACAACACTATACTAATGCAGCGGAAGGTAGACTACACTAGACAAGCCATAGTCAAGTATTCCATGAAGTGAAAGCATGAAGACTAACAACAGCTAGGTAGTAAAGATCAAGATGGAAGATAGTATGAAGCCAAACAGAACAGATAGTCACACAGTGAAGTCAATCATATAATACAAGCAGGCACTGAATTCACGAAGACAAACTGTAAGTAAAGAGGAGTAAGAGATAGAACCGGTGGCTTCAGGAGGAAAGGGATTTGTTCGACCAGTTCGATTCTTTGTGACAATCAGACGTCAGTTAGGGAGGCTGAGATTCAACTCAAAAGACCTCATCTTCACCTTATTCCCCTTGAGCTAAGGACACACAGTCCTCGCCCAATTACTCCGGTAAGTCTTCGAGGTAGACTTCCGAACCTTCACAGACTTCGTTCACCGGCAATCCACAATGGCTCTTGGATGCACAAAACGCGACGCCTAACCGGCTGGAGGATTCATAGTCCTCAAGTGTAACAAGTCTTCAGATCATGCCGACAGAAAGACTTCAGTGATGCCAAACACTCTTTGGGCTCTGGGTGGTTTGGGCTTTGTCCTCACAAGGATTCTCTCTCAAAGGCATCGGAGGTGGGTAGCTCTCAAACGACAAAAGCCGTGCACTAACTCTGAGCAGCCACCAATTTATGGTGTAGGGGGTGGGCTATTTATAGCCACTGGGCAACCCGACCGGATTTGTCCGAAATGACCCTGGGTCACTAAGGAACTGACACGTGTCGCAATGGTCAGATTTCAAACACACGCGGCAGCTTGACTTGGGCTACAAGTAAAGCCGACTTATCCGATGCAGTATAAGATTTGCTATCATTGTCTTCGCTCGAAGACATAGGATTTGGTTTGAGCATCACTTAAGTCATTCTGACTTTGTTCACTTGGACCCCACTTAACAGTGCGGTGGTTCCTATGACTCAACAAAGAATAAAAGGAAACAACGAAACAACTAAGTCTTCGTGCTCCATAGTCTTCACTCAATGTCTTCTCGTGTCATAGTCTTCAATGTGAATATCTTCACTGACCACCATTGTCTTCAATGTCTTCACACATTTTAGGGGTCATCTCCGGTAGGTAAACCGAATCAAGGAGGGACTACTACCTGTGTTATCCTGCAATTCTCACAAACACATTAGTCCCTCAACCAGGTTTGTCGTCAATACTCCAAAACCAACTAGGGGTGGCACTAGATGCACTTACAATCTCCCCCTTTTTGGTGATTGATGACAAACTGGTTGAAGTTTTCAACGGGATAAAAATATGTGAAATTGTAAAGGATAAGGTATTGTCTTCATAAGTAGCAACAGGCTCCCCCTGAAGATGTGCATATAAGTAATTTTCTTTTGGAATGCAAATGCACATGGCAGGTTGTACTTGTGGAGATCCTCTTCAACTTATGAAGACAATTCATCATGCATGATTTGATATAACGAAGATAATGACATGCATAATGAAAAATGGACGTCTGCAAAATGACTAAGTGCGGAAGTTATCATCGCACATGCGGAATTTATCATCGCATCACAGAATGGCAAATAAGTAGCAGACGACCATCGAGTTTAAGTGTTACAACTCAGAGAACCAAATGTATAATGAGCAAGAGTTGTAAACACTAGGCAAAATATAAAGCAACCGCCCATATGGACCCGCTTGAAGACTATCAACACATATGCTTCTCCCCCTTTTGTCAGTAAGGACCAAAAAGGTTTGAAGACATAGAGCCTCTACTCATTCCCAGAAGGAGTAGGAGAAGATGCAGGGTCGGTGTCGGGGTTTGGCGGTGCAGACGAACTTGGTGCAGTGTCGATACGTGTTGGAGGTGGCGAAGTAGCATCATCTTGATCATCGATCACTCTGGCATTCACCGTTGCTGCGGAGGAGTACTCTGAGTCTTCAAGAGATGGAGTGCGCCGCAGTACAACCTTTCTGGGCGGTGTTGTGTCAAACTTGAATCGTTCAGAGAAGCCATCGTCTTGAAGATCATCTTCAGGACACATAAGCGTCAGCCCTTTCCATGTTCGTCGACAGGTTTCATGGGCGACAAAGGCATTCTTGGTGGCAAGGTTGCGAATGCGGTTGACGTCCATCAAGAGGCTGTGCATTTAGCACTTCAGCCAGTCATGATGCTTATCTTGTTTCTGATGAAGGGCAAAGAGAAGCTCTCGGTCATTGAGAACACGAGATTGCTTCCGATTCCGTTGAGCAATTGTGCTTTCACTGGCTTCAGTGTGGGCACGGTGAGGTGCACGCGTAGTACCAGCCAGGGGATAAACACGAGTGGCAGCCAGTACTCCTTCAATGGGCTGAGTGAAGCTTTAGTGATCTGCGTTGTGAAGATGAATTGGCTCCTTGGCAGACTCTGGGTAGATGGCTTCAACAGACAGATCAACCTCTGGCAAAAAGATGATATGGTTGCGTGCAGAGGGCTGATAGTTGAAGGCAGAGTGGAGCTTGATCAGACGCATGATCCAGGGAGCATAGAACTTCAGACCAAAAATGTCAGATCCTGATACAGCAAGTAGGAGGATAAAGAAGTCTTGTGCATTGAAGCTTTTGTCGTGAAGAATATGGAAGACCAAAGTCTTCATTGCACCTTCCAGCTTAGCATGTGGAGAATGTCCTTTGATGGGCCAAAAAGTTCGCCATATAATGTGATAGATGGTACGTGGCAGATATTCAAGGTCTTCAACAAGGAACTCCTTAGGATATTCCGCATCTGGAGGCAAGGGCTTCATCATGCTAAGCATCTGGCTCATGTTGGGCTCAGGCTTGTGAAAAATGCTCTCCAAAGAAACACTGTGAAGCTGACAACCAGGTTCATATAGATCACCTGGAGTGGGCAGGCCAGTGAGCTCAATGATATCCAGAGCTTTGGCTTCATGATGGACATTTCCTGTCATCCGCTCAAGGACCCATGTTTTCGGATCCCTGTAGTAGCCACGAATATGAAGGGTGGCATAGAATTGGAGCAGTAGTTCTTCATTCCAGTGCTCTTTGTCAGTGACGAAATGCAACAAGCTAGACTCTCTGAAGCAATCCAGCGCTTCTTCCAAACAGGGCAGGCCAGTTATGGCTTCAGTGTCAAGACGCATATGTGGGAATATGCGACCTTGATTGTATAAAATGCATGAGTAATAACTGCGCTACTGATAGCTCCAGAACCGATCAGATGAAATCCTTGGCCTTGAGTAGGGGTTCTTGGCGCTATCAAAGAAGGTGTTGTGCGCTTTGAAGCCAATGATATTGAATGATCCTGGTGCAGATGCAGTACCTGGAAACCTAGGTAGCCTTGGCTTTGGCTTCTGAACCTGAGGCCTGTGCTCGACGTGGTAATCAAATTGAGGACCAGCAGCAGGTGGAAGAACCAGAAGGGGCCATTTGAGAGTGATAAGCTGGCCATAATTGTATGCTTTCTCGATAGTATGTGGCCTAGGAGGCGGAACAGGAGCAGTGGCATTCGTAAGGGCATCTGGCTGCACATCTGTTGTAGGTGCATCATTGGCTTCGTTGGCTTCTGGCACAATGTTCAGTGCAGGCTCCACATTGTCTTCAGCCATGACAACGTCATTGGCTTCAGTGGTGTTAGTGGTGGCAGCCTCGGGATTTTCAACCTCCACTTGGGGAGCTGGAGGGTCGGGCACAGACACGTTCTCTTATAGAATAACTTCTTGAGTGGTAGGGGGAGTAGCGACACGCTCTTCTTATTGTCTTTCTTCGGCTGATGCAGCCAGATTGTCTTCAGCAACATTAGCTTCAGACACTGGGACCGTCACAGAAGGATTGTCTTCAGGGAACACTTGACGTGCCACTGAGCTGGACAAGTTTGAGTCTTCTTCTGTGATGGTAGTCATGGATACGGATGGCTTCAGGCCTTTGCGAAGCCGTTGGAACACGGGCGACGCCTTTGGTGACGGTGTGATCTCCATGTAGTCGTCATCATTTGAAATGGGGATGATGACAGGCACTGGTGAAGGACGAGGTGTACTTGGTGAGTCTTGATTTGGAGTTTCTTGTTGGGGGCGATCAGCCCATGAGGCATCTTGTGAGATTGGCGTCAAAGGCGATAATCTTGATGAGCTCGCTGTTCGTTAGAACAGGCGATGATACCGTTGGGTGCTCGATCTGAGGAAGAACTACATCATCTTCTACATTGTCGTGGGGACCAATGTCTTCAGTCGCGATGGGGTCAACGACTGGAACTTCTTGAGCTTGAGGAGCCTCTGTGGAAGCAGGCTCATGAACGATCAGCTGACGCTCTTGATTTCCAGAAGCAGGATGAGCAAAAGCAATGGGTTCAACAACAAGGGGCTCTGTGGGAGCAGCCCGATCTCTCTTCTTGATTTTTCTCTTCTTGGGGGGTGGTGCATCATCAGTAGTGCGCTTGGTTTTCCGCTTCCTGGCTTCGGCTTCAGCTGCCTTGGTTTTCTGCTGATCTGAAGCCACTGAGGAGACCTTAGGCTTCGAGCCTGTCATGCTGGCTGGGAAGACAATGTGAGGTTCTTCCCGCCATGGAGCTTCAGTCTGGGCCTCCGTATGCTTCTTCTTTTTCTTGGCAGCCATCGAGGGATCAATGCCAGGACGCCCAAGTGCCTTGCGCTTCTCAGCTTCGTTGTAAGCTTGAACACACTTGTCTGCAAGATTCTTCATGCGCTCTCTTGAACCTTTGGCTTCTTCATGTTTCTTGCGAAACGACTCCTTGAGGTCATTCAGCATCAGCTTGAATTTCTGAACATCAGCCACACTAAGCTTGGCTACATGCTTCTTGAATTGCTCTTTCTCAAAGTCTATCTTTTTCTTCAATTAAACAATGCGCTGAGCCAGAGCCAACTTAGGAGCAATGGCACCTTGGAAAGCAACGCTGACGCCAATAGGAAGTTGAAGATTATCAAAGCTGATATCTGGATTGTCGAACCATTCATCAATGAAATTCTTCAAAATGTTCACATCAAAGAGGGGAAGATCATTGAAGATCTCTGCCTCTTTCTTGCTCTTGATCAACTGCTCGAGAGCATCATTGACAAATTCTTCATCTGAAGACAAATCAATGGCTTCAGATTCGTTCCTCAGAACGGCAGCTGGTGTGAGTGCGTGACTTGATCCTTGAGCAGTTTTCTGTGGCTTCTCGCGCCTCTTGGAGATGCGAGAGAGATCTTCATAAGTGTTACTTGGAGCAGGAGGGGCAGTTGCCAACGGCTTCACTCACAAAGCTTTTGGAGCAGCAGATGACTTTGAAGCTTTAGCCTTCTTTTACTTCTGTGGCTTTGGGGTAGGAGCTGGGGCTTCATCAGTGTCAGCACCATCATCAGAATGATCCACTTTGGCACCTTGAACAGCAATGTGAGTGATGAGACCAGCAAGGTTATAGAAGGGGCCGATCCTATTCTCATTGGCTTCAGGGGTGCCATTCTCCCGAGGTGAGGAAGGACTAGGGTTGAAGTCAAGCCCTAGATCCTTCTTGTTCTTCGTAGCCGAGTCTTTGGCAAACTGGTAGTTGCGCTTGAACAGATGGTCCTCACGGCACCATAGCAGTGAAGAAGGGTCAGCATCCACAGGCTGTGGTCCGCGCACCATGCATGGATAGAAACCTTGCTCAATAGCTTCAGCCTGGGTCGTGGGTGGAAGATTTTTAACATCACCCCAGGGTGCCTTGATGGCATTCTTCTCTGCATATTCTTGTGTAACAAAGCGGTACTTGAACCATTCCTCAGCTCAATATCTTTGAATCCATTGGATTCGATTCTTGTGGCCCGTATAGGTTTCCTCTGGATCTGTTTTGTACAGCTCGTGCAAATCTGGAGGCAAATCCTTGGAAGTGTTCCCGCGGTGCTGTCTGCCACCCTTCCTTGTAGACTTCTCTGTTGCCATGAGGTTCAGTCTGAATGGCTTCAACACTGTCAAGGGCTTCAGTCTGCTGGTCAGATTGGAACTGGCTTCGGGAGAGTTGATGTGAAGCTATAAGAATTCTGCAAACGAATGCAGACTATGAGAACCAAGGGATTCTCCCACGGACATGTACCTGTGACAGCATTAGAGGTGCGAGGGAAGGGGAAGAGGTCATATGCATTCTCAGAAGATTTTGAAGATAAATCAGTTTGAAGACATTGACCTCACAACGCGAAGACATTCACTTATTTGATGAGAGTTGGTTCCAGATTTGTACAAATCCAAGAATAAGTACAAGTGAGGAATCGAACTTGTAAAGAAGCATAAGTGAACGGACTAGGCATAGTATGAGATGCAGAAAGAGATAGATTCAACTTGGGGATCTAGAAACCACTTTTGGTAAGAAAGGATGAATCTATCAGATTGAAAAGACGGTAAAAAGTGAATTTTAATTACCACACGAAGAACTGCTAGACGGAGCGAAGTTGGAGGCCGAGCAGTTCGATCTCCCGTGCCCTAACTTGGCGACGGAGGACACCTACGGCGATGGCGGAGAGGATGAGGTCCGCGGCCGGCGTGAGGACGGCGTCGGAGAAGTCGCGGCAGCTAAGCGCTTCGTCGCCGGCGTCATCGAGAGCTTAGCAGAGGTGCTAGGGTTTGCGAGAGGTGGCGAGGTGGAAGAAGAATTTTTGACCGAGATGTGATGGGTATTTATAAGGAAGGAGACGGCACAACGCAATTATGCAGGTGCCCCTGGCGGTTCACATCTGAAGGACACGTGGCACACATGCAACCCATTGAGAGTTGTTCCATGTTCCCACGCTCTCCTGGATTGTCGGGGTGGTCGTTCCGAATTCTCCGGGTTTCAGGCAAAAGGATATAGCATTAAAAACAGATTTAAAGTTTGTCTCTGTGTCTTCTGCTGACAAGGACGCAGAGAAGACATTCGACAGTTTCATCAGAATGCATATGATTTGGATAGATAGAGCTTGAGGTAAGAAGCATAGAGAGGTTAGGGTCCGATCACATTCACTTAGTTCAAACGATTCAAGCAAGAAGACATAGCTATAAGTGAATGCTGTAGAGGATAGAACACAATATATGTATACAACAGAGTCAAGACCAAATCAACATGGTGCAGTTAATCATGAATTCAAATTAATGATGAAGACAAATCAACTGTGAAGACTTTGCAAATATAACGCCAAGGAAAAACACTTCAAACAAGAGTTTGGTGGTGGCGTTACCCACTGTATAGGAAGTATTAGACCCAGACACGGCGCACAACTATCGTGGAGCTCCGAAGTCAATTTCTACATTAATGTATTCACACTTAGAGTGTATGTCTTCATTGATTGAATATATACATTAATTTGTGTGTTGCACATCTAAGTCATCAAAATGCATAAGTGTTAGGATGTATGTCCATTCACAGGACATTTGAGGATTCCAAGATATTTAGCTCACACCGCAACTTGCAAAACCTTTTCTCATCCAAGGGCTTTGTGAAGATATCAGCCAACTGTTCTTCTGTCTTGACGTGAATGATATCAATATCTTCCTTCATAACATGATCTCTGAGAAAGTGATGACGAATTTCAATGTGCTTTGTCTTCGAGTGCTGAACTGGGTTGTTGGCAATCTTGATGGCACTCTCATTGTCGCAATAGAGAGGCACATTCTTCAGATGGATACCATAATGTTTGAGAGTTTGCTTCATCCAGAGAAGCTGAGCACAGCAGGATCCAGCAGCAATGTATTCAGATTCAGCAGTAGAGAGAGATACACAGTTCTGCTTCTTTGAAGACCAACAGACAAGTGATCGTCCCAGAAAGTGACATGTGCCTGATGTGGACTTGCGATCAACCTTGTCACCAGCATAATCAACATCTGAGAATCCAACTAGATCAAACTCTGAGCCCTTTGGATACTATAATCCTAGTGTTGGGGTGTAAGCCAAATATCGAAGAATTAGCTTCACAGCTAAGTGATGCGATTCCTTTGGTGCCGCTTGGAATCGGGCACACATGCAAACACTAAGCATTATATCTAGCCTAGATGCACATAAGTAAAGCAAAGGGCCAATCATGGAGCGATATACCTTTTGATCGAACTCTTTACCATTGTCGTCGGGACCCAGATGACTTTTGGTTGGCATTGGCGTCGTGTATCCTTTGCAGTCTTGCATTCCAAACTTCTTCAGGCAATCTTTGAGGTATTTTTCTTGAGATATGAAGATGTCGTTGCGTTGTTGACGGATTTGGAGACCCAGAAAGAACTTCAGCTCGCCCATCATGGACATTTGATATTGCTCTTGCATCATGTGACCAAATTCATCACTGTATTTCTTGTTGGTGCAGCCGAAGATAATGTCATCCACATAGATTTGGCTCACAAATAGTTCACCATCATATGTCTTCGTGAAGAGTGTAGGATCTAGTGAACCAGGTTTGAAGCCTTTGCCCTCGTGAAGTCTTTGAGTGTGTCATACCAAGCACGAGGGGCTTGTTTGAGGCCATCTGATTGCCTTGTTGAGCTTGTATACCATATCAGGATGTTTTGGATCTTCAAAGCCTGGAGGTTGTGCGACATATACTTCTTCTTCTATCTTTCCATTGAGAAAAGCACTTTTCACATCCATTTGATACAAAAGATTGTTGTGATGATTTGCATAGGCTAACAGTATGCGAATGGCTTCAAGTCTTGCCACCGGAGCAAATGTTTCATCGAAGTCAATTCCTTCCACTTGAGTATAACCTTGCGCAACGAGACGAGCCTTGTTTCTGACAATTTGACCATGCTCATCTTGCTTGTTGCGATATATCCATTTGGTGCCAATGATATTGTGCTTTCGAGGATCAGGACGCTTGACCAATTCCCACACATTATTCAGCTCGAACTGTTAAAGCTCTTCTTGCATAGCTTGAATCCATTCAGGTTCCATGAAGGCTTGATCAACTTTCTTGGGTTCAGTGATTGAGACAAATGCAAAATGCCCACAGAAGTTGGTTAGCTGTGTTGCTTTTTGAGTTGCTTTTGAACGAGTGAGTGGACCAGGTGCATTCAAGCTGTCAATTATCTTCTCAATATGAACTTCATTTGCAACACGAGGATGAGCAGGACGAAGATTTTGCTCTTGCTGATCAATATCATCATTTGGGGGATTGTCTTCAGACTGAGCATTGTCTTCAGGTTGATTAGGTGCAGAAATGATAAGCTCCTATTCAGATTGATTCTCAGAGGGTATGATATCTCCAATTCCCATCTGCTTGATGGATTCACTTGGAGGTACTTCATCTATCACATTTGGCAGGTGCTCTCTTTGCGAGCCGTTAGTTTCATCGAACCGCGCATCCACAGTTTCAACCACTTTATAGTTAAAGAGGTTGAAGACTCAGAGAGTGCTGAATCCTTTCCATAACCAAGCATAAAACCTTCATGTGCTTTTGGTGCAAATTTTGAAGTGTGATGTGGATCCTTGATCCAGCACCTAGCACCAAATACTCTGAAGTAGCTTACATTTGGCTTCTTACCAGTTAGGAGCTCATAGGATGTTTTCTTCAGAAGCTTGTGAAGATAAACGCGGTTGATGATGTGACAAGCAGTGCCAATGGCTTCAGGCCAGAACTTCCGTGGAGTCTTGTACTCATCAAGCATCGTCCGGGCCATCTCAATGAGAGTTCTATTCTTGCGCTCGGCGATGCCATTCTGCTGAGGTGTATAAGGAGCAGAGAACTCATGTGTGATGCCAAGTGTATCCAGATAGAGGTTGAGGCCAGTGTTCTTGAACTCAGTGCCGTTGTCGCTTTTGATATGCTTGATTTTGACGCCATAGTTCGTCATGACACGATTGGCAAAGCGTCTGAAGACATCCTGCACTTCAGTCTTGTAGAGGATTATATGTACCCAAGTATATCTAGAGTAATCATCAACAATTACGAAGCCATAGAGGCAAGCAGTAGCATTGAGAGTAGAGTAGTGAGTAGGGCCAAATATATCCATGTGAAGCAGCTCGAAGGGTTGAGATGTAGTCATGATTGTCTTCGAGGGATGCTTGGCCCTAGTCATCTTTCCTGCTTCGCAGGCGCCACACAGATGGTCCTTCTTGAACTTGACGCCTTCGATGCCCACGACATGCTTCTTCTTTGCGAGAGTGTGCAAGTTCCTCATGCCAGCATGCCATAGCCTTCGATGCCAGAGCTAGCATTCTGAAGCCTTTGCTAGAAGACATACGGCCATATGTGGTCCTGCTGAGAAATCTACAATATATAGATCGTCTTTTCGATACCCTTCAAAGACTAGAGACTTGTCAGATTCCATTAGTACAAGGCATCGATATTTTCCAAATAGCACAATCATGTTTAAGTCACAAAGCATTGAGATGACATTATTGTTGAAACCAAGGATTCAACAAGCATCACTTTATCCATGTGATGATCCCTTGAGATTGCAACTCTACCTAGACCCAATACCTTGCTTTTACCAGTGTCAGCAAATGTGATGCGACTCTTGTCAGATGGACGTAAGGTTGAGTCCATTAGAAGACTTCGATCACCAGTCATATGATTAGTGCATCCACTATCCATAATCCATTCTGAAGCATGAGGTGTCGTAGCCTTGGGACCACGTGCCATGAAGCAGTAGGTGGGAGGCAAGTCGTCCTCGTCATTATCATCAGCGTTGGTGACAGAGCCATTATCTTCGGTGTTGAAGATGGACTTGGCGACGTAGGCGAAGCTAGGGCCGACTCGCAACACCCGAGTCGACTCCCCTCGGACTCCACCTCCGCCTCCTCCAAGCGGACTCCTCTTCTGAATCCATCTCCTTGCCAACAAAAGCACGAGCCTTGCCAGATGAGCTCTTCTTGTGTGATGAAGATCTGTAAGAAGACTTGGAAGAAGACTTTGAGGATTTCTTCTTCTTCTTGTCATCAGAATCATATTCTTTGCTCTTCTTCTTCTTCTTCTTCTTCTTCTTCTTCTTCTTCTCATTGTCCCACTGTGGACACTCAGAGATGTAGTGACCAGGTTTCTTGCACTTGTGACAGGTTCTCTTCTTGTGATCATAGGCAGAAGCTTCATCATTTCTTGAGCTAGATCGTGAAGACTTTCTGAAGCCTTTCTTCTTGGTGAATTTCTGGAACTTCTTCACAAGCATAGCAAGCTCCTTTCCAAGTTCTTCAGGATCACCAGAACTGCAGTGAGATTCTTCTTCAGATGAGGAAGCAGCAGCCTTTGCCTTCAAAGCTCGAGTTCGGCCATAGTTGGGGCCATAGATATCTCGTTTCTCAGATAGCTGGTACTCATGTGTGTTGAGCCTCTCAAGTATGTCAGACGGATCGAGAGTCTTGAAATCAGGGCGTTCTTGTATCATCAAGGCTAAGGTGTCAAATGAGCTGTCAAGAGATCTCAGTAATGTCTTCACTATCTCATTCTCCGTGATTTCAGTGGCGCTGAGTGCTTGGAGCTCATTTGTGATATCAGTGAGGCGATCAAATGTGATTTGGACATTCTCATTGTCGTGTCTCTTGAAGCGGTTGAAGAGGTTGCAGAGAGGACTGATACGTTGATCTCGCTGGGTTGAGACGCCTTCATTGACCTTGGACAGCCAGTCCCAGACTAGCTTCGACGTTTCCAGAGCACTCACACGGCCATACTGTCCTTTGGTAAGGTGGCCACAGATGATGTTCTTGGTAGTAGAGTCCAGTTGAATGAACTTCTTGACATTAGCAGGGGTGACACCTTCACCAGTCTTGGGAACACCGTTCTTAACGACATACCATAGATCGACATCAATGGCTTCAAGATGCATGCACATCCTATTCTTCCAGTTGGGATATTCAGTACCATCGAAGATGGGGCACGCAGCGGAGACTCTGATTATTTCTGCAGTCGACATAGCCAAACTCCAAGTGGTTAAACCGAATCACACAGAACAAGGGAGCACCTTGCTCTGATACCAATTGAAAGGGCTTGTTATCGACTAAGGGGGGGGGGGGTGAATAGGCGATTTTTATGAAAGTCTTCAAAACATGGAAATTTCGAAGACAGACAATATAAACAACACTATTCTAATGCAGCAGAAGGTAGACTACACTAGACAAGCCATAGTCAAGTATTCAATGAAGTGAAAGCATGAAGACTAACAACAACTAGGTAGTAAAGATCAAGATGAAAGATAGTATGAAGCCAAACAGAACAGATAGTCACACAGTGAAGTCAATCAGATAATACAAGCAGGCAATGACTTCACGAAGACAAACTGTAAGTAAAGAGGAGTAAGAGATAGAACAAGTGGCTTCAGAGGGACATGGATTTGTTCGACCAGTTCCAGTTGTTGTGAAAACTGTACGTCTGGTTAGGGAGGCTGAGATTCAACTCAGAAGACCTCGTCTTCACCTTATTCCCCTTGAGCTAAGGACACACAGTCCTCGCCCAATTACTCTGGTAAGTCTTCAAGGTAGACTTCCGAACCTTCACAGACTTCGTTCACCGGCAATCCACAATGGCTCTTGGATGCATTGAACGCGACGCCTAACAATTTGGAGGATTCACAGTCCTCAAGTGTAACAAGTCTTCAGATCACGCGACGAGAAAGACTTCAGTGATGCCAAACACTCTTTGGGCTCTGGGTGGTTTGGGCTTTGTCCTCGCAAGGATTCTCTCTCAAAGGCTTCGGAGGTGGGTTGCTCTCGAACGACAAAAGCTGTGCACTAACTCTGAGCAGCCACCAATTTATGGTGTAGGGGGTGGGGCTATTTATAGCCACTGGGCAACCCGACCGAATTTGTCCAAAATGACCCTGGGTCACTAAGGAACTGACACGTGTCGCAACGGTCAGATTTCAAACACACGCGGCAGCTTGACTTGGGCTACAAGTAAAGCTGACTTATCCGACGCAGGATAAGATTTGCTCACATTGTCTTTGTTCGAAGACATAGGATTTGGTTTGAGCATCACTTAAGTCATTCTGACTTTGTTCACTTGGACCCCACTTAATAGTGCGGTGGTTCCTATGACTCAACAAAGAAGAAAAGGAAACAACGAAACAACTAAGTCTTCGCGCTCCATAGTCTTCACTCAATGTCTTCTCGTGTCATAGTCTTCAATGTGAATATCTTCACTGACCACCATTGTCTTCAATGTATTCACGCATTTTTAGGGGTCATCTCCGGTAGGTAAACCGAATCAAGGAGGGACTACTACCTGTGTTATCCTGCAATTCTCACAATCACATTAGTCCCTCAACCAGATTTGTCTTCAATACTCCAAAACCAACTAGGGGTGGCACTAGATGCACTTACATTAACAGTATCGCGTGGAGTCCCATTTTGTGGTACGTCACACTCCTCCCGATGAACGGGACCCCCGTTTCGACCGTAGGAGGTCCGTTTCATCCGTTTTGCGGTACGCCACACCACTCCCGATCAACAGGACCCCCGTTTCGACCATAGGAGGTCCGTTTCCTCCGTTTTGCGGTACGCCGCACCCCTCCCGATCAACAGGACCCCCGTTTCGACCGTAGGAGGTCCGTTTCCTCCGTTTTGCGGTACGCCAGGCCTCGTTTCCATCGCCTGTTCCATCCAAGCCCTCCCGATGAACACGACCATGCATTCCATTCCGACCCAGCCGGTTGGCTCCCACGCGTTCCGTTGCCTCCCGATGAACACGACGCATTCCGTTGCCTCCCCATGAACACGACGCATTCCGTTGCCTCCCCATGAACACGACGACGACGTTGTTTCTCCGTTCCGACCCAGCCATGTACACGAGCCCTCGCCGTACGTATGCACGAGTAGGCGTTCGAGACCTGCCAAGATGTATGTATCGCGTGGTCAGATTTTCTTTCTTGCACCCGGCGCTGACGTGCGTGTACATGCTACGTGCGTGCCTCTACTACGACACGCGCGCCTCTACAACGACCAAGATGTACGCATAACGTTCGCGACCAGAATGACAATGCTACGACGCTTCGACCAGGTGGGTCGGTATCGAGCACTTCCTTGCTGCGAAGATGTAGCTGGTGGGTCCCAGCAGTCAGGGGGGCGAATCGTTCTGGGTATTTTTTTATCCCGGACGCACTTCCTTGCGTGCGAAGGTGTAGCTGCTGGGTCCCAGCAGTCAGGAGGGTGAATCGTTTTTTTGCCCGGACGCACTTCCTTGCGTGCGAAGGTGTAGCTGGTGGGTCCCAGCAGCCGGGGGGTGAATCATTTTTTTTCTGGACGCACTTCCTTGCATGCGAAGATGTAGCTGGTGGGTCCCAGCAGTCAGGGGGGTGAATTGTTTTTTTTCCGGATGCACTTCCTTGCGTGCGAAGATGTAGCTCATGGGTCCCAGCAGTCAGGGGGCGAATCATTTTTTTCGTGAAATACGGTGGCCCGTCCGGTGGGTCCCTGCTGTCAGGTGGAGGAATAATTATTTTGCGCGTAATAAGGAGCACTTCCTTGCGGCTGCCGTGGACCTAGCTGTCAGCCTCTCCACATACAGTCCATGTTCGATGGAAGTCGTTCCTTGACCACGTTGACCACGCTGCGCCGAGAGCACCACGGCGGTGGACGACGGCGAGGCCTAGGAAGGGGACGACGCGGAGCCGGGGAAGACGCGGCAGTGGATGCACACGCGGAGAGGAGTACGAGGGTTCACTGGTTCGGCTGCGCTGCCGTCGCCGCAGAATAACAGGGGGTGTGGGTGAGTGGAGGGATGGCCTGGCCAGCGGTGGGAGTAGTAGGGGGCGGTGAGGCCTCCGCGGCAGCACAGCCGGCCACGAGAGGCAGGAGCAGGCGGCACGACCGGCGCTGCTTTGGGCGGCTGGAGCAAGAAGACCAGAGGTTGAAGAAGCACGACGGCCGTTGGATGGACATCGTACGGTCACTGCAGCTAGAATCGTTTATATTGACTAAGTTGACAAAGCCCTTGGTACGTCAACTTAGTAGGCCCCTGAGTCAGCTTCGAAACGGTGTGCCCCGGATGTCGGGGAGGAATCATTTTTGGGCGGTGAAGCTAGAATATCCGAGATTGAAGAAGAAGACGGCATCCGTTGGATGGACATCCAACGGCCACTGCTGCTAGAACCGTGTGTTGACTATAAGTTGACAAAGCCTTGCATACGCGTCAACTCTGTTTATTTTAGGGGACGCGTCAACTTAGTAAGGCCAGAAGTGTGTGGCAGAGAACTTATGACCCATTTGAGACTTGTAAGAATGTGTAGCCCATTTTTGAATCCTAATGGAATTTACTACAACCCATTTTGATGGGATCCAAAATATTTTTATCCCGAAATTTCTAGTCAGATTAAATACAATTTAAATATAAATTTATATTACGTAAAAATCAAACGAAACATTGCGTTCGCAACAATTAATGAAATTAAAATTTTCAATATCCAAAAACAATATTTTATAAAGTAATCACGTGTTTGGTGCATTTTTTTATAGTTACTACCCAGTTTTTATAATTACATCCCATTTATTATTTCTTAAAGCCCATTTTCTTGTTAAGCCTAATGCATCCCTCCTAGGAAAGATTTGCAGCCCAGCGGGGCGGAGAATAACAACTTGACCTTGCCTAGGTATTCCTAAAAAAAGTATAGCTGGGCTAGCCATTTTCAGCTTGAAAAAAATTAATATCTGGGCTAGATATCTGGCCTGGGCTAGACGGGCCACAGCCCGCCCAGTTAATACCTGCAGCGATGTTTTCGTTGTTGTTCAGAGGAGAAAAATTAATATTTGGGCTAGACATCGAAAAACTCTGTAGTGCTCACACCTCAAAAACACAAATACTGCTCGAGTTGCTTGGTCCCAGCAAACCAGGAGGAAGCAAAACAAATTATAGTTATATATATATATATATATATATATATATATATATATATATATATATATATATATATATATATATATATATATACACTTATGACGTGAGGCTATGGACCTGGTGGGTCCCCATTGTCATCCTCTCCAAGTAAAGTCATCTCCTCGCCCGCGCGTGCTTTCCGCCCGAAACAGTCAGCGCCGCCCGCCCTGCTTCCCGGTGCAGGCGATTGCTCCGCCTTCAAATGACACAAGTGCCGTCCGTCCGTCCATCTGCCGCCCACATTAATAATACGCGGTTGCCGAGGTGGCTACTCCGGCGCCACACGTCCATCCCTCCGCCCGCCCACCATTGCTATATAAACTGCTGCGTCGGCCATAGCCGCAGTCATCCGCATCTGTTCTCTTTCTCCTGTCCACACCACTACTGCCCACCATGGCTTCCTCGCGCTCCAGTGCTCTTCGGGACGGGTGGACGACGGACCACAAGGAGATGACCGCCATTGCTGCCGACCGGCTGGCCGGCAGGCAGCCGGAGGACGACGACGCCCCAATGGAGAACATGGTAGTCGATGATCCGGTGCCAACCCCCTCCTCCGAGCCATCCTCGCCGGTGCATTACACCATGACCATCGGCGAGGCCCGTGCCCAATATATGGACAGGGTGAGGCAGATGTGTGAGGAGCAGTTCCGGGAGGTGCAGGCCGACGCCGCCTACAACCACAATCTCCTCCAGGAGCACCTACAGCCGGAGGTGCAGATCGCCACGGAGCGGGCAGAGCAGGAGGCGCTGCTCGACTCGTACCACTCCGCCCGCAAGGGCCGCCTCGAGCACTAGCGGTACCGCATGCGGGTGGCTGAGGCTGCAGCCGCCTACAAAGAGGCTAGCAAAGAGGGAAATGAAGCGGGTGAGGCGCTGTTTGGCGAGACCGAGGACGAGGCAGAGGACAATGCCGGCTCCGACGAGTCCCCGCTCCGCTGGCGTCGACGAGGCCCTGCTCCGCCGAGGCCCCGCGGCGCCAACAACGAGGTAGAGGAAACCGTCGGCTCCGCCAAGGCCCCGCACCGCCAACAATGAGGCAGAGGACATCGCCGGCTCAGCCGAGGCCCCACCCTGCCAGCAACGTGGGGGAGGATTTCCACCGCTCCGCTGAGGCGCCGCCCACCGGCAACGAGACAGAGGACATCGCCGGCTCCGACGAGGCCCCGCCCCGCTGCCAACGAGGCCGCGCCACACACAAAACAAGGAAGAGTAGAACACGGTAGGTCGCCGCCGCTCGGGTCCAAGTAAGGCCACCAGTGCTACCCTCCGGTTGAAGCCAAGCTAGGCGGGTTGACCATTGACGGCCGGTTAGCTTCTTGGCGGCGACGTGAGTCGGAGAGCTGCGCTGAGAAGAACGCCGCTTTACTTAGCTGCTGGTGCAGTTGGTCGATCGACACGTGGGCTCAACAGGACACATGTCGATTACGCAATCGCACCTATAGTTAAGTCACCAAGCTTCTGTTCGCCTGGCGGGACACGGTGGGTAGCCGGTTAATTAATTATACCTCCAGCGCACCTTTTTAGTTGAAGAATGTATGAAATGTAATGAAATCCGCATGTTTATATGAAACCGACCGTATGAATGAATTTATTTGATTAGTTCAATTTCTGTATCACTCGGCATTGGATGAACATGCAAAACAATACATACTAGCATTATTCCTGTGGTGATCACCTCGCTTGCAGCAGTTTCACATATACTCCCTTCGGACCTTTCTAGTCTACATACAAGTTTTGTCTGCAGTCAAAGTATCTCTACTTTGACCAATCTTATGCACTTTCACAATGTGCGAAGTAAAAAAGGAACATAAGGAGTACAAAGAGTTTGAGCAGCTTTTTAGCGTTTCTGTACATTGCAATCAAACACACAGGCCTGGCAATTCATAAAGAACATTCAAAACAATCGATGATTATGCATCTCAGCAACTCACATGTCAGAGGCAATATTTACTTCACAACTAAAGAATAAAGAAAAATTGATCGATGTCACGACAGCAAAGGGCGTCCCATTCGAAAATATCAAACGCATGTCTTGCTAAAATCAATGAGCAAAAGTTGACAAGGTTGTCCCATTCCAAAATATCAAATGCCTACGATTGTGGAATGGGAAGGGTTTGCCATCAGTTTGGACATTGACATGACACCTCGTGCTAAATAAACCAGCTGTTCTTTTTGTGCAGTTCCACCAAAATCAACCAAATTCGCGCGTAGCTTGTATGATTTCGCCCTTATATGTTGCAACGCCTTGAACTTATCGACACCTCCTTTCTTGTGGTGGAAATGAATGATTCGATGTATTCATGAAAATTTTGTGCAGTTCCCATTGAAATCAAGTTGAGCACCCCTGTTTGCACAAATACAAAAAAGTGATTAGTATAAAGCAAACTGTACTATGAATTGACAGTTTCAACAGGCACATACATGGTCCATGTAGAGCACACTTTTAGAAAAATGGAACTCACCAGAAAGAATCCTAGAACAACATTGTACTCAAGATCACAGCAAAAAATGGAGATTTGTCGGTCTTACATGCTGAAGTTAGTTTGGTCATGTGGGGAGTAATGTAACCATCCTTCAACTGCTCCTTCTGATGAGAAGATAGACATGGCTTCTTCATCCTGGCATAATCGGAACTTGTCACTTCACGTACTCCATATTCTTCTTCAGAGGAAGATGTTCCTGTTGTGCAAAGACAAGAGGACTACTAAATGCTAGCATCCCTGTTTTCTCGAGAAAAAGGAAAGGAAATATTTAAAACGACACAGATGAAGCACTTCTCAAGGACAATACCACTTTTTCATGACAATATCTAAACAGTAGCACAACACCAATAGAGATGAAAAGGTCAATCATATGGATGAAATCAGTGGGCGAGTACCAACCTTTGTCAGGAGGCTTATTGTGTAGAGCATACAGATGAAGCACTTCTCCGGAACCATCTGTTGCTATCTACGGTGGTGTCCATGCTTACTATATACTCCTCTATTAGTTTAATGTTTCCAACATCTTCTTGTGCAGTTCCACTAAAATATATGGTATCTTCAAAGAAGATCCCTGTTTGCACAAGCAGAGATAATTACGTATTACATTAAGAGCGGCATCAAATCAGTGGCAAAACAATTGCTCATTCCAGCCATAGCAATAAATTAAGATGCAAAACAATACCATTACTTGTGTCATCACAGTTCCAGTGCTTCATTACAACACCGGAGTTGATTTTGTTTTTCTTCCGCTTGTTCTTCCCTTCATCACTTGGTTCAATAATGCATAAGCTTCGCCTTCAATGTAAGATTTGGCATGTCAATTAGGGAGCACAAGTATAGTACTAAACTTAATTTTACGATGGAAGTGGCAAAATACAGGCCAGCAGTTGTGAAATATCCTTATCTTACCTCAATGGGATATTACGGTGCACATACTGATTGGAAGTCTTGTTCCATTTGTGCAGTTCACTAAAATCAAGCAACATTATCGCACAAGTAGCACAACATATGAAAGCACACCGCAGAATCATGTGAAAGAAGGCTAGTCTTGACCTCTCATGATGCGGAATTCAAACAACTCACAAGAAGAAGATCTGAACCAAATTCGCTTTAACGGATAGGAAGTAAGATCTCCTCTTGTGCAGTTCCACTAAGATCAAGCAATCAAGCAACGTTGTCGGTGTGATATTTTGTTGAACTGCACACAACACTCTTAAAAGAAAAGTGTTTTGCAAAGGCAACAAAAGGTCACAATGGCAACAAGGTGAAGTAGATAACCCTGTTTACACAGAGGTGCAAAGGAAGCAATTAGTGGTCAATAACGGTGGATGACATGAAGGCAACAAAAGAAGCATCTACCTTATCTAAATGGGAAAGAAAGCAAGACAAGAGCATTTCTCAAATGGTGGCATTGATTAATATTAACATAGAGATTATATTAACAATAAAATTAGTTAAACATGTAATTTGCTTTTAACTATGGCATTGCATCAATTTTCCAGCGGCATTATTAGAGGGTGTTTGTTTACAGGGACATTTTGGTGTAGGGACTAAAAAAACTCCGTGTCAGTCCCATCTAAACCAAACAGGAGGGACTTTTAGGGACTAAAAGTGGGTATTTGGGACTAAAGAAAGAAGACCCCGAGGGAGTCTTTTTGGGACTTTTTCCAACAGTTGCCCCTGCCATGCATCGCACTTTGTCTCTATTAGTTCATTACTAGGGGTAACATGGTCTTTTAGCATGTCATTTAATAACCTCTAGTCCATGTTTAGTCCCTGGAACCAAGAAGGTAGGGACTAGGGAGTTTCTAACCAAACATGGCCTTAGATTAACAACAGCTAATGAGTTGCACGGGACAGTGGACGCACCAGCACCATGTGCATCTACCGATTTACTGTGGTCATGCATAGTCTGTTGCGACAAAGAACAAACAACCAAGGAGCATATTTGTGTTGGTCCCAGTTTTGTTATCTTTAGACACCTTTCCCTATGTGAGTGCAACAAATCTAGTCCTGCTCAAACTCTACAGCCTTGTCCCTTCCTTTCCTTTTTGAACTAGTACTTTTGCCCCTTCCTTTCCGCTTTGAACCACGTGCTAGATTTATGCGATACAACTTTCCCAACTACTTTCCCCCATTCCTTTCCTCTTTGAACCACGTCCTAGATTCATGCTATACAACTTTCCCCCTTCATTTCCTCTTTGAACCACGTCCTAGATTCATGCTATATACAACTTTTCCCACTACTTTCCCCCACTCCTTTCCTCTTTGAACCACGTCCTAGATTCATGGTATACATGCAGCTAGAGCAATGCATGTGGAGAAAGTAAATTATACCTTAAGGTTCTTGGGGCGTGGTTCGGTGGGCGAAGGGACGTCGGCGAAGAAGAAGGGGTCGGAGGCCCTCCCGCGCCGCCGCTGGGTGGAAAGTGAACAGCTGCACCGGTAGTCCCTAGCCAATGGCGACAGCGTTAAGCCTCCTTCCCTTCCCGGCGGACGGATCCTGCCGGCTCTTTGAGCAGCAGTGAGGGGAGAGAGAGGCCGATGAAGTCTTGTTCAGATCTGGAGAGGGCGAGAGAGGGTGAAGAGAGCAACTACAAGCGCTGAGGCTCCAGCGTGTATATATATACTGGAGAGAGAGTGTGAAGCGTGCAAACCCTAGAAAACATTTTGACCAATCAAAGAATCCTCCTGGCACAAATTATGCTCAAGTGTAGTTATCGAACCCGAGACCTCAAGTTTGACGAGCGAACAGGCTAACCAGCTACACAACCCTCCCGTTATGTTCAACGAGAGGAAAATGACCTTTTATACATTCCTGCATTCGTGTGACAAGCATGCCATGTTTTTTTGTGTGTGTGGGAGTCATTGGGATTTCAGTCATAATCGTGTCATGTGGCTTTGGTGGTAAGACTATCCACAGTGGTGCAGAAATAATGCAGCCTTAGTCACCTTACCTCTCTCCATGTAGTACGTTGGGTCCCACCAGTCAGAGGGTGAAACAAACAAATTAATAAGAAAAATTAAAAGCGCCAGCGGTGTATCTTACCTCACACATCTCGCTACTGCTCGGGAACACTGTCCAATTGATCCCTCTGTTCGCTCACGTACTATTTTAAGTGAATCCTTATTATAACATGCACACAAATTTTGGGCACTTGTATTCGACTTAAGTCAGTGGGCCACCATATCTCGTATACTTACTACTCCTTCCGTCTAGGTGTAATAAGTTACGTTAGAAGGTGCAACGGGACCAAGGTGCGTGCGTGTGCGTGTGTGTGTTTAACAACATGTGTGTGTTAGAGAGAGCGACAGATCGACCTACTCCTATAGAGAGATGGTGTGTAGTGTACGATTTTAGCCGCGAGAGTTGGTGCATCCTCTCGTTTCCGGGCGTGTCTGGTAGGGACATGCGGACAGCTGCCACGCCTGCTCCTGACCAGCCTGCCCCACCCAAAGCCCCTCCATCGCCCGCGCGCACTTCCCGCCCGAAACGGTCAGCGCCGCTCCAAATAATCGGTGCTTCATTCATGCCCGGGCAGAGCGGACGCGACCTCTCATTGGCGCAAGAGTGATGGTTGCTTCATCCGTCCAACTTACTGCTGGGTCTATGTGATTTGACGGCTCATTGGTCTTTATTACTGAGGTGGTAGGACTGCTGGATGTCCCACACTTTCGGCGAAAGGAGGTACTACTACTAGATTACAATTTTCTCCATTCTTATAGCGGAGGCGTGCAAGAGCAGTGAAAACATGCAGGCTCAGTGATTACATGGCCCACCTCACACTATTACCGTGCGGCACCTAAATCTTTACATAGTACTCCCTTCGTTCCTAAATATTACTAGATGAGTCCCCACGGGTTGCCGCGGAACAGCGGTATATCTCTCTGCGCAAAATTATTGATTTCATAGAACTAAAAAAAACTCTATAACCGCATGACAAATGTGGTAGCCAAACTAAATAAACTCCCATCATCATTTAGATCATCCCACGTAAGGAAAAAAGATCAGCCAACTCCTACTTCATAATGGGATTATATTTTTCTTTTTGACATGTTAGGGACTTAAAAGCTCACTTACATGCATGCTACCGGTGCATGATTGCATGCAGACATGTTGATGTGATTTAAAACCCACTCACATGCATGTGCCATGGTATTTCTGCATGCTTGCATGTGGCTTAGTGCAGAGCCTCTCAACGTCTAGATCAGACGGCTATTATGGACTGGTTTACTTCATCTAACGGCTACATCAATTTTGATGATGTGGCTCAAGGAGAGGATAGAGAATTCCTAGTAGTGGGGGCTAGCTATTACTAGTAGATAAGTCTTTGTAGAGATTCCACTACATACGGAACAAAATGAATGAATCTACACTTTAGATACATCTATATACATCCGCATGTGGTTCATGGTGAAATCTCTACAAAGACTTATATTTAGGAGTGGAGGAAGTACTAGTATAGTACGTACTATAATTTATCAGCGAGATAAATTTGTACAATGCTATGAAGCTTCCAGCTTCTGTTACATGTATCTTGCGTCCAAGGTTGCCCGTTGCAACATTTCATCAAATACAAAGGAGACTAACATGCATGCTATTGCATCTCAATGATTGACAGATCATAGCAAATATGTACTCCCTCCGTTCCAAAATAAGTGTCCCAACTTTGTGCAAACTTTAGTACAAAGTTGCACTACTACTAAAGTTGACACTTATTTTGGAACCGAGGCAGCTAAAGAAAAAATGATCCATGCAGTCCCTAGCCCTTGAACCGTGAACCCGACCAGGCTTCAATTTGTCGGCAACGCTCGAGCTTCCTAATAAATGAAGTTTGCAACCTTTTGACCATCGGATCATTTCGTGCAGTTTCACCAAAATCGAGATGAGCATCCCTGTGGCAAAGAAATTGAAGAAGCGTGATTAGAATAAGATTACTGTGACTAGTTGATGAGACATAAACTCATCACAAATACAATACATAGAAGCCAGTAGAGGTATGTGCGGGGCAAAGAAGTAGAGAAACATCCACAGGGAGTGATGTGGGCAGCTGGAGCAGTGGTGCAAGCCGGCTGTAAAGGGAGTTGTACCTGAGGGACGTAGCTCAACCTTGAGGAGGGCGGCGGGAGGCGGCAACCGCCCACGTCGCGGTAGTGAGCAAGGGACGAAGGCAACCTCACCAGCTTTGTGAGAGAGAACGGTGGGGACCCCTAATCGGGACGTGCTGACAGTGGGTTTTCGCCGTCGGTGACGGCCACCGCATCTACACTAAGCATCCACCCCTTCCCCAAGCGGACGTGATCCGCCGGGATGTTAGAGATGTGGCCACAGTCGTTTTGTGCGAGAGAGTGTGAAGAGAGCAACCCCAGCAAGCAACCGTGTAGGCTGGCCCGTCCTGACTATGTATATAGTGGAGCGGTTTCCTTTTCTCTCCATATGAACCTATCATGTGGCGTATGTGCCATTGAAGAAAAATAATTTATTTATAAATGACACGGCACCTACTACTCGTTCTCCTATTACCTTGCGCTTGGCATCTCCAAAATATTAACCTTGCGATTGGCTCTTCGCCTCTCCGGGAAGTCGAGCAATAATGGTAGTGCAGTATATATCGTTCTGGCTATATGAGACCGAATGAATTGTTGCACGTCCACCACGTGGGCGAGGGTCGAGGGGCGAGGGAGAGTGCTACATACGGAGCAAAATGAGTGAATCTACACTCTAAAATACGTCTATATACATCAGTGTTTGGAGTATGTACTAGTAGTTCATATTGAAATCTACTAAAGGACATATATATTCCAAACAATATGATATAATATCTATAATCAAGGTAGTAGGGACGAGGAGTAAACGGAGGGAGTAGTAAATTTTTCTCCTCGTCCTGCGAGCCACCACGCGCATGGGCGAGGGAGCGGGCGTAAGGCGGAGCAAGCTTCACCTCATCCTACGAGCCACCGCGCCTGCATGGGGAGACGGCGTACTAAGCAAGCTTCTCCTTGTTCTGTGAGTTGACGGGACACATCAAAAGTACTCCAGTGTATAGAGCCTTGCCTCTAAGGTAGGCCCCACATGGTTTGCCTCTTTTTTTAATTTAACATAACGCGTCAAGTCGCAATTTGTTTGTTCACCCGTGGTAGACGATCCTCCCTCCACCAAGTGGACAACCAAGACACGTGCCAAATTACCACGTGGGCTACCTTTTTCAGACAGAAATGAGCTCCACCGTGTACCCGCGGGTGTGGTTGGGAAAGAGACGGGAGTACGTGCACCGTGCATGCACCTCTTCTCTTCGTGCACGTCCCCCACCTACGTGGGTGTGTGTGAGAGATACAAACCGCGTTTGTGAGTGTTTTTGTTTTGGGGTGGGGTGGGGTGGGGTGGGGGTTGATTTCGTGAATTATTTGTGGGAATATGTGTCGATGACATCTCAAACAAAATTTGCATGCAATGTGTGTGAAATGGAGGCCTATCCATATCATACATAGAGGGTCGGGAAATCCATGAGAAGAGAGGAGAGGTCATAACTATCGATAGAGTCAAGAGAGGATCAAGTGGGTGGGTGCGAGATCGATGAAGAGAGCCATCGAAATGTGTGTGTGTGTGTGTGCAAGTCAAAGATATAGGGCGACTGCCCACGGAACGTTAGAGGGCACATGTCAAGTTTGTGTGTGGCAGGAGACATGACTAGAGCGCTCGATGTATCGGTGTGTGTGTGTGGGGGGGAGGGGTGGGGGGGGTAGGCAGAGGCCTAACTATAGAGGTAGAACGACTCGTATATGTGTTGAGAAGGAGAGACCCAGCTATGTCTTGAGGGAGATTGGTCGACATCCATATATAACTGAAGGACGGGAAATATGATGGGACAGAGAGAGAGAGGAGAGAGAGGGAGGGAGAGGGAGGTAGAGGGGTTGAGTGCTGGATGGGTGATGGATTTGCTTCTCGAAGCTGGTGGGAGAGGCCTACTAGACAAACTGAGGGTGGAACTGCAATGTTATCAATAAGAGTGGGGATGTGTTTCTGTGTGTGCCTGTGCATGATAGATCTGTCGGGACACATCCATGGATGATGAAGGGGAACCATGTGTTTGGTAAGCAAACCTAACTAGATCAGTAGATCAATTGTTGTTTGTCGGAGGAAGGGAGAGACACAACTAAATGAGGTAGATCGATCGATGTGTGGATAAAAACGAGTTATAAGGACCTAGCTAGCTATATGTATAGCGAGAGATCGGTCGGTGTACGTCCATTTGTTAGAGGCAAATAAGGCCCAGCGAGACGGATAGACAGAGAGAATGGATCTAGGAGGTGGTGCGAGAGGCCCAACTACTAGCTAGATAGGGGGATGAGTGTGCGGTTGTGAGATCGATGAAAAGAGGGGCGAGAGTTTACACGTGTGTCTGACCGTATGAGAGACACGAGGCAAGGACACATAAAGGAGGAGATTGAAGGTGTGTGTGTATGTTGTAGGCAGGCATCGCTGGAGAGGTTTATCGATCGGTGTGTGTGTCGGAAAGGGGTTGTGGAGACTCTGGGAGAATGACCTAAACAAAAAAATGAATGTGCCCGGTGGATAGAATTTTATATGAAAGCGGATTCATATATTTGAATAGGAGATCATAGTGTTTTAAACATTGCATGCATGAATATAGCGCTGATACACGTGTTGTGCACATGTTATACCATAATGTGATAATGCATGGCGTTTGCAACTCACAGCTAAATGCCGAACAATCTAAACCATACTATACATCAAACGATCTCACATTTTATTTGAATTTGTGATAATGTGTGGCGTTTGCAGCTTACAACTAAATATCGAGCAATCTAAACAATACTATATATCGAACATTCTCACATTTTATTTGAATTTGTGGTAATGTGTGGTGTTTGCAACTCACATCTAAATACTTGTAGGCGTAGGGGGCAAGGCACCATACATAATGTGATAAACACATTATACATATGAGACATGGTTTAGATTATGAAGATCTAGCTAGATCTAGAAATGTAATGTGATTTGAAATCAAAATAAAGTGGATTCAAAAAATCTAGTTCGAGTTCATATAGTACACATAGTTCATATGTAACTCGAGACTAATCATGTGATGTGCTGTGAAGATAATACACAAACGATGGTTTAACTTGAAAATAATGATGATTGTAGATCTTATTAAAACAGAGAAACGAATTCAAATGCTTTGACTTCACAACAATCATTACTATAGATCTTATTCAAATAGAGAAACGAATTCAAATTTAGTCCATATTGAAGCGGTAGTATATACGTTTGGAATGCACTAAGACGTTCATTTGAGTAGTAGGTTGCATGCATTATACACGTAGCAAAATATTTTAATTGAACATAACATGAATTCAAAGTTTTGAATGACATTTGTAGTGCGCATTGATTTGGTACAGTACACGTTAGGCTTGTCCGGGAATTTCAACCCGCGCCTTGTTAGCCCGAAATATTTAAGATATATCTTTGTCACGTTGTGCTCCGACAACTCCCTCCATCTCAACCCGCGCCTTGCTATTCCGAAATTACAACGCGCGCGAAAACTTCCACCTCCTGTGAAACCCCGACACGCGAAATGCTCGTGGTACCCCTGAACCGAAAGAACCGGCTCAAATCGGTGGGGGTACTTTCATAACTTACCCCACATTTCGGACAAGCGCGTCTCTAAGCCATGGTTCCCCACTGCCATCCCATCCGCCCACCCATTTGTACATCGAGGCTGCGAAAACCCGCGACGAAACCCCACACCCTGCTCCGTCCGCCACCCAACCAGAGCCTCTTCCCCGACGACGTCGTCCACAGCAACACCTTGACGTCCCTCATCCATCGTACCGGATGAGGATCCGTCGTCGATCTCATCGTCCCGCCGGTTCAGCCACCCCCTCCTCCACCTCCAAGGAGCTGCCCCGATGTTCCCCTCGTCTTTCGCGCCACCTCCATTCCCACACCGCCGTCTTCACCTGCACCACCGGAAGAGCATCATCATCACCGTTTCCTAGGATGAAGCTGCGGCCTAATCGGCGTCACCAAAGAGGTTGTACACTAATCGCCTCATTTTCTTCTTGATTCGATCTCACGGTGCTGCCGGTGCTCGGTCCCGAGCCGACACGGCGCGGCTCCGTCCACGGCGGCGTCGCCGGCCACTTCCTCCACGGTGTCGCTCCCTCGGTGGCGACGTCCACATCAGTAGGATCTCCTGCTGCTTTAGCTCTCGCTCGCGCTGCTGCTCTGCTCTTGCTCTCAATCCCCTGCCTGGTCTGCTCTTGCTATTGCTCTTGCTCGCGCTGCTAGTCTCGCTCTTGCTCTTGCTTGCGATGCTGCTCCGATTTAGCTACACTTCAGTCGGCTGAATCGACTTTTGGGTCATCGATTTTCAGGGTGGTGGGGGTGGGGCTCGCTGGGTGAAGGAAGAACCAGCCGCAGCTGGGAGGGGGGCTCGCCGGAGAGGTACCCCACTATCTATCTTAGGGTTCAGGATGGGGGCAGTGGTCGCCGGCGGTGGCTGGGCGTTGGCGGGGCGGTGGCGTGGGGATCGCCAGAGAAAAAGCTCGGCACGGGGGGGCCTATAGGGTTGGACGGGGTGGCGGCGGAGCAGCGGTGGGGAGTGTTTTCGGGGCGGGCGGGGCGGCGCACCGCCGGCGGCGGGCGTCGGGGGGCTGCTATTTGACCGGTGGTGGCTGGCGGCTCAGGGGGTGGAGGTTGAAGATGAACCGCAGACCCTTGATTTCGTATTCAACGGCTGCAAAATCGACTGACCAGAGATGAAAAAGTCAGTCGACCGACGTGCAACCTCACCTTGCTAGTGCGTTCAGTTTCGACAACAAAATTCAGTTTCGACAGCAAAATTCAGTTTCGATAGTTAAGTTCAGTTTCGACAGTTAATTAAGTTCAGTTTCGACAGTTAAGTTCAGTTTCGATAGTTAAGTTCAGAGATGAGCGGCTGATGTATTTTACATCTAGCACTTTGTGGTTATGTATTTTACGTCATGTATTGGAGATGCTACTAGAATTCCACTCAGGTTAACGTTGTTCGTTGTCTCTCTTGTCCTGCTTCAGCCTCGGCGTCGTACAACTCATCGGAGCTGCTCCAACGACGAAACCCTCCATCACAGCGGAGCCCTACCTCGGGCTCCATCTCCGGACGCCTAAGATCTTCTTCCCCTCCTCCGACAGCAAAGTCAGCCGGAGCATCCTCAGGGGCCAACCCGATCACGCTAAGATCGACATGGCTTCGCCAAAGAGGTTGTACACTTGTTGCATCTATTTTTTACTCTACATGTTATATATATATTGTCCACTGAGCACACGGATTTGTTCCTTTAGTGTCTCCTTGAAAGAAAAAACGTAGGAATTTTAATTTTCACTTGTCCTCCTTTTCAAATTCCTATTCATGAAGCACAAGACTAAGAGATAGTAGCATAATAACATTATAACCGTACATTTTCTTGTGGTTTAACTTAATCTCACCATGCTTCTTTGCATCCTGTGATCTTCCAATTGTTGTGAATCAAACACCCAGATTGGCAGAAATCCTGTGTTTTTAAATTCTCTGTTTTGCACATGCATTCCTATCTATTCCTGTCTATTTCCTATCCCTGCATTGTTGGAATCCTCCAATTCAAACGAGCCCTTACAGAATTACTTCTCTTACAGATAGTTGTCAAAGAAAACCTTGCGTGGTTTGTCCCGTTCCTGCTGCGCCGTTGTCCACCCCAGCTCAGCTGCTCCAACGATAGAAGGGTCCAGCACAGCAGGGATCCGTCCTCTAGACTGTCTTTCGCCGCCTCAGATCTTCTTCCCCGCCGCTGGCAGCCATGAAAACTGCATTACCATCATCAACCGAGCAGATGACCTCGAGGACTACACGGGTCCGCAAGAGAGATCGCACTCTTTCGTGTCTGCTTACGTTATGCATCACTTAATATTACATGCTACTTTATCGTCCTGTTCACCGATTAGACTCTGAGTCAGCTCCAAACTAATGGTCAAACTTGAGTTTTTAAATGGTTGTGGGGTACATATCGGGGCCGCTATCAATAGTGTCTATCTACTATCTGGTTAATCTCCGGTGTCTACTATGAGTTTCATGTTGGGTGGGAAACAAACAGTAAAGAAGCCATTATTTGTATTTTTTTGCTGAAGCCATTATCCGCCTGCTATTATTGGTTTTGGGTCTATCCACAGGCTGCTACCATCACTCCGGATTTCTGCATGCACTCCTTACATAATCTCACTATGTTTTATTCCTATGCATGACAGTTATTGTAAACAATGGAACTGAACATCTAGAGCAAAAGAGACGAGCCTTGCGTGGCAATAAAATTTCATGCAGACGTCGCTCCATGGTAGGCGCAAAGGCAGCCCCCCTCCATGCATTTCGGATTGTAATCGAGAGGAAGATATCTGTTCTGAGGGGGATTCAGAAGGAGAAGACAACTCGTATTTACCCCCTGAGGTGTTCGCTCTAACTTGGCATGCTGATGTTGGTTATATCATGCATATGGTGCTTGCATTGCTTACTTTATACATCAAATATGTCATATGCTTAGTTTAGACATCCTTTGTGCGAATGCCATCTGTTTAGTTTATTCATCGTTTATGTGAATTATGCAACGCCATCTTGTTTAGCCAGGCATCATATATGTGAATTTTGCAATGCCATCCTGCTTAGCCAGTCATCTTATATGTAAATTATATCAGGCCATCCTTTTTTTTGTTAAATATTACATTTTTCAACAATGTTAGTACATTCAACTGCTCTTCATGTGCATCAGCCATTTGACATGGTGATGGCAAATTCTGGAGTGAAAACAAGGTCTTCAGAGCAGACTATGCTATCTGACGAAGCACATATCTCGCTGGTTACGGATAGCTCCTCAGAGGAGGATTCAGAGACAGATGACCAGTCCTATTCCCCCCTCCCCCCGAGGTGTATGCTCTAACTTGGCAGGGTTATGTTGCTCATATCGTGCGTATTGTGTCTCGCATTGCTATATCATTTGATTAATTTAGACATGATTTGTGTGAATGCCACCTGTTCAATGTCTAATTACCATATATGTGAATTATGCATTTCCATCTTGTTGCAAGACATTATATATGTGAATTATACAATGCTATCTTGTTGCAAAGGCATTATATATGTGAATTATGCAATGCCATGCTGTTTAGCCAATCATCATGTATGTGAATTATATCATGCTATCATTTTTTGTATTACGTGTTCCATTTGTCGACAACGTTTGTATATTCAACTACTCTTCGTGTGCATCAGCCATTTGAAGTGGTGATGGAAGTATCTGGAGTGAAAACAAGGTATTCAGAGCAGACAATGCTACCTGCTGAAGCAGACATCTTGCTGGTTACAGAGAGCTCCTCAGAGGAGGTTCAGAGACTGATGACCAGTCCTATTTCCCCCCTGAGGTCTATGCTCAAACTTGGCAGGGTTATATTGCCCATGTCATGCATGTTGTCTTGCATTGCTTAGTTTTTACATCATATATGGATTGCCATCTTCTTACTTGCTTACTATATAAATCATATATTTGAATTATATCATGCCATCATGTTTACATAGTACATACACATCATTTATCTGAATTATGGCATGTCAACCCATTTAATAAAGACATCATATAGTTATATCATCTCATCCTGTTTAGTGTTTACAGTCATCATATTTTGAATTATGGCATTCTATCCGTGAATGTATGTGAATTATGGCATGCCAACCTATTTAATAAACACATTATATAGTTATGTCATGTCATCCTGTTTACATAGTCTCATATTTTGAACTATGTCTTTCCATCTTTTTTAGTTAGCCATCATAATGTGAAATTGTGTCATGCTATCCTGTTTAGTTAGCCATCATATATGTGAAATTGTGTCATGCTATCCTGTTTGGTTAGACAACATAAATATGAATTATTTCATGCCCTCTTTTATTCCCCACTATCCATTGCACCTGTCTATCATACAATGTCTATACTTTCAGTTATTTTCTTGTTTATCAGCCATTTGAATTGGAGAGCGTGATGGCAGTATCTAAGGGAGTAACAACACGGTCTTCAGAAAAGATAGTGCTACCAGTTGATGCAGATAGAACCACGATTGTACTTGCCCAAGGACCAGATCCACCACACATAACCCAGACTCTCGCAGATTGTAACCCTACCCAGTTGGACAGAGAACCAGCTACACCCCTTCTAACCCCAACCCCGGCAGATAGTAACCCAGTTCCAGTTGACACAGCACCATCTCCACCACAGAGCACCCAAACACGAGCAGTTAGTAAGGGAACTACAGTGCCCAAAGCACGAGGACCACCACTCCGAATCCCAACTCAACGCTTAAAGGAGAAGAAGATTTGTTCTCAGGTCAGGTTCTGTAGCTATGGTTCATACTCCTTTGCTCTTGCATTACTGTATTTACTCATACCAACTATTTCAAATTTGAAGGATGGAATTGAAACTCCAATGGCGCAACAGGTATGTTTTAAACCTGTTTCTTTAACTAGTTTGCTGTTGATTTCAGTTTCAATTGAATAAACAGTTATGTTCTCATGTCATGCACATTACAAGTGTTGTTATTGCTCTATAGTTACCCACACTTATATTCTGTCTATTCTGCTTTGTCTTGAACAAATATTATTTGAACTGTGTCTCTATCTTGATTTGGCAACAAAAACTAGAATGATATAGACCATAAAGTGACCATGGTACATAGATATATGTTTGTTTCATGCTGTTATCCTGTCCACTTTACTACTGAACTCATTTACCAAAATGATTTTCATATACAGCATGGTAAACGTGTGATGTGTCTGCTTGTTTCTCTTTTAGAATGCAGACAAAATATTGGAGAACGAAGACCGCGTTATCCAATGGTAAAGGAAGTAATGAGATAAGGTTCAAGATAGTGAGACATCCTGTTGGTCTCCAAGAAAGCTGATAAAACTATCTTGACGACGGTGAGGGAACCCAAAAGTCCTGTCTTGATGTAGTGTTCGAGTTATCGCCACTCTGCTGGCACAAGCTCTTGAACTCGCTGCCTGAATCAGTTCGTCTTCTTGAGTCTCAACTTCAAGTTGAAAGACATCAATCGATGTCTTGCGACAGAAGTCAAGGACCGAGGAAGTCCTCCGAATTCAGATGCATATTTTACGGTGCAACAACAAGTTACTGGAGGATTTAAGCGCCAAACAAGAGAAAGTTAATAAGCTTGCTAAGCATCTTGCCAGCATTATGGGTACCCAGGATATTGTTTCTTGAGATCTTCTGAAGTGGTTTCAGTTCTGGATTTGTTTTGCTACGTCGTTTATTTGCGCTGGTCGCCAACTTTGACAACCAGTGTATATGATATGCTGCTTTGTTCCCTATATTTGCACTGGTGGCGAACTTTGATGCCCAGTGGATGTAATATGTGTAATAGCCGTGATAGCCTAGCGTTAGTTGCTTGCTTATTTATTTCCTTGTTGTCTTGTTTATTTGTTTGCTTGTAGTCATTGCAGTTCTTTTTCCGCGGTTAGCTAGTGGCTGCAATAACCTATTTTTAAAACTAGGCCACAATAACCATGAGCTAATATTTACTGTAGTGACACTAGCCTCCTACTGGCCGTAGAAATAGTGGGCCTTCTACGGGCCGTAGAAACAATGGGCCTTCTACGGGCCGTAGAAACAATGGGCCTTCTGCGGGCCGTATCATCAATGAGCCTTATACGGGCCGTATGATCGATTGGCCAAACATGGTCCAAACAGACCGCATTATGGCCGTAAACGGGCTAGAGTTGGAATCGTCCGTTCATGGGCTGACCATAACGGGCCATCGTTAATAGGCCTTATTTGATGACGCTAAACGGCCCAACGTATTAACGGACCACAAACGGGCTGACTGTAACCACGGGCTAAATTTGGCCCACAAGCAGAAAGTGACAGTAACGGGCCGTAAGTAAACGAATGCTGGAAATGAGCCCAAGAATAAATGGGCTCTGAGAAGGCCGAAAGATAACATGGGCTGGAAACGGCCCAACGGAATAACGGGCCGTTAATGGGTATAATGTGATACACTGTTCATTACGGGCCAGTTTCACCACGGGACGTTAATGGGTGTAAAGTGATACACTGTTCGTTACGGGCCAGTTTCACCACGGGCCGTTAATAGGCCAAGAGTTACATAGGGCCTGGTATGGGCTGAAAGACATCATGGGCCGTACATGCGCCAGAAGTGAAAACGGGCTGGAATCATATGGATGGCCCAGATGACGCTACTGGTCCTAATTCGGATAGGGCGTAATGGGCCTTGGGTTAGCGGGCTATAAATGGGCTATATGCAAACAAGCCGTTAACAGGCTTTCCATGGGCCGGCCCCACCACCTTTTGACCAAGTCAAACGGGCCGGCCTTTTCACAGGAATGGGCCTCTTTTGGGCCGTGCCACGTGTCGACGTATCATAGGCGCCTTCCATCCAATGAGTGGATGACATCTGTCCCAACGATGAGCCGACACGTGTTGCCTCCAGCCAATGATGATTTTACACGTGGAAAATCCCCATTTGTCGGGGCTGTTAACGGGTTATCGGATCCAAAACCCGACCCGATAGCTTAACGGCGTTCCGTTACGATGGATGCCACGTGTCGGTCACCCTTGACGAAAGCACTTCTGTGACTCGCGATTTATCATCATGGAAGTGGACACTTCCGTGATGATAATTTTGGTAATGTCATGGAACACTTCTACGACAACACATGTATGACTATCTTGATTCTGTCATAAAATCGTCATGGATGTACATGCATGACAAAAAGCGCGACCTACTGTGACAAACATGTATCATCACGGAAGTGTATTTTTTTGTAGTGAATCATGCTGGCGTATCTAGACGTTAAAGTGGCTCGCTGAGCGAGTGGCATAAATACCGCCATGAATTTTACCCCTAGATATGTTAAGGTGTAGGCGACGTGCAAAGATAGCCCCTAAGCTAAATGTGTTATGGTCGTATAATGCACGGTGTAAGACAGCAAAATCGGGGCCACTAAGTGCACCAACCTTCTCTCTAGCAAGTAAACACTTCGCAATGAAAAGAGCAAAATAATGCATAGAAGGAAACTGCAAGTTAGTGGCGGTGACACTCGACACCCCTCTCAAATCTCCCACCCGCAGAGTACGATAAAAGTCCTCTAACTCTGCAGGCCTAGGCTCCCTTGTTTCCCAGTCGGAAGGGATCAAGCATATATCACAAAATTCAGTAAGTGGTATCAGATGGGGTTCAACATAAAGATTAAACTGCACCTCAGGAGGGTTATTCCTACTGAGAAAATGGAATATTTGCACAAAGGAATTTGTAAGGAGATGGTATTGTTCACACTCAACTGCGATGAAGTCGGTGAGGCTAGCATTAGCAGCAAATTGTGCGAACTCTTGACGGATTCCAGCTCCATCCATAAAGGGGTTGTGCGGCCATTCGCACGGCCGCACCTCCGCCATTCTCCGGGCACGGAGGTCATTGTCCGATGACTCCCCAATAACTCCCTTGGAGTTCTTCTTGGAAGCAAACTTCCTAAAGAAACTCATCTTATTCCTATAAATAAAATTTTGAAATTTTTAGTCCACAAAAATTTTGTCAACAAAACTTCACAAGATTGATAGCAACTACTCATAGGGATGAATATAGGCCATATCAAGCATTCAAACTACTTAGAACTCTAAGAATTCAACATGCAAGATCATCTACAGCAGCACCGCCAAGAGTAAGTGATTATTCAAAATATAAACCACTAAAGCAAAAACTAATTGGACCAATGGAGGAGTCACATACCAAGTAGCAATCCCCCAAAACATTTTTGGAAATGGAGTTCCCAGCAAAGAGATCTAAATCCGCGGGTTTGAGAGCAAGAACACGAGAGAGAGAGAGAGAGAGAGAGAGAGAGAGAGAGAGAGCAATGGTAATTTTTTCTGAAGACAGGTGATGACATGGGCTAAAGAGATAAGTGAGGGGGCCCAAGTGGGGACCACAACCCACCAGGGCACGCCTGGGGCTGCTGGCGCACCCAGGTGGGTTGTGCCCACCTGGTGCACCCCACCGATGTTATTTGCATCAAAAATTCAGAAAAAAATCGTATTAAATTTTCAAGGCATTCTGATAACTTTTATTTTTGGGTCATTTTTTATTGCACGGAAAATTCAGAAAGCAGACAAAACATGGCATTTTATTTTATTTAACTAATAAAAAAGAAAACAAAAGGTAGGGACAGAAGGTAGTGCTTACTAAATTCATCAACTTCACACCTCTAAAAATGATCCATTAATAGGGTTGATCAAGTCTTATTAACAACCACTTTGGATTAGCATGAAACCGAAGAACTTTCGTAAAACACTAAGTTACCTCAGCGGGGATATGCATGTCCCCAATATAAGCATTTCATATTTCTTATTGGCTGTAGGTAGAGGTAATTGAAAACTTCCAATAGTGATTGTCGGAGATTTTTCAATAACATTAATACCATTCACTTGGAATTGTTTCTTCGAAAAGTGCACCGTATGCTCATTACCATTGATATGAAAAGTGACCTTGATTTTATTGCAATCAAGAACAGGCCCTGCAGTATTCAAGAAGGGTCTACCAGGGATAATCGACATGTTGTTGTCCTCGGGCATCTCAAGTATAACAAAGTCAGTTAAGATAGTAACATTTGCAACAACAACGGGCACATCCTCACAAATATCGATAGGTATGGCAGTTGATTTGTCAGCCATTTGCAAAGATATTTCAGTAGGTGTGAGTTTATTCAAATCAAGTCTTTTATATAAAGAGAAAGGCATAACACTAACACTAGCTCCTAAATCACACAAAGAAGTTTTAACATAGTTTCTTTTGATGGAGCAAGTTATAGTTGGTATTCCCGAATCTCCAAGTTTTTTAGGTACTCCATCCTTAAAAGAATAATTATCAAGCATGGTGGAGATTTCAGCTTCAGGTATCTTTATTTTATTAGAGATGATGTCTTTCATGTATTTTGCATAAGGGGCCATCTTTAATATATTAGTGAAACGAGTGCGCAAAAACACAGGCCTAAGCATTTCAGCAAAGCGTTGAAATTCTTCATCATCTTTCTTCTTAGTTGATTTAGGTGGAAAGGGCATGGGTTTTTGAACCCATGGTTCTCCTTCTTTACCATGTTTTCTAGCAACAAAGTCTCTTTTATCATATCTTTTTATTTTTAGGCTGTGGGTTATCAAGATCAATAGTTCGTTCTATATCAACATCATTATCTGGTTCTTTATCATTGTCTGGTGGAGTATCTTCATGAACATCATCATTATCTTTTTCATTATCACTAGGTGAATGTTCATTACCAAATTGAGTTTCAGCATCAGAGATAGAAACATCATTATTATCTTCAGGAGATTTTTCTATTTCAGGTTCACTAGAGGTATGCTAAGTCCTATCATTTTTCTTTTTCTTCTTCTTTTTAGAAGGACTAGATGCATCAGTGTTAATTCTTTGAGACTCTTGTTCAATTCTTTTATGGTGACATTTAGGATAAAGTGGTTCTTGAGTCATTCTACCTCCTCTAGTTACTACTCTAATAGCATGATCAATGATATTATTATTCATTTCCTCAAGCAACTCTCTTTGAGATTTAGCAACTTGTTCTAACTGAGTATGAACCGTAGAAGTATGTTTTCCTACACCTCTAACATCATTGGAGATTCCAGATAATAAGTCACTCAAACGAGTAATCATATGAGAGTTGTATTTGAATTGTTTCATAACATTTTCATTGAAGTGATCTTGCTTTCTAATGTAATTATCAAACTCATAAAGGCATTGACTAGGATGCATATTATAAGGATTGTCCCTTTCATTAAATTTCATTAAGGAGTTTACCTCTACCACATTGGGTGGTGGTGTATCAACAAGCCCATGTATTTTTTCAATAGGAGGTAAATTTTTAACATCCTCTACTTTAGTACCTTTTTCCTTCATAGATTTCTTTGCCTCTTGCATATCCTCAGAACTTAGATATAAGATACCCCTCTTCTTTGGAGCGGGTTTATGCGGTGGTTCGGGAAGAGTCCAATCATCACAATTTTTCAATACATTATTCAATAATTCCTCAGCTCGTTCAACGGTTTGTTCCCTGAAAACACAACCAGCACAACTATCTAGGAAGTCCCTAGAAACATCAGTTAGTCCATTATAGAAGATATAAAGTATTTCATTTTTCTTAAGAGGATGATCAGGCGAAGCATTAAGCAATTGGAGAAGCCTCCCCCAAGCTTGTGGGGGACTCTCTTCTTTAATTTGCACAAAGTTAAATATTTCCTATAAGGCAGCTTGTTTCTTATGAGTAGGATTTTTTTCCAGAGAAGTAATAATCATATCCTGGGGACTACGAACACAACCAGGAGCAAGAGTATTATACCATATCTTAGCATCACTCTTTAATGAGAACGGGAATAATTTAAGAATATAATAGTAGCGAATCTTCTCATCGTGAGCAAATAGCACTACTGCAGGTTGCTGCTAACGCGACACTACAATCAGAGACCCTTCAATGAAACTGTGTGCTGCATTAATCACAAATGGTGGTGTAAAAAAACCGTCAAAAAAGGTGCAAAACGCTTGCGATGGTGGATGAATCAAACACGGTTCAGATTATAGTTGCGCCTGTGATTCAGGGTACACGGTTAACCCGTTCGAACTGTTTGCGATGAGGCAGAACAATAGAAACGGGCAGCCATATCAATGTGTGCGATATACGACATACAGTTCGCTCCGATGAACTGTTTGCTATTAGGGAGTGCAACAGAAACAGTTACCAGATCAAGGTGTGTATGATATAGGACATACGGTTCACTCGGACGAACTGTTTTCGATTAGCGAACACAACAGAAACGGTTTAACTTAACAAGATGTGTGTGATACGTGGCAAACAGCCGACTCGATGAGCTGTTTGCGAGAAATTACAACACACACACAGTTAATACAGTTAATTCGTGTGCGATTCTATGTGTACAAAAACTTTGAAAAATGCAAACTAGTTGCTTGCGGTGGCTAGGAGTATCGCACACGATGCGTCTGCGAGTACTCGTGTGCGATGATTAGTAAGTTACACATACGTTTCCTTATGTTAACACTTGTGTGATAAATAACACGTGGCACCGAATACGGTATTCGGGTTGTGTGTGTGCTCCACTTAGTCTTCCCGCGCTCCAGCGAATGCTTCCCATGCTCCAGCGAATGCTTCCCGCGCTCCACATGGGTGAATAGTAAAATCCACGCCTCTTCCCTCACCGGTTTCCCGCCACCAGCTAACCGCTTGCTGCATATAACCCACACGGAAACGCACCACGGCGACACTCTGCACAGATCTAGTCCTCACCCATCTACCATTAGTTATTCCAAGCATTCCAGGCAACGACCAAAGCTTCGACGTCGATGCCTACCTGCGTTATATCTTCTGCGAGGAGAACGAGCCGGAGCAGGTCGGGGAGCAAGAGCTTCATCGGCCGGTGCAGGCACCATGGCCCATCGGCAGCGATATCGGTGTGACAGTCCTTGGGAGCACAATCGACATATTGTAGAGGAGGTGTGATGAGCAGTTTGCCATCCATCGTGCAAAAGATCCAGAGCTGCTCGGCGGCATGGTCGATAACCAACCCGAAGAGCCGCCGTCACCAGTGCTCAACGAGAGCCTGATGACCCGCAAGGAATGGGTAGAGGACCTCTATGATTCAGTCAAGACACAGGCAGCCTGCGGCTTCATCATTGCCCGCGGCTGAGACATCTCCAACGTATCTATAATTTTTTATTGTTCCATGCTATTATATTATGTGTTTTGGATGTTTAATGGGCTTTAATATGCTCTTTTATATTATTTTTCAGACTAACCTATTAACCGAAGGCCCAGTGCAAATTGCTGTTTTTTTGCCTATTTCAGTGTTTCGCAAAAAAGGAATATCAAACGGAATCCAAACGGAACGAAACCTTCGCGAGGATCTTTCTTGGAACAAATGCAACCCAGGAGACTGGGAGTGGAAGTCTGGAACTCCGCGAGGAAGCCACGAGGCAGGAAGGCGCGCCCCCACCCTCGTGGTCCTCTCGCAGCTCCACCGACCTACTTCTTTCGCCTATATATACTCTTATACCTTGAAAACATCCAGTGGAGCCACGAAACCACTTTTCCACCGCCGCAACCTTTTGTATCCGTGAGATCCCATCTAGGGGCCTTTTCCGGCGCTCCACCGGAGGGGGATTCAATCACGGAGGGCTTCTACATCAACACCATAGCCTCTCCGATGATGTGTGAGTAGTTTACCACAGACCTTCGGGTCCATAGTTATTAGCTAGATGGCTTCTTCTCTCTCTTTGGATCTCAATACAAAGTTCTCCTCGATCTTCTTGGAGATCTATTCGATGTAATTCTTTTTGCGGTGTGTTTGCCAAGATCCGATGAATTGTGGTTTATGATAAAGATTATCTATGAACAATATTTGATTCTTCTCTGAATTCTTTTATGCATGATTTAATATCTTTGCAAGTCTCTTCGAATTATCTGTTTAGTTTGGCCTACTAGATTGATCTTTCTTGCAATGGGAGAAGTGCTTAGCTTTGGGTTCAATCTTGCGGTGCTCGATCGCAATGACGGAAAGGGAAACGACACGTATTGTATTTTTGCCATCAAGGATAAAAAGATGGGGTTTATATCATATTGCTTGAGTTTATCCCTCTACATCATGTCATCCTGCCTAATGCGTTACTCTGTTCTTATGAACTTAATACTCTAGATGCATGCTGGATAGCGGTCGATGTGTGGAGTAATAGTAGTAGATGCAGAATCGTCTCGGTCTACTTGACACGGACGTGATGCCTATGTTCATGATCATGCCTAGATATTCTCATAACTATGCGCTTTTCTATCAATTACTCGGCAGTAATTTGTTCACCCACCGTAATATATGCTATCATGAGAGAAGCCATTAGTGAAACCTATGGCCCCCGGGTCTACTTTACATCATATAAGTTTCCGATCTATAATTCTAGTTTACTATTTATTTTGCAATCTTTACTTTCCCATCTATACAAAAAAATACCAAAAATATTTATCTTATTATCTTTATCAGATCTCACTTTTGCAAGTGGCCGTGAAGGGATTGACAACCCCTTTATGGCGTTGGTTGCAAGGTTCTTGATTGTTTGTGCAAGTACTAGGCGACTTGTGTGTAACCTCCTACTGGATTGATACCTTGGTTCTCAAAAACTGAGGGAAATACTTATGCTACTTTGATGCATCACCCTTTCCTCTTCAAGGGAAAACCAATGCATGCTCAAGAGGTAGCAGCGGCGGCCGTGTCAACCTGATCCCGATGATGTGGTGGCCAAGCTCGAGCGCATCCTTGGCGGAGTTGACGTCCCCGACGAAGTAGAACATCGCCAACGTGATATCTTGAGGATGCAGGTGATGGACGGAATTTGCTACCAGGCTAGAGACATGGAAATTGAGCGGTTCCGCAGAGTTGTCATGCACGCGATTGCATGCTGCCAAGCTCTTCTGGAAGAGGCCCAGCAGCCCCAAGAGCTTCCCAGCGCCAGCAGCTCCGTAGGCGGAGGCGGGTCGGGACACTTGGAGTGAACGGTCGCAAGGGTGCTATGCTGATCATGGAGTCCGAGAAGACCATCTTTGGAAGGCCGCCAGCTCAGCCTTTTAGCTTATATTTCATTATAATTGTATGCATATGTAGGTCATGAGTGTTCTGGGCCTTGCCGCATGTGGCATTTTAGATTATCCTGAATATGTAAGACAATTATTAAGAATTATTAATCATTGCCATTGTAAATTTGCCTCAACGGCAAGCAGCGCGCGCGCAGGGACGCCAGAGTGGAGCGCGCCGCGGCTGCCTCAATGGCGAGCAAATGCTCGAACCGATGTGAGCAGAGCGCGCCATGGTCGCCTCAACGGTGAGCAACCACGTGGTCAACCTTGTGCCATCAATAAATTTTGACCTTGTTTCTCGTCACATTGCATATTACAACGCAATAAGTAATTGCAAATCTGTTCACACCTATCAAACTAATATGTGTTCACACTTAGCACCGGGCTATAAAAACTACCCACTCAAAAATTACTTCACAGTTCCTCTCCTCATCACCCACAAAACTGGTCTTTCCTGTCAAGTCGTTCCGCCATGACCGGTAGGAGGAGTTTAGGGTGGACATATAACCAGGCAGCAAAGACCAAAGTCGCGGAAGCACTAGAGAGGTCCTGCCGCGAAGCCGCAGCCACAGCAGAGATGTCCTGGCGCGCCGCAGAGCCCTCGAACGAGCTCTCATGGGCACCCGAGGGCTCTCGCAAGCGCATTTGCGGTGTTGGTCGTCGCGACGAGCCGGCGTTCTTGAAGTCCTTCGCCGGTGACAACGACCTTCTCGCTGGCGTCACTATGCAGCAGGAGCTGGTCGACGGCTTGATGAAGCTGCTCAAGATCAGCGATGCCTCGGTTGACAAGGCGACCGGCCTCGTCGAGCAACTCATGGGTGACACTGAGAAGCTCCTCAAGTTGGTCGCGGAGAAGGAGGAGGAGGCCGCCGGCTAGAAGATGCTGCATGAGCAAAGCCGTGCCTCAGAGATGACGCTGAAAGCGGTCATCGAGGAACTGATGGGTGGCTTGAGGAAGCTTTGGATCGAGCGCGAGAAGGAGGTGGAGGAATCTGTGGCTGCTTTCAAGCAAAGTCGTGAGGAATTGAAGGAGGAGCTGAAGGATTTCGTCGCCCGGCGATCCATCGACGAGTAGAGACAGTAGCGACCCAGATTGTTGTCTGTAATTTCCTTCTTCTCTTGCCCCCATGTCTTCCGGGCTTTGCCGCATGTGGCATTTTAAATTATCCGGAATATGTAAGACAAGTATTATCTGCGCCATTGTAAATTTGTCGTCGTATTATCCGTTGCCATTTTATTTGTGGTCGTATTATCCGTTGCCCTATGTGTCAATTTAAATTAGGGCGGAATACGAGTTGAAAAAATTAACAAAGCAAATGCTGCCATGGGATCACAAGCAAACACCCTCCGTCCAGGTGCTTTAATTAACCCATTAATGGAGAAGTTGTGAGCGAGGCGGGCGGCGGCTGGTGCATGGAGGTCAAAGAGCTCGCTTCCCGGTGAGCATGGGCGGCCTTGCTGCTCGCATGTGTCCTGTCGAGCTTGCGAGATGGACAGGATGCACGTGTCCCATCGAGCCTGCACGGCGGACTGCTCGCACGCGTCCCGTCGAGCCTGCACGGTGGACTTCTCGCGCTCGTCCCGTCTAAGCAAGCATCTGCACGCACGCCACCGAGTATGGTTAAATTTTGACACGGTTAATATAATACAACCATTTGCGATATTAACATGTCAGCTTTTTGTTTCAAAAAGGACTTCGTTGGCTACTAATGTGTGCGCCTCTTCTCAAACTGGACGATTTTTTTACCACGACATATATGTGCCATGTCATGAAACCATGCCAAGTTTCATGTTTTTTGGGTGAGTTTTTGATTTACTGGGATTTAAAAACCAAGATTCTCAATGTTTCAGGACGACGACAACTTTGTAATTCATTCCCATTCCTTAAATGAGACCTAAACATGCACCGAATGACACATGTACGATTTCCCACCCATTTTGCTTCACTCGAGCATGTGCTTGTAGTTCAAATTTGAATTATGGACTACATTAAATGCATAGAAAACTTAGTAATTAGTAATATATATATATACAATGGCCAAATGAACCCTAAATAGTTTCAAATTTTAGCCCGACACTCCTGTTATTCTATGTTGTCTGTAGAAAACAAAGTTCAAGGCGAGAAGAGGCAGCGATTATCGTTTCGCCCACAAGAGGGGCATGTTTCCCTACTGGAACCACGATGGTTGCGACAGGCTCCGGTCTGTAAGAGGCTTGTAATATAGCTTCGCCCAAATTGGACAATTATACGTACCATGTAGTGACACCATGCCAAGTTTTGGATTTACAGAGATTTAAAAACTAAGATTCACAATGTTTGTGGCCAAGCCAGGACGGCGAGACGGTTGAATTCGTTTCCATTCGTTCCATGGGACCTAAACATGCACCCCAAGGAAACATGTATGATTTTTCTAGCCATTTTGGTCCATTGGAGCATGTATTTGTAGTTCAGATTTGAATTACGGACATTAAATGCCTAGAAAACTCAATTAATGAATAAAAAAGGTTAAACGAACCCTGAATAATTTCAAAGTTCAGCACGAATCTCCTGTTGTTCCGTTCCGCATGTAGAAGAAAATACGAGGCTAGAAGAGGGAGTGATTACCATTTGGCCCACAAGGGGACACGTTTCCCTATCGAAACCACGAGGGTTTTTGCGACAGGCTCTGGGTTGTAAGAGGTTTGTAATAAAGCTTGGCCCAAATTGGCAATGTTTTTACCACAACATATATGTTCCATCACGTGACACCATGCCACCTTTGGTGACTTTCTGGTGAGTTTTGGATTTATGGGGACTTAAAAACCGAGATTCAAAATGTTTGAGGACGAGCCAGGACACCGGTATGGTTGTAATTCATTCCCATTCCTGGCATGGGACCTAAACATGCACCCAAGGATGCATGTATAATTTTTCTAGCCATTTTGGTGAACTGGAGCATGTATTTGTAGTTCAGATTTGAATTATGGACACTAAATGCCTAGGAAACTCAACTAGTGTATAAAAAGGCCAAACGAACCCTGAATAAGTTTAAATTTCAGCATGGATATCATGTCGTTCCATGTTGCCCGTGGAAGAAAATACAAGGTGAAAAGAGGCAGTGATTACGTTTTGGCCACAAGGGGAACACGTTTCCCTATCGAAACCACGAGGCTTCTTTGAGAGAAGCTCCGGTTTTTGTAAGAGGTTTGTAATAAAGCTTGGCCCAAATTGGACAATGTTTTTACCACGACATATATGTGCCATGACGTGACACTGTGCCACCTTTGATGACTTTCTGGTGAGTTTAGGATTTACGGGGACTTAAAAACCGAGATTCCAAATGTTTGAGGACGAGCCAGGACGCGGGTACAGTTGTAATTCGTTCCCATTCCTGGCATGGGACCTAAACATGCACCCAAGGACACATGTATAAATTTTCTAGCCATTTTGGTGAACTGGAGAATGTATTTGAAGTTCAGATTTTATACACTAATTTGAAGCCGATATTCAATGAAAACTTCGTGGAAACCATATTTTAAAGTTTCATAAAAATCTGAAAAAAAATGTGGAATGTTAAGAAGGTGATGTTTTATTGCGACACAAAATTTCAAGTTGAAAACCATTACGAGATGTGAGCTATGAAAAAGACAAATTCATCCCTGAATAGTGACATTACTATTCGGCACTATTCAATGCTGATTTTGTCTTTTTCATAGCTCACATCTCGTAATGTGTTTCAACCTGAAATTTTGTGTGGCAATAAAACATCATCCTCTTAACATCCCGCATTTTTCTCAAATTTTTTTGAAACTTCAAAACATCCTTTTCTCGTGGTTTTCACCGGTTTCCACCGAATGTTGGTTCCGTAAGATATCCCCCCTACTGCACGCGCGATCTGAGTCGTGCGTTCTGATTGGCTAGAACCCAAACCCCACGGATCGTACGTGTGCACCGTTGGATGCTCCCAGATCGAACGGCAACCCTGAGCCCTTTCGACAACACATGCAGTACATTGGTAAGCACTGTACGCAGGCGTCGTGCTAGCTCGCGCTTCCTTCTCTACTAGGTTTTCAAAACAGGCTACTGTTTCTTACCACTCCTCTCATTGGTTTCCCGCCTCTTCTCCCATCGTTTTCCCGCTAAGTGCTCATTGAAGGCTAGCGGCGACACACTGGCCATGTAAGATATCCCACACAGTTTCTAAAAGCACAAATGTGTGTGATAGGAGGGAGTAGGTCCCATAGGGTGACCAGCGTGAAACGCCTTAATGGCAAGGAGGCAATTCTTATCAGCAAGGGATGGCTTCCCATCTGCTAGCCTAGTCGAATAGAACACATAAGTTAAGCGTGCTCGGGCTGGAGTAGTCCAAAGATGGGTGACCCGATAGGAAGTTGCATATCTCAAGCTTCATTTAAATGCCATGACAGTCATTATGGAGATATATTATATGTCTGTAGTGACCTATCATGGCAATTATATAAACCTTGGGATCCTTGTTTTGCTAATTTGTAGACTATGTTTTTATGGGTTATTTTGTGCTCTAAAAAAATAAAGAATGATTGACTAGACTTGTCATGGCGATTATATAAACCTACTATGTTTTTATGGGTTAGTTTTTCCTCTAAACAATTAAAGAATGATTGACTTGACCTGTCATGGCGATTATATAAAACCTTTTTCAGACTGCATGCAGGGTATAGGGGGCAGGGTGTTCTTCTCGAGCATGTCTCCCTTGTGCGGCTTATAGACGCGACACATATTTGTGCGCTCCCCGAGGTATATATACTATTCTTTACCGACAATTAGGGGCCCTCACACAATCTATCCCTTTGACCCAACAACAAGAAGGGTTTGACCATGATGGTTTCCTATTGATACTAGTAAGTGATACGTCCCCAACGTATCTATAATTTTTGATTGTTCCATGCTGTTTTATTATCAATCTTGGATGTTTTATAAACATTTTATAGACATTTTATATCATTTGTTTGGGACTAACCTATTGACATAGTGCCAAGTGCCAGTTGCTGTTTTTTCCCATGTTTTTTTACATCGCATGAAATCAATATCAAACGGAGTCCAAATGCCACGAAACTCCATGATGATTTTTTTATGGGCCAGAAGGAAGGCAACGGGTCCTGGTTGCACCTGGGGGGTGCCCCGAGGGGGGCACAACCCACTAGGGCGCGTCAGGACACCTAGGCGCGCCCTGGTGGGTTGTGTCCACCTCGGGTGCCCCCGGACCGCCTCTTTGCTCTATAAATACCCCAAAAATCCACAAACCCTGGGGAGTCGATGAAATATTCATCCAGCCGCCACAGAGTCCAGAACCACCAGATCCAATCTAGACACCATCACGGAGGGGTTCACCACTTCCATTGGTGCCTCTCCGATGATGCGTGAGAAGTTCTTTGTAGACCTTCGGGTCCGTAGTTAGTATCTAAATGGCTTTCTCTCCCTCTTGCTGAATTCTCAATACAATGGTCTCTTGGAGATCCATATGATATAACTCTTTTTGCGGTGTGTTTGTTGGGATCCGATGAACTTCGAGTTTATGATCAATTATATCTTTTTATATCCATGGAAGTTATTTGAGTTTCTTTGATCTCTTATATGCATGATCTTTTATAGCCTCGTATTTCTTCTCCGATATTTGGGTTTTGTTTGGCCAACTTGATCTATTTATCTTGCAATGGGAAGAGGTGCCCGATAGTGAGTTTGATCTTACGGTGCTTGATCCCAGTGACAGAAAGGGAACCGACACATATGTATCGTTGCTACTAAGGATAAAAAGACAAGATCTATATCTACCGCCATATAGATAAACAAATATTTTCTACATCATGTCATCGTTCTTATTGCATTACTCCGTTTCCATGAACTTAATACACTAGATGCATGCTGGATAGCGGTCGATGTGTGGAGTAATAGTAGTAGATGCAGGCAGGAGTCGGTCTACTAATCTTGGACGTGATGCCTATGTAATGATCATTGCCTGGATATCTTCATGATTATTTGAAGTTCTATCAATTGCCCAACAGTAATTTGTTTACCCACCGTTTGCTATTTTCTCGAGAGAAGCCACTAGCGAAACCTACGGCCCCCGGGTCTTCTTTCTCATATATTTGCCTTGCGATCTACTTTTCCTTTGCGTTTTTATTCAGATCTATTAAACTAAAAATACAAAAATATATTTCTGCACTTTATTTTATTTGCGATCTATTATTTCAATCTATTACAATTTTCTCCCGTCATCGTGCCTTCTGGCGCCGTTACCCGAAAGGGATTGACAACTCCTTTAACATGTCGGGTTACGAGTGGCTTTTATTTGGGTGCAGGGGTTGTTTACACTTTGTTGCTTGGTTCTCCTACTGGTTCGATACCTTGGTTTCATTACTGAGGGAAATACCTACCGTTGCTATGCTACATCATCTTCTCCTCTTGGGGGAAACACCGACGTAGTCTTAGCAAACATCATCAGTAAGGTACACGTGCATTGCACGCATGAGATTTGGTAACCAAATTATGAATAACCACACTATAGCATGTAAGCTTTGAGTCATATATGCATGATGTAGATGTTCATTTAATTCTTATAGTTCATCTCATCCAAAATCAATTAGTTTATAAAAAAATTAAGATTCATGGAATTGTGCATTGTAAAGGTAAAAACAAAATGTGACAATTCATTTAGAAAAAAAAGGTTTGGGCAATTAAGATATGGAAGATTCTAGAGAACAAAGGAGAAGTGCTTGTGTTTTGAGGTTTGTGCATTATGCTTAAGTTCAACCATGGAGTCTTCTATATTGTACATGTGGCAGAATCTGGTGGAATGTAGATGATATCCAACGGCCAGTAGTGCTCGGATTTGCCATCTCTGTACCGTCGGATTGGCTTCATCCAACGACCAACTTTCAAAGTTATTCGCACACTATATAGGTATATATATATATATATATATATATATATATATATATATATATATGTGTGTGTGTGTGTGTGTGTGTGTGTGTGTGTGTGTGTGTGTGTGTGTGTGTGTGTGTGTGTGTGTGTGTGTGTGTGTGTGTGTCCCATGCTAGACCAAATAAAGTTTGAGCACATGAAGTTGGGAAACTAACATCATACGTATTGAACCAGGCTTGGAGTCGGGTACGGTGTTCGGTTTGTAATCTAGTTGGTGGCCCATCGAAGTTGTGCATTTGGTGTAGCGACCTGACCCAAAATCGGTCAAGTCTCTGTGTCTGTACCATCCCAAGATCATGCTGGTACTCACAGTACATCGATGAAATAATGAAAGTTCAATCACACCTGAATTTATTACACGATTCTCATATAGAGTCTTTATTACAAGAGAATAAATTCGGCCGAAGGCCAACTCATGAGAAATAAACTAGCAAAGCTGCGGAAGCGTAGACGAAATAGCGAGTCCATCCAACTCCATAGGGCAATCGCCGAGCGCGGAGCGTAGCCTCAATCCTGATCGGAATACTCCTCTGCAACATAAGACGTTGCAGCCGAGTAGGTCAGCATTTTTGAATATGCTGGCAAGTCATGAAGAGAATAACAATAAAATTACTATCACTATATGCAATTTGGCTGTGGGGCTCTAAGTTTTATCATTTTGCGAAAAAGCCAGTTTTTCCCTACTACAGTGGACTTGCTTGCAAATACTACAAAATTGTTGGTAGTTATTGAGATGGTTCCGCCAACCAATGTCTCATTCCCAAATTATTAAGTCATAACCCATCAAATTAATTTATTAGTTTTAGTGTTGAGATTTCCGAATACTTCCAAGTTCCAGAGGCTCAAATTGTCCGTAACCGGGGACACGGCTAATCGATTAGATCTTTTCTCTGCAGAGGTTTGTGCACTTTACCCGCAAGAATCATTCCCTCCTTTTTAAGTCTTCGCACTTCATGGTGTTTGAAGACGGATAGATGAAACAGGGTCTTCCAAGAGTTCTTCGGCCTTTGCGGTACCCATCCAATCCTACCGTTCTTCTACATCTCGTAGTACCGTCCGCCAGCGTCACAACTAGGGTTGACCCAGCGAGCCCATAATGGCTTGCGGCTGCAGGAGTAAGCTTCCGGTCAATGGGGCATCCATCCGTCTCTTCGTGGCTGGGTGAAGCTTTCGCAAGATGTCATGGCACTTCTCCATGCATCCCGCCAACCACTGGGTTCTCCAGGTGCCGTCAACCGTCCTCCACCCAGTGAGTGAATTTCAAGTCCATCTTGATCTTGAAGTTCATGGGGTTGTCATCATCTTGACTCTCACATCTTTCTTATGAATTCACTCAACCAATCCCGTCACTGAGCATAGCAAAATAAACTACTTCGTCCGGGTCATAGTAACAAGGGAATTGGTTCATCCTACCACATGATACTACTCAAGAACATAACTTCAAAATTTCACCTACTGCAAGCATGGTGGGGAGGCATAAATTCTAATGCAATAAAAATCATAGGTATTGAAAGTATGATCAATGACTTGCCTTGCTGACGATCCTCGTAAGCTAGGGATTCGTAGTAGCAAGCTTCGCACTCCAGAAATTCTACCGAGGCAAACAATAATCACAATAAGCATATAGCATATGATCACTTAACACAATAGCATAGTAACATAACACACTAAAACAAACGAATCAAAACTCAAAAGAAAACTCGAGGAAATCCAACTCAAAGTTTTTCCTACTTCAAGCAACAACTAGAAATAGTTTTACATAACATAAATTTTCTCAACACAACCTAAGCATGAGTTTATGTTAACTTAACAGAAAAGAATGCATTAAGCAACTAGGAGCAAAAAGAATCAATTTAAAAGCTATTATAAAACTCCTATTAGGCCTAATTCAATTTCTATTAAGAAAAATAAAATAAAAGTTTTATTTATTATAAATAAAAGTTCATACTCTAAAGTGACAGAAACTAACCTAGAATAATCAATCACATGTGAAAAATAAATTTATTTACTAATTAAAATAATAGGAAAACAGTAGCTAGTTAATTAATTAAGAATAACATGATCCTGATTAAAACTATTTTTTATTAATCCTAAAATGCCCAAATTAATTCCTACGGTTAGCCAATGTCAAAACAAAGTTGGGATAAAAAGAATCATATAAAAATAATTTTCCTAACTCATTTTATAGCAGATTTACTATTCTGACTAAAACTAAATTAAAGCAATTTTAAGTACTTTTATCATAGCTAATTATATATTCTACAGAATCTATAAGAAATTTTCAAACCAACAAAAAAAGAATCACTTAAAAATACTAAGTAGAATAAAAGATATGAATTTTTCAAATCTGAAACTATTCTGTTAAAACAGAAAACGAAAATAAAAGAAAAACGGGCTAACTGGGACTAACTAACGCACTGAGCGTAACTTAACTAAAACGGGCCCTAGGGTTTAAACGAATCGGGCCGGTCTAATAAAAAAAAACCTAACTAACCTAAACCGGAACTAACCGGAATAAAACCCGTTTTATTTAAAAGTGCATACCCCTTGGGTTCTAATCCTAGCCGTCGAGATTAGATCGGACGGGGAGAAGAAGTCCGCGAGTTACGGAGTTGGACGGCGGCGGCAGCTCGGGCGGCGAAAAGGTCAGCGTCTCGGTGGTCGGGGCGTCGGCGGAGTGCTCCGGTGGTGCTTGGCGCGACGAGGTGGTGGGTCCGTGGAGTTGGTGGAGCTCGGGGTGGTCTAGGGCGTCGGTGGCGAGGTTAATGGGCGGCGGCGTCGGGTTACTCGCGAAGGCTGCAGCGAGGAGAGAGGGTCCGTGAGGGGCGAGGGGGGTGGGGGGGGGGGGCTTATATAGGCGCCTCGGCTTGGGCGAGGGGTGAATTGGGAGGATCGGTGAGATCCGGAGATCTCGGATCTCCGTGAGCGGCGGCGGTGTGGCGTGGGCGAGGTTGAGGAGGTGGGGCCCTTTGGCGGTGGGAGAGAGGAGCGGGGCTCGGTCGGTCGACCGACCCGAGCAGTTTCGGCGCGAGGGGGGCGCGGGCTGGCTGGCTGGCTGGCTCGGCCGTTGGTGGGCGGTTGGTGGGTCGCCTGGGTGGGTCGCCAGTCTTTGGTGGGCAGATTGGGCTGGTGGCGCTGGGTATTCTTTTTCTTTTTCCAATTTAATTTTTTTGAAAATAAAAACAGAGATATAAAATATAAAATATAAATATTTTATATAGGACATATATATATATCAAAATGATCAGGGGAATATTCCCTATCATTTGAACATTTTTCCAGGGGCAAAATCCAAACTTTATAAAAATTCATTTTTTTCAAATTTCAAATAAACTGAAGTTTGAATTCAAAACTTTTGGCAATGTTTTCCTCTGATATTTTTGGAGTGTCATGTTTACTCCTCTCATACTTTTCTCAAGTATTATCGGGCATAGTTTTGAAATGATTTCCACTTGCCAAAATTTGAATTCAAATTCCAAAACTCAAAATCTTTGAAACTCCAAATGGCACTCAAATTCAAACAGAATGCATAGATGCTTAGCTATAATTGTAAAACATACCAAATAGGAAATTTGGGATGTTACAAACCTACCCACCTTAAGATGAATCTCGCCCTCGAGATTCGGGTTGGCTAGCAAATAGGTGCGGATGGTCTCGAAGAAGGTCTTCTTCTCGCTCCCAGGTGGCTTCTTCCTCGGAGTGATGACTCCACAGCACCTTACAAAACTTGATGACCTTGCTGCGGGTGACTCTGCTCGCAGTCTCGAGAATTCGGACGGGTTTCTCCTTATAAGTCAGATCACTGTCGAGCTGAATGGCCTCTAGGGGCACTGTGTCTCTCAACGGAATATCGGCCATGTCGGCATGACACTTCTTCAGCTGAGAAACATGGAAGACATCATGAACTCCAGACAATCCTTCCGGCAATTCCAACTTGTAAGCAACTTCTCCACGACGTTCGAGGATTTTGTAGGGGCCAATGAATCGGGGTGCTAACTTTCCTTTGACGCCAAACCTCTTGATTCCACGAAGTGGTGACACACGAAGATATGCTCGGTCTCCCGCTTCGTAAGTTACTTCCTTGCGTTTACTGTCGGCATAACTCTTCTGTCTCGACTGTGCTATCTTGAGTCTATCCCGAATCAGCTTGACTTTCTCTTCGAATCTCGATAAGATCGGAACCGAAAAGTGATCGATCTCCAACACCATCCCACAGCAATGGTGTTACGCACCTCCTTCCGTATAGAGCTTGAAGGGGCCATCTTGATTGGATTGATAACTGTTGTTGTATGAGAACTCTGCGTATGGCAAATTATCATCCCAGCTAGACCCATAGTCTAGCACACAAGCTCTCAACATGTTCTCCGAATCTGGTTGACTCTCTCGGTCTGTCCATCATCTCGGATGAAAAGTTGTCTTGAACTCCAGCCTCGCACTCCAAAGTTTCATGCAACTGATTCCAAAACTTTGAGGTAAACTGTGTTCCTCTATCGACACAATACTCCTCGGAACTCCATGCGACATACGATCCTGGTCATGTATATCTTGGCCAACTTAGCACTGGTATAGGTAGTCTTCACGGAATGAAGTGAGCTACCTTGGTCAAACGATCAACCACTACCCGGATGGAATCATAACTGAACGAGTCTGGGTAATCCTGTGATAAAATCCATTCCAAGTTTTTCCCATTTCCAATTGGGAATCGGCAAAGGTTGAAGTAACCCTGCTGGCTTCGATGTTCTGCCTTTACTGCTGGCAAACATCGACATCGCTACGCACTCGGCAATATCCTTCTTCATACCTGTCCACCGTAAACTTTCCTTCAAATCCAGGTACATCTTGGTGTTACCGGGTGAATCGAGTACGTGAATCATGAGCCTCTGAAGAATTAGCTTCTGAGTTCGGGATCATTGGGTACATAAATACGATCCTCGAACCATATAGCTCGTGTTCATCCTTACGGAATCCTTTAGCTTTTCCTTCGTTCATCTTCTGCTTTATCTCATCAATTTCCTTGTCCGACTTCTGGGCTTCACGAATCCTTTCGGCCAAAGTGGACTGAACTTCCAAAGTTGCAACATATCCTCTCGGAACTATCTCTAGTCGGAGATCTCTAAGGTCATCGACTAACTCCTGGGAAATCTCTCCCTGTAGAGTATTCACATAACTCTTACGGCTCAAAGCATCTGCTACAACATTAGCTTTCCCAGGTGGTAATGCAATCTCATGTCATAGTCCTTGATTAACTCTAGCCATCTCCTCCGCTCGAGGTTCAACTCTTTCTCCGTGAAAATATACTTCAAGCTCTTGTGATCTGTGTAAACATCACAACGGTTTCCGATGAGGAAATGTCTCCAGTCTTGAGTGCATGCACTACGGCTGCTAACTCCAAATCATGTGTGGCATAATTCATCTCGTGAGGTCGAGCTATGCGGAGGTATAAGCTATAACTTTTCCTTCCTGCATGAGTACTCCTCCGAGTCCACGACGAGAAGCGTCACAATAGACCTGGTAATCCTTGTGTATATCCGCAAAATCAATCTTTGGGCTGTGACCAAACGTTTCTTCAATTCCTGAAAACTGGCTTCACAATCCTCGGTCCAAATGTACTTGGCTTCCTTTTTCAACAGCTCACCATAGGCTTGGCAATCTTGAGAAATTCTCAATGAACCTCCGATAATATCCTGCGAGTCCGAGAAAACTGCGGATCTCCTTGGTCGAGGTGGGTGATCGCCAATCGGTGACTGATTCAACCTTGGCGGGGTCAACTGCTATTCCTTCTCCTGAAATAACATGTCCGAGGAATCCAACTTCCTTCAGCCAAAATTCACATTTGCTGAACTTGGCATACAACTGATGTTCTCGAAGTTTCTCCAGAACTAGACGCAAATGTTCCTTATGCTCTTCCTCGCTCTTGGAGAATATCAGTATATCATCGATGAACACCATGACAAACTTGTCCAGATATTCCATAAATACCTTGTTCATCAAGTTCATGAAGTATGCAGGAGCATTAGTCAATCCAAATGACATGACGGTATACTCATATAAACCATACCTGGTGGTGAATGCTGTTTTGGGTATATCCTTTTCACGGATCTTCAACTGATGATAGCCTGATCGAAGATCGATCTTGGAGAATACCTTGGCTCCAACTAGCTGATCAAACAGATCGTTAATCATCGGCAGAGGGTACTTGTTCTTGATGGTCACCTCGTTCAACGAACGATAATCCACAACCATTCTCAAGGTTCCATCCTTCTTCTCTACCAAAAGAACTGGGGCTCCCCAAGGCGATGAGCTTGGCCGAATATATCCTTTCTCCAATAGCTCATTAATTTGGTTCTTGATCTCTTTCAAATCGTTCGGAGGCATCCGATAAGGTCTCTTGGATATTGGGGCTGTGCCGGGCAATAACTCAATCAGAAATTCAATGTCCCTGTCCGGTGGCATTCCTGGTAATTCTCCGAAACACATCGGGAAAATCTTGCACCATCGGCACTTCCTCTGAACAACTCCCATGAGGGAATTCACCGATTCTTCATCCGCTACGTCGGATACATACTTGATCCTCTTACGCTCCGGGTGGTGAGCGAGAATAGACTTTGGGCACGTCTATGTTTCCTTCAAACTTCGTCAACCAATCCATGCCTAGGATTACATCCAAGGTCTGGGTTTCCAATACTATGAGGTCTGCGGAAATTTATGGTTCCCGATGTTGAGGGTTGCATGACAGCCTAAGCTCGCCATCATTTCTCCTCCTGCGGGCGACGCGAAGGGGTTTCTAAGGGTTTTAGTGGGCAACCCGTACTTTTCCACAACTACCCTTGATATGAATGAATCGTTGCACCGAATCAAAGAGTACCAAAACTGAGCGTGAATTCAATAAAACTTACCAACCACGTTGTTCGGCTGATCATAGGCGTCCTCCACGTCAATGTGGTTCACCGAGCACGAGGGAAAGGGTTGGGCTTCTTCGCTGAGCTTCCATTGCCGTTTCCATTCCTCCGCTTGGCCTCCGGGCAGTCGGTGGCATAGTGCCCAGTTTTCTGGCACTTGAAACAGGTGATGTGACTCAGATCCTTCGGAGCCGGGGCAGAACGATGCTGGTTCCCATTACCGTTTCCATTGCCATTGCCATTGCCTGACCTGTTGTCCTGGTTGCGATTGTTCCCATTGCCTCCATGGTTATGTCCTCCATGGTTGTGATGGGTATGCCCTCCTGAGTATGGGGCATAACGGGGCTTCTGCTGAGCTCCTGAGTTGCGCTTCCCCTGGCTGTACTTCCGCTTGCGGCTTTCAATCTGCTGCTGCTTGCCTTCAAGTATGATGGCCTTGTCTACCAGCTGCTGGTAGTTGGCGAAAGTAGCCACCATAAGCTGCATTCCCAGCTCGTCATTGAGTCCCTCGAGAAACTTCTCCTGCTTTGCGGCATCTGTGGCCACATCATCCGGGGCATAGCGAGCTAACTTGCTGAACTCATCCACGTACTGCGCCACAGTACGGTTCCCCTGGCGTAAGTTGCGGAACTCACGCTTCTTCAGACTCATGGCTCCAGCTGAAACATGAGAGGTGCGAAAAGCCTGCTGGAACTGATCCCATGTGATGGTGCCGATGGGATAAGTCGCGGTGTAGTTCTCCCACAAAGAAGCTGCAGGTCCATCAAGTTGATGTGCGGCAAAGCGCACCTTCTCTGCATCAGTGCATCCAACAGTGATTAACTCTCTTCCGACCTTGCGGAGCCAATCGTCGGCCACAATCGGCTCAGTGCTGCTAGAGAACACCGGCGGATTCAGCCTCAGGAATCGAGTCAAGTTGTCAACAGGGGGTGGTGGCGGCGGTGGATTGTTGTTGTTGTTGTTCTGGTTCTGGATGAGCATCTGCATGATGGCATTCTGCTGCTGAAGCAGCTGGGTGAGCTCCGGCGGGAAGTTGAGACCGGGGTCACGTCTCGGAGGCATCTGGTGTTTTGGAGTGGATGAGAAAATTAGAATAGAACAATGGTCTAATGAGAAATATCACTACCCATATGAATGCACAAACATAAACACACCAATCATTTATTCATTCCACTCAAACATGGTTCAATCTCGATTACAAAAGCTCACGACTAATCGAAAATATCGGCCTAACTGATCGACGGAAAAGTAAAATAACATGGTGGTCGACTAAATGTCTTCATCAATAATCCTTGCGTCCTCTGGTGCGATGTCCTCCGGTGTGGTGTCCTCTGTTGCGGCGCCTCCTCTTGCGGCTTTCTCCAGTGGAACTCCCTTCATAATCCTGATCATTGCTCACGAGAGGTCCATCATCTCCACTCGGAAAAAGGTCCTCTCCCAAGTCCATCTTTTCCTCAATTGCGGCAAGCTTCATCTTCAGGTCGTCGACTCTCTCCATGAAGTCCGCGATTTCTTCCTCATGGTTAAGGAAGTCTGCGTGTGCCTTCTCCTCCAGTTCCAGTTCACGGAACAACAGCCTTCTGTGTGCCTTCGAGTTACGGCGAGTCTGAATCTCCCGTTTCCTGAGGAGACACTCCAAGTCCTGGACATACGAAAGAATGGAGTCGTCCTTTACGGTACGGATGATATCTCCATTCCGTGCTCTGCGAGAAACCATGGCGAGGTCGGATGGATCGAGCTCAGCCCTGTACTCTTCTCGGAGATGTCCTAGTGCACGATTGATCGCCATGTCCCTTCCGAGGATCCAGTTGAAGTCGGTGAATTCAAAGTCAATAGGCTCTGTATGCCCTCCGAAGGTTCTCCCTGGAATTCCACCTCGATCCTGTAGCGGGTATCCGTCGGAAGTGCATTGGTTGGCTTCCTGGTGATCGAGGGCAGAGCAATCTTCAGCTTCTTCACCATCTGGACCAGCTTCCTGCCGAAGGGCATCGTCTCATCGGGCTGGCAAAACTCCGGTAGCAAAACTGGGGTGAACTCGACGACCATCTAGAATGTTGAAATCGGAGGGAAGTCAGAAATGAACAGGGGAGAATTACGGAATGATAAGGATATAAAGTAAATAGTCTCTTCCTATGGCTTTCTGATCCTAGGGGTTCGCCCCACGGTCGGCGTGTGCTCGATACCATCTCTGTAGCGACCTGACCCAAAATCGGTCAAGTCTACGTATGCATACCATCCCAAGATCATCTTTGGTACTCACGGTACATCGATGAAATAATCAAAGTTCAATCACACCTGAATTTATTACGATTCTCATATAGAGTCTTTATTACAAGAGAATAAATTCGGCCGAAGGCCAACTCATGAGAAATAAACTAGCAAAGCTGCGGAAGCGTAGACGAAATAGCGAGTCCATCCGACTCCATAGGGCAATCGCCGAGCGCGAGCGTAGCCTCAATCCTGATCGAATACTCCTCGCAACATAAGGCGTTGCAGCCGTGTAGGTCAGCATTTTGAATATGCTGGCAAGTCATGAAGAGAATAACAATAAAATTACTATCACTATATGCAATTTGGCTGTGGGGCTCTAAGTTTCATCATTTTGCGAAAAGCCAGTTTTTCCCTACTACAGTGGACTTGCTTGCAAATACTACAAAATTGTTGGTAGTTATTGAGATGGTTCCGCCAACCAATGTCTCATTCCCAAATTATTAAGTCATAACCCCTCAAATTAATTTATTAGTTTTAGTGTTGAGATTTCGAATACTTCCAAGTTCAGAGGCTCAAATTGTCCGTAATCGGGACACGACTAATCGATTAGATCTTTTTCTGCAGAGGTTTGTGCACTTTACCCGCAAGAATCATTCCTCCTTTTAAGTCTTCGCACTTCATGGTGTTTGAAGGCGGGATGAATGAAACAGGGTCTTAGAAGAGTTCTTCCGCCCTTGCGGTACCCATCCAATCCTACCGTTCTTCTACATCTCGTAGTACCGTTCGCCAGCGTCACAACTAGGGTTGACCCAGCCAGAGCCCATAATGGCTTGCGGCTGCACAGGTAAGCTTCCGGTCAATGGGGCATCCATCCGGCTCTTCGTGGCTGGGTGAAGCTTTCCGCAAGATGTCATGGCACTTCTCCATGCATCCCGGCCAACCACTGGGTTCTCCAGGGTGCCCGTCAACTGTCCTCCACCCAGTAGTGAATTTTGAAGTCCATCTTGATCTTGAAGTTCATGGGGTTGTCATCATCTTGACTCTCACATCTTTCTTATGAATTCACTCAACCAATCCCGTCTACGAGCATAGCAAAATAAACTACTTCGTCCCGGGTCATAGTAACAAGGGGAATTGGTTCATCCTACCACATGATACTACTCAAGAACATAACTTCAAAATTTCACCTACTGCAAGCATGGTGGGGAGGCATAAATTCTAATGCAATAAAAATCATAGGTATTGAAAGTATGATCAATGACTTGCCTTGCTGACGATCCTCGTAAGCTAGGGATTCGTAGTAGCAAGCTTCGCACTCCGGAAATTCTACCGAGGCAAACAATAATCACAATAAGCATATAGCATATGATCACTTAACACAATAGCATAGTAACATAACACACTAAAACAAACGAATCAAAACTCAAAAGAAAACTCGAAGAAATCCAACTCAAAGTTTTCCTACTTCAAGCAACAACTAGAAATAGTTTTACATAACATAAATTTTCTCAACACAACCTAAGCATGAGTTTATGTTAACTTAACAGAAAAGAATGCATTAAGCAACTAGGAGCAAAAAGAATCAATTTAAAAGCTATTATAAAACTCCTATTAGGCCTAATTCAATTTCTATTAAGAAAAATAAAATAAAAGTTTTATTTATTATAAATAAAAGTTCATACTCTAAAGTGACAGAAACTAACCTAGAATAATCAATCACATGTGAAAAATAAATTTATTTACTAATTAAAATAATAGGAAAACAGTAGCTAGTTAATTAATTAAGAATAACATGATCCTGATTAAAACTATTTTTTATTAATCCTAAAATGCCAAATTAATTCCTACGGTTATCCAATGTCAAACAAAGTTGGGACAAAAAGAATCATATAAAAATAATTTTCCTAACTCATTTTATAGCAGATTTACTATTCTGACTAAAACTAAATTAAAGCAATTTTAAATATTCTTAACATAGCTAATTATATATTCTACAGAAACTATAAGAAATTTGCAAACCAACAAAAAAGAATCACTTAAAAATGCAAAGTAGAATAAAAGATATGAATTTTTCAAATCTGAAACTATTCTGTTAAAACAGAAAACGAAAATAAAAGAAAAACGGGCTAACTGGGACTAACTAACGCACTGAGCGTAACTTAACTAAAACGGGCCCTAGGGTTAAACGAATCGGGCCGGTCTAATAAAAAAAAACCTAACTAACCTAAACCGGAACTAACCGGAATAAAACCCGGTTTTATTTAAAAGTGCATACCCCTTCGGGGGTTCTAATCCTAGCCGTCGAGATTAGATCGGACGGGGGAGAAGAAGTCCGGCGAGTTACCGGAGTTGGACGGCGGCGGCGGCTCGGGCGGCGAGTGCGTCGGCGTCTCCGGTGGTCGGGGGCGTCGGCGGAGTGCTCCGGCGGGTGCGGCGCGACGAGGGGGTGGGTCTGGTGGAGTTGGTGGAGCTCGGGGTGGTCTAGGGCGTCGGCGGCGAGGTTAATGGCGGCGGCGTTCGGGTTACTCCGCGGCGCTGCAGCGAGGGAGAGAGGGTCCGATGAGGGGGTGAGGGGGAATGGGGTGCGGGGAGGGTTTATATAGGGGGGCGCCTCGGCTTGGGCGAGGGGGTGAATCGGGAGGGGATCGGTGAGATCCCGGAGCTCTCGGGATCTCCGGCGAGCGGCGGCGGTGTGGCGTGGGCGAGGGGTTGAGGGAGGTGGGGCCCTTTGGCGGTGGGAGAGAGAGGCGGGGGCTCGGTCGGTCGACCGACCCCAACAGTTTCGGGCGAGGGCGGGCTGGCTGGCTGGGCTGGCTCGGCCGTTGGTGGGCAGTTCGATGATTGAGCGCTGGGTGGTCGCCAGTCTGGCTGGGCAGTTAGCTGTGGCGCGCTGGTATTCTTTTCTTTTTCCAATTTAATTTTTTGAAAATAAAACAGAGATATAAACTATAAAATATAAATATTTTATATAGGACATATATATATATCAAAATGATGGGGAATATTCCTATCATTTGAACATTTTCGAGGCAAAATCCAAACTTTATAAAAATTTATTTTTTTCAAATTTCAAATAAACTCAAGTTTGAATTCAAAACTTTTGGCAATGTTTTCCTCTGATATTTTTGGAGTGTCATGTTTACTCCTCTCATACTTTTTCTCAAGTATTATCAGGCATAGTTTTTGAAATGATTTCCACTTGCCAAATTTTGAATTCAAATTCCAAAACTCAAAATCTTCTGAAACTCCAAATGGCACTCAAATTCAAACAGAATGCATAGATGCTTAGCTATAATTGTAAAACATGCGAAATAGGAAATTTGGGATGTTACATGGGATTTAAACACAACACACACCACCGTACTCATACATATTTTTGGGCCGCATGCAGTGTATACGGGGTCTTCTGATCGACCACGTCTCCCTTGTGCGGTTTTTTGTGACGACACGCATATCTGTGGGCTCCCCAAGTGTATATATATCACCCCTTTGACCGATAATGAGGGGTATTATGTGTTGGCCATGAATGGATTCCTCCTAGTTCGTGTTAGGGCCAGTCACCGTCACATGTCGCTCAACCAAAGCTCGAGCTCATGCATTGTCAGGATTCCCTCCCACATGCTTGGATTGCTGGGTTCGACCTACATCAAACCCTGCGTATCTCGTCCTTAACTACCTTGCCTTCATGGTTGTTGTCTGTATCGAGAGGTAGGCACCACATCTAAATTGTACATTATTCTATATTGAAAACACACATCACCCCTTCTGAACGTACATCATTTTGGGCCGCGTGCAAGAGGTGCTGGTTTTGTGGTCCCTCTCGTGCGATTTTTATGATGGTTCAGTCTATTGGCCCAAGCGGTTTATCGACAACAACAACTGTATTTAAAGTTTTAAACATCCCCAATATTCCTACATATATTTGGCCACTTCCAGGTGGTTCTTGACTTCTGGCCCCTCTCATCGATCTTCAACGACGCGCCCAACCATGGGCCCGCACAGACAAAGTTGTGCATTGGAATTTTGAACATCACAGTCCACCCTTTTCACTCATATATATTTGGGCCACATGCTGGTGTGGCTGTCTTCTGACCCTCTCTAACATTATTTTTTGCTGCAAAGACTCTGACGATGCTCAACGGACACATGTATAATATCTTAACAGTGTGCGATGCAAGTGCGCTGTGAATCACCACGACCGCGCAAGCGCGAGCAAAGGGGTGGAGGTACTGGCTCAACCGTGTGAGCATGCAAGTGCGCTGAAATCACCACGACCGCGCAAGAGCGAGCAAAGGGGTGGAGGTACTGGCTCAACCGTGTGCGATGCAAGTGCGCTGAAATCACCACGACCGCGCAAGCGCAAGCAAAGGGTGGAGGTACTGTCTCAACCGTGTGCGATGCAAGTGTGCTGAAATTACCACGACCGCGCAAGCGCGAGCAAAGGGTGGAGGTACTGGCTTAACCGTGTGCGATGCAAGGCGCTGTAAAACCACCACATGTGCAAGCTAAAGGCAGGTAAGTTTATTTGGAAATTAGGATGAACCGTGTGCAATAGACTAGCTAGCTAGAAATGTAAAAACAAACTACCCGCCTTGAGCGTTGCAAAAATTGGCGGTTCTGCGCCACTTTTCCTTATAATCATACACGCATATTGTTATTGGACTGTGCGCGATCTTGGGCACTCCCGCCCTGCATCAATTCCTTTACCCAAATTTTAGTAGCCGCTATATTTCAACTATAGCCCACACTCCTCCAGCACTGACCTTATAGTAAAATTGCAGTAGCCGAGGCATTTGAACTGTCGCCCTCCCTCGTCCACCACCATCTCCACCCACCATTACTAAAAAAATTAGTAGCCGCGGCGTATCCTCAAACACCACCCCCCTCCACAGTCCCCCACCCGCCCCCTCCCCCTCGAACCCTAGCTCGCGGCCGGCTCCGGCGCCGCCGCTAACCCCTGCCGGTCTGCCCATTCCTCCTAGCTTAGATAATAAACTTCAGGTTACCCAGCGATTCCCATACCGTTGCCCCACTCCCCTGAGTTTTTAGATGAGGCCTGCGGTGTCCCTCCCCGCCAGATCCACATCCCCTCACTACTACAGGATGCTGCTAACGCGACACTACGATCAGAGACCCTTTGACGAAACTGTGTGTGATGCATTAATCGCAGTGATGTAAAAAAACTGTCAAAAAAGGTGCAAAATGTTTGTGATGGATGATACATCAAACATGGTTCAGATTTAAGTTGCGTGTGCGATGAGGGGCATACGGTTGATCTGTACGAACTGTTTGCGATGAGACAGAACAATAGAAACGGGCAGCCAGATCAAGGTGTGTGTGATATACGGCATACAGTTCACTCCGATGAACCGTTTGCGATGATTGAGGTGAACACAAACGATTCGACGTAACAACATGTGTGTGATACCCGGCAAATAGGTCGGTAATCAGAATTGTGTGCGATCATTATAGACAGACCATATGGTCTTTTTGTGAATTGTGTGCTTGTCAGGGCACACAGTTCAACAAACCAACCTGTGGGCGATAATGTAGGTGATCTCTGTAGAATACATATTACTAACCGTCTGTGATGAGATTGACAGGATAAACAGAGATATATACAGTCTTCTTAATTTATTCCTTGTTCTTGTTGTTGTACCTCCGCGATCTGCACATGTTCAGCTCGGTGACGTCCCTCGAACTCTTGATCCCGTTGAGGCCGAAGGAGAGTTTTGTCAGCACGACGGCGTGGTGACGGTGATGATGAAGTTACCGGCGCAGAGCTTCGCCTAAGCACTACGACGATATGACCGAGGTGTGTAACTGTGGAGGGGGCACCGCACACGGCTAAGAGATTGTCTGTTGTGCCTTTGGGGTGCCCCTGCCCTCGTATATAAAGGAGGGGAGGAGGAGGCCGACCAACAAGGGGCGCGCCAGCGAGAGGGGAGTCCTACTAGGATTCCAGTCCTAGTAGGATTCGGCCCCACCCTTTTTTCCTTCTACCGGAGGGGGAAAAGGGGAAGGAGAGGGAGAAGGAAAGGGGGTGGCGCCCCCTTCCCAAGTCCAATTCAGCCTCCTCCCTTGTGGGGGGCGCACCAGCCCCTTGTGGGCTGGTTAGCCTCCCTCCTATGGCCCACAAGGCCCATATCTTTCCCCGCGAGGTTCCGGTAACCTCCCAGTACTCCAGAAAAATGCCCGAATCACTCGGAACCATTCTGATGTCCGAATGAAACCTTCCAATATATGAATCTTTACCTCTTGATCATTTCGAGACTCCTCGTCATGTCTGTGATCTCATCCGAGACTCCGAACAAACTTCCGTCATCAAATCACATAACTCATAATACAAATTGTCATCAAACTTTAAGCGTGCGGACCCTACGGGTTCGAGAACTATGTAGACATGATCGAGACACATCTCCGGTCAATAACCAATAGAGGAACCTTGATGCTCATATTGGCTCCTACATATTCTACGAAGATCTTTATCGGTCAAACCGCATAACAACATATGTTATTCCCTTTGTCATCGGTATGTTACTTGCCCGAGATTCGATTGTCGGTATCATCATACCTAGTTCAATCTCATTACCGGCAAGTCTCTTTACTCATTCCGTAATGCATCATCTTGTAACTAACTCATTAGTACATTGCTTGCAAGGCTTATAGTGATGAGCATTACCGAGAGGGCCCAGAGATACCTCTCCGATACATGGAGTGACAAATCCTAATCTCGATCTATGCCAACTCAACAAACACCATTGGAGACACCTGTAGAGCATCTTTATAGTCACCCAGTTATGTTGTGACGTTTGTTAGCACACAAGGTGTTCCTCTGGTATTCAGGAGTTGCATAATCTCATAGTCAGAGGAACATGTATAAGTCATGATGAAAGCAATAACAATAAAACTAAACGATCATTATGCTAAGCTAACGGATGGGTCTTGTCCATCACATCATTCTCTAATGATGTGATCCCGTTGATCAAATGACAACACATGTCTATGGTGAGGAAACTTAACCATCTTTGATTAATGAGCTAGTCTAGTAGAGGCATACTAGGGACACTCTGTTTGTCTATGTATTCACGCATGTACTAAGTTTCCGGTTAATACAATTCTAGCATGAATAATAAACATTTTCATGATATAAGGAAATACAAATAACAACTTTATTATTGCCTCTAGGGCATATTTCCTTCAGTCTCCCACTTGCACTAGAGTCAATAATCTAGTTCACATTGCCATGTGACTAATACCCAAATGGTTTTATAGAGTCAATAATCTAGTTCACATCGCTATGTGATTAACACCCAAAGAGTACTAAGGTGTGATCATGTTTTGCTTGTGAGAGAAGCTTAGTCAATGGTTCTGTCACATTCAGAGTCGTACGTATTTTGCAAATTTTCTATGTCTACAATGCTATGCATGGAGCTACTCTAGCTAATTGCTCCCACTTTAAATATGTATCCAGATTGAGACTCAGAGTCATCCGGATCGGTGTAAAAGCTTGCGTCGGCGTAACTCTTTACGACGAACTCTTTATCACCTCCATAACCAAGAAATATCTCCTTAGTCTTCTAAGGATAATTTTGACCGCTGCCAAGTGATCCACTCCTGGATCAATATCATAACCCCTTGCCAAACTCATGGCAAGGTACACAATAGGTTTGGTACACAACAAAGCATACATTATAGAATCTATGGCTGAGGCATAGGGAATGACTTTCATTCTCTTTCTATTTTCTGCCGTGGTCGTTTTTTGAGTCTTACTCAACTTTACACCTTGCAATACAGGCAAGAACTCCTTCTTTGACTGTTCCATTTTGAATTACTTCAAAAATCTTGTCAAGATATGTACTCATTGAAAAATCTTATCAAGTGTGTTGGTCTTTCTCTATAGATCTTGATGCACAATATGTAAGCAGCTTTACCGAGGTCTTTCTTTGAAAAACTCCTTTCAAACACTCCTTTAAGCTTTCCAAAAAATTCTACACTATTTCCGATCAACAATATGTCATTCACATATACTTATCAGAAATGCTGTAGTGCTCCCACTCACTTCCTTGTAAATACAGGCTTCACCGCAAGTCTGCATAAAGCTATATGCTTTGATCAACTCATCAAAGCGTATACTCCAACTCCGAGATGCTTGCACCAGTCCATAGATGGATCGCTGGAGCTTGCACATTTTGTTATCACCTTTAGGATTGACAAAACGTTCTGGTTGTATCATATATAACTCTTCTTTAATAAATCCATTAAGGAATTCAGTTTTGATATCCATTTGTCAGATTTCATAAAATGTAGCAATTGCTAACATGATTCGGACAGACTTCAAGCATCGATACGAGTGAGAAAATCTCATCGTAGTCAACATCTTGAATTTGTACAAACCCTTTTCGACAAGTCGAGCTTTGTAGATAGTAACACTACTATCAGCGTCCGTCTTCCTCTTGAAGACCCATTTATTCTCAATGGCTTGCCGATCATCAGGCAAGTCCACCAAAGTCCACACTTTGTTCTCATACATGGATTCTATCTCAGATTTCTTGGCCTCAAGCCATCTGTCGGAATTTGGGCTCATCATTGCTTCCTCATAGTTTGTAGGTTCATCATGGTCTAGCAACATGACTTCCAGAACAGGATTACCGTACCATTCTGGTGCAGATCATACTCTAGTTGACCTACGAGGTTCAGTAGTAACTTGATCTGAAGTTTCATGATCATCATCATTAACTTCCTTACTAATTGGTGTAGGCATCACTGGAACTGTTTTCAGTGATGAGCTACTTTCCAATTCGAGAGAAGGTACAATTACCTCATCAAGTTCTACTTTCCTCTCACTCACTTCTTTCGAGAGAAACTCCTTCTCTAGAAAGGATCCACTCTTAGCAACAAAGATATTGCCTCCGGATCTATGATAGAAGGTGTACCCAACAGTTTCTTTTGGGTATCCTATGAAGACGCACTTCTCCGATTTGGGTTTGAGCTTATCAGGCTGAAACTTTTTCACATAAGCATCGCAACCCCAAACTTTAAGAAATGATAGCTTAGGTTTCTCGCTAAACCACAGTTCATATGGTGTCGTATCAATGGATTTTTAGACAGCGCCCCATTTATCGTGAATGCATCTGTCTCTAATACATAACCCCAAAACGATAGTGGTAAACCGGTAAGAGACATCATAGATCACACTATATCTAATAAAGTATGGTTACGACGTTCGGACACACCATTACGCTGTGGTGTTCCAGGTGGCGTGAGTTGCGAAACTATTCCACATTGTTTCAAATGAAGGCCAAACTCGTAACTCAAATATTCGCCTCCGCGATCAGATTGTAGAAATTCTATTTTCTTGTTACAATGATTCTTAATTTCACTCTGAAATTATTTGAACTTTTCAAATGTTTCAGACATGTGTTTCATTAAGTAGATATACCCATATCTGCTCAAATCATCTGTGAAGGTCAGAAAATAACGATACCCGCCGCGAGCCTGAACACTCATCGGATCGCATACATCGGTATGTATTATTTCCAATAAGTCAGTGGCTCGCTCCATTGTTCCGGAGAACGGAGTCTTAGTTATCTTGCCCATGAGGCATGGTTCGCAAGCATCAAGTGATTCCAAAAGCCCACCAGCATGGAGTTTCTTCATGCGCTTTACATCAATATGACCTAAATGGCAGTGCCACAAATAAGTTGCACTATCATTATTAACCTCGCATCTTTTGGCTTCAATATTATGAATATGTGTATCACTACAATGGAGATTCAATAAACCATTCGCCTTGGGTATATGACCACAAAAGGTTTTATTCATGTAAAAAGAACAACAATTATTCTTTGACTTAGATGAATAACTGTATTGCAATAAACATGATCCAATCATATTATGCTCAACGCAAACACCAAATAACATTTATTTTAGGTTCAACACTAATCCCGAAGGTAAAGGGAGTGTGCGATGGTGATCTTATCAACCTTGGAATCACTTCCAACACACATCGTCACCTTGCCCTTGTAGCGACCAGACCCGAATGGATCAAGTCTCGTGCTCGTGTCATCCACGGATCAAGAATGTCGACACCACACAAGATTTCAAGGATTTATAGCAGAGTAGCAATCACACACTTATTACATCGTTGTCCACAAGGGAACTTATTACAGTAATATGGCTTAAGGACATCTAATGATAACAGCGGAAGGCTTGGAAGATAAGTGAGTCCATCAACTCCATCGGCATCACTGAGTATAGAACCACGACCTAACACCTTACTCGTCGTCTGAAAAGTCTGCAACGTGAAAGTTGCAGCCCGAAAACGGGTCAGCACATGGAATATGCTGGCAATGTAACACATAAGGAGCAATGAAGGAAATAAGCCTATACTACATGCATATATGGCTGGTGGTAAGGCTCTACGGTTACATTTGCATAAAGCTGATTTTTCCCTACATCAAAGGAATAATTTTATTTAACTATCATGGTGGTTGTTAAACATTGAGAATGGTTGACAGCATCCTCAATCCCAATTAAAAGTACTCATCAAAACCCAATAACTTTTATTAGAAGTAACATGTTGAGATTCACATGATATTCAATTACAGGATACTCAAAACGTCCATAACCGGGGACACGGCTAATCATGATTAGTTTATACACTCTGCAGAGGTTTGCGCACTTTTCCCCACAAGACTCGATCGCCTCCGCTTGGTTCTTGCACTGCATGGTGTTTGAGAAACAGATGACCGAGACATAGTCTTTCAGAAGCGCTAGCACCTTACATGTGGGTAGACCGTACCAACCTACATCCCCTACATCAGCTAGCCTACCCGTAAGAGTTCGCACAACTTAGTCAACTACGCCAGAGCCCATAATTGGCTTGTGGCTGCGCACGGAAGTTTCCAGTTTGAAAAATCTTATGATCCCTTAGAGCACGGGTGGCGGTCCAGAAGAAATACAGCAAGTCTGATAGAAACCAGGTGCCTCAATCCACCCAGATGTGTGTTTAGGTTGCCACCTTAGATAAACCATTAATTAACAATCTCACATCTGTCATGGATATTCACTCACCCAATCGACGTCTACTAGCATAGCATGGCATAAGCAAACGTAGAAGTAACTCCCAAGGTTTCATAAGTAAAACAGGTAATAGGTACTACCTCAATCTACTTCCCAAACCCACAATTTAATTTGATCCTAAACATGCAAGTGTTTGAGGGTTTGATCTAATGCAATAAAACTGGGTAGTAGAAAAGGTATGATCAAGTGTTACTTGCCTTGCTGATGATCCGCGAGACCAGGGATTCAAGTAACAAGCGGCGCACTCCGGGTGATCTAACGCAGACAAACAACAAGCATACAATGAGTACTCATCTAATGCACAGGGAAATCTCGAATAAAAGATCTAACCAGAGAGTTCAACTTAAGAACCCTGGTTGCAAAAAGAATCGAGTCAAATAAAACATCGAAAGTCGGAACTCGAGAGAGAACGACTCGGTTTAGCAATCTGAAACTAGGTCAAAATTTTATAGTAGCAAAACTCTGTGTAAGTAGGTTAGTCGGAACGGCGGTTTCGTTCTGAAACTCCAGCGCTTGAATCACTGATTCGATAAACGAGCAAGAAATAAAACAGATTTGAAAATCGGATCGAAATCGAATCGAAAAATAACGGGTTAAATCCGATTAAAAGAAAACGACGAACGGTTTAAATAACGGACGTTCGTTAACAGAACTAATCCAACGAACACATTCATTGAAACGAACGGTTCGGTGAACGTTCGTTAATTAAGAAAACCGAAAAAATAAAACCATCTAGTTTTTTTTTAAAAACCGAACATCTAAAAAAAAAACCGGATCGGGTTTTTCTAAGAAAACCGGATCGGGCGGCGGCGGCGGGCTACGGTGGTGGTGGCGCGCCCGGCGGGGCTCGGTCGGGCGGAGGTCGGCGGGCGGCGGGGGGCGGGGCGGCGGGTGCTCGGCGACGAGGGGCGGCGGACGGGGATCGGCGGCGTCCTCGGCGGCGGCTCGGTCGGGGCGGGAGGCGGCGGGGAGAGAGAGAGAGGGGGGTGGCGGGTGGCTTGGGGAGGGGCAAGCCGGGGGTGGCGGCGGCGGCGGCGTCCCGAGCGGGACTCGGGCGGCGGCGGCGAGCGGAGTCAGGCTGAGGAGAGGAGAGGGAGGGCCGGGGCTGGGCCGGGGCTGGCTGGGCTGGGCCAGTGGGCCTTGGCCTGTGGGCGCGTTTTTTTTTTTTTAAAACTTAAACCAAACAATTAAAAAAATACCAAACGAACTCCGATTTTAATAAAATAATTTTCCCGACTCCTAAAATGAGTCTAACAAAATGAACTTTAAAAACGGGCAAATATGCATATATTTTTAAAATGCTCATTTTTACCTAAAACAAATAAATCTTTCAAAAGCCAAAATTGATTTATTTATAATATCTTCATTTTTCCTATATGTTGGGAAAGTCATATTATTCCCTCTCCAAAATTTTTATAGGAAAAACTTTATGAAGATAATTTAAATAAATCCAAATGATCCTATTTTCGAAATTTGAGAAATCCCAAATCTGAAAATAATGAAACTTCCAACTCTCTCCGAGGGTCCTTGAGTTGCGTGAAATTTTCTAGGATCGGAAGAATGCGAGAAAAATATGATATGCATGATGACCTAATGTATAACATTCCAAATTGAAAATTTGGGATGTTACAAACCTACCCCCTTAAGATGAATCTCGCCCTCGAGATTCGGGTTGGCTAGAAAATAGGTGAGGGTGGTCCCTGAGCAAAACTTCCTCTCTTTCCCAGGTGGCTTCATCCTCAGTGTGGTGGCTCCACTGAACTTTGCAAAACTTGATAACTTTGCTGCGGGTAACTCTCTTTGGCATAATCGAGAATCTTAACCGGTTTTTCCTCATATGTTAAGTCATCCTTCAACTGAATTGCTTCGGTGGCACCGTGTGTCTCTTAACGGTACCTCTGCTATCTCGGGTGACATTTCTTCAATCGAGAAACATGGAATACATCATGAACTCTGACAGTCCTTCCGCAATTCCAACTTATACATAACTTCTCCCATGCGTTGCAAAATCTTATATGGTCCAACGAAACGGGGTGCTAACTTTCCTTTCACTCCAAAACGCTTAACTCCTCGAAGCGGGGATACTCTAAGATATACTCTGTCTCCAACTTCATACTCAATCGCTTTGCGCTTTGAATCGGCATAACTCTTCTGTCTGGACTGGGCTACCTTGAGCCTGTCTCGAATCAACTTAACCTTCTATTCCGATTCCTTAATCAAATCTGGTCCAAACAACTGACGATCTCCAGTTTCGTCCCATGACAACGGTGTCCTGCACCTTCTTCCATACAGAGCCTCGAAAGGTGCCATCTTTAAGCTGGTTTGGTAACTGTTGTTGTACGAAAATTCTGCATACGGCAAATTATCATCCCAACTAGATCCATAATCTAGTGCACAAGCTCTCAGCATGTCCTCCAAAATCTGATTGACTCTCTCGGTCTGTCCATCGGTCTGTGGGTGGAAAGCTGTACTGAATTCCAGTCTGGTTCCCAATGTTTCGTGCAACTGGTTCCAAAATTTCGAGGTAAACTAGGTTCCTCTATCCGATACGGTGCTCCTCGGAACTCCGTGTAAACACACAATTCTGGTCATGTATATCTTTGCCAACTTAGCACTGCTATAGGTAGTCTTGACTGGAATGAAATGAGCTACCTTTGTCAAACGATCGACTATGACCCAAATCAAGTCATATCCTGAACGAGTCTTTGGCAAACCTGTGATGAAATCCATGCCTAGTTTATCCCATTTCCATTCGGGTATCGGCAACGGTTGTAACAATCCTGCTGGCTTCTGATGCTCTGCCTTTACTTTCTGACATACGTCACAAACTGCTACATACTCCGCAATATCCTTCTTCATTCCGGTCCACCAGAAAATATTCTTCAAATCCAAATACATCTTGGTATTTCCTGGGTGAATCGAATAGGGTGAATCATGAGCTTCTTGAAAAAATCAACTTCCTTATCTCTGGGTTATTGGGCACATAAACACGGTCTTCAAACCATAGGGTATCGTGCTCATCCTCACGAAATCTTTTAGCTTTTCCTTTTCTCATTTTCTCCTTTATAGAGGCAACTTCCTTATCTGCCTTTTGGGCTTCTCTGATTTTGTCCATCAGTGTCGACTGAATCTCCAATGCTGCTACATATCCTCTCGGAACTATTTCCAAACATAGCTCTCGAAGGTCCTCGGCTAACTCATTGGGTATTCCTCCCATCATTAGGGTATTGACGTGGCTCTTACGGCTCAATGCGTCGCCTACGACATTAGCCTTTCCGGGTGATAATGCAATCTCATATCATAATCCTTGATAAGTTCTAACCATCTCCTTTGTCGAGATTCAATTCTTCGTGTGAAGATGTACTTCAAACTCTTGTGATCCGTGTATACTTCACAATGATTTCCAAGGAGAAAATGTCTCCATGTCTTTAAGGCGCACAACGGCTGCTAACTCCAAATCATGAGTGGCATAATTCAACTCATGGGGCTTAAGTTGTCGTGAAGCATACTGAAACAACTCTTCCTTCCTGCATAAGCACGGCTCCAAGTCCTCGACGTGAGCGCCGTAATACACCTCATAATCCTTAGTCTGATCCGCAATATCAAACTGGTGAGGTAACCAATCTTTTCTTCAACTCCTGAAAACTTGCCTCACAGTCCTCGGTCCATATGAATTTGTTTTCCTTCTTCAACAATTCTGTCATAGGCTTTGCAATTCTTGAGAAATTCTCAATGAATCTTGGTAGTATCCTACGAGTCCAAGGAAACTCAATCTCTCCAACTGTCGTTGGTGCTTCCCATTTGGTTCTGATTTCAACCTTTGTGGGGTCAATCTGCTATCCCTTCTCCGGATATAACATGTCCGAGAAATCCAACTTCCTTTAACCAAAACTCACATTTGCTGAACTTGGCATACAACTGGTGTTCCTCGCTCCAAAACCAATCGCAAATGTTCCTTGTGTTCCTCTTCATTCTTCGAGAAAATCAAAATATCATCAATGAACACCACGATTTAACTTATCCAAAAATTCCATAAACACTTTGTTCATCGGTTCATGAAATAGGCTGGTGCGTTAGTCAGTCCAAATGACATAACGGTATACTCATGCAGATCCATATCTCGTGGTAAATGCTGTCTTGGGTATGTCTTGCTCCCTAATCTTCAATCGATGGTACCACGATCGCAAGTCGATCTTGGAAAACACTTTGGCTCCTTGCAAGTTTATCAAACAGATCATTTATCATAGGTAGTGGGTACTTGTTCTTGATTGTTACTTCATTCAATCCACGATAATCAACAACCATTCTCAAAGATCCATCCTTCTTCTCCACTAACAATACGGGTGATCCCCAAGGTGATGAACTTGGGCGAATAAAACCTTTATCCAATAGTTCCTTAATCTGTTTCTTGCTTTCCGCCAAATCCTTTGCGGGCATCCTCAGACGGTCGCTTCGATATCGGGCCTGTTCTCGCAACAGCTCGATCAAAAACTCAATGTCTCTATCCGTGGCATTCCCGGCAATTCTTCCGAAATACATCAGATAATCCTTCACCACCGTACTTCTTCCGTACCACTCTCGATAAGCAATTAACTTGTGCTCTCCTCGGCTCGTGCCGTGATACATACTTAATCCTTCTTCCTTCTGGTGTGGTGAGCAAAATTGACCTTGTGGTACAATCTATGTTTCCTCCATACCTTGATAACCAATCCATTCCTAATATCACATCCAATCCTTGGGATTCCATAACTATTAGGTCTGAGGGGAAAACATAGTGTCCAATCCTTAGTGGCAGTCGATCACACCATTTACTAGCCATGTATTCTGCTCTGGGTGAGGTTACTAGCATGGGTGACCTAAGGGCTTGGGTCGGTAATTTGTACTTATCCACAAATCCCCTTGATATGTATGAATGCGATGCACCAAGATCGAAAAGAACAACTGCAGAAATGACTTAACCAAAACTTACCGACATCGTGATCGGGCTGATCTTCAACCTCCTCCACATCAATGTGGTTCACCTGTCCCCTATTGAAAGGGTTGGGCTTCTTTCCGAGCTTCCATTGCCATTTCCGTTCGCCTTCGACAGTCATTTGCATAGTGCCCATCTTGCGGCACTTAAAGCAAGTAATGTGACTCAGTCTACCTTGGATGGTGTTGACGGGTTGGTGCGGTTCTGTCCATTGCTTCCTCCATTCCCGCTCCCATTCTTGGTGCCATTATGGTTGTGCGAATTACCTCCTCCATGGGTATGCTGAAACTGAATTCCTGATTTAGGGTATAACGAGGCTTCATTGGGCTCCGAGTTATACTTCCCTGTCCATACTTCCGCTATGGTTCTCAATTTTCTGCTGCTTTCCTTCAATCATGAGAGCTCGGTCTACTAACTCCCGGTAGTTGTTGAAACTTGCCACCATCAACGGCATCTGAACTCATCATTCAGTCCTTCTAGAAACTTCTCTGCTTAGCTGCATCCGTAGCAACGTCATCCGGGAATAACGTGCTAATTTGCTAAAGTCATCCACGATCGCCAACAGTCCTTCCTCCTTGGCGTAAGTTGCGAAACTCACGCTTCTTCATGGCCATAGCTCCTGCTGAAACATGAGCAAGTCTGAAAAGCTTGCTCAAACTGGTCCCATGTGGCGGTGTTCACGGATAAGTGGCTGTAAAATTCTCCCACCATGCTGCTGCGGGTCCTTCAAGCTGATGTGCTGCAAACTTCACTCTTTCACCATCTGTGCATCCTGCAGTGGTCAACTCCCTTCCTATCTTACGGAGCCAATCATCTGCCACAATTGGCTCGGTGCTACTGGAATACACCGGCGGATTCAGTCTAAGGAAACGAGTCAGGTGATCCGCAGGTGGTGGTGGTGGGTTGTTGTTGTTGTTGTTGTTGTTGCCCTGGTTCTGCACCAATGTTTGAATCAGGGTATTCTGCTGCTGGATCAATTGGGTGATCTCTGGCGGGAAAACGAATCCGGGGTCGCGTCTTGGAGGCATCTGATGGGTTTTAGAAAAGAAGAGAAATTTAGAATAGAATGAGGTCTAAGGGGAATCACTACCCAAATGCACATGAGCAAATGCACACAAAATCACTTCATTCAATCAAACAAGGGCTTACAACGATCTAACTATCGCAAAAGGTGCGTGTACTATAATGTTTACATGGAGGGAATACTACTAATATGTGGGGGACTTCTACTAATTTGAACCGGTGGAAGACTCCATGATGTCTGCTCCACTTCGCCTTCAAAGTCGGGTTCACTTGGATCCGAATCGGTGTCGCCGATGTTGATGTAGTCGCTGGGTATTCGACATACCTGGTCTTCATTCCTGAGCGCCAACTTCTTCTTAAGTTCTTCGATCTCGCATCTAAGATCGTTATTGTGTCTTGCCGAGCTACGATCTCGCCCATGTAGTCCTTGCGTAGTCTTTAGTTCTTCTTCCAGTTCGATGATCCTTCCTTTGTCTTCGCAACTCCAACATGTCGTTGACATTTGGTTCTCCTGCGTCGAATGTGCTGATTTAACTCCTGGATGAAAGCTGCAATGGATCTATCCTTCTTGGTGCCGATGACGTCCCGCTTGTCATCTCGGCGTCCGCAAATCTGGTAGATGGTGTCCTTGAGGTCTTCTTGATAAACTTCTCCAATGCGCCCCATGGTGATGTGAGCTGCCATGCTCTTTCCTGCACTCCAAGTTGGTGCAATCGAAAACACTATCTATAGGCTTGGTAATTGGGGCTAATGTCCTCCCCGAACGTGAGCGTGAATCTTCAGCCCTCTTCTTGCAGAGTGGCGTTGAAAGTCCCGTGAAGCTTGGTAGTCCAATGTTCGTGTACTTGGTGACTTCCTTCAAGTGAAATCCAAAAGGTGTGCCTTCATCCGTTGGGTGTACTTGATCTTCGTGTCCGCCATCCTAAAGAGAGTAGAAAAGATGAGGAGTTAGAAAATGGGAAGAGAGTAGTGATCTATGGCTTTAACTTAGTGGTCGTGGTCCTACAACAACAGTGTGCTCGATACCATTCTCTCAGAGCGACCAGACCGAATGGATCAAGTCTCGTGCTCGTTGTCATCCTCGGATCAAGAATGCCGACACCACACAAGATTTCAAGGATTTATAGCAGAGTAGCAATCACACACTTATTACATCGTTGTCCACAAGGGAACTTATTACAATAATATGGCTTAAGGCCATCTAATGATAACAGCGGAAGGCTTGGAAGATAAGTGAGTCCATCAACTCCATCGGCATCACCGAGTATAGAACCACGACCTAACACCTTACTGTCGTTCGAAAAGTGCGCAACGTGAAAGTTGCAGCCCAAAACGGGTCAGACATGGAATATGCCGCAATGTAACACATAAGGAGCAATGAAGGAAATAAGCCTATACTACATGCATATATGGCTGGTGGTAAGGCTCTACGGTTACATTTGCATAAAGCTGATTTTTCCCTACATCAAAGGAATAATTTTATTTAACTATCATGGTGGTTGTTAAACATTGAGAATGGTTGACAGATCCTCAATCCCAATTAAAAGTACTCATCAAAACCCAATAACTTTTATTAGAAGTAACATGTTGAGATTCACATGATATTCAATTACCGGATACTCAAAACGTCCATAACCGGGGACACGGCTAATCATGATTAGTTTATACACTCGCAGAGGTTTATGACTTTTCCCCATTAAGACTCGATCGCCTCCGCTTGGTTCTCGTGACTGCATGGTGTTTGAGAAACGGATGACCGAGACATAGTCTTTCGTAAGCGCTTAGCACCTTACATGTGGGTAGACCGTACCAACCTACATCCCCTACATCAGCTAGCCTACCCGTAAGAGTTCACACAACTTAGTCAACTACGCCAGAGCCCATAATTGGCTTGTGGCTGCACACGGAAGTTTCCAGCTTGAAAAATCTTATGATCCCTTAGAGCCCAGGTGGCGGTCCAAGAAATACAGCAAGTCCTCGATAGAAACCAGGTGCCTCAATCCACCCAGATGTGTGTTTAGGTTGCCACCTTAGATAAACCATTAATTAACAATCTCACATCTTCATGGATATTCACTCACCCAATCCACGCCTACTAGCATAGCATGGCATAAGCAAACGTAGAAGTAACTCCCAAGGTTTCATAAGTAAAACAGGTAATAGGTACTACCTCAATCTACTTCCCAAACCCACAATTTAATTTGATCCTAAACATGCAAGTGTTTGAGGGTTTGATCTAATGCAATAAAACTGGGTAGTAGAAAAGGTATGATCAAGTGTTACTTGCCTTGCTGATGATCCGCGAGACCTAGGGATTCGAAGTAACAAGCGGCGCACTCCGGGTGATCTAACGCAGACAAACAACAAGCATACAATGAGTACTCATCTAATGCATAGGGAAATCTCGAATAAAAGATCTAACCAGAGAGTTCAACTTAAGAACCCTGGTTGCAAAAAGAATCGAGTCAAATAAAACATCGAAAGTCGGAACTCGAGAGAGAACGACTCGGTTTAGCAATCTGAAACTAGGTCAAAATTTTACAGTAGCAAAACTCTGTGTAAGTAGGTTAGTCGGAACGGCGGTTTCGTTACGAAACTCCAGGCGCTTGAATCACCTGATTCCGATAAACGAGCAAGAAATAAAACAGATTTGAAAATCGGATCGGAAATCGAATCTGAAAAATAACGGATTAAATCCGATTAAAAGAAAACGACGAACGGTTTAAATAACGGACGTTCGTTAACATAACTAATCCAACGAACACATTCATTGAAACGAACGGTTCGGTGAACGTTCGTTAATTAAGAAAACCGAAAAAATAAAACCATCTAGTTTTTTTTTAAAAAAAACCGAACATCTCAAAAAAAAAAACGGATCGGGTTTTTTCTAAGAAAACCGGATCGGGGCGGCGGCGGTGGCGGCTACCTCCGGTGGTTCGCTGGCGGCTCGGCTGGGCTCCGGTCGGGCGGGCGGTCGGCGGGCGGCGAGGGGCGGCGGGTGCTCGGCGACGAGGGGCGGCGACGGCGGGATCGGGCGGCGCCCTCGCGGGCGCGGCGGCTCGGGTCGGGGCGGAGGCGGGGGGAGAGAGAGAGGGGGGTGGCGGGTGGCTTGGGGGAGGGGCAAGCCGGGGGTGGCGGCGGCGGCGGGCGCTGCCCCGAGCGGGACTCGGCGGCGGCGCGAGCGGAGTCACAGGGGAGGAGAGAGAGGAGGTGGGCGGGCGGCGGGCCGGGCCTGGCTGGCTGGGCTGGGTGGGCCTTGGCCTGTGGGGCGTTTTTTTGTTTTTTTTAAAAACTTAAACCAAACGAATTAAAAAAAATACCAAACGAACTCCGATTTTAATAAAAATAATTTTCCCCGACTCCTAAAAATGAGTCGAACAAAATTAACTTTAAAAACGGGCAAATATGCATATATTTTTAAAATGCTCATTTTTACCTAAAACAAATAAATGTTTCAAAAGCCAAAATTGATTTATTTATAATATCTTCATTTTTCCTATATGTTGGGAAAGTCATATTATTCCCTCTCCAAAATTTTTATAGGAAAAACTTTATGAAGATAATTTAAATAAATCCAAATGATCCTATTTTCGAAATTTGAGAAATCCCAAATCTGAAAATAATGAAAGTTCCAACTCTCTCCGAGGGTCCTTGAGTTGCGTGAAATTTTCTAGGATCGGAAGAATGCGAGAAAAATATGATATGCATGATGACCTAATGTATAACATTCCAAATTGAAAATTTGGGATGTTACAGCCCTCAACTAGTCTCTGTTCATTTTATAACTCATGTTTCAAGTTACTAATCATAGCAATTGAACCAGTATCAAATACCCAGGGGCTACTATGAATACTAGTAAAGTACACATCAATAACGTGTATATCGTATATACTTTTGTTCACTTTGCCATCCTTCTTATCCGCCAAGTATTTGGGCCAATTCCGCTTCCAGTGACCATTTCCTTTGCAGTAGAAGCACTCAGTTTCAGGCTTGGGTCTAGCTTTGGGCTTCTTCATGGGAGTGGCAACTTGCTTGTCATTATTCTTGAAGTTCCCTTTCTTTCCCTTGCCCTTTTACTTGAAACTAGTGGTCTTGTCAACCATCAACACTTGATGCTTTTCTTGATTTCTACCTTCGCTGATTTCAGCATCGTGAAGAGCTCGGGGAATTGTTTTCGTCATCCCTTGGATATTATAGTTCATCATGAAGTTCCAGTAACTTGGTGATAGTGACCAGAGAAATCTGTCAATCACTATCTTATCTGGAGGATTAACTCCCACTTGATTCAAGCGATTGTAGTACTCAGACATTCTGAGCACATGCTCACTGGTTGAGCTATTCTCCTCCATCTTGTAGGCAAAAATACTTGTCAGAGGTCTCATACCTCTCGACTCGGGCATGAGTCTGAAATAACAATTTCAACTCTTGGAACATCTCATATGCTCCATGGCATTTCAAAATATTTTTGAAGTCCCGGTTCTAATCCTTAAAGCATGGTGCACTAAACTATCAAGTAGTCATCATATCGAGCTTGTCAAACGTTCACAACGTCTGCATTTGCTCCTGCAATAGTTCTGTCACCTAGCGGTGCATCAAGGACATAATTCTTCTATGCAGCAATGAGGATAATCCCCAGATCGCGGACCTAGTCTGCATCATTGCTATTATCACCTTTCAACTTAGTTTTCTCTAGGAACATATCAAAAATAAACGGGGAGCTACATCACGAGCTATTGATCTACAACATAGTTATGCAAATACTATCAGGACTAAGTTCATGATAAATTAAAGTTCAATTAATCATATTACTTAAGAACTCCCACTTAGATAGACATCCCTCTAATCATCTAAGAGATCACATGATCCATATCAACTAAACCATGTTCGGTCATCACGTGAGATGGAGTAGTTTTCAATGGTGAACATCACTATGTTGATGATATCTACTATATGGTTCACGCTCGACCTTTCGGTCTCAGTGTTCCGAGGCCATATCTGCATATGCTAGGCTCGTCAAGTTTAACCCGAGTATTCTGCGTGTGCAAAACTGGCTTGCACCCATTGTATGTGAATGTAGACCTTATCACACCCGATCATCACGTGGTGTGTCGACATGACGAACTACCGCAACGGTGCATACTCAGGGAGAACACTTGTACCTTGAAATTTAGTGAGAGATCATCTTATAATGCTACCGTCGTACTAAGAAAAATAAGATGCATAAAGGCTAAACATCACATGCAATCAATATAAGTGATATGATATGGCCATCATCATCTTGTGCCTTTGATCTCCATCTCCAAAGCACCGTCATGATCACCATCGTCACCGGCTTGACACCTTGATCTCCATCAAAGTATCATTGTCGTCTCGCCAACTATTGCTTCTATGACTATCACTACCGCTTAGTGATAAAGTAAAGCAATTACATGGCGATTGCATTTCATACAATAAAGTGACAACCATATGGCTCCTGCCAGTTGCCGATAACTGTTACAAAACATGATCATCTCATACAACAATTTATATACCATCAAGTCTTGACCATATCACATCATAGCAAGCCCTGCAAAAACAAGTTAGACGTCCTCTACTTTGTTGTTGCAAGTTTTACGTGGCTGCTACGGGCTTAGCAAGAACCGTTCTTACCTACGCATCAAAACCACAACGATTTTTTGTCAAGTTTGTTGTTTTAACCTTCAACAAGGACCGGGCGTAGTCACACTCGATTCAACTAAAGTGAGAGAGACAGACGCCCACTAGCCACCTATGTGTGAAGCACGGCGGTAGAACTAGTCTCATGAACGCGGTCATGTAATGTCGGTCTGGGCCGCTTCATCCAACAATATCGCCGAATCAAAGTATGACATGCTGGTAAGCAGTATGACTATTATCGCCCACAACTCTTTGTGTTCTACTCGTGCGTATAACATCTACGCATAGACCTGGCTCAGATGCCACTGTTGGGGAACGTAGCATTTCAAAAAAATTCCAACGATCACGCAAGGTCTATCTAGGAGAAGCATAGCAATGAGCGGGGAGAGTGTGTCCACATACCCTCGTAGACCGAAAGCGGAAGCGTTAAGTAATGCGCTTGATGTAGTCAAACGTCTTCACGATCCAACCGATCAAGTACCGAACGCACGACACCTCCGCGATCTGCACACGTTCAGCTCGGTGACGTCCCTCGAACTCTTGATCCAGTTGAGGCCGAAGGAGAGTTTCGTCAGCACAACGACGTGGCGGCAGTGATGATGAAGTTACCGGCGCAGGGCTTCGCCTAAGCACTACGACGATATGACCGAGGTGTGTAACTGTGGAGGGGGGCACCGCACACGGTTAAGAGATTATCTGTTGTGCCTTTGGGGTGCCCCCTGCCCCCGTATATAAAGGAGGGGAGGAGGAGGCTGGCCAACAAGGGGCGCGCCAGCGAGAGGGGAGTCCTACTAGGACCCCAGTCCTAGTAGGATTCAGCCCCGCCCTTTTTTCCTTCTACCGTTGGGGAAAAGGGGAAGGAGAGGGAGAAGGAAAGGGGGTGGCGCCCCCTTCCCAAGTCCAATTCGGCCTCCTCCCTTGTGGGCTGGTTAGCCTCCCTCCTATGGCCCATAAGGCCCATATCTTTCCCGCGGGGATCCGGTAACCTCCCGGTACTCAGGAAAAATGCCCGAATCACTCGGAACCATTCCGATGTCTGAATGCAACCTTCCAATATATGAATCTTTACCTCTCGGCCATTTCGAGACTCCTCGTCATGTCCGTGATCTCATCTGGGACTCCGAACAAACTTCGGTCATCAAATCACATAACTCATAATACAAATCGTCATCGAACGTTAAGCGTGCGGACCCTACGGGTTCGAGAACTATGTAGACATGACAGAGACACATCTCCGTTAAATAACCAATAGCGGAACCTGGATGCTCATATTGGCTCCTATATATTCTACGAAGATCTTTATTGGTCAAACCGCATAACAACATACGTTATTCCCTTTGTCATCGGTATGTTACTTGCCCGAGATTCGATCGTCGGTATCATCATACCTAGTTCAATCTCGTTACAGTCAAGTCTCTTTACTCATTCCGTAATGCATCATCCCGCAACTAAATCATTAGTTACATTGCTTGCAAGGCTTATAGTGATGAGCATTAGCTAGAGGGCCCAGAGATACCTCTCCGATACACAGAGTGACAAATCCTAATCTCGATCTATGCCAACTCAACAAACACCATCGGAGACACCTGTAGAGCATCTTTATAATCACCCGCCACGCTAGGACGTTTGATTTGATAGCACACAAGGTGTTCCTCCGGTATTCGGGAGTTGCATAATCTCATAGTCAGAGGAACATGTATAAGTCATGATGAAAGCAATAGCAATAAAACTAAACAATCATTATGCTAAGCTAACGGATGGGTCTTGTCCATCACATCATTCTCTAATGATGTGATCCCGTTGATCAAATGACAACACATGTGTATGGTCAGGAAACTTAACCATCTTTGATTAACGAGCTAGTCTAGTAGAGGCATACTAGGGACACTCTGTTTGTCTATGTATTCACACATGTACTAAGTTTCCGGTTAATACAATTCTAGCATGAATAATAAGCATTTTCATGATTTTAGAAAATACAGATAACAACTTTATCATTGCCTCTAGGGCATATTTCCTTCATAGTGGAGGTCGAACGTTGGGCGGCAGCCGCACTAAGCTTTGCTCCTCGACCCTGCTGTCTCGGCGTGCCACCGCATCACGCTTGTCTGTCTGCTGGGTGGAGGTCGCCACGCGGATAATTAATTCAGGTATTGTTTTTGTGAGTGGCTTAATTAAGGCATTCAATTCCTAAGGGTAGTTTTGTACTAGTACTCTGCGTGTAAATTGATTGGCCATTAATTTTTGTCATTGCACGTCTGGATAACAACATGGAGCGCCCTCAGTAATTATTAAAATAGAACCTTGTGATTTATGCACGCATCTTTGGGCAGCAGTTAATCCATGTATTAATGCTGTTGTTTTGTTTTTAATTACCATTCGTGTGTTGTAGATGGGACGATCTCGATGGATGAAGAATCGAAAAACCATAGATTTTATCAGTGGCGTGACAGAGTTCATGAATTTGGCTGAAAGTACAAAGAGGAGAATTGGTGATGCGGATTACATCATGTGTCCATGTACTGATTGTGCCAATACAGAGTCACATGAAGTTGCAGATGTCCAGATGCACTTAGTCTCTAGGGGATTCATGGATGGATATACACGTTGGACCAGACACGGTGAAGGGGAGGTCATGGATGAAGATACCCAGGGCAGCGAGATTCCAAAACCCGATCAGTGTCACATGGATGTTGAATCTAACATCGAGGCAGAGGCGTCAAGCTACCAATGGAACACCGGAAAGCCGAAACGCCCACTGGAAAACCAAGACATTGATGCAGATGATGATGATCTTGATATGCCAGATTTTGCTGCTATGATTGCAGATTTCGAGGTCCCAAAAAGGATATGATTGGGTACAAGGATCTGCAAAAAGGATATGATTGATGCGGACTCCAAGAAAGAATTGTATCCAGGTTGCAAAAATAAATATTCCAGGTTGAGTGCCACCCTGGTGCTTCTCAGATTTAAAGAAGCAAACGGTCTATCAAACAAGGGCTTCACAGAGATTGTTAGGTATTTTCAAAGAAATTCTTCCGGAAGATAATGTGATCCCCAGAAGCACGAATGAAGCAAAGAAAATTGTTTATCCATTGGAACTTGAAGTACAGAAGATACACGCTTGTGCGAATGATTGTATATTGTACCGTGGTGAGTACAAAGATTTGCGTGCATGTCCCACATGCAAGCATGGACGATACAAGCGTAGGAGAGCAAAGGAAAAGTACAAATTGGATGACGAGGTCAACACCGGAATCCCGTTCAAGGTTGTTTGGTACTTGCCTTTAATTCCAAGGTTGAGGCGTTTGTTTGCAAACCCTAGAGAGGCAAAGAGGTTGTGGTGGCATCATGATGAGCGAATTGCGTATAGGTTTATGAGGCACCCGAAAGATGGGGCTCAGTGGGAATTAATCGACAAAAAGTTTGAAATTTTTTCCAAGGATCCTAGAAGTATAAGGCTCGGGGAGTGTACTGACGGGATGAATCCTTTTGGCGATATGAGCACCAATCACAGCACATGGCCGGTGCTTCTGTGCATATATAACCGAGCTCCTTGGTTGTGTATGAAGAAAAAATACATTATGATGTCAATGATTATCCATGGCCCGAAGCAACCTGGAAATGGCATCGATGTTTACAGAAAGGAGACTTTCGATCTACATGCGATGCTGGTGCACACCATTCAAGATATGCCGGCATTAGGCGACACATCGGGGCAGAAAACAAGGGGAGATGTAGGGTGTGTCACATGCATGGATAGGAAAGCTAGCAGAAGACTTCCCAACTCGCGCAAAACAGTGTATTTGCATCATCGTAGGTTCTTGCGGAAAAATCACCCATACCAAAAGATGATAGCTGAATTTGATGGTACGGCAGAGGCAAAAGGGCCCAAGACCCTATGACGGGAGGTGGTCCACAACATGGCTAAAAATTAATGTTGTGCTTGGCAAGAACCACCCTTTGATTTGTGGACGCCTCGATTCAATCATACACTAATCATGCACGCAAATGTGTATGATCAAGATCGTGGACTCACGGAAGATATCACAACACAACTCTAAAACATAAATAAGTCATACAAGCATCATAATACAAGCCAGGGGCCTCGAGGGCTTGAATACAAGTGCTCGATCATAGACGAGTCAGCGGAAGCAACAATATCTGAGTACAAACATAAGTTAAACAAGTTTGCCATAAGATGGCAAGCACAAACTGGGATACAGATCGAAGAGGCACAGGCCTCCTGCCAGGATCCTCCTAACTACTCCCGGTCGCCGCCGGGCTGCAAGTAGTAGAAGGAACCTCCAGTAGAAGGAGTCGCCGCCGACGGTGGCGCCTCGCCCCGGATTCGCATCTGGTTGCGACAACCAGGTAGAAGGGAAAGGGGGGAAAAGAGAGGGAAAAGAAACCATGAGTATTCATCCAAAGTACTCGCAAGCAAGGAGCTACACTGCATATGCATGGGTAAATGTGTAAAGGGCCATATCAATGGACTGAACTGCAGAATGCCAGAATAAGAGGGGGATAACTAATCCTATCGAAGACTACGCTTCTGGCAGCCTCCGTCTTATAGCATGTAGAAGAGAGTAGATCAAGTCCTCCAAGTAGCATCGTATAGCATAATCCTACCCGCGATCCCTCCTCGTTGCCTGTTAGAGAGCGATCACCGGGTTATATCCGCACTTGGAAGGGTGTGTTTTATTAAGTATCCAGTTCTAGTTGTCATAAGGTCAAGGTACAACTCCAAGTCGCATCACATCAAGATCACGGCTATTCAATAGATTAACTTCACTGCAGGGTGCACCACATAACCCAACACGCTTGATCCCATTTGGCCGGACACATTTCGGGTCATGCCCGCGCATGATGATCAACACGCCGCAGCCCCACCTAGGCACAACAAAGAGGTCAAGACGCCAGCCTAAACCTAAGCGCACAAGGGTCCGGGCCCATCGCCTTAGCACACCTGCATGTTGCGTACGCGGCCGGAAGTAGACCTAGCCTAGCAGCGTTCCAATCCAATCCGGCGCGCGCGCTCGATCGCCGACGTCACGAAGGCTTCGGCCGATACCACACGCCGAAAGTGCCCATATCTGTTCCCACGTAGTTGGTTAGTGCGTATAGACCAAATGGCCAGACTCAGATCAAATACCAAGAACTCGTTAAGCGTGTTATTTTTAAGTATCCGGGGACGCCGACCAGGGCCAGGCCCTCCTCTCACCTAGGTGGTCTCAACCTGCCATGTCGCTCCGCCACAAAGTAACAGTCAGGGGCCGTCGGGAACCCAGGCCCACCTCTACCGGGATGGAGCCACCTGCCCCTTCAACCCCCATCTCCGAATAGTATCATAAGTAATGTAACAGTACAAAGTATATAGCATATGCCCGTGATCACCTCCCGAGGGACCACGGCCCAGTAGTATAGCATGGCAGACTGACAAGAGTGTAGGGCCACTGATGGAACACTAGCATCCTATACTAAGCAGTAGGATAGCAGGTAATGGTAACAACTGTAGCAACAATGACAGGCTATGCATAAGAATAGGATTAACCGAAAGCAGTAACATGTTACACTACTCTAATGCAAGCAGTATAGAGAAGGAATAGGTGATATCTAGTGATCAAAGGGGGGGCTTGCCTGGTTGTTCTGGCAAGTAGGAGGGGTCGTCTTCGATGTAGTCGAACACACGAATATCGGCAGCGGTCTCGGAGTCTACCAGAAAGAAGTAATGGAGGGGGAACACAATAAATAACAGAGCAATCAAATGTAACACAAAGCAAGATGAGGCAATACGTTGTGCTAGGGGTGACCTAACGCAGGGATAGGTGATACTGGCGAAAGGGGGAAACAACCGAGAAAGTATTCCCGGTGTTTCGTGTTTTCGGACAGATGAACCGGAGTGAAAAGTTGCAGGTTTGATAGTTTAGGGATGCGTGGCGGACGAACGGGCTGCGTATCCGGATTCGTCTCGTCGTTCTGAGCAACTTTAATGTAGAAAGTATTTTCATCTCAGCTACGATTTATTTTATATGATTTTCTAAAGTTTCAAATCATTTTTAGAATTTATTTAATTAATTTAAACTAACATTGTCCAGAATAGTGTTTGTCGACGCCAAGATGACGCCGCGATCAATGTGGGGTTGATCGGGTCAAACCGACGTAGGGTCCGTGTGTCATTGACACGCTTAACTAAACAGATTAGTCAATTTAATTAAAGTGATTAGGTTAATTAATTAGGCTTAATTGGATTAACTAATAGGATTAATTAAGTTAATTAATTATTTAAGTAAATAATTAATTGTTATTTTAATTATTATTATTATATATATTTTATATATAAATTCCTTTTTTAATTTTCGCTCGAGGGTGGGGCCCCTAGTCGATGGCAATAAAGGGCCACCGCAGGTGGTTGTTAGCGGGCGCTGGGCGCGAGTCGGGCGCACCCGAAGCGGCACTCGCTTAGGCCACCAGGCAGGGCGGGACCGGCGGGCCACGGTGGGGCGCCGCGACGATGGAGGCAGGGGCCGTGTGCTCTGGGGCCGTGCGCGCATGAGCCGGGCAGGACGGCGACGCGGGCACGGCGAGGCGGGTCACGGTGAGCGCTGCCGAGGCGTGGGCCAAGCACGCCGAAGGCAGTCTGTGGCGCAGCCAAGGCCGCAAGGGGCGAGGGGCTTCGGGTGCCGGAACACGGCAACGGGCAGGCGAGGCGGTGTGGTCTGGTGACCGAACACGGCCACGGCGGGCACGCGCGCAGACTATGGCGGGGTGAGGCCAGCACGGGGAGGAGGTCGCGGCCCCGGGGCGGTAGAGGGCACGGGATGACGGGCACAGCCGGTCGATGGCGCCCGTGTCCAGAGCGCGCCCGCCCTGGGCGAAGGCTGGGCCGAGAGCATGGGCGGTGGTGGTCGCGGGGCGAGGGTGTGCGAGGAGAGGGGGCGGGAGCTCACAGAGGAGGAGTAGGGTCAGGGCAGTGGGGAGCGAGGAGGGCGACGGAGACGACGGCGTCAGAGAGGAAGTAGGCCGGCGAGGAGGAGCTCCGGCGATGGACAGCGTCGGGCGGCGGTTCGGTGTCGGAGAGGTCGAAGACGATGGCGCCAGGCGAGGTGGTCCCGGGCGACGAAGAGCGATGGGCGTCGGGGCGCGGTAGCGGGTGCGTCGGGTGCGGGACACCGCGGGCGCGCGGTGATGGGTGGTGGTCCGGCGACGGGGTGTGGGCAGGGCGTCGCGAGAGAGAGGGGGGCGGTTTCATCCTCGATCCAGATCGGATCGAGGGGGGAGGAGAGCGTAGTGGGGGGGGGGGGCGAGTGGGGGAGATATTTTTGAGGGAGTGCGGGGCTGTCGGTGGGGTTTTCCCCGAGTGGGGGGATATGGAGGAGGGCGTGGTGCGCCGGCTGGGCCGGCCTAATTGGCCCCGAGGCCATCTGGGCCGTGGCCCAGCGGGGAGGGGGGGTTCTCTTTTATCCTTTTTTTATTTGTTTTATTTCCACTTTTCTTTTCTGTTTTATTTTACTTGCACTTTATTTTCAGTTTTTATAAAATACAAAACAAACTCCTAAAATATTGTTATAATATAGCCCACTACCTCAAAAAGTTTGGTGCAATAATAAAATACTTGGTACATTTTTATTATTTAAATGGTATTTATATATTTATTTTAGCCACAATTTTATTTATTTTAGTGCATTAAATATTTTATAAAAATGTGGATTCTCCACCATAATTTCCTATGCATTATTTGTCACCTCTCGAATATTTTAGTTTTAATGTTTGAAAACTTTTGATGTTGCCTTGATCTTAAATTTGAAGTTTGAACTGGGTTTCGAACCGACACGAGTTTATCAACAATAACCAAGGTGAGGTGGCATCATTAGTAATGGTTTACTGTAGCTTAATTATCCGGGCGTCACAATTCTCCTCCACTATAGGAAATCTCGTCCCGAGATTTAAGAGGTAGAGAAGGGGGGAAAGGTCTAGTTACGAAATTCTAACGGATCTTCTCGGTCTTGGTTGCTCTTCTCGAAGTGGTCGACCCAATATATTGATGTCTTCATTTATTATTATTATTTTTTCTTCAAGTCATCAAGATGAAGTCGGCATCCTTTCTTCGGGGGTTCCATCGTACTTACGAAAGAATAAGGGGGGTATTCCGGGAGAAGAACCTCTACAAGGTTGACTATTTGGTCGATAACATCGGGGAAGGTGGCAGAAAGTAGCTCTCGAATTGAAACTTAAGAAAATATCGAGAGCAAATTAATGAGGTTTCATGGGATGTTTCGAGCGAGCAGGCAACCATTCGATGCCTGAAACAGGGCTTGAAAGGGGATCAAAGCAATCGGGAATAAGTATTGCGTCTGGTAACAGATTTGATGATCTCTCGGAAGGTGGCTCGTGAATTACATACGAGGTCACACGTGAGGAAGAACCTTGGGAACAGGGGGTGCAGGAGAGTCAAGTTTCGATCCTGTGGAACTGTGGGTTATGGGCCCCCCCATGTGGGTTAAAAGTAGGAAGGGGGCTGACACCTTGCACGGTCATGATAGCAAGGCATGTCAGAAAGTAGTCTGTTAGTTATGTCGGCAACAACATCAATACCAAGGGCGAGGGACGAAGAGAACCATTTTCCTGCTCGTTGAACGAGGCGGACCATTAGGCAAAGTTCTCGTCCATCGGTGGCTACCGAGATGTCATCAACAATAGTAACAGGGTCTTACTGACAGAGTTGTACAACCGAGGTGTTTACATAAGCAGGGAAATATTACTGCTTATATCATATAGATCACAAGAAAGGTTTAAACAAAATAATGGAAAGGAAAATGTGATCATCAGATTAAGCAGAAAAATGGAAAGGAAAATGTGTTTAAACACATAATTCAGGGGTATATCCTTCCCACGAACAAGTAGAGTATGATATCCATGACAGGATATAAAGTAGAAGACCTAAGGTAAGGGGAGAGGAATTACATGACATTACCCATACAACGGTGTTAGGATAAATGATAAAGAAAAGATAACATTGCTTCAACTGTTATTATTGAAGATCAGAGTACCACAGACATGCTTCGAGATAGCATTGACATGGTCTTCAAGCAAAGATCAGACTTTGGATACACAAGGGATCCATCAGGAACATCTTGTATTATAAGTCTTACAATTTCCTCATGGAAGATTGGATAATCTTGCAGAAAAGGAAACTATAACAATAGGTCCTCCGTCCAGGTGTGCTAGGCATGACATCACCTTACCGGGTCATATAAAGACCATTGTTATAACTCTTGGAAATATGTTCCAACCATCATATCTGACCGAGATTCATATCTGATTGGTGTCAGGATAACTCAGACTCAGGGAATGAACTATGGGAGTGAGTTCCAAAACGAGAGTTCATCATTAAACTAAGGAGAGGATGAGGAGGTGGCTGATGGACTCAGCAACAACTCATCGAGATTTCCAAAAAGATGTATTTCCACAATTATGTGAACAAGGAGATATCATTTGTCAGATCAAATGATATAATGATTTATGCTCGAGAAAAACATACATATTTAAACATTGGTTGAAAGTTGCACCCGAAATATGGGCTCGATAGCACGATCAAGGTTAGAATGGTAATTCGATAACCATTGGTCTAAGAATGAACTGTCGATCATTAACTTCAAAGCATTAGGGTTGCCAGAAGTACAGAATCCAAACAACACCGTTCACTTGTAGGTTCCCCGGTTAGAATTAACACGGGAGCCAAGAAAGAATGGTGATGGTGAGAAGTATCACTATACCAAGAATTCTTAAGAGGTGGAGTAATCCTCATGACATTCTTGACGTAAAAGATGGTAATACTCCAAGGTAAAGAAAAACAAATGCTGGATAGCAAGGAACTCAAGATTCAATCCAAAACAAGAACACATTTGTGTCGAGGGAAGACAAGGATGTTGTCGATGATAACACAAATCATCGAGGGTCAAGGATGGTATTTCTCAACATGAATTCGATCGATAACCTTGAAGAGCTCAGAATGTTGATGATGATCATGACACATTTATTGAGAGGTTTCATGAAGATATTATCGCTCATCGACGACATCAAGCAAAAGGAAGGATGGAGCGAAAAGTTATTGAAACCACGGGTACGACACACACTCGGAATCAAGCTTGTTGTTCAAGGAAAAATGATATGACGAGGAAAGTTGACGTAAGCTTAGCTCATCGTCAAAAATTGTGCTTCGAGAAGAAGGACCAGGTAGCACAGTTAAAAGTTGCACGATAATGATATAGTCGATCAGGCTATGAATGACCTGAAGGATTAATAAGCTCATAAGCAACAAAGATTACTTAGAGTTATTGAATCGGAGTGCGGAATTGATTCACTTATCGGTGTCCTTGAGTGGCTAACAACTCAGAACCCAGGGGAAATTGAAATCGGTCAGAAATAATACTTGAAGAAGAACTCATAAGAAGTAATATGGTTCTGTGATATTATCGAGATACCACGGAGTATTACTCGAAGGTGGATCATAATAGAGGTTGGACTAGGGTATTGCTCTGCAAAATACAAGTACTTCAACTTGTCCGAGAAATGGTATTTAAAAGGAGAACATGGCCGGAACAACGATTGCAAATGATCGAACCACGGATACAAGATGAACTTATAACAAGGGGGTAATTATTTTTATGAGCAGCTTCCATGATAAGTTATGCATCGTGTCCATGGGCATGAACGCAAGGTTCAAAGTCAACTCCCACTTCTTCAATGTATAACCTTCCATTCACTTCTCGCTTTGACAAAGGCATTAGTGTTGAAAGTTTTACCTGGTGAAATACCAGATGAGTATGACTCGTGAAAACTTCCGAGTTCACGCATATTAAGGAAGGCATATGTTCAACCCGTCAGGGTATCATGGAAACATATACCACAAGCTCCAATAGTAAATACCACCAGCTCGAAAACAGAGCATGGTTGAGAAAACAGAGGATACAATTTACCCAAGGCTTTATATATCCGTGGAAAGACTCACAAGGTTATCTGAATATGAAGGACAGTGTCGAATGAAATCCAACAATGGATCGGGCGATCCACAATGGAGCTGATGTGAGTATCGGTACTCAACCAGAGGAAGAAAGAATGCACGGGCATCATATTATAGTACATCTGAATAATTCGATGCTTAGATAACAAAGGAATTATGTTTTCCAAAACAAAGGATCAGAAGCAGATGCTCTAATCAAGGATGTATAAGTTGGATAGACCAGAGGCACAATTGACGACAAATAGTTTGGTCGAGAACCAGCTCATGTTCAAAATGACGTCTGAGCCGGAAAGATAATTTAGAAGGGTTGATTGATGATTGTGTGCATTCGCACACATGTTGAATCAATAGGATCAAAATGACGGTGTCTAAAGATACTAGTGAATATTGCTAGTGATATGGGAGCATCCATAATGTAAGAAAACAAGTATTTGCAGAGCAATAAGCTGCTAAGGATTTTTTTGGCGGATCGAATAGCATTTTGAAGACTTTTTTGAAACACCCGAACAACTGAGGATGAGCGGATACTTGGTAAGTGCGAGAAATTATCCGTAGGGGTATTTATGGGGCTAGTAAGTTCAAGGAAATAGGCACAAAGTATTTTCGGAACAATAGAGAGAATCATGGCTAATAACAAGATCATCTAGGGATAAAAATAAGAACGATAAGTATGTGTATTATTCATAGGGATATTTCAGTGGTAGGGAATTGCAAAAGCAACGGGTACAAGTCTCGAGAGAACATCGGAGGCTATCTTCGGAATCCTTCGATGCACCACGCAATCATCTGAAGTCAGGGGCTCTCCGGAAGGAAGAAATTACGAGAACCTAGAGTTAGAGTGAGCAAAATCATTTACTCGAATAGAAGAGAGATCAAAGTCCGAGAGTATAGGTTGAGGAATAAAAGATCCTAATACCACCCAATGGCGACGTGGGCCCATGGGCCACACAGCCATGTTAGTAAAAGTTTTGTAAAGTCTAGACTCGACTTCGGCCAAGGAGTGTGGAAGGGGATTCTACAGCAGTTGGCTCGATATTAACTTCAGACGCCTTCTAATTCAATCGTACACTAATCATGCACGCAAATGTGTACGATCAAGATCGAGGACTCACGGAAGATATCACAACACAACTCTAAAACATAAATAAGTCATACAAGCATCATAATACAAGCCAGGGGCCTCGAGGGCTCGAATACAAGTGCTCGATCATAGACGAGTCAGCGGAAGCAACAATATCTGAGTACGACATAAGTTAAACAAGTTTGCCATAAGATGGCTAGCACAAACCGGGATATAGATCGAAGAGGCGCAGGCCTCCTGCCGGGATCCTCCTAACTACTCCTGATGTGTCGCCGCCGGGCTGCACGTAGTAGAAGGCACCTCCAGTAGAAGGAGTCATTGTCGACGGTGGCGTCTGGCTCCTGGACTCCGACATCTGGTTGCGACAACCAGGTAGAAGGAAAAGGGGGGAAAAAGAGGGAAAAGCAACCATGAGTACTCATCCAAAGTACTCGCAAGCAAGGAGCTACACTGAATATGCATGGGTATATGTGTAAAGGGCCATATCAATGGACCGAACTGCAAAATGCCAGAATAAGAGGGGGATAACTAATCCTCTCGAAGACTACGCTTCTGGCAGCCTCCATATTTCAGCATGTAGAAGAGAGTAGACTGAAGTCCTCCAAGTAGCATCGTATAGCATAATCCTACCCGGCGATCCCCTCCTCGTTGCCCTGTTAGAGAGCGATCACCGGGTTATATCTGGCACTTGGAAGGGTGTGTTTTATTAAGTATCCAGTTCTAGTTGTCATAAGGTCAAGGTACAACTCCAAGTCGTCTTGTTACCGAAGATCACGGCTATTCGAATAGATTAACTTCCCTGCAAGGGTGCACCACATAACCCAACACGCTTGATCCCATTTGGCCGGACACACTTTTCTGGGTCATGCCCGGCCGCGGAAGATCAACACGTCGCAGCCCCACCTAGGCACAACAGAGAGGTCAGCACGCCGGTCTAAACCTAAGCGCACAGGGGTCTAGGCCCATCGCCCTTAGCACACCTGCATGTTGCATACGCGGCCGGAAGTAGACCTAGCCTAGCAGGCGTTCTAGTCCAATCCGGGCAAGCCGTTCAGTCGCCGACGTCACGAAGGCTTCGGCTGATACCACGACGCCGAGTGCCCATAACTATTCCCACGTAGTTGGTTATTGCGTATAGACCAAGAACTCGTTAAGCGTGTTATTTTTAAGTATCCGTGGACGCCGAACAGGGCCAGACCCACCTCTCTCCTAGGTTGTCTCAACCTGCCCTGTCGCTCCGCCACAAAGTAACAGTCAGGGGCCGTCGGGAACCCAGGCCCACCTCTACCGGGATGGAGCCACCTGCCCTTCAGCCCCCATCTCCGAACAGTATCATAAGTAATGTAACAGTACAAAGTATATAGCATATGCCCGTGATCACCTCCCGAGGGATCACGGCCCAGTAGTATAGCATGGCAGACGGACAAGAGTGTAGGGCCACTTATGGAACACTAGCATCCTATACTAAGAAGTAGGATAGCAGGTAAGGGTAACAACTGTAGCAACAATGACAGGCTATGCATCATAATAGGATTAACCGAAAGCAGTAACATGCTACGCTACTCTAATGCAAGCAGTATAGAGAAGGAATAGGTGATATCTGGTGATCAAAGGGGGGGCTTGCCTGGTTGTTCTGGCAAGTAGGAGGGGTCGTCTTCGATGTAGTTGAACACACGAACATCGGCAGCGGTCTCGGAGTCTACCGGAAAGAAGTAACGGAGGGGGAACACAATAAATAACAGAGCAATCAAATGTAACACAAAGCAAGACGCGGCAATACGTTGTGCTAGGGATGACCTAACGCAGGGATAGGTGATACCGGCGAAAGGGGGAAACAACCGGGAAAGTATTCCCGGTGTTTCGTGTTTTCGGACAGATGAACCGGAGGTGAAAAGTTGCAGGTTCGATAGTTTAGGGATGCGTGGCGGACGAACGGGCTGCGTATCCGGATTCGTCTCGTCGTTCTGAGCAACTTTCACGTAGAAAGTATTTTCATCTCAGCTACGATTTATTTTATATGATTTTCTAAAGTCTTAAATCATTTTTAGAATTTATTTAATTAATTTAAACTAACATTATCCAGAATAGTGTTTGCTGACGTCGGGGGGTTGACTGGGTCAAACTGACGTGTGGGTCCCGTGTGTCATTGACACAGTTAACTAAACAGGATTAGTCAATTTAATTAAAGTGATTAGGTTAATTAATTAGGCTTAATTAGATTAACTAACCGGATTAATTATGTTAATTAATTATTTAAGTAAATAGTTAATTGTTATTTTAATTATTATTATAATTCCTTTTTTAAATTTTCGTTCTGAGGGGTGGGGCCCCCTAGTCAGTGGCACACAGGGCCACCGCAGGACGGTTGCTAGCGGGCGCTGGGGCGCCGGGTGCGCTACTCGAAGGGCATCGCCTGAGCCAGCCACGGGCGGACCGGGCGGGCACGGTGGGGCGCCGCGACGCAGAGAGGCAGGGGTCGGCGCTCATGGGGCCGGCAGGACGCCGACGTCTTGAGCGGGCACGGCGAGGCGGGTCGCGGTGAGGGCAGCCGAGGCGCGGGCCCGCGCGGCCGAAAGGCAGATGCGGGCGCAGCCAAGGCCGCAGCAGGCGAGGGGCTTGGTGCGAGCACGGCAACGGGCAGGCGAGGCGGTGTGGTCTGGTGACCGAACGCGGCAACGGCGGGCACGCGTGCAGAAGATGGCGGGGTGAGGCCAGCACGGGGAGGAGGCCGCCCCGGGGCGGTAGAGGGTGCGGGACGACGGGCACGGCCGGTCGGTGCAGCCCGTGTCAGTGCAACCCGCCCGCGGCACCATGGGTAGGAGCAAGCGGGGCGCGGCGATGGTCGCGGGGCGAGGGTGTGTGAGGAGAGGGGGCGGGAGCTCACAGAGAAGGAGTAGGGTCAGGGCAGCGAGGCGCGAGGAGGGCGACGGAGACGATGGCGTTGGAGAGGAAGCAGGCCGGCGAGGAGGAGCTCCGGCGATGGACGGCGTCGGGCGGCGATTCGGTGACGGAGAGGTCGAAGACGATGGCTCAGGCAAGGTGGTCCCGGGCGACGGCGAGCGCTGGGCGTCGGGCGCGGTCGCAGCGCGTCAAAAGGGACGGCGCTTGCGTCTGGTGATGGGGTGGTCCGCGACGGGTGTGGGCAGTCGTCGCGAGAGAGAGGGGGGGGGGCGGTTTCATCCCCGATCCAGATCAGATCGAGGGGGGAGGAGAGCGTAGTGGAGGGTGAGTGGGGGAGATATTTTTGGGGGAGTGCGGGGGTGTCGGTGGGGTTTTCCCCGAGTAGGGGGATATGGAGGAGGGCGTTGGGCGCCGGCTGGGCCGGCCTGATTGGCCCCGAGGCCATCTGGGCCGTGGCCCAGCGGGGAGGGGGTTTTCTTTTATCTTTTTTATTTGTTTTATTTCCACTTTTCTTTTCTGTTTTATTTTACTTACACTTTATTATCAGTTTTTATAAAATACAAAACAAACTCCTGAAATATTGTTATAATATAGCCCACTACGTCAAAAAGTTTGGTGCAATAATAAAATACTTGGTACATTTTTATTATTTAAATGGTATTTATATATTTATTTTAGCCACAGTTTTATTTATTTTAGTGCATTAAATATTTTATAAAAATGTGGATTCTCCACCATAATTTCCTATGCATTATTTGTCACCTCTCGAATATTTTAGTTTTAATGTTTGAAAACTTGTGATGTTGCCTTGATCTTAAATTTGAAGTTTGAACTGGGTTTCGAACAGACGCGAGTTTATCAACAATAACCAAGGTGACGTGGCATCATTAGCAGTGGTTTACTGTAGCTTAATTATCCGGGCATCACAGACGGTGAAACAAACACCCAAGGGTCAAGTGTTTAAGAAGAAATCGGTGTTCTGAAAATTACCTTACTGGGAGATTCTACGTGTATGTCACTGCATCGATGTCATGCACGTAGAGAAGAACATATGTGAAAGCATCCTTGGTACTCTGCTCAATATTAAAGGTAAAAGAAAGGATGGTGACGGTTCACGGCTCGATATGCTTGCTGATCAGTCAAAACGCAAGAGTGAAGCAGAAGACGATGACAAATTCATCAAAGCTCGCCAGAGCTACAATTTCAGTACAAAAGAAGCAACACAGTTCTCACCTATTTGCTGTCAGTTAAGACACCCTCTTCCTACTGCGCAAACATCAGAAGTCTCGTGGATTTGAGCTCAGGTAAAATGAATTTGGGACACATGAAGTCACATGATTGCCACGTAATGTTGACACAAATCCTCCAGGTGGCCATCAGGAATCTGATGGACAAAGATATAAGAAACACACTCATTGACCTCTGTGATTTCTTCAACCAACTATGGCAGAAAGTTGTAAATCCTGAAGAGTTGGATCATATGCAAGATGATATTGCAAGAATATTGTCCAACCTAGATGTTTTTCCCATCGTCATTCTTTGATGTCATGGTCCATCTCACTTTGCACCTTGTCGACGAGATAAAGTATTGTGGTCCTGTGTTTCTTGGCAACATGTATCCCTTCGAGCGGTTCATGGGAATACTGAAGCAATTTTGTCGGAACCGAAACCATCCAGAGGCAAGCATCCTACAAGGTTATACCGCAGAGGAGGTGGTTGAGTTTTGCACCGAATACATGAAACAAAGACCTATAGGTTTGCCCCTCTCTCGCCACGAGGGAAGGCTGAAAGGTAAGCCGGTCCTTGCTGGCACGCAAATGGCTGCACCCAGAGGATTGGTAAAGAAAGCCCATTTGATGTACTGCTTAACAGACCAGTTCTCATCGCTTATGCCGAAGAACACTTGGCGGAGATACGCCAAAGCTTCTCACCAATGGTGCCTTCATCAGATGTGGAGATGAAGGAGCACACTAAGAACTATGCCGAATGGCTGAAGAATCGTTTGGCACAAGGATACATCGATGACATTGCTAGATGGTTGGCACAAAAGCCATCACCTACGGTGTTGACGTACCAAGCATATGACATAAATGGATACACGTTCTACACCGAGGAACGTGATCAGAAAACCTCGTAGCAAAACAGCTCTGTTCGAATAGAATGCATGACTGTAAATGAAGCTGATAAAAGGGTATACTATGGAACCATCAAAGAGATTTGGGAGCTTGACTATGTGTAAGGTGGCATTATTCAGGTGCGCATGGATCCCTCTTGGTCAGGTAAGGATTGATGAGTACAGGAAGACCTGTGTTAATGGGACAACGATGGCATATCACGAAGACCCATTCATTCTTGCCAGCGATGCTACCCAAATTTTCTTTGTGGAAGACCCCTTGCATAAGAACGACCATTTAGCAATGCATGGGAAGAGAAGGGTACTGGGTGTCGACGATGTTGCCGATGAGGACGAGTACAATGAATTTGATGAGTTGCCAGCCACGGGATCACGCACCCGTGTAACAGAGCAGCGTAAAATCATCAAAAAACCCAAGTTCATTCGGGGTCAACTTAATGATCCCAGTTCCCCCATGTACATGGGAATTAAGCCGTAATACTAGTCTTTATTCCTACCCTACAACTTAATTCGTTCAATTTAGAACTGTCGCGTGTACTGAATTTGTGAGTTATGCCCGGTTTTCTGTTGATGTAAGAACCGTTAATATGTTGACCTTGATATGTTGTCTGCTCAGGCAATGAATATCAACTGTTTTTTGTTATTATTATTATTATTATTATTATTATTATTATTATTATTATATCATAGAGGTAGCACACTCAATTGATCTACTACAGTATGTGTGAAAAAAATATGCATCTGGTTTGCGAATAGCACGCTGTTCATTGATGAAAGCCGTGTGCCGACCAAACCCCGCCACCCCGCCCACGATCTGAGTTGTGCTTTCTGATTGGCCAGAACCCAAACCCCACGGATCGTACATCTGCACCGTTCGATGCTCCCAGATCGAACGACGATCCTCATCCCTTTCGACAGCACATGCAGTTCTGGTTGTAATTTTATTTTTATGCACAAAATGCACGTTAATCTCAAAAAATGTATTAAATATAGCAAACGATACCTGAAATGCGCCAGAAAATCAAACCCGTGGTATAATGGTGATTGGGTACCGTGGAAATTTTTATGAGGCCAAACGATGAAGTCACCGGCCACAAGAGTTTGAATTGACACGTCTCCTTTTGGAAAACCATGATCCTTCATGTGAGATGCTCCGGTTTGGAAGGAGCGGTCATCAAAACTTGTGACAAACTTTACCAATTTTTTTCCATGGGGTCGTGAGAGCACGCCACAGGCACACATAGATTTTGATGATGTCCGAACTCCATCTGAATTTCCTGTAATTAAAATACCAACTAGGCCTATGCTAGTGGCTGCACCTCGCGGCCGACATGTTTGAAACTTCTCCCCGCTTCTCGAACAAACGGATGAAAACTCACAAAGCGACGCACAAATGATTTGTACACCTTTGCTAGGCTGATAGTAAGGGGGTATCATAGCTAGTATCATGCCTGCCAACTAGGCAATTTTGATGAGTTGTCATAGAATTAACTAAATGAAGAAAGAGAGGGTTAAGTATCATATCATGAAACCGTATCATAATAAATGCTATGCTATTGTGTGTCATGCATGAAAATATAAATAAAGTACTACATATGATACTAGCTACTCTATGATACTATGCATTAGAGCGGGTACACAATAGAGTGGCATAAGACTAGCCACAATGGGTAGTAACATAGAATGTTACTAGTCTATGTTACTACCTCTATAGTGGGGAGTAAAATATGTGTGGTAACATGCAACACTTCATTTATTAGGCTATAGACTCATCTTGCCTTGAGATGTGTGATGTTACTCAGGCTGGTCACAATGGGGAGGAACTTAGGAGTAACATCACACACTCCAATACAACTTTGCTTATGTGGCACATATTTAATGAAGAGAGAGGTGCTTGTGGTAACTAGCTAAGTTACCGGAACATCACACACTCCAAGAAACAATGAGTCTATAACCTAATAAATACATCATTGCATGACACTACATAGATGTTCCTACCCACTATGGAGGTAGTAACATAGTCTAGGGAAGTGTGTAAGTTACTAGCTTATGTTCTTGCCCATTGTGACCAGCCTCATACTACTAGTAACTAGCTATGTTACCGCTTTCCTCTCTTTCTTCATTTATTGCTTGCCACATCATCTATTTTATCTAGATACGTGTGATGTTACTACCTATGTTACTCCCACTGTGGGTAGTCTAAGCAGGCTATAAGGAACAGAATAATATATATGTGCTTATTAGTTGGAGGAAAGAGAAGAGAAGCGGGCTCTTGATTAATAGAGCCAGCTACAACACGAGACCCAAGACACTTTGTGAGGATGTAAGGTGGGCCAACTATTGATAAACTAGTACGTATTTAAAACTTATTATTGTACATGCCCGCTGAGAGGTTGGCTGAATATGACATGGCAACTTCTTATAGCCGACCCTTGGCTGTATTATTAACCATGCTCTTAGTGAGGTAGCTAGTATATCATAGACGACTAGCTAGTATCAGACTAGACACAGTGGGAGTAACTTCAGCAGTAACATCGACTCCAACTCAGCAAACTTGCTTATGTGGCAATAAGTTAATGAGGAGAGAGATAGTTTCAGTAACTTAGCTAGTTACTGTAACATCACATGTCCCAATGCAATATGAGTATATAACCTAATAAATGAAGCTTTGCATGACACTACACTTATGTTACTACCCACTATGAAGGTAGTAACATAGTCTAGGGATATGTGTATGTTTCTAGTGTATGTTACTCTCCATTGTGGCTAGTCTCATACTCCCTCCTTTCCGGTTTAGGATGGTTGTAGTAGTATCATAAGCGGTATCATGCATGCTAACTAGACTTTCTAGATGATGTGGCACACAATTAAATGAGGAAAGAGAGGATGTGGTATCATATCATGATACTGTGTCATATTAAATGTTGTACTACTACTTTGTGTGATGCATGACAATTAATAAGGCAACCTAAGATACTAACTTATGATACTATCCATTACGGAAGTAGTATCATACACTATCATATGCACGATACTAGTATATGATACTCCCCATTACAACCAGCCTTATAGGGCTCAATTCAAAAATCTCACCAACCAAGGTAGATGGTGAGTGGTGGAATACTTTTTGTAGTTTGCAAAAATACCCAATTAATGCTTTTGTTTTCCTCAAAAAATTATGTTTTCCAATGTATTAATTGCAATACATGCATGCATATATAAAGTACATGCATTGGTCAACTTTCTCTTAATACTTGCATGCAATGATTTAATGCACCTTGGAATCTGGACATGTGATGGGGAACAACCAAATTGAGCCTTATAAAATGGAAAAACTAAAATTTTGAGATAATCCTATAAACCGGAAAGGAGGGAGTATATATGCATGACACTAGTATATGATCGGCAATACCTCCGTAATGCGTGCATGCATAGTATCATAAGTTAGTATCTTAGGTTCCTTATTAATTGCCATGCATGACACAAAGTAGTTACAACATTTAATATGATACGGTATCATGATATGATACCACACCCTCTCTTTCCTCATTTAACTATGTGCCACATCATCCAAAAAGTCTAGTTGGCATGCATCATACCCGCTTGATACTCCCATATTACGACCACTCTTATTAGGGTGGCCATAGTGGGGGTATCATAGCCGGTATCATGCACTCGGGAATAGAAAATTTGATGATGTGGCAAAGAAGCAGTAACATAGGTAGATACCGTAACATATATATATATATATATATATATATATATATATATATATAATAAATGCTATACTACTTTGTGTCATCCATGGCCATAAATACGGTCATCTATGATATATACTACTCTATGATACTATATATGCACTATGAATGTACGTACGTAGTATCATACACTAGTATCATATGCATGATACTATATATATATAGTATATGATACTCCCCACTATATAAGGCTGGCCATAGTGGCGGTATCATAGCCGACGATGTCATGCACTCGAAAATAGCAAGTATGCCGATGTGGCAAGAATTAAAAATATATAAAGAGGGTTAGAGTAACATATAGGTAGATACCTGTAAGTGCATCTAGTGCCACCCCTAGTTGGTTTTGGAGTGTTGACGACAAACCTGGTTGAGGACTAATGTGTTTTGAGAATTGCAGGATAACACGGTAGTAGTCCCTCATTGATTCGGTTTACTCACGGAGATGACCCTAAAATGTATGAAGACATTGAAGACAATGGTGGTATGTGAAGATATTCACATTGAAGACTATGACAAGAGAAGACATTGGGTGAAGACTATGGGCCTTGAAGACTTAGTTGTTTCGTTGTTTCCTTTTCTTCTTTGTTGAGTCATAGGAACCACCGTCATTGTTAAGTGGGGTCCCGATGAACAAAGTCGAGTGATCAAGTGATGCTCAACAAAATCCTATGTCTTGAGCGAAGACAATGAGAGAAAATCTTATCCAGAGCTGGATGAGTCAGATTTACTTGTAGCCCAAGTAAAGTTGCCGCGTGTGTTTGAAATCTGACCGTTGGAACACGTGTCAGTTCCTTAGTGACCCAGGGTCATTTTGGACAAATCAGGCCGGGTTGCCTAGTGGCTATAAATAGCCCACCCCCTACACCATAAATTGGTGGCTGCTCAGAGTTAGTCCACGGCTTTTGTCGTTTGAGAGCAACCCACCTCTGAAGCTTTTGAGAGAGAGAAATCCTTGCGAGGACAAAGCGCAAACACCGAGAGCCAAAGAGTGTTAGGCATCACTGAAGTCTTTCTGTCCGCGTGACCTGAAGACTTGTTACACTTGAGGACTGTGAATCCTCCAGCCGGTTAGGCGTCTCGTTCTGAGCATCCAAGAGTCATTGTGGATCGCCGGTGAACGAAGTCTGTGAAGGTTTTGAAGTCTACCTTGAAGACTTACCAGAGTGATTGGGCGAGGACTGGGTGTCCTTAGCTCAAGGGGAATAAGGTGAAGACGCGGTCTTCTGAGTTGAATCTCAGCCTCCCTAACCAGACGTACATTTGTCACAGAAACTGGAACTGGTCCAACAAATCTTGTGTCATCAACAAGTGACTAGTTATATCCTCTCCCTCTCATTACTTACAGTTTGTCTTCGTGAAATCATTGCCTGCTTGCACTACCTGTTTGACTTCACTGTGTGACTACTATCATTGTTTGGCTTCATACTATCTTCCATCCTGATCTTTACTACCTAGCTGCTATTAGTCTTCTTGCTTTCACTTCATTGCATACTTGACTATGGCTTGCTTAGTGTAGTCTACCTTCCGCTGCATATCAATAGGTTCATTTCTTGTGTTTGTCTTTGAAACTCTCATGTTTTGAAGACTTTCATAAAAATCACCTATTCACCCCCCTCTAGTTGATAACTAGCACTTTCAATTGGTATCAGAGCAAGGTACTCCCTTGTTCTATGTGATTCGGTCTAACCACCTGGAGTTTTAGCTATGTCGACTGCAGGGATAATCAAAGTCTCTGCTGCTTGCCCCGTCTTCGATGGAACTGAATATCCCTACTGGAAGAATAAGATGCGCATGCATCTTGAAGCCATTGATGTCGACCTCTGGTATGTCGTCAAGAATGGCATTCCCAAGACTGGTGAAAGTGTCACCCCTGCTGATGTCAAGAAGTTCATTCAACTGGATTCTACTGCCAAGAACATCATCTGTGGTCATCTGACCAAAGGACAGTATGGCCGTGTGAGTGCTCTGGAAACGTCGAAGCTAGTCTGGGACTGGCTCTAAGGTCAACGAAGGCTTCTCAACCCAGAGAGATCAAAGGATCAGTGTTCTTCGCAACCTCTTCAACCGCTTCAAGAGAAACGACAATGAGAAAGTCCAGATCAAGTTTGATCGGCTCACTGACATCACAAATGAGCTTCGTGCTCTCGACGCCACTGAGATCACTTGACAACTCGTTCGACACCCTTGCCCTCATGATACAAGAACACCCTGACTTCAAGACACTCGATCCGTCTGATATACTTGAGAGGCTCAACACACATGAGTTCCAGCTATCTGAGAAAAGAGATATTTATGGTCCCAACTATGGCCGAACTCGTGCTTTGAAGGCAAAGGTTGTTTCCTCATCTAAAGAAGAATCTGACTGCAGTTCTGATGATCCTGAAGACATAGGAAGGGAACTTGCTATGCTTGTGAAGAAGTTCCAAAAGTTCACTAAGAAGAAGGGCTTCAGAAAGTCTTCACGATCCAGCTCAAGAAATGATGAAGCTTCCACTCATGACTACAAGAAGAGAACATGTCACAAATGCAAGAAACCTGGACACTACATCTCTGAGTGTCCACAGTGGGACAATGAGAATAAGAAGAAGAAGAAGAAGAAGAAGAAGAAGAAGAAGAAGAAGAAGAAGAAGAAGAAGAAGAGCAAGGAATATGATTTTGATGACAAGAAGAAGAAGAAATTCTCAAAGTCTTCTTCCAAGTCTTCATCTCATAAGAAGAGCTCATCTGGCAAGGCTCATGCTTTTTTTTGCAAGGAGATGGATTCAGAGGAGGAGTTTGCTTCTGAGGAGGCGGAGGTGGAGTCTGAGGAGGAGTCCGACCCTGGAGTTGCAAGTCTGGCTCTAGCTACAGCCTACGTTGCCAAGTCCATCTTCAACACTGAAGACAATGGATCCGTCACCAATGCTGAAGCTAATGACAAGGACGACTCTGCTCCCACCTACTGCTTCATGGCACGTGGTGCCAAGGTAAAATCACGCGATGCTTACTTTCAAACATCAAGTGAAGATGACTCTGATTTTGAATCCAAACCCAGCTACAAAACACTTGCTAAAATTGCACATGAACAACAGAAAGCTATGGAACATACTCAAAAACTGTTAGACAAAAGCGATGACCTGTTGGACGTTGAAATGACCCGTTCTCAGTCCTTAATTGAAGACATAAAAAATCTTCATGTTAAGTACCAGGAACTTGAAAGTCGTCATGAAACGCTCTCAACCACTCATGAAAAGCTCTCATATGATTATCTTCAAAGGAAGCAAGAGCTTGAGAAATTGAGAGCGGCTCATGAAGATCTTCAAAAAGAGAATGAGTCACTTCGCGCTCAACAGATCATTTCCGCTCAAGAAGGATTTGAACCACCATGTCTAAAATGCCTTGAGCGTGATAACACTACTTCTGTTGCTGAATGTTCTACTGCTGCTACTGTTGCAATATCTTCAACTACTGATATGGTAACTAACCCCTCTGCTGAGGATACCACTACTATTGCTGATAAAAATGCTAGGTTGAAGACATTGCTTAAAACAGGGATGTACAAAAGTCTCAAAGGGCATCAAACACTGTGCGATGTCCTCAAAAAGCAGATTCTGAACCGAAACCCTAGGAAAGAGGGTGTTGGGTTCGAGAGGAAAATGAATGTTGATGGCTCCTCTTTGGAAGCTTTGAGCAAAGTACCCAAAACCACATGGGTTGCTGCAAAGGGACCTTCAATGGATCCATCCACCTTATCTGGCTTCACTTGTGCTAATCCTATTATCATTGATGAATCCTTTGATGCAAACTATAAATTGTTTAAGAATCAGAATGGTGAAGTGTTTGCCAGGTATATTGGTACTAACTGCAGGAATGGGCCACCTATGAAGAAGATCTGCGTTCCCAAAAGTTGTCTTGAGAATCTTCCTGTGAATGTCATCATGACACCACCTGGGAAGAAGAAAAATCCCAGACCAAAGGCTTCTATGGCCCAAAGGCTTCATACAGACAAAGGACTCACCTGAGTCACCCTAACGCCAATGTTTTGTAGGGAAACCATACTCAGACTTATGAATATGAGCGTGTTTCTTCAAACCGCTATGTTCATAAAACTAAGAACTATTCTGCTTATTCATATGAGTACTATTCACCTCCTGCAAGGCTATTTGCTAGGGCTTCAAAGCCGAAGTTCTCAGATGCTGCACTTAGACTCATTGCTTCTAAGCCACCCCTGAAGATGTGGGTGGTTAAGAAGAATTAACTTTCTTTTGCAGGGAAAGGTCTCCAGCCGGAAATCAAAGGCGTCTGATGCTATTGCTGGGGACCTAAAACATCTTGTAGGGCGCAAGATCAAATGCCCAAATGGTCTCACTATGTATTTTGTTCTTGAATCATTTGCCAATCATCCTATCAGGCCTAATCTTGATCTGAGCTTTGATAATCCTCTTGCCCGTCAAATGTTTATGCTTCACAATACTCTTGGTGAAGCCTATCCCCCTAACTGTACTGTAGGGTATGACACCTCATGCTTCAGAATGGATTATGGACAGCGGATGCACTAATCATATGGTGGTGCTCGAAGTCTTCTCATGGACTCAACCTTACGTCCATCGACAAGAGTCACATCACATTTCTTGACCTTTGGTAAAAGCAAGGTATTGGGTCTAGGTAGAGTTGCAATCTCAAAGGATCAGCACATGGGTAATGTGATGCTTGTTGAACCCTTGGTTTCAACAATGTACATCTCAATGCTTTGTGACTTGAACATGATTGTGATATTTGGAAAATATCGTTGCCTTGTACTAATGGAATCGACAAGTCTCTAGTCTTTGAAGGGTACGGAAAGATGATCTATACATGGTAGATTTCTCAAGAGGGCCTGACTTGCCGTATGCCTTCTTGCAAAAGCTTGAGTGTTGGCTCACGGCATCGGAGGCTAGGGCATCTTGGCATGAGGAACTTACACACTCTCGCCAAGAAGAAGCATGTCATAGGCATCGAGGGCGTCAAGTTCAAGAAGGATCACTTGTGTGGTGCCTGCGAAGCTGGAAAGATGACTAGGGCCAAGCATCCCTCGAAGACAATCATGACGACATCTCAACCCTTCGAGCAGCTACACATCGACTTATTTGGCCCTACTCACTACTCTACTCTCAATACTACTGCTTGTCTCTATGGCTTCGTCATTATTGATGATTATTCAAGATATACATGGGTGCACATAATTCTCTACAAGATTGAAGTGCGGGATGTCTTCAGACGCTTCGCCAACCATGCCATGAACAACTATGGCGTCAAGATCAAGCATATCAGGAGTGACAACGGCATAGAGTTCAAGAACACCGGCCTTGATCTGTACTTGGATACATTAGGCATCACTCATGAGTTCTCAGCTTCGTACACCCCTCAGCAGAATGGCATCGTGGAGCGCAAGAACAGAACACTCATTGAGATGGCTCGGACGATGCTCGATGAATACAAGACACCAAGAAAGTTCTGGCCTGAAGCTATTGATACTGCATGCCATGTCATCAACCATTTTTATCTTCACAAGCTTCTGAAGAAAACATCTTATGAACTCCTCTATGGTAAGAAGCCAAATGTCAGCTACTTCAGAATATTTGGTGCTAGGTGCTGGATCAAGGATCCACATCACACTTCAAAATTTGCACCGAAAGCACATGAAGGTTTTATGCTTGGTAACGGAAAGAACTCGCACTCCTACAGAGTCTTCAACCTCTTTCACTATAAAGTGGTTGAAACTGTGGATGTGCGGTTTGATGAGACTAATGGCTTGCAAAGAGAGCACCTGCCAAATGTGCTAGATGAAGTTCCACCCAGTGAATCCATCAAGCTAATGGGAACTGGAGAAATCATACCGTCTGAAGCACAGCCCGAAGAGGAACTTATCATTTCTGCACCTAATCAACCTGAAGACAATGCTCAGCCCGAAGACAATCCTCCCAATGATGACAATGATCAGCAAGAGCAAAATCTTCATCCAGTTCATCCTCGTGTTGCAAATGAAGTACATATTGAGAAGATAATTGATAGCATCAATGCGCCTGGTCCACTCACTCGTTCAAGAGCAACACAACTAGCAAATTTCAGTGGGCACTTTGCTTTCGTCTCAATATCTGAAACCAAGAAAGTTGCTGAAGCCTTCTTGGAACCTGAATGGATTCAAGCTATGTAAGAAGAGCTTCAATAGTTCAAGCTAAACAATGTCTGGGAACTTGTCAAGCGTCCTGACCCCCGCAAGAACAACATAATAGGCACAAAATGGATATATCGCAACAAACAAGATGAGCATGGTCAAGTTGTCAGAAACAAAGCTCGTCTCGTTGCTCAAGGATACACTCAAATTGAAGGGATTGACTTCGATGAAACATTTGCTCCTGTGGCTAGGCTTGAAGCTATTCGCATATTGCTAGCCTATGCTAGCCATCACAACATCTTGCTGTATCAAATGGATGTGAAGAGTGCACTTCTCAATGGCAAGATTGAAGAAGAAGTGTATGTTGCACAACCTCCCGGCTTTGAAGATCCAAAACATCCTGATATGGTGTACAAGCTAAACAAGTCACTGTATGGCCTCAAACAAGCCCCTCGGGCTTGGTATGACACGCTCAAAGACTTCCAGAAGAGCAAAGGCTTCAAACCTGGTTCCCTGGATCCCACACTCTTCACGAAGACATATGATGGTGAACTGTTTGTGTGCCAAATATATGTGGATGACATTATCTTCGACTGCACCAACTAGAAATACAGTGATGAGTCTGGACACATGATGCAAGAGCAATATCAGATGTCCATGATGGGTGAGCTGAAGTTCTTCCTTGGTCTTTAAATTCGTCAGCAAAGAAATGGCATCTTCATATCTCAAGAGAAATACCTCAAAGATTTCCTGAAGAAGTTTGGAATGCAAGACTGCAAAGGTTACATGACACCAATGCCAACCAAGAGTCATCTCGGTCCTGACGCCAATGGTAAAGAGTTCGATCAAAAGGTATACCGCTCCATGATTGGTCCTTTACTTTATTTATGTGCATCTAGGCCAGATATTATGCTTAGTGTTTGCATGTGTGCTCGATTCCAAGCGGCACCAAAGGAATCGCATCACTTAGTTGTGAAGCGAATTCTTCGATATTTGGCTTACACCCCAACAATAGGATTATGGTATCCAAAGGGTTCAGAGTTTGATCTAGTTGGATTCTCAGATGCTGATTATGCTGGTGACAAGGTGGATCGCAAGTCTACATCAGGCACATGTCACTTTCTGGGACGATCACTTCTCTGTTGGTCTTCCAAGAAGCAGAACTGTGTATCACTCTCCACTGCTGAATCTGAATACATTGTTGCTGGATCTTGCTGCGCTCAGCTTCTATGGATGAAGCAAACACTCAAGGACTATGGCATCCATCTGAAACAAGTACCACTCTATTGCGACAACGAAAGCGCCATCAAGATTGCCAACAACCCAATTCCGCACTCGAAGACAAAGCATATTGAAATTCGTCATCACTTTCTCAGAGATCATGTCCTGAAGGAACATATTGATATCATACACGTCAACACTGAAGAGCAACTGGCAGATATCTTCACAAAGCCCTTGGATGAGAAAAGGTTTTGCAAGTTACGGTGTGAGCTAAATATCTTGGAATCCTCAAATGTCCTGTGATCAGGCACACATCCTAACACTTATGCATGTTGATGACTTAGATGTGCAACACATGAGTAAAGTACATCTTCAATCAATGAAGACTTACACTCTAAGTGTGAATACACTAATGCGGAATTTGACTTCGGAGCGCCACGATAATTGTGCGCCGTGTCTGGGTCTAATACTTCCTATACGGTGGGTAACGCCACCACCAAACTCTTCTGTTTGAAGTGTTTTCTCATGGCGTTACATTTGCAATGTCTTCGCATTTGGTTTGGCTTCAATTTCAACATGTCTTCTTGATTATATTCACTGTGTTGATTTGGTTGCATTCTGATATATACATATATTAGTGCTCTGTCCTCTACAACATTCACTTATAGCTAAGTCTTCTCATTTGAATCTTTTGAACTAAGTGAATGTGATCGGACCCTAACCTCTCTATGCTTTCTACCTCAAACTCTACCTATCCAAATCATATGCATTTTGTTGAAACTGTCGAATGTCTTCTCTGCGTCCTTGTCAGCAGAAGATACAGAGACAAACATTAAATCTGTTTTAAATGTTCAATTCTTATTACCTGAAACCCGGAGAAGCCGGAACGACCATCCGACAGCCCAGGCGGGCGTGGGAACGTGGGACAACTCCCAATGTGTTGCATGTTCGCCACGTGTCCCTCAGATGTGAACCGCCAGGGGCAGCTGCATAATTGCGCTGTGCCGTCCCTTCCCCTATAAATACCCGTCCAATCGCGGTCAAAATCCTTCTTCCACCTCTCCACCTTGACAAACCCTAGTGCCACCGCTAGCTCTCGACGACGCAGGCGACAGAGTGCTTAGCTGCCGCGACCTCTCCGACGCCGTCTTCACGCCAGCCGCGGACATCGTCTTCAACGCCGCCGCCGTAGGTGTCCTCCGTCGCCAAATTAGGGCACGGAAGATCGAACTGCTCGGCCTCATCTTCTACTCCGTCTAGCAGTTCATCGTGTGGTAAATTAAAACCCTCGTTTTACCGTCTTTTTGATCCTATAGATTCATCCTTTCTACCAAAAGTGGTTTCTGCCTCCACAAATTTGGATCTATCATGTCTGCATCTCATATAATGCCTAGTATATTCACTTATGCTTCACACATAGTTAGATTCCTCACTTGTACTTATTCTTGGATTCATACAAATCTGGAACCAACTCTCAACATATAAGTGAATGTCTTGGCTATGAGGTCAATGTCTTCTAAACTGATTTATCTTCAAAATCTTACGAGAATGCATATGACCTCTTCCCTTCCCTCGCATCTCTAATGCTGTCACAGGTACATGTCCGTGGGAGAATCCCTTGGTTCTCATAGTCTGCATTCATTTGAAGAATTCTTACAACATCACATCAACTCTCCCGAAGCCAGTTCCTGTCTGACTAGCAGACGGAAGCCTTTGACAGTGTTGAAGCCATTCAGTCTAAACTACATGGCCACAGAAAAATCAGCAAGGAAGGGTGGCAGACAGCACCGTGGAGGCACATGAATGGATCTGCCCAAAGATCTCTACGAGCTTTACAAAACTGATCCTAAAGAGAGCTATGGTCAGCGCAAGACCCGAAATCCAATGGATTCGAAGATATTGGGCAGAACAATGGTACAAGTACAGGTTCGTGACCTAGGAATATGCTGAGAAGAATGCCATCAAGCGACCCTGGGGAGACATCTTGTACAAAAATCTTCCACCCAGGTCTAGAGTTGAAGCCATTGAACAAGGTTTCTACCCTTGCATGGTCCATGGACCACAGCCTGCAGATGCCGACCCATCTTCATTGTTATGGTGTCGTGACGACAATCTATTCAAGCGCAACTTCCAGTTTGCCAAGAACTCGGCCAAAGAAAACAAGAAGTCGCGGGGATTAGACTTCAATCCAGGCCCCTCTGCTCCTCGTGCTGATGGTACACGCGAAGTTGAACCCAATCTTGTTGGGCCCTTCTACAACCTACAAGGTCTCATCACTCATATTATGGTTCAAGGGACAGTCGTGGATGAACCTGCAGATGACGCTGATTCTAACGAAGCGCCTACACCACCGAAGCCAAAGAAGCTGAAGAAACCTAAAGCTTCGAAGCCTTCCCCTGCACCAAAAGCTTCGCGGGTGAAGCCTCTGGCCACTGCTCCTCCTGCACCAAGTGTGCAGTCTGAAGATCTCTCACGCATCTCCAAGTCTGAGAAGAAGAAAAAGAATCCTATGCACACCACTGGTCTAGCTCTGACCCCTGCTGCTGTTCTGAGGAACGAGAATGACGTCATTGATCTGTCAAGTGATGACGATCTTGCTGATGACGCTCTTGAGCTGCTGATAAAGAGCAAGCAAGAGGTGGAAATCTTCAATGATTTTCCTCTCTTTGACGTGGAAGTTTTGAACAACTTCATTGATGAGTGGTTTGACACCCCCAATCTCAGCTTTGACGATCTGCAACTTCCCATTGGCCTAAGCGTCTCCTTCCATGGCGCCATTGCTCCTGAGCTGGCTCTTGCTCAGAACATTGTTGAGCTGAAGCACAAGATCGATTATGAAAAGGCTCAGTTCAAGAAGCACATGGCCAAGCTCAGCGTGGCAGACGTCCAGAACTTCAAGGTCATGCTGCATGAGCTCAAGGAAGCGTTTCATAAGAAACGTGATGAAGCCAAAGGTTCTCGTGAGCGCATGAAGATTCTCGCTACCAAGTGTGTTCAAGCTTACAATGAAGCTGAGAAGCGCAAGGCACTTGGGCGTCCTGGCATCGACCCTAAGATGGCTGCCAAGAAGAAGAAGAAGCCATGTGTGGACCAAGCTGAACCATACAGGCGGGAAGAACCTCACATTGTCTTCCCAGCCAGTATGACAGGCGTGAAGCCTAAGGTCCCCACAGTGGCTTTAGAGCTTCAGAAGACAAGGGCAGCTGAAGCCAAGGCCAGAAAGCGCAAGACCAAGAACACCACTGATGATGCTCCACCCACCAAGAAGCACAAGACCAAGAAGAGAGATCGGGCTGCTCCCACAGAGCCCTTGTAGTCAAGCATATTTCTGTTGCTTGTCCTGAATCTGCACAACAAGAATGTCGAATGATAGTTCATGAGCCTGCTTCCACAGAGGCTCCTGAAGCTGATGACATTCTAGCTGTTGACCCCACCGCAGCTGAAGACATTGGTCATCATGACAATGTTGAAGATGATGAAGTTCTTCCTCAGATCGAGCACAATGTGGTATCATCGCCTGTTCTTACGAATATTGAACTCATCAGCATTGGTCGTCCATTGACGCCAATTGCTCAGGATGACTCATGGGCTGATCACCCACAAGACTCCCCCCGTCAAGCAGAAACACCTGTTACTCCCCCAACTGAAGTCACCACTCCGGTGATTGAAGATGAAGACTTTGTGGCCCAACCTACTCCATCTCCACAAGCGCCGCCGGCGTTCGGCAGGCTTCGCAAAGGACCAAGGCCACAGGTCACTCTGTCAAGTGTTCCAGAAGGAGAAGAGCGCCAATCCGTTTCACGCCAAGTCTTTCCTGAAGCCTCTCCAACTGTGAACAACCCCGAGACTGAAGCCAATATGGCTGAAAATATTCCGGCTGCATCAACCGATAACCAAGAAGAACCAAGAGAAGAAGAAGAATGTGTTGCTACACCCCCAACCAACCAAGTTGTTCTTGAGGAGAACGTGTCTGACCCTCCAGCTACTCAAGTGGAGGTTAACAACATTGAGGCGACCACCAACACCAACACTGAAGCCAATGACGTTGTCATGGCTGAAGCTAATGTCGCGCATGAACTCAAAGTGGTGCCCGAAGTGATAGCACCTGAAGTCAATGCTGCACCTGATGCCAATCAGTAGCCTGAAGCCACTTCCACTGCTCCGGTACCGCCTCCCAGGCCACATACTATTGAGCAAGCATACAACTATGGTCAGCTGGTCACTATCAGATGGCCTATTCTGGTTCCTCCTCCTGCTGCTGGTCCACAATTTGACTATCATGTCGAGCACAAGCCACAGGTCCAGAATCCTAAGCCAAGACTACCCAGGTTTCCAGGTACTTCCACTTCACCAGGGTCCTTCAATGCAAATGGCTTCATTGCACACAACACTTTCTTTGATAGCGCCAAGAACCCCTATTCCAAGCCAAGGATTTCATCAGATCAGTTCTGGAGCTATCAGCAGCACAATTATTATTCTTGTGTTCTGTATGATCAAGGGCGCATCTTTCCTTATATGCGTCTTGACTGCGAAGCCATTGCTGGATTGCCATGCCTTGAAGAAGCACTTGACTGCTTCCGTGATGCTGGACTGCTGAACTTTGTGGCTGATACGAAGCATTGGAATGAAGAACTTCTGCTTCAATTTTATGCTACCCTCCACATTCACGGATATAACAGGGATTCGAATACTTGGGTCCTTGAGTGGATGACAGGCAATGTCCATCATGAAGCCAAAGCTTTTGACATCATTGAGCTAACCGGCCTGCCCACTCCAGGAGAATTATATGAACCTGGTTGTCAGCTTCACCGCAATGCTTTGGAGAGTATCTTCCATAAGCCAAAGCCCAACATGAGCCAAATGCTGAGCATGATGAAGCCTCTGCCACATGACGCTGATTACCCAAAGGAGTTCTTTGTCGAAGACCTAGAGTATCTTCCCCGCACTATTTATCACATAATCATGCGAACTCTATGGCCTGTCAAAGGACATTCGTCAGCAGCAAAACTTGAAGGAGCAATGAAGACTTTGGTCTTCTATATCTTCAACGGCATCAGCTTCAATGCTCAAGACTTCTTTATCAGGCAGTTGGCTACATCAGGCTCTGATCTCTTTGGACTGAAGTTCTATGCTCCATGGATCATGCGCCTCATCAAGCTACACTCAGCTGTCAACTATCAGCCCTCTACTCGCAACCATCTGATCTTTCTGCCAGAGGTTGATATGTCAGTAGAAGCCATATACCCAGAACCTGCCAAGGAGCCTGTTTTTTGTCACAATGCTGATCACCAAAGCTTCACGCAACCCATTGAAGAAGTCCAGGCAGTCACTCGTGTTTACCCTTTGGCTGGCAACACACGCTTACCTCACCATGCTCAGATAGAAGCCACTGAAAGCACTATTGCTCAAAGGCCTCGGAAGCGATCTCGTGTTCTCAATGACCGAGAACTTCTCGTTGCCCTGCATCAGAAATAGGATAAGCATCACTTCTGGCTGAAGCGGCAGATGCAAAGCCTCTTGGTGGACGTCAATCGCATTCTCAATCTTGCCACCAAGAATGCCTTTGTTACACATGAAACCTGTTGGAGGTCATGGAAGAGTTTGACATTGCTGAGTGCTGAAGCAAATCTTCAAGACAATGGCTTCACTGAAAGATTCAAGTTTGACTCCACTCCTCCAAGGAATGATGTCTTGCGTCGAACTCCGTCTCTTGAAGACTCTGATTATTCCTCCTCCACTGCAACGGTGAATGCCAGAGTGATCGATGATCAAGATGATGCTACTTCACCACCTCCAACTTCAGCGTGTATCGACACTGCACCAAGTTCGTCTGCACCGCCAAACCCTGATGCCGACCCTACATCTTCTCCTACTCCTTCTGGGAACGAGTAGAGGCTCTATGTCTTCAAAACTTTTTGGTCCTTACTGACAAAAGGGCGAGAAGCATATGAGTTGATAGTCTTCAAGCGGGTCCATATGGGTTATTGCTTTATATTTTGCCTAGTTTTTACAACTCTCGCTTTTGATTCATTTGGTTCTTTGAGTTGTAACACTTAAACTTGATGGTCGTCTGCTACGTTTTCTACTATTCTGTGATGCGATGATAAATTCCGCATTGCGATGATAAATTCCGCACTTAGTCATTTTGCAGACGTCCATTTTTCATTATGCATGTCATTATCTTTGTTATATCAACATGCGTGATGAATTGTCCTCATAAGTTGAAGAGGATCTCCACAAGTACAACCTGCCATGTGCATTTGCATTCCAAAAGCAAATTACTTATATGCACATCTTCAGGGGGAGCCTTTTGCTACTTATGAAGACAATACCTTTATCCTTTACAATTTCACATACTTTTATTCCCGTTGAAAACTTCAACCAGTTTGTCATCAATCACCAAAAATGGGGAGATTGTAAGTGCACCTAGTGCCACCCCTAGTTGGTTTTGGAGTATTGACGACAAACCTGGTTGAGGGACTAATGTGTTTGTGAGAATTGCAGGATAACACAGATAGTAGTCCCTCATTGATTCGGTTTACCTACCGGAGATGACCCCTAAAAATGCATGAAGACATTGAAGAAAATGGTGGTATGTGAAGATATTCACATTGAAGACTATGACAAGAGAAGACATTGCGTGAAGACTATGGAGAGCGAAGACTTAGTTGTTTCGTTGTTTCCTTTTCTTCTTTGTTGAGTCATAGGAACCACCGTCTTTGTTAAGTGGGGTCCCGATGAACAAAGTTAGAGTGGTGAAGTGATGCTCAGCAAAATCCTATGTCTTGGCGAAGACAATGAGAGCAAATCTTATCCAGAGCTGGATGAGTCAGCTTTACTTGTAGCCCAAGTAAAGTTGCCGCGTGTGTTTGAAATCTGATTGTTGGAACACGTGTCAGTTCCTTAGTGACCCAGGGTCATTTCGGACAAATCGGGTCGGGTTGCCTAGTGGCTATAAATAGCCCACCCCCTACACCATAAATTGGTGGCTGCTCAGAGTTAGTGCACAGCTTTTGTCGTTTCAGAGCAACCCACCTCCGAAGCTTTTGAGAGAGAGAAATCCTTGCGAGAACAAAGCCCAAACACCCAGAGCCAAAAAGTGTTAGGCATCACTGAAGTCTTTCTGTATGCATGACCTGAAGACTTGTTACACTTCAGGACTATGAATCCTCCAGCCGGTTAGGCATCGCGTTCTGAGCAGCCAAGAGTCATTGTGGATCGCCGGTGAACGAAGTCTGTGAAGGTTTGTAAGTCTACCTTGAAGACTTACCAGAGTGATTGGGCGAGGACTGGGTGTCCTTAGCTCAAGGGGAATAAGGTGAAGACGCGGTCTTCTGAGTTGAATCTCAGCCTCCCTAACCAGACGTACAATTGTCACAGCAACTGGAACTGGTCCAACAAATCCCGTGTCCTCAACAAGTGACTGGTTCTATCCTCTCCCTCTCATTACTTACAGTTTGTCTTCGTGAAGTCATTGCCTGCTTGCACTACCTGTTTGACTTCACTGTGTGACTACTATCATTGTTTGGCTTCATACTATCTTCCATCCTGATCTTTACTACCTAGCTGCTATTAGTCTTCGTGCTTTCACTTCATTGCATACTTGACTATGGCTTGCTTAGTGTAGTCTACCTTCCGCTGCATATCAATAGGTTCATTTCTTGTGTTTGTCTACGAAACTCTCATGTTTTGAAGACTTTCATAAAAATCGCCTATTCACCCCCTCTAGTCGATAACTAGCACTTTCAATACCGTATCATGTTAAATGTGATTCTAATTTGTGTCATGCATGGCAATAAAAATGATCTATATATGCTACTATACTCTATATATCTATAGTTAATTAAAGGTAGTATCATACACTACTATCATATATACTGTATATTCATGATACTAGTATATGACACTCTCCACTATACTCGTGATTTCTTCTTGTGGAAAAAATTGGGGTAAACGATGAACTCATGTTTTCATTGAACAAAAATATGATGTTAGGTAATGTAAATGTTTTCAAAGAGCACATGGTTCACTCACGAAAGCCGTGTGTCCACTAAACCGTGGCCGATGCACCCCCCCCCCCACCCCTACGCCACGCATGCGATCTGAGTCGTGCATTTTGATTGGCGAACCCAAACCCCACGGATAATGCGTCGCACCGTTGGATTCTCCTTGATCGAACGGCGATCCTCATCCCTTTCGACAACACATGTACATGTTTTCAACTATCCCCTCCCAAAAGATGTTTTCAAATAGGGCACGGTTCACACACGAAAGCCGTGTGCCTACCAAACCATGGCCGATGCCCCCCTTGCTGCGCGCGTGATCTGAATCGTGCGTTCTGCTTGGCCAGAACCCAAACCCCACGGATCGTACGTCTGCACCATTGGATGCTCCCAGATCGAACGGCAATCCTCGTCCCTTTCGACAGGAAATGCAGTCCGGCTAGGAATTGATTTATATGCCAACATGCACGGTAAATGCCAAAAAATGTCTTGCATATAGCACACGAGACCTGAAATGCGCCAGCAAATCAAACTCGTGGTAAAATTGTGATTGGTTTACGTGGGAAAAATTTAGAGGAGAAACGATGAACTCATGTCTTCATTTCAAACGAAATTATTTTGTTTGTGCACATGAGCGCTTAGAGGCAACCGTTTGCATAGGCCTTTCCGTGCGCGTGGTGATCGGGGATATTTTCACCCTTTTCACCTAGGCCGCCAACACCCGGAGTCCCCAACACCCCCCCCCCCCCCCACACACACACACCGTCCACCCGCGTTTCACTCAACTAATCCACCCAATCTCCTTCGCCAGCTCCCCCCTCCCACAGATCCACAGCAGAACCTTCTCCGGCACCGCCGTGCTCACCCCGGTCGTGTGCCCGCTCTTCAGCGTCAAGCCTACCTCCACTGCCGTTCCCAACATGCGGCGGCCCGCGCCTCGCTGTCTTCGTTTGGTCGCCAGCCACCCTCGAGCATATCGATGCAGTAACTCTCGCCTCTCCTATGGTCCGGCCGGGTTTGCATTAAGAAGCCTGTTACTTACTGCTCTCCATCGCGGTGAGGCATATTTCCTCGCAATCCCTCTTCCAATTTTGTTCTGTATGTTCCCAAATTGGCTACAAAATAACGGAGAGCGTATATATGTTTATTATCTACCTTCCTTACTACATATAAGTTGTATTTGTTCCAATAAGTTAATGCCTATTTACAGATCGCGGACGCCCGAGGCACACAAACTTAACAAATTAGCCGTACATTTTCTAAATTATTGCATGGCATGTTTAGAAAGCTTGATACCAAGTTGTTAGTTTTATGCTTATCCTCCTTTCCTGAGTTTCGCATGTGTTCTCTGTAAATGCCGAGTAGCAGCGACAGCACTCATTCAGGCCATGTATCTTCATCTGATTCGGACAACCCTAGGTCTTCAGCAGATTGTGAGGATCAAGTAGTCTTGAGCGGGATAGAGCTGCAGCAATTACCCTTCGGTCGGGAAGCGGAGGAACGCTCCAAGGAAGCCCACACACCAGCCTAAAGGTGTATATGAAGTAACGAGATTGATTTAAAGTCCTAGGCTCCAACTAAACCGGATAAAGCACGCATGAGTTCAGGAGTGTGTGTGGATTTGTTAGCGAGGGCAAGGCTCAACATTAATCTGCGGGGTTTGGAAGGTGACACGAAACACGACAAAGGATAGTCCAGGAGATCATGGATCACTTCAACGTTCCAGAGCAGTGGAGAATGCAGGTGGAACACGCTACACTGAAGAAGGCTAGGGATGCTTGGAGAAACTGGAAGCACGTGCTGTACAAGAAGTACTTGAGTGAAGGCAAGGACCCAATCCCTGCATACCCCCAAGTTACAAAGGCAGACTGGGCAGAATTCAAAAGGGTCAGGGCAACTAAAGACTTTGCTGAGAAGAGTTTCAAGCAATCAGAACTTCAAAAGAAGAACATACACCCCCATCGTATGGGTGTGGCAGGATACTACGGCATGAAACTGATATGGGAACAGGAGGACAAAGAAGCAGTAACGGCGGGTGGGATCCGGCCTTTAGTGAAATCAGGGGCAAACGCGCCAGAGACTACTTGCGGGCACGTGCAAAGAGGCATGATGACGGAACTTATTACTTTGAAAACGCACGTGACGCCAAACTGTATGAAGTGATGTTGGAGGCTTCCAAGATCCCTGGAAGGTTCTACAGGAACTCAGGTCCATGTGACATTCTGTCCATTGCTCTGGACACAAAAGAGCCCCCTGGCCATGCAAGGGGTATAGGTGTTAATGTCCCGCACAAGAGGGCTTTCACACTCAGCAAAGAAGAGAGGCTCGACATGAAAAAAGCGAGGAGTGAAATGAAGCAGAATGCATTGTATGAAAGGTTGAAGTAGGAGATTTATTCGGCTATTTGAAAGGATGTTGAGGAGTCAATGATGATGCAGAAGACTCTAACACTGACAGATAGCCAGCAGATGGGAGGGGAGGTGGGCATGGAGGATGCTGCTTATTGCGCGACAACACTGCACAAGAGTAGTTGTGCATCAGCTGTCCCCAGTGACATTGAGACTACAGCTGCTCGTGACGATGCTATATCTGATCTATCTGGAATGAATGAAAGACTGAAAGGCGTGCTTACACATTATGAAGGTACATTAGAATGTGCACCAGCCTGGCTTTGCCCACCCTTCTTAGAAGATGGCCTCTTCTTGGACAATGTGCCATTGAAGTCGGGCTGTGTGAAGTGCTACGTGACTGAAGTAAAGCCTGGATTCAATGAATTTGCCCTGAAGAATGTCCAAGGAGACTTCAATGAGCAAAGGACCTTGGGAGAAACAATGTTACATCACATCCAGTGGTCATGAAAGGAAATAGAGTTCATCGATGAGATTCCTGAAACCCCGCCAAGAGCAACCACTATCGCCCCTCAATCGGTGACGCTCTCCTTGCCACAGCAGCTCTCGCGGGCTGATCCATAAGCCTGTGTTCAGCTAGCCCGACAACGCACATAACCAGGATCAAGAGAATTAAACCATATCTTAGCATCACCCTTTAATGAGAACGGAAATATTTTAAGGATATAAAAGTAACGAGATCTCTCATCATTAGTGAACAGGGTGGCTATATCATTTAATTTAGTAAGATGTGCCACAGCAGTTTCGGATTCATAGCCATGAAAAGGATCAGATTCAACCAAAGTAATTATATCAGGATCAACATAGAATTCATAATCCTTATCGGCAACCCAAATAGGTGAAGTAGCAAAAGCAGGGTCGGGCCTGATTCTATCATTAAGAGATTTCTTATTCCATTTAGCCAATTACCTTCTAAGCTCATCGTTATCTTTGCAAGCGAAAATAGTAGCAGAAGCTTCTTTATCAAAAATATAACCCTCAGGAATAGCAGGCATGTTTTCATCATCGATTTCATCAACATGATCAGTTTCAATAATTTCTTTCTCTCTAGCCCTAGCAATTTGTTCATCAAGAAATTCACTAAGGGCACGATAGTATCAAGCATAGAAGTAGTTTCATCATAAGTATCATGCATAGCGAAGTGGCATCATTAATAACATGCGACATATCGAGCGAATAGCGAAGCAGGTTTAGGTGTATAAGCTTACTCAAAAGCAGAAGGTGAATCAAGTGCGAGCTAGATGGCAGTTCCTTACCTCCCTCGTAGTTGAGGGATAAATTGTTGTCTTAGCGTCTTTCAAGTTCTTCATAGTGACCAGCAGATATAAATCCCAAGTGACTCAAAGAATAGAGCTATGCTCCCGACAACGGCGCCAGAAATTAGTCTTGATAACCCACAAGTGTAGGGGATCGCAACAGCTTTCGAGGTAGAGTATTCAACCCAAATTTATTGATTCGACACAAGGGAGCCAAAGAATATTCTCAAGTATTAGCAACTGAGTTGTCAATTCAGCCACACTGGATAACTTAATATCTACAGCAAGGTATTTAGTAGCAAAGTAATATGATAGTAGTGGTAACGGTAACAAAAGAGTAATGAAAGCAAAAGTAATATTTTTGGTGTTTTGTAGTGATTGTAACAGTAGCAAAGGAAAAGTAAATAAGCGAAGACCAGTATACGGAAAGCTCGTAGGCATTGGATCGGTGATGGATAATTACGCCGGATGCGGTTCATCATGTAACAGCCATAACATAGGGTGACACAGAACTAGCTCCAATTCATCAATGTAATGTAGGCATGTATTCCGAATATAGTCATACGTGCTTATGGAAAAGAACTTGCATGACATCTTTTGTCCTACCCTCCCGTGGCAACGGGGTCCTAATGGAAACTAAGGGATATTAAGGCCTCCTTTCAATAGAGAACCGGAACAAAGCATTAACACTTAGTGAATACATGAACTCCTCAAACTATGGTCACCACCGGGAGTGGTCCCGATTATTGTCACTTCGGGGTTGCCGGATCATAACACATAGTAGGTGACTATAGACTTGCAAGATAGGATCAAGAACTCACATATATTCATGAAAACATAATAGGTTCAGATCTGAAATCATGGCACTCGGGCCCTAGTGACAAGCATTAAGCATAGCAAAGTCATAGCAACATCAATCTCAAAACATAGTGGATACTAGGGATCAAACCCTAACAAAACTAACTCGATTACATGATAAATCTCATCAAACCCATCACCGTCCAGCAAGCCTACGATGGAATTACTCACGCACGGCGGTGAGCATCATGAAATTGGTGATGGAGGATGGTTGATGATGACGACAGCGACGAATCCCCCTCTCCGGAGCCCCGAACGGACTCCAGATTAGCCCTCCCGAGAGGTTTTAGGGCTTAGCGGCAGCTCCCTATCGTAAAACGTGATGATTTCTTCTCTCTGATTTTTTTCTCCCCGAAAGCAAATATTTAGAGTTGGAGTTGGCGTCGGAGGAGCTCCAGGGGGGCCACGAGGTAGGGGGCGCCCCCCACCCTCGTGGACAAGGTGTGGGCCCCCTGGTCATCATCTTTGGCAAGGATTTTTTATTATTTTTAACTAGATGTTCCCTGGAGTTTCAGGTCATTCCGAGAACTTTTGTTTTTGCACATAAATAACATCATGGCAATTCTGCTGAAAACAGCGTCAGTCCGGGTTAGTTCCATTCAAATCATGCAAGTTAGAGTCCAAAACAAGGGCAAAAGTGTTTGGAAAAGAAGATACGACGTAGACGTATCAACTCCCCCAAGCTTAAACCTTTTCTTGTCCTCAAGCAATTCAGTTGATAAACTGAAAGAGATAAAGAAAAAATTTTACAAACTCTGTTTGCTCTTGTTGTTGTAAATATGTAAAGCCAACATTCAGGTTTTCAGCAAAGATTGTAACTACCAATATTTGCAATAATTCTCAGGTCTCATGTTTACTCATATCAATGGCATAATCAACTAGCGAGTCATAATAATAAATCTTGGATGACAACACTTTCTCAAAACAATTATAATATGATATAACAAGATGGTATCTCGCTAGCCCTTTCTGAGACCGCAAAACATAAATGCAGAGCACCTTTAAAGATCAAGGACTGACTAGACATTGTAATTCATGGTACAAGAGATCCAATCATAGTCATACCCAATATAAATTAACAGTAATGGATGCAAATGACAGCTCCGCTCTCCAGCTAGTCCTTTTAATAAGAGGGTGATGACTCAACATGAAAGTAAATAGATAGGCCCTTCGCAGAGGGAAGCAGGGATTTGTAGAGGTGCCAGAGCTCGGTTTTGAAATAGAGATAAATAGTATTTTGAGCGGCATACTTTGATTGTCAACATAACAACCAAGAGATGGCGATATCTTCCATGCTACATACATTATAGGCGGTTCCCAAATAGAATGGTAAAGTTTATACTCCCACTCCACCAACAAGCATCAATCCATGACTTGCTCGAAACAACGAGTGTCTCCAACTAGCAACAGTCCCGGGGGGAGTTTTGTTTGCAATTATTTTTTATTTAGTTTGCATAAAGCATGGGACTGAGCATCCCGGTGACCAGCCATGTTCTCGTGAATGAGGAGTGGAGTCCACTCCTCTTGAGAATAACCCGCCTAACATGGAAGATAAGGACAACCCTAGTAGATACATGAGCTATTCGAGCATACAAAACAGAATGTTTATTTGAAGGTTTAAAGTTTGGCACATACAAATTTACTTGGAACGGCAGGTAAATACCGCATATAGGAAGGTATAGTGGACTCATCTGGAATAACTTTGGGGTTTAAGGAGATTGGATGTACAAGCAGTATTCCCGCTTAGTACAAGTGAAGGCTAGCAAAATCTGGAAGCGACCAACTAGAGGCGACAACAGCCATGAACATGCATTAAAATTAATAAACATTGGATGCAAGCATGAGTAGGATATAATCCACCATGAACATAAATATCGTGAAGGCTATGTTGATTTGTTTCAACTACATGTGTGAACATGTGCCAAGTCAAGTCACTTAAATCATTCAAAGGAGGATACCACCCCATCATACCACATCACAACCATTTTAATAGCATGTTGGCACGCAAGGTAAACCATTATAACTCATAGCTAATCAAGCATGGCATAACCAACTATGATCTCTAATTGTCATTGCAAACATGTTTATTTATAATAAGCTAAATCAAGAACGATGAACTCATCATATTTACAAAAAAAGAGAGGTCGAGTTCATACCAGCTTCGCTTATCCCAATCAATTCATCATATATCGTCATTATTTCCTTTCACTTGCACGACCAAACGATGTGAATAATAATAAGAGTGCACGTGCATTGGACTAAGCTAGAATCTGCGAGCATTCAATAAGCAGGAGAAGACAAGGCAATATGGGCTCTTGGTTAAATCAACAATAATGCATATAAGAGCCACTTCAACAATTTAATCATGGTCTTCTCCTATCGACCCCCAAAGAAAAGAAAGGAAATAAAAACTATTTACACGGGAAAGCTCCCAACAAGCAAAAGAAGAACGGGAAATCTTTTTGGGTTTTCTTTTTAATTATTACTACTACAGCAAGCAAAGTAAACTACTACTTGATAATCTTTTGGTTTTTCTTAAGGTCTAATAGACACACAAGAAGAAAGCAGGAAAAAGAAAAATAAACTAGCATGGATATTACAGTGAAAGAGTATGAGCACCGACATCTAGCAATGAGTGTGTGTTAACATAAATGTAATGGAAATACGTACTCCCCCAAGCTTAGGCTTTTGGCCTAAGTTGGTTCATTGCCAGGGATGACCTGGCGGATATTCGTAGGTGTAGCTGGGGTCGTACTGTGATGAAGAGGACTCTGACTGCCACTGGCTGGCAGCCACCTCCGGATCCCAAAAGGAATCAGACTGTCGTGGAGGCTCATATTGTGGTTCCAGTTCCGGGGCTGGTGTAGGGTTCATGTAGGCTTGAACGACCACCCACGGAACAAGGTAAGGACCTTCACACAAATTAAACAAGGAAGGAGCAGGCAAGGTAATAGTCTCACGATGATGTTTATTAAAGTACAATTTATATTTAAGCTCCCCTTCCCTGCCCTTAACAATAAAATCATGCGGTAGCATACTCTTATAATCTAAATAAGCACTAGGCAGCAACTTTTCTTGTTTCTCATAAAGCCTAATGGGTATGTTAAAATGTGCAGCTAGGCGCGAAGCATAAATACCTCCAAAGATGGGGCCCTTTATACGGTTCAAACTTAACCATCTAGCAATAATTCCGCCCATACTAACAGTGTTATCGCGGTATAAACCATGGATTAAAATTATAATATCAGGAACACTAAGGTTTCCACAGTTTCGGCGACCAAACAAGCAACGACTAGCAAATAAGGCAAAGTAGTGTAAAACGGGGAAATGTATGCTAGTGATTCTTGCATCGGAAACCTTCCTGGTTTCCCCCACAGTGATGGTGTTAATAAATTCTTCCACATCCTTACGATGTGGTTCATCTAAGGTACCCTCAAAGGGTATTTTGCAAACCTCAGAAAATTCATCTAGTGGCATTTTCTTAACAACGTCATATAAATGAAACTCTACTGAAGGAGGTGATTCCTTAGGATAATAGTAGAAGTTTTGCACAAAAGTATTAGTGAGTAAGAGATACAGGTGACGTTGGTCGCGGAGGAAGTCGGTGAGGCCAGCATTCTCAGTCAATGAATAAAAATCCTCATAAATCCCGACTTGTCTGAAGAAGTCATCGGAAGGCCATTCACACGGCCGGACCTCCGCGGTACGAGGCAAATTATATTTGGGCCTCTGTGCTTCTTCATTTTGCTTTTCCTTCGAGCTTCGGCTCGATGAGCCCCTCAAAAGTCTCTTCATCATTTTATGAAATATTCTGAAATTTTTAGTAACTTCAAAAAAAGTGAACAAAGCTCAACAAAATTGATAGCAACTACTCCTGCAAGTGCCTACAGCCTATATCAAGCATTAGAACTACTTGGAACCATATAAATTTGACATGCAGGCTCAAGAACATGGTCACCTAGGCAGCACAAATTTGCAATGAATAAAGCACTAGAGCAAAAACTAATTGGACCAATGGAGGAGTCACATACCAAGGAACAATCTCCCCAAGCAGTTTTGTGAGAGGTGCTTTGAGCAAGGAGATCGAAAATCACAGCAAAGTGAGCTAGAACTCGTGCTTGAGTTGGATATTCGCGTTTGTGGGAGGAAGAAGAAGAGGATGGGTGCAGGAATAAGTGGAGGAGGGCCACCGTGGGCCCACAAGGCAGGGTGCGCGCCTTGGGGGGTAGGGCGCGCCCTCCACCCTCGTGGCCAGGTGGCAGCTCCCCTCGCAGTGTTTTCAGTACCATAAATCCTCAAATATTCTAGAAAAAATCATATTAAATTGGCATGGCATTTGGAGGACTTTTATTTTTGGGGTATTTTTATATTGCACGGATAAATCAGAAGACAGATAGAAAAATACTATTTTTACTTTATTTCAATGAAGTAACAGAAAGTATAAAGAGGGTACAAAGGGTTGTGCTTCTAGTTTCATCTATCTCATGCTCATCAAAAGGAATCCACTAACAAGGTTGATCAGGTCTTGTTAACAAACTCATTCCGAATGACATGAAACTGGAGAAATTTCGAATAACACTATGTTACCTCAATGGGGATATGCACATCCCCAATAATAAGAATATCATATTTCTTCTTGACAGTAGGAAGAGGAAATTCAAAACCTCCAAATATAATCGATGGAATTTTTCCAATAGAGTTGATACTATGAACTTGAGGTTGTTTCCTCGGAAAGTGTAGCGTGTGCTCATTACCATTAACATGAAAAGTGACATTGCCTTTGTTGCAATCAATAACAGCCCCTGCAGTATTCAAAAAAGGTCTTCCAAGAATAATAGACATACTATCGTCCTCGGGAATATCAAGAATAACAAAGTCCATTAAAATAGTAACGTTTGCAACCACAACAGGCACATCCTCACAAATACCGACAGGTATAGCAGTTGATTTATCAGCCATTTGCAAAGATATTTCAGTAGGTGTCAACTTATTCAAGTCAAGTCTACGATATAAAGAGAGAGGCATAACACTAACACCGGCTCCAAGATCACATAAAGCAGTTTTAACATAATTTCTTTTAATGGAGCATGGTATAGTAGGTACTCCTGGATCTCCAAGTTTCTTTGGTATTCCACCCTTAAAATTATAATTAGCAAGCATGGTGGAAATTTCAGCTTCCGGTATCTTTCTCTTATTTGTAACAATATCTTTCATATACTTAGCATAAGGATTCATTTTGAGCATATCAGTTAGTCGCATACGCAAAAAGATAGGTCTAATCATTTCAGCAAAGCGCTCAAAATCCTCATCATCCTTTTTCTTGGATGGTTTGGGAGGAAAAGGCATGGGTTTCTAAACCCAAGGTTCTCTTTCTTTACCATGTTTCCTAGCAACAAAGTCTCTCTTATCATAACGTTGATTCTTTGATTGTGGGTTATCAAGATCAACAGCAGGTTCAATTTCTACATCATTATCATTACTAGGTTGAGCATCATCATGAACATCATCATTAACATTTTCATTAGGTTCATGTTCATTAACAGATTGTGTTTCAGCATCAGAAATAGATATATCATTTGGATTCTCAGGTGGTTCCGCAATAGGTTCACTAGAAGTTTGCAAAGTCCTATCATTTTTCTTTTTCTTCCTTTTGGAAGAACTAGGAGCATCAATATTATTTCTCTGAGAATCTTGCTCAATTCTCTTAGGGTGGCCTTCAGGATACAAAGATTACTAAGTCATTCTACCAGTTCTAGTAGCCACTCTAACAGCGTAATCATTTTTCTTACTATTCATTTCATTGAGCAAATCATTTTGAGCCTTAAGTACTTGTTCTACTTGAGTGGTAACCATAGAAGCATATTTAGTAATGAGTTTAAGTTCACCTCTAATATTAGCCATATAATCACCCAAGTGTTTAATCATATAAGCATTTTGTTTTAATTGTCTACCAAAATAAGCATTGAAGTCTTCTTGCTTAAACATAAAGTTATCAAACTCATCCAAGCACTGACTAGCAATTTTAGTAGGAGGAACTTCAGCTTTATCATATCTATAGAGAGAATTTACCTTTACTACCTGTGTCGGGTTATCAAGACCTGGAGGTTCTTCAATAGGTAATGGATTAAGATCATGTGTTTCTTCAACAGGCGGTAAATTAAGACCATGTATTTCTTCAATAGGAGGTAAATTCTTAACATCTTTAGCTTTAATACCTTTTTCTTTCATAGATTTCTTTGCCTCTTGCATATCTTCAGGACTGAGAAATAGAACACCTCTCTTCTTCGGAGTTGGTTTAGGAATGGGCTCAGGAATTGGAGCAGGAGCTGGCTCAAGAGGTGCCCAATTATTTTCATTTGTCAGCATATTATTCAATAAGATTTCAACCTCATCCGGTGTTCTTTCCCTGAAAAGAGAACCAGCACAACTATCCAGGTAATCTCTGGAAACATCGGTTAGTCCATTATAAAAGATATCAAGTATTTCATTTTTCTTAAGAGGATGATCAGGCAAAGCATTAAGTAACTTGAGAAGCCTCCCCCAAGCTTGTGGGAGACTCTCTTCTTTAATTTGCACAAAGTTGTTTATTTCCTTTAAAGCAGCTTGTTTCTTATGAGTAGGGAAATATTTAGCAGAGAAGTAATAAATCATATCCTGGGGACTACGCACATAACCAGGATCAAGAGAATTAAACCATATCTTAGCATCACCCTTTAATGAGAACGGAAATATTTTAAGGATATAAAAGTAACGAGATCTCTCATCATTAGTGAACAGGGTGGCTATATCATTTAATTTAGTAAGATGTGCCACAACAGTTTCAGATTCATAGCCATGAAAAGGATCAGATTCAACCAAAGTAATTATATCAGGATCAACAGAGAATTCATAATCCTTATCGGAAACACAAATAGGTGAAGTAGCAAAAGCAGGGTCGGGCCTCATTCTATCATTAAGAGATTGCTTATTCCATTTAGCCAATAACCTTCTAAGCTCATCGTTATCTTTGCAAGCGAAAATAGCAGCATAAGCTTCTTTATCAAAAAAATAACCCTCGGGAATAACAGGCATGTTTTCATCATCGATTTCATCAACATGATCAGTTTCAATAATTTCTTTCTCTCTAGCCCTAGCAAGTTGTTCATCAAGAAATTCACTAAGGGGCATAGTAGTATCAAGCATAGAAGTAGTTTCATCATAAGTATCATGCATAGCAGAAGTGGCATCATCAATAACATGCGACATATCAGAACGAATAGCAGAAGCAGGTTTAGGTGTTGCAAGCTTACTCAAAACAGAAGGTGAATCAAGTGCAGAGCTAGATGGCAGTTCCTTACCTTCCCTCGTAGTTGAGGGATAAATTGTTGTCTTAGCGTCTTTCAAGTTCTTCATAGTGACCAGCAGATATAAATCCCAAGTGACTCAAAGAATAGAGCTATGCTCCCCGGCAACGGCGCCAGAAATTAGTCTTGATAACCCACAAGTGTAGGGGATCGCAACAGCTTTCGAGGGTAGAGTATTCAACCCAAATTTATTGATTCGACACAAGGGGAGCCAAAGAATATTCTCAAGTATTAGCAACTGAGTTGTCAATTCAGCCACACCTGGATAACTTAATATCTGCAGCAAGGTATTTAGTAGCAAAGTAATATGATAGTAGTGGTAACGGTAACCAAAGAGTAATGAAAGCAAAAGTAATATTTTTGGTGTTTTTGTAGTGATTGTAACAGTAGCAACGGAAAAGTAAATAAGCGAAGACCAGTATATGGAAAGCTCGTAGGCATTGGATCGGTGATGGATAATTACGCTGGATGCGGTTCATCATGTAACAGTCATAACATAGGGTGACACAGAACTAGCTCCAATTCATCAATGTAATGTAGGCATGTATTCCGAATATAGTCATACGTGCTTACGGAAAAGAACTTGCATGACATCTTTTGTCCTACCCTCCCATGGCAGCGGGGTCCTAATGGAAACTAAGGGATATTAAGGCCTCCTTTTAATAGAGAACTGGAACAAATCATTAACACTTAGTGAATACATAAACTCCTCAAACTATGGTCATCACCGGGAGTGGTCCCGATTATTGTCACTTCGGGGTTGCCGGATCATAACACATAGTAGGTGACTATAGACTTGCAAGATAGGATCAAGAACTCACATATATTCATGAAAACATAATAGGTTCAGATCTGAAATCATGGCACTCGGGCCCTAGTGACAAGCATTAAGCATAGCAAAGTCATAGCAACATCAATCTCAGAACATAATGGATACTAGGGATCAAACCCTAACAAAACTAACTCGATTACATGATAAATCTCATCCAACCCATCACCGTCCAGCAAGCCTACGATGGAATTACTCACGCACGGCGGTGAGCATCATGAAATTGGTGATGGAGGATGGTTGATGATGACGACGGTGACGGATCCCCCTCTCCGGACCCCCGAACGGACTCCAGATCAGCCCTCCCAAGAGGTTTTAGGGCTTGGCGGCGGCTCCCTATCGTAAAACGCGATGATTTCTTCTCTCTGATTTTTTTCTCCCCGAAATCAAATATATAGAGTTGGAGTTGGCGTCGGAGGAGCTCCAAGGGGCCCACGAGGTAGGGGGCGCCCCCCACCCTCGTGGACAGGGTGTGGGCCCCCTGGTCTTCATCTTTGGCAAGGATTTTTTATTATTTTTAACTAGGTGTTCCGTGGAGTTTCAGGTCATTCCGAGAACTTTTGTTTCTGCACATAAATAACATCATGGCAATTCTGCTGAAAACAGCGTCAGTCCGGGTTAGTTCCATTCAAATCATGCAAGTTAGTGTCCAAAACAAGGGCAAAAGTGTTTGGAAAAGTAGATACGACGGAGACGTATCAACAACCACGCATACACTGATTGTCTTTCAAATTTCGACATCATTCGTAAGTTCATAGCTTTCTTAATATGTAGCAATCACTGGATATTCGTATTCATTGTTCCAAACAAGAACACAGTTTACTACATCGATTTTCTCAGAGAGTCAACAAACGCTCAGGATCTGAAGCAAGTTGGATAGGTATTGAATTCTATGATGTTGAAATTAATTTTCATTCATATCTGGTTCAATTATTGATGTTGTCAAAATTCATCATCATTTGCAGTGTGCTCGCATTGTGGAAAACTAAACCAGGAAATCTGTTCAAGACGGAACAACCTCTGCAGCACAAGATTGTTTCTCTGGTAACACACCGAAATCCGTTATTTTTGGAAAATTTATCCAACGTTCTGCAAATACCTTTCCTTACGATAGTCAAATGTTCAAGCTTCTAAATAAACCTCTTTCTATTTTTTCCAAAGAAAAAAATACATTTAACACCGGTTAGGTTGTTCCTAACAGGACAAATACAAGACTAATTTTGTACACAAAATTTCAGTGTCCTCGGCAAGAAGCAGGGACCAACCTTTGTGGATACTATGTTTGCAGACACATGATCTCTATCTGCAAATCTGCTGATGGTTGTCACGATCCTCACGAATTAGTACCAGTAAGTCTATCTTAATTAATATCTTCTACTCCAATCATATGGCATATTCTGATCTTAAAAATATTGTAGCTCATATTAAAACCAAGGAACCCTGAACCGCTCCCGGCTGGTGAATTGCTGATGGTTCGGAGATTTATCAGCGACTTCTTCCTGGATCACTACATCAATCCCAATGGTGATAATGAAGATTTCAGCATGCGTTCTCCTGAAACATTGAGTAAGAGTTAGCCGCTAAACATATAACGCATGGATCCATTGTTTTCCATCTGATGAGGTCTTCGTACTTCGTACACTATGATTAATTATGTAATGCATATATGTGTGGAAAATCATTGGAATTTAGCTACCATATGTTCAATTGCAATTGTTACGAAATCTGATGAATGTTCTTCCTGTGGAATATTGTGGCGAATTTGCTTTTTGCGTGCCGATTCAAAATGGGATATTTTTGTTTATTTGTTCAATTGAATATTGTGGCGAATTTGCTTTTTGCATGCCGATTCAAAATGGGATATTTTTGTTTTAACTTGGCAATTGCTCTGCACACGGTTCAACTAAATGAGTGTGTGCAATCTACATCGGAAAGCATACGTCAATCATAGCGGAACCGTCGGTGATACACATCAGATCACAAACGATTTGCAGCACTACTACGTGTGCGTAGGGTCTCCGGAATCGTTTGTGATATCGCGTTATCGCACACGAGAACTGGGAGTAAACCTTGCCCAAAGCAAAATACAATCCCAGTCGTAATTTTTCCAGGAAACGTGTGGGATCCCAAACGAAAAGCACACGTCACTCTTGCGGCAACTGTCGGTGATACCCAACAAATCACAAACGGTCTGCAGCACTTGTATGTGTGCGAAGGGGCTCCTGAACCGTTTGTGATAGAACATTATCGCAGACGGTAATTGTTGGCAAACGTGTGCGATGGAGTCTAGCATGGCAGACGGGTTACGCCGAAAACTCGTGTGCGATGGGCCACAAATCGCACAAAGTTCATATGTTGGTATGTGTGCCTTACATATTGTTTCCCAAACGGTTCATTACGACAGATCGTATGGTTTCACTGCATCATTAGAAACGCTTAATCACCGATACCACAAGTGTGAAAGAATTTAATGTGTGCTGCATCACACACGATTACATTTTGGAAGGCCTCTGGATCACTGTTCCATATCCCCGATGGTTTCTGGGTTGTGTGGGAAGGACACCCTATCACACACACTCACTTGGCGACGGTCCCAAATTCAATCGCGGAAAGGGGTTAAAAACCGTTTGTATAGCACCGACGCGTACCAGTGCCTGCTCCAGAATGTCGCAGCCTAAGCTCGACCACGTATCCCGGGGAGCCCGACGAGCGTTCGGCCAAGAAGAGGTTTATCATGGCCTCTCCAGCGGACATTGGCGAGGTGGCCGCCGTTCGCCCCGACCTGTCGGTCTTGGATCAACACGTCACCGCGGAAGCCGGCGAAGACGTTGACTACGTTGCCATGCCGAAGGCTTCATGTCAGCGGGCTAGCGTATTACTGTATCTCGGGAAAGTTGGCTACGACATCAAGCTCGTCCATAGCGACGGCTTCACGGGGGCCATGTCACAGGTTAAGTGGTCCATCCCCAACCCATCTGGTTCAACCACCGTCGATCTCTTCGACGGCCCTGCCACTGATCTCCTCTGCCAAGCGGTCAAGGATTTGCGAGCTTTATACGCCATCGAGCCCATTTTGTCATTTCTGAAGGACACGTTCTATGGCGGCGGCTTGGGATACTCAATTTCCAAGTCAGATCTCACCGACCATGACCACGAGGAGGGCACCCACGAAGGTACTTCCAAGGTGAAACAGCCCATCTATGACATCAGAGAGCGCACCATGGGTCTGTGCTCCTCCAACTGGAAGGATCCCGTCCATGAAAATGTGAGGCAACATTCTATCAGCAAATCTTACCTTTTCTAGCTTGCCAACCCGTAACCTTTGTTGTAGTAGCATTTTTCGTGCGGTGCTTTAACTGTGCCGTGTTTAATTACTTCAGTTATGCAAAAATGTATTGTTCAATAGGGCTATGTGATGTTTAAGTATGAATTGTCCACTTCAGTTTCACGAATGGCTATATTTGGTTGTTTATAGTGAGTAGATGCCTTGTTTATCTGTATTTGGTTATTAGGTTGGTTGGAGTGAGCATTTTTTTTAGTTATCGAGCAGATGCCTTGTTTATATGTATTTGGTTCTTAGTTTGGTTGAAGTGAGCATTTGTCCAGTTATCAAGCAGATGCCTTGTTTATCTATATTTGGTTGTTAGGTTGCTTTTTTTAGCATTTGTCCAGTTATCAAGCAGATGCCTTGTTTATCTGTATTTGGCTGTTAGGTTGCTTTTTTTAGCATTTGTCCAGTTATTATGCAGATGCCTTGTTTATCTTTATCTGCTTGTTAGGTTGGTTGCAGTGAGTATTTGTCTAGTTTTCAAGCATATGCCTTGTTTATCTGTATTTGCTTGTTAGGTTGGTTGCAGTGAGACTTTGTCCAGTTTTCAATGGCTATATTTGTTTGTTATACTAGTCATTATGCCTTGTTTATTTCAGTCATTCAAAATGTGTTGTTCATTATGTGCAAGTCGGAACTGTGCCGCTCAATTACATCAATACCAGTTTGGACGGCTATATTTGGTTCCAGTTATTCCTGGTGTAGTTAACACATGCCCTTTATTTCAGTTTTACACATTTATCCAATGTGATGTTTAAGCATTACCTACGTTCTATTAATTTTCAACAACACCAGTTCGAATTGCAATATTTGATGGCTGTTAAGCCTGCTGTCGGTAACATTGCCTTCCATTTTATATATGTTTTAACAGCATGCTGAAACCAACACATTCAAGCTATCATTTGGAGATGATGTTGTTTACCTTTGCTATATTTGTTTGATGTTAAGGTTGTTGTACTTATCATGCCTTTCCACTACTTATGCAGGACAACAACGGGAGTGGCCACCATTTTCCGCCGAGGTTAGCTTCATCCCTTGGCTTGTACTCCCCCCGTCGTTCCATAATGTAGTGCATATAGATCCAGGCCTGGACACTTGTTAGCTTCTAATTTTGACTTGTTTCTTGTAGGTACATATGCCCTTGGCAAGGATCCACACATCGACCCTTTTTGCGTATGGGGCAATGAGATATGCATGAACAAGCATCAAGTGAGGAAACTGATAAGGATTATTAGCAAAAAGATACGAATGGTGGCAAGCAAATTATTTGTTTATGCTCTATCCAACACAACAGTGAGCTGTAGGATGGTAACTACAAACTCTGCATCCTTCTCTTTTTACTGCCCATAATGAGTTGTTAGACAACAATGTCTGAATCTTTTTCGTTCCCAGTGGTTCCCGAACCAGTTCACTCAAGATTACCTTGCAAAGTACATGATTGGTGGACACGCAATGAAGGTTAAAGTATTTCGTCCAAACTACAATGAGCATCGATAAGTCGTAATGAAGACAGTGAAGGATGGATGGGCAGCCATCACAAGGGGTTGGCCTAGAGTCGTGCGCGCATTATGCATGGAGGAGGGCACAATATGGGCATTCCGCTTTGCGTTCTCTAGCAACCAGAATGTCTTTCGCCTCTCTCTTTACAATCTTTAGTACAACTATGGTTCATCATTCTTTACTTGATGCTTCTGTAGTTCTTCAGTATATGTACCTGTGCATCGAATTATGCATTCGTGGTTGAACCTATGTTTGTAATAAACATGGTTGGATATGAAATAAGTGATTGCCTACTTTCAAATTCAAAACATGTGATTTTTAAATTAGGGATTAATTAGAGACTAAACTGCACACTGTTTGCGAAAGCGAACCATCTGCAATAGACGTGGATATCAGAAACGTTTCTAGGATCCACTATGTGTGCGATCAATCTCCACTGCACACACGACATCCTCTTGAAAACTGTTTGCGTTAGGCCACCTTGCGCAAACGTTTACCACATAAAAACTATGTGTGATGGACAGCCTTTGCCACACAGTTTCTTCTACGCACCGTGTGTGATGCACTCAATAACGCAAACGATAAATTATTTAATATCGTGTGCAATGGAAACGCTATCACAAACGATTTAACGGGAAAATTTGTGTGTGATGTACCTGTGAACGGAAACGTTTTCCTTGGAGCGACTGTGTGGGATGTACATACGAACGGAAGCGTTTAGCGGGGACTGACTGTGTGGGATGTACTTGCGACCGAAAACAATTTCGCTTGTATAATTGTATTTTTAGCTCTATTGTATGTATTTCCGTATTTGAGTGCTCGTCGGTCGCACACAACCTTATTTTGCCGAGCCTGTGTGCCAGGAGGGCATATCCCCAACGTTTTCTGCGTCATGTGGGAAGGACCCCCCCCCATCGCCATCACTCACTAGGCGACGGTTCCAAATGCTATCACGGAAAGGGGTTTAATACCGTTTGTATAGCACCGACACGTACCAGTGTAGGGTGGCTATATAATTTAATTTAGTGAGGTGTGCCACAACAGTTTCAGTTTCATAACCATGTAAAGGATCAGATTCACCAAAGTAATTAACTCTGGGTCGACAGAGAATTCATAATCTTTATCATCAATAAAGATAGGTGAAGTGGAAAACTTAGGATCACATTTCATTCTAGCATTCAAAGATTTCTCTTTCAGTTTGCATAATAATTTCTTAAGATCATCTCTATCATTGCAAGCAAGAAAATCTCTAGTTGACTCCTCATCCATGACATAACCTTCCGGTATCTTAGGCATTTCATATCTAGGAGGGCTAGGTCTAACAGGTGTTTCAAGATTTTCAGTTTCAATCACTTCATCGGTTTCAATGATCTCATCAGTTTCAGTAATTTCATTCTCTTTAGCTCTAGCAATTTGTTCATCAAGAAAATCACCTAGTGGCACACCATCATCAAGCAAGGTACTAGCATCATCATGAGTAGCATTTATAGAAGTAGCATCATCAATAACTTGCGACATATCAGGATTAATAACATGTGGTGGTGTTGCAAGTCTACTCAAAACAGAAGGTGAATCAAGTGTAGAGTGTGATGGCAGTTCCTTACCTCCCCTCTTCCTAGAGGGAACGATCTTGGTTTTTTATCCTTCAGATTAATTCATAGTGATAATTAGATAATAATTCCAAGTGACTCAACAAATATAGCTATGCCCCCGGCAACGGCGCCAGAAAAAGGTCTTGATAACCCACAAGTGTAGGGGATCGCAACAGTTTTCGAGGGTAGAGTATTCAACCCAAATTTATAGATTCGACACAAGGGGAGCCAAAGAATATTTGCCAGTATTAGCAGTTGAGTTGTCAATTAACCGCACCTAGAGATTAATTATCTACAGCAATATGAGCAGTACCAAAGTAATATGATAGTTTTGATAGTAATGGTAACAGTAACAGTAACGGTAACAATGATAGCAATGATTTTGTAGCAAGCGTAACAGTAACAGTAGCAATGGTAACTTAGCAAGATCAATATGTAGGAAAATCGTTGGATCAGTGGATTCATTGGATGATATTCATCATATAACAGTCATAACCTAGGGCGATACAAAACTAGCTCCAGTTCATAAATATATGTAGGCATGTATTCTGTAAATTGTCATACGTGCTTATGGAAAGAACTTTTGCATCACATCTTTTGTCCTACCCTCCCGTGGCAGTGGGGTCCATATGGAAACTAAGGGATATTAAGGCCTCCTTTTAATAGAGAATCGGAACAAAGCATTAGAACATAGTGAATACATGAACTCCTCAAACTATGGTCATCACCGGAAAGTATCATGAATACTGTCACTCCGGGGTTTACAGATCATAACACGTAATAGGTGACTATAACTTGCAAGATCGGATCTAGAACATAGATATAATGGTGATAACATAAACGGTTCAGATATGAAATCATGGCACCCAGGCCCAAAGTGATAAGCATTAATCATGGAAAGGTCATAGCAACATCAATCTCAGAACATAATGGATACTAGGGATCAAGCCCTAACAAAACTAACTCGATTACATGAGGAATCTCATCCGACTCCTCACCGACCAGCGAGCCTACGAAGGGATTACTCACTCCCGGTGGGAGCATCATGGAATTAGCGATCGAGAAGGGTTGGTGATGACGAAGATCGAAGATCCCCTCTTCGGAACCCCAAATCGACTCCAGATCCGGCCTCCCGATGAAGAACAGGAGGTGGCGGCGGCTTCGTCTCGTGAAACGCGATAATTCTTTCTCCTTGGTTTTTTTTCTTTTAAAATATGATTTTATAGAGTTGGAATCAGGGTCCGCGGGGGTCCGCGGGGCCAGGTGGGTTGTGCTCACCCAGGGGGCCCCCTCCGGTGGTTCTTGGCTCCAGTATTTTTCTTTTATTCCATAAAAAATCTCCAAAAAGTTTCGTGCCATTCCGAGAACTTTTATTTCTGCACAAAAACAACACCATGGTAGTTCTTCTGAAAACAGCGGCAGTCCAGGTTAGTTTCATTCAAATCATGCAAATTAGAGTCCAAAACAAGAGGAAAAAGCGTTAGGAAAAGTAGATATGGCGAAGACGTATCAGCTACCGGTTATCTTGTGATCTTCCCAAATATTGATTAGACTTCCTAAACCCACTCTCCAGATATGCCCTCTCTTGAAAGTTTGTAAACGTGCTACAATGCTTTGCCATGTAAATGAAGATTCCTTCTTAGGACCCACCTTTAATATATTCCCATCAGGGTAATACTTAGCTCGTAGCACACGAGCACACAGAGTTTCGGGATTTGATATCAATCTCCAACTTTGCTTAGCAATCATAGCTAGATTAAAAGTGTGTAGCTCTCTGAACCCCATGCCACCATTTTTCTTGGGAATGCACATCTTCCACCATGCTCACCAGTGCATCTTATTTTTCTTCTCTATATCACCCCACCAAAACCCAGTAATGGCATCAATAATTTCCTTACAAATTTTCTTTTGGATCTTGAGAACTGACATGGCAAAAACTGGAAGGGAATGAACTATAGCTTTAATCAGGATCTCTTTACCCCCCAAGGGATAAGATCTTTTTTTCCAGCCATGCAGTCTGTTAGTCACCCTCTCTACCAAATACATGAAGATGTCACTTCTATCAACACCCACCATGGCAGGAAGGCCCAGATATCTATCAGACATTGCTTCAGTCATGATGTTGAGTTCAGTACATATATCAGCTTTTAGTTGGACATCCACATTTGGGCTGAAGAAAACACTACACTTAGCTTCACTAACCATTTTACCAGAGTTTGCACAATAAAGATCAAGTAATTGTCTCAATGAGGTTGCATTAATCAAATCAGCTTTCATGAGGATTATGGAGTCATCAGCAAATAACAAGTGTGAAGCTGATGGCGCATTTTTGCATACCCTTACCCCCTCGATGCCACGAACCTCCTCTGCATGAGCCAATAAACTTGATAATCCTTCCGCGCACAGCAAAAATAAGTAAGGAGAGAGAGGGTCCCCCTGACGGAGTCCCCTGTAAGGAATGAACTGTTCGGTCTCCAGGTCATTAAATCTCACATTATATTTTACTGATGAGACACAAGACATAAGAAGATCAACGAAGTCTTGTTGGAAACCCAACCGAAGCAGCATCTTTTGAAGAAAAACCCACTCGACCCTGTCATATGCTTTATGCATGTCTAGCTTCCGCACAATAACCGGAATTTCCTTTCTTCTTATTCTTGATTGTGTGCATACTCTCATATGCGACAAGAATATTATCGGTAATAAGGCATCGAGGGACAAAGGCACTTTGGACAGGAGATATAATATCATCAAGCAAGCTCTTTAGACGGCAGCAATCATCTTAGATATAATCTTGTAAAGAACAGTGCACAGGTTGATAGGTCTATACTGTGTTACTTTCTTTGGATCGTCCACTTTTGGAATGAGAATAATGATACTGTCATTCGACCCTCCTGGGATGATTTTTGGTGGATTGCCTTAAGAACTTCTTCTGCAACCGCCCCCCCCCCCCCCCTTTAACGCCCCCGATGCGGCTATATCTCCCACGTGTCGAGGCACGACTTAGAGGCATAACCGCATTGAAAGCAATGTCGCAAGTGAGGTAATCTTCACACAACCCATGTAATAATTAAGGGAAAAAGATACATAGTTGGCTTACAGTCGCCACTTCACACAGTACATAAATAAACATTCATCATTGAGTACACTCAAGGTCCGACTACGGAACCCAAAATAAAAGAAGATACCCCAAATGCTAACACAGATCCCGAATCGTCCCAACTGGGCACCACTCTCGATCATCTGGAAAAGACACATAGTAACGACCACGTTCCTCGTCGAACTCCCACTTGAGCTCGGTTGAATCACCTGACTTGGCCTCATCGGAACCTGCAACTGTGTTTGGAAGTATCTGTGAGTCACGGGGACTCAGCAATCTCACACCCACGAGATCAAGACTATTTAAGCTTATAGGAAGGATAGAGTAGTAAAGTGGAGCTGCAGCAAGCGACTAGCATATATGGTGGCTACTTCGCAAAAGAGAGCGAGAAGAGGAGCAAAGCACGGTCGTGAAGCTAATAGCGATCAAGAAGTGATCCTGAACTACTTACGTCAGACATAACTCCAACACCGTGTTCACTTCCCGGACTCCGCCGAGAAGAGACCATCACGGTTACACACGCGGTTGATGTGTATTTTATTTGAGGTCAACTTTGGGTTTTCTACAACCGGACATTAACAAATTCCCATCTGCCTCATAACCGCGGGCACGGCTTTCGAAAGATATTACCCTGCAGGGGTGTCCCAACTTAGCCCATTATAAGCTCTCACGGTCAACGAAGGATATTCCTTCTACCGGGAAGACCCGATCAATCTCGGAATCCCGGACTACAAGACATTTCGACAGCAATAAAACAAGACCAGCAAAGCCGCCCGATTGTGCCGACAAATCCCGATAGGAGCTGCACATATCTCGTTCTCAGGGCACATCCGGATGAGCAGATACGACGGCAACCGAAGATGCCCCAAGTTGCCTCAGGTGGCACCGCAAGTGGCTCTAGTTTGGACAAACACTCGGAGGAGCATTGGCCCGGGGGTTAAATAAAGATGACCCTCGGGCTCGCAAAACCCGGGGAAAAGGCTTAGGTGGCAAATGGTAAAACCAAAGTTGGGCCTTGCTGGACGAGTCTTATTCAAAGCGAACTGTCAAGGGGGTCCCATAAATCACCCAACCGTGTAAGGAACGCGAAATCAAGGAACATAACACCGGTATGACGGAAACTAGGGTGGCAAGAGTGGAACAAAACACTAGGCATAAGGCCGAGCCTTCCACCCTTTACCAAGTATATAGAGGTATTAATTATAGCAGATATATATTGTGATATCCCCAACAAATAAACATGTTCCAATAAGGAACAACATCTCCATGTTCCAACAAGGAACAAACTTCAGCTTCACCTGCAACTAGCAACGCTATAAGAGGGCTGAGCAAAGCGGTAACATAGCCAAACAACGGTTTGCTAGGAAAGGATGGTCAGGGGCTGACATGGCAATATGGGTGGCATGATATAGCAAGTGGTAGGCATCGCAGCATAGGCATAGCAAAAGAGCGAGCAACTAGCATAGCAAAGATAGAAGTGATTTCGAGGGTATGGTCATCTTGCTCGCAATGTTCTCGAGTTGTCGAAAGCTTGATCCTCGAAAGCGTTCTCAACAGGTTCCTCGTTCACGTACTCGTCTCCGACTCTACCCAAAGCAACAACACAAACAAAGGAACCACAATAAATCACGGTGCAATGCACAATTCAACATGATGCAAAACATGACATGATATGCGGGATGCGATATGCAATGCTTATATGCGCTCCGGAAGGTAAATGATGAACCAGGCATCAACTTGGCAAACCAAGCATGCCACTGGAAAGATGAGATGATTTCGGTTGAAATCGATATAAAGATCACGGAATCGGATGCACGGTTTGCAAATGACAAGCAAAACAAGAATGGCGCAAATCTGCCATTAACAGCATGATGCCACTTAGCAAGCAACAAATAATTAAGCTACTGCACCCAAACGTAACAACAAGGCACATGGCAGTGATCTACACATGATGCTCGACAAAAGATGAGCACTGAGCTACGGCTAGTTCACATCATAACAGGTTCAAACAAGCATGGCAAAAGTGCATTAATAATCAGGCTGGACATGGCAAAAACAGCAACAGGTTGCAATGTTCAGAGCATCAAAACTACATGCTACAGGACCTTAAAATAGCAAAACAAGGCATGGCATGAATCTACTCAAAGCCTAGAACAGAAGTCCCTTACTGACCATAAGCCAAAAAGGACTAGAAAATATAGTAACACCCATGTCAATATTGAAAGTCTCGTTAACAGATTCAGCAACATGACATGTCAAAAACTGATAACGAGAGGGCATGTTTACAAGCTCAATGCACTCACTACAGAGCCTCAAATGATAAAATAAGCATACATACATCAAGAAGACATGACATAGAAGACATACATGGCAAGAACAATAACATAGCATAAATGGATCAACCACAACAAGCTAGGCAAAATTGAATAACATGTATACAATCTGCCAGGAATCATTTGATAGCAAAAGTAGAGCTCGATTGACTCAAGCTATGGAACTCCATAATTGCAAACAAGGGCATGAATGGATAGAGCAAGACATGCTTTACAAAACACCCTTACTGAAGTATCTCAAAATATGCATAGATCTCTCGGTATCATCAAGTTAACATGGCATCAAAATCAGCTAAAACAGGGCTGAAATCAGCAACATTAGGACACCTACTTTGCATGCTTGTGCTAGTCACCACATAGATCACAAAAATACATGGCATAGACCCTGGAAAGATGGCATGGCATTTTACAAAACACATGTAGGACTCTAATTCATAGGATGCACACAATAATCATGGCAAAATAACAAAAGTGCAAGTCCTGATAAAAATCAGAAACTAACAGCACATAGCACTCTTCTAACAGCATTTCGGGCATCAAGATGAGCTCAAATGAAAATTATGCAATGGAATGAAATGATCTACTCTTCGAGACGAACATTTTGACATATTATACGCGAAAAATGGATCTACGGATGCGAAGATATAGCACGTCGAAAATTGCACAAAATATCACTAGATGCAAATGACTTAGGAAAAAAGGAGGGGGAGAAGAGAGTCAACGGCCGCACGGATCCCGAGGCCGGATCGGATCGGCGCGGGTCGCCTGGCGCTGGAGGAGGAAGGCGCCGCCGAGGGGACCGGGCGGCGGCAGGGGAGGCGGCCGGCGGGCGGCGCCGATCGGAGGAAGGCGGCCGGGGCGGAGACGGCGCAGCGGCGGGCGGCCGGGAGGCGGCGCGCCTGCCCGGGCGGGCGGGAGCCGGGCGGGCGGCGGCGGAGGACTCGCGAGGCGGCGGGAGTCCGGGCGACGTGGCCGGGCGGACGTGTCCGCGCGGACGGACGCGTCGCGGCGCTGGAGAGGAAAACTGCTAGGGTTAGGGGTGGAATGATCCGGATTTTCGGGAGGTGTTTAAATAGGCATAGAGGAGCTAGGAGAGTCCAAATGAGGTGTAGTTTTCGCCACACGATCGTGATCGAACGACGGAGAGCATGGAAGTGACTTAGATGGGTTATTGGGCTGTTTTGAAGGGGTGTTGGGCTGCAACTTAAAAGAGGCCTTTTGAGAGTGCGGTTAACCGTTGGAGTACCAAACGAGCTCCAAATGACCAAACTTGACCGGTGGTCTACGGTGGTATACCAAGGCCACTAGACAAACCTCGGTCCATTTCGAGAAGGTTTAATACCGCTTTACGGAAAAACGTAAAAGGGACCGCCGGGAAGATAGGAGTGCGGATTGCAAAACGGACAACGGGAAAAATGCTCGGAATCATGAGACGAACACGTATGCAAATGCGATGCACATGATGACATAATATAAAATGCATGACATGGACAAAATGCAAAAAGGAGAAAACCCAACCACGGAGGGAATATCATATATCAATGCCGAAAATGGCAAGAGTTGGAGTTACAAATATGGAAAGTTACTTCCGGGGTGTTACAACACTCCACCACTACAAGAGGATCTCGTCCCGAGATCTAGGACTGAAAGAACTCCGGATATTCAGAACGGAGGTGATCCTCGCGCTCCCAGGTAGCTTCTCGGTCGGAATGGTGTGACCACTTCACTTTCAGGAATTTGATTGACTTGTTGCGAGTCTTGCGCTCGGTTTCTTCAAGAATAGCAACGGGGTGCTCATGATAAGAGATCTTCTTGAAGGTCAATCTCTTGAAGTTGATAGTGCGTTCAGAGTCTTGAAGCACTTGCGAAGCTGTGACACGTGAAACACATCGCACGTTTGCAAAGTTGGATGGAAGCTCAAGTTGATAGGCGAGATCGCCTCTTTTGCCAATTATCTTGAAAGGACCCACGTATCTAGGGGCAAGCTTCCCTTTGATACCGAGCGGCGAGTGCCTTTCATTGGAGAGACGCGAGGTAGACATGGTCTCCGATTTCAAAAGTCACATCACGGTGCTTATCATCATAATAGCTCTTCGGCGCGATTATGCGGCTTTGAGATTCTCACGAATGACTTGGCACATTTCTTACGCTACGTGATCAAGTCATTGCCAAGAAGTTGGCGTTCACTGTCTCGAGACCAATTGAGAGGATACGGCACTTTCGCCATAGAGAATTTCGAATGGGGCCTTGCCGAACTCGCTTGGAAGCTGTTGTTGTAAGAGAACTTCGGCATATGGAAGACAATCTTCCCACTTCATACCGAAAGAAATGACACAAGCCACGAGCATATCTTCAAGGATTTGATTTACTCGCTCAACTTGGCCACTTGTTTGAGGATGGAAAGCTGTCTTTGAAACGAATGTTGGTGCCCATGGCCTTCGAAAAGAATCCCAAAACTTGGAGGTAAAGATGCTGCCACGGTCCAGAAGAGATCACTTGTGGAATGCCGTGCAAGGAGACAATCACGAGGTGTATAGCTCGCCAACCGAGCTGTTGTGATGGATTCTTTGATAGGAAGAAAATGAGCCACTTTAGTAAGCTTGTCAATGACAACGAAGATAGCATCATTTCCACGCTTGGACTTTGGAAAGCCATCCACGAAGTCCATTTCAATATGATCAAACTTCCATTCAGGAATAGCAAGAGGTTGAAGGAGACCAGCTGGTCTTTGGTGTTCGCTTTCACTCTTCTGCAGACATCACATTCATTCACGAATTGAGCAATTTCTCGCTTCATTCGCGTCCACCAATATGACTGCTTGAGGTCATGGTACATCTTCGTACTTCGGGATGAATGGATAGAAGCGAATTGTGAGCCTCGTTCATAATGACTTTTCTCAGATCACCCTTAGGAACCACAATCCGGTCCTCAAAGAACAGAGTGTCTTTGTCATCAATGTGGAAGCACTTGTACTTGAAATGCCCTTGTCGATACCACGTTTCACCTTCTTCACCATGGTATCCGAAGTTGAGCCTCACGAATCTGATCTTCCAAAGTAGGAGATACTATGAGGTTGGCAAGAAAGCCTTGAGGAACAACTTGAAGATTCAGCTGCGGAAAGCTTCACAGAGATCCGGTGAAAGGGCTTGAGGATTAGGCATTGCGATAAGCTTTCCTGCTCAAAGCATCTGCAATGACATTGGCTTTGCCGGAGTATACTCAATACTTGGGTTGTACTCTTGAATCATTTCGACCCATCGAGTCTGCACTGAGGTTGAGGTTGGGCTGAGTGAAGATGTACTTGAGACTCTTGTGATCGGTGAAAATGTCCACTTTCCTTCCCAACAAGAGATGTCTCCATGTAATCAATGCATGGACAACGCCGCCAACTCAAGATCGTGAGTGGGGTAGTTCTTCTCGTTGGGCTTCAAGCTGGCGAGAGGTATAAGCCACAACTCTCTTCTCTTGCATTAACACAGCACGAGACCTTGAAGAGAAGCATCACGAAAACTTCATATGGCTTGGATTCATCAGGAGGAGTCAAGACAGGAGCTGTGACGAGTTTCTCTTTGAGGGTATTGAAAGCAACGTCACACTCGGGAGACCAGACATACTTCACATGCTTCTGGAGAAGGTTGGAAAGAGGCTTTGCAATCTTGGAGAAGTTCTCAACGAATCTTGACAATAGCTTGCAAGACCAAGAAAGCTGGAGCTGCTTGACATTACGAGGAGGTTCCCAATTCACAATTGCGGACACCTTCTCGGGATCAACAGCGATGCCCTTGGCAGAGATGATATGACCAAGATAAAGCACTTCATCAAGCCAAAATTCACATTTGGAGAACTTAGCATAGAATTGATACTCTCTGAGCTTGTCTAGCACCAATCGCAAATGTTTGGCATGATCCTTCTTATTCTTGGAGAAGACCAAAATATCATCAAGATAGACCAAGGCGAATTCATTGGTGTAAGGATTGAATATGAAGTTCATCATCCGAGAGAAAGTTGGAGGAGCATTGACAAGGCGAAAGACATGACGGTATATTCATAAGAACCAAAGCTTGTTCGAATCTGTCTTGGGAATATCTTGTTCACGAATGCGAATCTGATGATACCCCATCTGAAGGTCAAGCTTGGAGAAACACTGTAGCACCTTTGAGTTGCTCAAAAGCTCATTGATGTTGGGAAGTGGGTACTTGTTCTTGATTGTCTTCTTATTCAATGGACGGTAATCGGCGCAAAGTCGGTCCGTGCCATCCTTCTTTCGGACAAAAGAACACCACAACCCCAAGGAGATGAACTCGATGCGATCAGACCAGACGCTCTTGTTCATCGAGCTGCTTCTTCAATTCCTTCAGCTCTTCAGGTCCAAGCTTGTATGGGCGCTTGCAAGCGGGTTCGGTGCGGGCTCAAGATCGATAACGAACTCAAGCGGCGATGAGGAGGCATACCGGAAGCTCTTCGGAAAGACATCTTGGTACTCACAAGCGATGGAATCGAGAGATGGCATTCAGTTCGCCCTTCTCATTGAGAGAAAACAACCGAATGGTTTCATCACGAGCGGCATAGATGATCACATCATTAGAAGAGTGAGTCAATTGAATTTCCCTGGCAGCACAATCAAGCTGAGCTTTGTCTTGATAAAGCCATCCATTCGAGAATAAGATCAATATCCGAGTCACCGAGAACGACTGGTTTAGAAAGAAATCTATAATCGCCCATCTTGATACCGACATTCGGAACCAAAACTCGAGAAGTCATCTGTTTACCCGGGGACACAATCTTCAATGGAACAGGAATCTCTTCTGTCACCAACTCATGCTTGGCAACAAAAGGTCTTGAGATGAAAGAAAGCGATGCACCAGTATCAAATAAGACTTTTGCAGGAATATCATTAACAAGAAGATTACCCATTAGCACATCTGAAGAATCCTCTGCCTGAGCTGCATTCATCATATTGACCTTGGCATGCTTTGGATTATGCTTAACCACTGCATTGCTGGAAGATTTCACAGGAGGAGGAGGCGGAAGGCGCCTTTGGTTGAAGCACTTGTTCGCATAGTGACGCTTCTGCTGACACTTGTTGCAAGTGACCTCAGAGAGCGGACGGTGGTAAGGAGCACTTGACCTTGGAGCTTGAGAATTAGACTTGTTGTGATAGCTTGGGTTGGGTGGGTGGGAAGATCCACGGCCACCTGAGTTCTTCTATTTGGTAAGGCCGACGGAACGGAGGAGGGGCAGGTAAAACTTCTGCTGCTTGGCTGCCACTTGAGAGGACGAGGAGGACTGAACTGCATCCTGATTCTCTTCTTAGAAGCCTCACATTTGAGCTGGGCCGCTTCTTGCTTGAGCCATGTTGTAGAAATCATCATACTTATCTGGCTCAAACAGCACAAGAGGTAATTGCAGATCTTCTCTCAGACCACCTCTGAATTGGTAGATCATACTCCTTTCATCGTGCACGTCTTGCTTAGCAAAACAAGCGAGCTTCGAACTGGATATTGTATTGATAGACAGACATGTTGCCCTGCTTGAGATTGCGGAACTCCTCACGCTTGCTCTCAACAACACTTTTCGAATGTGATGAGCTCTGAAATCACGGCGGAACTCATCCTGTAATGACACGACCTCCTCTGGAATCTTTGTATTGTTGGTACCACTCAGCAGCTTGATCCTTGAGTTGAAGCGATGCAAACTTGACAAAGTCCTCGGTCCGACATTGCTACAGTCAAAGTGCTTGCAGATGTCCACTAACCAATCATCGGCGTCGTGGCCTCAACACGTAAACCGAAAGACTTCGCTGATTAGCGAGGAACCGGCGAGAGTAGCAAAGTGTGGCTGATTGTTGCCTTGACCTTGATTTCCTTGATTGCCTTGCCCCCGAGTGCGTTCTTGCAAGTGCTGCAAAATCATCGAGCATTGGCATTGGTGGCTGCCATGATAGCTTGCCGGCTTCTCGGAGGCGGAGGTGGAGGTGGAGGTGGAGGATTCGTGATCCCCATCATTGCGATCCGGATTGAGACGCGTTGGCGGAGCCATCTCAAGAGGGTGACATCCGTTAGTCCTTTGATAGACAAATTGATAAGTAGAATCAGCGGATAGAAATTGCAACATATAGTCTTCACAATAAACATTGAACAAGAATGAGCGAATGAATTCAAAGTTAATCATCACACGTCCATTAAGGTGAGAAGCCACTTAGATAAAGAATATGGAAACAACATCTATCTTAGAAACAAATCGAATATCACAACTGAAAACAAAAGGTTGGCTTCTAGAATGAGCGGAACAAACACATGATAGAATTTCGCCCAAAGTGTTCGTGGTGGGGCCCACACGGACACGACGTATAGCGGACGTCACGAATGACTAACAAGGCGTCCCGAATCAGCATAGCCAAGGATTCTTTAAGGCGTCTCGCGACCATCAGAATCGACCGTGAATGGGCGGACCACTAGACGTTGAACCCCAATCTCAAATCATACATCCATCGGAAAGAATATCCCGTAAGCTACTAGAATTCCCACCTATAAACTCCCGAAACTTTCGGTTATGCAATCTGGTGTTGGGGATACAGGGACACAAAATATATCACCCAAACTAACAATACCTAGATCCAATTGTATCCATCCGTCAACACATAACCAAGAAATCCTCGAAAATCGTGTACCTCGACCTTGAAAAACATCCGTTATGCACGTCATGGCAATACTCCCTTTTCGCCACGAGATTGGGCTATCGGGGTTATCTCACCAACAAGCGCACAAAAGAGATTTCGATGTCGGTAAAACTCAGGTATTCGAGAACTGCAGCGATAAAATTGTGACGACAACACCTCGGAGCTCAACTCCCGGACACCGCCACAACCCCTAAATGTCGGGAGGCACCAAGAACAATGTTCTCGTCACAAAACCATCGGAACGATTCCAAGATACCCACGTGATCCTAAAAAATTTAGTGAAATTTGAGGAGAGAAGAGTCAAAACTCTCGTCGGGATACCTCACCAGAGCGACGAAGGGACTGGGAGTAAAAGAATCCTACTCTCCGATATATATAATCCTAAGACTCAAAACATTTTCCATTCTAGACTCAACAACGCCAGCAAACAATCAAGTAGGGGGCTCCTAAGTCGGGGAATGCTCTGATTACCAACTTTTAACGCCCCCGATGCGACTATATCTCCCACGTGTCGAGGCACGACTTAGAGGCATAACCGCATTGAAAGCAATGTCGCAAGTGAGGTAATCTTCACACAACCCATGTAATAATTAAGGGAAAAAGATACATAGTTGGCTTACAGTCGCCACTTCACACAGTACATAAATAAACATTCATCATTCAGAGTACACTCAAGGTCCGACTACGGAACCCAAAATAAAAGAAGATACCCCAAATGCTAACACAGATCCCCGAATCGTCCCAACTGGGCACCACTACTGATCATCTGGAAAAGACACATAGTAACGACCACGTTCCTCGTCGAACTCCCACTTGAGCTCGGTTGAATCACCTGCACTGGCCTCATCGGAACCTGCAACTGTGTTTGGAAGTATCTGTGAGTCACGGGGACTCAGCAATCTCACACCCGCGAGATCAAGACTATTTAAGCTTATAGGAAGGATAGAGTAGTAAAGTGGAGCTGCAGCAAGCGACTAGCATATATGGTGGCTACTTCACAAAAGAGAGCGAGAAGAGGAGCAAAGCACGGTCGTGAAGCTAATAGCGATCAAGAAGTGATCCTGAACTACTTACGTCAGACATAACTCCAACACCGTGTTCACTTCCCGGACTCCGCCGAGAAGAGACCATCACGGTTACACACGCGGTTGATGTGTATTTTATTTGAGGTCAACTTTGGGTTTTCTACAACGGACATTAACAAATTCCCATCTGCCTCATAACCGCGGGCACGGCTTTGAAAGATATTACCTGCAGGGTGTCCCAACTTAGCCCATTATAAGCTCTCACGGTCAACGAAGGATATTCCTTCTACCGGGAAGACCCGATCAATCTCGGAATCCCGGACTACAAGACATTTCGACAGCAATAAAACAAGACCAGCAAAGCCGCCCGATTGTGCCGACAAATCCCGATAGGAGCTGCACATATCTCGTTCTCAGGGCACATCCGGATGAGCAGTACGTACGGCAACCGAAGATGCCCCAAGTTGCCTCGGGGTGGCACCGCAAGTGGCTCTAGTTTGGACCAACACTCAGAGGAGCATTGGCCCGGGGGGGTTAAATAAAGATGACCCTCGGGCTCGCGAAAACCCGGGGAAAAGGCTTAGGTGGCAAATGGTAAAACCAAAGTTGGGCCTTGCTGGACGAGTCTTATTCAAAGCGAACTGTCAAGGGGGTCCCATAAATCACCCAACCGTGTAAGGAACACGAAATCAAGGAACATAACACCGGTATGACGGAAACTAGGGTGGCAAGAGTGGAACAAAACACCAGGCATAAGGCCGAGCCTTCCACCCTTTACCAAGTATATAGAGGTATTAATTATAGCAGATATATATTGTGATATCCCCAACAAATAAACATGTTCCAATAAGGAACAACATCTCCATGTTCCAACAAGGAACAAACTTCAGCTTCACCTGCAACTAGCAACGCTATAAGAGGGCTGAGCAAAGCGGTAACATAGCCAAACAACGGTTTGCTAGGAAAGGATGGTCAGGGGCTGACATGGCAATATGGGTGGCATGATATAGCAAGTGGTAGGCATCGCAGCATAGGCATAGCAAAAGAGCGAGCAACTAGCATAGCAAAGATAGAAGTGATTTCGAGGGTATGGTCATCTTGCCTGCAATGTTCTCAGAGTTGTCGAAAGCTTGATCCTCGAAAGCGTTCTCAACAGGTTCCTCGTTCACGTACTCGTCTCCCGACTCTACCCAAAGCAACAACACAAACAAAGGAACCACAATAAATCACGGTGCAATGCACAATTCAACATGATGCAAAACATGACATGATATGCGGGATGCGATATGCAATGCTTATGTGCGCTCCGGAAGGTAAATGATGAACCAGGCATCAACTTGGCAAACCAAGCATGCCACTGGAAAGATGAGATGATTTCGGTTGAAATCGATATAAAGATCACCGGAATCGGATGCACGGTTTGCAAATGACAAGCAAAACAAGAATGGCGCAAATCTGCCATTAACAGCATGATGCCACTTAGCAAGCAACAAATAATTAAGCTACTGCACCCAAACGTAACAACAAGGCACATGGAAGTGATCTACACATGATGCTCGACAAAAGATGAGCACTGAGCTACGGCTAGTTCACATCATAACAGGTTCAAACAAGCATGGCAAAAGTGCATTAATAATCAGGCTGGACATGGCAAAAACAGCAACAGGTTGCAATGTTCAGAGCATCAAAACTACATGCTACAGGACCTTAAAATAGCAAAACAAGGCATGGCATGAATCTACTCAAAGCCTAGAACAAAAGTCCCTTACTGACCATAAGCCAAAAAGGACTAGAAAATATAGTAACACCCATGTCAATATTGAAAGTCTCGTTAACAGATTCAGCAACATGACATGTCAAAAACTGATAACGAGAGGGCATGTTTACAAGCTCAATGCACTCACTACAGAGCCTCAAATGATAAACTAAGCATACATACATCAAGAAGACATGACATAGAAGACATACATGGCAAGAACAATAACATAGCATAAATGGATCAACCACAACAAGCTAGGCAAAATTGAATAACATATATACAATCTGCCAGGAATCATTTGATAGCAAAAGTAGAGCTCGATTGACTCAAGCTATGGAACTCCATAATTGCAAACAAGGGCATGAATGGATAGAGCAAGACATGCTTTACAAAACACCCTTACTGAAGTATCTCAAAATATGCATAGATCTCTCGGTATCATCAAGTTAACATGGCATCAAAATCAGCTAAAACAGGGCTGAAATCAGCAACATTAGGACACCTACTTTGCATGCTTGTGCTAGTCACCACATAGATCACAAAAATACATGGCATAGACCCCTGGAAAGATGGCATGGCATTTTACAAAACACATATAGGACTCTAATTCATAGGATGCACACAATAATCATGGCAAAAATAACAAAAGTGCAAGTCCTGATAAAAATCAGAAACTAACAGCACATAGCACTCTTCTAACAGCATTTCGGGCATCAAGATGAGCTCAAATGAAAATGATGCAATGGAATGAAATGATCTACTCTTCGAGACGAACATTTTGACATATTATACGCGAAAAATGGATCTACGGATGCGAAGATATAGCACGTCGAAAATTGCACAAAATATCACTAGATGCAAATGACTTAGGAAAAAAGGAGGAGGAGAAGAGAGTCAACGGCCGCACGGATCGAGGCGGATCGGATCGGCGCGGGTCGCCGGGCGCTGGGAGGAGGAAGGGCGCCGCCGGAGGGGACCGGGCGGCGGCGGGGAGGCGGGGCGGGCGGCGGCCGGCCGGAGAAGGCGTGGCGGCGGAGGAGGGCAGCAGGCGGCTCGGCCGGGAGGCCAGCGCGCTCGGCCCGGCGGCGGGAGGGAGGGCGGGCGGCGGGCGGAGGACTCAGCGAGGCGGCGGGAGTCCGGGCGACGTGGCGGGCGGACGTGTCAGCGCGGACGGACGCGTCCGTGGCGCGAGGAAAAAAACTAGGGTTAGGGGTGGAATGATCCGGATTTTCGGGAGGTGTTTAAATAGGCATAGAGGAGCTAGGAGAGTCCAAATGAGGTGTAGTTTTTACCACACGATCGTGATCGAACGACGGAGAGCATGGAAGTGACTTAGATGGGTTATTGGGCTGTTTTGAAGGGGTGTTGGGCTGCAACTTAAAAGAGGCCTTTGCGAGAGTGCGGTTAACCGTTGGAGTACCAAACGAGCTCCAAATGACCCGAAACTTGACCGGTGGTCTACGGGTGGTATACCAAGGCCACTAGACAAACCTCGGTCCATTTCGAGAAGGTTTAATACCCGCACACGGAAAAACGTAAAAGGGACCGCCGGGAAGATAGGAGTGCCGGATTGCAAAACGGACAACGGGAAAAATGCTCGGAATCATGAGACGAACACGTATGCAAATGCGATGCACATGATGACATAATATAAAATGCATGACATGGACAAAATGCAAAAAGGAGAAAAACCCAACCACGGAGGGAATATCATATATCAATGCCGAAAATGGCAAGAGTTGGAGTTACAAATATGGAAAGTTACTTCCGGGGTGTTACACCCCCCCCCCCCACCCCACCCAAGGATGTGCCAATATCTTTTAAAGAATAAAGCGTGCAGACCATCGTTATCTGGGGCTTCAAATCACCAATAGAAAAATGTGCTCGCTTAACATGCTCTTAGAAGATCTTTTTTTTCTTTGAGGCAATGCTCTTAGAACAACTAATTTTTTTTTGAGAAGCTGCTCTTAGAGCAACTTTTTTTTCTAGCTGCTCTTAGAACAGCTTGTTTTTTTTAGAAGGTGCTCTTAGAACAACTAAAGTGCATGCTTAGAGCATCTTAGCAGATCCCGCAAACCGGGCCACCCGGCAAAAATAACCGTCGGTTTACGAGACGGGTCCCATTTTGCCGGCCTGAATAGATCCTGCAAATTCAGTCCAACAGAGCAACACAGAAGCCCAAACAGCAACACGGCTGAAGTGCAGGCTGAAAACTAGACAAAAGCGCAAGAGTAAAATGCATCGGCGGTTATTGTATTTGTGTCGAAAACTCACTTTGATCACTGTACTTAAGAATATAGTCAACATGGTCACTATATATGTGTTTTCATGATTATACGATCGTTGACTGACGGTATAGCTTCGTATTTGATCTACGTTGACTAGTCAATCCTCCTATGTGGCATATAATGCAGCCTGATCCTCTCTCTAATTATGTGGGTCCCACTCGTCAGTGAGAGGGATGTAAAATGAATATAAAAGCTTTGACTTGCGGGCAACCGGAACTGATACAGGGACGTCTGTGAGTGTGACTACGCCAAGACGAGCTAGCCAGTTGGACCGTCAACCAGTAGTGTCATTTACTTAGAGCGCATCCTTATTATTAACACATGCAATGCATGATTCAGTTAGAGCACGCCCGTATTATGAAAACACACAACGCACACTACCACCCATGCACACACTCGCAGACTCGCTAGCTAGCAGCCTAGCAGCGAGTCTGCCAGGTCGTGCTCCGACAGCCGTGCCGCCATCGTGTGCAAGGCAAGGAGAGCGACTCCATGCGGGTGTCGTCACTGTCGGCCGTGTGGCCACCTCACGCAGGTAAAGAATGACATGTAGGCATTAGGGTCAATTGACCCCAATGAAATTACTAAATCCTTCATCAACGTAGTACTAATCATTGTTGATTTATAGAAGATGACCCCATTATCATGGATATGACCCCATCAAGATTCTTTCTAGCTTCGTCCCTGTACCTTGTCCGGCTGCTTCTACGTACCGGACAACGGTGATGCAGCGAGCGCTCATGAGGCGTTGGCGAGGGCTCCATGAGCTGCCTAGCGAGGCAGTGAAGGGACTTGGGCGTGGAGACGGCGGCAATGTATGCGTGTGTGGTGCAGTGCGTTCGTGTGTGACAACTACACGTGTTACGTGTTGCCAGTTTACGTGATATAAAAGAATATCACTATGCGGTTTGACACCGAAGCTAGCGCGCATGAGTCTCCACCGTATACGATGAGCAGTGACCGTATAATCACCGGATGACGTATATAATGACCGTATTGATTGTATTTTTAAATAAAATGATCAAAGTGAGCTTTCGACACAAATACAATGACCATCTATGCATTTTACTCAAAGCGCAACACAGCAACACAAAAACCCAACACAACAGCACTCCCCATTCACTTCGTGCCTTCCAGTTCCACGCCACACCTCACCTCACCTCGCCGCCGCGCACCCAAACCCTCGCCTACGGGGACGGGAGCACCTCGAACGGCCCCCCTCGCTGTCACTCGCTTCTCGCCCGGTAAGTACGCCGCATTCGCTGTAGATCCTCGCTTCCTTCCTTCCTGCTCTCCTCACTGATGTCGATTTTTTTTTTATCAAAGAAGAGCTTGCCCCTTCCGATTTTCATTACTGAAAATCACCGAGTTCTACAAACGAGTTCAAACAAGAAAGAAAAGAACGAAACGGAGCCAACACGACCATAAAGCATCCCTAACGGCCAACACAGGGCCAGCCACCCCATGCAACCCAAGTTCAAAGACAACCACAAAGTTAAAACTGCCTAGATCACCATTACACCCGGAGCAAAAGCGCAAAATGAGCCCAAGGATCCTGTCAGCAGGAACAACAAACATCAGGTTCACCATCGCAAGAGAATCTTCATTCCAATCTTGCCACATTGATTCTCCATCCTTGCCTGGCCGAGAAAACCTCATTTGCTGCTTGTTCTAGTACCCTTGCTCCCAGCTTCAGCGTTTTTCTTGACGACTCCTTTATCTGCAGGACGGACTAGTCAGTTAACCACCTACATATCAGTTTGACAATATATAAAGGATCATTTATCCTTTTATTTTCAAAGACAATTGCATTCCTGCTTTTCCAAATCGCCCAAAGCAGGGCTGAAATCCCCACCAGAACCAGTTTCTTATCTTCTTTATTAAATTTCCTAACCCAATTCCCAAAACAGTCTTTTACATTTGCTGGGACAGTTTTAAATCCACACACACATCTGACCAAACTCCATAGCAATGAAGCGGTGGAGCAGGAAAAGAATAGATGGGCAATTGACTCATCTTTCCCACACAGCACACACCCTTTCCCACCCTTCCAGCCTTTTTTAAGCAGCACATCTCTAGTTATGATACTTTTTTTATTAACTAACCATAGAAACACTTTTAGTTTCGCAGGCAACTTGGTCTTCCATAAGTATTTCTGTGGGAAATTCATCCCAACAGCTATCAGTTTCCTATACAAGGACCTCTCAGAAAACTTATGATCAGCAGTGAGAGTCCAGAGAACTTGGTCTGCCCCTCCCTGCATTTGAATTTCCTCACATCTTTTTTTCAAACAATTCCAAAGCCCCAAAGTTTCCCCATGCAAGGTCCTTCTAAATTTGAACCCACGCCACCCTTTTTGTATAGCCTCTTCCACAGTAATGTTGTGGTCAAAACATATATCATACAGTCTAGGGTAAGCCTCCCTCAAAGGTTTATCATCAACCCATGAATCTTCCCAGAATCTAGTATTTCTCCCATCTCCCACCTTTTTCTTAACAAATTTGTAGAAGATTTCCTTAATTTTCAACAAGCTAGCCCAAAATTGGAATCCCCAGGCTTCTTGCTTACTAAAGCTAAACAACCCCCTTTTATATATTTTTCATTCAAAATATCCTGCCACAGACCCTTTTCATTTTCCATTTTCCAAAACCATTTCGCTAGAAGTGAAATATTCATAATTTCCAAATTTAGTATTCCTAAACCCCCCATGTCTTTCAGTAGACAACATTCTTTCCAATTCACTAGGTGGTATTTTTTGACATTCTCATCTTCTTGCCACACCAATCTGGATCTAAAGAAATCAGCTTTCTTTATGATCCCTTTAGGCATAGCATAAAAGGACATCATGAACAAAGGTATGTTAGTCAAGCAGGCTTGCACCAAGGTAATTCTTCCTGCAATGGAGCCCAGTAGCTTCCCCTGCCAACATCCACACCTTTTCTCAATTTCGTCAGTCACACAACCCCAGTGTGTGTTCCTGATTCTGTTCTCAGACACAGGCATCCCCAGGTATTTAATGGGCAAGTATCCCATCTTACATGTTAGGATTTCCTGATAAGTCGATTGCTTCTCTCTAGCCTTGCCAAATAATAGCAATTCACTTTTATGAAAATTTATTTTAAGCCCAGACATTTGCTCAAAAGCCCCTAGTATAAGTTTAAGATTTCTCACACTTTCCACTTCATCTTTGATCAAGAAAATAGTATCATCAGCATATTGTAACATATTAACCCCTTTTTCTTCATTATCATTCAACACACCCTTAACCAGATCATGCTTCAGGGCATTACTCATTATAAAAGCTAGGGCATCAGCAGCTATGTCAAACAGTAGGGGTGACATAGCATCTCCTTGCCTCAATCCTTTTAAGGTTTTAAAATATGGGCCAATTTCATCATTCACTTTAATTCCAACATGTCCTCCTCTCATAGTTTCCATCACCCAATCACACCACTTATCAGGAAATCCTTTCATTTTCAGCATTTGAATCACAAAAGGCCATTTAATTTTATCATAAGCTTTCTCAAAATCCACTTTAAAAACCAGGGCATCTTCTTTATTTTTATGGAAGGAATTCAGGGCCTCATGCAAAATCACAACTCCCTCCATTATGTATCTACCCTTAATAAAGGCAGTTTGGGTTCTGGAGATCACAGGGGGCACACATTTAGTCAATCTATTCATCAGAATTTTAGTAATGATTTTAAAACTAACAACAGGCAAATGGGTCTGAACTTCTGAATATGTTTAGCATCATTAGTTTTGGGGACTAGAGTAATTATGCCATAATTGAGCCTGGCAATATTAATTTCTCCTTTTGCAAAACCATCTACTAAGGATTTCAGATCCCATTTAACCACTTCCCAAAAATCTTGGTAAAATCAGCGAGGAACCCATCGGGGCGGGGCTTTTGTTCCTTTTCATCCCAAAAGCCACGATGGATTTCATTCAGGAGAAAGGAGCCAAAAGCTCCTCTTTATCTTGTGCATTAATTTTATTCATCTCCATCTCTCTCGTGAGATACTAGATTCTTGGGATGTCCAAATAATTCTTTATAGAATTTGGTAATATACTCCATTAACTTCTCATCTCCTCTATAATCCCTTCTTCTGTTCTAGGAAACAATCTTGTTTTTTCTCCTCCTCCCATTTACCTTGGCATGATAATATCTAGTATTTCTGTCTCCATCTTTAATCTCTGAATCTTTATATCTTTGCAACCACTTCATCTCTTCTTGTAACATTACCTTTTTCAATTGGGCTCTCAACTCTTTATGTTCATTTCTATCTTTTGCACTTAAACCCATGATCTCAGCTCTCTTATCTAAATCATCAAGTTCTTTTATAATATCCATTTTTATTTTTTTTGTACCAAGCATCCATATTCCTGTTCCATCCTTTAGCCTTTTTCCTAAGTTTTCTCAACCTTGATTGCCATCTATCCAAAATGCCCCCAAAGTATCTCTCATTCCAGGTGTTATACACCAGCTCTCTAAAACCCTCTCTCGGTAGCCAAGCATTTTCATATCTAAAAATGTATTTATGATCATGGGTCTCCCCTGTATCCAGGAACAAGGGGGTATGATCAGATATCTCCCTAGCAAAGGCTTGCAATATGGTTAATGGGTACTTTTCCTCCCAAGCTGGGCACATCAAAACTCTATCTAGTATTTCAAAAGTAGGATCCTCCTGATTATTAGCCCAGGTGTACTTCCTTCCATTCAAAGGTAATTCCCTTAGCCCTGCTTGTTCAATAATAGCATTAAACATAAAGGACCATTGTTCATTAAGCATAGGTTTGTTTTTCTCCTTCCCATTTCTAATAATGTTAAAATCTCCCACAACCAAGCAAGGCAGAGGATTATCATGATATAATCTTGCCAATTCAGCAAGAAAACTAGCTTTTCCTTCCTTCTGTGCATCCCCATATACAGTGACCAAATTCCAATGCATTTTGATATTCTTATCAAATACTAGCATTCTCAAGAAATATTGTCCTTTTTCAATAGTTTCAACAATAAATACTTCTTTGTTGATTCCCACCAGGATCCCCCCTGACATGCCTCTAGGTGGGTTCCAACTCCATTGAAAGTTTCTTCCTCCACATAAATTGTGCAACTCATTCTTTGTGAAGTCTTGCTTTATGGTCTCAGAGAGCCCAATAAAGTCTAGCTTCCACTACTGGAATTAGCTTATTTTCCGTCTGCCAGTTCTTTGCCGTCAGCTGGCGGACGGCAAAGAGGCACTTTGCCGTCTGCTTGCAAAAAACAGACGGCAAAGAACTGACAGACGGCAAAGATGTCAGTTGCCATCAGCCAATTATTTGCCGTCTGCTAGCAGATGGCAAAGAATCTTTACCATGTGCTGGCGGATGGCAAAGAGGTGGGGCTATCTCTTTTTTTGCGGGTACAAAGAAAATCGTTGACCCCCACCTCCTCTCTCTGTCTCCCCTCTCTCCGCACGGCCCCCACCTCCTCTCTCTCTCTCCCCTCTCTCTCTCTCCCGCTCATCTCTCCCTCTCCCTCGCGCGAGCACCTACGGCGGCTGATTTCGGCGAGCTCCGACGGGATTCGACTGCGCCCAGCACACCCACGTGACCCCCTCGCCCCGCTCCTCCATCCCCTCCGACCAGATCTGACTCGCGCGTCCTCCAGCGACCACGCGTGACCCTCCCCTGCGGCTAGGGTTTCGGCCACCACATCGCCGGCGTGGCTCCGGTGTTGCTCCGGTGACTCAGGTGAGTCTCTTCACTCCTCCTCGTCACATCCATCCCTCTCTTTCTCATCGCATCGCGTCGCGTCTCCTCTCCCTCACAGATCCATCACGCCGGGAAGCCATGGACGGGAAGGACGTCGTGGAGGACGCAGCTCCACCACTGCCCCAACGCTATCCAGGTCTGCCCCTTCTCCTCTCCTCCCCTCTTGGATTTCTTCTTTTCCTGCCTTGCACCCGTCCACTCAAGTTCTAAACCAAACAAGAAAAATTATCAATCTTGTTTTTGCTGCATATGCAATAATGGTTGAGGAGGACTCAGTTGTTCACTTCTATAATTGTGCCATAAAACGGTTTACTCTGCTTGAGGGCTGCCGTGGTTAGCTCGATTTGATAGGGTCCTTACTGCATATGCTGCAGGGATTTAACTTGACTTGTTAATAATGAGTGTCAATCAATCAAACACAAGGAAACAATAAATGCTTACTATTTCGTATAGTGATTGTTGTGTTGTGTATAGGTAAAACTTGTGTTGTCCTTATCTACTTCGGAGGCATCATCATGTGTTGTCAATTTAGTTTCTGCCATGGTTTTGGTTTGGTCCTGCTTATGCCAAATCGATCATTCATTGCTTCTGAACACTCTACCTTTAATCTTTGCTTCTGTAAAACCGGCCTTTCTTCTATTGAATGGAGTGTTTTCTTGCTATGTGGGAAAAGTAGCTCATTCATCGCTGATTTGGCATGTGCAACCAAAGTGGACGGACCGCATTTAGGTCCGGTCGCCGTGAGGATCCTCTGGCGGTGCTGGATGTGCCGCGGCGCGGTGGTGCCCCTGGGTGGCGCCTCCGTGATGCGGTGCCCCTGGTTGGCGCCTTCGTGCCCGTGCTCTCACTGGTGCCACCGTTGTGGTGCTCTCTGGCAAGCTCTGGCTTGTTGTGGTGGTGTTGGTTGTGATGCTGGTCACACCATAGTGATGGTGTGGCTATATCCTGCTTCGGCTACAACTCCTTTTGGTGAGCTTCTCCTTGCTCCCCTCCTGATCTCTCTAATGCATAGCTCTTGATCTTGTTGGATGTGAGGCTCTATTAGCTGTGGTTAGCTGCTGTAGATGAGCATCAACTTGTATTGGAGCTCTCTGTGATGGATTCTTGCTGTGTTAGGGTTTTGGTCAGTGACCATCTATGTGTATTTGTGAAGTATATATACTCCTGTACTGCTATGTTCTGTGTAGTTGATCCTGGAGTTGTTACTTTGGTCAGTTACTTTACTCATGAACGGATACTCACTTGTTCTAGTTATTTTACTTCTAATACTGATATGAACAGATACCACTTGGTTTGGCTATTCCTATTTGTCTCTTTCTAATAGCCTATGAACAGATACTATACTTGGTCTTGGCTGTTACTTTCCTAGTTTTCTCTTGATAAGGCAGATACTACATCTGATTTGGGCGGTGATGCTGGTCTGAGCCCCCTCTCTTAGGCTTAATTTACATGTGACTATCCTGTCTTTGTGATGAACTAGCCCAGCACTTCAGTTGTCTGAGCACATAATCCCTCAAGTATACCTTGAGGTCTTTCGTAGCTCTCCTTAATAGTTATCTCTTCTAAGCTGCTTTGGTGGTTGGATGTGTTGGGACTTGGTGCGGTTGGCTGGTTGTGATGTATATCTCCTCCTGGAGCTTTGTTTTTGGCGTTGCAGTGACATGTACCTATTGTCACTAGACAAAACTGACTGTGGTGATGAAGTCTAATCTTTGGCTTTAATCACTAGTTTTAGTTGGCTTAATTCACGGAGCTAATCTTGATAGTGGTCTTTGTGTTGGCATTTAACTTACTGCTAATTGTGGTGGCTTCTTGATTGGGTCCTTGGCTGGTTCTCTCCTTTGGCTCTTTGGTATTGGTTTACTCTATTTGGCTTTCTAATTAAGATCACTTTGAAAATCAGGATCTTAACTAAGATTATCTTGATCACAAGTCTTGGCTCCTAAAGCATTGCATTTCACCAAGTGAAATGCTACATTTCTACTCTAACCCATTCTCTCTTTCTTAGTGTTTTTGTTATGCAGGTTGGAAGAAAAGAAGAAGATCCGAGAGAAGATCTTAGTAATAAGATAGTTTTAGGAAAATAGATATTTAGTTTTAGATCATTCCTTGTAATATTTGTTGGATATGTGTTCATGGATATGTGTTGGATATATATCTGTTCATGACTATATATTGGTAACATGTGTTGGATATGTGTTCATGGATATGTGTTGGATATATATGTGTTCATGAGTATTGGTAATATGTGTTGGATATGCTATATTGGTCATACATATAGTCTGTGTTTGATTTTCTTTGAAAATGAATTGATATAAGAAGAAACAGAATTAATGCCTATTTGGTCTCTTTGCCATCTGCTAGCAGATGGCAAAGAGCCTCACTTCTTGCGTCTGCTGCCAGATGGCAAAGAGCCGTGCCCTTTGCCGTCTGCCAGCAGATGTTAAAGAGTCGTGCCCTTTGTCGTCCGCCACTGACGGCAAAGGCCTCTTTGCCGTCCGCTGCAAAAAACAGACGGCAAAGAAGGCCTTTGACGACCCTGTCTTTGCCGTCGCTGTTTGCCGTCCGCGGCGGACGGCAAAGGCCTTTGTCGTCCGCCACCCTAGCCTTTGCCGTCCGCCATGGCTGATGGCAAAGTACCAGATTCCTGTAGTGTTCTGATCTATAATCATTTCTCTAATGTATCTTTTTTTTTATCTTGACCTATACCTCTTACATTCCAGAAAACCCCCCTCATTTTTCTATTTTTTTTGCAGCAACCAAGTCTATATCTGACGTAAAATACAGTCAGAATTCTCAGCTAAAATCTCTTATCTTTTTCCTCCTTCGAAGAACCCCAATCCCTACTGATTGCTTCACATAGTCAAGTGCTGGTGAGCTTTTCTTACCACTTTTTCTCCCTGAGAACATTCCTCTCAGTTTCTTGATTTGTTGTTCCTCAATATCCACATCAGAATGTTCATAGTCTGAACAGAGTTCCTCAAGAGTTATGTCTCCAGTATTAATATATACTGGGACATCTTTTTTACAAATCCCCTCCTCCTCACATTTTTCTCCTGCTTTACCACTTTCTTCTCTTTTAATGTTCTGGAAATATAGCTCCCTTCTAGCTTTTTCCATCTTCTTAATAATATCTATGTTTTTATCAATCATCTCTATTGAGCAACCCTAATCAATCCCCACCAAAGAACTAATATGTAGTAAAGAAGCATCAGCAATAACCAGATCAGGGTTCTTACCATAATTGTCTCTCTCCTCAGCTCTGCTTTTAGCCATATCTTCAATTTTCTTGTCTTCCTTCCCTTTGTTTCTAAGACTTCTCTTGATCCCAACATCTTTTTCTTCCCCTTCTTTGTCCAGGACCTCACTTCCATGTATTTCAGCCATCTTCTCCCCCAAAGTCCCAATAGATTCTTGGCTAGCATTATAATCAGTGGGCTCATTATATTTCCCAGAATCTGTATCTTCCTTTTTCTGTTGAGCCTCTTTCTCATAATCTTCAAGGTCCATATTTGCTAATTCCATTTCATATTCCTCTCTATTGGCAGCCTCTTGTGCCAGTTTCTAGATTTCTTCTAATTGTTTTTTACTAGTCTCCTGTAGCTCTGTCTGAATCTTTTCTAGCTCTCTGATTCTGTTTTCATTTTTTGCCCATATTGCATTGCTTCTGACCTTGTCTTCCTCCAAAGCCTTTATTTTACTAAGCATGATTTCACTTTCTTTTTGCCATCTTCTTCTCTCCAAAGTCATCTCATTTTGCCATTGCATCATGTTTTCCTCCATCTGAGATTTCATCCTTTCAATCTTTTCATCAACCTCCTCACACTGTTTCAGGGATAAGCATCCCAGAGAAACCCCTCTGTGCTCATTATCCTCCAATTTGGTTCTCTTCCTGTTGTCAATCTCTTCCTCTCCCACTTCTGAGATATTATTGCTGTCATTTTTCCTCTTCTCTTCCCTGTACCAGCCAAATTCCATCACCGATGTCGATGGATCTCAAATCCCTCCTCCTCCGCCCCCCTTCCCAGGTTGACCCTTCTCTCCCCACGGTAATGGCGGACGACTCCAAGGACATCAGCAGGCTTCTGAATCCAGCGGACAAGCTCACCGAAGACCTCCTCATCGAGATCCTGTCGCGCGTGCCGTACAAGTCGCTGTGCCGGTTCAAGTGCGTCTCCAAGCGGTGGCGCGGCATCATCTCCCACCCCGACCACCGCAAGGCGCTGCCGCAGTTCCATCTCCAGGACCTCACCGGATTTCTCTACTGGAGCCGCGGCCCTGGCCCTGGCCGCAGCACCATCTTAGTTCGCAATTTCACCCATGTCTCGGCGGGAGGCCGCCCTCCTATCGACCCTTCGCTCCCCTTCCTGCCTGACTGTGACAGGTTCAACCTCCTGGACAGCTCCAACGGCCTACTCCTCTGCAGCCGCTTCTAGGCCACTGATTCGCGGGCATTTGATTACGTCGTGTGCAATCCTGCCATGGCGAAATGGGTTGCCTTGCCGTTGCCGCACTTCTTCAGCAAGTGGCAGACAACTCACTTGGGATTTGACCCGTCTGTCTCCTCGCACTTCCATGTGTTCCAATTCCTGGAGGATGGGGCTGATACAGACGACGATGTTAGGCCAACTCCACCGCGCGACCCTATCCTGTCCGCCCCCGTCCGTTTGGGGTAAAAGGGACAAACGAGACGGCCCAACGCGCGGGCGCAAACGGACATTTGTCCGCTTTGTGTCCGCTTTCAACCCATCTGCGGCCCAAGTTTGCGCCACTTTTGGGGTGAAACGGACACCACACGGACGCGCGGGTCGTCTGCGCGTGTCCTCCCCTGGCCCGCCCGTCGGTGGCACAGGACGGGCCTTTTTCTATCCGCCCCCTCCCTCCCTCCGGCCGCATCCACTCCACTCTTCCCCTCTCTTCCCCTCGCCGCCGCCGGCCGCCCGCTGCCATTGCAGCCGTGCAACTCGGACGCGCGCTTGCCCAGCCCCTTCCTCTCGTCGCCGCCGAGCTACCCAAGCACGGCCACCTCGTTTGCGCGCCCGCCGGCCGGATTTGGGGCGGATCCGGTCGGTCTTGAGCTCGCCCGGCTGTGGGAGGCCGGGCCGCGCCATGGACTGGCCGGGAACCTCGCCGGAAGGCCCTGGCAGGCCGCAAGGCCACATCTGGCGATGGCTCGTCCTCTAGCCGCTCGGATCTGCACCGTCGGTGGCCCGCCCGGCGAATCTGCGAATGGCGGCCGGCCGGGCTCGGTGCTTGTCCAAAGCTCGTCGGCGCACCGTTGCCCCTCATCAAGTCGACCACTGCCCAAGGGTGGTCGCGCGCCGCGGTCTCACAACGCGGAGCATCTGGAGGTGTTTATCAAGTGCTTAAGCGATGGGGTATGTGCTCTTTTAGCTTCGGTTTGTGCTTTCGATTAGACTAGTGGTGCTAACTTTAAGTTTTATTGTGTAGAACGGATGCAAGTTTTGGTATTGGGAAGAAGAGTACATCGATATGTTGATAGAGCGAAATGTATTGCATGTTCGTGCACTTTTAGCTAGCCTAGAGGCTTTAGATGAGACAAGTGCACTTGTTGCTAGATTAGAGGCTAGGCACGATACTACGTCTTGAAGAAGCAACAAGGCACGATACTACGTGTGAGGAAGCAACGTCGACTTCTGGCTTGAAGAAGAAAGGAGGATGCAACGTCGTGCCTCCTCCACAGATCAACAATGAGTGCATCGAGAAGGCCCTAACCCAACTCAAGGGAGCAGTTATGGAAGTTGGGTATCTTCTCAAATGTATTCTTGTGGTTCTTGTTTTCTTTGGCCTTGCTTTACTAGTCAAAATGTGATGATGTATTGTCATGTACCAAAAATGAATGATAAAAAAAGTTTAAGGAATTGCAAAGAAATATACGCGGACAGAATGGGGCAAATGGATGCGGCCGCGCGCTGGGCGCACGGCCACCACATCCCAGGACAGGCCCGGACACGACCCCAAATCCCTACCCAAATGGACAGAAAACGGACAAAACGGACGTCCGCTTGAGGTCGCGCGGTGGAGTTGGCCTTAACGATAGTGATGGCCACGTCAAAGGGGTTGAGATCTACTCGTCCAAAACCGGTGCCTGGAGTCACAAGGACAGCAATAAGTGCCTTTGGCAATGGTTTTCTGCATTTGGTTGACATCTGGTCTGCGGTGGTGGTGGTAGTGGATGTGGAGGGAACTACTTGGAGGGTTATTCCCATGCCATGCAATCAGGTTGGCTCTACAATAGATCTTGCTGTTGGGTTCACTGATCTGTCTCAAGAGCGTTTGGTTTGTATTTAGCAAATATTGATCATCGTGATGGTCAGAAAGTATTGATCTGGGTTCTTGAGGACTACGGCAGTGAAGTGTGGGTCTTGAAGCACAGCGTTAGTCCTTTTGATCTACTTGGAGTGAAGTATGTCCATCAGGGAATCAGGTTTCACATTGTCGCCCGCCACCTGCAACGAAACATGATTGAGACCCGCTTCGGTACACCCCCCCTCACAAAACGTATAAAGGGCAATATGGACTTTTGACAGTAGTACTCATTCTTGTATGTATGATGAATGGTCTATGAAATACGTCAACTCGCCCCATCATGGGCCGGCCCATCTTGGTTTGTATTTAGCAAATATTGATCATCGTGATGGTCAGAAAGTATTGATCTGGGTTCTTGAGGACTACGGCAGTGAAGTGTGGGTCTTGAAGCACAGCGTTAGTCCTTTTGATCTACTTGGAGTGAAGTATGTCCATCAGGGAATCAGGTTTCACATTGTCGCCCGCCACCTGCAACGAAACATGATTGAGACCCGCTTCGGTACACCCCCCCTCACAAAACGTATAAAGGGCAATATAGACTTTTGACAGTAGTACTCATTCTTGTATGTATGATGAATGGTCTATGAAATACGTCAACTCGCCCCATCATGGGCCGGCCCACTTACACCTTTTTTTCTCTGATGTAAGTTTTCAAAAAATATGCAAGAGGCAAGCCTCGAACTAGAGACCTCCAGTGATAATATGCACCGCAGTACCACCAGATCAACTTACCAGTTGTGATATATTTTGTATTACTGCACTATTAGTATCTTTGTCTGGCTGGCCGCTGGATTAACATTTCGCTGTTCGTCCGATCTGACACGATGGTTATGCGCTGAATTTTTCCTTCCTAGATCAGTGCTTCTAGTCACTCCCACGTATATAGCATCTCCTCCCTCTAAACTCTCCATCGAGATAATTAATTATGTGCTTCTAGCAACAAAGTAGTAACTGGTTCCCGGAAATTACACTAATTGTTTTTTAGGATCTTACACTAATTGTTTTGGTAGGTTGTGATTGCTTCGAACAAACAAACACAAAAAATAATGGTTCCCTACAAATTACATATTTGCTTCCGTTAAATATACAAAAAGAAAATCAATTGCTTCTGGATGTTTTTTCTTAGCAACGCATAACGCCATGGAAACATTTCTTTTCCCAATAGAAGCACATGGAATGGAAACATATTATTCAGAAAAATCTGCTTCCAAAATAAAGGTACTCCAAAAATTCGTTCCAGATGTATATATTCTCAACTAAAAAAACAAGTGTATATATTCTCAATTGAAACTAGGAAGCCTATACTGAAACACAGGGTTGTAGACAACATGTAATCCCTTGAAGTCAGCAGGCAGTAATGGTGGAAGCATACATGATTAGTGTGTAAGAGATTCATTATTTGGGCGCATAGGAAGCCTAATGTGTTGTTTTTTGAATAATGATTAGTGTCTAACCGGAATTTTGTTGAACTCTGTAGGAAGCATAAATGTTTCGTGAAAACCTACACCTCTTGGTTATTGTGTAACCGAAGCTTCATTCTTTTGGGCAGGATGCAAAATAGAGTCATGTTCGATGCAAAATTAGTAAGATGGTGTAGAATACATGTGCAACCAACAAATACATATGCTTCAAACAAAATGAGCATGTGCTTCCTATGATGTTGAAATTTATTTCAATGGCCAACTTTCTGATTGATGTATGCTTCCATCAACATTTTACTTATAAATGACATCATAATTTTCTTCCAAAGAAAACAATTTTTTCTTCCAATATATATTGGACTTTGCTACCATACAACAAGAAATAAACAACGAAGCACAACGAGACGAATCCCCTACTAGAACATGAGCACCGTCCAAAGATGGATGTCTTCGAGGAGTAGCGTCGATTAGATTGGAGCAACAATGACGAGATCGGACCGACGTAGCTGGAGTGTGGCGGCTAGTCTAGGCCAAAAGAACCAAACGGAGACAAAAAAATTCCAGACACTGGCATCACCATGAAAGGCATGCATGCCAAGTTTTTTGCTTTCTCACATTATATGCATTCTCTAGGGTTTTCCCCCTGAAAAACACTAAAACACTGCCCGCATGTGATGTAGCATGTGTTCGGTGTTCGAATTCATTCAAATTTTGCGCTGGGGACTACCTTGGGCATGCCCATACACTGGCAACATTTGGTGCCATTTCATGCACGACAAAACCTACACCATGTTCAACCGGTTCATTCAGGTTTGCTGGTACGGCAAGTCTCGAAGCAGTTTTTTTCTGGTCCATAAACTGGAATCAATTTATTTCCACACATTGGCATCACCATGGAAGGCATGCATGCCAAGTTTGAAGGAAATATGCCCTAGAGGCAATAATAAAGTTATTATTTATTTCCTTATATCATGATAAATGTTTATTATTCATGCTAGAATTGTATTAACCGGAAACATAATACATGTGTGAATACATAGACAAACAGATAGTCACTAGTATGCCTCTACAAGACTAGCTCATTGATCGAAGATGGTTATGTTTCCTAACCATAGACATGTGTTGTCATTTGATTAATGGGATCACATCATTAGGAGAATGATGTGATTGACATGACCCATTTCGTTAGCTTAGCACTTGATCGTTTAGTATGTTGCTTATGCTTTCTTCATGACTTATACAAAGTTCCTGCAACTATGAGATTATGCAACTCCCGTTTACCGGAGGAATACTTTGTGTGCTACCAAGCGTCACAGCGTGAATGGGTGATTATAAAGGTACTCTACAGGTGTCTCCAAAAGTATATGTTGAGTTGGCATGAATCGAGATTAGGTTTTGTCACTCCGATTGTCGGAGAGGTATCTCTGGGCCTTCTCGGTAATACACATCACATAAGCCTTGCAAGCATTGCAACTAATGAGTTAGTTGTGAGATGATGTATCACGGAACGAGTAAAGAGACTTACCGGTAACGAGATTGAACTAGGTATTGGATACCGACGATCGAATCTCGGGTAAGTAACATACCGATGACAAAGGGAACAACGTATATCGTTATGCGGTTTGACCGATAAAGATCTTCGTAGAATATGTAGGAACCAATATGGGCATCCAGGTTCCGCTATTGGTTATTGACCGAGAATGGTTCTAGGTCATGTCTACATAGTTCTCGAACCCGTAGGGTCCGCACGCTTAACGTTTCGATGACAGTTCATTATGAGTTTATAAGTATTGATGTACCGAAGGTTGTTCGGAGTCCCGGATGTGATCACGGACATGACGAGGAGTCTCGAAATGGTCGAGACATAAAGATTGATATATTGGAAGCCTATGTTTGGACTTGGAAGGTTCGGATGAAAGCAGAAGTTCTGGAACACCGGGGTTACGGAACCCCGGGAGGTCTATGGGCCTTGATGGGCCATAAGAGAGAAGAGGAAGGGCGGTCGGGCAGGCGCGCGCCCCTCCCCTCTAGTCCGAATAGGACAGGAGAGGCGGCGCCTTCCTCTTCCCTCCTCCAATCCTAATCCAACTAGGAAGGGGAGTCCTACTCGGTGGGAGTAGGACTCCTCGGCGCCTCCCCTAGGGCTGGCCGCACCCCCCTTGGCTCCTTTATATCTGAGGCGGGGGCACCCCATGACACACAAGTTGATCTACGGATCGTTCCTTAGCCGTGTGCGGTGCCCCTTCCACCATATTCCACCGGTCATATCGTCGCGGAGCTTAAGCGAAGCCTCGCGCGGAGAAGTCATATCGTCGCGGAGCTTAGGCGAAGCCCTGCGTCGGTGGAGCATCATCATCGTCACCACGCCGTCGTCTTGTGAAACTCATCCCGACACTTTCTTTGGATCGGAGTCCGGGATCGTCATCGAGCTGAGCGTGTGCGAACTCGGAGGTGCCGTGACGTTCGGTGCTTGGATCGGTCGGATCGTGAAGGCGTCGACTACATCAACCGCGTTGTTATAACGCTTCCGCTTTCGGTCTACGAGGGTACGTGGACGGACACTCTCCCCTCTCGTTGATATGCCATCACCATGGTCTTGCGTGTTCGTAGGAAATTTTTTGAAATTACTACGTTCCCCAACAAAGTTTCATTGCTTTCTGACATTGTATGCATTTTCTATGGTTTCCCCCGTGAAAAAGCCCAAAAATATTGCCCGCATGTGATGCAACCTGTGTTTGGTGTCCGAATTCGTTCAATTTTTGCATTGAGGCCTTCCATGGGCATGCCCACATTCTGGCAAATTTTTTTGTCATTTCATGCACGACAGGACCTACACCATGCTTGATCGGGATTGTTCGGGTCTGCCGTAGAGTAAGTCTTGAACCCGTTTTTTTTTCACATTAACCAAATAGAGCCAAAGATATTACACACACTAGCATCACCATGGAAGGCATGCATGCCAGGATTCGTTGATTTCGACATTATATGCATTTTCTAGAGTTTTCCGAGTGAAAAAACCTAAAATACTACGGACGTGACGCAACATGCGTTTGATGTCGAATTGTATCAAATTTTGAATGGAGGCCCTCAATGGGCATACTCAGACGCTGGCAAAGTTGGTGTCATTTCATGCACGACAGGACCTACGATGTTCAAGCGGGACCATTCGGTCTGTCTATAGTGTAAGTCTCGAACCATTTTTGTCACATTAACCAAATGGATCCAAAAAATCCACACACTGGCATCTCCATGGAAGGCATGCATGATAAGTTTAATTGATTTATGATATTATATGCATTTTCTATGGTTTTCCCAGTGAAAACCCTAAAATACTGCCCGCATGTGGCATAGCGTGCATTGGTGTTTGAATCGTTCAAATTTTGCGTTGGGGACTACCTTGGGCATGCCCAACAAAAGTTGGTGTCATTTATCCATAGTCCAAAAAATACTAACTTTAGGAGTGTGCTAGACTTGGTGAGATGGGTGCATCCGTGAGCATGTAGTTTGAGGAGGTGCATCCGTGAGCATGTAGTTTTTCTAAATTGAATGTCTATGTTATTTGCAATTTTCGTCATTATCAATCAACATGAAACTTTTCTTATAGCCAAACAATTTCTTGAAATTTGTCAACAGTTTTAGAAATTTAAATTGTGAAAATTTTATAAGCTTGAGCACTTTCTCCAAAATTGTGAACCCAACAATTGATGTTGTACACAAATTGCAAACCACATAATTTTTAAAAAAATTGTCAAAATTTTGAAACACAAACATTTTTTTAATTTGTGAATAAAAAATTTCAAAAAGAAGAACATTTTTTCAAATTCCCGAATTGTTTTCAAAACTGTAAATAATATTTCAAACAACAACATTTTATGGCATTCCAAACATATTTCAATTTTTTTATCAGGTTCCAAAAATATTAATAACTTTCAAAAAAGATAAATATAAATTAATGACAAAATAAAAGAAAACGAGAAAAATAGAAAATAATAAAATATGCTCAGCCTTGGTTCAACTAGGCGACAGACATCGCTCCCGTCCGGTTCCAGTTGGGCCAAATCATTTTTTTCCGGATTTAAGAAAGTTCACCAATTTTGAAAAGAAAAATTCACGAATTTGAAAAAAAATTACAGGCTTTGGCAAATGTTAATAAAATTTAAAAAGGGTTCATGGATTGAAAAAAGTTCACGGATTTGAAAACAAAGTTCGTGAATTTAAGAAAATATTCATGAATTTGAAAAGTTCACGGATTTAAGAAAAGGTTGATGATTTTAATATTGAAAAGAAAATAAAAAAAGAAAAATTAAAAGAAGGAAAACGTTACGGAAAAAACGAAAAATAAAACCACAACATGTTTCGAAATTTTATTCAAATTCAAAACATGTTTGCTAAAATTTCGTTCATAAAGTCAAAACTATTCGGCATTTCAAAATTGTTCACATATTTTTTGCAATAGAAGTTTCAATTTTTCAGAAATATTTAATATATATATATATATATATATATATATATATATATATATATATATATATATATATATATATATATATATATATATATTAACGCTCTTGTGTTTTCTTATATACTTGGCGCTAGAAAATACCACAAATACTGGTGGGATGAGGTGGTTAGCAGCACTTGCCTTTAAGTGGTGGGTCTTGAGTTCAATTCCTCACGAGCTCATCTTTTTCTCAGTATTTTTACATCACTAACATTGAACGTTGTAGGAGGGACATGGCTTAATGGGCCGGCCCAGTCGCGAGGTGCAATTCTTATACGAGCTCTCGCGGCATACTTCCAAAAAAGACCATCTTGCTCTTTATTATGAAGGGGTATGGGGTAATCTCAACTGTTGATGTGTTTAGGGGGGTGTACCGAAGCAGAAGTGAACATGATTTTCTTTGTTTATGGGCATGACAGAGAACTCATGTCTTATGAAATGGATAGTGGAAAAGTGCAGCTCATCCGCGTTCTTGGAAATGGTTCCATGGGACCCTATCTTCCTTATGTTCCCTTGTACTCGGAGGAATTGGCAGATTGGAACTGATACCCTGGCTTGCATATCGCCGTTCCATTGTCGACCTTTCAGATAATGTTGAATCATAGGTCCCTTTGTAATATCAGCAGCTATCCAGATTGGAACTTCTCTTTTGTTGTCAGGTGTGCTCTGTAGCCTCACTTTATGGGGCTAACTGTTCCAGTTAACTTAGTAGTGCTAGCTGCTTGTCTTGTGTAAACATATACTATGTGTTTATGGTTGGTAGCAGCATACGGGCAGCAGCCTTTGCTATTTAACTTTATGGAGCTACCATTCATTTGCACCATGGCTGCTGTTTGTGATGTCCAGATTGTTGTGTTGGGCTGTTAGTGGATGCCCTCTTTCACAAATATTGTATGTGTATTCTATGTTGAAGCTTATTGTGCATTTTAGCTATGTGATTGTTTTTTTTCGATAAAGGGCGACTTTATTATCTCAAAATGTAGCATCAAGCGGATACAAAGCATTATAAGTAACACCCGGCCTCTGCATAACTAAGATGCACACAGCCAAATCCAGAAGTTTGACAAAATTCATGAAATAAAAATCGACACACCGGCAACAGTAAAGTCTTTTAGACCGACACTATGCCTATGTCGAAGAAGGTGGTGGCTCGATCCGTAGGTTATGCTGCCACCCATGTTGGGAAAAAACCTCCGTATCCACCTGCTCCAATCGCGTACACACCGCCATGAACAGCGGTTGGTACTCCGGCCGTTGTAGTATAGACCACGTACGTAGCGAGTGCGTACACCGGAAAATAACCTGTAGAGGAGAAGCATTTTTGTCATTAAAAACCAAATCATTTCTACATAGCCAAAGCGACCAAATTAAGGCATACGCTCCCACCCTTATTAGCGTTTTGAACCTATTTGTAATACCGTCCAACCAATGACCAAAAATATTGGCAACACTTGTGGGCAGATACAAATTTGACGCTATTTGGATGACTGACCATGTAGAACGTGCAAACTTGCATTGGAAAAAGAGGTGTTTGATTGTCTCGTCATGAGTACAAAAGGAACACTTCTTACTCCCTCGCCAGTTGCGCCGTGCGAGGTTGTCTTTGGTTAACACAACTCCCCTACGGAGATACCACATGAAGATTTTCACTTTTAGTGGAATTTTAGACTTCCAAATTTTCTTATTATTACTCGTTGGTACCTCAGAATGCATGAGTGCACGGTACATAGAGTCCACTGTGAAAGACCCTGATGTAGTAAGGTTCCAGCGAAACACATCCCGACCTTGTGTCAGGTTAATCGAATCAAGCCGGGATAAAAGATTATGCCATGACACAAGCCGGGGGCCAATCAAATCCCGCCTGAATGAAATATTCGGCGGGGAAGAACCGAGCACGTGCGCAATAGTATTATTCTTATCGCGAGCGATGTTATATAAGGCTGGATATTGTTCTCTGAGACTGGCATTGCCTAGCCAGATGTCTTCCCATTTAGCTATGTGATTATATGGGCAGTAAAACGTGGGAGGGAATTTATGTTTTATCCCTCTTGTCATTGTAGCGAAGAGTAGAGCATTTGAGTTCATGTTCCTTGGCTCCTGTCAATGTTGAAATGATCTGCACTAGTGAAGCAAAGCTATTGTTTTCTGTTAGATGCTGTTTAGTCTGGAGTTTAGAGCATCAAAGGTAAAAATTTCTTGATTCCATCAATATGACAGCTTGATTGACTCTGAGGCTTATTCAGTTCCAGCGTCGGATCCCAAGTCTGAAACTAACCTTGTGTTGATTTGATCTACAAAAATTGTCTGATTCACTTCCTGCTGTACTTAGTTGCAATGTCTGATCTTTGCCATCCGATGCTTTGAACTGTCGTTTAATTTGATGATACAGAAGGATGGGTACCATCTTTTTCAGAGCCTCTACGGTATATTCAGATTATTTAGCGGGACAATTACAGTACAACTGTCTGAATTTTTAGCCTCCATGCACCGTGACCTTGTCCCTGCTGGTGCCTCACGTCCAAATGAGTATTAAATAAACAGACTTTGCAGTGTCCAAACGGGTATTAAATGAACATATTTTGCAAATTGCGAGTTCAGGTGCAACTTCGGAATGAATTCTACGCGTTAGAAATCCAAGGTGCATCTCAATTGGATGAGAGCAAGCAATTGCAACATTGCTGGTTCGATCATCTCCACGGGCCGTTCGATCATCTCTACTACATTCGGACCGTCCTCGTAATGTTGAAGACGCTCGGGAGTGAGTAAACCACAAGGCTCGAAAACAAACGCCAAATGATGTAACCTCTCCAAGTGAGGTGACCAGGCCTAGAATCCATCTTCGGGTCAGGCGCTGATGAGCACATTGAACTATCCATGTGGCCATGATATTGCTCTCTTGCTACCCGGATGGATCTCTTTACTTCCTGAAAAATGGAGTTTCTTTGAAAATATGTTGCAACAAAACCAATCCTACTCTCTCAACCTACATGCAAAGTTGCAAAGAGGATGACATTACTAGTACTATCTTGCAACCAACCAAACCCTAACACCACACATAGGTACAACCACTGCCTCATAGACAAAACCATCGCTGCACAAGAGAGTAACTTATATAAACAAAACCGAAGCTCAAACAGGTTCCTTATATATACTGCTAGTACATGTTTATTGTTCTTCAGCAGAACAGTAAATACAGGCTTTTTAGCTGCAGGAGCAGGAAAATGGTTGGCCGGAGTCAGGCCTTGTACACGGCGCAGGCCTTCTTGGGGATCCTGGTCCTTGCCCTCTTGGCATCGACGGTGATGCGGCACGACACGTGCACCTTGTGCGTCACCCGCACCAGCTTGCCGATGACGTAGCCCCGGGAGACGAGCTCGAAGTCCACCGTCAGCGGCACCGTCACGTCGTTGCCGGACAGCGAGAGCCCGCCCCCCGCGCCGTAGAGGGGCACCTTCTCGCCATGGATCACCGCCGACACCAGCCGGTGGCTCTTGCTCGGTTGGTAGTACTTGTGAACCTGCATTCGTAGGAGGGATGTTAACATCGGCCTTTTGAATTTGCCACAAAATCTGAGTCCAACCAATACAGCACATATCTTGATGAACATACTATCCTGCTACTCTTTATACTGAATGCCCATCCCTATCAATGCATTCCCCCTTTCTTGACTTAAAATTACTGACTTTCCTAGTTTAAATCTGCAGGACCTTCGATCCGGTACTCCGAGAAGGATAACAAGAGTACAACATATTGGAAAATGCTTCAAGGATTCAGTATTTGAACACATTCTGCAAATTCACCATTCACTTGAGTTGTGAAATGCAGAGATGAAAATGAGCATGGCTTATTCACTATTCATGGTAAGATGTGAAGCACCATTATCAGATATGGACAAATGACTTGCCACGAAGAAGAAGAAGAAGAAGCACCGACAAGACCTCTAGGCTGTTACCCAGAAACCAAAAAGAGGCAGGGGACGCTGATGGGCATACCTGTCCAACCCCGATGGCGATCTCCGAATAGAGCAGGCGGACAGGGCCCGAGGAGACATGAATTCCGAACATTGACGCAGGGTTGTACACCACCATGTTCAGGGAGCAGTTCAGCGTGACCATCTTGGTTGGAACCCCACTGTGGTCTGTGCCCTCTCCGGCATAGAAGTTATCCATGGCTATGCTCTGTTCAAAAACAGAGTAAAAATATGCTCCTGGTTAGTAGTAGAACATTTTTTACAGAAGCTCCATACTGAGAAATTCAGATCCGCAGCACAAGTTCACCGTACAACCATAGTACAAAGGTACATTGTACTGTGTTTTATAACTACTCCTACTGTAAAACTTTTTTGTGAACAGGGGAAGGTTTGGAAATGTGACTGAGACAGTCGACAAGCTGGGCTGACTGCAGTGGCAGCCGACAGCATCTCCATCAGAAACACCACAACGAAGAAAATAATTTTATCTTGCCTCGTGGTCATTGTTTTATGTTTCTCTCTCTGTATAGTAGTATATTTATTTAGTGGCCTATCACTAACGTCCAACGAAGTTTGGTTTTTCGAAGAGGGGGTCAGAAAATGCCCAGCGAAGAGGCTGTTTCAGCTGATTTGGCTCTTCTTCAGTCAGCGGTGCCTTGCCTTAGATGAACAGGATTTACATTACTAACGGACGGTAAAAAAAACAGATACCCTTTGATTTCGTGTTCAGAGCAAGGAACCACGGTGAATAAGCGCCAATTCTAGAGAAAACAAGGCTCAGATGGATCTACCAGCACAATTTTGTCTGCACAATTCAGAGTCTTTGCTAACCATTCTACCAGGAGATTTGAATTAAATTAGTAATGCAATTGATGTTTAAATTCAATCTACCCGGAGACACAGGTGAAACTGGAGCAATTGGTGTTTGAATTCATGTCATATTATCATGTAGGAAAAATTCAGTTCAGAGTGTGCTGAGGAAGTAAAACAAAGCAGGGTGGATGCACGAGATGAATGGATATGGTATGGGTATGCTACCTTGACGACGACGTCGGGCTCGTAGGGGCGGGCGGCGCCCCAGACGATGAGGCAGATAACGGTGAAGAGCAGGAGGAAGCTGACGAAGGCGAGCGCGAGCTTGCAGCGGCCGGAGAGGCCGCTGTCGCCGCCGGAGAGGCCCTCGTAGGAGCCCTCCTCCTCGATGACGCTGCACTCGGGCCACCCCTTGGCGTTCACCGCCTTGAGGTCCCCGCCGCCCTTGCGCCCGCTGCCGCCGCGGAGGATGCCGGAGAAGCGGCTGACGGAGGAGGCCCGGGAGTGGCGGCCGTAGGACGGGTGCGAGGGGGACTCGTTGGGGCTGTTGTACACGGGCGTCGCCTGCATCGAGGACGACTTGTACCCGCCGGCGCCCCCGCCGTCGTGCGCCGAGTCCCGCGACGGGCTCTGCACGTAGTAGGCGCCGCCGCCCGCCCCGCCGCCACGCTTCGGCGACCGCGGCGGCGACGACGCCGCCAGGCTCGTGATGTCCGAGTCCGACTTGCCGTGCATCATCTCCGCCGCCGCCCTCCGGAGTCCGGAATCCTGCCACGAGACACCGGCGAGCGCCCGCGATCAAGAAAACCGGAAGAGCGAAAATGGAAAGAAACGAGAAGCGGAGCGGCTCTGCGGGAGGGTTTTGGGAAAGGACTTCGGTCCGGCCGGATCGTACCTGCGGCGGGAGAAGGCAGAGGAGAGCTCCGGGAGGCGGCAGCAGGGGAGTGAAGGTGGTGGTGGGGCGGCGGGGAGGAGGTGGAGGCGGGGGTGGGGGTGGGGTGGAGTGGAGCAGTGGCAGGGGAGGGAGCACTAAAAGAGGGGGACGGGAGCGGTAACGCGCCGGAAAGGGCCGGGCCAACCTCCGCGCGCGGGATCCTCTGCGGCGTGGCGGCGGTGTGCGGTGGCGCGTGCGGGGAGCAGGTGATGGATGGATCCGGTAGGTAGATGGTGGTGCGATTTGCTTTCACGGCGGGCACCGTGGGGTGAATGGTTTATTGGAGTGTCGGCAGCGCAGAGAATGTATGTCTCCTCCCGCGCCGGGACCGAGGCCGTGCGTGCGTCTCGCCCAGCCAGCCTCCGGTCCCCCCCCTTCCTATTTTCTTTTTGCGAGGCCCTTTCCACACACTCTCCTTTAAAAAAAATGTTACCATGCAAGCGTCCATCTTAAGTCGTGTGCGTCGATCGGTGCAGGGGATGGGGCTCGGCGACGCAAAGAGCTAGCGCGCATGCGTCCATCTTAAGCTGTGTGCATCGATGGTGCAGAGGTTGGTGCTCGGCGACGCAAAAGAGCTAGCTTGCACGCGTCCATCCTAAGTCGTGTGCGTCGATCGGTGCAGAGGTTGGGGCTCTGCGACGCAAAAGCGCTAGTGTGCACGCATTCATCTTAAGTTGTGTCTGTATGCATCGATCAGTCTAGATGTTGGTGCTCGGCGACACAAATGAGCTACCGTGCACGCGTCCATTTTAAAGTCGTGTGCGTCGATCGGTGCAGAGGTTGGGGCTCGGCGACACAAAAGAGCTAGCGTGCACACATCCATCCTAAGTCGATCGGTGCAGATGTTGTGGCTGACGACGCCCACCGCATAGGGTTCGTGGCGCTTGCGTCGATGAGTCTCGCATGTATGGGGGTGGGATCTCTATCCCCGGATAGCTCTCTCGTGCTCTTGGCGTCGTCTTTCGAGAAATTTCCACATCGATCCAGATTATCTCTTAGTTGGCGTTTGGCTCGACCTTCGCAGTGCCAAGCGTACACGTAATGGCTTTTGCACTGTCGGTGGAAGCAAAATATATTGGGCGATAGTCGAAACTTACTTGGTTTACTATATGGAGTGAAATGCCAATCATTACGAGTGGAGTTTCGGTTTGTACGGAGAAAACATTACATTTAGTGGTATGCGCTTTTGACTCCACGAGTAAGAATTTCAATGGGCATATCCCATTCAATTTAGGAATCCTTATGCCTCTCTGCTAGTCGATCATTCACTTTATGATTCTAGTCTCTCTTTGATACACAATCCTCTTCGACAAGAAGGATTTTCTTGCGTGTTTCAAGGTTGATTAAGCTTCTGGTGAATGGTGACACAGTTATGTGAGGTCAATTTGCTAGACAGGTTGATGAATATGGCTCGATATAGACTGTTCCATGTTTCATGTTCCTCTCCCGAGTGGTAACTGTTTTTCTAACTTCGAGATCTTGAACCGGTTTGCTCCAAAGTCTTTATCTCTCGTGCTCTCTGCGTCATGTTTTGAGACATTTCCACGCCATCCAAGTTATCTATTAGTTGGCATTTGGCTCGACGTTCGCAATGCCATGCGTACATGTTAAGGTTTTGCACTGTCGGTGCAAACCCTATATTGGATGGTAGTGGAAACTTATTAGGTTTACTATGGAATACAATGACAGTCATTATGGGGTGGAGTTCGCATTGCATTGAGAAAACATTTCCTCTAGTGATATGCACATCCGACTCCATTTGTACGATTCCAATGGGCATATCTCATTCAATCATGGAACCCTTTTTGGCTCTTGCTAGTCGATCGTTTACTATGATTCAAGTCTCCCTTTGATACGCGATCCCCTTCAACAAGAAGGATTTTCTTGTGTTTTCAAGGCTGATTAAGCTTTTGGTGAATAATTAAAAAATGTGAAGTCACTTTGATGGAAGTATTGATGAATATGGCTTGATGTAGACTGGTGGAATAGCCTTCCACATTTCATGTTCTTCTCCTGAGTGATAACTATTTTCTAACTTTAGGATCTTGAACCGGTTTGCTTCAAAGACTTTATCTCTCATGCTCTCTGCACTGTGTTTTGAGTCGTTTCCACATCTCGAGTTTATCTCTTAGTTGGCACTTGGCTCGACGTTCACAATGCTATACGTATACATTAAGGTTTTGCACTATCGGTGCAAACCCTATATTGGACAATAGTGGAAACTTATTTGGTTTACTATAGAATGCAATGACAGCCATTATGAGTTTAGCTTAGGTTGCCTTGAGAAATCATTTCCTCTAGTAATGTGCACTTCCGGCTCCATTTGTACGATTCAACTGGGCATATCTCATTCAATCAGGGAACCCTTTTTGGCTCTCTACTAGTCGATCGTTTACTTTATGATTCAAGTCTCCCTTTGATGCACAATCCTCTTAGACAAGAAGGGTTTTCTTGTGTTTTTAAGGCTGATTAAGCTTCTGGTGAACAGTGAAAAAAATCTGAGGTCAATTTTCTTGATGGATTGATGAATCGTGTGCCCCTCCGGGGTGATAACTATTTTCTAACTTTGGGATCTTGAACCGGTTTGCTCCAAAGACTTTATATCTCGTGCTCTTTGCGTCATGTTTTGAGACATTTCCACACCATCCAAATGATCTCTTAGTTGGCATTTGGCTTGACATTCACAGTGCCATGCGTACACGTTAAGGTTTTGCACTGTCGGTGTAAACCATATATTGGACGGTAGTGGAAAATTACTAGGTTTACTATGGAATGCAATGACATTCATGATGGGTGGGATTCGGGTTGCATTGAGAAAACATTTCCTCTAGTGATATGCACTTCCGACTCCATTTGTACGATTTCAATGGGCATATCTCATTCAATCAGGGAACCCTTTCTGGCTCTCTACTAGTCGATCATTTACTTTATGATTCAAGTCTCCCTTTGATACACAATCCTCTTAGACAAGAAGGGTTTTCTTTTGTTTTTAAGGCTGATTAAGATTCTAGTGAATAATTAAACGAATGTGAGGTCACTTTGATGGAAGGATTGATGAATATGGCTCGATGTAGACTGGTGAGATAGCCTTCCACATTTCATGTTCCTCTCCTGAGTGATAACTATTCTCTAACTTTAGGATCTTGAACCGGTTTGCTTCAAAGACTTTATCTCTCATGCTCTCTGCGTCGTGTTTTGAGTCATTTCCACCTCTTGAGTTTATCTCTTAGTTGGCACTTGGCTTGACGTTCACAATGCTATACGTATACATTAAGGTTTTGGACTATCGGAGCAAACCCTATACTGGGCAGTAGTGGAAACTTATTTGGTTTACTATAGAATGCAATGACAGTTACTATGAGTGGAGCTTAGGTTGCCTTCAGAAATCATTTCCGCTAGTAATATGCACTTCCGGCTCCAGTTGCACGATTCAACTGGGCATATCTCAGTCAAGCAGGGAATTTTTGGCTCTCTGCTAGTCGATCACTTTCTTTATGATTGAATTCTCCCTTCGATACACAATCCTCTTCGACAAGAAGGATTTCCTTGTGTTTCCAAGGCTGATTAAGCTTTTGGTGAATAGTGAAAAAATGTGTGGTCTATTTTCTTGATGGATTGATGAATCATGTGCCTCTCCTAGGTGATAACTATTTTCTAACTTCAGGATCTTGAACTGGTTTGCTCCAAAGACTTTATCTCTCATGCTCTTTATGTCATGTTTTGAGTCATTTCCACGTCATTTGAGTTATCTCTTAGCTGGCGTTCGTCTCAAGGCTTGCAATGCCATGTGTAGATGTAAAGGTTTTGTGTTATCGTGTAAACCCTATATTGTACGGTAGTTGAAACTTACTTGGTTAACTATAGATTGCAATGACATTCATTATGGGTGGAGTTCGGTTTGCATTGAGAAAACATTCCCTCTAGTGATATGTACTTTTGACTCCATTTGTACAGATTCCAATGGGCATATCTCATTATATTCCAGAATTTGTTGGGCTCTCTGCTAGTCGGTCATTTACTTTGTAGTTCAAGTTCTCTTTGATACACAATTCTCTACCTAGAATGATTTTCTTGTGTGAATAGCACATCACGTGGGGTCAAATGGCTTGACGGATTGATGAGTATGGCTTGATGTAGACTGGTATGATAGCCTTTGATAACCCACAAGTATAGGGGATCAATTGTAGCCTTTCTCGATAAGTAAGAGTGTCGAACCCAATGAGGAGCTAAAGGTAGAACAAATATTCCCTCAAGTTCTATCAACCACCGATACAACTCTACGCACACTTAACGTTCACTTTACCTAGAACGAGTATGAAACAAGAAGTACTTTGTAGGTGTGATAGGATAGGTTTGCAAGATAATAAAGAGCACGTAAATAAGAATTAGGGGCTGTTTAGATAAAGAAACAACTAAGTTAGTTTTAGTAGAGAGCTTTTTGTCACAAGAAAGTTATTTGTCCCTAGGCAATCGATAACTAGACCGGTAATCATCATTGCAATTTTATATGAGGGAGAGGCATAAGCTAAGATACTTTCTCTCCTTGGATCATATGCACTTATGATTGGAACTCTAGAAAGCATACGCAACTACTAAAGATCATTAAGGTAAAACCCAACCATAGCATTATAAGGCATCAAGTCCTCTTTACTCCCATACGCAACAACCACTTATCCCTGTTTGTATTTCTATCACTCACACAACGCAAACAATAAGCAAACTATGAACATATTGCAAACCCTATAGTGGGGATCCCTCATGCTTGCGCAACACAGAGAGCACCATAGGACAACACTAATAATAAAACATGCAACTCAAACCAATCACGATCATCAATCAACCCATAGGACAAAACGGATCTACTCAAACATCATAGGATAGCCATACATCATTGGGAAATAATATATAGCGTTGAGCACCATGTTTAAGTACAGCGGGAAGAAGAGGTGTTACACCGCTGCATAGAGGGGGAGAGAGTTGATCATGACAGCAGCGAAGTTGTTGGTGTAGATCGTCGTCACGATGATGACCCCGGCGGCGTTCCGGTGCCACCGGGAGAGAGGGGGAGAGATCCCCCCTCCTCCTTCTTCTTCCTTGACCTTCCCCCTAGATGGGAGAAGGGTTTCCCCTCTGGTCCATGGCCTCCATGGCGGTGGAGGGGCGAGAGCCCCTCCGAGATTGGATCTCTCTCTCTCTCTCTCTCTCTCTCTCTCTCTCTCTCTCTCTCTCTCTCTCTCTCTCTCTCTGTTTCCTTCTATTTCTGCGTTCCCAGATTCTAGCCTTTCATCGTTTCTTAAATTCCCGGAGATTCGTAACTCCGATTGGACTGAAATTTTAACATGATTTTTATCCGGATATTAGCTTTCCTGCACCAGAAGAAGGGCACCAACCACCTTACGGGGTGACCACAAGGGCCCAGGGCGCACCCCCTGCCTTGTGGCCCCCTCGGGCATCGTCTCGCGTTGATTCTTTTTCCCAAAATTCACATATATTCCAAAAAAATCTTCGTAAGTTTTTATCGTGTTTGGACTCCGTTTGATATGGATTTTATGCGAAACAAGAAACATGCAACAAACAGGAACTGGCACTGGGCACTGGATCAATATGTTAGTCCCAAAAATAGTATAAAAAGTTGCCAAAAGTATATGAAAGTTGTATAATATTGGCATGGAACAATCAAAAATTATAGATACGATGGATGCGTATCAGCCTTCCATGTTTCATGCTCCTCGGCTGAGTGGTAACTCTTTTTCTAACTTTGTGGTCTTGAACTAGTTTGCTCCAAAGACTTTATCATTTTGTGTTGAAGCAAAAGACAATATTAAAAAATATTGTGATGGATCACATATTGGGGAACATGGTTATGAAACGACTTATAGCTCTCACTATCATGTGCTCATCTTTCATGAAATTTTCCAAACCATCCAGGTTATCATTTAGATGGTGTTTGGTTCAAGATTCGCAATGCAATATGTGAATGTAACATGTTTACAACGTCAGGTTAAACTGAATATTGCACAACAGTTCAAACTATTGTTTCTCGCATGCTCATCTTCCATGCCATTTTCCACGTCATTTAGGTTATCACTTATATGACTTTTGGTTAGATTCACAATGCAAGACGTGAACGCAACAACTTCACACTGTTGGTTCAAATCTCTATAGTTGAAGCTTTTTTTGGTTAATATGGAACTTGAAGTTATTGATATAAGAGGAGTTTGGTTTGCCTCAAGAAAACATTTTCCATAATTCCATGTGCTTCCACCAGGTGGGCATTACTCAAGGATTCGAATGGGTATGTCACATTCGATTCGGGAAACCTGCTAGCATTCTGCTAGTCAAGCTATGCCCAATCAGTCCATTTGCGATCAAAATCTTGCTTGATACATAGTTTCTTGTACAAAGAGGGGTTCTCTTGAATTTTTAGGGTTGATCAAGTGTCTGGTGAAATGGAAAGCATTATATTGTGTGAGACCAAATCATCTCACAGATTGACGAATATGGCACGATAGACTAGTCCACCTAGGGAACGCAATATTTCAAAAAAATTACTACGATCACGCAAGATCTATCTAGGAGACGCATAGCAGCGAGACGGAAGAGTGTTTCGACGTACCCTCGTAGATCGAATGTGGAAGCGTTTAGTAACGCGGTTGATGTAGTCGAACGTCTTCACGATTCAACCGGTCCAAGTACCGAACGTACGGCACCTCAGTGTTCAGCACACGTTCAGCATGATGATGTCCCTCGGGCTCTTGATCCAGTTGAGGACAAAGGAGAGTTCCATCAGCATGACGACGTGGTGATAGTCATGATGAAGTTACTGGCGCAGGGCTTCGCCTAAGCACTACGACGATATGATCGAGGTGTTAAACTGTGGAGGGGGGCACTGCACACAGCTAAGAGAAGACTTGTTGTGCCTTTGGGGTGCCCCCTTCCCCCGTATATAAATGAGGGGAGGAGGAGGAAACCGGCCCCCTAGGGGTGCGCCAAGTGTGGGGAGTCCTAGGACTCCCTAGTCATAGTAGGATTCCCCTTCCTTTTTCCTTTTCTGGAGTAGCAAAGGGGGAAAGAGAGAAGGAGTAGGAGAGGGAAAGGGGGGCGCCGCCCCCACCCCTTGTCCAATTCGGATTGGCAAGGGGGGCGCCACCTCCTATGGCCGGCCCTCTCTTCTCCACTAAGGCCCATGTTGGCCCATTACCTTCCTGGGGGGTTCCGATAACCTCCCGGTACTCCGAAACTTATCCGAAATTTCCCAAAACGATTCCGGTGTCCGAATGTAACCATCCAATATATGAATCTTTACCTCTCAACCATTTTGAGACTCCTCGTCATGTCCGTGATCTCATTCGGGAGTCCGAACAAACTTCGGTCATCAAATCACATAACTCATAATACAAATCGTCATCGAATGTTAAGAGTGCGGACCCTACGGGTTCGAGAACTATGTAGACATGACCGAGACACATCTCCGGTCAATAACCAATAGCGGAACCTGGATGCTCATATTGGCTCCTACACATTCTACGAAGATCTTTATTGGTCAAACCGCATAACAACATACGTCATTCCCTTTGTCATCGGTATGTTACTTGCCCGAGTTTCGATCGTCAGTATCATCATGCTCGTTACCGGCAAGTCTCTCACTACTAGGGAAAAGCTTATAGGCAGACGCTTAGTAGTAGCGAGGGTTTATAAACCTCGCTACTGCTACTTACTAGTAGTGCATGTTTTTACCCCTCCCTACTAATAAGTTTATAGTAGTAGTGCGGGTTTTTAACCCTCGCTACTACTAAGCGATCTCTATCGTGCCCCCCGGGACATGCCATAGTAGTAGCGAGGGGTATAAACCCGCGCTACTACTAAGTTGATAGTAGTAGCGTGGTTTTATACCCCTCGCTACTACTAAGTATGAGGTAGGTGAAGTCCCCATATCCTCGGCCAAATCCCTCCTCTCTCCCTCACCCCCCCCCCCTCTCTCCATAGGCTCTCCCATGGTGCTGCACACCTCCTCCTCCATGGCACCCAACGAGTTCACCTCCTCACATCGCGTGCCTCCTCCTCCATGGCGCCAAAAGAGGGAGGCCGCCTCGCGCCGCCGGCGTCCCGGAGCTCGCCGATCTTCCCCGCATCTCCATTTCACCACGTCGGACCACCTCACCACCGGCAACGAGCCCCGATGCGCCCTCCATTTCATTCCTTTCTTCCTTGTTTCTCTTTTTCCCTCTCCATGTCCCTCCGATTTTACTCACCTCCCATGCCCATGCCTGCGCAGGTCGTCGACATGGCCAACGAGAAGCTCTCTGCCTTGGCCGTGAAGAGGACCCTCACACCGTCGTCTTGCTCTCCTATGCACTGGATCCGGTCCCTCTAGAACCGCTGTCGCTGGATCTGGTCTCCGCTGCCTGTCCGCACCTCCGACGACCCTTGTCGTCGCTGGATCGAACCATTGACACCATTGACAGCACGCACAGGGTCGACAATTTTTTTTGGTTTTTGAAATTAATAGTAGTAGCGCGGGTCATAGTCACGCGCTACAGACAGTTAGTAGTAGCGCGTGTCGAATCCGCGCTACTACTAACACACGTACTAGTAGCGCGGGATGCACCACGCTACTACTACTAGTTAGTTGTAGTGCAGTAGTAGTAGCGCAGGCACCCGCGCTACTACTAGCTTTTATCCCGCGCTACTACTAGGCTTTTTCCTAGTAGTGTCTTTACTCGTTCCGTGATGCATCATCCCGTAACTAACTCATTAGTCACATTGCTTGCAAGGCTTATAGTGATGTGCATTACCGAGAGGGCCCAGAGATACCTCTCTGATACACGGAGTGACAAATCCTAATCTCGATCTATGCCAACCCAACAAACACCTTCAGAGACACCTGTAGAGCATCTTTAGAAGTTATGTTGTGATGTTTGATAGCACACAAGGTGTTCCTCCGGTATTCAGGAGTTGCATAATCTCATAGTCAGAGCAACATGTATAAGTGATGGTAGCTGGAACTACGTCGGTATTTCCCTGGGGAGGGAGGGATGATGTAGCACATCGACGGTAGGTATTTCCCTTAGTTATGAAACCAAGGTATCGAACTAATAGGAGAGCCAAGCAACACAATGTAAGCAGCACCTGCACACAAATAACAACACCTCGCAACCCGTTGTGTTAAAGGGGCTGTCAATCCCTTCCGGGTGTAACATCCCAAATTTTCAATTTGGCATGTTATACATAGGTCATCCATGCATATCATATTTTATTGCATTTTCGTTTGCAATCCTCAAATCCTAAGCAACTCAAGGACCCTCGAGAGAGTTGGGGATTTTCCGATTTTCATATTTGAATTTTATCAAATAATGAAGGCGAGGATTTTGGATTTTATTATTTTTCTCCGGAAAATATTTCATGTTTAAATAATAAATGAGAGGAGATAATATGACTTCTCCAAAAAAAATTGAAATACGGAGGAAAATGTTAAAATCATTATTTGGATTTTATTTTATTTATTTGGAATTTTATTTGCCCTAGAGAAAAATTTGCATGATTTAAAATTGCATTTTAGGGGCCAAGAAAAGTTCATCCTGTTCTAAATATTTTATTTAGACAAAGAAACCTTGTTTTGGTATTTTAGATTTTATTTATTTTTCTAGGATTTTTATAAGTTTCAGTGGACGTTTAAAAAAGGGACCTTGCCGATCGGGCCAAGGGCCCACTGAAAGCCCGCTGCCCAGCCGCCGCCGCCGCCGCTTTGTCTTGCGCGCGCGCGCCGCCCAAGACTCGGACCGAGTCCGAGCGGACTCCGTCTCCGCCGCCTTGCCCCCTCCTCCAAGTCGCCGCCCCACCCTTTATATACGCCGCCACCCCCTCTAAACCATCACCACCACCACCGAGGCCGAGCCGCCCGAGCCCGCACCCACCGAGCAGCTGCCGCCGCCTCTAGCCGCCGCCGCCGCCTCCGCGCCGCCCGCACCCGCCGAGCCCGCCGCCCCTCGCCCGCCCGCCGAGTCGCCCGCCTCGCCGGACGACCTCGCGGAGGTAGCCGCTCGCCGCCCGGTTTTTTATAAGAAAAACCCTTCGGTTTCTTTTTTTTGAGAAAACCCTAGTTCGTTTCTTTTCTTAGATCGCTTTTTATTTTTTTTCGGTTTATTTTGTTTTGCGAGCGTTTGCTCGCTCGTTCGTTTTTACGAACGTGTTCGTCGTTTAGTTTCTGCTAACGAACGTTCATTCGTTTAGCCGTTCGTCGTTTTATTTTATCGGATTTATTCCGTGATTTTTCCGATCGCGATTTCTGATCCGATGTTCGAATTAGTATAACTTTTCGCTTGTTTATCGGAATCAGGCGATTCAAGCGCCTGGAGTTTCATCTCGAAACCCTCTTTCCAATTAGCCAACTCATACAAGTTTTTGCCTCTGTAAAATTTGACCCTAGTTTAGATTAGTAAACGGATCTTGTTTCTTTCGCCGTTTGAGTTTCGTTGCTCCGTTTGGTTTGATTTTTCTTGTGAACCGGAGTTCTTAAGTTGAACTCTCCGGTCAACCTCTTTCAGTTTAAGTTTCATTTGTGCATCTTTGCTTGTTGCTTATGTATGTATTGTTTTCTTGCGATAGAATTCCTGGAGTGCGAAGCGTGTTACTACGAGTCTCTAGGATTCACGGATCGTCAGCAAGGCAAGTAACACTTGATCATATTTCCTTTCATACCCAGTTTTTATGCATTAGTTCAACCCTCAAACATTGCATGGTTAGGATGTCATTAATTTGTGGGTTGGGAAGTAGATGATGAGGTAGGAACCTATTGCCCTGTTACTATCAAACCCTTGGGAGTTACTTCTACGCGTTGTTTATATTACCATGCTATGCTCGTAGACGTGGTTTGGGTTTGAGTGACTCCATGACAGATGCGAGATGTTTAATTAATGGTTTACTTTAAGGTGGCAACTTAAATACACATCTGGGTGGATTGAGGCACCTGGGGAACCCAGTGTTGTCTGTTTTATTTTCTGGAAATCCCGGGGTACCCGTGTGATCTTCCTATGGACCGCCACCCAGGCTCAACGGGAACTGAGTTTATTCATGCTAGAAACTTCCGTGTGCAGCCACAAGCTATTATGGGCTCTAGCATAGTTGAGTAAGTTACGTGAAGCTCTTGAAGAGGTAGATCAGCAGGTAGTGGGTTTTATAGGTTTGGTATGATCTATCCGAGTAGAGAGTTATTGTTTCTGAAAGATTGTGTCTCGGTCATCCGTTTCTCAAACACCATGTAGTGCGAGAAACCAACGGAGGCGATCGAGTCTTGTGGGGAAAAGTGCGCAAACCTCTGCAGAGTGTATAATCTAATCATGGTTAGCCGTGTCCCCGGTTATGGACAATTTTGAGTATCTAGTACTCCCTCCGTCCCATAATATAAGACGCTTTTTGACACTAGTGAAGTATCAAAAAACGTCTTACATTATGGGACGGAGGGAGTACTTGAGTATTCACATGTATCTCATCACTCTAAATTAATATTGCTGGGTTGTTAATTACTTTAATTGGGATTGAGTTGGGGTTATACCTTCTCAATGATGTTTCAACCACCATGATAGTTAAATTAAAATTTATTCCTTTGATGTAGGAAAAAATTGGCTTTTTTATGGCTGTAACAGAGAGCTTTCCACCAGCCAAATATGCATGTAGTGTTAGCATTATTCTGTTATTGCTCTATTGTGTTACATTGCCAGCATATTCCATGTGCTGACCCGTTCTCGGGCTGCAACGTGTTATGTTGCAGAGTTTTCAGACAAGGAGTAAGGTTCGATAGGTCGTTGCCGTGCAGCATAGCTATGTCGTTGGAGTTGATGGACTCACTTTACCTTCCAAGCCTTCCGCTGTTATCGTATTAGATGGCCTTAAGCCATATTTTTGTAGTAAGTTCTCTTTTGAGACTTTCGATGTAATAAGTGTGTGATTGCTACTCTGTTATAAATCCTTCGAGTACTGTGTGTGTCAGCATTACCGATCCAGGGATGACACGGAAGCACAGAGACTTGACCATCTGAGGTCGGGTCGCTACACCGGGGTACGGCGCCAAAAATTGGCAAGGAGACGCGAGAAAATTATGATAGATTGAAATAATAGATCGCAAATAAAATAAAGTGCAGCAAATATTTTTGTATTTTTCGGTTTAACAGAACTGAATGAAAATGCAAAGGAAAAGTAGATCGCAAGGCAAATATATGAGAAAGAGGACCCGGGGGCGTAGTTTTCACTAGTGGCTTCTCTCGAGAAAAATAGCAAACGGTGGGTAAACAAATTACTGTTGGGCAATTGATAGGACTTCAAATAATCGTGACGATATCCAGACAATGATCATTACATAGGCATCACGTCCAAGATTAGTATACCGACTCCTGTCTGCATCTACTACTATTACTCCACACATCGACCGCTATCCAGCATGCATCTAGTGTATTAAGTTCATGGAAAAACGGAGTAATGCAATAAGAACGATGACATGATGTAGACAAGGTCCGTTTATCTATATGGCGGTAGATATAGATCTCGTCTTTTTATCCTTAGTAGTGATACGTCTCCAACGTATCTATAATTTTTTATTGCTCCATGCTACTTTATCTACTGTTTTGGACTATATTGGGCTTTATTTTCCACTTTTATATTATTTTTGGGACTAACCTATTAACCGGAGGCCCAACCCAGAATTGCTGTTTTTTGCCTATTTCAGTGTTTCGAAGAAACAGAATATCAAACGGAGTCCAAACGGAATGAAACCTTCGGAAACATGATTTTCTCACCGAACGTGATCCAGGAGACTTGGACCCTAGGCCAAGGAACAAGAGGGGCGGTCACGAGGGTGGGGGGCGCCCCCCTAGGGCGCGCCCCCCTGCCTCGTGGGCCTCCTGTTGCTCCACCAACGTACTCCTTCCTCCTATATATACCTACATACCCCCAAACGATCAGAACAGGAGCCAAAAACCTAATTCCACCGCCGCAACTTCCTGTATCCACGAGATCCCATCTGGGGTCTGTTAGGAGCTCACCGGGGGGCATCCACCACGGAGGGCTTCTACATCATCACCATAGCCCCTCCGATGAAGTGTGAGTAGTTTACTTCAGACCTTCGGGTCCATAGCTAGTAGCTAGATGGTTTCTTCTCTCTTTTTGGATCTCAATACAATGTTCTCCCCCTCTCTCGTGGAGATCTATTCGATGTAATCTTCTTTTTGCGGTTTGTTTGTTGAGACCGATGAATTGTGGGTTTATGATCCAGCTTATCTATGAATAATATTTGAATCTTCTCTGAATTCTTTTATGTATGATTGGTTATCTTTGCAAGTCTCTTCGAATTATCCGTTTGGTTTGGCCAACTAGATTGGTAGTTCTTGCAATGGGAGAAGTGCATAGCTTTGGGTTCAATCTCGCGGTGTCCTTACCCTGTGACAGAAAGGGTTGCAAGGCACGTATTGTATTGTTGCCATCGAGGATAACAAGATGGGGTATTTATCATATTGCATGAATTTATTCCTCTACATCATGTCATCTTGCTTAAGGCGTTACTCAGTTTTTAACTTAATACTCTAGATGCATCCTTGATAGCGAACCGTTGAGTGGAGTAATAGTAGTAGATGCAGAATCGTTTGGTCTACTTGTCTCGGACGTGATGCCTATATACATGATCATATCTAGATATACTCATAACTATGCTCAATTCTGTCAATTGCTCAACAGTAATTTGTTCACCCACCGTAGAATACTTATGCTCTTGAGAGAAGCCACTAGTGAAACCTATGGCCCCCGGGTCTATTCTCATCATATCAATCTCCATCACTTTAATACTTGCTTTGTTTTTACTTTGCTTTTTACTTTTCACTTTGCATCCTTATACCAAAAATACCAAAAATATTATCTATCATCTCTATCAGATCTCACTCTCGTAAGTGACCGTGAAGGGATTGACAACCCCTAATCGCGTTGGTTGCGAGTAGCTATCGTTTTGTGCAAGTACGAGGGGCTTGTGCGTGGCCTCCTACTGGATTGATACCTTGGTTCTCAAAAACTGAGGGAAATACTTACGCTACTTTGCTGCATCATCCTCTCCTCTTCGGGGAAATCCAACGCAGTGCTCAAGAGGTAGCAAGTAGCAACGATACATACGTGTCGGTTCCCCTTCTGTCACTGGGATCAAGCACCGTAAGATTGAACCCACTACCGGGCACCTCTTCCCATTGCAAGATAAATAGATCAAGTTGGCCAAACAAAACCTAAATATCGGAGAAGAAATACGAGGCTATAAGAGATCATGCATATAAGAGATCGAAGAAACTCAAATAACTTTCATGGATATAAAAAGATATAACTGATCATAAACTCGAAGTTCATAAGATCCCAACAAACACACCGCCAAAGAGTTACATCATATGGATCTCCAAGAGACCATTGTATTGAGAATTCAGCGAGAGAGAGAAAGCCATCTAGCTACTAACTACGGACCCGAAGGTCTACAAAGAACTACTCACGCATCATCGGAGAGGCACCAATGGAAGTGGTGAACCCCTCCATGATGGTGTCTAGATTGGATCTGGTGGTTCTGGAATCTGCGGCGGCTGGATGAATATTTCGTCGACGTATCTAGGGTTTCTGGAATATTGGGGTACTTATAGAGCAAACAGGCGGTCCGGGGGGCACCCGAGGTGGGCACAACCCACAGGGCGCGCCTTGGCCTCCTAGCGTGCCCTGGTGGGTTGTGCCCCCCTCGGGGCACCCCCCAGGTGCAACCAGGGCCCATTGCCTTCCTTCTGGCCCATAAAAATTATCGTGGAGTTTCGTGGCATTTGGAATTCATTTGATATCGATTTCCTGCGCTGTAAAAACATGGAAAAAAACAGCAACTGGCACTTGGCACTATGTCAATAGGTTAGTACCAAAAATGATATAAAATGATTATAAAACATCCAAGATTGATAATAAAACAACATGGAACAATAAAAAAATTATAGATACGTTGGAGACGTATCAATAAGTCATGAAGAAAGCAATAAACTAAACGATCATTATGCTAAGCTAACGGATGGGTCTTGTCCATCACATCATTCTCTAATGATGTGATCCCGTTCATCAAATGACAACACATGTCTATGGTCAGGAAACTTAACCATCTTTGATTAACGAGCTAGACAAGTAGAGGCATACTAGGGACTCTTTGTTTGTCTATGTATTCACACATGTACTAAGTTTCCGGTTAATACAATTCTAGCATGAATAATAAACATTTTATCATGATATAAGGAAATATAAATAACAACTTTATTATTGCCTCTAGGGCATATTTCCTTCAGTCTCCCACTTGCACTAGAGTCAATAATCTAGATTACATAGTAATGATTCTAACACCCATGGAGTCTTGGTGCTGATCATGTTTTGCTCGTGAGAGAGGCTTAGTCAACGGGTCTGCAACTTTCAGATCCGTATGTATTTTGTAAATCTCTATGTCTCCCTCCTTGACTTGATCGCGGATGGAATTGAAGCGTCTCTTGATGTGTTTGGTTCTCTTGTGAAATCTATATTCCTTCGCCAAGGCAATTGCTCCAGTATTGTCACAAAAGATTTTCATTGAACCCGATGCACTAGGTATTACACCTAGATCGGATATGAACTCCTTCATCCAGACTCATTCATTTGATGCTTCTGAAGAAGCTATGTACTCCGCTTCACACGTCGATCCCGCCACGATGCTCTGCTTGGAACTGCACCGACTGACAGCTCCACCATTCAATATAAATATGTATCCGGTTTGTGACTTAGAGTCATCCGGATCAGTGTCAAAGCTTGCATCGACGTAACCATTTACGACGAGCTCTTTGTCACCTCCATAAACGAGAAACATATCCTTAGTCCTTTTCAGGTATTTCAGAATGTTCTTGACTGCTCTCCAGTGATCCACTCCTGAATTACTTTGGTACATCCCTGCTAAACTAATAGCAAGGAACACATCAGGTCTGGTACACAACATTGCATACAAGATAGAACCTATGGCTGAGGCATAGGGAATGACTTTCATTTTCTCTCTATCTTCTGTAGTGGTCGGGCATTGAGTCTGACTCAACTTCACACCTTGTAACAGAGGCAAGAGCCCTTTCTTTGACTGATCCATTTTAAACTTCTTCAAAACTTTATCAAGGTATGTGCTTTGTGAAAGTCCAATTAAGTGCCTTGATCTATCTCTATAGATCTTGATGCCCAATATATAAGAAGCTTCACCAAGGTCTTTCATTGAACAATTCTTATTCAAGTATCCTTTTATGCTATCCAGAAATTCTGTATTATTTCCAATCAACAATATGTCATCCACATATAATATTAGAAATGCTACAGAGCTCCTGATAATCCCCAAGTGCAGGGAATCAGTGTAGCAATTTCCAAAGGTGGAAGTGATAAGTATGGAGTGTCGAACCCACAAGGAGCTAAAGGTAAGATCAATATTCTCTCAAGCCCTATCTGCCTTGACACGACTCTCACGAACACGAGCGTTTGCTTCCAACTAGGAGCGAGAAATAAAACTATGTTGTGGGTATGAAGAGGATAACTTTGTATGATATCGAGAGCTAAAATATAAAAGTAGGTGCTGTTGTTATAAAGTTAGAATATATTACTAAATAATATAAATAGCAAGTGTGGAATAATGATGGATCGGAGTGCGGAATTTTCCTAGGCAATTGTTAACAAGACCGGTAATCACTATTGCAGTTTCATATGAGGGAGAGGCATAAGCTAACATACTTTCTCTACTTGGATCATATGCACTTATGATTAGAACTCTAGCAAGCATCTGCAACTACTAAAGATCATTAAGGTAAAACTCAACCATAGAATTAAAGCATAAAAACATGATTACTACAGTAGATTAATCATGTAGACACACAAAAATAGTAAGGGTAAATATTGGGATGTCTCCCAACAAGTGCTTTTCTTTAATGCCTTTTAGCTAGGCATGATGATTTCAATGATGCTCACATAATAGACAAGAATTGAAACACAAAGAGAGCATCTTGAAGAATATGACTAGCACATTTAAATCTAACCCACTTCCTATGTGTAGGTATTTTGTGAGCACACATCTTATGGGAACAAGAATCAACTAGCATAGGAAGGAAAAACAAGTATAACCTCAAAACTTTAAGCACATAGGGAGGAAACTTGATATTATTGCAACTCCTACAAGCATGTATTCCTCCCTCTTAATAATTTTTAGTAGCATCATGGATAGCAACTTTGTTCTCATACTCAATTGGAACCTCTTCCGAAATAGTGGAGTCATCACTAGCTAAAGTTGACACTCTTCCAAATCCACTTTCATAAATATCACACTAAGATTCAACATCCTCCAAAATAGTGGGATCACTAATTCCTAAAGTTGACACTCTTCCAAACCCACTTTAAATGATAGTATTATTCATACTCCAAAAGATATAAGTGAAGTTCATGGAGAATTATACAATTAACATAGACTAACCAATATCCAAGCTCAAAATATATAAGTGAAGCACACAAAGCATTCTATAAAACCATACTCAAAAGATTTAAGTGAAGCACAAAGAGTAATTCTATAAGGTCATACTTAAAAGATTTAAGTGAAGCACATGAAGTATTCTATAAATCAATGAAGGGCTATCTCATGCTAGCATGGTTCTTAAAAGAAAAAGAAAAACACAAAGGACACAAATCATGTGAACAAAACAAAAACCGAGGTATACCGATAATTGTTGAAGAAGAAAGATGGGATGCCAACCGGGGCATCCCCAAGCTTAGATGCGTGAGTATCCTTTGAAATATTTACTTGGGGTTCCTTGGGAATCCCCAAGCTTGAACTCTTGCTTCTCTTTATTCTTCTCACATCGGTAACTCCTCGTTCTTCGAACACTTCATCCACAAAAACTTAACAAAAACTTTGTGAGATTCGTTAGTATAACAAAGCAAATCACTACTATAAGTACTGTTGCAAACCAATTCATATTTTGTTTTTGCATTATAGCTACTGTAATATAACTTTTCCATGGCTTAATCCACTGATAGAGACCGATAGTTTCATCAAAACAAGCAAGCAATGCATCAAAAACAGAATCTGTCTTAAACAGGACAGTCTGTAGTAATCTGCAAGTTTAGCAAACTTATGTAACTCCTAAAATTATGAACTAAATTTGACAATTTGAAAATTTTGTACATAAGTAATGTGAAAAACGTTTCAGACACATTTGACTTTCCAGTAAAAAATGTAAATTCACACACTACAGCCAAAGTTTCTGTTTGTGTTCTGCACATAGTAAACAAGCAATCTAATCATCCTAAAACCAAGGCTTGGCACATTATTTTTATAATAAAATGAATATATACAAGGGGTTAATTATTTACAGAGAAACTTCCATTAAAAATTCTACATTGTTTCCGTGAGCATGAACACAAGTGCTCAAGGTCGACCCTCACTTCTTCAATGCATAACTTTCCAATGCTTCTCTTTTTGAAAAACTTTTTAGGCATGAAAGGCAAGTAAATTTTTTGTATTTTCATTCTTTTAATTTTTTTGTATGTTTCACCCACAACTAAACAGAAACAAAAAGGAAAAACAAAATCTACTTAGTGAAGAAAGCAAACAAGCACACACGAGAATATCAACCCCACGCTATTGCTCCCCGGCAACGGCGCCAGAAAAGAGCTTGATAATCCCCAAGTGCAGGGAATCATCGTAGCCATTTCCAAAGGTGGAAGTGATAAGTATGGAGTGTCGAACCCACAAGGAGCTAAAGGTAAGATCAATATTCTCTCAAGCCCTATCTTCCACTGATACGACTCTACGTACACCGAACGTTTGCTTCCAACTAGGAACGAGAAATAAAACTACGTTGTGGGTATGAAGAGGATAACTTTGTATGATATCGGAGAGCTAAAATATAAAAGTAGGTGCTGTTATTATAAAGTTAGAATATATTACTAAATAATATAAATAGCGAGTGTGGAATAATGATGGACGGTGTGCGGAATTGTCCTAGGCAATTGTTAACAAGACTGGTAATCACTATTGCAGTTTCATATGTGGGAGAGGCATAAGCTAACATACTTTCTCTACTTGAATCATATGCACTTATGATTGGAACTCTAGCAAGCATCCGCAACTACTAAAGATCATTAAGGTAAAACCCAACCATAGCATTAAAGCATCAAGTCCTCTTTATTCCCATACGCAACAATCCCTCTTACTCGGGTTTGTGTTTGGTCACTCACCAACCCACTATAAGCGAATCATGAGCGTGTTGCAACACCCTACAGCGGGAATCCCTCACGCTTGCGCGACACGGAGGGCACCATAGGACAGCACCAAAGTAAAACATACAACTCATACCAATCTAGATCATCAATCAACCCAAAGACAAAAGATATCTACTCAAAACATCATAGGATGGCCACACATCATTGGATCATAATATGTGGCATAAAGCACCATGTTCAAGTAGGGATTACAGCGGGGTGCGGGAGAGTGGACCGCATAAAAGAGATGAGGATGGTGATGGTGATGGTGATGTTGATGAAGACGATCACCGTGGCGAGATTCCCCTCCCGATGGCACTCCGGCGCCACCGGAAGAGAGGAGGAGAGGTTCTCCCCCTTATGCTTCCTCCTCTATGGCCTCCACCCTCTGGTCCTTGGCCTTCATGGTGATGATGGTCCCTCTGGGATACTCCTCCATGGCCACCGGTGATGATGGCCCCCTCCGGCAGGGTGCCGGAGAGGGCCTAGATTGACTTCTCGTGGCTACAGAGGCTTGCGGCGGCGGAACTTCTGATCCAGGTTTCTTTCTGGAAGTTTGGGTATATATAGAAGAGTTTTGCGTTGATTTCACGTCAGGGGGGTCTCCGGGCTGTCCACGAGGCAGGGGGCGCGCCCTAGGGGGTGGGCGCGCCCCCCATCCTCGTGGGCAGCCCGGGACTCTTCTGGCCTGCTTCTGATACTCCGTGAGCTTCTTCTGGTCCAAAAATGATCTCCGTCAAGTGGCACATCAATTGGACTCTATTTAGTTTTTCCTTTTCTGTGATACTCTAAAATAAGGAGAAAACAAAAACTGGCACTGGGCTCTAGGTTAATAGGTTAGTCCCAAAAATCATATAAAATATCATATAAATGCATATAAAACATCCTAGAAGGATAGTATAATAGCATGAATACTTCATAAATTATAGATATGTTGGAGATGTATCAGCTCCCACTCACTTTCTTGTAAATACAGGCTTCTCCAAAAGTCTGAATAAAACCATATGCTTTGATCACACTATCAAAGCGTATATTCCAACTCCGAGAGGCTTGCACCAGTCCATAAATGGATCGCCGGAGCTTGCACACTTTTTTAGCACCTTTAGGATCGACAAAACCTTCTGGTTGCATCATATACAACTCTTCTTTAAGATATTCATTAAGGAATGCAGTTTTGACATCCATTTGCCAAATTTCATAATCATAAAATGCGGCAATTGCTAACATGATTCGGACAGACTTAAGCATCGCTACGAGTGAGAAGGTCTTATCATAGTCGACTCCTTGAACTTGTCAAAAACCTTTCACAACAAGTCGAGCTTTGTAGACAGTAACATTACCGTCAGCGTCAGTCTTCTTCTTGAAGATCCATTTATTCTCTATGGCTTGCCGATCATCGGGCAAGTCAACCAAAGTCCATACTTTGTTCTCATACATGGATCCCATCTCATATTTCATGGCCTCAAGCCATTTCACGGAATCTGGGTCATCATCGCTTCCTCATAGTTCCTAGGTTCGTCATGGTCAAGTAACATGACTTCCAGAACATGATTACCGTACCACTCTGGTGCGGACCTTAATTTGGTTGACCTACGAGGTTCGGTACTAACTTGATCTGAAGTTTCATGATCATCATCATTAGCTTCCTCACTAATTGGTGTAGGAATCACTGGAACTGATTTCTGTGATGAACTACTTTCCAATTCAGGAGAAGGTACAATTACCTCATCAAGTTCTATTTTCCTCCCACTCACTTTTTTTGAGAGAAACTCTATCTCTAGAGAGGATCCATTTTTAGCAACGAATGTCTTGCCTTCGGATCTGTGATAGAAGGTATACCCAACAGTCTCCTTTGGGTATTCTATGAAGGCACATTTCTCCGATTTGGGTTCGAGCTTATCAGGTTGAAGTTTTTCACATAAGCATCGCAGCCCCAAACTTTAAGAAACGACAACTTGGGTTTCTTACCAAACCACAGTTCATAAGGTGTCATCTCAACGAATTTTAGATGGTGCCCTATTTAATGTGAATGCAGCCGTCTCTAAAGCATAACCCCAAAATGATAGCAGTAAATCAGTAAGAGACATCATAGATCGCACCATATCCAATAAAGTACGGTTACGATGTTCGGACACACCATTACGTTGTGGTGTTCCAGGTGGTGTGAGTTGCGAAACTATTCCACATTGTTTCAAATGAAGACCAAACTCATAACTCAAATATTCACCTCCACGATCAGATCATAGATACTTTATTTTCTTGTTACGGTGATTTTCCACTTCACTCTGAAATTCTTTGAACTTTTCAAAAGTTTCAGACTTATGTTTCATCAAGTAGATATATCCATATCTTCTCAAATCATCTGTGAAGGTCAGAAAATAACGATACCCGCCTCGAGCCTCAACACTCATCGGACCGCATATATCAGTATGTATTATTTCAAATAAGTCAATTGCTCGCTCCATTGTTCCGGAGAACGGAGTCTTAGTCATCTTTCCCATGAGGCATGGTTCGCAAGCATCAAGTGATTCATAATCAAGTGATTCCAAAAGCCCAGCAGCATGGAGTTTCTTCATGCGCTTTATACCAATATGACCTAAAGGGCAGTGCCACAAATAAGTTGCACTATCATTATTAACCTTGCATCTTTTGGCTTCAATATTATGAATATGTGTATCACTACAATCAAGATTCAACAAAAATAGACCACTCATCAAGGGTGCATGACCATAAAAGATATTACTCATATAAATAGAACAACCATTATTCTCTGATTTAAATGAATAACTGTCTCGCATCAAACAAGATCCAGATATACTGTTCATGCCTGACGCTGGCACCAAATAACAATTATTCAGGTCTAAAACTAATCCCGACGGTAGATGTAGAGGTAGCGTGCCGACGGCGATCACATCGACTTTGGAACCATTTCCCACGTGCATCGTCACCTCGCCCTTAGCCAATCTTTGTTTAATTCGTAGCCACTGTTTTGAATTGCAAATATGAGCAACAGAACCAGTATCAAATACCCAGGCGCTACTACGAGTATTAGTAAGGTACACATCAATAACATGTATATCAAATATACCTTTCACTTTGCCATCCTTCTTATCCGCCAAATACTTGGGGCAGTTCCGCTTTCAGTGACCATTCCCTTTGCAGTAGAAGCACTCAGTCTTAGGCTTAGGTCCAGACTTGGGCTTCTTCACTTGAGCAGCAACTTGCTTGCCGTTCTTCTTGAAGTTCCCCTTCTTCCCTTTGCTCTTTTTCTTGAAACTAGTAGTCTTGTTAACCATCAACACTTGATGCTCCTTCTTGATTTCTACCTCCGCAGCCTTTAGCATTGAGAAGAGCTCGGGAATAGTCTTTTCCATCCCTTGCATATTATAGTTCATCACGAAGCCTTTATAGCGTGGTGGCAGTGATTGAAGAACTTTGTCAATTACACTATCATCAGCAATTAACTCCCAGCTGAGTCAAGTGGTTGTGGTACCCAGACATTCTGAGTATGTGTTCACTGACAGAACTATTCTCCTCCATTTTGCAGCTATAGAACTTGTTGGATACTTCATATCTCTCAACTCGGGCATTTGCTTGAAATATTAACTTCAACTCCTGGAACATCTCATATGCTCCATGACGTTACGTTCAAAATGTCTTTGAAGTCCCGATTCTAAGCCGTAAAGCATGGCACACTGAACTATCGAGTAGTCATTAGCTTTGCTCTGCCAGACGTTCATAGCGTCCGGAGTTTCTCCTGCAGTGGATCTTGCACCTAGCGGTGCTTCCAGGACGTATTCTTCTGTGCAGCAATGAGGATAATCCTCAAGTTATGGACCCAGTCCGTGTAGTTGCTACCATCATCTTTCAACTTAGCTTTCTCTAGGAATGCATTAAAATTCAAAGGAACGGTAGCACGGGCCATTGATCTACAACAACATAGACATGCAAAAACTATCAGGTACTAAGTTCATGAGAAATTAAAGTTTAATTAATCATGTTACTTAAGAACTCCCACTTAGATAGACACCCCTCTAGTCATCTAAATAATCACGTGATCCATATCAACTAAACCATGTCCGGTCATCACGTGAGACGGAGTAGTTTTCAATGGTGAACATCACTATGCTGATCATATCTACTATATGATTCACGTTTGACCTTTCGGCCTCAGTGTTCCGAGGCCCCCCCAGTATTCCGCACGTGCAAAACTGGTTTGCACCCGTTGTATGTGAACGTAGAGCTTATCACAACCGATCATCATGTGGTTTCTTGGCACGACGAACTGTAGCAACGGTGCATACTCAAGGACAACACTTATACCTTGAAATTTAGTGAGGGGTCATCTTATAATGCTACCGCCGTACTAAGCAAAATAAGATGCATAAAGGATAAACATCACATGCAATCAAAATATGTGACATGATATGGCCATCATCATCTTGTGCCTTTGATCTGTTTCAAATATGCCCTAGAGGCAATAATAAAATGGTTATTATTATATTTCCTTGTTCATGATAATTGTCTATTGTTCATGCTATAATTGTATTAACTGGAAACCATAATACATGTGTGAATACATAGACCACAACATGTCCCAAGTGAGCCTCTAATTGACTAGCTCGTTGATCAATAGATGGTTATGGTTTCCTGACCATGGACATTGGATGTCATTGATAACGGGATCACATCATTAGGAGAATGATGTGATGGACAAGACCCAATCCTAAGCATAGCACAAGATCGTGTAGTTCGTTTTGCTAGAGCTTTTCTAATTTCAAGTATCATTTCCTTAGACCATGAGATTGTGCAACTCCCGGATACCGTAGGAATGCTTTGGGTGTACCAAACGTCACAATGTAACTGGGTGGCTATAAAGGTGCACTACGGGTATCTCCGAAAGTGTCTTTTGGGTTGGCACGAATCGAAACTGGGATTTATCACTCCGTATGACAGAGAGGTATCTACGGGCCCCTTTCGGTAATGCATCATCATAATGAGCTCAATGTGACTAAGTAGTTAGTCACGGGATCATCATTCTGAGCGAGTAAAGTGACTAGCCGTAGCAGATTGAGCGAGGTATTGGGATACCGACGATCGAATCTCGGGCAAATAACGTATCGATTGACAAAGGGAATTGTATACGGGATTGCTTGAATCCTTGACATCGTGGTTCATCCGATGAGATCATCGTGGAACATGTAGGAGCCAACATGGGTATCCAGATCCGCTGCTGGTTATTGGCGGAGAACGTCTCGGTCATGTTCGCATGGTTCCCGAACCCGTAGGGTCTACACTTGAGGTTCGGTGGCGCTAGAGTTGTTATGGGAAATAGTATGTGGTTACGAAGGTTGTTGAGTCTCGAATGAGATCCCGGATGTGACGAGGAGCTCGGAATGGTCGGAGGTGAATATCGATATATTGGACGAAGGGTATTGGAGTCGGAATTGTTCCGGGTACGGTGATGACCAGCGTGTCGAAAGGGGTTTGGAGGCCGGCAAGTGTTGGGGGCCTTATGGGCCAAGGGAGGGGCACATCAGCCCACTAAGGGCTGGCGCCTCCCACCCCATCTCATGTAACCTGGAGAGGTAGGGGCGCCACCCCTAGGGCAGCCTCCCCTCCCGGCTTGGGGGGCAAGTTTCCTAGGGGGTGGGGGTGCCCAAACCCATCTAGGGTTTCCCCTGGCCGCCGCCCCCTCCTCTAGATCCATCTAGAGGGGCCGGCCGCCTCTCCCCTTCCCCCTATATATAGTGAGGGGGTGGGAGGGCAGCCGCACCCTTCCCCTGGCGCAGCCCCTCTGTCGTGGTTTTGTCACCGGCAGATGTCCTCATGAAAGGACTTAGTCGCGGAGCCATCGCTACGGGTTAACTTAGAGGGGTTAAAGCGGACGCAAAGACACGAGAGTTATACTAGTTCGGCCCCTTCGATGAAGGTAAAAGCCCACGTCTAGTTTGTGATGGGATTGATGTGGTCTCGATGACTAGGGAGCAGACAGCTTCGCCTAGACCTCGAGTTGTTGTTGTCTGTCCTTAAACCGCCGCCGGGTCGTCCCCTTATATACATGGGTTGACGCCCGGCTGGTCTACAGAGTCCCGAGGCCGACTCGTACAAGTGTTCGGCTCGGTCTCTCCTTCCCTTTTCTTACAACACAAGTTACATGACTATGGCGGTTTTACCATTATGGGCCCTAATCCGCCTTTGGGCTCCGGGCCTCTAAGTTTCATAGTAAAGCGCCATCTTCTGAGTCTTCGTGGGCTTCAATATAGCTGAGGGTGAACCGGCCCCTTCTGGGCGGTTTACACTCGGTAGTTACATCCCCAACATTAGGCCTCAGATTGATTTGAACCTGTTCATGTCAATCTTCAACACTTTAGAAAAAACTCTGAACATCTTCCTTCATTTCTCGTAAACCGCCATCTTGTTAAACCGCCATGACGTCATCCTCTAGACACAGCAACAGATCATCTTGGCGTCATCTCTATAAAAATAAAAAACGAAATAACAAGATTCCCTTCATTTAATATTATCCCGGAAATCGAGGCGACCGCTGCGCCATCTGCCGCTTTCAGTTCCTCGATTCTCGCGCATGTCAATTACTCTCTGCCTTATTATAAATAGACCTGAGGGCCCTTTCTCTTCTTCCCCTTCCGTACTTCTTCTTCCTCGCGACGCCCCAGCTCTGAAGCTCTGTCGTCGCCTTCGACCTTCGAACGCTGCATCAACAAAGGCTGCTGCATCAACCTGGTTGTACCAGAGATCCTCGGTGTCCCTCCGCTATCATGCGCATCCGGTAAGATTCTTCCTCATACCCCTAGATCTGTATCTTAGGGCTCCTGTTCTCATCGGCGTTCATAGGCGTTCATCCCTAGTTTCTTCGTATTCGCTCTGCCATAGCTTCTTTAGTTCAACTGTAGCATATATCTTGTGCGGTAGTTGCTCCGCATTCAGTTTAGCACTTAGTAGATCTTCCTTTTTGTTCAGAATCCCATGATAGAACGCACGAACTTCTCTGCCCTTATTTAAAGCCTTTATAGATCGCAGAAATTTTTTCTTACTGAATCTTTGGTAGATCCAAATTAATTCCGTCGATGTGTGAAACCTGTTTCTGTCAACACTTAGCAGATTTTTCAGCTTTGTCCCTTCTGCCTAAGGGCGGTTTAATTTTTGATAGCTAATCCGCCATACCTCATTAGTCCTCACTTAAACCGGCAACTGAAACTGAATGGCAATCTGCCGGTTTAACACTGAATAATATGCATAAACCGTTAACTGTAAACCGGCCTTTACTTTTCCTTTCATAGTTTTTCTTCCGGAATGGCGGACAATTCTCTGCACGCAATTGGGTTCCGTCCAAGATCTTTGAGACACAAATCAATGGATATGTCACCTGGCGCTTTAGCATCCAAAACTGTCCTTCATTGGCGTGTTCCGGATTACGAATGCCCTCCACGAACCTCAAGAGGGTGAAGTGATTGTATTTATGCAACACTTAGACCGGGATTCAGCCCGCCGGATCAAAAATTTCGGGATGTCCTCACAAGCTTCTAACTCCATCCACAAGATATTGGTCCGAACTCTGTGTCCAATATATGCAACTTTCAAGTCTTCTGCGAAGTCTATCTTCAAGAAGAACCAACTGTGGAATTATTCCGAGATTTCTTTCATTTGAACCGCCGTACAGAGTTTTCGGACGGTCCTAACACAGAACTTGGTGGCGTTTCAATCCAAAAAAGGAAAGAAGTGGACTTTCCTCACGCCAAACATCATAGCCATCCGAAAGATTGGAATCAAACCTGGTTCTATTGCCGGAATACTGCTCCTAACGGAGAAAATCCCTTGCCGGGTTATCGCCCTCACCGGCTTAGCAACAATCACCCATTGCCTTCACGCTTGACTGCCGCAGAACGGAAGAACTTTGCACCCCAAATTATCAAGCTCCGGGCTCTAATGGCCAATGGCTTAACTGGTATTGACCTTGTCCGCTGTTGGGTTTCTTGGGGCATCTTGCCATTAAGCCGCCGCCCCGGATTGATGCATGAATACACTGGTAACGTCAAAGACCCTCAACGACATCACGAGCTATCAATAACTGAGCTTGAAGTTGCCGAGACAGTGAAGAAAATGCTCGATGAACCGATCTCCGCGTGCAGCCAAACCGGGTTGGCCCTGTTCTGCGTCTCCAACAAACCGCCCGCAGTAAGGCTCCACTCATTGCTCTACTGATTTTGACTCCCTATTGATTGTATTAATCCCTTATTAATTCTCAGGCTAACAGCTCCTTTTGGAAACGAACGAAACCGGCCCGGGTTCCTTGTGTAAAGACCAAAACCACCAAGAAAGCTGGCAAGAGGAAAACCGCCGAGTCCTCTGAACCGCCGGAGGATGAAGAATCAGATGCTGAGGTAGAGCTTGACTTACTTAGCTCCTTTTTGTCATTCATCTTATTGACAGTTACAATTCCCAGGATGACGCTGAGGCCAGCCATGCAAATCCTGTTTAGGTAATCCTTCTTTCTTCCGATTACGATCTTGTATCGGTTAAAAGAATTCGCCTGATACGGAAAGTGAAACAATCTCACTCTCGTGCTCATTTGAATCAAAACTTTCTTTGAAGACACAGCAAACTGAAGAACGCCAGACGACCGGCATAGCGGTCAACAAATTACGTCGTCGGTTTAGCTGACACACCAACCCGAAGCGTCGTCCCGAGGTGACTTGTTCTCTGGCGTTATCCTTTAAAAGGTTTCTTCCGATGTCCTCTCAATCCGTCGACCCAATTATCAGGCTTCTTCCAACTCGTCGGCGGTTCATCAACCACTCAGCTGCTTCCTCTCAAAGTTGCTCTTTGGGTAAGCATATTACTCCATTTGTTTTTGCATTTGTCGGTTTATCATATTCTAACCCTTGATGTTGTAGCACCAAGGCTCGCCTAAGTAAGAAGGCGAAGACCCTCGACCCTCTTGTGAATGTTGATCCGGAGAAGACTCGAGCATCATGGTGAAAATCGAAGTTGCTAAAACAACTCTGCTGGGGTTAATCAAGATGACAATGCTAACCCGCCAGAGGTTGAACCGGATGTCCAAGTTGAGGCGTCACATCCTGCTCCACCGAGTCTGCGGCAGAACAACGGGATTAATTGCTGATCCGCCAAGCCGGGTATGAAAGCACCAAGCCCGGAAAAATGCCAATCCGCCAGCCCGACCAAAGATAGCGATGTCGAGTAGCGGGCACCGCATATACCGCCCCGGCAATCCGGTTGCTCTATCAAAACACAGCGCTAAGGAAGAGTTTACTGCCATGAGTAAAGGGAAGGAAAAACTGATCTGTCGACATGACAATCTCTCGCCCAAGATCTTCACTCCGGCTTCTGAACCGGCTCTACACAAGTCGTGATTTTGAAGCGGTCAGTAAATCTTATGAAGGGCGCTATGAGGTAAGGAGTTATGCCTCTCTTGTACCTTCATTGCGTAGTAGCCCCCAAGGGCCGGTTCAACTTAGCTTAGTTAAACCGGGACTTAATATAAAACTCAAACTTTTCAGACTTCATTGATGTAGCCCCCAAGGGCCGGTTCAACTTAGTATAGTTAAACCGGGACTGTAACTTGTATCGCCGTAGCAGAACATGTTCGAGCAAATAGCCATTAGCCCCCAAGTGCCAAGTTGAATACCTGTATTGAGCTTGGGACTTTGTGATGAAACTACTAACGTGCTCCCTTTTTGTCACAGAGTGAGATACGCCAACAAACCTCACAAATCAATGATCTTCATGTCAATCTGAAATCTCAACAAGCAGAAGCCTCCAAGGCCAAGGATGAGCTGAAAACCGCCTTGACTACTATGGAGCAGCTCAAGGAGTGGTTTAAATCTGAGCAGGCCAACTGGGATCTTGAAAGCTGGGTTGCTAAAACGGGCGGAGGATGCTGAAGCAGCTCTTAAACCGGTGACGGAAGAACTCACCGGATTAAAGCACCAAATTAACGCCATGACCTCTGCGATATTTGGTAAGAAATGTTTCACCAAGGTTTTGATTAATATTCCGTTTTGACATTTCCGTCGTTTTACCTGAACTTTCTTAAACCGGTATAGGTAAGCGCATTGCTCATCAGGCTCGACATGCGGAAGAAACTCAAGGCAGCGTATCGCTAATTGAACAGCTGTATACCGGCACCCAGCGAGTTATTTGCGCCACCTCTTATGATAACACAGCTCCGTCCTTGATCAAGGATACACTGGACCGGCTATCCATGATACCGGCACAGCTAGAAGAATTGAAACGATCCGCTGCCCGGGCTGGCACCTTATTGGCTCTAACTCGCGCCAAAGCATGGATAGCTGATCTTGATCCGGCTGACATAGCCAAAGGCTTCCCCAGTGCTCAAGAAAATGGCGAAGCATTTGATAATGATGCTCTCAAACGGGTAACAAGGGAGATGCGTCCTCTGGCGAGTCAAGCGGCAGCGAGAGGCCAACGAGGGTTCACCGCTCCTTCTCGATGCAAACAAATGACGGGTTGAAGCTGTTATTCGGAAGTGCGAGAACCTTGTTCCACCAACCCATAAGCACACTTATGCCCTCAGCGTTGATCCGGCTGAGCTTATAAGTGAAGAGGCTGTCTTCGGGCTTTAACCGGATTATTGGACCACCAATGACTTTCGGCCATTGGGTGGTGAGGAGGAAGAAGTTGAACCGACACAGACGACCCATCTTCTTCCGTCAACCCGAAATGAAGCTTAATCCGTCAAGCGGTTGATGCATCGAAGCTACTGTCATGACGCCATTCCAAATTTTGGGCCTCTGAATGCCTTGTAATAGGATAGCCATCACTTTTGTTTTTAATATGCCTTCGTGCCCTGGTGCGGATTCCTTTGATTGAATGATCGAAACCTTCAATTTAAATTGCCTGTAGTTGCAAAATCTTAAACCGCCCCAGCGGTCTGTGCCGCCAGTCGGTTTGTGACATTCATACATATATGAAATATGGAGGTATATAATAAAAATTTTGTGATACAAAATACCTGCCATCGCTGAGTATGAAGTTGGCTTAGCCAATCTTGAAGCGGAGGTTGTATAAACCATTACTGTCAAAGGAGAGAACAGCTCCTGTGTTTATACTACCGGTTTACCACGTACACCTTGCCGGGTTAGAATAAGCCCCCTGTTACTCCATAATAGGATGTTAACAGAAAAACATCAAACCGGTGAAACTATTACCGGATTAAGAAAAATTGACCGAATTCCATTAACTGACAGCTTTGAAGACGGTTTAATAATGTTGTCGGTTTAAGAAGCGCAACAAAAATCAAATAACAGTTGACAAACATGGGAGCAAAGGCAATGATAAACCGTTTGCAAAAGATAACGCTGTACTGAGCCGATCAAATGGTGTTACCATGGTCGGACACGACCAAGCTCCCTATAAGGTGTAGCCATGGTTCGAGTCAGCCAGGTCCCCAACTGAAACCGTGGCATTATGCCAATCAAGTGGCGTGGCAATGGTTCGGGTTCGACCAAGCCCCCAAGTGACTCTATGGCCTTAGGCCGATCAAAAAGCGTGACTGGTTCAGATTTGACCATGTCCCCAAGTGATCTGGTGGCTTTCGCCTATCAAAAGGTGTTGCATTGGTTCGGACACGACCAAGCCCCCAAGTGATATCATAAAGCTTTTTAGAAAGCAAACTCAAGGGGTAAACCGGAGGCTGCCTTAAGACAGAACAACTCCATGTAACCACACATGATGTAACAGAACAGATACCTCGCTTTAGCCGAGGCTCCGGTTTATTGCTTTATTCATAATATATACACTGTCATAATATGTACATAAGTAGAGCCGATGGCTCGGTATAATAAGGCGAAGATGAGCTATGTTCCACGGGCTGTTGGTCTCCTCTTCGGCGTGCGTGAGTCTTTATGCTCTCGAACATCGATCAGATAGTACGACCCGTTGTGCAGATTCTTGCTGACCACGAAAGGTCCCTCCCAAGGTGGGGATAGCTTGTGCATATCTGTCTAGTCTTGAATGAGCCGAAGCACCAAATCTCCTTCTTGAAAGGTTACGGTTACGACCGGCGACTATGATAACGACGAAGATACTGCTGGTAAATCGCCGAGCGAGCAGCTGCTATGTCTCGCTCTTCATCCAGCCGATCCAAAGCGTCCTGTCGTGTTGTCTCGTTATTCGCTTCAACATAGGCTGCCACACGAGGTTAGTCATGACGGACGTCGCTGGGAAGAACCGCCTCCGCTCCATAAACCATAAAGAACGGCGTGTATCCCGTGGATCTGTTAGGTGTAGTATTTATACTCCATAACACAGACGGTAGCTCTTCTACCCAACAACCCGGCGTCCTCTGCAAAGGGACCATAAGCCGGGGCTTGATGCCTCTCAGGATCTCTTGATTGGCTCTTTCCACTTGGCCATTGGACTGTGGGTGAGCTACTGAAGAAACGTCAAGCCGGATGTGCTCACGTTCGCAGAACTCCTTCATGGCACCTTTGGACAAATTGGTACCATTATCTGTAATGATACTGTGTATAAAACCAAACCGGAAAATCACCTTTTTGATGAATTGAACCGCCGTGGCCGCATCACACTTGCTAATAGGTTCTGCCTCTACCCACTTTGTAAATTTATCAACCGCCACCAACAAAGTCGTCTTCTTGTCCTTGGACCTTTTGAAAGGTCCAACCATATCCAACCCCAAGTGCAAAGCGGCCAAGTAATTGGAATCATCCTCAATTCTTGGGCCGGTACATGAGCACGTCTGGAAAACTTTTGGCAACCATCACATCATCTGACCAGATCTTCCTCATCAGCATGGGCAGTCAACCAATAGAAACCGTGGCGGAATGCTTTAGCCACCAAGGATTTTGCACCGGCGTGGTGACCACAGTCTCCTTCATGGATCTCACGCAATATTTCACAGCCTTCCTCAGGGAACACACAGCGTTGAAATGCCCCTGACACACTGCAATGATGCAACTCGCCATTAACAATGGTCATAGACTTAGACCGCCGAACTATCTATCGGGCGTCTCATCTTCGTAACTTCGCCCGGTTCATGTCGCCAGATAAGGGCGTCAATCCGAGTGACGCGCAGAGCTACCACCAATTGAGCCTCCGGATCAGGAATAGCCAAATCCGCTTCACCGGGGAGCTTGGTGACGGATTATGCGATCGTCGAGAAAAACATTAGGCGGGACGGTTTGCGTTGAGAGCCCAACCGGCTCAAAGCGTCTGCCGCTTCATTTTCCGGCGATCCACGTGGTCCACTGATAGCCCTTGAAATGACCTGTGACAACATCCACCTCACGACGATATGCAGCCATGAGTGGGTCCTTGGAATCCCAAGTGCCAGACACCTGTTGAGCCACTAAGTCCGAGTCACCGAAGCACTTAACCCGGCTTAGATTCATCTCCTTAGCCATCCGAAGACCATGGAGCAAGGCTTCATACTCAGCTGCATTTTTAGTACAAGGGAACATTAAGCGGAGAACGTAAGAAAACTTGTCACCTCATGGGGAAGTTAATACGACTCCAGCCCCCGAGCCCTCCAACTGCCTGGATCCGTCAAAATGGATGGTCCAATATGTATGATCCGGCTTTTCTTCAGGCGCTTGCAACTCCGTCCAATCATTAATGAAATCCACAAGTGCTTGAGACTTTCTTGTCGTCCGAGGTACATACTTCAAACCGTGCGGCCCAAGCTCTATGGCCCACTTGCAATCTGACGATCGCCTCCGGTTACGTATGATATCACCTAAGGGAGCTGAGGCCGACCACCGTGATGGGATGCCCTTGGAAATCTGCTTGACTTCCGACTTGCCATAAAAACTCCATACACCAGCTTCTGCCAATGCGGATATCTCTGCTTAGATTCAATAAGCACCTCGCTGATATAATAAACCGGACGTTGAACCGGATGCTCCTTCCCTGCCTCCTTCCGCTCTACCACAATGGCCACGCTAACTACCCTGGCGTTAGCAGCAACATATAGCAGAAGCGGCTCCTTGTCGATGGGGGCGGCGAGTACAAGCGGGTTGGCCAATTGCCGCTTTAAGTCCTCCAACGCTTCATCAGCGGCTGGACTCCAGACAAACTGATCTGTCTTCTTCAGCATCTGGTACCTGTCTTCTCCTGGTCCTTAACCGCCATCTTGATCTGATGATATCCAGAATACGCATCCAAAAAGCTCAAACGCTCACAACCCGAAGTGGCATCAATAATCTGGTCAATGCGGGGGAGGGAAAAAGGATCTGCTGGACAAGCCTTGTTAAGATCTGTGTAATCCACACACATGCGCCAAGTGCCGTTTTTCTTAAGGACCAGCACCGGATTAGCAAGCCACTCTGGATGAAAAACTTCAACGATAAAGCCCGCTGCTAAGAGCCTGGCAACCTCCTCTCCAATGGCCTTACGCCTCTCCTCGTTAAACCGGCGGAGAAACGCTTTACAGGTTTGTACTTGGGATCAACATTAAGAGTGTGCTCAGCGAGCTCCCTCGGTACACGGCATGTCGAAGGCTTCCATGCAAAATGTCCCGATTCTCACGGATGAACTTCGATGGCGCGCTTTCCTATTTTGGATCCAAGTTGGCGCGATGCTGAACTGCTTGGGCGAATCGCCAGTCTGAAGTGAACAAGCTTAGTCTCGGCTGCCGATTTAAACTTCAGGGCGGATCGTGCTCAGAAGTTGGCTTCTTCAATGGAGTCATGTCCGGCGGATCAACATTGTCCTTATAATACTTCAGCTCCTCGGTGGCACAAACCGACTCTGCGTAAGCCGCATCACCTTCCTCACACTCCAAAGCGATCTTGCGGCTCCCATGAACCGTTATTGTCCCCTTGTGACCCGGCATCTTGAGCTGCAAATAGATATAACAAGGTCGTGCCATGAACTTGGCATAAGCGGCCGCCCAAGCAGGCGTGATAAGGACTTTGAATTTTCACCACTTCAAGCGTCAATGTTTACGATATGGAGTCATGTTCATCCCGAAGGCCACCTCGAGCTATTTTACCAACCGGATATGCTGACTTGCGGGCACCACACCATGGAACTTTGTATTGGGCGGTTTGAGATGTTTATCTGTTAACCCCATCGACGGAAGGTCTCGTAGTACAGGATGTTGATGCTGCTCCGTCCGTCCATAATCACCTTGGTGAACTTATAACCTCCCACCTGAGGTGCCACCACCAGGGCTAGCTGACCCGGATTGTCAACCCGGGGAGGATGATCCTCTCTACTCCACACAATGGGCTGCTCTGACCAGCATAGGTAATGAGGCGCGGCTGGTTCAACAATGTTGACTGCCCACTTCTGAAGCTTCCGGTCTCGCTTGTCTAAGCTGGTGGTGAAGACGTGGTACTGCCCACTATTCAACTGCTTTGGGTTGCTCTGATAACCCGACTGCTGCTGCTGCTGATTGTAACCACCACGGTTATTACGATTGTTCGATTGTTATGTCCGCCCGGATTACCATTAAACCCTGGACGAATTTCCTCCACCGTAACCGGGCGGACCACGAACCGCTGCGGAACCTTGATCATCTTGGAAAGCATTAGAACTTTTGAACTCCTGCATAAACAATCCTTCGGAGGTGATTTCTTTGGCGCCTCCTTCGTCCCATGCTTGGACGGGGTTGATTCAGCAGATAGTTCAAGCGGTCCGGATTGGGATTAGGCGCTCCACCTCGATTATTTGTTTACCCTTGCGCCGCTGGCCCTTGTCCTGCGCGTTGGTGTTGGCTATGAAGTCCATGTTGCCGTTCTCTTTACGCTTATTTCCACCATTACCTGCCGGGTGATGCTGCTGGCTTTTGGAGTTGATGTTCTTCTTTCCCTTCCCTGTCTCATCATCATCATCCGAATCGGGATCCTTGGTACTATCAGAATCAGCGTACTTCACTAAAACGCCCATGAGAGTGCCCATGTCATTGCAAAACCGCTTCATGCGTCCCAGCTTCAACTTTAAAGGTTTAAACCGGCAGTTGCCCTCTAGGGTCAAGATCGTAGAATTAGCGTTGATCCGGTCTGAAGAATGTAAGACTTCCGAGACACGGCGTACCCAATGGGTTGTTGATTCCCCCTGACCCTGGACACAAGCCGCCAAGTCCACCACAGACATGGGCTGCTTACAGTTATCTTTGAAATTCTGAATGAACCGGGTCCGCAACTGGGCCCATGAACTGATGGAATTGGGTGGCAAGCTTTTCAACCAGGTGCAGGTCGTGCCCTCGAGCATCATGGTGAAGTACGCCGCTGCAGCGGCTTCATCCACATCCAGCATCTCCATGGCCATCTCATAACTCTCTATCCATGCTTACGGATCCAGATCGGCGGTGTAATTTGGCACCTTGCGCGGCCCTTGAAATCCTTGGGCAGCGTACATTGCGTAAAGCGGGGCGAGGCAAGGCACCCCAAAGAGCTAGAGGTAACTCCAGGCTCAAAGGCGGTCGAGCGAACCGGCGAAGCTGATAATCCGATCTTTGCGCTGCTAACTTCGGCCTCCCTACGTGCGGGCCGGTCCACCACCTCCCGAGCATTGTCGAAACCACCCGCGGGTTGTTGCCACAGGCGCACCGCGCCGTGCATTACCAATACGGCGGTTCATCCACGCGCTGCTATAGCTCCGGCTTGGGCGGGGTAGAGTGGATCCGATCGCGGCTGTATGAATCGCTTCTGTTGGACGAGCTGTCCTAAGGGGTTCCTTGACCCGCGCGCCTCTCTGCCTGTGGTGAATCGCCTTCAATTGGAATCGCCTCCAACCGTGTCGCAGCCGCAACAAGGTTATCCATCGGGTTGGAGTAGTGACACGGAGGTGTTTGCACAGCCCGAGGCGTGCGGTATGATGGTGAGGTAGATCTATTATGCGGGCTGAACGGCGCGCCGTCCAGTGCTTCGCCGGTTTACCACCGCGGATTCTGGTCCCTGCTCTGGGGTGTTGAAGAGATCTCTTCCCTCGAAAACGAAGGCAAGCGGGATCTGTATTTCCTCTTCATGACTTCATGCGACGCGTTACGATCCGGCATGAGCCTATAAGCTTGCGCATCCAGCGGCCCGCTCGCCGCCATCTGGCGTCTGCAGCTGCCAGATCCGCTTTAGCCTGAGTGATTTGTTCCTTCACCTTTGCAATCTCCGCATTATGAATATCCTGGTCCGCCGGGTTAGCCTCTACCATGAGCACAGCCAACGCGTCAAATAGTTCTGATAAAACTTGAGCCGGCGGGTGCACAGGGCCTCCTGCCCCGGCTGCCATCGCCGCTGTTGAACCGGCGACCATTGTCGTAGCGGTCGAAGAGTGAAGCATCGCTTGTGTATCGGCCATGAATATTCCAACCCGGTTGGGCAGATCAAAGGGGTCCGGAATACTGTCACCGTCGGAACAGCCCCCAATCTGGCCATCTTGCAGCTGATACAGAGACTCAGTTTCTCCGGTCGACGACTCGTCATCAGAGTAGATGACGGTTTCGCCACCAGATTCTGATCCGTCCTCATAATTTCCTCCGTGGATGACTCCCATGAAAGCACGCTTGACGGCTGGTTTAGCCTGGGCAGGTTTCGCACGCTGAGCCGTCTCGACGAGGTCGGTGCAGATGTCCGGCTCAGGCCCTGGCTCACCGATCTTGCCGATGAAAACGTGTATGCCACCAAAGGGGACCCGGTATCCGTACTCAATCGAGCCGGCCTCGGGGCCCCAGCCTGCATCATTGATGTGGAGCTTGCCGCGACGACTCTTGGTCATACGGCCCACAGCGTAGCCTTCGAGTCCTTCGAGCTTGCCCTCCAAGATCATCAAACCATCGTGCGATAGCCCCACGGTGGGCGCCCATTGTCGTGGTTTTGTCACGGCAGATGTCCTCATGAAAGGACTTAGTCGCGGAGCCATCGCTCTGGGTTAACTTAGAGGGGTTAAAGCGGACGCAAAGACACGAGAGTTATACTAGTTCGGCCCCTTCGATGAAGATAAAAGCCTACGTCTAGTTTGTGATGGGATTGATGTGGTCTCGATGACTAGGGAGCAGACAGCTTCGCCTAGACCTCGAGTTGTTGTTGTTTGTCCTTAAACCGCCGCCGGGTCGTCCCCTCATATACATGGGTTGACGCCCGGCTGATCTACAGAGTCCCGAGGCCGACTCGTACAAGTGTTCGGCTCGGTCTCTCCTTCCCTTTTCTTACAACACAAGTTACATGACTATGGCGGTTTTACCATTATGGGCCCTAATCCGCCTTTGGGCTCCGGGCCTCTAAGTTTCATAGTAAAGCGCCATCTTCTGAGTCTTCATGGGCTTCAATATAGCTGAGGGTGAACCGGCCCCTCCTGGGCGGTTTACACTCAGTAGTTACATCCCCAACACCCTCCCTCCTCCAACACTTCCTCCTCCTCCGTAGTGCTTAGCGAAGCTCTGCCGGAGAACCACGAGCTCCATCACTACCACGTCGTCGTGCTGTCGGAGTTCTCCCTCAACTTCTCCTCTCCCCTTGCTGGATCAAGAAGGAGGAGACGTCCCCGGGCTGTACGTGTGTTGAACGCGGAGGCGCCGTCCGTTCGGCGCTAGATCGGATCTTCCGCGATTTGAATCGCCGCGAGTACGACTCCATCAACCGCGTTCTTGCAACGCTTCCGCTTAGCGATCTTGAAGGGTATGAAGATGCTCATCCTCTCCCTCTCTTGTTGCTAGAATCTCCATAGATTGATCTTGGTGATGCGTAGAAAATTTTGAATTTCTGCTACGTTCCCCAACAGTGGCATCATGAGCTAGGTCTATTGCGTAGATTCTATGCACGAGTAGAACACAAGTAGTTGTGGGCGTTGGTTTTGTTCAATATGCTTACCATTACTAGTCCTATCTTGTTTTGACGGTATTGTGGGATAAAGCGGCCCGGACCGACCTTACGTGCGCTTCGTGAGACAGGTTCCACCGGTGACATGCACTTGTTGCATAAAGGTGGCTAGCGGTGCCAGTCTCTCCCACTTTAGTCGGATCGGATTCGATGAAATGGGTCCTTATGAAGGGTAAATAGCAATTGGCATATCACCGTTGTGGCTTTTGCGTAGGTAAGAAACATTCTTGCTAGAAACCCATAGCAGCCACGTAAAACATGCAACAACAATTAGAGGACGTCTAACTTGTTTTTGCAGGGTATGCTATGTGATGTGATATGGCCAAAAAGAATGTGATGAATGATATGTGATGTATGAGATCGATCATGTTCTTGTAATAGGAATCACGACTTGCATGTTGATGAGTATGACAACCGGCAGGAGCCATAGGAGTTGTCTTAATTTATTGTATGACCTGCGTGTCATTAAATAACGCCATGTAATTACTTTACTTTATTGCTAAACCGTTAGCCATAGTAGTAGAAGTAATAGTTGGCGAGACAACTTCATGAAGACACGATGATGGAGATCATGATGATGGAGATCATGGTGTCATGCTGGTGACGAAGGTGATCATGGCGTGCCTCAAAGATGGAGATCAAAGGCGCAAGATGATATTGGCCATATCATGTCAATTTATGATTTGCATGTGATGTTTGTCATGTTTACATCTTATTTGCTTAGAACGACGGTAGCATAAATAAGATGATCCCTCATAAAATTTCAAGAAAGTGTTCCCCCTAACTGTGCACCGTTGCGAAGGTTCGTTGTTTCGAAGCACCACGTGATGATCAGGTGTGATAGATTCTAACGTTCGCATACAACGGGTGTAAGCCAGATTTACACATGCAAAACACTTAGGTTGACTTGACGAGCCTAGCATGTACAGACATGGCCTCGGAACACAAGAGACCGAAAGGTCGAACATGAGTCATATAGCAGATGCGATCAACATGAAGATGTTCACCGATGATGACTAGTCCGTCTCACGTGATGATCGGACACGGCCTAGTTGACTCGGATCATGTATCACTTAGATGACTAGAGGGATGTCTATCTAAGTGGGAGTTCATTAAATTAGATGAACTTAATTATCATGAACATAGTAAAAAGGTCTTTGCAAATTATGTCGTAACTTGCGCTTTAGTTCTACTGTTTTAGATATGTTCCTAGAGAAAATTTAGTTGAAAGTTGATAGTAGCAATTATGTGGAGAAGGCTTATGTCCTTAATGCACCGCTCGATGTCTTTGAACCTCGAACGTCATCTGTGGATGTTGTGAACATCTGACATACACGTTTTGATGACTACATGATAGTTCAATAATGTTAAACGGTTTAGAATTGTGGCGTCGAAGACGTTTTTGAAATGTCGCGGAACATATGAGATGTTCCAAGGGCTGAAATTGGGATTTCAGGCTCGTGCCCACGTCAAGAGGTATGAGACCTCCGACAAGTTTCTTAGCCTACAAATTAATTGAGAAAAGCTCAATCGTTGAGCTTGTACTCAGATTGTCTGGGTACAAAAATCACTTGAATTGAGTGGGAGTTAATCTTCTAGATGAGATAGTGATGTTTCTCCAAAGTCATTGCCACCAAGCTAATAGAGCTTCGTGATGAACTATAACCTATCAGGGATAGATATGATGATCCTTGAAATATTCGCAATGTTTGACACCGCGAAAGTAGAAATCAAGAAGGAGCATCAATTGTTGATGGTTAGTGAAACCACTAGTTTTAAGAAGGGCAAGGGCAAGAAGGGATACTTCATGAAATGGCAAATCGATTGTTGCTCTAGTGAAGAAACCCAAGGTTGAACCCAAACCCAAGACTAAGTGCTTACGTAATGAGGGGAGCAGTCATTGAAGCGAGAACTACCCTAGATACTTGGTAGATGAGAAGGTGGCAAGGTCGATGTAAGTATATTGGATATACATTATATTGATGTGTACTTTACTAGTACTCCTAGTAGCACCATGATAATAGATATCGGTTCAGTTGCTAAGTGTTAGTAACTCGAAATAAAAGGCTACGGAATAAACGGAGAGTAGCTAAAGGTGAGATGATGATATGGTTTGGAAGTGTTTCCAAGGTTGATGTGATCAAGCATTGCATACTCCCTCTACCATCGAGATTGGTGTTAAACCTAAATAATTGTTATTTGGTATTTTCGTTGAGCATAGACATGATTGGATTATGTTTATCGCAATACGGTTATTCATTTAAGGAGAATAATGGTTACTCTGTTTATTTGAATAATACCTTCAATGGTCTTGCACCTAAAATGAATGTTTTATTGAATCTCGATCGTAGTGATACACATGTTCATGCCAAAAGATATAAGATAGTAATGATATAGTGCCACCTACTTGTGGCACTGCCATTTGAGTCATATTGGTATAAAATGCATGAAGAAGCTCCATGTTGATGGATCTTTGGACTCGCTCGTTTTTGAAAAGATTGAGACATGTGAACCATGTCTATTGGTATATACGCATGAAGAAACTCCATGCAGATGGACCGTTTGGACTCACTTGATTTTGAATCACTTGAGACATGCAAATCATACCACATGGGCAAGATGACTGAAAGCCTCGTTTTCAGTAAAATGGAACAAGAAAGCAACTTGTTGGAAGTAATACATTTTGATGTGTGCAGTCCAATGAGTCTTTGAGGCCTGTGATGGATATCGTTATATTCTTACTTCATAGATGATTTTATACTGAGTATATTTACTTGATGAAACACAAGTCTGAATTATTGAATGGTTCAAGTAATTTCAGAGTGAAGTTGAAGATCATCATGACAAGAGGATAAAATGTCTATGATATGATCATAGAGATGGATATCTGAGTTGCGAGTTTGGTACACAATTGAGACATTGTGGAAATTGTTTCACAACTAACACCGCCTGGAACACCATAGTGTGATGGTGTGTCCGAACATCATAGATGCACCCCATTGGATATGGGGCATACCATGATGTCTCTTATCGAATTACCACTATCGTTCATGGGTTAGGCATTAGAGACAACCACATTCACTTTAAATAGGGCACCACGCAATTCCGTTGAGACAACACCGTATGAACTATGGTTTGGAGAAACCTAAGCTGTCGTTTCTTAAAAGTTTGGGGCTGCGATGCTTATGTGAAAAAGTTTCAGGTTGATAAGCTCGAACCCAAAGCGGTTAAATGCATCTTCACAGGACACCCAAAAACAGTTGGGTATACCTCCTGTCTCAGATCCAGAAGCAAAAGGGATTGTTTCTAGAATCTGGTCCTTTCTTGAGGAAAAGTTTCTCTCGAAAGAATTGAGTGGGAGGATGGTGGAGACTTGATAAGGTTGTTGAACCGTCACTTCAACTAGTGTGTAGCAGGGCACAGGAAGTTGTTCCTGTGGCGCCTACACCAATTGAAGTGGAAACTGATGATATTGATCATTAAACTTCGGATCAAGTCACTACCAAAACTTGTAGGTCGACAAGGATACATACTACTCCAGAGTGGTACGTAATCCTGTCTTGGAGGTCATGTTACTAGATAACAATGAACCTACGAGCTATGGAGAAGCGATGGTGGGCCCAGATTCCGATGAATGGCTCGAGGCCATGAAATCCGAGAGGATCCATGTATGAAAACAAAGTATAGACTTTGGAAGAATTACTTGATGGTCGTAAGGCTGTTGGGTATAGATGGATTTTAAAAGGAAGACGAACAATGATGGTAAATATCACCATTAAGAAAGCTCGAATTGTCGTTAAGATTTTTTCTGACAAGTTCAAGGAGTTGACTACGGTGAGACTTTCTCACTCGTAGCGATGCTAAGAGTCTGTTGGAATTGTATTAGCAGTTACTGCATTATTTATGAAATCTTGCAGATAGGATGTCAAAACATTGTTTCCTCGACAATTTTCTTGAGGAAAGGTTGTATGTGATACAACCAGAAGGTTTTTGTCAATCCTAAAAGATGCTAACAAGTATGCAAAGCTCCAGCAATCCTTCTAAGGACTGGAGTAAGCATCTCGGAGTTGGAATATACGCTTTGATGAGATGATCAAAGATTTTGGGTTTATACAAAGTTTATGAGAAACTTGTATTTCCAAAGAAGTGAGTGGGAGCACTATAGCATTTCTGATGAGTATATGTTGTTGACATATTGTTGATTGGGAATGATGTAGAATTTCTGGAAAGCATATAGGGTTATTTGAAAAGTGTTTTTCAATGGAAAACCTGGATTAAGCTACTTGAACATTGAGCATCAAGATCTATAAGGATAGATCAAAATCGCTTGATAGTACTTTCAAATGAATACACACCGTGACAAGATTTTGAAGGAGTTCAAAATAGATCAAAGAAGAAGGAGTTCTTGGTTGTGTTATAAGGTGTGAGTATTGAGTAAGACTCAAGATATGACCACGGCAGAAGAGAGAGAAAGGACGAAGGTCATCCCCTATGCTTTAGACATAGGCTCCACAGTATGCTATGCTGTGTACCGCACCTAAAGTCTGCCTTGCCATGAGTCAGTCAAGCGGTACAAGTGTGATCCAGGAATGGATCACAGGACAGCGGTCAAGGTTATCCTTAGTAACTAGTGGACTAAGTTATTTTCTCAATTATGGAGGTGGTAAAAGAGTTCATCATAAAGGGTTACGCCGATGCAAACTTTGACACTAATCTGAATGACTCTGAGTAGTAGACCGGATTCGTATAGTAGAGCAGTTATTTGGAATAGTTCCAAATAGCGCGTGGTGGATGCATCTACAAGATGACATAGAGATTTGTAAAGCACACACGGATCTGAAAGGTTCAGACCCATTGACTAATAACCTCTCTTACAAGTGAGATATGATCAAACCCCATGGGTGTTGGATTCATTACAATCACATAGTGATGTGAACTAGATTATTGACTCTAGTGCAAGTGGGAGACTGTTGGAAATATGCCCTAGAGGCAATAATAAATGGTTATCCTTGTTCGTGATAATTGTCTGTTGTTCATGCTATAATTGTATTAACTGGAAACCGTAATACTTGTGTGAATACATAGACCACGACATGTCCCTAGTGAGCCTCTAATTGACTAGCTCGTTGATCAATAGATGGTTATGGTTTCCTAACCATGGACATTGGATGTCATTCATAACGGGATCACATCATTAGGAGAATGATGTGATGGACAAGACCCAATCCTAAGCATAGCACAAGATCGTTTAGTTCGTTTTGCTAGAGCTTTTCTAATGTCAAGTATCATTTCCTTAGACCATGAGATTGTGCAACTCCCGGATACTGTAGGAATGCTTTGGATGTACCAAACATCACAACTTAACTGGGTGGCTATAAAGGTGCACTACGGGTGAGAGAGTCCTGGATTAGGGGGTGTCCGGATGGCCGGACTATAACCTTCGGCCTGACTCCTGGACTATGAAGATACAAGATTGAAGACTTCGTCCCGTGTCCGGATGGGACTTTCCTTGGCGTGGAAGGCAAGCTCGGCGATACAGATATGTAGATCTCCTCCCGCTGTAACCGACTCTGTGTAACCCTAGCCCTCTCATGTGTCTATATAAACCAGAGGGTTTTAGTCCGTAGGACGAAAAACAATCATACCATAGGCTAGCTTCTAGGGTTTAGCCTCTCTGATCTCGTGGTAGATCTACTCTTTGTACTACCCATATCATCAATATTAATCAAGCAGGAGTAGGGTTTTACCTCCATCGAGAGGGCCCGAACCTGGGTAAAAACATCGTGTCCCTTGTCTCCTGTTACCATCCGCCTAGACGCATGATTCGGGACCCCCTACCGAGATCCGCGGTTTGACACCGACATTGGTGCTTTCATTGGGAGTTCCTGCGTGTCGTCATCTTTAGGCCCGATGGCTCCTCCAATCATCGGCGACGATGCGGTCGGTGAGACTTTTCTCCCGGACAGATCTTAAATACTCGGCTTTGCGCTGCGGTCCAATTAAGCAGCCACCGGAGCAGATCGAAGCCACCCCGCCATCAGTCAGATTTGGAAGTTTAAACTGCACGGCTGACGTCCACGGAGACATGATCTTCGGCGGATCCAAGCCACAGCCAAGCGAGCTGCATTGTCTCGATGGGCATGATTTAGCTCGCCCGCGAACAATGCCACGAGGCCGCACCCGTGTCCGCTCCGACCCTTAGCTCGGAGCCGACTGCGCCAATCAAGGACGGGTGGCTGGACACCGCCTCGGGGGCTGCAATCTCTACGGCGATCGAGCCGAACACCAGCTTTGTCCTCTGCGAAGCTCGTGACTCCAAGGTGCCGGACTCCTCTCCGGACTCCGAACCTTCCGCGCCCCTGCTGATCGAATCCGATTGGGCGCCAATCATGGAGTTCGCCGCCGCGGACATCTTTCAGCACTCGCCCTTCAGCGACATTCTAAATTCACTAAAGTCTCTCTCTTTATCAGGAGAGCCCTGGCCGGACTGTGGTCAGCAAGGTTGGGACACGGATGACGAAGAAATTCAGAGCCCACCCACCACCCACTTCGTAGCCACTGTCGATGATTTAACCGATATGCTCGACTTCGACTCCGAAGACATCGACGGTATGGACGACGATGTAGGAGATGAACAGGAACCAGCGCCTATAGGGCACCGGACAACCACCTCATCTCACTATGTATACATGGTGGACACACCTAAAAGAAACGACTACGAGGAACAAAGGGACGCAACGAGGGATCGTTCCCTCGAAAAGCAGTCAAAAGGCGGCGTAAGCGCCGCTCCAAACCCCACCTCGACAGAGACAGCAGCCATACAGACCCAGCCACAGAGCAGGGCGAACCGGCGGACGACGAACATGCCATCGAGCAACATTCCGAACAGGGCAACTTGGATGAACAAACCGAACAACCCGTGGGGACAAAAATAACAGTCCGGACGACCTCACGCCGGACAAGTTACTGGAGCAGAAGAACCTCCACAAAAGGCTCGTCGCCACTGCGCGTAGCCTGAAAAAGTAGAAGCGGAAGCTCAAAACAGCGGAAGATGCATTCAGAATTAGATGGAGCAAAGTACTCAACACCATGAGACAAATCTGGCGACGACCGCCACACAAAGAGCTATCTGAAGCGAAAATTACTGCCGAATTTGATGAGGAGGCCTTAGAGCCCCGCAATCAAAAATAAGGAAGCCACCGGTCGGGTGAACAACCCCATAGCCAACATAGGCGGCAAAGGCGCCACACACAAGCCGCACGCGATCCGCTGAGATTCGCATCAAAAAGATGGCCCAGCCAGATCTATCTACAGGTCAAGAAAGCAAGCTCTAGTAAGCAATGCAGCGCATCAAGTATCCGAACATCACGGTACACCCAAATATAGGGGTGCCGCACACCCCCTATGTTTCACCGATGAGGTGCTAGATCATGAATTTCCAGCAGGATTCAAGCCCGTAAACATAGAGGCATACGGCAGAACAACAGACCCTGGAGTCTGGATTGAGGATTACATCCTCCACATACACATGGCTAGAGGAGATGACCTCCACGCCATAAAATACTTACCCATCAAACTCAAAGGGCCAGCCCGGCATTGGCTTAAAAGCCTTCCCGAAAACACCATTGGAAGTTGGGAAGAGCTCGAGGATGCTTTTCGGGCAAATTTTCAAGGGACCTATGTCCGACCTCCGGATCACGAGATGGTTTAAGTCACATAACTCAACAACCGGAGAGTCAGCCGGAATTGCGAACAGATTCCTTACTAAAAGAACCAGATAGTCGATTGTCCGGACGCGAAGCCTTAGCAGCTTTCAAACACAGCGTCCGAGACGAATGGCTCGCCAGACACCTCGGCCAAGAAAAGCCAAGAACAATGGCCGCATTAACAAGCCTCATGACCCGCTTTTGCGCAGGAGAGGATAGCTGGTTGGCAAGATGCAGTACTAGCAACCCGAGTACATCCGAAGTTAGGGATGGAAACGGGAAACCACGACGCAGCAAGGACCAGCGCCGGACCAAGGGAAACAGCCTGAAGAGCACGACAGTCAACACCGGATTCAAAAGCTCTCGGCAGAACTAGAAAAAGCTGCCCCCCAAGGATAACAGGGACGAGCTATCTAACCTAAACAAAATCTTGGACAAGATATGCCAAATCAACAGTACTCCCGGGAAGCCTGCAAACCATACCCACAGAGATTGTTGGGTCTTCAAGCAATCTGGCAAACTCAACGCCGAACACAAGGGGCTCGACACACCAAGCGAGGACGATGACGAACCCCACAAGCAGAGCACCAGAAAACAAAAGAATTTCCCACAAGAAGTCAAAACAGTAAACTCACTTCACGTGACAAAAGGAAAAAGCAGTGGCGCCTATAGAGATACGCCGCCATACGGCCTATCGAGAGGAGTCCCGCCACCTGGTTGTTAAAACCAATCACCTTCAACCATCGAGGATTACTCTAGAAGTATCCGGAATGCAGGCTGGACTGCCTTGATATTAGATCCGATAATTGACGGACTCCACTTTACACAAGTCCTAAAGGACAGCGGCAGTGATCTAAACCCGCTATATCAGGACACAATCCGCAAAATGGGGATAGACCCAACAAAAATTTGCCATAGCAACACTTCCTTTCAAGGGGTAACGCCAGGCCCAGATGCCCATTGTACGGGCTCTCTCCTGCTAGAAGTTATGTTCGGCTCCGCTGACAACTTCCGCCGCGAAAAGCTAACCTTCCACATCGCCCCATTTACAAGTAGCTATCAAGCACTACTGGGACGCGAAGCTTTCGCCCGCTTTAACACAATACCGCATTATGCATCTCTTACACTTAAAGGGAAATATCGAGTGTTCATCGAGCATGGAAGATTGTGTGGCTGCCTTGACAGCCACACACTAAACCGGCTTCACTAATCAAAGCACCTAAACAGGCCGTTCAGACCCCGGACATGGCTAGACGAGTCCGGCGTAAACATACAAGGGCTTACTAGCCGCATACCCCCGTACAAGGGGCTCCGCGCATGTACAACAAGAGACAATAAAGCTCAATTTTATTCATTTTTTGAATTATACTTTGTTTATTTAATATAACATACATTTTCACATGATCTTTTTCAATTAAGTTCCTCTCTTTTACAGATGAACACCGTGCTACACCCGTCCAGGATACGGCACAACGGAGACACAGGCGCAGACGTGCAGTAGGGACCCGTTCCAAGGATTCTTTTTAGATTAAGACCCTGCGTAAACCTTTTTTACTGTCTCTTGTTGATACACATCCCCCGGTTTCGTGATATAACCGAGGAGGAGGCTGGCGTCTTGGCATGTGGCCACGTCAGAATTTTGTGCGTACCTGGACACCAGGGGCTTATTACCAAGGGCGTTGTTCAGCCCGTTTTCATAAAGACCAAATACCTTAGGGAGTGTTCGGCGTCGCGAGTTTGGCCTTATATGCATCAACTCCGAATCATGTCTTTGGTCAAATGTTGGGTTTGCCCGGCTCCTGTGTTTTGCTGCCTTACATTCCGCTCTATCGGCTAAGGCGGCACCAGGAGAACTACTGCGATTGTGCCCCTGTTCGCCAAAGAGCACCTCGATGAGAAAGCCGAAAACTGACTGTCATGATATAGCGTGAGACTGGTCAACCACTCGATGACCTGCCGGAATCTTTAGGATTCCTCCGCATTAACGAAGGGCCGTTTCCCGGCCAGGCACACACGCGCCCCGAATTCGGGTGAGCGCGGTGCCCCTAGGGGCTATATAGTAGCCCCACTGTCAAACTCCTATGGCTAAGTGAAAGTGGTAAAGCATTATAGTCCGGTTGCCTAGTTCGATGTGCTATCACCTCCTTAATAGGACCAAGACATTGGATCAAGAGTGAAAATGCACCTTTTGCGAACACCCCCGCATTATATGCGTGGGGGATGAAGTCGAAGACTGCCATCTTTCAGGTTATATATACATATACATTAACGGCCGCACAGGAGGTATTTTAATTCTTGAAGGCACAAGTATAAAAAGCTTTCATATTCCCCCAAAACATTGTTTTACAATAATACATGTTATTCGAACATAATATCCTTCGAGCACTGCGTCTATATTAAACGAGCGCCCTGCAGAACTTCTTGAAAATAGTGCTCGGCAGGTACTCGGCTCACGTCCGAATCTTGGGATGCAACAGCGACGGCCTTCATCTCCGCCCAGTATGTCTTGACACGGGCAAGAGCCATCCGCGCACCCTCTATGCACCCTGACCTTTTCATTGCATTGATATGTGGCACCGCACCAAGGAACTGCTACACCAAGCTAAAATAACTCTTCGGCTCGGGCCTTTCCGGCCACAGATGACTCACGACATACTTCATGGCGAGTCCGGATAACCTATTCAGCTCCGCCCATGCGGCCAAACGATCGGTTAATGGAAGTGGGCGCTCTGGATTGTGGAACTTCGACCAAAAAAGCTTTTCCACTTCGTGATCCTTTTGATCTCGGAAGTGTTCGGCCGCGTCCGCGGCACTCACCGCCAAGTCCAGATAAGTGTCCGCCGCCTCCACGCCGGTCCAGCGGAGCATATTTAGGATCCCGAACTTCATCCGCAGCATAAAGGGCTTTCCAGCCGCGATATCTCCGGCCTGACGTAGCTCCTCCTTCATAGCTCTCATCGCAGAGCAAGCATCCTTGGCCTCGATAGTGGCCTTCTTCAGGTCCTTCTGTTTCGCCTGATCTTCTTTTTCAAGAAGCTTGCAGCGGTCGGCAGCATTCTTCAACTTCACAGCCATCTCGGCCATTTCCTTCTTGCTTCGGCAGTGAGCAGCCTGTTCGCTTTCAGCTCTTGACCGCCTTTTAAGGCAGCCGCATCGCTTTTCCTGGCCTGCTCCTTGGCTCGGGCAAGTTCCGCCCGAAGGTTCTCCATGGCAGCGGCACCATCTGCATCAAGCACACATGTTGTAAGATACGGGCATGAAGCTCCTCTTACCAGGTGTCTTCGGAGAAATTACATACCTTGTGCCTCGTCAAGCCGCTTGTTGACAAGCGCGATGTCGGCATCTGCCACGTCAAGTTGCCGCTTTAGCTCGGCAAATTCATCAGTCCGGCTAGCCACCGAACACTTCGCCACCTACATACGAAGGGTGACATATTATACCTGGGATTATGATCCTCGGCGCGCCGTCATTTTTGACAACGCACCGAGTCTCAGGGGCTACTATCTACACAGGGCGCATCTCATATATGCGGAATTGTCAAAAGGTACATCATTTTGCGTACCTCAAAACCTGTCAGTAAACTCCTGACGGCCTTGTACAACCCACTCTCCACGGATGAAATCCTTTCAATCACCATACCCATCAACGCACGGTGTTCTTCTGAGATAGATGCTCGCCCGAGCAGATCCTTCAGCTCCTCCGACCATGCATCGGACGGTGCCGGACTCGTCCAATGGCCTTTTTCGAAGGCCGGACACGGAGGACCTTGGGGGGCCATACGATTGCCTTCCGGCCCTGCCGGATTTGGAGAAACCCTCCGTGACGACACCTCAGGGTCGCCCGCCTCGCAAGGCGGTACGGCAGGGGGAGGCGTTTCGCTCTCCATCATCTCCGGACGAAGATCCCCTGAAGATGAGCTCTGCTGAGAAGGGCTGAGATCCGAACTACAAGGTAAAATTTCGGTTATCTTCCTCAGAAATAGAACAGGGATGTCTCTTATTTTAAAACTCCCCTCTCTACTTACGGCTCGGTGGCGGGCTGATCCCCTTGGGGGCACAGTGCGGCCGAGGCGTCCCCCGGCGCAGGACCCTCTGACGAAGATTTCTTCCCCCGCTTTGAGACCATGGTCTCCGTGTCTTCAGAGGCAGTCCTCTTCTTCCCCTGGATAGAGGAATTCTCGATTCCTCCTTTCCTGACAGCCTCCTTCGGGGACGCGGTAGTTTCCTTGATTTCCCCTTCGCCTTCTTCCAAAGGCGCAACCTCCAGCATCCTGGTTAACACGGAATCTGGCGTGGTCTCAGGGAGGGGGGCCGGACACCTAATTAGCTTTGCTTTCGCTATCCACTCATGTTTAAGGGACAACTCTTTTAAGGGCAATTATATGATAAATATACAGATAGCGTGTCTGGTTACATGGCTACTTACTTGAGTATCAGGGCGATTGCAACTCAGACCTGCATCCTCGGTCGAGTCCGGACACATTGCTTGTGATCCGAAGAACAATTTGTACATCTCCATGGGCGTCGCGCCCATAAAATGTTGGAGGGCTCGTGGTCCCTCCGGATTAAACTCCCACAGGCGGAGGGGGCGACGTTTGCAGGGCAGGGTGCGGCGAATCAACATGACCTACGTCACTACGACCAGATTGATGTCTCTTTCTAGGAGATCTCGAATGCGGCCCTGCAACAAGGGCACGTCCTTGGACGGCCCCCAGTTAAACCCTCTATTAACCCATGATGCTAGCTGTGGTGGGGGACCCAAGCGAAAGGCAGGTGGCGCCACCCACTTGGTGCCCCTGGGAGCTGTGATATAAAACCACTCCCGTTGCCATAAGCTGAACTCCTCTTGAAAAGAGCCCTCGGGCCATGGAGCGTCAGCATTCTTGCTTATGACAGCACCTCCGCACTCTGCGTGCTGCCCCTCGATCATCTTCGGCTCTACTTTGAAGGTCTTAAGCCACAATCCGAAGTGAGGAGTAATACGAAGGAAGGCTTCGCACACGACAATGAACGATGAGATGTGGAGGATGGACTCCGGAGCCAAGTCGTGAAATTCCAAACCATAATAAAACATGAGCCCCCTCACGAAGGGGTCCGTCGGGAAGCCTAGCCCTCGAAGGAAGTGAGACGCGAACACCACGCTCTCACCAGGCTTGGGAGTGGGAATAACCTGTCCTTGAGCAGGCAGCCTATGCGAGATTTCGCCGGTTAGATACCTGGCATCTCTTAGCTTTAGCACGTCTTCTTCCGTAACAGAGGAAGGCATCCACCGGCCTTGAAGGTCAGAACCGGATATCATCGAAGGTCCGAAGCGCCTGAATCTGGAACTTTGGGTGTTGGAACTCAAGGTGAGGGGCGGATTCGATTGAGATAGAAAGAAAGGAGTCGAGCCTTGGTCTCTTTATAAAGAGGTTGAATACCAAGAGCCCTCCCCGTGACCGTTTGGGACTCGTCTTCGATTGAGGAGACATACCAACGGGCACGATGGGTTACCAACGCCCGTATTGATGAGAATCCTGGAATAAGGGGACACGATCTCTGCTTCGACAAGACGTGCCAAGGAAACCGCCTCGCTAAACGCGCTGAGGTGGGACAGTAAAACAATTCAAATAAAGGCTTGGCCGTGGTGTGATGTCATGTTGCGGAATGCGTCAGCAGACTGGATTTGTGTAAATATTATTCTCTCTACGGTGGTATGTGGAACTTATTTTGTAGAGCCGGACACTATCCTTGTGTTCAAAATCTTCTACGAAGTATTCGGAGGAGGAACCCGCCTTGCAATGCCGAAGACAATCTGCGTGCCGGACTCATCGTCATTGAATCCTGGTTCAAGGACTCTTGAGGAGTCTGGATTAGGGGTGTCCGGATGGCCGGACTATAACCTTCGGGCGGACTCCTAGACTATGAAGATACAAGATTGAAGACTTCGTCCGTGTGCGGATGGGACTTTCCTTGGTGTGGAAGGCAAGATTGGCGATACGGATATGTAGATCTCCTCCGTTGTAACCGACTGTAACCCTAGCCCTCTCCGGTGTCTATATAAACCGGAGGGTTTTAGTCCGTGGGGCTAAAAACAATCATACCATAGGCTAGCTTCTAGGGTTTAGCCTCTTTGATCTCGTGGTAGATCTACTCTTGTACTACCCATATCATCAATATTAATCAAGTAGGAGTAGGGTTTTACCTCCATCGAGAGGGCCCGAACCTGGGTAAAAACTTCGCGTCCCTTGTCTCCTGTTACCATCCGCCTAGACGCACAGTTCGGGACCCCCTACCCGAGATCTGCCGGTTTTGACACCGACAACGGGTATCTCCGAAAGTGTCTGTTGGGTTGGAAAAAATCGAGACTGGGATTTGTCACTCCGTATGACGGAGAAGTATCTCTGGGCCCACTCGGTAATGCATCATCATAATGAGCTCAATGTGACTAAGTAGTTAGTCATGGGATCATGCATTACGGAACGAGTAAAGTGACTTGCCAGTAACGAGATTGAACGAGGTATTGGGATGCCGACGATCGAATCTCGGGCAAGAAACGTACCGATTGACAAAGGGAATTGTATACGGGATTGCTTCAATCCTTGACATCGTGGTTCATCTGATGAGATCATCGTGGAACATGTGGGAGCCAAGATGGGTATCCAGATCCCGCTGTTGGTTATTGTCTAGAGAACGTCTCGGTCATGTCTGCATGGTTCCCGAACCCGTAGGGTCTACACACTTAAGGTTCGGTGACGCTAGAGTTGTTATGGGAAATAGTATGTGGTTACCGAAGGTTGTTCGGAGTCCCAGATGAGACCCCGGATGTGACGAGGAGCTCCGGAATGGTCCGGAGGTGAAGATCGGTATATTGGACGAAGGGTATTGGAGTCCGGAATTGTTCCGGGGGTACCAGGTGATGACCAGCATGCCCGAAAGGGGTTTCGGAGGCCCCGGCAAGTGTTGGGGGGCCTTATGGGCCAAGGGGAGGGGGCACATCAGCCCACTAAGGGGCTGAGCGCCCCTCCCACCCCATCTGACGTAACCTGGAGAGGTAGGGGCGCCACCCCTAGAGCAGCCTCCCCTCCGGCTTGGGGGGCAAGTTTCCTAGGGGGTGGGGGCGCCCAAACCCATCTAGGGTTTCCCCTGGCCGCCGGCCCCCTCCTCTAGATCCATCTAGAGGGGCCGGCCCCCTCTACCCTTCCCCCTATATATAGTGAGGGGGTGGGAGGGCAGCCACACCCTTCCCCTGGCGCTGCCCCTCCCTCCTCCAACACTTCCTCCTCCTCCGTAGTGCTTAGCGAAGCTCTGCCGGAGAACCACGAGCTCCATCACCACCACGCCGTCGTGCTGTCGGAGTTCTCCCTCAACTTCTCCTCTCCCCTTGCTGGATCAAGAAGGAGGAGACTTCCCCGGGTTGTACGTGTGTTGAACGCGGAGGCGCCGTCCGTTCGGCGCTAGATCAGATCTTCCACGATTTGAATCACCGTGAATACGACTCCATCAACCGCGTTCTTGCAACGCTTCTGCTTAGCGATCTTCAAGGGTATGAAGATGCTCATCCTCTCCCTCTCTTGTTGCTAGAATCTCCATAGATTGATCTTGGTGATGCGTAGAAAATTTTGAATTTCTGCTATGTTCCCCAACATGATCTCCATCTCAAAGCACCGTTATGATCTCCATCATCACTGGCTTGACACCTTGATCTCCATCGAAGCATCGTTTTCGTCTCGCCAACTATTGCTTCTACGACTATCGCTACCGCTTAGTGATAAAGTAAAGCAATTACATGGCGATTGCATTTCATACAATAAAGCGACAACCATAAGGCTCCTGACAGTTGCCGGTAACTTTTAGAAAACATGATCATCTCATACAACAATTTATATATCATCACGTCTTGAACATATCACATCACATCATGCCCTGCAAAAACAAGTTAAACGTCCTCTACTTTGTTGTTGCAAGTTTTACGTGGCTGCTATGGGCTTCCAGCAAGAACCGTTCTTACCTACGCATCAAAACTACAACGATTTTTCGTGAAGTGTGATGTTTTAACCTTCAACAAGGACCGGTCGTAGTCAAACTCGATTCAACTAAAGTTGGAGAAACAGACACCCGCCAGCCACCTGTGTGCGAAGCACGTCGGTAGAACCAGTCTCATGAACGCTGTCGTGGTTTTGTCACGACAGATGTCCTTGTGAAAGGACTTAGTCGTGGAGCCATCACTACGGGTTCGCTTAAAGGGGTTAAAGCGGACAAGGGACGCAAGAGAGTTTTATACTAGTTCGGCCCCTTACGATGAAGGTAAAAGCCTACATCTAGTTGTGATGGAATTGATGGGGTTTCGATGACCAGGGAGCGAATATGCTTTGCCTGAGTCTCGAGTTGTTGTGTGTTGTTCTGATCCTCCGCCGGGTCGTCCCCTTATATACGTGGGTGACATCCGTCGGTTTACAGAGTCCCGAGACCGGCTCATAAACGTGTCCGATTCGGTCTCTGCTCTTTCTATCTTACCATACAAGTTACATACCAATACCGGTTCACGGTTGCAGGCCTTAAACCGGTTCTGGGCCATGGGCCATATCTAACATTCCTATCTGCCTTCATGGGCTTCTAGCATACTCAACCACTGATGAAGTTAACCCGGCCTGTCCTGTCCGGTTTACGCTCAGTAGTAATATCCCCAACATTTGGCCCCAGATTGATTTGAACAGGTTCATGTCAATCCTTAACAGAAACTTCGTCTTCAACATCTTCTCGTAATTTCGTAAACCGCCATGACGTCATCTTTTCGGATCTTGGCAAACCGTCGTGACGTCATTTGTTATAAAGAAACGGTATATGATATATCCTCATTAATAGGTCTCCAACAATCGAGGCAACAGCTGCGCCTCACTTCCAAATTCACAGCCCCTTGATTTTCGCGCCTGACACTTATCTCCTGCCATTATAAACAGGACCGAATGGTCATTTTCTTTTTCCCCCTCGTGCCTCTTCGCGTCATCCTCCTTGCGCCGCTTAGCTTCCGGAGCTTCGCCGCCTCCGTCGAGCTCCGACCGTCGTCTCTGCTCCAACCTTGGCCGCTGCATCACCCTAAACGCATCAGAACACTGCGGCGCTCTTCCGCTTCTTCCTCAGCTCCGGTAAGTTCTTTGCTCTTTCCGCCACAGATCTATTCTAGGGTTCCCAAGTTCTTCGGTGTTCATCAATGGAGATCTTTGTTCATATGATAAACTTGATAAACTCCTAAATATCTGCTCTGTATAGTGGTAGCCTTTAGCCTCTGTTTCCATTTATGCATCTCAAAATAGTAGATTTTATCCGAACCTTCGCTCATTTGTCCGGTACTGCTTCTTAGGTTTTGAATATATTTCCCTTTTCTGACATGCCTCAGATCCGAAACCACAACATAATCTTGTGAAACCTGTTTTCATTCACTTACTCATCTGTAATCTTGACTCTTCGATGCTTAGACTAGGCGGTTTAACTATACAAAAAAGTTGATAATCCGGTATATACCATTAGTCCCCTTGTTGAACCGCCAATATACTTCCACTTATCACCTCCACTGGTGTACTGACTCCGGTTTAACAATATAATTTCGTCTTGTATCACTGTATAGCTGTCCAACATGAATCTTAAACCGGAAATTATTATATTGTAGATCTTCATTGCCATGGCCAAACAAGTGTATGAATGCAATTGGGTCCCTTCTCGAGTAACAGAGGAACAACTAGACAATCTTGTCAAAACGGGTGCCTTAAGCAAGAAAGATGTCATTCACTGGAGGGTCCCTGGCCCGGAATATCCTCCTACTCCCAAAGACGGAGAAGTTGTTGTTTTTGCCGATCACCTAAGCCGGGGTTTCAACCCACCCGGTTAAAAATTCTTTCGGGATGTACTTGCCAACTTCCAACTGCTCCCACAAGATATTGGCCCTAACTCTGTTACCAACATTTGCCACTTTCAAGTGTTTTGTGAGGTTTACCTTCAAGAGGAACCTTCAGTAGAGCTATTCAGGGACTGCTTTCATTTGAACCGCCGCACAGAGTTCAAAGATGGGCCTAACACAGAACTGGGCGGGATGGCAATTCAGAAAAGGAAGGAAGTCACCTTTCCTCACGCCAATCTCCACAGTCACCCCAAAGATTGGAACCAGACCTGGTTTTACTGCAAGGACACGTCTCCAATTGATGAAAACCCCCTGCTGGGTTACCGTCCTGAACGCTCGAGCAACACGCACCCTTTTCCTCAAAGGTGATGCTAAAGAAAGAAGCAAGTATGCTCCTCAACTATCCAAGCTTAGGGCCTTTATGGCCAACGGTTTAACAGAGTTGACTTTGCTCGCTCTTTGGATAATTTGGAGCGTTTTGCCTTTGAGCCAACGCCCCGGTTTGATGTGTGAGTATACAGGAGAATTGAATGATGCTCAGCGGCACATTGATATCCAGCTGACAGATGACGAAGTCACTGAGGCTGTAAAAAAGATGTTGAATGAACCGGAGGCTACCTGTGCTCAAGTCGGACTCCCCCCTTTCTGCACCATCAACAAACCGCCAGCCGTAAGATTCATACTATTCGTTTTATCTAAAATTGCTTCTGTCCTGACGTATTCTGAAAATGTGATGACTTTTTGGCAGGACAATGACCCGTTCTGGAACAAGAAACCTCCGCAAGACAAACCGGCGAAGCCAATCCGCCAAAAGACCAAAGCTGTGAAAAGACCAGCTAACCGGAAGAGAACAACTGCATCCTCCGACCCACCGGTTGATGATGATGTGGGTAACTCGGATTTTGAGGTAGAACTTGACTCACTTGGTTTATTTTTCATACGCCTTATTGATGATGATTATTGCCAGGACGACGCTGAAGTTAGTCATGCCGATGCTGTAGAGGTAATCATTCTTTCCTCTGATTCAAACCTGTTGCCTTCACTAAAAACCCGTCGTGCAAACCAGAAAGTTAAATTTTCTCATCCTCTTGCTTATTTGGACCCCAACTTTCTTGTGAAGACACAACAGCACAAGGCTCGCCGCACAACTTGGCATAGTGGCCAGGTAGTTACCTCCGCCGGTTTACCGAACAGTCCGGTTCAGAAACGCCGTTCAAAGGTCTCTAATTCTCTTGCCACTTCACACCCTAAAGCGGGTTGTTTTTGTCAACCTCTTAATCCGTCTGATTCCAATTATCAGGGCACTTCTCATTCATCCTCTGGTGAGTCATCAGCCACCAAGCTTCCACCCCTCAAAACCGTGCTTGGGTAAGTCATATTCCGTCTTATATCTTGAACATATTATTTTAACATATGTTGTACTGATACTTCTTAATTTCTCTCAGAGCCAAGCCCAGACCAAGCAAAAAAGCTCGCCTGAAGAAAACCGTAGAAGAAAATACCGCTGCTGAACCGGACAAAATACCAGACCCTGAAGAGGCCAACCTTGATGATGTGCTGAATGACCCACCACCACAAGACCATGACTTTGTTACTGAAGCAGCAGACATCGACACCACAGGCCATGCCGACGAACCGGCCTGTTCTCCTCGAACTGACAAAACGGCAAGTCCAGCAGAGAATATCAACAAACCGGTGACCCCAGTACGAGCTGTTGCTGACAAGGATGATGACGTTCTGATTACTGGTGTTGGCTATACAGATCTAGGGAATCCTGTCGCTTTGTCGAAGCATACCGCCAAGGAGGAATTTTCTGCAATTGGTAAAGGCAAATGGAATGCTGATCTGTCCGCCTATACCCATCTGAACGCTCAAGATCTTCATTCCGGCTATCTGAACCGTCTGTTCACGAGCCGTGACTATGAAGCCGGTCTGGTCAATATGATGAAGGAAAAATATGAGGTAACTTTATGCATACTTCTCTTGTTGTATTGTATTTGTAGTTTATCAACCGTAGTAGCCCCCAAGTGACGGTTTAAGATAGCAACTTAAACCGGGACTTTAAAGAAGAATTCCCTTGTTAGCAATTTACGAGCAAATACACATTAGCCCCGAAGTGCCAAGCTTAATACTTGTATTGTGCTTTGGGACTTTTGAAAATTGTCTGATAGAGCAAATATGCATTAGCCCCCAAGTGCCAAGGGCATAACTTGTTATGGGCTTGGTACTTCAAGTGTTTACTGTTACCTGACCAGATGATTGTCTCTTTGTAGGCTGAGCTGAGGAAAAAGGAGAGCCAAACCGCTGACCTTCAAGGAAACCTTAAATTGCAACAAGATCAAACTTCCAAGGCAAAGGCAGAGCTAACCAGCGCTTTAAGCGCTATGGAGAAACTTAAAGAGGGCTTCAACAAAGAGCGGGCGGATTGGGCGATTGAGAAAGCCACTTTAGCGCAAAGAGCTGAAAAAGCAGAAGCCGCTCTTAAACCGGTGGTTGATGAATTGACCAGCGTGAAGCTTCAGGTGCATGCCATGACTGCAGCTGTATTTGGTAAGTATCCTTGTTCTCCGAGTTAAACAGATCTTGTTATGTAGCTGCCGGTTTACTAACCCTTGCAATGATACAGGAACTCGTATCAGCCACTTGGGAATGGATGTGCAGAAGAAGTTAAAAGCTGCCTATACTTTGATAGAGCAACTGTACACTGGTGCACAACGGATCATCTACACTGCTTCCCACAACAATCCGCCGCCCACCTTGATCCAAGATACCATTAAAAGGTTGTCTATGCTCCCTGCCCGGGTTGAGGAGCTGAAGAAATCTACTGCTAGGACGGGTGCTTTGGTCGCCCTAATCCGAGCTAAAGCATGGGTCCCTGACTTTGATCCTGTTGAAGCAGCCCAAGGCTATCCCAGCTTGAAGGAAGATGGGACAGAAATTGATGAAGAGGATCTTCGAGCCATAAACCGGGAAGTGCGCCCTCTGGCATGTCAACTGGTTGAAGAGGCGGATCTGTCCCACTATCAAGCCCAATATGACAATCAAAACAAGTGAGTTGCTGCACCAATTCCTGAGGCTGAGAACCTTATACCACCAATTCGTAAGCATACTTACGCTCCTGATATTGAACCGTCGCTGCTGATCAATGATGAAGCTGTGTTTCAAGCGTTAACTGGAATCGACTGGGCAACTATTGATGTCCAGCCACTGGGTAGGGAGCAAGAAGTTGAACCAACGCGCGATGATCCGCAACCGTCATGTCAAGCCGGTGACCAAGCGTGAACTGGAGGCTGGTTTAAACCGCTGCTTGCTGTGACATGTAGTTGATACAAAAACAATGATCTTTTTGGGCACTGGAATGCCTTGTAATAAGCTAGTTGATATACTTTGTCTGGTATGCCTTCGTGCATATTTACCTTCAACTGATGCTCGTTTGATTCATATTTATCCCAACTATTTCTGCAGTCAAGAAAGTTGAAAAAATGCCCTGGCGGTTTACCACCGGGCGGGTCATGATACCCACATATACAAAAACAAGGGTGATAAACTTAGGTTGGAATGTATAACCAAATATGGAAACATACCATACCTGCCACCGTCGGGCACGATGTTGGCTGACCAACCTTGTAGCTGGGCTGACAACCCAAACTGTGGAGGAGAAAATAGCTCCTGTTAATATAAGATTGATTTACAATGTAAACCGTTCCGGGTTATGATAAACACTGGTTTACTCCATAATAGGATGGTAACAGAAACTCAAACCGGGCAGACAGTCCCCGGATTAAGAGTTGACCGTGTTTCGTCAATTTGTAATTGACAGTCGAACCGGAATAACAATGTTGGTTTGAAAACGCAACAAAAGTAATGTTTATCAAAAAAGAAAAAAAGAATTCAAGCAAAGGCAAAGATAAAACCATTGCAAATGAAGCTTGAAGCCGATCAAGAGGCATTACCATGGTCTGATACGACCAAGCCCCCAAAAAGGCGTAGCTATGGTTCGAGTCAGTCAGGTCCCCAAATGATGCTTTGGCATTACGCCGATCAAGAGGTGTGGTTGTGGTTTGGGTTCGACCAAGCCCTCGAGTGATGTTGTGGCACTAGGCCGATCAAGAGGCGTAACTATGGTTCAGACGTGACCAAGTTCCCAAGTGATGCTATGGCATTGCGTCGATCAAGAGGCGTGGCTATGGTTTGGATACGACCAAGCCCCCAAGTGATGCTATGGCATTATGCCTATCAAAAGGTGTAGCTATGGTTCGGATACGACCAAGCCCCCAAGTGATATAATATGAAGCCTTTGAGAGGCCAAAATCAAGGGGTAAACCGGACGCCGCTTTATCAACGAAAGTTCCATGTAACCACACATGATGTAAGAAAACAACAGATACCCCGCTTTAGTTGAGGTTCCGGTTTATTATATTAATCATAATATATACATAGGCATAATATGTACAAAAGCAGAGCCTATAGCTCAAGTATAGTAAGGCCGAAGATGAGCAATATTCCACGGCCGGTTGGTCTCCTCCTCCGATTTACGTGAGTCTTTGCGCTCTCGAACATCGATCAGGTAGTATGACCCATTGTGTAGATTCTTGCTGACCACAAAAGGTCCTTCCCAAGGTGGGGATAACTTGTGCATGTCCGTCTCATCCTGGATGAGCCGAAGCACCAAATCTCCTTCTTGAAAGGTTCTGGTCCTAACCCGGCGGCTATGATAACGACGCAGATCTTGCTGATAAATCGCCGAACGGGCGGCCGCTATGTCACGCTCTTCATCTAACAGGTCGAGAGCTTCTTGCCATGCCTTCTCGTTGTCCGCTTCAACATATTCCGCCACACGAGGCGAGCCATGACGGATGTCACTAGGAAGAACCGCCTCCGCTCCATGAATCATGAAGAATGGTGCGTATCCTGTCGACCTATTGGGCGTGGTGCTGATGCTCCATAATACTGAAGGCAGCTCCTCAACCCAACAACCCGGCGTCCGCTGCAGGGGAACCATAAGCCGAGGTTTGATGCCTCTCAAAATTTCTTGATTGGCCCTCTCCGCTTGACCATTGGATTGTGGGCGAGCCACTGATGATACGTCAAGCCGGATGTGCTCACGTTGACAGAACTCCTTCATGGCACCCTTAGAAAGGTTGGTACCATTGTCAGTGATATTGCTATGTGGAAAGCCAAACCAGAAAATCACCTTTTTGATGAATTGAACCGCCGTGGCCGCATCACACTTGCTAACGAGCTCGGCCTCTACCCACTTTGTGAACTTGTCAACCGCCACCAGAAGGTGGGTCTTATTGTCTTTGGATCTCTTGAAAGCCCAACCATATCCAGACTCCAAGTTGCAAACGGCCAAGTAATTGGAATCATCCTCAATTCTTGAGTTGGCGCATGAGCACGTCTTGAAAACTTCTGAGAGCCATCACATCGTCTGAACAAGTCCTCTGCATCAGCATGAGCAGTTAACCAATAGAAACAGTGATGAAACGCCTTGGCCACCAAAGATTTTGAACCGGCGTGGTGACCACAATCTCCTTCGTGGATTTCACGCAAAATTTCACAGCCTTCCTCAGGAGACACACAGTGTTGAAACGCCCCCGACACACTGCAATCATGCAACTCTCCATTGATAATAGTCATGGACTTGGACCGCCGGATTATCTGCCTGGCTAGAGTCTCATCCTCTGGTAACTCGCCCCGGTTCATGTATGCGAGATAAGGAATCATCCAATCCGGGATGACATGAAGAGCCGCCACCAATGGAGCTTCCGGATCAGGAATAGCCAAATCCTCTTCACCAGGGAGCTTGACGGACGGATTATGCAAAGCATACAAGAAGACATTAGGCGGGACCGGTTTACGTTGAGAACCCAATCGGCTCAAAGCGTCGGCCGCTTCATTCTTCCGTTGGTCCACGTGATCAACCTGATACCCTTTAAAGTGACCTGCAACAATATCCACCTCACGACGATATGCTGCCATGAGCGGATCCTTGGAATCCCAAGTGCCAGACACTTGTTGAGCCACCAGGTCCGAGTCACCGAAGCACTTAACTCGGCTTAGATTCATCTCCTTAGCCATCCGAAGACCATGGAGTAAAGCTTCATACTCAGCTGCATTGTTAGTACACGGGAACATTAAGCGGAGAACAATACAGAGCTTATCACCTCGTGCGGAAGTTAATACGACTCCAGCCCCCGAGCCTTCCAATTGCCTGGACCCATCAAAGTGAATAGTCCAATAGGTGTTATCCGGCTTCTCCTCAGGTGCTTGCAGTTCTGTCCAATCATTGATGAAATCCACAAGTGCTTGAGATTTGACCGCCGTCCGAGGTATGTATTTTAACCCATGAGGCCCAAGCTCTATAGCCCACTTGGCAATCCGGCCAGTTGCTTCCCTGTTGTGGATTATATCTCCCAAAGGAGCAGAGCTGACCACCGTGATGGGATGACCTTGGAAATACTGTTTAAGCTTCCGGCTTGCCATGAAAACTCCATACACCAGCTTCTGCCAATGCGGGTACCTTTGCTTGGAATCAATAAGTACCTCGCTGATTTAGTAAACCGGACGTTGAACTGGATACTCCTTGCCTGCCTCCTTGCGCTCCACCAGAATAGCCACGCTGACTGCCCGAGCATTAGCTGCCACATATAACAGCAATGGTTCCTTGTCAATCGGAGCAGCAAGAACAGGCGGATTAGCCAGCTGCCGCTTTAAGTCCTCAAATGCTTCATCAGCGGCAGAACTCCAGACGAAGTTATCCGTTTTCTTCAGCATCTGATACAAAGGAATCACCTTCTCACCGAGGCGGCTGATAAACCGGCTCAAAGCGGCAATCCGGCCTGCAAAGCATTGAACGTCATTGATGCACTTCGGTTTAGCCAAGGAGGTGATAGATGTGATCTTTTCCGGATTAGCCTCAATGCCCATGTGAGATACCAGAAAACCCAATAACTTGCCTGCCGGTACACCAAAAATGCACTTGGCCGGATTGAGCATCATCTTGTAAGTCTGCAGGTTATCAAAGGTTTCCTTCAAGTCATCAACCAGAGTCTCCTTCTTCCTTGACTTGACCACGATATCATCCACATAGGCATGAACATTACGGCCGATTTGCTTATGAAGACAATTCTGAACACACCGTTGATAAGTCGCCTGGGCACTCTTGAGCCCAAAGGGCATAGATACATAGCAGAAGGCTCCAAAGGGGGTTATAAAGGCCGTCTTCTCCTGGTCCTTAACTGCCATCTTGATCTGATGATAACCGGAATACGCATCCAGAAAGCTTAAATGCTTGCAACACGCCGTAGCATCAATAATTTGATCAATACGGGGAAGGGAAAAAGGATCTGCTGGGCAAGCTTTGTTGAGATCTGTGTAACCCACACACATATTCCATGTGCCATTTTTCTTAAGGGCCAGCACCGGATTAGCCAACCATTCAGGATGGAAGACTTCAACGATAAATCCAGCTGCCAAGAGCCTGGCTACTTCTTCTCCAATAGCTTTGCGTCTTTCTTCATTGAACCGGCGGAGGAACTGCCTCACCGGTTTGCACTTAGGATCCACATTAAGAGTGTGCTCAGCGAGTTCTATCAGTACACCAGGCATGTCCGAAGGCTTCCATGCAAAGATGTCCCGATTCTCACGGATGAACTCGATGAGCGCGCTTTCCTATTTCGGATCCAAGTTTGTGATGATGCTGAACTGCTTGGACGAATCGCCAAGTACGAAGTCAACAAGCTTAGTCTCAGTAGCCGATTTGAACTTCAGGGCCGGGTCGTGCTCGGTAGTTGGCTTCTTCAACGGAGTCATATCTGTCGGATCAACATTATCCTTGTAAAACTTGAACTCCTCTGCGGCACAAACTGACTCAACATAAGCCGCATCACCTTCTTCACACTCCAGAGCGATCTTGCGGCTCCCATGGACAGTTATAGTTCCCTTGTGACCCGACATCTTGCGCTGAAGATGGACATAACAAGGCCGTGCCATAAACTTAGCATAAGCCGGCCGTCCAAACAGGGCGTGATAGGGACTTCTGATCTTCACCACTTCAAAGGTTAAGGTTTCTGATCTTGAGTCATGCTCGTCCCCAAAAGCCACCTCCAGAGCTATCTTGCCAAGAGATACGCCGATTTACCCGGCACCACACCATGGAACATCGTACTGGACGGTCTAAGATTTTTATCTGTTAACCCCATGCGACGGAAAGTTTCATAATACAGGATATTGATACTGCTCCCTCCGTCCATGAGTACCTTTGTGAACTTGTAACCTCCTACCTGAGGTGCCACCACCAACGCCAATTGACCCGGATTGTCAACCCGGGGTGGATGATCCTCCCTGCTCCGCACAATTGGTTGCTTAGACCACCGTAAGTAACGGGGCACCGCCGGTTCAACGGAGCTTACCGCTCTCCTATGAAGCTTCTGGTCACGCTTGTCCAACCTAGTGGTAAAGACATGATATTGCCCACTGTTCAACTGCTTTGGATTGCTCTGGTAACCCGACTACTGCAGACTATTGTAGCCACCTTGGTTGCCCTGATTTCCTTGATTTGTATGTCCGCCCTGATTACCATGGAAGCCTGAACCGAATTTCCTCCGCCATAACCCGGCCCATGAGACCCGGGGCCTGAACCGTCACCCGGTCTGTGATCATATCAGAAGTCATTAGAATTTTTGAACTCTTGCATGATATAGCAGTCCTTCCAAAGGTGCGTGGTCGGCATCTCCTTCGTCCCATGTTTCGGGCAGGGCTGGTTCAATAGGTAAGACAGACGGTCCGGATTAGGGCTAGGTGCCCCATTGCGCCGGGGCGGTTTACCCTTGCGTCGTTGGCCCTTATCCTGCGCATTGGCATTGGCCACAAAGTCCATGTTGTGGTCCGCTTTACGTTTACAGCCGTTTCCATGACCCGCCGGGCTGTGGTGCTGCCCCTTGGCGTTGCTGCTCTTCTTTCCCTTCCCTGCATTATCATCATCCGACTCAGGATCCTTGGTACTATCAGAGACAGCATACTTTACTAAAGCGGCCATGAGGGTTCCCATGTCAGTGCAATGGCGTTTCATCCGTCCCAACTTCAACTTCAGAGGTTTAAACTGGCAATTACCTTCCAAGGTCAGAACTGCGGTGTCAGCGTTCATGCGGTCCGATGAATGCAAGATTTCCGAGACCCGGCGCACCCACTGGGTTGTTGATTCTCCTTCCTCCTGTACACAGGCGGCTAAGTCCACAACAGGGGCGGACCTACGTACAAGTAGCCGGTGTCACAGGACACCGGGTAAATTGTTCCGATTACGTTATATTTATAACCCATGTAGGTGTGTGACACCGGTAAAATCTGTTGTTGGACACCGGCGAGAGGCCACCAGCAACCCATCTACTGGCCCATATGCAGCCCATCTGATCAATCGACCCAAAGAAAAGCTGATCGATTGATCCGCTTTGTGTGTATCTGCACATCTTGCCTTCTGGTTTCTCGCCTCCTCCAGTGAATCCTCATGGCCTCGTCCTCATCCTATGGGACAACCCGTGGCTCACCATCGCATGGCGGCACGCCGACTTTTTTCCTGGATGGCTGGATTAGTGGAGAAAATATCAAGGCAAGGTAACTCCCTCATCTTTTTGAAGTCCAAGCCTCGGCTAGGGTTTTGAACCTCAAAGGTCTTACAATTGAGAATTAGGTTACGGTACTTATCCAAATTTGAGGAGTGGTTCCCATCTGTTTCAGATTTGGATCACTATGATATTCAAAATTTTATTCGATTCACATCTATTTGAGAATTGGATTACTCTGCTTTTCAGGTTTTCATGGTGATTTTCCATGAAAACCAATCATCTCTGTTTCCTTAGTTTGAATTTTTCTACGTATATAATCAACTAGTATTTCTAGTTAAACACTTCATTTTTCTATTTTGGCAAGCATTTTTACTACCGTCCGTTTTAAATTGTTGAGTGTTATTTTTATGCAAACCATGTACTATAAGTATGATTGTAAACTGTCTGCTAAATCTTCATGATAGCGCTGCAATTGCTGTAGGGGATCTCGGGCGTGGGCACTACAATGTGGCAACCGCTATGAAATTCTCAAATTCAGCAAAAATATCCTAATATCATCTATCCCTGATGAAAAATTACCCGCCATGCTATAGCTGCTGAGATAGTCTGCCCCGATTTCCCTCCTTGAATAAAAGCAATCACTACATGGGACACCGGGACATTTTCGTCCTGGGTCCGCCCCTGGTCCACAATCGACATGGGCTGCTTGCATGTATCTTTAAAATTCTGGATAAACCGGGTTCTCAACTCGGCCCATGATCTGATAGAATTAGCAGGTAGAATTTTTAACCAAGTACGAGCCGTCCCTTCTAGCATCATGGTGAAGTACTTCGCACAAGCTGCATCATCCACATCCAGCATCTCCATGGCCATCTCATAGCTTTCAACCCATGTCTCCGGGGGTAAATCGGCAGTGTAATTTGGCACCTTGCGCGGGCCCTTGAAATCCTTGGGCAGGCGTACATTACGTAACGCCGGGACGAGACACGGCACCCCCAAAGAGCTAGAGGTAACTCCTAGCTCTCTTACCGTGGTTGGACGAACCGGAGTAGGCTGACAGGCCTCGTACTGCGCTGCTAACTCAGCCTCCCTGCGTGCACGGGCCCGGTCCACCACTTCCTGAGCATCACCGGCACCTCCTGCCAGGTTGTGGCCACGGGGCGGTTCGCGGTTCCCCGCATTGCTTGACACGGCCGGTTCATCCATACGCCTGCTATAACTCCAGCTAGGACGGGGGGTGGAATGAATCCGATCACAGCTGTATGAATAAGCCTCCTGTTGCTCCAAGGTTGTCCGAAGAAGTTCTTTAACCTGACGCGTCTCGATCGCCACTGGAGAATCGTCTTCAGTTGGGATAGCTTCCAGCCATGAAGCGGCAGCAACAAGATTGTCTATTGGAGTAGAGTAATGACCCGGCGGTATTGGAACAGGTTGCATCATGTTGTTGTTCTGTCGAGGCGGACCCATCAAACGGGGCTGAGCCGGCGCCCCCGCTCCAGGTGCCTCCGCCCGGTTTACTGCCGGCGGGTTACGGGTCCCTGCACCTGGGGTGTTAAAGAGGTTCCTAGCATCATAAACCGGAGGCAGGCGAGACCGGTGTCTTCTCTTTAGGACTTCGTGCGATGCATTCTGATCCAGCATAAGCCGGTAAGCCTGTGCATCTAAAGCGGCCCGCTCTGCAGCCATCCTGGCATCCTCAGCTGCCAAATCGGCCTTGGCCTGGGTAATCTGATCCCTTACCTTCGCGACTTCTGCATTGTGCGCATCCTGATCCGCCGGGTTAGCCTCCGCCATTAGTGTTGCCAACGCATCAAATAGATCAGATAAGACCTGAGATGGCGGCCGCATAGGGCCTCCTACCCCGGCCGCTGCTACTGCTGCGGTTGAAGAGTGGAGCGTCGGCTGTGTACCGGCCATGAAGATTCCAACCCAGTGTGGCAGATCAGAGGGGTCCGGAAATCTGTCGCCATCGGAACAGCCTCCAATCCGGCCATCTTGTAGCTGATATAACGACTCGGTCTCTCCGGTCGATGACTCGTCGCCGGAATAAACGACGGTCTCACCACCAGATTCCGATCTATCCTCGTACTCCCCTCCATGGATGACTCCCACGAAGGCACGCTTCTTGGCAGGCTTGACCCGGGCAGATCGTGCACGCTGAACCATTTCGACGAGGTCGGTGCAGATGTCCGGCTCAAGGCTCGGTTCGCCGATCTTGCCAATGAAAACGTGTATGCCACCAAAGGGGACCCGGTACCTGTCGTGGTTCTAAGTCTGACAGTAGAATGGGGGGTAGGAATGGAGAGGCAAGATCCTAGCTATGGAGTAGTTGTGTACGCAAGGGATTTACGAGTTCATGCCCTTCTCAGAGGAAGTAACAGCCCTACGTCTCGGAGCCCGGAGGCGGTCGACTGGATTATATGCGTATGTGTTACAGGAGTGCGAACCCTTCTGCCTGTGGAGGGGGGTGGCTTATATAGAGTGTGCCAGGACCCCAGCCAACCCACGTAGCAGAGGGTTTAAGGTACGTTAAGACCTGGCGTTACTGGTAATGCCGGACATTAAGTGTAATCATGACCATAAAGACTACTTGATTACAGACCGTTTGGGTACAGAGTGATTCCTGAGCACCTGATGGTCGAGTGAGCCTTCTTGGTCGAGTGTCTCGGACTCTGTCGAGTGGAAGCCTACCAGGTCGACTGGAAGGCAGCTTCTTTCGCGAGTGTCCTTGAGGAGGGTACCTTTGGGCAGGTCCATGACCCTACCCTAGGTACATGACTTCATTAGTACCCATACTCAATTGAGCCGGCCTCGGGGCCCCATCCTGCTTCGTCGATGTAGAGCTTGCCGCGACGACTCTTGGTCATTCGGCCCACAGGATAACCCTTGAGTCCTTCGAAGTTGCCCTCCAAGAACTTGAAACCATTGTGCGATAGCCCCACGGTGGGCGCCAACTGTCGTGGTTTTGTCACGACAGATGTCCTTGTGAAAGTACTTAGTCGTGGAGCCATCGCTACGGGTTAGCTTAAAGGGGTTAAAGCGGACAAGGGACGCAAGAGAGTTTTATACTAGTTCGGCCCCTTACGATGAAGGTAAAAGCCTACGTCTAGTTGTGATGGAATTGATGGGGTTTCGATGACCAGGGAGCGAATACGCTTTGCCTGAGTCTCGAGTTGTTGTGTGTTGTTCTGATCCGCCGCCGGGTCGTCCCCTTATATACATGGGTGACACCCGTCGGTTTACAGAGTCCCGAGACCGGCTCATAAACGTGTCCGGTCCGGTCTCTGCTCTTTCTATCTTACCATACAAGTTACATACCAATACCGGTTCATGGTTGCAGGCCTTAAACCGGTTCTGGGCCATGGGCCCATATCTAACATTCCTATCTACCTTCATGGGCTTCTAGCATACTCAACCACTGATGAAGTTAACCCGGCCTGTCCTGGCCGGTTTACGCTCAGTAGTAATATCCCCAACAAACGCGGTCATGTAATGTCGGTCCGGGCCGCTTCATCCAACAATACCGCCGAATCAAAGTAAGACGTTGGTGGTAAGAAGTATGGCTATTATCGCCCACAACTCATTGTGCTCTACTCGTGCATATAACATCCATGCATAGACCTGGCTCGGATGTCACTGTTGGGGAACGCAGTATTTCAAAAAAAAAATCCTACGATCACGTAAGATCTATCTAGGAGACACATAGCAACGAGACGGGAGAGTGTGTCCACGTACCCTCGTAGACCAAAATCGGAAGCGCTTAGTAACGCGGTTGATGTAGTTGAACGTCTTCACGATTCAACCGATCCAAGTACCGAATGTACGTCACCTCCGTGTTCAGCACACGTTCAGCACGATGACGTCCCTCGAGCTCTTGATCCAGTTGAGGACGAGGGAGAGTTTCGTCAGCACGACGGCGTGGTGACGGTGTGGATGAAGTTACTGGCGCAGGGCTTCGTTTAAGCACTACGACGATATGATCGAGGTGTTAAACTGTGGAGGGGGGCACCGCACACGGCTAAGAGAAGACTTGTTGTGCCTTTGGGGTGCCCCCTTCCCCCGTATATAAAGGAGGGGAGGAGGAGGAGGCCGGCCCCCTAGGGGCGCGCCAAGTGTTGGCATTCCTACTAGGACTCCCTAGTCCTAGTATGGTTCCCCTTCCTTTTTCCTTTTCTGGAGTAGCAAAGGGGGAAAGAGAGAAGGAGTAGGAGAGGGAAAGGGGGGGCGCTGCCCCCACCCCTTGTCCAATTCGGATTGGCAAGGGGGGGCGCACGCCACCTCCTATGGCCGGCCCTCTCTTCTCCACTAAGGCCCATGTTGGCCCATTACCTTCCCGGGGGGGTTCCGGTACCCTCCCGGTACTCCGAAACTTGTCCGAAATTTCCCGAAACCATTTCGGTGTCCGAATGTAACCTTCCAATATATGAATCTTTACCTCTCGATCATTTCGAGACTCCTAGTCATGTCCGTGATATCATCCAGGACTCCGAACAAACATCTTTCATCAAATCACATAACTCATAATACAAATTGTCATCGAACGTTAAGCGTGCGGACCCTACGGGTTCGAGAACTATGTAGACATGACTGAGACACATCTCCGGTCAATAACCAATAGCGGAACCTGGATGCTCATATTGGCTCCTACATATTCTACGAAGATCTTTATCGGTCAAACCGCATACCAACATACGTCATTCCCTTTGTCATTGGTATGTTACTTGCCCGAGATTCGATCGTCGGTATCATCATACCTAGTTCAATCTCGTTACCGGCAGGTCTCTTTACTCGTTCCGTAATGCATCATCCCGTAACTAAACTCATTAGTCACATTGCTTGCAAGGCTTATAGTGATGTGCATTACCGAGAGGGCCCAGAGATACCTCTCCGATACACGGAGTGACAAATCCTAATCTTGATCTATGCCAACCCAACAAACACCTCCAGAGACACCTGTAGAGCATCTTTATAATCACCCAGTTACGTTGTGACGTTTGATAGCACATAAGGTGTTCCTCCGGTATTCGGGAGTTGCATAATCTCATAGTCAGAGGATCATTATGCTAAGCTAACGGACGGGTCTTGTCCATCACATCATTATCTAATGATGTGATCCCGTTCATCAAATGATAACACATGTCTATGGTCAGGAAACTTAACCACCTTTGATTAACGAGCTAGTCAAGTAGAGGCATACTAGGGACTCTCTGTTTGTCTATGTATTCACACATGTACTAAGTTTCCGGTTAATACAATTCTAGCATGAATAATAATGATATAAGAAAATATAAATAACAACTTTATTATTGCCTCTAGGGCATATTTCCTTCAACTATACAGTCTTGAACCAATGGGGCGGCCTTCTGCATATATCATGTTCCTTCCTTGCTTGGTAAGTCCTTTCCAGCCCTTAGACACAAGTCATCTCTTCTCGTGGTTGGTATCAAACTTAAATTACCTTCTGAATCCACAACAAGTTTCTGTTTTTTCTTGGTTTGTTGAAACGCGGGCTGAACATAGTCTTGAAAAACAGAGGCGTGGTACGGCGGTAGATGCATGCAATCCAATATTCTGTAAGTTGTTAGTATCCTAGAACTAGAAGTAACACTTAAAAAGAAACACTCTAAGCAAAGCTATCTAATTCGCGTAATGCCCATCTCCAAACAGCGTGGGGAGATATCCTAGATAGTGCAAGTAGGCACAACAATTGAAATGTAATAATGTAATGTTCATAGCCCTATATATATCCTAGAGCTAGAAGGAACATGTAAGTCTAAAAGGAAAGCTTTCTAATTCACATAATAATGTTACAAAAATATGAACAATATAGGTAAGAAGGTGCAGTGCACACATCGATCGGCAAGTGAAACTTTTGAAAGGAATCCGATCAACCAATGCATGGGGAGGCTGGGACTGACAGAGACCGCCCAAAAACCGTCCGGTCCCTTTCGCGAAGCTGACACGTCGGGCAATTTGTCAACAAAAAAAAGTCCGACACGTTGGGCACCGGAACAAATAAACCGCGAGCGGGTTGCCTTGCCTGCACGAGATTCATTTCACTTCGTGTCTGAGAACTCTGTGCGAAGTGTCTACGTTAACTGCTTTGATTTGCGTACGGATGAGCAATCGCACTGCTAAGTAATCAGTCCGCTGAGTGGAAGCGACCGAGACGTGCGAGTGAGTGGGAGAGCGATGCTCGGACGCCTTTTCCTCCGCACCGGTGAGAAAAATCCAGCGTTTGGATTGGAGTTGGACACGCTTTTGGAAATGCTTTTGCCGTTGTGCGCCGTGTGTCGGTGATGGCTATCCAGGCTAAGTACTCTAGCATTAGTTTAACCTGCCTTTGCCACCTTGTTTTAGTAGCATCGCCATCGTGGATTTGTTGTGCCGGACGGAGCATCTCTCTTATTTGTGATCTATATACATACAAATAGTTCTAATTAAGATCTTTCATTCATCGGTGGCACGTCGTGTGTAGTATAGAACCCGTCTAGCTAACGTCTGTACAGCTCACCGATATAACGTCTTCGGTGTTATTTAGCCCAATTTCGTATTATAGTATCGGCTAATTAATTGATTGGTTGGTTGATGAGTGGCGAGGTGAAAGAAACCAACGGAAATGTCGGTGTATCTTATGTATCATGAGCCGATATCAAGCATGCGTGGTTGATCAAATTAGCTGGGGCGGGTCGGGACAAGAAGGGAATTAGCGTGGCGAGTTATGCATGGACAGCACAGCACACGGAGGATAACCAACTGCTAGTAGCATCTTTTGTGTGCACGCAGAGGAGAATGAATAATTAAGCTAAGCGTGGCCGGAAAATGACCTCGCAACAGACCATGTAGATACCAAGCCGTCCGTTGCGCCGTGGACGGACGTTCCCGGCGTCAGAGCGACGCGCCGCCCACTGCCCGGACGACGAATGAGCCGGAGCATGACGCGCCAACGCACTGCTCCTTCGTCGCCGTCCTGATTTAGTTCTTGTTTTCATTCTAGATAGACTAGATCTTCTTCTAATTAAATCTAATAGTTATATAATCTGGAATGTACAGTAATTTGTGGTTGAGAAGCGTTCCCACTATGTGCTCGAAACAGCGTGGGTCCGTTCTCGGCGCTTTGATGCCTTCCATGCACCAAGAACTTTGAACAAAACGGTGCGCAAAAGGGAAAGGTTTGACTCAGGTTTTTATCCTGGTGCTCACCTGTTAAATGCATGCTCCCTTCATCCGAAAATACTTGTTGAAAAAATAAATAAAAATAAATATAATTAAAACTAAAATACGTCTAAATATATTTATTTCCCCGACAAGCATTTTTGGATGGAGGGGGTATAATTATATGTATTTATTTTCCCAGTCTTGGCCCCCGTCCCGGCGGTGCGCATTGGAGGGCGCGTGGAGGTGTCTTTTCGCTGGATCTTGCATAATTCGGTCGGTGGTTGTCTTTGCTGGATCCGCTCAGATACGGTCTTCGCTCGTCAACGTTGGTGTGCCTTTATGTTGGATTTTTTCGACCTATACTTCTCTTCATCGGCGGCGCTTGCTTTTTTGGTGCGTTGGTTCTATGCGGCCTTAGCATTGTGATTTCTCGACTGTCTACTATAACAAGTTTCGTCCGGCTCCAACGACGGAGGTGTGATGACGGCGGCGCGTCTTTCGCTCGCTTCACTATTTATAGTCGTCGCTAGATGTCTACGGATATAATATTTAATATTTTTTGTGATCGAAAATTTTAGGCAAACCTCAGGCTTGGCCATTCTAGTGTAGTAGTGTGTGGTTAGGAGACGCGCCACCTCGTGAATACGTATGCATTGCGTATCATGCGCACCGATGACGTGTATGCAGTACGTGCTCGCTCTTTTTCGACAATATAAATATGCAAGAAAACGACTACGTCGCTGTGCTTTCGGAGACAATAAATAAAATAAAATAATACGGCAAGTACGAAAGTCCTGGAGACGCTGGCGACGGCGTGCCGGCTCGCGACTCCGCTGGAGAGTACGTACGGTATAAATGCCGATTCCGACGCATCACGCAGTTCACGCGTTGGGCCGGCCATACCGACCAGTAGGAGTATACTGTATAGCGCCTGTCTGCCTACCGGCCGGGTCCATGTCGCCTCATGTATGTTTGTATCAGTGGACCATCTGCCATTGTTGCCGTTGACATGTCGCCCACAACAGTCTCGTCGTTTCTTCTGTTCATTCATGCATGCAGGCCGACGGGGCACCACGTGAGCATGTGGACAATTTGCCCCCGTACGGACCGTATATCCGGCGAATACGGTTCGGTAAATACACATTTCCCACAAATACGGTGCCAGGAAGCAAGGTAAATTCAGGATAGAACTGCGGTTACCGACACGTATGTTTTGTCCGCGGAGAAGCATAGGCGCACATTTCTGTTCCACATCTCACTGGCACAGAGATTAGGTAGTAGTACCACTGGTAATGATGATGACGCTAGGCCAACTGATTCCGGTCTCGGTCAGCAGGAATGCAACCCAAAAGGAGGGCAATTTATTGAGGACATGCACTTCATGAGGCATGCATGGTGGTACAAGGTGAGCTGCCATGGTAATCGTCAAGAACAGCTACAGAAAGCGGTCGAACCAGTCGCTCGCTTCCTTCACCATGCTCGCGGTCATCCTGTGCCCAACTCCCGGCTCCGCGATGAACTGAACATACAGCAGCAGATAAAGAAGCCGTTAGCGATCCCAAAAGCCGCACTTTGTTTTTCTGGATAATACCTTGCTCTTATCCTAGATCTACACAATCATGCACTTGTCGCGACACTTACCAACGGAATAAAGCTGAAAAGCAAAAATTAGAAAAGGAAAAGTTGCAACGCAACCTATGCTACATCGGGGAAGGCATCAATCAACCAAGCCAAGATACCTCATCGGGGGATAATGATGACGGGTTACCGCATTGGTGAAGAATTTGAGCATTCGATCCCCCACTCGTTCTGGTATGTGGCGCCTGAGCGCCGCAGCCCCACATGGTTTCAGCGTTTAGGACATGGGAAGAGGTGGTCCTCTCCTCGGAGTGAAAACGATTATTGGATTGGAAGTCGAGGTCTGGCCTTGGTTTCTAAAACAGACGGTGGACCAGGCGCATGTGTAGCTGGCGGTCAGTGCCATCTCCCCATCGCTTACCAGCAGTAATCAGTTTTCTTTCAGCGGAGCCAGCCACCGAGCTTATTTCCAAGAATATGCTGGCCGGCCGGCTTGAATACAAAACGGAGCAGGAAGAGTCCGAGAAGGCTCGGCTGCGCGAGCCACCGACATCGCCTCTCCATGCAGCACAGCCATAGTACATAATGTGCACTTTGGGTAAGTATCGTGTGGGCGAGATTTAAATAATACTCCCTCCGTCCGGAAATAATAATTGAACTAACACAGAGTCACTTATTTTCGGATGGAGGGAGTACTGGATTGCAATTTTATAAAATTTTACTTATTTAGGAACGGAGGGAGTACTTACTAAATGGTAAAATAAGTAAATTTATAAAATTACAACCTAATATTGTTTGATTTTTCACTCACGTGGTACTTATTCAAAATGCGTAGTGTGTACTAAGTATTCATGGTAAGGATAAGATATGAAATCAAGAACATGCTATATTTTGACTGTCATGATGTGTCATCTATTCTGATTACTGAGATTGCTTCAACCACTTTACTTTCTTCAGCGGGATAACTGGCACTAAACGATGCCCTCCTTCAGATGACAATGATTACATTATATCAAAGGGGAAAGAATAATCCAATTTAAGTGCACTGACGTTTTCCTTTTTCTTCTACTGATATATAAACAAATATAAATCCAAGTGAAACACCCCTTTCTGAGGCCATGGAATAGTGGAGTTCGGGCACACAAGCTTAGAAACAGGTCGGCGCTTGCAATGAGAGAATTGCCAAATGGGAGTGAGAGAGGATTAGAGATGGAGTCAGCAGTTGTGGCGCTGGATGCGTGCAGGTCGAAGGAGTCCGGGCGGCGAGTTGCAGGACGAAGCTAGGCGGCCGGTTGCAGCACGAGTATGGGTGACAATGTTGGACGCGTAAGGCGCAGACGTAGTGCGATCAGAGGAGAAACCAATCATATTTCTTATCCAAGTACTGGAGGCGCGGCGGGATTGCAGTGAGTCCAGGTGGTGGCCTTGGGCGTGGAGCTCGCGCGGCAGCGCTCAAAGAGATCGCACGGGGGAACAGATTGGAAGGTGAGGGCACCGTGGACTCATTCTTGCGTGGGCTTTGCTTTGGGCACTTACACTTGGAGTTACGAAGCCCCTACCTAATTAGGATTACTAATATGCCCTTAGTGTAACCACTGTCAATTACTTTGGGATTCGTGCAAAAGAAGTCCGGGCAAACATAGAACCACACCTCATGGTGAAAAGTAAACATATTGCATGTCAAAAGAGATAGACAACTTTTATTTGAAGGGCATTTTTAATCCAGATGGCACCCATTTCTGTAACTCGTACCCTTTTTTCCCCAAGTTAGATAATTACATTGTTAGCTAGCTCTAAGCCTAAACTAGATCTAAATTTCCTGGAGAAAGTTTGTATTTAAACTTGTAGCAAACCCATTGAAAAGCATAATTCCGATGTTTTATCTGATTATTTATATTATAGGAATGAAGTCTCATCTTTTTCCAGGTTTGTATAAATGTTTGTTATCTTAGTAGTTAGCACAACCCAGATTGATCCATAGCTCTAAATTAGAAGAACAATTTGATTTTTCTCTTTCCAGGAGAGAATACCTTTAAATGACAACTTTACAAATTTACAAACATATTGATGTATGCATAATGCAAGATTCTTAGTACTAATAATTATTATTTTCCAGCAGGTTTAGCCATATAACCTAACAAAAAATGAATACAAGTTTGAGAAGTAAAACTTCCGTCCGGAATTAACTGTCGCTTAAATGAGTGCATGTAGACATGTTTCAGTGTGTAGATAACAAGCCCGTTACAATATTTAAAGAAAATCTCGTCTTCATAGGTTTTAACTAGTGAGAGTTCATGCGTGGCCTCAAAAGAGCGGTGAAAAGGAGGGTCGTCAATTAATTTGGATCGGAGGGAGTAGATTGAATGTTACCTTGAACTTATCCGCAGAACCAGCTTCTGCATAAGCCTCAGTAGCTTTGGAGACAGCTTCTTGTAGACCAAGGACTGGGCAACGAGGGTCATCAGCACCTGCATGGTAATCGATAAATGAAGCTCCAGCAGCAAGAAAAATGCTCAATTAACATTAATTTTTAAATGAAGGGTTAACAACAGTCCTGGCTCAACCATAAAAGCATAAAACAAAAATATATACTGAAGACTGGAAGCCCAGCCCTGACAAGTGCTCATTGAACTCATAAAAGAGAAGTGAGACTTTTGAATATGTTGGGTTATGCAACAACTATTGGATGAAGCAGAAGCACTCAATAAGAAATATGATTGGTTTTACCATTTAGGAGGAGGAGCGGACGTGGTGCAACCAGAGGAACTGAGTAGGGAGCATCAAACTGTGAAGCCATACCAGGTGCTATCTTGTCCCAAACCTGGTAAAAGTATGACAATACACGATCGTGAAACATTTCTACTGGAACAATCAGAAATAAATGTCAAATAAATCAGATATTCACCTTTTTCACAACCTCTGCATCTATTTCACTCTTCCCTGAATCAATTCTTGCTTCTACAGGAAAGACAAAACGACATAGATACTTACACGTAAATGTTCTGAACTGATGCAGAATATTTCAGTTGTGATCTATAATTTTCAATGGTGTGTGCCCAATCTTAAAGAGGATGCATGGTATCTAACCTTCAAATAAAGGCTTAATGCTATCAACTCTAGCTTGCCACTTGTCATTATCTATTGCCCATTGAAATCCCTGTAGCCACCACAAAGAGCATTGCTTTACTTACATGGGACAAATCACAAAACTATGCACACCCATATCAACAAATTACTGTTGTGTGTACCTGAACACCAATTATTGGAACAACAACACTGTACCGTGTATCAACAAAAGCAGCAAACCATGCATGCATTCCTGTATTCAGCTCCAAATAAAAAAGATAAATTTTCTAAGAGTGAAGTCTATGTATTAATTCAGTATCATGATGCAATCATGATCTATAATACCTCCGAGTGATTCACCAGTAATCCCTATCCTAGAGGGATCGACATCCTCCCTTGAACTAAGATAATCTCCAAGCTTTATCAAATCCCACACCTGCACATATTCCTCACTGAGTATCGCAAAAAAACAGGCCTAACATGTTTTGAAGTATGATATACCAGGTCATACAGCAGAAGACAATCATAAGGAGAGAACCAGACCAAGAGAATAAATCCAGAATTCAACTGAAGTGCCAACCCAGATAGTGTAGTTATGGCACCAGTACAGCTGGACTAACACCAACAACAGTGGCTTACCCATCAGGTCAGTTAAAGAGTAGACCACCAGCCACCAGGCATGGCACTGGGCCAGCCGAACTAAAGGCATGTGCTATACATATCTGGTTTGACATTTATTGGTACAGAACCATCCATTTATTAAAAAAATGTATTTGGTGGGCAAATTGAAGAACACTGTTGACAGAACTTAAGAACAATCAAAACATCAATTGTAACAGGTGGAAATAACATTTGGTACCGTGTCAAAAATAAAAGGCATAGTGTCCCCATTTCTCCAAGCTGAATTCAGTGCCTGTGTTTAAACAATGAAAGTAGGGATGATCAGATCAACTGTGGATACTACAATTGTCGAACGTTTCAAGAAATCGGCGGCACATAAATGGAAGTAAGTAGGTTACCTCTATGTAAGTAGTCTTGCTGCTGGCCCTTTCACCGTGATAACGAGAATCGATGGCGACAGCAATATAACCCCTGGAGGCATATGCCTGCAAAATGTGTAAGCAAGTTAAGAACAACAACTAATCCTAAACATCGATGCGCGCTGCTTAGGGGCATGCTGGCATGGTTGAAATGAGAGGTAATTTTACCTCAAGCAGTGGACGCAACCATTCCTTGCATTTGTAGGAGCTGTGCAGTATTACAACAACGGGCTTTCTTTCAGGAGCAGAGTCATTAAGTTTCAGTAGAAGTACAGGTAGGCGTCCCTGTTCACCCGACTGTTGGGAGAGAAAAATTGTAACAAATTCTGCTGTTTAGGGAACAAGAGGCACAATAAAGCCAAGCCAGTGCGCGTTAACTGTAGACTCAACTGGAGCTGGATCTCTGAACCACATTTACCCACATTTAATACACCAACTATCAGGGTCTCCACAAGTGGGTGCTTCAGACAGAGGGTCTGAGTGGAAACATGGCAGCAATGTGCTAATAAGTGAAGCACATGTATGCAATATCAATCTGCCTATGACGAGCACTGAGATGCAGCAGACACGCCTAGACAAAATGCACACTACTGTTGCTCCTCTACTATCTTTGGGGCAGCTCAAATGTAGTTGGCTTTCATTGATCTCAAGTTAAACTGCAAAGATGCAGGCAGACGGTGTGCAGTGCAATATTCAGAAACAAGCAACGCGCACTGTATCCGCTTGACACCTGATAGCCTGCGACGAATCAAACGACTGATCGTAGAAGTAGAAATGTATGGGCCAAGTAAGTACCTCGGTCATCAGGTAGAAATTTTCTTCGACCAGCTTCTCCTGGAAGTTGTCCACCTCATTCCTCGGGCACGACTCCATGGCCTGGGAAAAAATTCAGACACGGGAGAGTCAACACTATGGCCTCGATCTGGAAGGCGGAATGTGTTTGCTCAGATCGATGGAGGATCCTCCCGGCAATAAACAAAAAAAACATCGATGGAGGATCCTGACCTCTCTGAGCCCCAGAGGCCCGTTGCCTTGGTACAGCGGCTCCTTCACCGGGCTCCCTTGCTCCACGGTCATAGGCACTGCCACGAGCAGATTCGGAGCAACGCCATTGATGAATAGGCTGCAAACTCACGGGCGCGCAAGCGGGAGAGAGAAAGGGAGGGGGAGGGGGCCGGCTGACCTTGGCGTTCGCGGCGGCGGCTGAGGAGCACCTCGAGGTACTCCGACCTGAGGTCTCCGGCGACGGCGGCGGCCATTGGGGCTCCGGTGGCGTCGGGGCGGCGGCGGGCGATTGGACCGCGCGTGCTGGACTTGGAAGCGGAAGTGGAACTGCGGGAGTGGCAGGCGGGCCCCACCACCCCCACGAGGCGTCTCTTCGAGTGGCCGCCCGTCACGTGCGGCACGCGGCCGGCGGCGGAGGAGCACGCGTGGCCGGTGCGCGGTGGGCCCAACATGGCAGCCGCGGCGAGGGTCAGCGCCAGCGCCATGGCCCGCCTCAGCATCTGCGACCGAGGAAGAGGCGGCGGATAAGGTTCGCTCGCCGGCACGCGGCGTCGTGCGCGGCACACATGGTGGGGGAGGATGGTCCTGCGACTGCGAGTGCTCTGCCGGAATGGAACCCCTCCCTCCGTCGCGGTCGAACCCGCGGGTCGGAAAATTCCAGGCCACTACTGGACGAAAAGTTTCCAGGGTATTATATATTCTACGTAGTAGTACGTTCCCTCTTCTGATGCTTGAAATCAAGTTTAAATCAAAAACCATTTGTTATTTGAAGAAAGTTTCAAAAAGGAAAGGAAGAAGGAATTCCAGTTGTGGAAAGTGTTCCGAAAACCAAATGACCAAAGCCCAAAATGAAGTGTTTCATTGCACAAATTGTTTCACTTGAAGGGTTGCCCCAATATTGGTGGATAGAGGGAACAAGTGCCAAGGATTTTGTTCAAGGTTATTGATTTGCCTTACTAGTTTATGTCCTTATTTGATCTTGTTGGTTGTAATTAGATCAAAAGGTTCGAATATGATGTTGGGGGGTGAGATGGTGTTGAAGTGTTAATTGAATTGTTCTGCACTTCTTCCGGATAGTTGAACCTAATTTTGTTATTGGTTTAGGGGAGTAGTTTGGACATGTTATTTGAATATTGGTTATTCTTTTTAAATCAATTGTTTGTTCTGTTTTTAATAAACCCTTTGGTGGTAACCAATGAAAATGGTTTGTTGGATCTGTCGTATTTCCTTTCTAAATTTCCAAAAGATGAAAGTTTAATAAGATGGCAACTTATTTTGTTCCTTAGGTCAATTTGGAAGCGCAAGCTCTCCGTGGATTTTGGATTCATTGATTTGAATCATTGAGCTTGTCCATCCTCATGGCAGTGGGATAAGGGTGCGTTTCCAACAATGGGGAACAACAGTTTGGAAATATACTCGTGTTGTGGGGATTGAATTTAAGGGGGAAGTATCATTATCTGATTCAAGGTTTCGTATTGGGTTTCATTGTGAAATCAAACTTTGAAATTAAAGTAAGTTTCAGAGTGGTGGAAATTCTAAAAAAGTTTCACGCTTTTGTGGAGGAAAATTTATTCGTAGTTTGTTTGCTTGATTAAACTGTTTGAATATTCACAGCACTCTCATAGGATTCAGCCTTAGTTGTGAATGTTGTTGTGGAGGCGATCATAGACGATTATTAAAGTTAGAGTCATGGTGCATCATGTAAATGTCTCTCATTGTTTACATATTTTGGGTGTGATGTTTTAGAGCGCTGAAGTTCAAATTGCACATTCTGAAATTGTTGAGTACGACCTTTATATATTGGTTGGAGATCCAATATGTCGTTTAAAGTGTTGGGATTCCTTTGCCGATTCAACGAGAAGCTCGAACCCAAATCGAGGGTCAGTCTTCAATACCAAGGAAACTTTGGTTCAGTGACTTCATCCCTTTCCGTGGCATTGATCATCTTCGTTCTCAAGATGTACTTTAGAAGGAATGGTGTTTTCCGAAGAGTGAGGTGAGGTAGAACTTTGATAATTGCACTGTTCCTCTTATTGAAGAGTTCATAAAGCGTAACATCAGTTCCCATTCTGACCCAATTGGTAGAGTTATGAGGTAGATCTCTGTTTCGTCAGCTATTCCACTCGGAGGTCTTTAGAGTAGATCGATGAGGTGGAGTAAGTCTTTTAATCTCATGATTGTAACTAGCCTCTGCTTGCCAATAATATGAAGGATCATGAGAGTCCAGATTCATGTTTGGAGCCGATGATCGAATAACCAGTACTCGAAACAAGATGGCTTGACTTGACTTGGACTGTGCAAGCCTGTTATAAGGATCGTGCTAGCAGAACTGCTTCCGATTGAGTTACTATCTGCAAAGGTCGATCTTGTCATAAAGTTTTAAAGTTCAGGGTTATAAAGATTTTTCCTATATCACATGCTTAATCTGATCTGTAGAATTCCGACATTTTACTGGAAATACGGAAGTACAGATGCTAACTACATGCTAATGGATTTTAAAGAAGAGTTGTATTGATCCCGAAGTTTGTCAATCCTAAGGAGCAATGATGCAAACTCGACAAGCACCATCCATATTGAGCAAGATCTCTTTAATACGTTGATAAGTTGTTCAAAGATTATCAGTTTTATATAGATTTGAAGCTTTATTTACAAGAAAGTGAGTGGAGCACAACTTTCTGGATAAAGTATAGTGTAATACATATTGTTGTATTGATATATGTAGAATTATTCCTGAAAGCATAATAGGATGTTCTGAAAGGACGTGTGCTTTCAAAGAAAAGACCTGGTGAAGTCTGTACTATATTGATGGCGATCAGATCTAAGAGATGATCGAAGACGACTTGATGTTTTCATGGTCTATTGACTAAGATCTTCTGAATATGTCAAAATGGAATGCAAGAACGAGTTCTTTGCCTGTACAAGCGTCATTGAGTAAGCTCATAAACCCTACCACGCAGTGATCGAAAAGATATGAAGTCAGTTCGTCATGCCATGGACATACGAAGTCTTAAATTGCATGCTAACAGATGTTAGTTGATATTCAGTGTTTGGAAGGTTAGTCAGGTATGATCTGAGAGAGATCATCGAAGTCAACTTATTGGGCTTTAGTGAAATAAGGAAGTTGGAAGGACGTCCGAAACTACAGGGGAGGTCGCCTGCAGTTTTCCTTTCTAGTGACTCTAGTCTCAATCTGATACATGGAAGAAAGTGGGAGAACTTCCTAGTAGTCGCCCTCGCGTGCGCACCCTTGCTCCTTATATCATGGCAGGAACCATAACCCAATGTATGATCTCTGATCGTATAGCGTTCTCTCAAACCATATTCCATCGATCATATCGTCAAGTATTGGTGTTAACACTGCGATGTGAACTCATCATGTCACCGTCTAACTCAGAACTCACCCTTTGTGGTCGTCGGATCAATGACGATGCTGAAATAGTGCGTGTTGATACTTGGATGTGAACTGAATGACTCTCAAGCAAGTGGGAGACTCAGGAATCATATGCCTGACAATATCTACTTCTTTATCTTGATACTCTGATAAATGTTTTTAATTCATCGTTCTAGATGTATCGACCGGTATAATACATGTGTGAATACTGCAACGAGTGTCACTAGTATGCTCATTGACTAGCTGCGATCACAAGCATGGCTTATGTTTCCAGCATAGCATACTTGATCATTGTGAGTGAACTGGATCCGGACCACATTACGGAGACATGACTGGTATTCACCGTTCGAGCATTCGTAGCTTAAAGTGCACTGCGGTGATCGTCTTCAGCTATAGTTGAACGATTGCTTGTCCTTCAAGATTATACATGTTCCTAACTATGATGTTTGTCTGTAAACTTGCTCACTGGAGCAGTAAACTTGCTACAACAAAGTCACTAACGTATTTGCGGGCTGTATTATAATGGTAAGCTGATGCATGATTTCATTGTAAGAGATCATGTTGGTTGTGAACGAATTATCAGAGAGTATATGGTTTTCGTTATGATATGACATGAGCATGTAATGCTTACTCTTTCCTAATGCACTAATCATAATAAGTTGCAGCAAATGATGCTACGATGAGTTCAAGTGTACGGGAATGAGTGCACGGTGCTTCGAGACTGGATAAAGAAGATTGTGGCCAACTATCGACTTGAATGAGATGTGATGTTATCCTTATGCATCTTATCTGCTTTGAGCGTACATAGATGACTCTCACTAAGATTACAACAGTTGTTATGCCAGTTGACCATAAAGTTCTTCGAGACACCCTGATAGGTGTGAGGCTCACTCATACACTCCAGTTCCGCGATTAGGTTAACTTGGAGACAGTCATCATGTCTATAGATCCTGGAACCGACGCCGAAGGTTTCGGCGTATATATATGAGTATGAGTCTTTGATGTATCACGTGAGTTCACTCCCGTGAGATCGGACATGACGTAGGAGTCATCAAATCACGTTAGACATATTAGAGATCCTATCTGGACGAATATATTCATTCGAACTATTTCAGTGATTGCGGTATTTTCAAATTATGTTACGAATATCGGGGTTTATGCTTATATTTTCAGGAAATGAGAGAGAGCAATGAGGTTGGTCGTATCAGGTTTCCTCATTGTCCGAATTATCTTAGCGTAGGGTGACGCCTTTCGGCTCGCTTTAGCGTTCCTCTACTCATACTGTACTACTTGATAGGTTGTGATCCTACCGCTGATGGGATAAGACTCTCTTGGCGTCATGGACCAGAGTGTTCCGCTTGAAGTTAATATACAAGGCAATACGATTGAAGTTGATCTCTACAAGTTTTAGCTAAGATGGAGGAGTAACGCTCAACATAGTAGCTGGCTCATATTGTCGGTTTCAGGCGGCGTTGATCGTGATATCTCGTAAGCGTGATGACGAATTCTAGTCACCTCGACTAAGTTGCTAGAACTTAGTGGATGAACATAGTATGCTAAGATGGCGAACATTCCAGGCTTTCGTATTTGACACTGGACGGTAGAAATCATGAAGAGCATCAAGTTGAGATGCACAAGACCACGTTGTCAAAAGGCGCAAGGGAAGGAACTATCAGGGTACGAATGGAAACAAGTACGTTACTCCGTATGATCACCAATGATTCCGCAGCGAGTGTTATCTTTGCAAATTACTTGAGCGGAACATAGCAACATTATAAGATCAGATGCTAAGTAACGGAAGAGTATATTTGAATCAGATCATTGTCCTACAGTGTATAGTGACCCTAGTCAAATGACAACTCATGTTATGGTCTAGGATTAAACTTGACATGCATTTGATAACGAGACTAGTGAAGGAGAGGCGATATAGTGGACAGTGTTAAGTTGCTATGATATATCACACATTATCTGAAGTGTTACCTAAATACATATTCGTGAGCATGAATATGATTGATCATGTTATCATTGAAATAAGGATCATTTAAGTAAATATAATTGTATTTTGTTACATGATCCTTCATTCCATTGCACAATAATAATGTTGTTAGATCATGTGATTGTGATACCACATATTCATAATGTGATTAAGCAAAAGATGCAAAGTTAACAATGATGTGACAACATCCAGTTTCTTTAGAGTCAATAATTAGTGTCAAGCGCTATGAGAAACCCTCATGGAGGAATCACTTGATTATGATCATTGATGCTTGATGCTCTGAGGCAATGACTTAGTCCGGTCTCACAATCGGAGCCAAAGATGTTTTGGAAATCATACATTTGATGTATATGTCGAGTGAATATAAGCTACTTACAGTATATTTTTACCTTCAATATTATGATAAGATAGAGTCATCTACTGATGAACATAAGCTTGCATCTTGAATAAGTAAAATTTCGAGTGAAGTGATTAGATCATCTCATAATCGAAATAAAGTTTCTCTTAGTCGCATAGTAATATGGAGTTCGAATGGCCGATTAACATTGATCACTAGTTGTCACTACTGCCAAATGAAAGGCATAGTGTATAATGGTCCTGAACATGCTAGCTACTTTATAGAATATGGTGCGAGGCTATGAATGACTTCTATCGGTTTACACTATTTTTCGTGGGTCAGTGATTAGAGTGCTTACTTCAAATATGGCATCACCTTGAGCGAAATGACTATGGTGGCAAGAAACAAAGTTCGTTTCTTAATTGGATGCTGCTTATTGAAATATTCAAATCTTGACAAGTGTATGTACTTATTGATAAAAACTTATTGGTACACTTTATCACAGATCTAAATAAGATATTGTTGCTAAGATGGTAGCATTTCTGAAGGTTTCTCTTGAAAGAATATAAATAACTTGATAGTTTGCCTTTCCTTATTGGAATAGTTACATCAATTTCGTGATTCTAACAATATGTTATCAAGTTACATGTGTGATCATGAAACTAGGTCAGTGCTCCAAACCTCGTGGTCTTATTGTAAGATACGCTTCACCGAGTTCAGTAAAACTCATGTTATAGCATGATGATCAACTATGAGAAGCGATATGCCAATCGAATGGCTTGAGCCATGAATGAGATGGATCTGATGACGTTGGACTTTGATTAGACCTTGTATGATTGACAAGCCATGTTGCAAATACAACTCGTTCTTCAAGAAACATGGACATGAGTTGTTGACATCTACATGCTCGATTGTCAAAAAGGTTCGCAAGTTCAAGTTTGACTACAATGAGATTTTCTCAGCATGGAGCTTAAGTCTCAGAATCAGTTGAGAAAATCCATTGTTATGAAACTGAATGGATGTCAAAACTACTTTTTACAATGATTTGTAAGATAGTTAACTATGATGCAACGAGTTTTTCTCTAAAGACCATATACAATATGTGCGCTCGATCATCTATGGTGGTCAAGCTCTACGAAGTTACACTTGTTTGATAATGATCAAACATCATCAGTTTATGGCCTCTAACCATTTAAGAAGTGTGGGCCTCACATACGATGTATATGTGAATGACATAGTTGTTTATCAAATTGGATTATAAGCATGATGTGAAAGGATTTAAGAAAGCCTGAACCACATATGGCATCGATCTTATAGATAACCTATAGTTCATGAGTACACCTTGATCAAGATCTGAAGTAGTTCAAATGGATCATCAAGAGTTCTTCCTCGACAAGTAATTGAGTAGACATCAAACCGAACTGATTCGAAGATGAAGTAAGTCTTCCTTATCTGGAAAGGTCATAAGTATCCATCTTACAGTTTCTTATTCCTCCACTATTTTTGAGGAGTAAATAGTGATCTAGAAACTTGGATCAATTTCTAGCAATAATATGTTTGCTCGATTATGGTGATAGAAGGTGTACGTAAAGTTACGTCGATGAAGTATTGACACTAACTAGAGACCTAAGTCTCCGGATTTGAAAGTTTGAGCATTATCAGAGTAGTCCTGAGAAACATAGATATTTGCAATACATGCATCGATGTGCAACCCGTTATAACTTCTTAGGAGAAAACGACATCTAGTAGGTGTTAATCCTACAAACATATTCATAAACTGGTGTTCGACTCAATGTGATTGAATATGGTGTTAATCACTGATGATGTCTAATGTCATAGACTCGTGCAATGAACGATAGTGAAATCCGCATAAGAGCAATAATAAGTTATTTACCATATCTATGTAAAGTTTATATCATGCACGAATTGTATTAACGGACAACATATACATGTGTGTACATCAACAGTGCACTGAGTTGCTAAACTACTTTGACTAGTGTGATCAAAGATGAAGTTTTACCATAGACTGCAGTTGTCAAATGATTCAGCATCACATCATTGAGAAATTATTTCGACATTGTTACGATGATTTTATTATGAATTCTATTTAAAGCTTATTCAAATGTTTCAGACTATGTTTATCAAGTTAGAAACCTTTAGGTGCTACTAACATCTGCGTAAGGTGATATAACGATATTCCATGTCTACCTTAATACATTTGGGTTCGCATACTCAAGATTAGGTTTTGTCACATACAAGTTGTGAGTATGCTCGCCTCCGAGTATGATCCAAAGAACAGAGCTTTTAGTTCGGAATGCATTCAAAGGAGGCTTGTCGAAGATTGAACTAGATTGAGATACCAAGTGATGAATCTGGCAAGTAAATCCATACAATAGGAGTATGTTTCATGCGTTTGACGATAAGATCTAAACGGATAGTGTACAATATGAGCAGTTGCACTATCTTATTAACTGCATATTTGGATCATATTATGACATAGTATCTCGATCGAGATCCTAAGCAAACTATTTCATTGGGTGTATGACAGTTCTAGAGTTTTGATGTATCATTGTACCGGATGAATCAACATGACAGATTATGTCGAGGCTGTAAATGATATAATATTCGGAGTTGAATACATGATTGAATATTATTGCGATGCTCGGAGAGTGAAATTCGCCAGGAATATAGCTTATTTAGGTTTAACATAGATGAAAGTATGGAGGTAGTCGAATGGACATAACTTGGAACTACTTCCACATTCATCGTTCCCTTTCCTTGACTAGTCTCTACTTATTGAGAATCCTACCTGCTGGTGAGTTGGACTCACATCTTAGCAACTCTGCAGATGCATACCTGCTCTATTAACACAGTAGAGGCACCTCATAACACATTATCTTCAAATGATACTTTGCTTCCGTTGGGTGCCACTCCCTATTCCACCTACGCATATTCGGGCATTTCAGCCCAAGGACCATTTCCTTGCGTGTGTGGAAGTCACTCCGATTTGCGTGATGGTCTAGCTTGGCTCTTCACGAGTGACTAACGTTGTTTGCCATTCTACTTGAAGTTCTCGTACATTTGCCTCTGTTCTTGAACTATGAGTCTGTCGATCATCAACACTTGATGCTTTCTGATCTATGAATTTGCTGACATCTTCTGATTGTCATACATCACTCAAGAGTCTTCGTAATCGCTCGCATTTGATACTATAGTTCACACGGTAGAACTATAAGGATGGTGACTAAGAGAATTCTGTCAATCACATCTTATCTCGAAGATTAAGTCCCATGATTCAAACTTTGTCAAGATTCGTAGACAATATGATATGCACATGCTTTCACAGTTGAGGATTCTCCATAGCCATCTTGTGACTAGCTATACAACTTGTTGGAGACTTCATATCTCTCAACTCGGGTATTTGCTTGAAATATTAACTTCAATTCCCGAACATCTCATATGGTCATGACGCTCAAAACATCTTTGAAGTCTCGATTCTAAGTCATAAGCATGGTGCACTAAACTATCAAGTAGTCATCATATTGAGCTAGCCAAACGCTCATAACGCCCCGACCGCCCCTGCAATAAGTCTCAACTGCATCAAGGACATAATTCTTACATGCGGCAATGAGATAAACCTCGGATCAGGGATCAATCCATCATTGCTTTACTAACATTTTCAACATGACCTTTTCTAGGAACATATCCAAAAATAAACATATGGAAGCAACAACGCGAGCTATTGATCTACAACATAATTTGCAAAATACTACGGGACTAAGTTCATGATAAATTTAAGTTCAATTAATCATATTACAGAACTCACTTAGAAAGACATCCTCTAATCTTCTAAGTGATCCGTGATCCAAATCTACTAAACCATAACCGATCATCACGTGAAATGGAGTAGTTTTCAATGGTGAACATCACTATGCTGATCATATCTACTATATGATTCACACTCGACCTTTCGGTCTCCAGTGTTCGAGCCATATCTGCATATGCTAGGCTCGTCAAGTTTAACACTGAAATAATGCATGTGCAAAACTGGCTTGCCACGTTGTAGATGAACGTGGAAGGCTTATCACACCCGATCATCCTGCGTGGTGTGCAGGCACGACGAACTTTGACCAGCATTGCATACTCGAGGAGAACACTTTTATCTTGAAATTTAGTGAAGATCATCTTATAATGCTACCGTCAATCAAAGCAAGATAAGATGCATAAAGATAAACATCACATGCAATCAATATAAGTGATATGATATGGCCATCATCATCTTGTGCTTGTGGTCTCCATCTCGAAGCTGCAAGTCGTGATCACCATCGTCACGGCGCGACACCTTGATCTCGATCGTAGCATCGTTGTTGTCTCGCCAATCTTATGCTTCTCGACTATCGCTACGCTTAGTGATAAAGTAAAGCATTCTGAAGCGTTGCATTGCATACAACAAAGCAACAACCATATGGCTCCTGCCCGATTGCCGATAACTTCGGTTACAAAACATGGTCATCTCATACAATAAAATATAGCATCACGTCTTGACCATATCATATCACAACATGCCACTGCAAAAACAAGTTAGGCGTCCTCTACTTTGTTGTTGCAAGTTTTTCACGTGGCTGCTCTGGTGAGCAAGAACCGTTCTTACCTCACGCATCAAAACCACAGCGATAGTTCGTCAAGTTAGTGTTGTTTTAACCGCGCAAGGACGGCGTAGCCACACTCGGTTCAACTAAAGTTGGAGAAACTGACACCCGCCAGCCACACGTGTGCAAAGCATGTCGGTAGAACCAGTCTCGGCGTGGCGTCACGCGTAATGTCGGCCGGGCGCTTCATCCAACAATACCGCCGAACCAAAGTATGACATCTTTGGTAAGCGTATGACTTATATCGCCCATAACTCACTTGTGTTCTACTCGTGCAAATAACATCAACACATAAAACCTAGGCTCGGATGCCACCGTTGGAGTAGCGTAGTAATTTCAAAAAATTCCCTACGCACACGCCAGAATCATGGTGATGCATAGCGAGAGAGGGAGAGTGTTGTCCACGTACCCTCGTGAACCGTGGCGAGCGTTATGACAACGCGGTTGATGTAGTCGTAAATGCGTCTTCACGATCCGACCGATCCAAGTACCGAGCGTCGGCACCTCCGAGTTAAGCACACGTTCAGCTCGATGGCGATCCCGGACTACGATCCGGCGGTGTCGGGGATGAGTTCCGTCGACCTGACGGCGTGGTGGCGATGATGATGTTCTCTTGGCGAGGCCGCCTAAGCGGCGCAGCGATATGACCGAGGTGGAATATGGTGGAGGGCACCGCACACGGCTGAGAGCGATCACGAAGATCAACTTGTGTGTTTGGGTGCCCTGCCCGTATATATAAAAGTGGAGGAGGGAGGGCGGCCCTCTCTATGGCGCCCTAGAGTCCGACTCCCCGGGAGTAGGATTCCCCTTTTCCTAATACAACTAGGAGCCCTTCCAAGTAGTAGGAGTAGGAGGGAAGGAAGGGAAGGGAAAGGAGAAGGAAGGAAGAGCGCCCCTTCCTAGTCAATCGGACCAGACCAAGGGGAGGCGCGGCCACCCTTGAGGCCCTTTTCCTTCTTTCCCATATGGCCCAATAAGGCCCATCGTATTCCGTAACTCTCGGTACTCGAAAAATACCGAATCACTCGGAACCTTTCCGATGTCAATATATCAATCTTTACGTCTCGACCATTTGAGACTCCTCGTCATGTCCCAGATCTCATCCGGGACTCCGAACTCCTTGGTACATCAAAACTCATAAACTCATAATATAAGCATCGCCGAAACCTTAAGCGTGCGGACCCTACGGGTTCGAGAACTATGTAGACATGGCCGAGACACGTTTCGGTCAATAACCAATAAGCGGAACACTGGATGCTCATATTGGCTCCTACATATTCTCTGAAGATCTTTATCAGTCAAACCGCATAACAACATCGTTGTTCCCTTTGTCGTCGGTATGTTACTTGCCGAGATTCAATAAATCGGTATCAATACCTAGTTCAATCTCGTTACCGGCAAGTCTCTTTAGTCATCGTAATGCATCATTCGTAACTAACTCATTAGCTACATTGCTTGCAAGGCTTATAGTGATGTGCATTACGAGAGGGCCGAGAGATACCTCTTCGACAATCGGAGTGACAAAACCTAATCTCAAAATCGCCAACCCAACATGTACCATTGGAGACACTGTATAGCTCCTTTATAATCACCCGATTCACGTTGTGACGTTTGGTAGCACACAAAGTGTTCCTCCGTGGCAGGAGTTGCATAATCTCATAGTCATAGGAACATGCATAAGTCATGAAGAAAGCAATAGCAACATACTAAACGATCAAGTGCTAAGCTAACGGAATGGGTCAAGTCAATCACATCATTCTCCTAATGATGTGATCCCGTTAATCAAATGACAACTCATGTCTATGGCTAGGAAACTTAACCATCTTTGATTCAACGAGCTAGTCAAGTAGAGGCATACTAGTGACACTTTGTTTGTCTATGTATTCACACATGTATCAAGTTTCCGGTTAATACAATTCTAGCATGAATAATAAACATTTATCATGAAATAAGGAAATAAATAATAACTTTATTATTGCCTCTAGGGCATATTTCCTTCACCTTGTCTGACCTTTGTTATCCCACATTCCCTGTACCCACTCCATCCTTTTGTTCTTCCAGGCTTCATAGTGGAATGCCTCCACACCAAGCGGAGACTAACAACATCGTCGGGCATCACATCTTCCTCCTCCGTCACTAGTTCATCACAACCCCATTACATGATTCAGTTATGCATAATGCAACAAGTAAGAACAAGCTTAACTTTGGGTGAGGAAAATGTGGAACAACTTCGATCGAGGATCTTAATCATGTTAGCGAGCTCCAAATGCCCTCTCAATAGTAAATCTAAGGATGGAGTGTACGAGATTAAATAGTTCTGTGGAGTCATAGGATAGTTCCTACTAGTAAATTAAGTGATGGTACCTGGTTTTCGAAGGGTGGAAGAACACTGGCTGACATGCATGTATAGCCAACATCTCCTAGGTAGAACTTGCCATCAGCGGATGTTGATGCCATCAGAATGACTCATGTTGTCCTTGAGAATGTTAGCATCGGTGACGACCGACCTAACATGTGTGTGTGTGTGTGTGTGTGTGGGAGGGGGGTTCCATGTTGCTTACGGCTTGAAGATGCGATGAAGGGGTAGGCATGGCTGAGTCAGGGCGACTAGGCGGTGGCCAAGAGGAAGGAGAAGCAGCTCTCTTGGTGCGGACGGTGCTCCTACACAATCCATACCTTGCAAAGCGAGGAGCTCAATACTCGTACCCAAATCACACATATTGTGAACTTTAATTTTGTGAGTTAAGTAACTTGTAAGAGATATATTACTTTACATTTATAAGGAAAAAGTGAGCATCAATAATTGGGAGTGCAGCCAAATCACAAAGTACTAGTTTTGATCAACACCATAAAAAGATAGCTAGTCATGGCATTGCTACGGTGCATGTGTTTATGTCATCTGAAACTACCTACTCAAGCGAGATCGGAAGGTAGAAATATCAAATTTAAGAGCATACAGATCATGGATGAAAGGTTGAGAACAAGGAAAATAGGTTAGTTTTCTCAAATTAGCGAGTAAGTTGACCATCAAGTGCATACATAATACAAACCAGCGGTAACAATCACTACACATACCCTTTTTTATTTTTCAAGTGAACAATCTCCCTGACTCCAGTACTCCAGTCTCCAGTGCAAATGTCTGGCGGATGATTCGGGAGTCAGATTATAATGCAAATCTTGTAATATTCCTACTTTCCAAACCTTAACGACAATGACAAGCAACCTAGGTTCCCTGTTCTGGGAAACTTACCTATTTTTTTCGAGTCAATTTAACATAATAGCTTTCCTATCATTCAATATCACTGCTTAGGGCTCCTTTGATTCAAGGGGATTTTATAGGATTTTTGGAGGATTGAAATCCTTTGAAATTTTTCCTACGCTTGTCCTTTGATTCATAGGATTGAATACCATAGGAATTTTCAATGAAATCTTTTGTACTACATTTCATAGGAAATCTAACATCCCTCTAACCTCTTTTACAATTCCTTAGCTTTTCCGTGAAATCAAGCGCTCCTTGCTAATTCTATTACTAAGCGGTAAAGATGGAGCCATCTAAAGCCACCACAGCGATTGAGCAGCATCATTTGTCAGATTATGCTACAAACGCGTTAGATCTTCTGGTCGCCCAAAGCCTCCTTCCGCGCTTCTGCTGACACTGCGACCTAAGCGAGCTGCTGCTCCTCGGACCAACTAGGCTTGCTTTTACGTGGGACTTGTGGCCTCGGCCGCGCAAGTGAAACACTTGAAGGAGCTTGTCTTGGCGGTCTCATCGGTCGGATTAGATGGCGAAGCCCAGCGGCTTGAAGTTGCTTGTAGTAGGAGGAGGGCGACTTGAACTTGTCGAAGTTTTCTTGTAACTTGACTTGTCGTCGTTGCTCGTAGAAGGTTTGGTTGATGTAGATGTTGGAGGAGTCGTTGTGGTTGGTTATTGGAGAAGCCGTGGGTCTTGGGCGAGTACTTGGCGTGCCAGAAGTCATCTTGCACTTGACGTTCCGCCTTTGTAGCTTGATGCACGAGCTCAATGAGGTTGGAGTAGGGTTGGAAGTCGGCGATCTTCTTGATGGGATGATTGAGTCCATTCAAAAGCGTGCCATTGTTTGTTCATCATCTTCCTTTACATTGGCTCGAATCATGGCTATCTCCATTTCCTTGTAGTATTCTTCAACACTCTTTGTTCCTTGCTTGAGGTTGGAGTTTCTTGAAGAGGTCGCGGTTGTAGTAAGTGGGCACAAAGCGTGCTCGCATGACATCTTTCATTTGAGCCCAAGTGGTGATTGGAGGTTCACCTCTTGCTTGTTGGCGCTCAAGGATTTGTTCCCACCATATGAGCACATAGTCTTGGAACTCAAGTGATGCCATAGCGATCTTCTTCTCTTCCTCATAGTTGTGCAAGCGAAAGATTTTGTCGACCTTCAATGCCCATGAAAGGTACTCTTGAGGTCATTGCTTCCATTGAACTTGGGCATGGTGAATTTGAGCTTTCCATAGCGTTGCTCTTCATTGTGTTGTTGGTGATGGTGATGATGACGCCCTTGACGTGGATTGCAATCATCTTCATGTTGCTCTTGGCGTGGAGGAAGACCATGATCAACTTGCTCTTGTTGAACTTGAGGTTGAGGTGGAGCTTGACGAGCTTGTGGAGGAGCTTCAGGAACTTGACGTTGCACATGGGGTTGGAAGTTCCTCTCTTGGACTTCTTCTCGAAGGGCTTCCTCTTGATTGCGCCTTCGCAATTGCGGTTAGCGATAACTTCGACTTGATTCTTGAAGGCACGTTCGCCTCAAGAGCTTGCGCTTCGTTGTTGTTGTTGTTGAAGGCGTTGCGCCTCGGCGTCTTGTTCTTCTTGGTGTATCGTGCTCGTTCTTCCTCTTGGCGCCCGTAGTCGTTGTCGTTCTTGAGCTTGGGCAGCGAATTGGTTTGATTGAGGGCGAGGACTTGCTCATCGACTTGTTCTTGTGAATGCTTGTCATGTAGCGGGCTGCGAGATGCATAGCGGTCTTGACGTCGGCTCGTCGAAGAGTGTTCGATTACGGTGTACTTGAGTCGTAGAAGGTGTCATCGAATGTCGACTCGGCGGCTCCGTCTTGAGGATGAATAAGTGGAATGATGTCGGTTCCTCATCAAAGCGCGGATCTCGTCCATTCTTGCATCATTCTCTTGCTTGTGGGCTTTGAACTTGTTGTGAAGTAGTCTCTTATGCGTTGCTCGGAGAGTGCATGAAGTCGGTGGCGAGGTTGTCGATGCTTGTTGCTCTTGGTGTAACACTCTTTGTGCACCAAAGAGGTGGCTCTTAGTGACGTATGAAGACATGTAAATCGTCTTGCTCGAGGAAGAGTGGGTTGGTAGAAGTACTTGGCCTATCCATCATTCCAAGCAAAAATGTGAGTGGTAGAAGGAAGAACTTATACCAATGTACTTTGACCGATGTTGTAACATCCCAAATTTCCCATTTGGAATGTTTTACAATTATAGCTAAGCATCTATGCATATTGTTTGAATTGAGTGACATTTGAAGTATTTGAGAGGTTTTTGAGTTGTTGGAATTTGAATTCAAATTGGCGGATGAAATTTATTTCAAAACAATGCACGACAAATACTTGAGAAAAAGTATGAGAGGAGTAAACATGACACTCCAAAAATGTCAGATGAAAAACCTTGCCAAAAAGTTTGAATTCAAATTTGATTTTTATTTGGGATTTTTAGAAAATGTTTTTTTTTAGTTTGAGTTTTGCCCCTGGAAAAATGTTCATATTGTAGGGAATATTCCCCTGATAATTTGGATATATATATGTCTTATATAAAATATATATATTTAATATATTCTCTCTCCTCTCCCTAATTCAAAAAAAAGAAAGAAAAACCCAGGCGCCAGCCAGAATGAGCCGACCCGGCCAGTGCCGAGGCAGCCCACCAGTGGCGAGGCTCAGCCCGACCAACCCGACCGAGCCGGCCTGCCCGGCCTTGGCGCCGAAACCCTTTCCCTCGGCCAACCGCCCGAACCCCTCCTTCCTCTCTCTGTGCCTTGAGCCCCACCTTCTTCTTCCTCTCCGCCACAGCGTCGTGCCGCCGCCGGAATCCGGAGATCGCGGGATCTCCTTCCCGGTCGCCCCCTCCTCCAAGTCGGCCGCCCTATATAAACCCGCCCCTCGACCCGTTCCCCACTTTCCCCTCGCCTAACCCCTCCACCTGCGCAATCCCTCTTGGAACCCTTGCCCGCCGCCCGCCTCATTGTTCTGCCCGCCCGCCTCGGCCCCCCCGAGCTCCACCGACTCCACCCCGACCTCCCCTCGCTCCTTGCGCACCCGCGACGCCTCCGCCGTCTTCCCGACCACGGAGCCACCGCGCCGTCGTTGCCCGAGCCGCCGTCGTCCGTCGCCGTCGTCGCCACATGATGATGTGGGAGCGCCCCCAACCGTCCGATCTAGCATCTAGGGCCTAGATTAGATCTAGTGAAGGGTAGGTTTTATTTTAAAAAGCCGGTTTAGTTTGGTTTATTTTGGTTTAGTTAGCGGTTAGTTAGACCGGCGAGCGGTTTATTTTCTCGAGGCGTCGTTAGTTATAAAGCCTTTGGCGTTAGATAGGCCCATTAGCACTAGTTTTCTTTTAGTTATTTTTTCGTTTCTGTTTTTAACAGAATAGTTTCAGTTTTGTAAAATCCATATCTTTTAGGTTACTTAATATTTTTAGTTGATTCTTTTTTGTTAGTTTGCAAATTTGTTGTAGGTTCTGTAGAAAATATGTTTGGCCATGTTTAAATTATTAGAAATTGTTTTATTTTAGTTTTAGACAGATTAGTATTTCTGCTATAAAATGAGTTAGGATTATTTTATTTTAGTGATTCTTTCTGTCACTACTTTGTTTTAACCTTGCCTAACCGTAGGGATTTATTTGGGTATTTTAGATTTAATAAAAAAATAGTTTTAGTCAAAATCATGTGTTTCTTATTTATTTAACTAGCTACTGTTTTCCTATTGTTTTCTTTAGTAAATAATTTTATTTTACCTATGTTATAGTTTATTTTAGATTAGTTTCTGTAGCTTTAGAACATGAACTTTTATTTACAGAAAATAAAAAGTTTATTTTATTTTTCTTGTTAGTTGTTGGCTTGGATTTCTTTGAGTTTTCTTTGGTTTTGGTGCAATTGTTTTGTGTGTTTCATGTTAACATGCTATTATGTTAAGTGATTGTATGTTCTTATGCTTATTATGATTGTTGTTTGCCTCGGTAGAATTTCCGGAGTGCGAAGCCTGCTATCACGAATCCCTAACTTTCGAAGACCGTCAGCAAGGCAAGTCATTTGACCATGTTTTCTTTTACAATGCCTATGATTTTATTGCATTAGAATTATACCTCCCCACCATGCATGCAGTAGGAGAATTTGAAGTTATGTTCTTGAGTAGTATCATGAGGTAGGTTGAAACCAATCCCCTTGTTACCATGGCCCGGGACGAAGTAGTTTAATTTTGCTATGCTCGTAGACGGGGTTGGTTGAGTGATTCATAAGGGAGATGTGAGAGTCAAGATGATGACAACCCCATGACTTAAGCTCAAGATGGACTTGAAATTCACTCTTGGGTGGAGGGCGGTTGTGGGCACCTGGAGAAACCAGCGGTTGGCGGGATGCATGGAGAAGAGCCATGACATCTTGCGGAAGCTTCACCCAGCCACGAAGAGAAGGATGGATACCCCATTGACGGAAGCTTACTGTGCAGCCGCAAGCCATTATGGGCTCGGCTTGGTCAACCCTAGGTGTGACTCTGGCGGACGGTGCTACGAGATGTAGAAGAGCGGTAGGATTGGATGGGTACGGCGGTGGCGGAGGAACTCTTGGAAGACCTTGTTTACGTTCATCCGTCTTCAAACACCAGGAAGTGCGAAGACTTAAAGGAGGAATGATTCTTGCGGGTAAAGTCGCAAACCTCTGCAGTGAAGATCTAATCGGTTAGCCGTGTCCTCGATTCACGGACAATTTGAGCCTCTGGAACTTGGAGTATTTGGATATCTCAACACGAACTTAATAAATTAATTGAGGGGTTATTTAATAATTGGGAATGAGATATTGGTTGGCGGAACCATCTCAATAGTTACCAACATTTTGTAGTATTTGCAAACAAGTCCTTGTTGTAGGGAAAAAGCGGCTTTTAGCAAAACAATAAAACTTAGAACCCCAGCCAAATTGCATATAGTGTTAGTAATTTTATTGTTGTTCTCTCTTCATGACTTGCGGCATATTCAAAATGCTGACCTACGGCTACTAGCGTCTTATGTTGCGGAGGGTTTTCGATCGGGGGTGAGGCTACGATCACGCTTGGCGATTGCCCTATGGAGTCGGATGGACTCGCTATTAAATCTCGCTTCGCAGCTTTATTTAGTTTATTTCTCATGAGTTGGCCTTCAGCGAATTTATTATCTTGTAATAAAGACTCGATATGAGAATCGTGTAATAAATTCAGGTGTGATTGAACTTTGAATCTGTGCATCAATGTCTTTGTGTGTTGGCATGATCTTGGGATGGTACAGCTACGGAGACTTGACCGTTTGGTCGGGTCGCTTCTGAGATGTTGATGATGAATCAAGTTCACTCAAATGCGGACAATGAAATAGCACTATTGGTACCAATCCTTGTCGGTTCTCACACCTACACAAGTAAAAGGTTATGGTGGAGCTTGGTGAGGATGGTGGCACAAAATTTGATGCAATTGTAAGTTAGCTTCAATAATGTTGGAAAAGGTTCACAAATTTGCAAATGCAACAAGTAGACCAAGAAAATAATGGTACGGAAACACACGCATAAATAGATAAGTGGGATTGTGCAAACCAAAAGTGAGCCAAAATGTGGAATCCACGAAAAAGCTCTTGTTGCACAATACTAGAGAGCGCTATACGATTGCACAATAGGCGGATCTGGAACTTGTGCACAACCTCTGGGCAAAAATGCCACTATCTCTATCCCATTATGCTATATGTATGGTGTTTGATGTTATGATCCACGATGATCCAATATGACAATCTTAATGTGTTAAGATGTCATGGTTCTTTCTCATAAGCTCTTTGCTTATCTTTCCTCTTTGCTTAAAAGCTTGGGTGGTTCTTTCAATTTTGAGCTCTTTTCTCATGTAAAACTTCACGAACCAAGATAGCAATTGTGTATGCTATGAAAACTTTGTGGCCTTTAAGTGGATCCCAAGATATGCACCACGGTGGTATGGTATGTATGCTATGGAGTATGATCACTAATGTGCACAAGTCACTTTGCCGACAATACTCAATGGCTAGTCTCGATGGGTAAGCTACGCAAAAGTAAGGCCATGTGGTTATCAATGCAATTGCAAGAAATGACAAAGATGTCGTCGAAGTTACCGTCCTCGGCGATGATGAGACCCTTGCGAAGATGAGCCGTGGGGATGATGATGTCGAACCGTACCTAGATAGCCGAAACACAATAGGACACGGGAGCCACAACTCAAAATCTCAAGGACCAAAACATGTCAAAATCGTCATAGGAGGTATCGTGGAAGATGGTGGAGTATGTGTGTTTGGAAGATGTGGTGGAAGGTGGGGATGTGGTGGTGGCTGAACTGAAAAAATTCAGTTTAAATCGAGTTTCACAGACGTCCGGGTGGTTCTGATCGTCCGGCCGTCGGACGTCCGGCAGGATCCGGTCGTCCGTAATTTCGAATCTGGTCGGGGTTCGATTCGTCAGGAAAGGGCTGGGCGTCCGGTGGTCAAAGTCAACAGGATGAACAGCAAGATTTGGGGAGGAAGAAGATGGTGAGGTCTAAATCGGCGGATTGATGGATGGAAAAGGGTGGGGAGGGTGGGGAAAGCTAGATCCACGTAGCAACTCAAATCCATGGACCAAATCAACAAAATCTCAACTCACCAACAAATCACAAAAAAATTTGGGGCTATTTTTGGTGGGGATTTTCGGATATAGGGCGAAAACAACAAAATCAAGCTAGAAAACACGGGTAGGGGCTCCAAAAGCGTGATCAACGTGGCTCATGATACCAAGATGGTGTGAGGCGGAACCCTAGGGTCGATCTTTCACGTTTGGAGTGGATCCTCGGGGAGAACACGAGGAACACGGAAAACACAAGGCAAAACACGAGGAGAAGCAGAGAATCACTCAATGACAAGTATCGATCACACAAGGGCTAGATCACCGAACACATAAGGTAGCACAAGATTCAAAATCAACAAAGGAAAGATACACAGTAGCCGTTCTTCTCCGTGAGGAGGTCTTGATTATTTTCCTTGAAGGGTCTTGAATCCTCTTGGGAATCTTCTCCGAAGAGGTCCTGAGCTCGAGGAGAAGTAACCAAGTGGATGAGCAAGGCTCTCACACAAAATATGAGCTAAACCAATGCTAACCCTAACTAGGAGGAGGAGGAGGTCTATTTATAGTCTTAGTGCAAATGGGGGAGAAGTGAAGGGGTACAAGGGCTCCAGCCATGGCGTGATCACTCTCAGTGCAGACGTCCGGAAGACGTCGGACCTCTGGAGGCTCGGGACGGCCCGGACATCCGGCAGGGCTCGGACGTCCGTAAATTTGGCTCTGTCGTGGACGTGTCGGACGTCCGGAGGGGGCCGGTCGTCCGTAGATTCGGCTCGGATGCTTGTCGTCCGATCGTCCGGTCCGCCTCGGACGTCCGTAGATTTGGATCGGGTGGTCAGGTACCGGACGTCCGGAGAGCTCGGTCGTCCTTGTCCTGGGACTCGTCGGACGTCCGGACGGGGTCGGTCGTCCGACGCCTGTAGCTTCCAAAGTTGCTCTTCTTCTTCTCCATCACGCTTGGGGTCCTCACCGCCTCGGCTCTTGTATGTAGCTGTACCGTGGCTCTCCTCCATGCACTGATCACACGAGTTTCGAATGAGGTAGTAGCCATGTCTCGTGAGTAGGAAGAGGAGTTTGGAGAGGCGAGTTCACCTTATCTTCAATAGCCTTAGCTCGAGGTGGAGTCATGGGTCCACGTGGTGTTGAGAAAGATGTAGAATGCGTCGATGGGGATGAGTGAGGGATGCTCCGCATCATCTCCCCCCCTTGAGAGAGATCCGACCTCGGATCAAAAACTTCATCTCCATGGTATGGTGTGAGGTCTTTGACGTTGAAGATGCCGCTCACATTGTACTTGTCTCGTGGTATGTCGATCTTGTAGGCGTTGTCGTTGTAGCGTGCTAGCACCTTGAAAGGTCCATCGGCTCGAGGGAGAAGCTTGGACTTGCGTTCGTTGGGGAAGCGGTCCTTGTGAAGATGTAGCCACACTAGATCACCAATGTTGAAGACCATGGGTTGCTTGTTGACGTTGAGCTTGGTTGCTAGTCGTTGTAATTGGCGCTCGATGGTGTGCCTTGTATCCTCATGCATCTTCTTGATGTAGCTTGCCCGTGCACTCGCATCCATGTTGGTGCGCTCTTGTAGAGGTAGAGGTAGAATGTCCAATGGTGACAATGGGTTGAAGCCGTAGACGACCTCGAAGGGGGACTTGCCGGTAGTCGAGTGTCTTGCACGATTGTAGGCGTACTCGGCGATGGGTAGACATGCCTCCGCTCCTTGATGTTCTTCTTGATCAACCGCAGTAGAGTGGAAGAGTCGGTTTGTCACCTCCGTTTGGCCGTCGGTTTGAGGATGGTATGCGGATGAGAACAAGAGCTTGATTCGAGCTTGGCGCATAGGGTCTTCAAAAGTAACTCAAGAACTTGACATCACGATCGGAGCGATTGTCTTTGGTACTCCATGGAGTCATAAGATTTCCCTACAAAGAGATTTGCAATGTGTGAAACATCGTCTATCTTGTTGCAAGGAATGAAATGTGCCATCTTAGAAAATCTATCCACAACAACAAACACGGAATCCTTTCCATTTTGAGTTCTAGGCAAACCAAGTACAAAATCCATGCTAATGTCTTCCCAAGGTTGATAGGGGATAGGAAGAGGCATGTAAAGACCATGAGATTGAGCTTTAGACTTAGCTTTGCGGCATGTAAAGCATCGGGTGGTGAAGCGTGCGACGTCTCGAAACATTTTGGGCCAAAAGTAGTTTTTGGAGAGCGTGGCGAATGTCTTATCTCGTCCAAAATGTCCCATGAGTCCACCTCCATGAGCCTCTTGCAAAAGGAGCAAGCGAAGAGAAGACTAGGGAATGCATAGTTTGTTAGCTTTCATAAGATAAGCATCCTTGATATAATATTGTTCCCAAAAGTATGAGTCAAACACTTAGCATAAGGAATAGCAAAAGATGGATCGTTAGCATACAAGCCTTTTATGTGCTCAAAGCCAATAACATTCAACTCAAGTTTAGTGACAAGCGTGCATATCGTGAAAGTGCATCCATAACTACATTTTCCTTACCCTTAATTTACTTGATCACATAGGGAAAGATTCAATAAATTCACTCCATTTGGCATGGCGCTTGTTCAACTTAGTTTGACCTTTTAAGTACTTAAGCGTTTCATGATCGGTATGTATGACAAACTCATGAGGTCTAAGATAATGTTCCCAAACATGTAGCTGCGTACTAAGGTGAAGGAAATATGCCCTAGAGGCAATAATAAAGTTATTATTTATTTCCTCATATCATGATAAATGTTTATTATTCATGCTTGAATTGTATTATCTGGAAACATGATACATGTGTGAATACATAGACAAACATAATGTCACTAGTATGCCTCTACTTGACTAGCTCATTAATCAAAGATGGTTATGTTTCCTAACCATAGACATGTGTTGTCATTTGATTAACGGGATCACATCATTAGGAGAATGATGTGATTGACTTGACCCATTCCATTAGCCTAGCACTTGATCGTTTAGTATGTTGCTATTGCTTTCTTCATGACTTATACAAAGTTCCTACAACTCTGAGATTATGCAACTCCGTTTACGGAGGAACACTTTGTGTGCTACCAAGCGTCTAGCGTAATTGGGTGATTATAAAGGTGCTCTACAAGTGTCTCAAAGGTACATGTTGGGTTGGCGTAATTGAGATTAGGTTTTGTCCTCCGATTGTCGGAGAGGTATCTCTGGGCCCTCTCGGTAATACACATCACTTAAGCCTTGCAAGAAATGTAACCAATGAGTTAGTTACTTAATGATGTATTACGGGCGAGTAAAGAGACTTGCGATAGCGAGATTGAACTAGGTATTGGATACCGACGATGAATCTCAGGCAAGTAACATACCGATGACAAAGGGAACAACGTATGTTGTTATGCGGTTTGACCGATAAAGATCTTCGTAGAATATGTAGGAGCCAATATGAACATCCAGGTTCCACTATTGGTTATTGACGGAAACAATTCTAGGTCATGTCTACATAGTTCTCGAACCCGTAGAATCCGCACGCAACAACGTTACGATGGCGGTTATATTATGAGTTTATGAGTTTTGATGTACGAAGGAGTTGAGTCCGGATGAGATCGGGGACATGGCGAGGAGTCTCGAAATGGTCGAGGCGTAAAGATCGATATATTGGGCGACTATATTCGGTGTTGGAAAGGTTCCAAGTGATTGGGTATTTTTGAATCGGAGAGTTACAGGAATTCGCGGGGAGTATATGGGCCTTATTGGGCCATACGGGAATAGAGAGAGAGGCCAAAGGAAGGAGGCCTCGCGCCCCCTCTGGTCGGGTGGACAAGGCGCAGCCCCTTTCCTTCTTCCTCTCCCCTCTTTCCCTTCTCCTACTCAACAAGGAGGTGGAATCCTACTAGGACTAGGAGTCCTAGTAGGACTCCACCTGGCGCGCCCCTCCTAGGGCGGCCTCCTCCCCTTGCTCCTTTATATCTGAGGCAGGGGGCACCCCATGACACACAAGTTGATCATCGTGATCGTTCCTTAGCGTGTGCGGTGCCCCCTCCACCATATTCCACCTCGGTCATATCGTCGCGGAGTTTAGGCGAAGCCTTGCGTCGTAGAACATCATCATCGTCATCACGCCGTCGTCTGGCGGAACTCATCCCGACACCTGCTGGATCGGGTCGGGGATCGTCATCGAGCTGAGCGTGTGCAGAACACGGAGGTGCCGTGCGTTCGGTGCTTGAATCGGTCGGATCGTGAAGGCGTCGACTACATCAACCGTGTTGTCATAATGCTTACGCTTTAGGCCTCACAGTGCGTGGACACACTCTCCCTCTCGTTGCTATGCATCACCATGATCTTGCGTGTGCGTGGGAATTTTTGAAATTACTCGTTCCCCAACAGATGGCATCGAGCCTGGTTTTATCGTTGATGTTATATGCATGAGTAGAACACAAGTGAGTTGTGGGCGATACAAGTCATCTGCTTACCGGCATGTCATACTTTGGTTGGCGGTATTGTTGGATGAAGCGGCCGGACCGACATTACGCGTACTCTTCTGCGAGACTGGTTCTACCGGCGTGCTTTGCACACGGTGGCTGGCGGTGTCGGTTTCTCCAACTTTAGTTGAACTGAGTGTGGCTCGCCCGGTCCTTGCGAAGGTTAAAACAGCACTAACTTGGCGAACTATCGTTGTGGTTTTGATGCGTGGTAAAGCGGTTCTTGCTCAGCCCGTAGCAGCCACGTAAAACTTGCAACAACCAAGTAGAAGCGTCTAACTTGTTTTGCGGGGCATGTTGTGATGTGATATGGTCAAGGCGTGATGCTATATTTTATTGTATGATATGATCATGTTTTGTAACGAGTTATCGACAGCTGGCGAGAGCCATATGGTTGTCGCTTTATTGTATGAAATGCAAGCATACATGTAATTGCTTTACTTTATCACTAAGCGGTAGCGATAGTCGTAGAAGCAATAGTTGGTGAGGCGACAACGGTGCTACGATGGAGATCAAGGTGTCGCGCGGTGGCGATGGTGATCATGGCGGTGCCGGAGATGGAATCACAAGCACAAGATGATGATGGCCATATCATATCACTTATATTGATTGCATGTGATGTTTATCTTTTATGCATCTTATCTTGCTTTGATTGCGGTAGCAGTTTAAGATGATCTCTCACTAAATTATCAAAAGTGTTCTCCTGAGTATGCACCGTTGCCAAAGTTAAATGCGTGCCCGGACACCCGCGTGATGATCAGGTGTGATAAGCTCGTCCATCTACAGCGGGTGCAAGCCAGTTTGCACCGCAGAATACTCAGAGTTAAACTTGGCGAGCCTAGCATATGCGAGATATGGCCTCGGAACACGGAGACGAAGGTCGGCGTGAATCAAATAGTAGATATGATCAACATAGTGATGTTCACCATTGAAAACTACTCCATCTCACGTGATGATCGGTTATGGTTAGTTGATTTGGATCACGTGATCACTTAGATGACTAGAGATGTCTGTCTAAGTGGGAGTTCTTAAGTAATATGATTAATTGAACTTAAATTTATCATGAACTTAGTCCTGGTAGTATTTTGCAAATTATGTTTGTAGAACAATAGCTCGCGTTGTTACTTTCATATGTTTATTTTGATATGTTCCTAGAAAATTGTGTTGAAAAATGTTAGTAGCAATGATGCGGATTGGATCCGTGATCGAGGTTTATCCTCATTGCTGCCTGGAAGAATTATGTCCTTAATGCACGCTAGGTAGCAGACCTATTGCGAGGAGCGGATCGAGGCGTTATGAGCGTTTGGCTAGCTCGATATGATGACTACTTGATAGTTTAGTGCATCATGCTTAGCGGCTTAGAATCGGGACTTCAAAGGCGTTTTGAGCGTCATGGACCATATGAGATGTTCCAGGAATTGAAGTTAATATTTTAAGCAAATACCGAGTTGAGAGATAGGAAATCTCCAACAAGTTCTATAGCTAAAAGATGGAGGAGAATCGCTCAACTAGTGAGCATGTGCTCAGATTATGCAGGTACTTCAATCGCTTGAATCAAGTGGGAGTTAATCTTCCGGATAAGATAGTGATTGACAGAATTCTCTAGTCACCATCACTAAGTTACTAGAACTTCATGATGAACTATAGTATGCAAGGGATGGCGAAAACAATTCCGAGCTCTTCGTAATGTTGAAATCGGCGAAGGTAGAAATCAAGAAAGAGCATCAAGTGTTGATGATTGACAAGACCACTAGTTCAAGAAAGGGCAAAGGAAAGAAAGGAAACTTGAAGTAGAATGGCAAACAAGTTGTCACTCCGTGAAGAAGACCAAATCTGGACCAAAGCCTGGCGAGTGCTTACCTTTGCAAAGAAATGGTCCTTTGAGCGGAAATGCCCTGAATATTTGGTGGATAAGAAGGATGGCAAAGTGAACAAGGGTATATTTGATATACAGGTTATTGATGTGTGCCTTACTAGTGTTTATAGTAGCCCCTGAGTATTTGATACTTGTTAGGTTGCTAAGATTAGTAACTTCGAAGCAGGAGTTCTGAGAATAAGCAGAGACTAGTTGAAGGGAAGTGACGATGAGTGTTGGAAGTAGTTCGAAGATTGATATGATCATCATCGCACCTCCTATACTTTCGGGATTAGTGTTGAACCTAAATAAGTGTCATTTGGTGTTTGCGTTGAGCATGAATATGATTTGATCATGTTTATGTTGGGTAGCGTAGTAATTTCAAAAATTTCCTACGATCACGCAAGACCATGGTGATGGCATAACAGCGAGAGGAGAGTGTCCGTCACGTACCCTCGTGAACCGAAAGCGAGGCGTTATATCAGCGGTTGATGTAGTAAATGCGTCTTCACGATCCGACCGATCCAAGCACCGTTACACGGCACCTCCGAGTTCTTGGCACCGTTCAGCTCGATGGCGATCCCGGGCTCCGATCCAGCAAAGCGTCGGGGAAGGAGTTCCGTCGGCCTGACAGCGTGGTGGCGATCTTGATGTTCTACCGTCGCGGAGGCTTCGCCTAAGCACCGCTACAATATGACCGAGGTGGAATATGGTGGAGGGCACCGCTGCAGCTAAGAGCGATCACGAAGATCAACTTGTGTGTTCTAGGGTGCCCCCCTGCCCCGTATATAAAGGAGCAAGGGGAGGGCGGCCAGCCCTTGGGGCGCACCAAGGGAGGGAGTCCTCCTCCTAGTAGGAGTAGGACTCCCTTTCCTAGTCCTACTAGGAAGAGGGAAGGGGAAGGAAGAGAGGGAGAGGGAGGGAAAGGGATAGGGAAAGGGGGCTGCCCCCTCCTAGTCAGTCGGACTCCCCATGGAGGCGCACCACCTCTGGTGCAGCCCTCTCTCTCCCTCTTGGCCCAATAAGGCCCATAACTTCCCGGGGGTTCGGTAACCCCTCGGCACTCCAGTTTCTCCGGAAACTTCCGGAACCTTTCGGTGTCGAATATAACCATCAATATATCAATCTTTATGTCTCGACCATTTGAGACTCCTCGTCATGTCCGTGATCACATCCGGGACTCGAACTCCTTGGTACATCAAAATACATAAACTCATAATAACCTTCATTGAAACCTTAAGCGTGCGGACCCTACGGTTCGAGAACTATGTAGACATGACCTAGAACTATTCTCGGTCAATAACCAATAGCGGAACCTGGATGCTCATATTGGTTCCTACATATTCTCTGAAGATCTTTATCGGTCAAACCGCATAACAACATCGTTGTTCCCTTTGTCATCGGTATGTTATTTTCCGAGATTGATCGTCGGTATCAATACCTAGTTTAATCTCGTTCGGAAAATCTCTTTACTCGTTCGTAATACATCATCTCACAACTAACTCTTTAGTTGCAATGCTTGCAAGGCTTATGTGATGTGTATTACCGAGAAGGCCTAGAATACCTCTCCGACAATCGGGTGACAAAACCTAATCTCGAAATCGCCAACCCAACAAGTACCTTTGGAGACACTGTAGTACTCCTTTATAATCACCCGATTCGTTGTGACGTTTGGTAGCACACAAAGTGTTCCTCCAGTAGCAGGAGTTGCATAATCTCATAGTTGCAGGGAACTTTGTATAAGTCATGAAGAAAGCATTAACATACTAAGCGATCAAGTGTTAAGCTAACGGAATGGGTCATGTCAATCAGATCATTCAACTAATGATGTGACCTTGTTAATCAAATAACAACTCCTTGTTCATGGTTAGGAAACATAACCATCTTTGATTAACAAGCTAGTCAAATAGAGGCATACTAGTGACATCTTGTTTGTCTATATATTCACACATGTATTATGTTTCAGGTTAATACAATTCTAGCATGAATAATAAACATTTATCATGATATAAGGAAATAAATAATAACTTTATTATCGCCTCTAGGGCATATTTCCTTCAGTCTCCCACTTGCACTAGAGTCAATAATCCAGATTACAAAGTAATGATCCTTACACCCATGGAGTCTTGGTGCTGATCATGTTTTGCTCGTGGAAGAGGCTTAGTCAGCAGTGCGCCACATTCAGATCCGTATGTATTTTGCAAATCTCTATGTCAACAATGCTCTTGCGGAGCTACTCTAGCTAATTGCTCCCACTATCAATATGTATCTAGATCGAGACTTAAAGTCATCCAGATCGGTGTCAAAACTTGCATCGGCGTAACCCCTACGTGAACCTTTTATCACTTCCATAATCGAGAAACATATCCTTATTCCATTAAGGATAATTTTGACCGCTGTCCGATGATCTATTCCTAGATCACTATTGTACTCCTTGCCAAACTTCGGTGCAGGGGTATACAATAGATCTGGTACCACACATGGCATACTTTATAGAACCTATGGCCAAGGCATAGGAATGACTTTCATTCTCTTTCTATCTTCTGCCGTGGCGGGTTTTGAGTCTTACTCAATTTCACACCTTTGTAACACAGGCAAGAACTCTTTCTTTGTTGTTCCATTTGAACTACTTCAAAATCTTGTCAAGGTATGTACTCATTGAAAAAACTTATCAAGCGTCTTGATCTATCTCTTATAGATCTTAATGCTCAATATGTAAGCAGCTTCTTTGAGGTCTTTCTTTGAAAAACTCCTTTGAAACACTCCTTTATGCTTTGCGAGAATAATTCTACATTATTTCCGATCTACAATATGTCATTCACATATACTTATCGAAATCTTGTAGTGCTCCCACTCACTTTCTTGTAAATCGAGGCTTCACATGAAAGTCTGTATAAAACTATATCTTTGATCATACTATCAAGCGTTTATTCAACTCGAGATGCTTGCACCAGTCCATAGATGGATCATTGGAGTTTGCACATTTGTTAGCTCCTTTAGGATTGACAAAACCTTACGGTTGCATCATATACAACTCTTCTTTAATAAATCCATTAAATAATGTATTTTGACATCCATTTGCAGATTTCATAAAATGTGGCGATTGCTAACATGATTCGGACAGACATAAGCATCGCTACTGTTGAGTAAATCTCATTGTAGTCAACACCTTGAACTTGTCGAAAACCTTCTGCGACAAGTCGAGCTTTATGATAGTAATACTACTATCAGCATCTGTCTTCCTCTTAAAGATCCATTTATATAATATGGCTTGCCGATCATGAACAACTCCATCAAAGTCCACACTTTGTTCTCATATATGGATCCCATCTCAGATTTCATGGTCTCAAACCATTTCGGAATCTGGGCTCATCATCGCTTCCTCATAGTTCGTAGGTTCATCATGGTCTAGTAACATGACTTCTAGAATAGGATTACCGTACCACTCTGGTGCGGATCTTACTCTGGAAGACCTCACGAGGTTTGGTAACAACTTGATCTGAAGTTTCATGATCATCATCATTATCTTCCTCACTAATTGGTGTAGGAATCCTGGAACTGATTCTGTGATGAACTACTTTCCAATAAGGGAGAAGGTACAATTACCTCATCAAGTTCTACTTTCCTCCACTCACTTCTTTCGAGAGAAACTTCTTCTCTAGAAAGGATCCATCTTAACAACAAAATCTTGCTTTCGGATCTGTGATAGAAGGTGTACCCAATAGTTACCTTTGGGTATTCTATGAAGGCGCATTTCTCCGATTTGGGTTCGAGCTTATCGGTGAAAACTTTTCACATAAGCATCACAACTCAAAATTTAAGAAATGACAGCTTAGATTCTTGCTAAACCAAAGTTCATACGGTGTCATCTCAGCGGTTTAGATGGTGCCCTATTAAGCGTGAATGCATCATCTTTAATGCATAACCCCAAAGCGATAGTGGTAAATCGGTAAGATACATCATAGATCGCACCATATCAAAATAAAATGCTGATTCTGACGTTCGGACACACCATAATGTTGTGGTGTTCGGTGGCGTGAGCTGTGAAACTATTCCACATTGTTTTTATTGAAGACCAAACTTCGTAACTCAAATATTCATCTCCACGATCAGATCGCGAAACTTTATTTTCTTGTTGCGATGATTTTCCACTTCACTCTGAAATTCTTTGAACCTTTCAACTATTTCAGACTTATGTTTCATCAAGTAGATATACCCATATCTACTCAAATCATCTTGTGAAGGTCGAAAAATAACGATACTTGCCACGAGCATCAACTTTCATTGGATCGCATACATCGGTATGTATTATTTCCAATAAGTCGGTAGCTTGTTCCATTGTTCCGGAGAGCGGAGTTTTAGTCATCTTGCCCAAAAGGCACGGTTATAAGCATCAAATGATTCATAATCAAGTGATTCCAAAGTCCATCGGCATGGAGTTTTCTTCATCGCTTTACACCAATATGACCTAAGCGGCGATTGCCACAAATAAGTTGCACTATCATTATTAACTTTGCATCTTTTGGTTTCAATATTATGAATATGTGTATCACTATGATCGAGATCCAATGAACCATTTTCATTGGGTGTGTAACCATATAAGGTATTATTCATGTAAGCGAACAACAATTTATTCTCTTACTTAAATGAATAACCGTATTGCAATAAACATGATCAAATCATATTTATGCTCAACACCAAATAACACTTATTTAGGTTCCACACTAATCCACGAAAGTATAGGGGTGTGCGATGATGATCATATCAATCTTGGAACTACTTCCAACACTCATCGTCACTTCCCCTTCAACTAGTCTCTGTTTATTCGCAACTCCTGTTTGAGTTACTACTCTTAGCAAGCTGAACCAGTATCAAATACCGAGGGTTACTACGAACACTAGTAAAATACACATCAATAATTTGTATATCAAATATACCTTTGTTCACTTTGCCATCCTTCTTATCCGCCAAATACTTGGGGTAGTTCCGCTTCGGTGACCAGTTCCATTGTAGCAAAAGCACTTAGTCTCGGGCTTAGATTCAGACTTGGGCTTCTTCACTCGAGCAACAACTTGCTTGCCGTTCTTCTTGAAGTTCCCCTTCTTCCTTTGCCCTTTTCCTTGAGACTAGTGGTCTTGTCAACCATCAACACTTGATGTTTTCTTGATTTCTACCTTCGCGATTTTAGCATCGCGAAGAGCTTGGGAATTGTTTTCGTCATCCCTTGCATATTATAGTTCATCACGAAGTTCTAGTAACTTTAGTGATGGTGACTAGAAAATTCATCAATCACTATCTTATCGGAAGATTAACTCCCACTTGATTCAAGCGATTGAAGTACTCGGACCATCGAGCACATGCTCACTAGTTGAGCGATTCTCCTCCATCTTTTTAGCTATAGAACTTGTTGGAGACTTCATATCTCTCAACTCGGGTATTTGCTTGAAATATTAACTTCAATTCTGGAACATCTCATATGGTCCATGGCGTTCAAAACGTCTTTGAAGTCGATTCTAAGCCGTTAAGCATGGTGCACTAAACTATCAAGTAGTCATCATATTGAGCTAAGCCAAGCGTTCATAACGTGCGCATGCTTACTGCAATAGGTCTGTCACTTAGCGGTGCATTAAGGACATAATTCTTCTGCGCAGCAATGAGGATAAACCTCGGATCACGGATCCAATCCGCATCATTGCTACTAACATCTTTCAATACAATTTTCTCTAGGAACACATATGAAAACATAGGGAAGCAACAACGCGAGCTATTGATCTACAACATAATTTGCAAAATACTACGGGACTAAGTTCATGATAAATTAAAGTTCAATTAATCATATTACTTAAGAACTCCCACTTAGGCAGACATCTCTCTAGTCATCTAAGTGATCACGTGATCCAAATCAACTAAACCATAACCGATCATCACGTGAGATGGAGTAGTTTTCAATGGTGAACATCTTATGTTGATCATATCTACTATATGATTCACGCTCGACCTTTCGGTCTCCGTGTTCGAGCCATATCTGCATATGCTAGGCTCGTCAAGTATAACCTGAGTATTCGCGTGTGCAAAACTGGCTTGCACCGTTGTAGATGGACGTAGAGCTTATCACACCGATCATCACGTGGTGTGCAGGCACGACGAACTTTGTAGCAGTGCATACTCGGGAGAACACTACTTGATAATTTTTAGTGAGAGATCATTTTATAATGCTACCGTCAATCAAAGCAAGATAAGATGCATAAAGGATAAACATCACATGCAATCAATATAAGTGATATGATATGGCCATCATCATCTTGTGCTTGTGATCTCCATCTCGAAGCACCGTCATGATCACCATCGTCACCGGCGTGACACCTTGATCTCCATCGTAGCATCGTTGTCGTCTAGCCAACTATTGCTTCTCGACTATCGCTACCGCTTAGTGATAAAGTAAAGCAATTACATGGCGTTGCATTTCATACAATAAGCGACAACCATATGGCTCCTGCCGATTGCCGATAACTTCGGTTACAAAACATGATCATCTCATACAATAAAATATAGCATCACGTCTTGACCATATCACATCACATCATGCCTGCAAAAACAAGTTAGGCGTCCTCTACTTTGTTGTTGCAAGTTTTACGTGGCTGCTACGGGCTGAGCAAGAACCGTTCTTACCTCGCATCAAAACCACAGCGATACTTCGTCAAATAGACTCCGTTTAACCTTCTCAAGGACGGGCGTAGCCACTCAGTTCAACTAAAGTGAGAGAGCAGACACCCGCCCGGTCACCTTTAAGCAGCGAGTGCTCACAGCGGTGAAACCAGTCTCGCGTAAGCGTCTGGCGTAATGTCGGTCCGGGCGCTTCATCTCACAATACCGCTGAACCAAAGTATGACATGCTGGTAGGTAGTATGACTTGTATCGCCCACAACTCACTTGTGTTCTACTCGTGCATATGACATCAGCGCATAAAACCAGGCTCGATACCCTGTTGGGTAACGTAGTAATTTCAAAAATTTTCCTCGATCACGCAAGACCATGGTGATGGCATAGCGAGAGGAGAGTGTCGTCCCGTACCCTCGTGACCCGAAAGCGGGCGTTATATCAAGCGGTTGATGTAGTCGTGCGTCTTCACGATCCGACCGATCCAAGCACCGTTACTCCGGCACCTCCGAGTTCTTGGCACACGTTCAGCTCGATGGCGATCCTTATACGAATCCTAATTTGTCGAGCTCTTTACATGTCTTTAGAGATTTATTTACCATGTTTTTACATGCCTATGATTTATGGATTTGAAGTTATAGCTTTAAACATGGTATGGTGAAATAAGTTTGTTCTTGAGTAGAGTTTATTTTGATTGTAGTTGGAGAGAATTCAGTAAGATGTGAACCAGCAGAGATGATTCAACTGTGAGGTCAAGAGGCACTGATATTCAAATGGGGATTGGGCAGTAGAAACCTGGGCAGTTCAGAGAGAAGATTGAATCCCGACATCGACACCGAGAGAAGGTTAGGATCTTGAGAGCAGCGGCACTTGGCACGGCTGTACCAGGTGTACGGTGGGATGCGACAGTGTAGAACGGTGATTGGATCCGGTGCGTGGTGGGGAACTTTGAGAAGACTTGTAGTTCATCCGCTATGAACACGTGAGAACTGGAAGATTGGCTTCGAAATGCATCGGTAAACGAAATTGGAGTCATGATAACGGAAGTTGGGCTCTGATGAGCATCATTTAGCTGAACAGCGTTTGGAAAATTCACTCGAACGAGTAAATTGATAACTAATTGAATTGAATATTATTGGGTGAACTCTCATTGGGTACAATTTGTGTATGCAAACTCTTGTTGTAGGAACGGATTTGTAGAAACATAATCTTGAGATGCGCTTGAATCATGACTCAATTTCGTTCAATTATTTGTTTCTATCCGTGGTGCATACTATAATGCTGATGACTATCAGTTGAGGTTAGGTGTGATGATTCACGCATATGATCTTGCATGACTATGGCGTTCCGGCATTTACTGTATAACCTCGTTGGATCGCTATTTGTTGTGAATGAATCATTCACAATTATGCTGTATAAATTGGTAACTGAATCTTGTATGTTGGTGGTATTGATGCTAGATGATGACAAGTCTTGTGGATGAGAAACTAATTGGACACTCAGATTAACACAATAAAAGTAGTAGCTGTGATGCCATGCAATTTAATGTGTCAAAGTAAAATTGGTAATTGTGTTTCCACAAATAGGAGCAGAATGTCACAAATTAGCTAAGTCAAATTAAGGCCAAATTGCAAATCACAGAGCCAAGAATTGGTACGAACAACCATAATGAGATAATGGTAGCAAATGCACATATATCGCTCAAATCTTGAAATGTCTGCTTCCATACTATGATGCAGCTCAGATGCACCACAAGCTATATGATGTGTGTATATGCATGCATCCATATCATCTATTGCTAAGACTTCCGATTTTTAAATGCTTTGGTGGTAATTGACTCTTTAATGTATTAGAATGAGCTTTGTTGCTATTGAAACTTGCCTCAGTGCAATTGACTTGAAGTTGAGCTTGTGGTTAATATGAGCAACACTGAGACTTCAGACTCAGGAAAGCAAATGAGAAGTCATTGATACATGGTCAGTCAAGTGAAAAGATTGAAGTGGAGTGTGGATGCATGAGATTGTCGATCAAGTGGATCTTGAGTACCGGTAGTTCGAATAATTGAGCACAATAAGTCAAGGGCTCAAATGTCAAGAAGATGCAAATGTAAATAGAGTTCGGGAAAGGGGAGTGATGGGAGTGAGTGGAAAAAGGGGATGGAGTAACTCGAACTAGTGCATCAACAGTCCGTGCAATCATCTAACTCGAGACCGCAGCGTCGAACAAATGGTTGGGGATTGGAAACGGGAACCAGTGAAAAAGTGGTAAAGTGTGAGGTCGACGTGATGGTGGAAAGGGGGAAAACTAATAGTGACTCAAGTACATGGACAACAAAACCTAACAGACACAAAATTCGTAGAATAATCTGGTGGGTCTGCTCGGAATTCTTCAGAAAAAACAAAATTCCTAGAACAGGTGAGGGCTAATCTGCAACGTTGGCTCAATGAGTCCGAGGGTAGGGCAACCTGAGAGTTCAAATCTATACACAATGATGATCCTACAGAACGAGGAAACCAGGAACAGGAGGGAAGAGAAACATCAATACAAGACGATCACAAGGAGATCCTGCATAAGCTATCACTAGATCATTAACAAATGAGCAACCAGATGGCTTCGTCTCCGGTGGTGTCTCGAAGGGGGTCTTGAATCCCTTGGACACTCGCGGACCAGAAGTACTGTAGCAGGTTAACAATGATGCAGCACCGAATTAGCCGTCAATGACAGAGACTAGAGAGTCTTAGTCGGATGGGAAGTGAATCTAAGGTCCGCTTGATCCCGTAGGCGTCCTGATCTCGAGTCCAGGGTCGGAGAGGCTCGACCATACTGTGTGGAGCTGAAGCGAGTCGATCCAAGCTATGAGTCGGTGTGTCGTTGTGTCTGTCCTGGGAGCGTGGATCCGGAGTCCGTGGGATCCGACCGATCCTAAGGTCGTCCGGTCCGGGCGGCTCCGGACCGGAAGGTGGACGTCGTATTGCTTGTCGTCGAGCGTCGTACGTCCTAGCCGTGCGGTCTGCGGGGTGACGTGGCTTTCCTGACGCCAGTTCCTTAACGTTACGATGACAGTTATATTATGAGTTTATGAGTTTTGATGTACCGAAGGAGTTCGTGTCCCGGATGAGATCGGGGACATGACGAGGAGTCTCGAAATGGTCGAGGCGTAAAGATCGATATAATGGACGACTATATTCGAGTTCAGAAAGGTTCCGAGTGATTCGGTATTTTTGAGTACCGGAGAGTTACGGAATTCGCCGGGAGTATATGGGCCTTATTGGGCCATACGGGAATAGAGGAGAGAGGCCAAAGGAAGGAGGCCTGCGCCCCTCTGGTCCGACTGGACAAGGGGCGCCCCCTTCCTTCTTCCTCTCCCCTCTTTCCCTTCTCCTACTCCAACAAGGGAGGTGGAATCCTACTAGGACTAGGGAGTCCTAGTAGGACTCCACACTTGGCGCCCCTCCTAGGGCGGCCTCCTCCCCTTGCTCCTTTATATACGGGGTAGGGGCACCCCATGACACACAAGTTGATCATCGTGATCGTTCCTTAGCCGTGTGCGGTGCCCCCCTCCACCATATTCCACCTCGGTCATATCGTCGCGGAGTTTAGGCAAAGCCCTGCGTCGGTAGAACATCATCATCGTCACCACGCCGTCGTGCTGACGGAACTCATCCCCGACACCCTGCTAGATCGGAGTCCGGGGATCGTCATCGAGCTGAACGTGTGCAGAACACGGAGGTGCCATACATTCTGTACTTGGATCGGTCGGATCGTGAAGACGTACGACTACATCAACCGCGTTGTCATAACGCTTCCGCTTTCGGTCTACGAGGGTACGTGGACACACTCTCCCCTCTCGTTGCTATGCATCACCATGATCTTGCGTGTGCGTAGGAAATTTTTTGAAATTACTACGTTCCCCAACATAAAGCATATAATTCTTTGTCATATATGGGATAGTTAAGTTGAGCACCGGAGAGTTTTTCACTAAAATATGCAATGGCTCGTTTTTCTTGCATCAAAACTCCGCCAATCCCGGTACCACTTGCATCACAATGAACCTCAAAAGTTTTGTCAAAATTGGGTAAAGCAAGAATCGAAGCATGAGTAAGCAAAGACTTGAGCTTATCAAAAGCGGTGGATTGCGAAGATGCCCGAACAAAAGGAGCATTCTTCTTACTCAAAGCATGCAAAGGAGCGGCAATAGTGCTAAAATCTTTCACAAAGCGACGATAAAAACCCGCAAGACCAAGAAAGCTACGCACTTGTTGCAAATTGGTTGGTTGGGGCCAAGTTTTAATTGCTCCAATTTTAGATTCATCAACATGGACACCCTTTGAGGATACAACAAAACCCAAGAAAACCACTTTGTCAACACCAAATGTGCATTTTTTCATGTTTGCATAAAGACATTCCTTGCGAAGGGTTTGCAAAACAGCCCTAACATAATGAAGATGCTCTTTCATGGTTTTGCTAAACACAAGGATATCATCAAAGTAAACCACAACAAAGACTCCAATATAAGGGCGAAGCACGTAATGCATAAGGCGAACGAAAGTACCGGGAGCCTCCGATAGACCCATAGGCATCACTAACCATTCATATAAGCCAAATTTGGTTTTGAAAGCAGTTTTCCATTCATCACCCTCTTGAATGAGGATTAATTTGATAATAGCCACTTTTAAGATCAATTTTTGAGAAAAAGTTGGCTCCACTAAGTTCATCAAGCATATCATCTATGCGAGGAATGGGATGCCTATAGCGAACGGTCTACAATCGGAACACAAGCGGAAACTTCCATCGGGCTTAGGCACAAGTATAACGGGAACGACACAAGGGCTTAGGCTTTCACGTACATGACCGTTGTCGATGAGTTGTTGTACTTGCCGTTGAATCTCCTTGGTTTCTTCGGGATTGACGCGATATGGAGCTTTGTTTGGTAGAGGCGCTCCGGGGATGAGGTCGATTCGATGCTCAATGCCTCGAAGAGGAGGTAGACCCGGAGGTAGCTCATCGGGGAAAACATCTTGGAATTCCTGCAAAAGAGATTGAAACACTAAAGGTAGCTCGTGAGGTGTTAGTTGTTGGCTCTCCATCCTTGCACACAAGGACAAAGTGCATCACACTAGATGGGTTCTCACACACTTCTCTCATCTCACTTTTGGTGGCAAATAGGATGAGGTTTTTCTCTCTAGGCGAAGAAGCGCTCAAGTTTGGCTTGTGGCTCTCACTCACTTTTTGGTGGATCACTTTCTCACTCTTCTCTCCATGATGTGTGGCTTGCTTGTCGGCTATCACTTGACTAGGAGACATAGGTCGTAGCACATATTCCTTCCCTTTCATCTTGGAGCTATAGTGATTGGTACGCCCGTTGTGGAAGACACCACGGTCAAATTGCCATGGTCGACCAAGAAGGAGGTGGCAAACGGTCATTGGGACCACATCACACTCCAAAGTGTCCTCATATGCACCAATTTTGAAGGAGATTTGGACCGTATGCTCGACTCGTATAGTGCCGGGGTCACTTAGCCATTGAACTTTGTAGGGGTGTGGGTGCTTCCTCTTGACCAATTGAAGCTTGGAGCATAGTTCTTCACTTGCCAAGTTGTGGCAACTACCTCCATCGATGATGACCTTGACGGACCTTCCATTGATGCCGGCCTTTGTGTGAAAGATGTGGCATCTTTGGTCTTCTTCTTGTTGATGTTGAAGAGTTAAGACCTTGGAGACAACGAGAGCGGGGCTCGAATCCTCATCACAAAAGAGTTGATCATCTTCATCCTCGTTCACTCGCCGGTGCATGGCCACTTGCTCAAGAGCTTCCATCTCCTCATCACTCATTGAGTCATAGGTGCCATCGTCGTTGAGGATCATGGTGCACTTGTTGGTGCATTTGTAGGACTTGTGGCCTCGGCCGCCGCAAGTGAAACAATTGAAGGAGCTTGTCTTGACGGTCTCATCGGTCGGATTAGATGACGAAGCACGCAGCTTGAAGTTGCTTGTAGTAGGAGGAGGACGACTTGAACTTGTCAAAGTTTTCTTGTAACTTGACTTGTCGTCGTTGCTTGTAGAAGGTTTGGTTGATGTAGATGTTGGAGGAGTCGTTGACGGTTGGTTGTTGGAGAAGCCGTAGGTCTTGGACGAGTACTTGGCGTACTTGAAGTCATCTTTCACTTGACGTTCCGCCTTTGTAGCTTGATGCACGAGCTCAATGAGGTTGGAGTAGGGTTGGAAGTCGGCGATCTTCTTGATGGGATGATTGAGTCCATTCAAGAAACGTGCCATTGTTTGTTGATCATCTTCCTTTACATTGGCTCGAATCATGGCTATCTCCATTTCCTTGTAGTATTCTTCAACACTCTTTGTTCCTTGCTTGAGGAGTTGGAGTTTCTTGAAGAGGTCGCGGTTGTAGTAAGTGGGCACAAAACGTGCTCGCATGACATCTTTCATTTGAGCCCAAGTGGTGATTGGAGGTTCACCTCTTGCTTGTTGGCGCTCAAGGATTTGTTCCCACCTCGAAGGGGGACTTGCCGGTAGTCGAGTGTCTTGCACGATTGTAGGCGTACTCGGCGATGGGTAGACATGCCTCCCACTCCTTGATGTTCTTCTTGATCAACACGCGAAGTAGAGTGGAGAGAGTCCGGTTTGTCACCTCCGTTTGGCCCTTGGTTTGAGGATGGTATGCGGATGAGAACAAGAGCTTGATTCCGAGCTTGGCGCATAGGGTCTTCCAAAAGTAACTCAAGAACTTGACATCACGATCGGAGACGATTGTCTTTGGTACTCCATGGAGTCGCAAGATTTCCCTACAAAAGAGATTTGCAATGTGTGAAACATCGTCTATCTTGTTGCAAGGAATGAAATGTGCCATGTTAGAAAATCTATCCACACCAACAAACACAGAATCCTTTCCATTTTGAGTTCTAGGCAAACCAAGTACAAAATCCATGCTAATGTCTTCCCAAGGTTGATAGGGGATAGGAAGAGGCATGTAAAGACCATGAGATTGAGCTTTAGACTTAGCTTTGCGGCATGTAAAGCATCGGGTGGTGAAGCGTGCGACGTCTCGAAACATTTTGGGCCAAAAGTAGTTTTTGGAGAGCGTGGCGAATGTCTTATCTCGTCCAAAATGTCCCATGAGTCCACCTCCATGAGCCTCTTGCAAAAGGAGCAAACGAAGAGAAGACTCGGGAATGCATAGTTTGTTAGCTTTCATAAGATAAGCATCCTTGATATAATATTGTTCCCAAGAAGTATGAGTCAAACACTTAGCATAAGGAATAGCAAAAGATGGATCGTTAGCATACAAGCCTTTTATGTGCTCAAAGCCAATAACATTCAACTCAAGTTTAGTGACAAGCGTGCACATGCGCGAAAGTGCATCCGCAACTACATTTTCCTTACCCTTAATTTACTTGATCACATAGGGGAAAGATTCAATAAATTCACTCCATTTGGCATGACGCTTGTTCAACTTAGTTTGACCTTTTAAGTACTTAAGCGTTTCATGATCGGTATGTATGACAAACTCATGAGGTCTAAGATAATGTTCCCAAACATGTAGCACACGTACTAAAGCATATAATTCTTTGTCATATATGGGATAGTTAAGTTGAGCACCGGAGAGTTTTTCACTAAAATATGCAATGGCTCGTTTTTCTTGCATCAAAACTCCGCCAATCCCGGTACCACTTGCATCACAATGAACCTCAAAAGTTTTGTCAAAATTGGGTAAAGCAAGAATCGAAGCATGAGTAAGCAAAGACTTGAGCTCATCAAAAGCGGTGGATTGCGAAGATCCCCAAACAAAAGGAGCATTCTTCTTACTCAAAGCATGCAAAGGAGCGGCAATAGTGCTAAAATCTTTCACAAAGCGACGATAAAAACCCGCAAGACCAAGAAAGCTACGCACTTGTTGCAAATTGGTTGGTTGGGGCCAAGTTTTAATTGCTCCAATTTTAGATTCATCAACATGGACACCCTTTGAGGATACAACAAAACCCAAGAAAACCACTTTGTCAACACCAAATGTGCATTTTTTCATGTTTGCATAAAGACATTCCTTGCGAAGGGTTTGCAAAACAGCCCTAACATAATGAAGATGCTCTTTCATGGTTTTGCTAAACACAAGGATATCATCAAAGTAAACCACAACAAAGACTCCAATATAAGGGCGAAGCACGTAATGCATAAGGCGCACGAAAGTACCGGGAGCCTCCGATAGACCCATAGGCATCACTAACCATTCATATAAGCCAAATTTGGTTTTGAAAGCAGTTTTCCATTCATCACCCTCTTGAACGAGGATTAATTTGATAATAGCCACTTTTAAGATCAATTTTTGAGAAAAAGTTGGCTCCACTAAGTTCATCAAGCATATCATCTATGCGAGGAATGGGATGCCTATAGCGAACGGTCTACAATCGGAACACAAGCGGAAACTTCCATCGGGCTTAGGCACAAGTATAACGGGAACGACACAAGGGCTTAGGCTTTCACGTACATGACCGTTGTCGATGAGTTGTTGTACTTGCCGTTGAATCTCCTTGGTTTCTTCGGGATTGACGCGATATGGAGCTTTGTTTGGTAGAGGCGCCCGGGATGAGGTCGATTCGATGCGCAATGCCTCAAGAGGAGGTAGACCGGAGGTAGCTCATCGGGAAAACATCTTGGAATTCCTGCAAAGAGATTGAAACACTAAAGGTAGCTCGTGAGGTGTTAGTTGTTGGCTCTCCATCCTTGCACACAAGGACAAAGTGCATCACACTAGATGGGTTCTCACACACTTCTCTCATCTCACTTTTGGTGGCAAATAGGATGAGGTTTTTATCTCTAGGCGAAGAAGCGCTCAAGTTTGGCTTGTGGCTCTCACTCACTTTTTGGTGGATCACTTTCTCACTCTTCTCTCCATGATGTGTGGCTTGCTTGTCGGCTATCACTTGACTAGGAGACATAGGTCGTAGCACATATTCCTTCCCTTTCATCTTGGAGCTATAGTGATTGGTACGCCCGTTGTGGAAGACACCACGGTCAAATTGCCATGGTCGACCAAGAAGGAGGTGGCAAACGGTCATTGGGACCACATCACACTCCAAAGTGTCCTCATATGCACCAATTTTGAAGGAGATTTGGACCGTATGCTCGACTCGTATAGTGCCGGGGTCACTTAGCCATTGAACTTTGTAGGGGTGTGGGTGCTTCCTCTTGACCAATTGAAGCTTGGAGCATAGTTCTTCACTTGCCAAGTTGTGGCAACTACCTCCATCGCTGATGACCTTGACGGACCTTCCATTGATGCCGGCCTTTGTGTGAAAGATGTGGCATCTTTGGTCTTCTTCTTGTTGATGTTGAAGAGTCAAGACCTTGGAGACAACGAGAGCGGGGCTCGAATCCTCATCACAAAAGACTTGATCATCTTCATCCTCGTTCACTCGCCGGTGCATGGCCACTTGCTCAAGAGCTTCCATCTCCTCATCACTCATTGAGTCATAGGTGCCATCGTCGTTGAGGATCATGGTGCGCTTGTTGGTGCATTCGTAGGACTTGTGGCCTCGGCCGCCGCAAGTGAAACACTTGAAGGAGCTTGTCTTGACGGTCTCATCGGTCGGATTAGATGACGAAGCACGCGGCTTGAAGTTGCTTGTAGTAGGAGGAGGACGACTTGAACTTGTCAAAGTTTTCTTGTAACTTGACTTGTCGTCGTTGCTTGTAGAAGGTTTGGTTGATGTAGATGTTGGAGGAGTCGTTGACGGTTGGTTGTTGGAGAAGCCAGAGGTCTTGGACGAGTACTTGGCGTGCATTTGAAGTCATCTTGCACTTGACGCCCGCCTTTGTAGCTTGATGCACGAGCTCAATGAGGTTGGAGTAGGGTTGGAAGTCGGCGATCTTCTTGATGGGATGATTGAGTCCATTCAAGAAACGTGCCATTGTTTGTTCATCATCTTCCTTTACATTGGCTCGAATCATGGCTATCTCCATTTCCTTGTAGTATTCTTCAACACTCTTTGTTCCTTGCTTGAGGAGTTGGAGTTTCTTGAAGAGGTCGCGGTTGTAGTAAGTGGGCAGAAAACGTGCTCGCATGACATCTTTCATTTGAGCCCAAGTGGTGATTGGAGGTTCACCTCTTGCTTGTTGGCGCTCAAGGATTTGTTCCCACCTCGAAGGGGGACTTGCCGGTAGTCGAGTGTCTTGCACGATTGTAGTCATACTCAGCGATGGGTAGACATGCCTCCCACTCCATGATGTTCTTCTTGATCAACACGCGAAGTAGAGTGCAGAGAGTCCGGTTTGTCACCTCCGTTTGGCCGTTGGTTTGAGGATGGTATGCGGATGAGAACAAGAGCTTGATTCCGAGCTTGGCGCATAGGGTCTTCCAAAAGTAACTCAAGAACTTGACATCACGATCGGAGACGATTGTCTTTGGTACTCCATGGAGTCGCAAGATTTCCCTACAAAAGAGATTTGCAATGTGTGAAACATCGTCTATCTTGTTGCAAGGAATGAAATGTGCCATCTTAGAAAATCTATCCACACCAACAAACACGGAATCCTTTCCATTTTGAGTTCTAGGAAAACCAAGTACAAAATCCATGCTAATGTCTTCCCAAGGTTGATAGGGGATAGGAAGAGGCATGTAAAGACCATGAGATTGAGCTTTAGACTTAGCTTTGCGGCATGTAAAGCATCGGGTGGTGAAGCGTGCGACGTCTCGAAACATTTTGGGCCAAAAGTAGTATTTGGAGAGCGTGGCGAATGTCTTATCTCGTCCAAAATGTCCCATGAGTCCACCTCCATGAGCCTCTTGCAAAAGGAGCAAACGAAGAGAAGACTCGGGAATGCATAGTTTGTTAGCTTTCATAAGATAAGCATCCTTGATATAATATTGTTCCCAAGAAGTATGAGTCAAACACTTAGCATAAGGAATAGCAAAAGATGGATCGTTAGCATACAAGCCTTTTATGTGCTCAAAGCCAATAACATTCAACTCAAGTTTAGTGGCAAGCGTGCATATGCGTGAAAGTGCATCCGCAACTACATTTTCCTTACCCTTAATTTACTTGATCACATAGGGGAAAGATTCAATAAATTCACTCCATTTGGCATGACGCTTGTTCAACTTAGTTTGACCTTTTAAGTACTTAAGCATTTCATGATCGGTATGTATGACAAACTCATGAGGTCTAAGATAATGTTCCCAAACATGTAGCACACATACTAAAGCATATAATTATTTGTCATATATGGGATAGTTAAGTTGAGCACCGGAGAGTTTTTCACTAAAATATGCAATGGCTCGTTTTTCTTGCATCAAAACTCCGCCAATCCCGGTACCACTTGCATCACAATGAACCTCAAAAGTTTTGTCAAAATTGGGTAAAGCAAGAATCGAAGCATGAGTAAGCAAAGACTTGAGCTCATCAAAAGCGGTGGATTGCGAAGATCCCCAAACAAAAGGAGCATTCTTCTTACTCAAAGCATGCAAAGGAGCGCCAATAGTGCTAAAATCTTTCACAAAGCGACGATAAAAACCGTAAGACCAAGAAAGCTACGCACTTGTTGCAAATTGGTTGGTTGGGGCCAAGTTTTAATTGCTCCAATTTTAGATTCATCAACATGGACACCCTTTGAGGATACAACAAAACCCAAGAAAACCACTTTGTCAACACCAAATGTGCATTTTTTCATGTTTGCATAAAGACATTCCTTGCGAAGGGTTTGCAAAACAGCCCTAACATAATGAAGATGCTCTTTCATGGTTTTGCTAAACACAAGGATATCATCAAAGTAAACCACAACAAAGACTCCAATATAAGGGCGAAGCACGTAATGCATAAGGCGCACGAAAGTACCGGGAGCCTCCGATAGACCCATAGGCATCACTAACCATTCATATAAGCCAAATTTGGTTTTGAAAGCAGTTTTCCATTCATCACCCTCTTGAATGCGGATTTGATAATAGCCACTTTTAAGATCAATTTTTGAGAAAAAGTTGGCTCCACTAAGTTCATCAAGCATATCATCTATGCGAGGAATGGGATGCCTATAGCGAACGGTCTACAATCGGAACACAAGCGGAAACTTCCATCGGGCTTAGGCACAAGTATAACGGGAACGGCACAAGGGCTTAGGCTTTCACGTACATGACCGTTGTCGATGAGTTGTTGTACTTGCCGTTGAATCTCCTTGGTTTCTTCGGGATTGACTCGATATGGAGCTTTGTTCGGTAGAGGCGCTTCGGGGATGAGGTCGATTCGATGCTCAATGCCTCGAAGAGGAGGTAGACCCGGAGGTAGCTCATCGGGGAAAACATCTTGGAATTCCTGCAAAAGAGATTGAAACACTAAAGGTAGCTCGTGAGGTGTTAGTTGTTGGCTCTCCATCCTTGCACACAAGGACAAAGTGCATCACACTAGATGGGTTCTCACACACTTCTCTCATCTCACTTTTGGTGGCAAATAGGATGAGGTTTTTCTCTCTAGGCGAAGAAGCGCTCAAGTTTGGCTTGTGGCTCTCACTCACTTTTTGGTGGATCACGTTCTCACTCTTCTCTCCATGATGTGTGGCTTGCTTGTCGGCTATCACTTGACTAGGAGACATAGGTCGTAGCACATATTCCTTCCGTTTCATCTTGAAGCTATAGTGATTTGTACGCCCGTTGTGGAAGACACCACGGTCAAATTGCCATGGTCGACCAAGAAGGAGGTGGCAAACGGTTATTGGGACCACATCACACTCCAAAGTGTCCTCATATGCACCAATTTTGAAGGAGATTTGGACCGTATGCTCGACTCGTATAGTGCCGGAGTCACTTAGCCATTGAAATTTGTAGGGGTGCGGGTGCTTCCTCTTGACCAATTGAAGCTTGGAGCATTGCTCTTCACTTGCCAAGTTGTGGCAACTACCTCCATCGATGATGACCTTGACGGACCTTCCATTGATGCCGGCCTTTGTGTGAAAGATGTGGCATCTTTGGTCTTCTTCTTGTTGATGTTGAAGAGTCAAGACCTTGGAGACAACGAGAGCGGGCTCAATCCTCATCACAAAAGACTTGATCATCTTCATCCTCGTTCACTCGCCGGTGCATGGCCACTTTCTCAAGAGCTTCCATCTCCTCATAACTCATTGAGTCATAGGTGCCATCGTCGTTGAGGATCATGGTGCGCTTGTTGGTGCATTCGTAGGACTTGTGGCCTCGGCCGCCGCAAGTGAAACACTTGAAGGAGCTTGTCTTGACGGTCTCATCGGTCGGATTAGATGACGAAGCACGCGGCTTGAAGTTGCTTGTAGTAGGAGGAGGACGACTTGAACTTGTCGAAGTTTTCTTGTAACTTGACTTGTCGTCGTTGCTTGTAGAAGGTTTGGTTGATGTAGATGTTGGAGGAGTCGTTGACGGTTGGTTGTTGGAGAAGCCGTAGGTCTTGGACGAGTACTTGGCGTACTTGAAGTCATCTTGCACTTGACGTTCCACCTTTGTAGCTTGATGCACGAGCTCAATGAGGTTGGAGTAGGGTTGGAAGTCGGCGATCTTCTTGATGGGATGATTGAGTCCATTCAAGAAACGTGCCATTGTTTGTTCATCATCTTCCTTTACATTGGCTCGAATCATGGCTATCTCCATTTCCTTGTAGTATTCTTCAACACTCTTTGTTCCTTGCTTGAGGAGTTGGAGTTTCTTGAAGAGGTCGCGGTTGTAGTAAGTGGGCAAAAAACGTGCTCGCATGACATCTTTCATTTGAGCCCAAGTGGTGATTGGAGGTTCACCTCTTGCTTGTTGGCGCCAAGGATTTGTTCCCACCTCAAGGGGACTTGCCGGTAGTCGAGTGTCTTGCACGATTGTAGGCGTACTCGGCGATGGGTAGACATGCCTCCCACTCCTTGATGTTCTTCTTGATCAACACGCGAAGTAGAGTGGAGAGAGTCCGGTTTGTCACCTCCGTTTGGCCGTCGGTTTGAGGATGGTATGCGGATGAGAACAAGAGCTTGATTCCGAGCTTGGCGCATAGGGTCTTCCAAAAGTAACTCAAGAACTTGACATCACGATCAGAGACGATTGTCTTTGGTACTCCATGGAGTCGCAAGATTTCCCTACAAAAGAGATTTGCAATGTGTGAAACATTGTCTATCTTGTTGCAAGGAATGAAATGTTCCATCTTAGAAAATCTATCCACACCAACAAACACGGAATCCTTTCCATTTTGAGTTCGAGGCAAACCAAGTACAAAATCCATGCTAATGTCTTCCCAAGGTTGATAGGGGATAGGAAGAGGCATGTAAAGACCATGAGATTGAGCTTTAGACTTAGCTTTGCGGCATGTAAAGCATCGGGTGGTGAAGCGTCATGACGCCTCAAACATTTTGGGCCAAAAGTAGTTTTTGGAGAGCGTGGCGAATGTCTTATCTCGTCCAAAATGTCCCATGAGTCCACCTCCATGAGCCTCTTGCAAAAGGAGCAAACGAAGAGAAGACTGGGGAATGCATAGTTTGTTAGCTTTCATAAGATAAGCATCCTTGATATAATATTGTTCCCAAGAAGTATGAGTCAAACACTTAGCATAAGGAATAGCAAAAGATGGATTGTTAGCATACAAGCCTTTTATGTGGCCAATAACATTCAACTCAAGTTTAGTGACAAGCGTGCATATGCGTGAAAGTGCATCCGCAACTACATTTTCCTTACCCTTAATTTACTTGATCACATAGGGGAAAGATTCAATAAATTCACTCCATTTGGCATGACGCTTGTTCAACTTAGTTTGACCTTTTAAGTACTTAAGCGTTTCATGATCGGTATGTATGACAAACTCATGAGGTCTAAGATAATGTTCCCAAACATGTAGCACACGTACTAAAGCATATAATTCTTTGTCATATATGGGATAGTTAAGTTGAGCACCGGAGATGTTTTCACTAAAATATGCAATGGCTCGTTTTTCTTGCATCAAAACTCCGCCAATCCCGGTACCACTTGCATCACAATGAACCTCAAAAGTTTTGTCAAAATTGGGTAAAGCAAGAATCGAAGCATGAGTAAGCAAAGACTTGAGCTCATCAAAAGCGGTGGATTGCGAAGATCCCCAAACAAAAGGAGCATTCTTCTTACTCAAAGCATGCAAAGGAGCGGCAATAGTGCTAAAATCTTTCACAAAGCGACGATAAAAACCCGCAAGACAGAGAAAAGCTACGCACTTGTTGCAAATTGGTTGGTTGGGGCCAAGTTTTAATTGCTCCAATTTTAGATTCATCAACATGGACACCCTTTGAGGATACAACAAAACCCAAGAAAACCACTTTGTCAATACCAAATGTGCATTTTTTTCATGTTTGCATAAAGACATTCCTTGCGAAGGGTTTGCAAAACAGCCCTAACATAATGAAGATGCTCTTTCATGGTTTTGCTAAACACCAGGATATCATCAAAGTAAACCACAACAAAGACTCCAATATAAGGGCGAAGCACGTAATGCATAAGGCGCACGAAAGTACTGGGAGCCTCCGATAGATCCATAGGCATCTCTAAGCATTCATATAAGCCAAATTTGGTTTTGAAAGCAGTTTTCCATTCATCACCCTCTTCAATGCGGATTTGATAATAGCCACTTTTAAGATCAATTTTTGAGAAAAAGTTGGGTCCACTAAGTTCATCAAGCATATCATCTATGCGAGGAATGGGATGCCTATAGCGAACGGTCTACAATCGGAACACAAGCGGAAACTTCCATCGGGCTTAGGCACAAGTATAACGGGAACGACACAAGGGCTTAGGCTTTCACGTACATGACCGTTGTCGATGAGTTGTTGTACTTGCCGTTGAATATCCTTGCTTTCTTCGGGATTGACTCGATATGGAGCTTTGTTTGGTAGAGGCGCTCCGGGGATGAGGTCGATTCGATGCTCAATGCCTCGAAGAGGAGGTAGACCCGGAGGTAGCTCATCGGGGAAAACATCTTGGAATTCCTGCAAAAGAGATTGAAACACTAAAGGTAGCTCGTGAGGTGTTAGTTGTTGGCTCTCCATCCTTGCACACAAGGACAAAGTGCATCACACTAGATGGGTTCTCACACACTTCTCTCATCTCACTTTTGGTGGTAAATAGGATGAGGTTTTTCTCTCTAGATGAAGAAGCGCTCAAGTTTGGCTTGTGGCTCTCACTCACTTTTTGGTGGATCACTTTCTCACTCTTCTCTCCATGATGTGTGGCTTGCTTGTCGGCTATCACTTGACTAGGAGACATAGGTCGTAGCACATATTCCTTCCCTTTCATCTTGGAGCTATAGTGATTGGTACGCCCGTTGTGGAAGACACCACGGTCAAATTGCCATGGTCGACCAAGAAGGAGGTGGCAAACGGTCATTGGGACCACATCACATTCCAAAGTGTCCTCATATGCACCAATTTTGAAGGAGATTTGGACCGTATGCTCGACTCGTATAGTGCCGGAGTCACTTGGCCATTGAACTTTGCAGGGGTGTGGGTGCTTCCTCTTGACCAATTGAAGCTTGGAGCATAGTTCTTCACTTGCCAAGTTGTGGCAACTACCTCCATCGATGATGACCTTGACGGACCTTCCATTGATGCCGGCCTTTGTGTGAAAGATGTGGCATCTTTGGTCTTCTTCTTGTTGATGTTGAAGAGTCAAGACCTTGGAGACAACGAGAGCGGGGCTCGAATCCTCATCACAAAAGACTTGATCATCTTCATCCTCGTTCACTCGCCGGTGCATGGCCACTTGCTCAAGAGCTTCCATCTCCTCATCACTCATTGAGTCATAGGTGCCATCGTCGTTGAGGATCATGGTGCGCTTGTTGGTGCATTCGAGGACTTGTGGCCTCGGCCGCCGCAAGTGAAACACTTGAAGGAGCTTGTCTTGACGGTCTCATCGGTCGGATTAGATGACGGCACGCGGCTTGAAGTTGCTTGTAGTAGGAGGAGGACGACTTGAACTTGTCGAAGTTTTCTTGTAACTTGACTTGTCGTCGTTGCTTGTAGAAGGTTTGGTTGATGTAGATGTTGGAGCAGTCGTTGACGGTTGGTTGTTGGAGAAGCCGAGGTCTTGGACGAGTACTTGGCGATTTGAAGTCATCTTGCACTTGACGTCCGCCTTTGTAGCTTGATGCACGAGCTCAATGAGGTTGGAGTAGGGTTGGAAGTCGGCGATCTTCTTGATGGGATGATTGAGTCCATTCAAGAAACGTGCCATTGTTTGTTCATCATCTTCCTTTACATTGGCTCGAATCATGGCTATCTCCATTTCCTTGTAGTATTCTTCAACACTCTTTGTTCCTTGCTTGAGGAGTTGGAGTTTCTTGAAGAGGTCGCTATTGTAGTAAGTGGGCACAAAACGTGCTCGCATGACATCTTTCATTTGAGCCCAAGTGGTGATTGGAGGTTCACCTCTTGCTTGTTGGCGCTCAAGGATTTGTTCCCACCTCGAAGGGGGACTTGCCGGTAGTCGAGTGTCTTGCACGATTGTAGGCGTACTTGGCGATGGGTAGACATGCCTCCCACTCCTTGATGTTCTTCTTGATCAACATGCGAAGTAGAGTGGAGAGAGTCCGGTTTGTCACCTCCGTTTGGCCGTCGGTTTGAGGATGGTATGCGGATGAGAACAAGAGCTTGATTCCGAGCTTGGCGCATAGGGTCTTCCAAAAGTAACTCAAGAACTTGACATCACGATCGGAGACGATTGTCTTTGGTACTCCATGGAGTCGCAAGATTTCCCTACAAAAGAGATTTGCAATGTGTGAAACATTGTCTATGTTGTTGCAAGGAATGAAATGTGCCATCTTAGAAAATCTATCCACACCAACAAACACAGAATCCTTTCCATTTTGAGTTCGAGGCAAACCAAGTACAAAATCCATGCTAATGTCTTCCCAAGGTTGATAGGGGATAGGAAGAGGCATGTAAAGACCATGAGATTGAGCTTTAGACTTAGCTTTGCGGCATGTAAAGCATCGGGTGGTGAAGCGTGCGACGTCTCGAAACATTTTGGGCCAAAAGTAGGTTTTGGAGAGCGTGGCGAATGTCTTATCTCGTCCAAAATGTCCCATGAGTCCACCTCCATGAGCCTCTTGCAAAAGGAGCAAACGAAGAGAAGACTGGGGAATGCATAGTTTGTTAGCTTTCATAAGATAAGCATCCTTGATATAATATTGTTCCTAAGAAGTATGAGTCAAACACTTAGCATAAGGAATAGCAAAAGATGGATCGTTAGCATACAAGCCTTTTATGTGCTCAAAGCCAATAACATTCAACTCAAGTTTAGTGACAAGCGTGCATATGCGTGAAAGTGCATCCGCAACTACATTTTCCTTACCCTTAATTTACTTGATCACATAGGGGAAAGGCGAATTACAACGAAATATGTAGAGTCTGTATAACGCCTAATGTGGAGGGTGACCAATCCTTAGATCATGCTGCCACCCATGTTGGGTAAAAGTATCTCTCGCCGTAGCCTCCAATCGTGTACACACCACTAGTAGAAAAAGGACCTTATGTGAGACACATTAGTCCCGGTTCGATTTTGGCCAGGTATTAATGGTATCATTAGTACCGGTTCAAACGGCTATGCATTAGTGCCGGTTCGTGTTGAACCTTTAGTACCGGTTCGTGCCACGAACCGGTACTAAAGGGGTGGTGGCAGGCTAGCGTCAGGCCGGGGCCCCACGAGGCCCTTTAGTCCCGGTTTGTGGCACAAACCGGTACTAAAGGGCCAACCTTTAGTACCGGTTCATGCCACGAACCGGCACTAAAGGGGTCTGACCTATAGTCCTGGTTGGAAACACAAACCGGGACTATAGGGCAATTTTCAAACTTGAAAAAATCATAACTAAATCATCCTAATTCAGAAAAATACATATAATATATCAAAATTTGCAGAACAAACTTGATGCAACGAAGCTGGCGAAGAACATCGAGATGGTTTCAACGTAGGATTTGTCTGGATTGTAAGGGAGTTTCACGTGCCCGAATCGCCCCCTGTCTTTGTCAGCCACACCTAATAGAAGCAGCATACATGGCTATGCTATTTTCGAGAACATTTGCTTGACCAGTCAGAGGAGAATGTAGCACCTCACAACAATGTAACTGCACGAGAAAGAGCTACGTACTGCGTCCCCACTCACAAATTGCAAATCACGACAATCGAAATGGGAGACTTAAAGTGCTGATGTAATATTTTGAACCTTTGAGAAGCTCTCTCGTAACAAAGGTGAAAAGATGGAGATGTATTCAGTATTAACAAAAACAGAGATGGATAAAAAGAGAGGCTACCTTATAGTCCCCATGTCAATCTACATAGAGTTATGCCATGATGGAGAGCTTCAAATAAATTTCCTACAGTGAAACCATACTCTGACAACACAAGCTGGTAAAGAAAGATTAATTAGATAAAACACCAAATGTTAAAAGGAACTTATAACCAAAACGCAAAATGTCAAAGTTTAGCACTATGTTGCATAGTTATTGTTCTTTGGAGATAACAACAACGCTGGCTATCACCATACTTATTGCTGATTCAGTTTGTAGCCCATGGATGACAGATGCATCAGGAAATCAGCTTCTCCATGCATGGTCTCAGCCAAAGAGGCTACAATTCAAGAAGACACGAACAGGTTCATAAATAAAATTAACCACAAGTAGATGGATTCAGACATCTTATGCCATGGAACATTTTGCTGGCTAAATTTCATGTGGGGCTGGTCACAAAACAATGGTCGAGACGCATGCACGCACCGCAGCTGCTCTCGACCCAGTCCTCTTCACCTCGCTAGCCCGTCCCAACGCCTCCATCTGCATTACCCCACCATCGTAGCCCCCCAGCATTGTCATCATACGCTGCCCATCTTCAATCCGAATGGCCTCGCTCCGCCTCCACGACACCTCGAACGACCGCTGCACAGTATCACACCACGGATGATGCTCCAGCTTCCGCATCCTGCCTTTGGTTCCCGCTCCATGCTCGCTCATGCTCCTTGGCCACCGCCGCGCTCGTGCTCCTGAGCCGCCGCCACCCTCGACTGCTCTCTTCCTCTCTCTCGATCTAGCGAGGCCATGGCTGGAAAGTTGAAGGCGTCTATCGTTCTCGATTTACCGAGCCCATGGTCTGAAAGTCTGACGGCATGTTTGGATCGAAGCCAAACTTTAAATGATGGATTCCCTGACTTTGCTCTGAGTTAGAAAACCCTAGGCCCGCATAATTAACTAAAATGCGCCATTCCTTAATCTTCTCCAATTTTATTATGCTACATGTTACACTGAACATATTCATGGTAATGTCCGTAAATGGCTTAGAATGATCTAAATATAAGAATTATTGGACTATTGGAGGTGGCTTGTGATGAACAAATTTAATTGTAGCACATAAGTACTGTGAATAATCATGACCTGCTACTTAAAACAAAGTTTCTTCAGTGGACACCTCGCACACAACTTTACTCCACTGCCAATCGACGACAAACCACATCCAGCCTATCTGAGCGCAAACCCCCTGGCAGCATGCCCCCTCAAGCAGCTTTCCCAATGAGGTCTTCCATGTCTGTGGATATGAGAGAATAGTTGGACACACTCTCCATTCACGATGTCTCTCTCATGTTCATCCGGTGCCTCTCATCAGCCGGACCGGCTGACAACCTTGATCCAGCAACAGCGATATGGTATACATTGTGACATCTTAACAAAATGTATGAATAGTAATATTTGATTTCTAATTGACTTAAATATTAAGGCAATATCTACTTTGATCACAAGACTAAAGCTTTCATAATTCTCTCCCTGGGAAAAGTAAAATATTTATCTGAATGTAACATATGTATCACTAATGTCTTAGAATTAATCCCCAATGCCTATCCCGGGTGCTAATGTCTCTGATGCTCCATATACATCTTCCGATGCAAGATATGGGTGTCCTTCCCAAACCCAAATGCCTAGATCATGAAGCCTACTTCTTCAATTGTTAAGAGGGTATTTACAATGCCGACATTCTCTATCAGTGTAACTTTCCTGCTCACAAGTTTAACTGTAACGGTGTAACTGTAAAAACCTGAGATGACCATACTTCTAATGACCACGAATGAGTAGTGATCTCTTACATCAGTTTTTTCCAGCTCTTACATATTTCACCTAGTTCAATTAACTCGATTTGCCACCCCCAAAGTAGCATCCCGAGAAGGTGAGCATGTCAGGCTCAAATATTTCATGGCTTATATGTGAAGAAAGTTCACTTGTACTGCATAGTAACCACAAAATTTCAGTTGAAATAATTATTAATACCTTGGGTGAAGAGAAATGAAGCATCCACTGTTGGCTCTCATTCTTTGGACAAGCAATTGACCCATTTTGAGAATTGGATCTGTTGTCTATAATGCATCATAATTGACTCTCCACCTCAGAATTTAAAGATCAGTCTCCAACCTGTTGGAAACCCAATAGACAAATTTTGTTAGTCAACAACCTGCATGGTAGGAAATGCACGAAACATGTCAGAATTGAGCATTTACAGCCTAAAATACTAAAAATAAGAAATGTGCCATTTCGACAATCTATAATGATTACATGTTTCTTTAAAAGGGCAGGTAGTACTCGGTTCTTGTAGAATTTTAGGGTACACTTCCTAGGCACAATTCTATCAGGTACTTCTCATATGATCTTTAGGATGAGGATATGAATAAGTTAACATCCAATATGTCCGCAAAATCATTGCTATACAGAACACCGAATTAGCTAAAACGAGGAAGATCTCAAGAACTCACAAAGCTTATACAGCTGGAAAACATTAGGGCAGGTAGTACTCGGTTCTTGTAGAATTTTAGGGTACACTTCCTAGGCACAATTCTATCAGGTACTTCTCATATGATCTTTAGGATGAGGATATGAATAAGTTAACATCCAATATCTCCGCAAAATCACTGCTATACAGAACACCGAATTAGCTAAAACAAGGAAGATCTCAAGAACTCACAAAGCTTATACAGCTGGAAAACATGGCCAGATAACTATTCATCCGGAGATGTCTCATAATCGGCAAATGTATAGTTAGCAAAAGACAGAAAATAATTGAAATGCAATAAACTTGCAATGCATAGTGAGGAATGATTCAACTAATAAATTGTTAAGATCATGCACTTAGGATATTCTTGTATAATATCAGGAATGTTGTCTTTAATTAGCTTCATTTGCGCGGCACTGGAGCAACTATATAAAAAAATTCTCAACTCATGACCATCTTGCACAAGCAACCTATGTAGTTTTAGTTCAACATTATAATTCTGGAATGAAGAAAAGGCAAATAAATTTATATATATTGTGTCAGCCCTATTGAGATTAACCGCACGAAGTTACAAGGACTGAGACACAGGTATGCCAGGCATAAAAAAATTGCAATTTCGAAATTTTAGTTGGAATCTATTCAGTGCAATAATAATTGAAAATATTTTCGAGCTCCAACTGCATATTGAAGCATGTATATAAACCATCTTTTTCACAGAAAGTATAGGTGAAATCCTAAATCTATTTTTATTTCAGAGAAGATGACCCTGTTTATAATTTCATATACGTAAACATGAGGCGTGTTAATATAGTCAACTTCACACATGAGTTAGTTAAAAGGACTGCATTGAAGGAAACAGATGTTTGCATATTAATTGCTTGTGAGGTCAAATGGAGCTTGACTGAAAGGTAAACTAATATTTTTCGACGACACGGATGCTCCTTACGCTATAGAGTCAAATAATTTCAAGAAATGTTGAATAATCATTATGGTAATAACCTTTTTATGTCAGTTGATCTCTAACTTGTCAACAAGACTGTAAATACCAAGTTATTGAATGATTCCAGAGAACAATTAGATTATGTATTCGCAAGAAAACAATTGATTATGTGACCAAATTAGTGTCAATTGCTTCGACTTTATGTGTCAATTTCTGCTACATTATGTGAGCTAGCCGACATAACAATCTGCTATCAAATTTCCCAGCCGCTCGATTACTGCAAAATCTGAAGCACTCATGTTGACACTTCAGAAAGGTTTGAGGTGGAACAAAATAACGAGATAGCCACACCATGACACTAAGTAGTGGTGCATCCATCCCTGCCGCAGGACATAAGTGTGCCCTCTCATGGTGTTGGCATGTGTACTTCTTCGTACATTGAACAGACCGGATGCATAGTGTGGCAAGGAGCAGGTGGTACCGTGTCGGATCTGAAAGAGGCTGCAGCTGGGAATATCACTCAGTTTGATCGTGCATTCTTGGTCTGAACTCTCATCGGTCAACTGTTCAAGAAGAACACGTTTGGAAAGTAAAGGGCACTACGAAGAGCATAAACGACATTAAGGAGTAGCATATAGTGAAGATCTATAAGGTAGAAAAACCTATAAGAGTGCATGAATGACTGCCGGAGAAAATTAACAAATGTGTTACGTTGTGCATTCTTTTTAAAGAGGAAAGGGTGAAACAAATTAAAACTCACAAAAATAGTTATGAATTTCTCGTCTTTTTTTCTCCAAAATCAATGGTTAGATTCTGCATCACTGATCCGCAATCCAAATATTGTAAATATTTTTTTATTTCACAAAGGGAAATAAAACTGTTTGTAACAAGGTCTATTCAGTTTGAAGGAAGTTCCGAAATAAGGCTTATTGATAATACCATCCAGAAAAAGAACAAAGTAAAAAGAGTCATTAGAACTTAGCAAGGCCAACATACCTGAAATAGAGCATATTTCATCCACGAGCAGGTGAGAGAAATAGAGCCACTTCCATATTTCATACAAAATTTAATTTGTTTGAAACATTGAAACATCCCTTTTGATTTTTTCTAAAATACCTGGCTCGAACGAGCCACTTTGATGTGCATACGAAAGAAATAAAGACAATCGTATGCACATACTGTATACCTGTTAATTATTCTCCATAGCAGACCCTTAAAAAAATTATTCTCCATAGCAGAGTAGGATACTGTAGACCTTGGCGTCCTTAGTTATCTATATCACACGTACACCTTTTCCTGCTCCACATCTGCCAGAGTAGGATACTGAGTTAACCGTTGTGCATCTATTTCTATCTTAAAGAAGAAGAAACTACAAAATAGAGACAAAAGGGAAACAAAGACGTACTATGCGCCCCTAAAAAAAGACGTACTATTATGCATCTGAGCTGTGTTGATGAATCTGGAAAGGCTAAGACCTTCTTAGAATATCAAAGGGCATCAAAACAAGCTTAATGGCCGGTCACACACACTCTTGAAGCCAACCAACGAGAGGTCGATGCAGGTGATGGGGACGCCCTACCGCAGAACTCCACCTTGTGTCCCGAGTTGCCATACCCAAACTCAAGGACCTGCAACACACAACATATGCTCAAATCAGGAAATCATATTGACCAGGCGAGTATGCACATCCAAGCTAGGCTAATCTAACTTCCAGAACCTAAAGATGTGAAAGGTCGCAATATTAAGTTCATCAATATGACATGTATCAAGTGACCAGGCCCAACCACCACCAGCAACAATGCAACATGAAGAGGGAGTGTTGCCGAGGGAGGATGCGGCCAGGGGAGGAGCAAGACCAAGCCCGCGCTACCAGGGGAGGAGGCGGCCACGTGGGGGAGTCACCGGGGCGCCGTCGTCACGGGTCCGGGGACGAACTCCATCACCAGAGACGAGGAAGGCCGCACGGGAGGGGCAGGGACGGTGGTGGAGGGGCTCCCGGCCAGATCGAGGTATGGTGGGGTAGGGACTCTAGCAGGAGGTAGGGAGACGGAACCACCCCGCCGCCGCCGTCCCTGGGCGCGGCGCGGCTTCGCCGGCCAGCCCTCCGGCAGCGGCGTTGCGGGGAGCGGTGGGGGCGTAGCGGGCCTTGGGTGGCGGCGCGGTTTTCCCCCGTGTCACCAGTCGCGGGCTACGCGGGGGACGGGACGGGCTGGGGACGGGATCAAGGTCGTTGGTTTTTTCAACGGGTTTTGACTGGAAAAGAAAACCGGTGAGGGAATCGAGAGGTGGGGTTTGATAGATAAAAATCGGTGGAAGTGGGAAGGTGTGAGCGGACGAACGAACGATCGAACACATTGACATTTTAGGAGTAGAGATGGAGACATAATTTAGAACTTGCTCGACTTTCCCAAGAGAACCAAATCCAATTTTGCTGAAGATCGTGATTTGTGATGAAAAATGAGAGACTGAGATGTCAAATCACGACCTATAAAGGCAACATATCCTACGCATCCAGGAGGCTTTCTTGCATCCGTGATCCTTCTGATTCAAATCCCATGGTCAATATCAAAAGCATGACTAATTTGCAGATACAGGGCCCGCCTATGCACCTATAAGACACTGCATCCGTTAGAATTGTGTCGAATATTATTGTACAAGGTAGACTACAGTTGGACTTGGTTTTGGACTGTGTGTAGACAAGGCAGGAGTTGTGTCCTAATAGGACACTTGTATCCCAGGCCTCTCATATATATCCGGTGTAGATACACGATGTAACCTATGCCAACATAATAGCACTGGAACGCAAGGGAAGCCGGCGGCATGTGTCGGTGTCCAGGACAACCGGGTGCGTATTGTAGCGGTGTCATGGGGAGGAGCGCCCATAGTCAGGCCCCGGGGATGTAGCCATATCGGTGAACCTCGTTAACAAATCTCGGTGTCGTGCTTGTGTGATTGTTTGGTCCTCGGTAGATCGACGGTGCATCTTGTATTTATTCTAACAAGTGGTATCGTGAGCAACGTTACAAGGAGGTTGCGGTTCTGTTGATCTTGAGGAAGGAGAGGAAGAATTCATTTGATCGAGTTGATCGGACAACAATTCGACGGTGTGACGAATATATCTGCTCGAGATAGTGATCGGAAGCAGGCGACGGCGTCAGGCGCGTATATCGGCAGTCTTGCAGATCGGGTCGGTACTGGATCGATCTGGCGCGTCTCGGCGGGATGCAGTAGAACAAGCGGCGGCGACTCGAATCGATTCCGCGTGGTGATCTGGCGTGCAACGGAGGCGGACGGAGCGTGCAGCGACAGCCGCCCGAGACCCCAGCCACGGGAAAGCCAATCCAGGGCAGCGCGGTGCTGGTGGGCCGAGGCACAGAGGCCCGGGTGGCAGCTGGCCTAGCAGGCCAAGGCCCAAGTCAAGTGCAAGGCGGCTGGAGGCGAGCGCCGCATTACCTCCACTTAGGCGTAATTCCCTAGGGTTTCGACATCTTCCGGCGGCGCACGGAATCTACCCCCATCGATCGGCGATCCTCGCTGATATCTCGCTGAGTACTCGTGCCACGCTCGTGCTAGGGGGGGGGGGGGAGAGAAGGCAGGTCTCCGCTCTAGATCCGATCGCGATGGCGGAAGGTGCGGGCTCTCAGAGGAAACACGGGAAGGAGACCGCGGGGGAACTGCTGGCACAGCTGACTTTGCAGAAGGAGGAGGAGGACGACGATTTCATCTGGGAAGAGGAACTGCCGGACATGGTGGAGCCGGCGAAGTGGCTAGCCATTGCTCGTGTACACACGCCAAAGTCGTTCAGCCCTAACGCGCTGTATGGAGACATGCATGTAGCCTGGAACCCCGCTAAAAAAGTTGAGTGGAGGAAGATCAAGAGTAACTTGTTCACTGCGCAATTTGGGTGATTGGAGGAAGGCGATGCAGGGGGGCTCGTGGCTGTTCAGGGACCAGGCTGTGATGATGGAAGAGTATGATGGATTCAAGAACCCTGAGTCCTTTAAACTTGACAAACTCTCGGTGTGGGCGCAGATTCACCGCCTGCCAGATAAGTTTTTGATTGAACCAGCGGTGAGAGGTTTCGCGTCGAGGATCGGGGAGGTGGAGGAGGTGCAACTGAAACTGCCTGCAGGTTTCTTTCGAGAATTCGTGAGAGTCAAGGTAAAGATAGACATTAACAGCAAGATAAAGCGTTTTGTGACGGGTAAGAAGGGAGAAGAGAGGGTGAAGTACCAGGTGAAATATGAGAAGTTACCCACCTTTTGTTTCAATTGCGGTGAGTTTGGGCACTGGCATGAAGAATGCGGAGATGGAGTACATGATGAATCCATGTTTGAATGGGGTGAGTTTGTTCTTACTGATAACGTGAGGTTCAAGCAGGCAGGAAGGGGAAGTTTTGCATCTCAGAGAGGAAGAGGAGGACCTTGGGCAGGTGGACGGGGAAGAGGAAGAGATCAGTACAATCCAAGCTAGAGTTGGCGTTTCAATGCACGTCCACAACAGAACCAAGCTAGGGATGATCAGTCAGGGGACGCTGCTGAGGATTCGTCAGCAGGGCAGTTGACCACGCATGCAGTGGTGAGTCCAGAAGCTAGAAACATTCAGACGTCAAACAAACGTACATCAGTGGATAATATACCGAGCTTGTCCGGAACTGTGAACACTGAAGAAAATCAAGATAAAGCAATGGTGCTGGTGTCCAGAGAGCCCCCAGTCCCTCCCCTTCCGCCGGTGTATATGTCACCAAGGAAGGAACGGAAGAGGCCGAAGAAGATAAACATGGGAGACATGCCAGAGATGGGTGAAGGGACAAGTGAGTTTGAAGAAGATATGGGAAGGACAACAACCAACAATGAAGCATCATCGGCGGGCTCCGGCGAGGAGCACCGCCGGGCACAATGAGTGTTTTAAGTTGGAACTGTCATGGCGCGCGCAACCCTGCGACAGTTAGAGAGCTTCGCGAAATCGCGAAGGAGTTTGCCGCTACCCTTTTTTGTATCGTTGAAACACAAATTGAAAGGACGAGGGTAGAAAGTCTAGCAGGAACCATCGGCTATGATCATGGCTATGCTGTAAGTAGTCAAGGTAGGCGCGATGGCTTAGGAATATTCTAGAATAATCTAATAAAGATCGAAATTCTGGGTTACTCGGTGTACCATATTGATTGTTTGGTGGAAGAACCAAACACTGATCCATGGAGAATGTCATTTTTTTATGGTGAAGCACAAACACACCTAAGATACCAGACTTGGGATGTTTTGAAAGGAATTGGGTCTTTGAGCAATCTCCCGTGGATTTGCATCGGGGATTTTAATGAGGTGCTACGTCCAGATGAACAAGAAGGTGTTGGAGAGAGGAGCAATGCACATATTCAGGGTTTCAGGGATGCATTGGATGTATGCATGTTGATGGATATTGGCTTTCAAGGCCATTTTTGGACTTATGAAAAGAAGGTGGCCAGAGGGAGTTACACTCGGGTAAGGCTAGACAGGGCTTTAGCCACTACAGAATGGAGCGAGAGGTACCCGGACGCCCATCTTAGGCATCTGACGGCGGCAACTTCGGATCATTGCCCTATCTTGCTGAATTTCAATGGAACCCGCCCTCCAGATCAGAAGAAAAGTTTTAAATACGAGGTAATGTGGGAGACCCATGAAACATGGTCAGAGACTATATCATCAAGTTGGGCTGGGGGAGGTCCGATAGAAACCATGGATGAGTTGCGGACAAAGCTGAAGCGAATATCGAATGAGCTCGGGGCGTGGAACATGAATACTTTCGGCTATGTGAGGAAATAAATAAAGAGTCTGAAATGTGAACTGGATCGTTTGCATAGTGACCCAGCCAGGTCGGCACCATCCCATGTTGAGCTGAAAATCAATGAGAAACTCATTGAGCTTTACCATAGGGAAGAGTTGATGTGGAGGCAACGCTCTAGGCTGGAGTGGCTCTCGGCCGGAGATAAAAACACACGGTTTTCCCATTTGCGAGCAAGCCAGAGACGGAAGAGAAATATGATCAAGGCACTTGTTGATTCTTTGGGGGTGTTGATAGAGGAACCGGGCGCCTTAAGATCACTTGTAACGGATTTTTACAAGAGTTTATACACGTCAGAGGGAGTATCAGGGATGGAAGAAGTTTTAACAAAGGTTCCAACTTAAGTAACAGAGGAGATGAATGCCATGTTACTTGCACAGTACACAAAGGACGAGGTAAAAACTGCTCTCTTTCAGATGGTTCCAACAAAGGCACCGGGACCAGACGATTTTCCGGCACACTTCTATCAAAGGCATTGGGACATTTGTGGGGACGAGGTGACGAATGCGGTGCTGAGAATTGTAAAAGGGGAGGAAGGAGCTGAATGTGTCAACGATACGGTGTTGGTACTCATCCCTAAGGTTTTGAACCCAACCCAACTCTCTCAATTTCGCCCGATTAGTTTATGTAATGTCATCTATAAAATTGCGTCCAAAGTGGTTGCCAACAGGCTAAAGAGAATCCTTCCTGACATCATATCTGAAGAACAGTCAACGTTTGTTCCGGGAAGGTTAATCACAGATAATATTATTTGTGCTTATGAGTGTTTGCACTTCATGAAGAGAAGCAAAGCCAAATCAAACAACTACTGCGCCCTAAACCTTGACATGATGAAAGCTTATAACCGGTTGGAGTGGCCTTACCTCAAGGCTATGATGGAGAAGTTGGGTTTTGCACAAGCATGGATACATGTAGTAATGAACATGGTGCAATCAGTTAAGTTCTCAGTTCTTTTCAATGGTGAGAAACTAGAACAATTCGTACCCACTCGTGGTATCCGACAGGGAGATCCTATCTCTCCTTACCTTTTCTTGATTGCGGCAGAGGGCCTTTCGTGCCTACTAAAATCGAGTTCTGAGTCGACTAGTCTGGAAGGAATCAAGGTGGCACCAACAGCTCCAGTTGTGAACCATCTCCTTTTCGCGGACGACAGCCTGCTGCTTTTTAAGGCAAGTGTTGAGGGAGCTGTGACGGTGTCAAACCTGTTGGAGATTTATTGCAAAGCTTCGAGGCAAAGGATAAATAATGAAAAGTCATCCATCTTTTTCAGCAAGGGCTATCCTCAGGTGATGCGGGATAACATAAAACAAAATTTGAACGTGCACAATGAGTCTTTGAGTGATAGGTACCTTGGGATGCCTACTGATGTTGGTCAATCAAAAATGGGCACGTTCAAATATTTGAGAGACAGAGTATGGAAGAAAGTCAGAGGGTGGATGGAGAAATTGTTGTCTGCAGCGGGCAAGGAGGTGCTTATCAAGTCAGTGGCCCAAGCTATCCCAGTTTATTCTATGGCTTGTTTCAGGTTGCCCCGAGGATTGTGTGAAAATATTACCTCAATAATTAGGCAATTTTGGTGGGGGAGCAAGCAAGGAAGGAGGAAGCCAGCATGGGTAGCATGGGACGTGATGACTCAACCAAAATACATGGGAGGTATGGGTTTCAGAGACATAGAAATTTTCAACCTTGCGTTGTTGGCTCGTCAAGCTTGGAGGATTCTGGATGATCCGAACTCTTTAAGTGCAAAAATACTAAAAGCTGCATATTTCCCTACTTGCGGTTTCTTGGAAGCAGAGTTGGGGAATCACCCCTCACAAATTTGGCAAGCTGTGATTGATGGAAGGGATGTATTAAGGCAAGGTCTTATTCAGCGAGTCGGAGATGGAAGAACTATAAGGATTTGGGAGACAAACTGGATACCTAGGGCTGGTCCGTTGCGCCCCATAATAGCTATATCAGATAACCTTCCGGTGTTTGTCTCTGAACTGATTGATGCAACGGTAGCAACACGGAGAGAAGAGCTGATAAGAGCAAATTTTATACCATTCGATGCTGACGCCATTATGTCCATCCCGTTGTGCACCAGGGTCATTGATGATTTTTGGGCTTGGGAGGCCGAGAGAAGCGGGAGATTCACAGTAAGATCATGCTACCGAATGGTCATGAACAAAGAATTCCATAGAGAGAATTGGATAGAGGAAACTGCAGGAGCATCTGATTTGAGTGCAAGAGGCAAAGCATGGAATGATCTTTGGCACATTAAAGTCCCAGCAAAACTGAGGGCGTTCTTATGGAGACTTGCGCAACACTCCATGCCATCCATGGATGTACTGCATCATCGCAACATGGCGACCACGCACCTCTGTGCGCTGTGCGGCTGTGCCGACTCGTGGAGGCACGCTCTTTTTGATTGCACCATGTCATGTTGTATTTGGTCTTTGTCTGAGGTTTCTTTGGTTGAACGAGTCAGCATGAACACTGATACAAATGCTCGGAATTGGCTATTTGCAATGCACGATCAACTGCACAGAGGGAGTTTGTGCTTCTGGTTGTAACTCTCTGGTCGGTATGGAAGGCGAGACGTAAAGCAATATATGAAGGTATCTTTGAGAGTCCAGACTCCACACATCAGTTTATTAAAGCATATCTGAGGGATCTTGACACACTTGACGAGACATGAAGCAAACCTCCAGAGAGGCGACAAAGCAGACCGAACCAGTGACTAAAACCTCCTGATGGAATGTTCAAGTTCAATGTCGATGCTGCAGTACCCCAGAGCCGGAGTCGCGGGATAGCAGTAGCCATATGCCGTGACCAGGATGGATTGTTTCAAGGAGCATCAGCATTAATGGTGAAAGGAGTTTTTGATCCTCCGACTGTTGAGGCTCTTGCTATTCGGGAAGCTTTGGCACTTGCTGCAGATCTTAACATACAGAGTGCGCATGCAGCTTGGGATTGCAGAACGGTGGTAGAGGATATTAAGCAAAGGAACCCGGTAAGCTATGGGGCGAACCTACATGAAATAATAGATCAGGGCTCTTCTTTAAGTAGATGTAGCTTTGTGCATGAGTTTAGAAGCTCGAATTTCGAGGCTCACAATCTAGCGAAGCATTGTTTAAATTTAGGGGTGGGCCGCCATGTTTGGTTAGGGCACCCCGGTGATCTCTCTTTTGTATCTATGAACATTGTTTTGGTCTAAATAAAGCTTCGCGAGATTGTCTAAAAAAAAAAAGCTAGCGTGCAAACTTCCAGGAGCTGGTACGTGGCGTCAGTCGCGGTGGAGCTGATGAGCGGGCAGACATATGCCTGATTTGCTTGTTGTTTGCTGCTGATGTGCTGATTAGAGGAGATATTTGTTTGTAAAACAAAAGGGAGCTACGCAACAGATTGAAGCATCCATCGGCGGGAAGAGATAGAAAAAGCTACTTGTCATACAACCTACAACTACAAGGGCACGTGATGGAGTTTGGAAATTAAATTTTTGTGATCTCCACGGCTAAGTGCACAGGGAAGGCTTATGGTAGAGCTTGTCTTTATTTCTTCATACACGGGCTGTGTACAGGGATGGTAGCATGAGGGTCTGTGGTGCGTGTGGCGAGGATGGCGGCGTACGTATAAGGCTGAGGAGTCTGGAGCGCGCCGTGGCAGGATCATACAAACACAGGGCGTCAATCAATGCACGGAGATGTGCGGGGCGGACACGACACAGGGTGGAGCATGTTTGCAGTCGAATAATTTCGGCTGGGTCGGACTGGACTGTCTGATGGACCGACATGGATGTTGGTCATAGCAGAAGACGGCGCTGATTTCAGCGACGACGACGTAGGAGCGTGATGCTGATGGTGGCCGACTTGAGGCGTGGAAACACGTGGTGCAGGTCTGAGGGCTTGTGCGTCTTCGACGGACTATGACGCGGGGTTGATTCAAGGCAGTGTACACATGAGAGCTTGAAGTCAACAGGGCGCGGGGATGGCATGTACAACCACCATGGAGTCATGTCGAAGGTGGAGTTGGAGTCTGATGGGTGACTTCACTCTGAGCTGATGGAGGCGCTACGGCGTAAGTTAACGGAGAGTCGAAGCCTATTTCAGCGGGATAGCGAGAGACACGTGGTTTCGGACTGGGTACCGGTGGTCTGATGGAGATGTGATGCTCGGCATCGGTCGGTGATTATCGATGGTTCTCTGCAGTGGGGGTTGAGTGATGTGGGTTCGCGACCTTGAGAGACTCGGCCAGGACAGCAGAGGCTCGGCGCGGGATAGCGGCGAGGCGTGCGGTAAGCACGGGACACAGCGACAAGCCAAGGCACTGATGGTCAGACATGTGGTCAGACAAATTGTGCAGGGGGTGCTGAAGCAGTGTTGACGAGTACCGGATTCAAGTTGGTGACTGGGTCTATTGGTGCCAGATGATGGACAGGAGTTGACCATGGAGAATCTGAGAAAGTGACGGAGAGTCTGAAATTGTCAAAAGCTGAGAGAGTACATGACTGCATATTCTGTGGTGTTCAGTGCACATGGCAAAGTACGGATGACAAACACAGAAGGAGGCGGAGTGCTATAGCTATGGGACATGTTAGAGACTATCCGGGAAGAAGGGTGAGACAACTGCGAATTTTGACTCAGGGTGACACAGGGCAATGGTGAAATTCCTTCAAGTTTCAGACAGGCAATACAGAAAGAGCGGTGACATTGAGTTCACATAACTCTTATATGTGGCGTCCAATATGTAAGTTGTTCACTTTCACGCAGGTCAATGATCGGTGTGTCATGACGTTAAACGGATACTCCAAAAGTTGAGAGCACAAAGTAAAGTAAAGAGGAACTTAATTTTGCTCGAGAGTTGATTGTGGTCAAGAAAAGGAGGGACTACAGTTACAGGTGGAGTTACATGGAGTCTGGGAGTAGCAGCGATGCTCTTGGAGTATCTCAAGTCCAATGTACAAGGAGGTTCGACGCATGGATAAATTCAAGGTGGTGAAGAATAGTCGTCAAGGTGGAGTTTGTTAGAATTGTGTCGAATATTATTATACAAGGTAGGCTACAGTTGGACTTGATTTTGGACTGTGTGTAGACAGGGCAGGAGTTGTGTCCTAATAGGACACTTGTATCTTAGGCCTCTCATATATATCCGGTGTAGACACACGATGTAACGTATACCAACATAATAGCACCGGAACGCAAGGGAAGCCGGCGGCATGTGTCGGTGTTCAGGGCGACCGGGTGCGGTATTGTAGCAGTGTCATGGGGTGGAGCGCCCATAGTCAGACCCCGGAAATGTAGCCATATCGGTGAACCTCATTAACAAATCTCGGTGTCGTGCTTATGTGATTGTTTGAACCTTGATAGATCGGCGGTGCGCCTCGAATTTATTCTAACAGCATCTTTGCAATAAACCCCCTTCGATTAATAGACACCGGCGGCCTTCATCTCCAGTTCCGAGATGCTAAATTGCATCTCACATGTTCAAATCCCTTCACAATAGCTGGATCGCAAAGCACATGTAATGGGTCTGACGTCTGATTAGCTCCAGGTAGAAAGTGAGTTTGATTACATGTCACGAGTCCTTCCGGTGTTGTTGGCCGCCGGCCGCCGGCCGCCGCGTTTGTGTATTCGTGTGGATGGCTGGTGGCCACCGCCGCTGGGCCGCCACGTTCTATGGTCGTCTAGTGGTCGGCGCGTTGTGTGGATGGCTGCTGGCTATCGGCCGCTGCGTTTTGTCTTGTGCGGTCGCCGCCGGCACCCAGCCCGCTGCCGTGATCTCTTCGATCTACAGGATGAAGAAACACTCGGACTGGGTGTTATTGCACAGATGTGAAGACTTAGGTTCCTAAGCGGGCGTGTAAGTACAATTAGCCACACTGTTGATGTTGCGCGTCGAATTTGAATCAGAGGGTTGACGACGGACGGATGCGTAGGATACACGAGCCCACCAGATGCGTAGGATATTGGAAACTGGAAAACATCATTGACTTCTCATTTTCAGACTTCTCTTGTCCATATGTTCTATTCCTCCTCACCGTCTTTATAATTTTGGACCCCGGGCGTCACCCCACACCTTGCCTAATGAACATGCATCAGAAAACAAGGGTCCAAAGCTTCTAAAAGGGGTATTTAGATGAATTTCCACTTGGTAGGGTAATTAGTGTCACAAATGCATATCTAGGGGATAAAATGTGAATTCACTCTTTAATATATTAACTGAAGTGTTGTTTGTCTACTCCATTGCTTGAAGAACCAACAAAGATAGCGCAACTCAAAACGGCAATACATACGGTGCCACATTCTCTCAGAAACGCTAACGTAAGTGGCATGTATCATCAAAAGGATCAATGTTGCAAATAATTATTTTGAGGGGCCAGGAGACTAACTCCACGCTAAGAAAGGTCATATATGCGCAACCCTCAGCTAAAAAAAACAAGGAAAAGAAAACACGCAACCCTACTCTGAAAAAAAAGAAAAAAATGTGCAACCCTCTCCGCTAGCAAACCCTAGCCAGTGTCCATGCGCTACCGATCATTACCAACAATCAATTTGTGGTCAAAACCTGTGCCATCCCGCATGCCCGTGCATGTGCGGTCTCTAGCAACTCCCACTCGAAGCCATGATCTGGCTTAGCTATGCGCAATGAAAGTGCGGACATGCACATGCACAAGGACATAAATCGGATGCTGAATTGTAGTGCAACTACTCACCCAACAACCTTCCATCGTCTCTGTGCATACATATACACTCCTCAACTATCTTCACTCGGCAGATTTGCATTACGCATGAAATGCATGAAACTCTCTTCATATATGTACTCGGTGAAACACCCATCTTTGTGGATATCATTTCAATAGGCTATAGATGGGAAATGGTGGAAAAGCTAGCACGAAAGAGACACAAGAGATGGAACAAAATAAGAGTGTGTGAAGAGCATTACGGAACAAGAGGCACTGGGAACGAGATGGCTTGAGAAAAATATTGTGGAATGCCACACATGGCTGGCCGCCCTACTCAAAGTAATCCTCGACTACAATGCTTGTATCGATCAACTACGTCGACTCGTTGAGCCTTTCATCGGCAAGGGTACCAGAGCGTCAATACCATGTCAATAGCAATACTAGCTACATCGCCAGAAGTAGTAGCAGTAGAAGCTAGACCAAGTTGGCATGCTAGCCATTGGAGTTTAATAGACCAATCACGTGTATGGGCAAAGTCTTGCATCCAATCTTGGTTTTTTAGTTGCCTGTATCTTTCTGCTAGTTAGCAAAAATGCTACTCTTGAAAAGGAATTATACATTATCTAAAATAAACGTAAACATGACTGATTAGCGCCGTGATTCTCACAGTGAATTATCTCTTCAGTAAATAGAAATAACTAGTCGAGTGACCCACTCATCTGCGCAGCCAGGTTCTTACACATTTTCATCGAATGTTTTAGATTTTGACATGATCTTTGGTACTCCCTCATGATAGATGCATAGAGCGTGCGCGTCTTTCTAGGTCATCGATTTGACCAACGAAATATGTGATATATCATCAAGGGCATATTGCTGGATTCGTATATGGATGAAGCATCTAAACATACACTTCTCGTCACATATAATGTGTGTTTTGGTAGTCAAATTGCCGACGTAGAAGCACGTGCACACCCTATGCACCCGTCTTGAGGGTGCAGCTTAGAGGAACGATGGGATAGATGGTTGCATTTGATGGGTAGGTTGATCCAGGTCAACATGTTTAATGAGCTAGATGTATTCCGATGGGAACTCTCAGTTTAAGGCATGTTCTTAGTCAAATCTATGTATGTGAATTTGATTAATAATGAACCAATCCTCAGATCTATCCATATATAAAAAACAGAGGTGCATTTTAAAATCAAAAAATTTATGTGGTTTATGCATAAGGGAGTGATTCTGACTAAGGACAATTTGACAAAACGTAGGTGGGAGGGGAGTAAACAATGTTGCTTTTGTGATAACAAGTAAATGATTCAAAATTTGTTTCTCAAATGCCCACTAGCCAAATTATTGTTGTGAACAATACATGTGTACTTTACTATTTTTCCTTGGGGTGCCGCTTTTTTAGGAAACGATTCAACATTTGTTTCTCAAATGCCCACTAGCCAAACTATATTAGGCTTCTATTGTGTATGTACGGTCGTACGTGATGACCATGACACCTTTTCCCCCCTCTAGAATAGCTTACCTACTGGTATTTATATACAGTAGAATAAAGCAAGCTAGGAAAAATTAAATAATCTAGATACATCTGCAAGTCTCATTTTGAAGAGTCATATTATATCCATCATATATACCGACCGTCGTATATATGTGATATCATTGTTTGGAAACAATGGTTTGGCTTGCAATATTCATTGTAGTATGGCCCAAGTTTAAATCTTCGTCATATGATATTCATTAACATTGTGTGCACATGTTGGCTAGCTCTTGATATACTTTCTTGTCCACGATCCACGTACTACCTATCATCACATACAATCAATTCGAGATCCAACTTTTAGTTCCGTGCAATGATCACATGCACATATGCACATGTGCATCAGGGCATGAATCGAATGCAGAATTGTAGTTTCATTACTCATCCAACAACCATCCGCTACGTATACGCTACTGTGCCATCTTCACTCGGGAAGACCTGTGTTTGGCATCAAACTTCTCCATATGTGTGCTCGACGAAACACCCATCCCCGCTGCTATCGTTTGAATAGGCATGGATGGGAATGATAGGAAAAAGCTAAGCATGGTGGCGACACAAGATAATAACAAAAATAAGAGTGTGCGATGAGCATTACAGAATTAGAGGGGTCGGGAACGAGAGAATGTGTGCTAAACATTGTGAGACGCCACACTTGGATGGCAACCCCATTGGGCACTAGTAGAAAACGGAGCTTTATTACCGGTTCGTAAGGGCCTTTATTGCCGGTTTTGCAATCGGCACTAAAGGGTGGAGACTAAAGGCCCTCCTCTTTAATATCAGTCCGGCACGAACCGCCACTGAATGCCCACCACGTGGCGTGAGCTCGCGCCGTGGTATGGGAGACCTTTAGTACCGGTTGGTAACACCAACTGGCACTAAAGGTTTATTTATTTATTTATTTTGAAAATTTTGGAAAAAATGATTTTTTTTCGATTTTCAATTTTCTAAATTATTTGATGATTTAGTCTCTAATCACCCCTCTTAACTGCTCAAGTGTGGATCACTCATTCCAAATCGTCTAACTTCCCGGCCGGTCACCGCCGGTCACCCATCCTCTCACTCCCCCAGCCTGAGCACGCTTAACTTCGGAGTTCTATTCCCCCTACTTTCCAAGTCTGCACTTGTTGTTTTCCTAACAAATGTAAGCTGTCAATCCTATTAACCTTAGGAGTTTAGCTTGAGCATTAGGTCACACGTTTTGAGTTTGAAACTATTATTCTAAAAAACAGTAATTATTTAGTAACACTAATATTTCTTGAATAAGTTTGACCATAGTTTGACCAGATTTGACCAAAATTCAAAAAACTGAAATAATTATTTAGTAACACTAATATTCTTGAATAATTATTTTGTAACACTAATATTTCTTGAATAAGTAGTTTGACCACAGTTTGACCAAAATTCAAAAAACTGAAATTTGAGAGCATATCTTTTTTTCCTTTTAGAATTTGAGGATTCTAAAATTTTGCAAACAGGCCTACGGCAGTCAAAACCGGATGCGGATTTTCGTGCTGAACATTTTGATCTATTATATGTTTTTTCCGACATCGTATGCAAAAGTTATAGTCATTTTACTTTTTCATAACACTTTTTTGCAAAACATGTTCAAATTTAAGATTTTTAATTTTCCTTAAAAATTGCCCTATAGTCCTGGTTTGTGTCTCCAACCGGGACTATAGGTCAGACCCCTTTAGTCCCGGTTCGTTGCACGAACCGGTACTAAAGGGGCTCGTGGGGCCCCGGCCTGCCGCCAGCCTGCCACCACCAGTAGCGGAGCTAGCTCCCGGCAACCCGGGGCAGCTGCCCGAGCTGCTCTGGCCATTCTTCACTAATCAATACAAAGCAACCATAATTACTATTGCTAATTCCTTGGGCAAATCCTAGACCACGTCACGGTGTAAGGAATTTGCCCCGGCTCCTTGAGCTGGCTGGCTCCGCCACTGGCTACCACCCCTTTAGTACCGGTTCGTGACACGGACCGGTACTAAAGGTTCAACACGAACCGGTATTAATGCATATTGGTTTGAACCGGGACTAATGGTATTATTAGTACCAGGCCAAAATCGAAGCGGGACTATTATGTCTCATGAAAGGTCCTTTTTCTACTAGTGGGAATCCCTCCTTGACTACAATGTTGACCACAGGAATCCGGGCATACACTGCTCGAAGTGCTCACATACAAAGATGGGGTTGATACAGTACCGATCCACCTTATCTGCTTTGATGGGCACGGCCGCGTTGAATATGGGAGCCAACACGTGAGCACATGTTGATATCTAAATATGCCGGAGGAAATGTATTCGGTCTGGGAAGAAAACCCCTGTGGGATGCATCTGCATGGTTGCTCCACTCCGCTCAGCCAGCCCTTCAAGCGAGTTCCTCTTCAGCTTGAGGTCCCTTACCCATTGCTAGAGGGTGTAGAACGTTCAAACCTTTGTAGCACCCGAGCGTGGTCCGGACGGAACTCGACGTACACACGATAGAGGCCGCGTAGTGGTGATGTAGCCACCTTGTCAGTGTCAGTGGATTGCTAAACTCATTCAAGTGATCCATCTGAACTGACACATGACCTGGACTTGTCGAGCATGGACGAGATCGTTGGGGTTCTGCCATGCTCCAGCGTGCTAGTGACCTGATTTGGCCTGCCTTCTCGTGAAATCCTGATCCTGGTCTAGGCATCGTGATAACTCCTACTCCTTGTATGTACTCCCTCTGTATCGAGTATAAACAAAAATACTTATTATTCAACTGATGTTCTAGGAACGTATTCTGCACGATGTCAGTGTTGTCCATCGAATCCTGATCTGGGCATTCGAACAATATCTTAATAGAACAATCGAATATCCTAAAACAATATGCTTTTTTTTGGGAGAAATATGCCCTTATATTGTTTGCTATGGTGGAGTGGCTCGTGCTTGAGTTAGGGAAGAGTTAGGGCATTTCCAGCCGTTGGCTTCCCAGGAGGAGCAAAAATCGCCTGGGGCGCACTAGCTTAAACCGCTTTGGGATCGTGATGCCCCGCGGGCGGCACGGTTAGTCAAAAAGGCAAATCTGGCAAAAAACGACTCAAATTTAACGCAAACATCGGCGAGTTTGTTCAAACTTAAACATATTTTACAAAAAAAAAAAACTACCGCTGGCTACCCCGCCGTCTCTCCTCGCCGCCGCCGCCGCGCTTCACGCGGTTCTACATGCCGAGGAGGCTGTAGAACCGCGTGTAGTCACCGCCGTCGTCGTTATCGCCGTCGTTGTCGTCGCCGCCGCCCCCGCCTACGTCTCCGCCGTCCCTGTTGCATCCCTCCCCCGGTTGGCGCGGCGGGTTGGACGGTCCGGGGGCGTCGTCGTCGTCGTCGCTGTCGAGGACCACGACGCCGTGCTCGTCCTCGCGCCCACGCTTGCGGGCGGCGATCTCCTCTAGGGCCCGGCGCTGCCGGACCATCTCGTCGCGGAGATAGTCGTCCCACGCCCACCGCATGGCGTCCTCGTCGGAGAAGCCGCGCCGGGCTACCTCCTCGTACTCCGCGGGCAAGCCGGGCTCCGGCTGGGGCTCGACGAGGACGAAGAGGCCGGTGGGTGGAGAGGCGTTGGCGTTGGCGTTGGCGCCGATGCGGACGCCGGAGCTGCGGGTGCGCGCGCTGACCGGCGCGCCCTGGGGCTCCGGCTTGACGGGCCGGAGACACGGCGAGCCGCCGGACGAGGAGGAGGACCCCCCGGTCTCCATGCGCCTCGGGGTCCAGGAGCTTCCCCGGCGGCGTGAGAAGGAAGGAGGATCGGGGTACTCGAGGCGCGGCGTGTTGCCGCCCTCGATGTACTCGAGGACGGCCTCCAACGTGCGCCCGGGCACGCCCCACCACCGACGCCGGCCGGCGGCGTTGAGCCTGCCGGAGGGCTCGACGCCGTTGGTGGCCTCGAGCTGCTGGGCATGACAGCGGCGGAAATAGGGTTCCCAGAGCGGGCTGTCGGGGACGTACCGTGGCCCCTCCCTCTCCGCGCGCGGCAGGTTCGAGCGGATGCGTGCGATCTCCGCATGCCGGGCCGCTCCGTGGGTATCGGGGCACCGCACGCCGCCGCGCTGATCCTCCACGCCCGGCAGCCGCATGTCCGGCGGGACGGGTACTCGGCCTCGTAGCGAGGCGAGCCTCGTCTTCATGAAGATGGCGGCGACCGAAGCCGTTCGCCGCCGCGCCGTCGCCTGGGAAGCGCTCGGCCATGGGTGTGAACTGGAGACGGCGAAAGAGAGGATAGGAGAGGGAGGAACGACGACGGCGGGAGAGTGTGAGTCGCCGAGTGCGCCGGGGCGCGTCATATATAGGCCGAGGCGCGCGTGCCACCGTGTGTACGCGTGGCGGTCTTCACTGCGCCGCCCGTGAGCACCAATGGCAGGCTGACCGGCGCGGCAGCGCGCGGCAGCTTTGGCATTGATTCGCCGCGGGAAACGAGGCGATGAGGACGACGAAGGGCCGAGAAGAGAGCCGTGTCGCTGACGCGGCGGGCCCGCGGCTTTTTCGCGCCAAAACAGTTCGCCCGGCGCCCCCGGACGCCCCACAGCGCGCCGGGTTCGGACTGGGTCCGCCGGTGCTGTTTTCGGCTCAAGCCGGCGAAAATCGAGCTCCTGGGGACACGACTGGGCCGTTTTTTATGCGCCGGCGCGAAAAAAACGCCTGGAAAGGCTTTCCTGGGGCGCGGCTGGAGATGCCCTTACATCCCAACCGCAGATGCAATGGTCTAAAACGCGATGTCCTATCATTGGGGTGAAACAACGATTTGGCTTGCGATCCCAAGTTTAAATCTTTTTATGATGTTCATTAATATTGTGTGCACACGTCGGCTAGCTCTTGATATACTTCAGTGTCCACGCGCTACCTATCATCACAGACAATCAATTTGTGATCCACCTTGCGCCGAAGAGAGCACATCCATCCCTTACGCTCGTGCATGTGTGGTGTTCACACGTAGCAACTCCCACTGATTTTTTTTTAAAAAAGGAGGATGACCCCCGGCCTCTGCATCTGAGAGATGCATGCAGCCACTTTATTGATTATTCTCGAGGACCTTACAAAGTGTTACAAACAATATGCCTGAATCCGCCGTCTAGGCAACATATGCCACTACTCCTATCCAAATGATGAAGGGGTGCTAGGTGGGCCACTACCTAGACCACTCACCTAAACATAACATCAATAGCCGGAATCCCCAGCCTAGCCACATACCGGGTCTGGGGCATAAACCGGTCTGACGCACTCACAAGTGTCGTCGCCGCCATCTTCCACTGGTCCGTCTTCAGAGCAAATTGAAGTTCCAACCTTGGCAGGTTCCTCTGCCATCGACACCACCATCACGCCAAATGACGACCACCACCTAGGCTAGTCCATCTCCAAGCAGAAGGAGTGCTACCACAAGATGAAGATCGGCGGTAGAATAGATGAAACGCCGCACACATTGCCGCCGCCAAACACCTCACATGCACCACAAAGCGCCCACCGTGATTTCGGGAACCCCAGGCGACACCTTCAAGAAGGAGTGCGACGAAGGTACGACGCCGTCGCCCGCAAGGGGAACTAGAGCTTTCGACCAAATGAATAGCACAGTGAGAGACGGGATAGGACCTCGACAAGGCCTCCAAGAAGGGAACCGACTCCCACAAAGGCGCCGCCATTGTCGTGGCCTCCACCGACGGCCAAGGGTTTCCCCCGATCCCGCCCCCGTCCCATCCACCCGGCCAAAGACCTGGCTAGGGGAGCGCACGCAGCCGGAGAAGGCGTTGGACTTCATCAAAGCAGGCACGCCGGATGACGGGGCACCCCGACCCACCGCAGTAGACGTCCACCGAGACCTCGCCGCCCGCACGGCCGAAGTCACGGACCACCAGCTCCCACGACTGTTGTCCGACGAGAGGCAACGCCGTCCACGCCGCCCGAGGCCGCCGCCCCGGCATCCACCCACCGCGCACATCCCGTCAAAACACGGAGAACGACCCACACGGCCGCCACCAGGGAGACCACACGGTGAACACCCAAGCCGGGCGACGAGGCAGGGCTGCGCCGGCCAGATCTAAGCGGATCCGGCGATTCCCGGCCCACCCGCCGCCAGAGAGGAGCCGGCCCCGATCCAGGGCCGAGCCAGCCTGATCTGGTAGTCGGACCTTCCCAGGAGTCCCCCGCACCGGATCAGGAGGGGGGCAAGCCGACAGCTCCGGCGACCGACGGCCGCCACAGAGGGCTGGCTTCGGCGGCCACCAGGATATGGAGAAGTGGGCGGCGGCGTCTGATGCGGGGTGGGGCGGTCATCAATGTCGAGGCGGGTGCACGGGGAATCCCCGCCGCCGCCTACCACCACGCGGGCGGCTGCCGGCAGCGGCGGGGGAGGAAGAGGGAGGTGGGGGGAACCGGCGGCCGGCTAGGGTTTCGCTTCGAGTCGCCGGAGCGACGACGCGGGGGACTACAATATGCCACCCAGTCTATTTGTGCCGACTCGCGATGCGTTTCACCAATCTGAGCTTGCTGTGATCACTCCCACTGAAATTTGTGATCCGAATTTTAGTTCTGCACAATGACCACGCGTACATGCACATGCATCAGGACATGAATCGAATATTGAATTCTGGTGGTACTACTCACCCAACAACATTCAACTGTGTCTGCACACACACACACACGCTACTCACCATCTTCACCCAGCAGAATTTCATTACGCATCAAACTCTCTCATATATGTACTTGACGAAACACCCATATCTGCATGACGGAGACACAGGAGATGAACAAAATAAGAGGATGTGAAGAACATTAAGGAATAAGATGACATGTGAAAAGTCATTGTAGAACCGCCACACTTGGCTGGTTGAACTACTCAAATTATTCATTGACTACGTTTCTTCCTTGGAGATGGTGTGATTTCTAAGCAGTGTATGTCATGACTTTTGTGAAACCTTCTTAATTTTTCACCGTGCCCTCCAAGGATCACATTAGGACATCATGCCAAGTTTCATGCTTTTCGAAGTTTGTTTGCATTTTTCAAATTAAAAAACCAAAAAACTCGATGTTCAGTGTCAAGTCTTGGTACCCTTATGTTTGGAATTTCTTTCTTTTTCTTGTATAAGACCTAAACATAGACTCAAGAACACAATTTTTTTCCAACCCAATTTGCCAACTTTTTCATACATTTGCAGTTCAAATTTGAATTATATTCGTTAAATGTGTAGAAATGCACTTAATATTTTAAATATTGCAAACGGACTCAAAAGATCCCATACGTTGTTGAGCTCAAATTGATGTAATTCTTCTTGCAAGGCCTGGATCCACTCAGGCTCCATAAATGCTTCATCTACCTTAGTGGGCTCTGTGATAGAGACAAAAGCATAATGCCCACAAAAGTTAGATAAATGTGAAGCTCTTGAGCGTGTGAGAGGACCTGGTGCTTCAATGTCATCGATGATCTTTTCAACTTGCACTTCTTTTGCAACGCGAGGATGAGCTGGTTGTCGTTGAGGAATTTGATCAGCATTTTCTTCTGCACCATTTTCTTCAGCATTTTCTTCAGGTGCATTAGCTCAACGTTATTCATGTTCTGGAATGAATTCTTCAGCAGATTCTTCGGTAGGGATGACATCCTCAGTACCCTTGAACTTGATAGTTTCCTCAGGTGCTAGTTCATCTATCACAGAAGGTAGGTGCTCTCTTTGCGAGCCATTAGTTTCATCGAACCGCACATCTATAGTTTCAACAACCTTGTGAAGCACGTTGTTGAAGACTCTGTAGGTGTGCGAGTCCTTTCTGTAACCAAGCATAAAACCTTCATGTGCTTTCGGTGCAAATTTTGAGTTGTGATGTGGATCTCTAATCCAGCATTTAGCACCGAAGACTTTGAAATAACTCACATTGGGTTTCTTGTCAGTGAGGAGTTCATAGGCAGTCTTCTTGAAGAATTTGTGAAGATATACTATGTTGATGATGTGGCACGCACTATCAATTGCATCAATCCAGAAATGACGAGGCGTTTTGTATTCATCAAGCATAGTGCAAGCCATCTCAACAAGAGTCCTGTTCTTGCACTCCACGACTCCATTTTGCTGAGGAGTATAAGGAGCAGATTACTCATGAGTAATACCAAGTTCATCAAGATAGTCATCAAGACCAGAATTCTTGAACTCGGTTCCATTGTCACTTCTGATGTGCTTGATCTTCACACCAAAGTTGGTTGAAGCCCTCGAGGAAAATCGTTTGAAGACTTCCTGCACTTCATGTTTGTAAGTGACAATGTGTACCCATGTATATCGAGAGTAATCATCAACAATAACAAAGCCATATTGAGATGCATCATTTGAAACTGCAGAATAATGGTTAGGACCAAAGAGATCCATGTGAAGCAATTCAAATGGTCGAGTGGTGGTCATGATAGTCTTTGCTGGATGCTTAGCCTTTGTCATCTTCCCAGCTTCACAGGCTCCGCATAAGTGATCCTTGAGGAATTTGACATTCTCAATGCCAATGACATGTTGCTTCTTCGCAAGCGTGTGCAAATTCCTCATGCCTGCATTACCAAGTCGTGATGCCAGAGCCAGCCTTCTGAAGCTTTTGCAAGTAGGCACACGGCTGGTTGCGGTCCTGTAGAGAAATCAACAATACACAAGTCTCCTCTCCTAAAGCCTTCGAAGACTTTGGAATTTTCAGCTTCCATAACCACAACACAACGATACTTGCCAAAGACAACAACCATATCAAGATCACAAAGCATTGAGACAGACATGAGGTTGTATCCTAAGGACTCGACAAGCATGAATTTGTCCATGTGTCTATCCTTTGTGATTGCAACATTACCGAGACCCAATACCTGACTTTTGCCTTTGTCAGCGAAGATGATATGCTTCAGATGCGATGGTGATAAGGGAGCATCCATCAATAGATTCTTGTCACCAGTCATGTGATTTGTACATCCACTATCGAGGACCCACTCAGTGGCTTTGGGTTGATCATCCTGCAGATGAATTAGTGCAGCTTACGAACTCATATACTTCATCAGTTAAGAATATGACATCAATTCATCAGATCAATTTCATCAAGTAATAGAACAGATAAAGCAGTATGAGGACGTGAGAAATGAAAGTTCATTTCTTCATGATTAGCCTGCGTCCTTTCACACAATTTTTTAGGTCTCCAGCAAATTCTTCAGACATTCACACACGTCTGGAGACCTGACCCTGCAAATTCTTCACCACCCACATCTGAAGGGATGACAAAGAGTTCATCACTCTGCGAGCTCCGTACGAGAAAGGTGGCATATAAGCCAATCCATTTCGTTTCACATAAGAGGAGTTAGGGTAAGCATATGAATAAGCAGAGAAATTCTTCGAGGACTTATGAACATAATGATTAGAAGAATAATGCTCATATTCATAGCCCTTAGCTCTTCCCTGCGAAACAGAGTTGTTAGAATGATGATATTCATATGAGGACTTTGATCCTTTTGAGGAATATGATCCTCGTGAGGAATTTGGACCGTATGAGGACTTGGATCCATATGAAGAATTTGGTCCATATGAAGAATTTGATCTGGGGTTCCTATTCTTCACAGGTGGTTTCATGAGGACATTCACCTGAAGAATTTCAAGGCACTTTTTGGGAACCCAGATTCTCTTCATAGGAGAACCGTTCATGCAGTTAGTGCCAACATATCTAGCAAATACTTCACCATTCTGATTTTTATACAGTTTATAGTTTGAGTCAAATGACTCATCAGAAGAATGAGAAGATTCACATGTAAAGCCAGATAAATTGGATGGATCAACTGAAGATCCCTTTGCAGCAACCCATGAGGTTTTGGGGTACTGCTCAGGCTTCCAATATGTACCATCAGCATTGAGTTTCCTCTCAAAAGCAATACCCTCTTTCCTAGGGTTCCTGTTGAGGATCTGTTTTTTAAGCACATCACAAAGAGTCTGATGCCCTTTGAGGCTTTTGTACATGCATGCCATGTACAATTCCTTTAGCCCTGCATCATCAGTGATACTAGCAATGTCCTCAGATGAGGAATTCGTGATAGCAGAGGCAGGTGAAGAATTTGTAACATTAGAAGTATTTGAACATTCCGGTGAAGAATTAGCAGATTCACGTTCAGTGCACTTCAAACATGGAGGGACAAATTCTTCCTGAGAAGCGCTGATTTGTTGAGCAAATAATGAATCGTGCTCCTTCTGAAGATCTTCATAACTCACTCTTAGCTTCTCAAGATCTTTCTTTCTTTGAATCAATTCATAAGAAAGCTTCTCCTGATCAGATAAGAGAGTGTTATGATGACCTTGAAGGTTGTCAAACCTAGTCTGAAGTCTCTGAAGATTTTCAGCCAAAGCTTTTGACTGATCCATTTCTTCACCCAACATATCATCGCTCCTTTTTAGCATGTATTGAACTTTTTCCAAAGCTCTTTGTTGTTTAGTGGCAAGGGAAGCAAGTTGGACATAACTGGGTCCAAATTCATCACCAGATTCATCATCACTAGACTCGGATAGGTAGCATTCAGTTACCTCGGCACTTTTTGCCATAAGGCATGATGACGAGGATGATGATTCTGGTTCGAATGTCATCGCTTTGAGAGATTCCTTGAAGTCCTCAAACCAAGGATCATGACGGGTTCGATGACCTTCATAGACCTCAGAGAGACGGTCCCAGATAAGTTTCACATGATTGAGATGCATGATGTTCCTGAACTGATTTTGAGACAGTTAGGAGCAGATGACATCCTTCGCCGTGAGGTTGAGAAGATTGTACTTGCGAATGTCATCATCTTCCGCGATCTTGCACAGATCGGTAAGACCAATCTCAGTGACGGTTCACAGTTCGCTGTTCATCGCCATGAGACGCTTCTTCATCATGGCTTTCCACTTGGGATACTCAAGACCGTCAAAGATGGGGCATGACATAGTCTTCATTCCTGTGGTCGACATAACTAAAACTCCAGGCGGTTAAACCGAAATCACACAGAACAAGGGAGCACCTTGCTCTGATACCAATTGAAAGTCCGTTATATCGACTAGAGGGGGGGGGGGGTGAATAGGCCATTTTTATGAATTCTTCACTGAGGAATTTGCGGGTGAGGAAATTCCTTAGCGAAGAACTACATGCAGCGGAATAAGTACTCAGAAGTAAACATAACAGAACACAAGCATGGTCATCATGATGAAATGAAGACAAGCACAGAGTACAGAAAGCGTAAACACAGGATGAAGACAAACATACTGAAGAAATTGAACTGAGGAAACTGAGAAAGTCTTTAGTCAAAGTCTTCAAACAAAGATATGAACAAGCGCATAACACAGTTATGAGGAAATGAAAGAGTTGAGGAAATAGAACCAGTTGGCTTGGTGAAGACAATGATTTGGTAGACCAGTTCCAACTGTTGTCTCAGTTGTACATCTGGTTGGAGCGGCGAGGTATTTAAACCTGAGGACACACAGTCCCGGACACACAGTCCTCACCGTATTCTCCTTGAACTAAGGTCACACAGACCTCGCCCAATCACTCGTGGTAAGTCTTCAGGTGACTTCCGAACCTTCACAAACTCGGTCACTCGGCGATCCACAACTCCTCTTGGATGCTCTAGACCATGACGCCTAACCGTCTAGAAGAAGCACAGTCTTCAAAGATAACAAGCATCACATCCACACAGGATCAATCTCTTCAGTGATGCTCAATCACTTTGGGTTTGTAGGTGTTTGGGTTTGGGTTTTCCTCACTTGATGATTTTCGCTCAAAGTCCTCGAAGGATGGGATGCTCTCAAATGACAAGTGTCAGTTTCTCTCGGAGCAGCCAACCAACTAGTGGCTGTAGGGGGCGGCTATTTATAGCCTAGGGATCAGCCCGACATGATAAGACATAAATGCCCTTCAATGATATGACCGTTAGGTGGGTAGATATTTTGGGACAGCTGGCGCGTAGCACAGCAACGGCCGGAAATTTGAGTATCAAATTCCTCAGGGCTATCATGTTCCTCATTGTGTAGGCAATCCGCACTGGCAAATTCCTAACTCCTCAGTCAGAACAAATTCCTCAGAGACCAGAAGAACTTCATCTCTCTCACTGAAGAATATGACTGAACTGCATGAGATTTCCAATGGCTTCACTCGAACGGATTGGTAGGTGTAGGATTTTGAGTTGAGCATCACATGGAAATTTTTCCTTAGTATTTCCTCGACCCCCTTTAACAGTACGGTGTTTCCTATGACTCAAGAAAGAGAAAATGAAACTACGAAAACAAAAGTCTTTACGCTTCATGTTCCTCGAATGAATACCAAGTCTTCAAGGTTACACCAATTTCTTCACTTTTAAAGTCTTCAGAAAGTCTTCAGAAATCCAAAGTCTTCCGTCGAAGAACTTCATTTTTAGGGGTCGACTTTCTCTGTAAATATCAAACTCCTCATAGACTTATAGACCTGTGTACACTCACAAACGCATCAGTCTCATAACCTATAAGTCTTCAATACACCAAAATCACTAAGGGGCACTAGATGTACTTACACTTCAGCGTCACTCGCTCGGATGCCTCACTGTTTGTTTATCGCCAGGGCGACACGACTGCATATTTACTCCTCTACGTCGACGACATTATCCTGACGGCCTCCTCCGCAGTACTTCTTCAGCAGATTACACTCCGGCCGCGTGACGAGTTTGCCATCAAGGACTTGGGTGCTCTACATTACTTTCTTGGCATTGAGATTGTTCGGCGCCCGGATGGCTTCTTTCTTTGATCAGCAGAAGTATGCGCACGAGCTCCTTGAGCATGCTGGCATGCTCAACTGTCATCCTGTTGCTACTCCTGTTGACACGAAGGCCAAGGTTTCTGCTCTTGAGGGCTCGCCAGCGTCGGAAGCTCCCTTTTACCGGTCATATGTCGGTGCTCTTCAGTATCTGACTCTCACCCGACCGGATCTACAGTATGTTGTTCAGCAGGTGTGTCTCCAAATGCACGCCCCTTGTGACTCCCATTGGACTCTCGTGAAGCGGATCCTCCGGTACACCCATGGCACGATGACCCTTGGGCTCACCCTCACGGCGTCCCCCTCTCTGGAGATGGTGGCCTACTCCAACGCAGATTGGGCTGGCTGCCCTGACACCCGTCGGTCCACCTCTGGCTACTGCGTTTACCTTGGTCCTTCACTCATCTCGTGGTCGTCCAAGCGACAGCCCACGGTTTCGCGCTCCAGCGCGGAGGCAGAGTATGGAGCTGTGGCTAACGCTGTTGCCGAGTGCACCTGGCTACGACAGTTACTTCAGGAGCCGCATCATGATGTCTCCCAGGCTACGGTTGTGTACTGTGACAACGTCTCTGCGGTGTACCTCTCCGCCAACCCCGTTCATCATCGCCGAACGAAACACATTGAGCTAGACATTCATTTTCTGCGCGAGTAGGTGGCCCTTGGACGTATTCGGGTTCTCCATGTTCCGACTGCACAACAGTTCGCCGATGTGATGACGAAGGGCCTGCCGACTTCCACCTTCGAGGAGTTTCGTTCCAGTCTTTGCGTCACTGGCGCCGCTTTGACATCGTCGGGGGGGAGGGGGGTGTTGAGTATATTGTGTATTGGGCCCACCGCTTGTTTCTAGTTGAGGTTGTGGCCCCCCTCTGTACTCATATATACATGCCTGGTGCACCGATCAATGCATTGCGATTGCAGAGTCATTCTACATTTATTTCATGAATTTTTTTAAATTGCAATTTTTTATAATATGCGGACAGTTTTTGAAATCACGAAATTTTACGATTTCTTGTTTTTCTTAATTCAAAAATATTCTATAATTCTCGATATATTTTTTGAAATTCGCAACTTTATGAATCTGTTTTAATTTCTGTGAACATTTTCGAAAATTTCATGGGCATTTTATTCAAATTTCCAAATATGTTTTGAATACACGATTATTTTCTAAAAATCATGAGCATTTTCTATTTCACGAGTATTTGTTTCAAATCATGATATTTTTAATACGCGAACAATTTTTTGAAATCGCGAACATTTTTTGATTTTCTGATTGTTATGAATACACGATCATTTTTTAAAAATCATGATCATTTCTTATTTCATGGACATTTTTTTGAAATTGCAATTTTTTATAAAATGCGAACAGTTTTCGGAATCACGAAAATTTTATGATTTCCTAATTTTTTTTGAATTCACAAATACACTATAATTCTGGATATATTTTTTTGAAACTTGCCACTTTTTGAATCTGTTTTAATTTATGTAACATTTTCGAAAATTTCATGGGCATTGTTTTCAAATTTCTGAATATGTTTTCAATATAACATTATTTTCTAAAAAAACATGAGCATTTTCTATTTCACGAGCATTTGTTTGAAATCATGATTTTTTTTAATATGCAAACAAGTTTTTGAAATCACGAACATTTTTGGATTTCCCGATTGTTTTTTGAACTCCAGAACATTTTTTAATGATCATGAACATTTTTTTGAAATTGCAGTTTTTTTATAACATGCAAACAGTTTTTTGAATCACGATAATTTTATGATTTCCTGATTTCTTTTTGAATTCACAAATATCCTGTGATTCTCTATATATGTTTTTGAAACTCACAACTTTTTGAATCTGTTTTAATTTCTGTGAACATTTTCGAAAATTTCATGGGCATTGTTTTCAAATTTCCGAATATGTTTTGAATACACGATTATTTTCTAAAAATCATGAGCATTTTCTATTTCACGGGCATTTTCTATGAAATCATGATTTTTTTAATACGTGAACAATTTTTTTTAATCACGAACACTTTTTGATTTCCCGATTGTTTTTTGAATTCAAGAATATTTTATGATTTCTTGATGTATTTTATCAAAACTTGCAACTTTTTGAAAAAAGAAATTTAATCCAAATTAATTTAAAGAAGGAAAAGCAAAAAACCAAAATGAGAAAGGAAAAACAAAAAAATGAAATAGCAAAACAGGGGCGTCACAAGCAGCATATGGGCCGGCCCATTACCGCATGCGGGCGGAGGCGCACTTGCTATATAAGAGTAAGAGAGAAAAGAGGCAAAAAGTTCGTTAGGGCCAGGGATTGAATTTTTTTCAAAACTATCATGTTTTTTGTAGCAATTTCGGAAACTATAGTGTAGAATGAAAAAAATGCAAAACTAGTAGCCCGTCGGCCAGGAGTGGGCCGAAAAGGGAGTTTTCGGCCAGGCCATGGTCGGCGCTTCGGCCGCTTGGGCGAAAGCTTCGCTGTTGGCTGAGGCCCGCCGAAAATAGTAGCCGACCATTGGGCGGCCGAAGGGGCGTGCTGCCCACTGGGACAGTAGTCCTTTTCGCCGAAGCTACGGCCGAAAAGGTGCGGATAAGCACCGCCGTCTGGCCTCTGTTCTTCGTTCTTCGTTTCCCTTTCTCTCTCGGTGCTTCTCAGAGCTTCGCCCCCAGCGCCGATCTCCTCCATTTGCCACTCATTTTACAAATCCAACCCACAGAATCGGTAGATCATAGCAATCCCCACCTGCCCATGGTGTTATTTTTTGCTATGGGATAGTTTTTGATGTATTTGGGGAGGAGCAGCCATGGTGGGGAGGAGGAGCCATGGTGGAGAGGAGGACGGGTAGTAGGTGGTGCTGACTAGTAGAAGCTGCTGCAGAGGAGGAGGTGGTGAGGAGGAGGAGCAGGTTGGGGCTGACGGAGTTGAACCTCCGGTCGTCGGGGCGGCGTTGTCGTTCTCGGTGGTGCAAGCGGACACACACTTGAAGGTATAATCACGCCGTCACAAATATTATGTAAATTGTATAGTTTAGTTAGTCTATATAAGTCATATTGTGAATTTTAGTGTCAATATATTTTTGGAGGCATTTTAGCGATTCCATTTTAGCGCATAGTTAGGTGTAGCGGATAATATAAGTGTTCGTTGTGAATTTCAGTGTTAATTTAATTTAGGAGGCATTTTAGCGCATAGTTCGTGTAGCGGATAATATTAGTGTATATTGTGAATTTTAGTGTTAATATATTTTTGGAGGCATTTTAGCGCATAGTCCGTGTAGCGGATAATATTAGTGTATATTGTGATTAATGAGAAGATGGCAATGTCGACGGTGAAAATGTCTGAATCAGTAAATCTGAATGTTTACTACGGCGCTGGTAATGTTCGATATAATGAGTTGGGGGTTGATCTTAGCGAGTTTAAAAATGGCGTCATGACACTAGCTGACCCAGACAGACTGGACATTAGACAGTTGAAGTACTGGTTGACAACTAGTTTCGGTCTGGATCCTGAAGTATGTTCTGTCAGTATTCATGCATTGTGGACCAAATCCTGTAAAAATGTCAAGTGGGAGTTGATGCCGGTAGATAGGAGCCAGCAGCGCAAATACGAATTTATTTGGTCAAAACTAGATGAGTTTACTAAGAAGCAGGTCCGTGCGAGGAAGAAAATGGAAGAAGATCAAGTTAAATTAGCAGCACTCATCGCGGAGCTAGAGGAGCCAGTAGGTCTTTGTGACTTGCCAGGAATTGACCCTCCTAATACTACGAGAAAGAAGGGAAGGGCAATAAAGAATTTTTCTGAGTGGATAGAGAAAGAGCCTCCAGTGAATTGGTCTTTGCTGCATGACACACATGGAGCTAGGTATGGCCACATGACAACCAATCTTGCAGAGGTGTATAACTTTGTGCTGAGATGGAACAGAGCATTGCCACTCACAGCTATTGTGGAGGCTGTATTGCATGGCACTTTCAGATATTTCAGAGAAAGGCACGAGTTAGCATGAAGCATATTGAAGATAATCAGAACACACCTTATTGTAGCCGTGTCATGGAATACATGGCAAAGAAGATAGAGAAAGCAAAGAAGCACACCGTCGTAATCATAGGGAATCAAGAAAGGAGGTATGAGGTTTAGCTTCCTACCGATGGTTTTGGTTACGGAAATGAGGTGAAGACACACGAGGTAAAAATTGGAATGGAATTTTATCCAACGTGTGAGTGTACATGCAACAAACCGAAGTTGTTGCACCTACCTTCTCTCATGTGTTGGCTGCTGTGGGCAGATTGAGTTGGATGCTATCTCCTTCGTGTCCCCATACTATTTAAAAGAGGCAGTGCTCAACACCGGACAGGCGAGATGACAGGGTTTAGAGTCGTCGGCAATTTCAACAAGGTAAACGACGGTGAGAGAGTATATATCCGCATCCGGACCTTCGCGAACAAGTAGGGGCAGACGGAAGGCCCGTCGCATCCGGAACGATATGGACGGTCTGAAGCTGGTGGAGCAACCAGGCAATGTTTGTTATGCGCGGCTTATGGGCATAGGATGAAATATTGTCCCGACCTGAACAAAGATGGTGCTTCCGCATCGACGAGTGCTTCCACATCGACGGCTGCGACAACAAGAGGAAGAGGCGGACGTGGTCGTGGCGGTCGAGGCGAAGGGCGGACGAGGAAGAAATAACTCACAAGCTATATAATGTGTCGTAGTGGGTTTTAATATGTCAGGACTATGTTTTAATTTGTAATATGTCAGGACTATGTTTTAATTTGTAATATGTCAGGACTATGTTTTAATTTGTAATATGTCAGGACTATGTTTTAATTTGTAATATGTCATGACTATGTTTTAATTTGTAATATGTCAGGACTATGTTTTAATTTGTAATATGTCAGATCTATGTTTTTATTTGCACCTGAGATTTGTTGTTTGAATTGCAGATATGTCTTTGTATCCGTTGCTTAATGGCAACATCAATAGAAAGCACCGGGGCGCCCTATTGGAAGCGGGCAACAACTTAGACGTGTTGGTCACTCGTACCCCAAAGACTAACTGGCTGATACACGATTCATGGGTTGATAGGTATGTGTGCATATAATGGAGTCCATATAATGACTTACTATGTTTTACATACTTTTCATAGCCGCTAACAATCTTTTTATTTTGTAGGTTAAGTTGGGCTGGACTTCTACCCTTGGCACGGCTGGTTCAGGGTACATTGGATGAGTGGATTGATGGTCCGGACTTAGATGAGGCAGGTGAACCAGTGCAGTTACACAAGAGGCAAGTGAAACGTTTCTCTTATGACAAGTCCTCCTTACCTGCTTAGTAGATAGATGGAGGCCAGAGACACATCGTTTCACTTTCCATGGGGAGAGATGGCGCCTACTTTACAGGATGTGTCGTACTTGTTGGGATTACCTCTGGCCGGTGCTGCCATAGGTCCCTTAGAGGCAGAATCAGGGTGGCAAACAGCGATGCAGACCCGTTTTTTGGCTGCGGTCCCGACTGCTAGGGCCATAGACAACGATCCTCATGGACCTCTTTTTAGATGGTTGAGCCAGTTTCTGGTAACCATCACGGCCACTTAAACAAATGTTGTTTTCTAGTTGCCCGATTTTCATACAATTATTACGTTTCTATGTAGATTGTCTCGTTAGGACATCCCGATGTTGAGTTGTCGGAGGCACAGATTGACCGGTCCCTAGAGGCATATATTCTTTGGCTGTTCGGCAAGGCGATGTTTACGGAGAACCACGTGACCCTTGTCGATGCACGACTCATCGGTATTGCACGAGAGATAGCCGACGACGCGTTGCCGGCGGATATTCTCTGAGGAGTTTTGGTTCTGTTGTGTTAGCGGCTACGTCTGAGGCCTGTGCAAAGCTTGCTTGTTGAAGTCTAGAAAATCTGGTGTTGTTGGATGTCCATTATTGTTGCAGCTCTGGTCATCGAGAGATTCCCTATTGGACGACCATATGTCTACATTGATAAACCTTTTGGTTTGGAGGACTTAGCTGGGGCTTATGTGCCTGCTATCGGCGACTTACCTACTATGGGTTCTGTTTGGGCACGGCGAGAGGTACTTTTATATTAAGTAACAATTAATTTAATTATTTTTGCCATTCATTAGTATTACTAATGCTTATTTGTTGTCATGCGAGAGACAGTTTATGCATAGTCAGGTTAGGGATGCTACCCGTCCTTCACGGCGCAGTTTGATAGTTTGCACGAGGATCAAGTTATCTGGGAGCCATACTCGGCTGAGGCTATATCATCGAGGTACCAGTTGGGATTTCTGGATTGTGCACTAGAGATCGGCATTTTGGATGACCAAGGCCAAGTTGGTGTTCGATGTGACGGTTGAGGAGATGTCTCTTCATAGAGTAATGAGACAGTTCGGTCTATATCAAGAGCCCGAGATTCCAAAATTCCATAGTTGCGAGCACGTGCACAAGTAAGTACTAATACTATTTTAGTTGTCAGCTATACATTCATAATATACCTAATTACGTATCGCGCATGTCAATATCAGGGACAGTCGCCTAGGAGGAAACAAGTCCATGGATTACTGGCTTAAGAGCATTACCCCTTACGTTCACGAATGGTTCTGTTGTGGGAACCAGACACCACGCGGTAAATGCCTTGGTTCTTATATGTTGAGTCTTTTGTTAATCTGGACATATTCGCTTGGGTGTCTATTCGTGGTGTCTATCATACAACGAGGATATAATTGGTTAACTCTTCATCTACAGGTGACTTGACAACACAGCGCGAGAGGAGGTTTCGCTTTAATGCGGCGCTTTCAGAGGGGAGAAACTATCCCACCGCGAGAGGCGTCTCATGGTTGAGGCGTCTTGATGACAAGCTACGCAGGATTTACGCTGCTATTACGTGTAGACGGTCTTCGGATGTTGCACTTCCTCCTCCAAAGACATCGTCCGCCACGTCCCTCATGCAAGCATTCGAACCACGACCCTCGTGCAGCGTTCACAACCACGACCTTACATGCACGTGCAGAACCTCATCCTTCACAGCGGGGAGCTCTTCGGGCATGAGCCACCTCCTTCACAACCAGGGAGCTCTTCGGCATGAGCCACCTCCTTCACAGCCAGGAGCTCTTCTGGAATGAGCCACCTCCTTCACAGCCAGGAGCTCTTCTGGAATGAGCCACCTCCTTCACAGCCAGGGAGCTCTTCATCGCATGAGCCACCTCCTTCACAGCCAGGGAGCTCTTTCGCATCGGCAGATGGAACTAGGTAACCCTACTCACTACATTCTTTTGAGCAGAGTAGTAATCGTTCATGCATTTGTATCAATTTTACAAGTTTTTACTTTACATGGCGGCAACCTGTCATAACCGTTCATGCATTCAGAGCAGTCACCCATCCTTAGTGGTGGTGCTGATTACTTTGAGGGCGACCGCGAGGATGATGACCATGCTACAAACATTTAAGGCTTCTCGCAGACAGTGTTTCACACTCCACCACCACCACCGACGCAGGAGACCTGAGACCGTGTGACGAGGTTAACTATGGTCGTGGTTATCATGAGCCTCGTCCACCGCCTCAGCGCTTATCGCCTTCGGTCCTCGCCGAGGAAGACCTGCACTCGTCGCCGTCCCCATGATGATATGCTTATTATCTATGTATGACTCATTATCTATGTTAGTTTCAGACTATTCGCATATGCGTGTCAAGATTTATGTACGAGACATGCTTCATGTATGTGTTACTATCGCACTTCCTTCTATCTCGATCGGGAGACATATATTGTTTTATGTATCGAGAGACATATTACTATTAATTAGCATTCTTATTCCAGTTACATTTCCAAATAGATTACAACCGATAATTAAGATACAAGTACATCTGAATTAAGCAGTGCGGCTGAACTTGTGCAATACATCTTACATACTACAAAATGAAATTCAGATAGAACATAATGCCCTACAATAATACAATACAAACTGGAATACATCTTACATACTACATGAAGTCATCATCGTCATCCTCCGTTGATGCAGCCCTCTTGCCCTTCGACGATGCGGTCCTCTTGCCCTCCGTCGATGCAGAACTATTGCCCTTGCTGGATGCAGAACTCTTACCCTTCGAGGATGCGAAGTCTTGCCTTTGGACGATGCAGAACTCTTGCCCTTCGACGATGCGAGAACTTCGGAAGCGGCGGCATGAAGATATCTTCGTCGTCCTCGCTCTCCTCAGTCCATAAAAATGTATTCTTTGCTGCAGTCCTTACGAAAGTTTCACTCTTGGCTCCACTACCTTCTTCCACCTTTCATGCAACCTAAGAAGTTCTTGGCGTACCTCCTCATAGGTCCTTTCAGGCCACCCGGACCCACGTAATTGGTGAGCCAACTCATTCATTATGGTGTCACTACCGGTGAGTTCGTCCCATGGAACTATCCTATTGTCCATCCTGAAATCGGTAACTAGACTCGAAGAGTGCTGCTCATCCCGGGGTGAAAACTACGATCGAATGGATAATGGGACATCTCGACTACACTACTTTGGAATGCTTATCCACCTTCGCTTTGAAGGGGTTTTATAGATCTGAGGAGAAAATAAGGCGGAAAGAGTTGGCGGAAGCGGTGGCGGGAACATATGGCGGGAAGGGTTGGCGGAAGCGGTGGCGGGAACATATGGCGGGAAGGGGTTGGCGGGAAACGGGTGGCGGGAACATATGGCGGGAAGGGGTTGGCGGGAAACGGGTGGCGGGAAGGGGTGGCGGGAACATTTCAGCACGAGCCATGCAACTTCGGCCTACATGAGACCGAAGTAGTACTTTTCGGCCTAGACTTGACCAAAAAGTCTATTTCGGCCTAGCTTTGGCCGAAAAGCTCTACTTCGGCCTAATGATGGCCGAAAACACCTACTTCGGCCTAATGATGGCCGAAAACACCTACTTCGGCCTAGCTTTGGCCGAAAAGCCCTACTTCGGCCTAGCTTTGGCCGAAAACTCCTACTTCGGCCAGAAGATGGCCGACGGGCTACTAGTTTTGGTTTTTTTGCATTACGTCATATAGTTTCCGAAAATGCTATAAAATATATCACAGTTTTGAAAAAAATTCCCAGGGATTGAACCCTGGCCTCCCGCATGTAAGTAGAAGGCCGTAGTAACTGCGCTACTTGACTACACATAGTCTATCAGGGTATCATACCTATAAGAACCGAACCTGCCGGTGATTTTGGAAATAATCGAATCATTTTCTTCACTTATGGAAGTCATAGTGGGTAATTTATGACTACTTCGAGGGCAATCTTAATGACGTACGACCAAAAGCAGTCCTTGCTTTATATTAGGGAAAGATAAATGTTGTATAACATTATGAATGGTCGTGGTATGAATAAAACCCTAATTATTAAGATAGTACTATTGTTACTTGAGAAGACTAAATATTTGGATATGGTCCAAAGGAGTAGTGTCTTGCCTCATACTGTTACGTGAGCGAGTATAGCAGTCGGGTGATCAAAAACCTAGTCGCCGCCCATCAACTCCCCTTCTCATTTCCGCCAGGGCACGTTGTTGGGCAAAGCCCATGCGGCGCTGGCGGCAGCAAAGAGGTCCTAATAGGGGTTTCCAGCTTGTGGAGGAGCTGAGACCTGTTGTGGGATGGAGAAGGAGATGAGTGCTTGAGTGGTGGTCTTTGTCAAACAGTGCTCGATGGCAGCTTTGATGATCTAGTGTGGCAATCTTCAATGGCGGCCCGGGCTAGGTCACCTGACAAGAGGAAGTTGTTGCATTGTCGTGGACGGCGGCAAGCTCGACAGCAGACCCGTCATGGGTGCAATGGCATGGGTGATTTTTTCCAGGTTTTCTGCATAAAGTCTTTGAGTTTGGTTTGGGGCGGTGAGGCGGCGGCACAATTCCAATGTAAGAATACGGTTATCCCCTCTCTTTAGCTGTTCCATTGCTCTTATTATCACCAGCGGAGGGCGCATGGAGTCGTGCCTCCTACGGGTCTTGCAGGATCCGAGCAGTTAGGTTATCGGAAGATACCTTTCGATTCAACCGGCTTTTGTGGCTTTTGGAGTTTCTACACCCAGTTATCAAGGTTTTCTTCTCCGGGGCAGCGATTTGCTTCGCAAATGGCGGCCGCCAGCATCTCCTGGTTTGCATCATTGACTTTAATGGTTGCTTCTACAAGCTCCTAGGTTAATAAATGTTTTCTCTGCCATGGAGGAGGCCTAGAGGCACCATCGAGCTATGCTCATGGCATGTCACCATTAGATGCAGGAGCAAGAAGACTTCAGCACCCCAAGGATATGAATGTACTTCTATTTTTCAGTATGGTTGTCATTGTAAGAACCTTTGATGCTTGATATATGGGCTTAGAGGAACGATGGGATAGATGGCTGCATTTGATGCGTAGGTTGATCGAGGTCAACCTATTTAATGAGCTAGATGTATTCTGGTGGGAACTCTTAGTTTAAGGCGTGTTCTTAGTCAAATCTATGTATGTGGACTTGATTAATAATTGTTAGAAGGGATAGAGAGGGAATTGCTGGAATCGTTGTTATATTTCTTGAGCCTCGTGGACATATATATAGGAGTACATGATCATGATGGAGTACAAGGTAAGGTGGAATAAATCCTACGATATCCTATGTTTCCTAAATAAATACTCAACATCCCCCCGCGGTCACAACAGTAGTGACGCAGACGGTGAGACTAGAGAAGAATCCGAAGGTAAGCCGACAGACACCCCCCACAGTCGTAACGGTCGATGCATCACGGAAGTCGTGGCGGGAGTAGTACCCGACGAGGTGGCTCAAGCATGGCGGTAGCCCTTTGTGCCGATGTCGATGTAGCCGAGAGCATAGGGTGGTGTAGCCCTGGTCGAGGTAGCCGTGCGAAGAATGCCGTGGTCGATGTCGAGTCAGGGTGGCCAGTGTCGAGAAAGTCGTCGTGGAGCCGCGGGCGCAAGGAGGCGCCTAGTTAGTCATGAGCGCAGTAGTGTCGAAGTAGTGGTGCGTCGGGAAGAAGACGGTGTTGACGAGGCCTCGCGCCGGGTTTTCCAAGCTCGGAGACACATCGTGGACGAAGGCACGCATCGGTGTTGCCAACACCGGGCATGCGTAGACGGATGAAGACGAAGTTGATGAAGCGCCGCACCAGGCTTGTCGTGCCCGAGGACACGTCGTGGGCGAAGGCACACATTGATGTTTCTAGCACCGGGCATGCATAGACTGGGACATGCACGAGCTGTACGCCATGTCGGAGAAGTCGAAGAGGCCAGCAGAGAATGACTCGACGACAGTTGCGGCGCCAATTGGCGCGGGGCCGATGTCGCCCGCAGTTGTCGGAGTAGATGAAGTGGTCGGGGTAGATGATGGCGAAGCTGGCAATGGGCTGGTGCTAGACGAAGACGAAGGGGTTGGACCGGCGGCGGCGGCTACGGGGGTAGTAGCGCTGACGACCGAAGAAGAGTGGCAGCGGCAGCGACTAGGTTAGTAGCGCGGCGGCGGTGCTCGAAGTAGGCGAAGAACCCTGACAGCGTGATGAAGACCGGCGCGGACAATGGCGTTCCTGCGCCAGGAGAGGCGGCGCGACGCATACCACGAAAAGTCAACGCGCGGTGACGGCACAGTGGACCGCCGGTCGTGGCTCTACGACCCAAACGGGCAATGCTGCAGCGGCGGCGGGCAGGCGGGTTGGGGCGAGGGTGGGAAGACCTCGGGGCGGTTGTAGGGACTGCGTGCCACGCTTGCTACAACCCGACGGGGCGATGCAGCGGCAGCGCGAGGGTCGGAGCAGCCTCGAAGACGGCCTGGAGCGGATGGCCTCGGGGCGGCGGTTGACTGCGGGTCGTGTCACTACGTCCTGAAGGCGACGCAGCGACAGGACGCGGATTGGTGCAACCACGGGAACGGCCAGGGCGGCGGCGGGGACCACATGCCACAGCGCTACGACCCAAAGGGGCGACAGCGGTGGCGCGGATCGGTGCAGCCACATGGAGAACCACAAGGCGACGGCGTTGCGGCCCGACTGAGCGACGCAACGGCAGCTCGTTGCTTGATCGGTGTAGGGGCGTGATGTACTCGAGACGGTCTTCCCGGGGCCTACGGAGGTACGCGCAACCGATGGGCTAGGTCAGTCGCACGGCGCAGATGAGGCAGATCACGGCGGCGGGCGGGTGATCAATCCGATCGCGCCCGAGGTCGTGGACGCTGCTCGAAGGCGTGGTGGCGCCGAAGTCCGTGATGAAGCCGGTGCGGACGGCGCAGCTGGTGAGTCCGACGCAGTCAGCACGAGGCAGCCTACGGCAGGGCCAGTGAGGCAGACATCAGAGTAGCCGTACAGACGCGGCGGCGGCGGGAGGTTATGCAGGAGTCCCGGTCGGAGCAGGGCGGCGAAGGCGGCGTACAGTGACGGGCGGGCAGAGGCGCGAACAATGGCCATGACGGGCCGCCGCGTTGCGTGAGGCCACCGCGTCGGAGAAGAGGCTGAGTGTCGCGCCGGTGTGGGAGTAGGGCGACGACGGTAGGTGTTGGGCAACGGGCGGGCAGACACGCGGACAACGGCCGTGAGGGGCTACCTGTCGCGCGAGGCTGCCCGGTCGGTCAAGAAGCCGGCCGGTCGCGCCGGTGTTGGAGTAGAGGCGCACGGGGTCGACGGCAGTGGCGGGCGACGCAAACCGATCTTAGATCGGAAAACTAAAAAGAAAACGCCGATCAAAGCGACCGACGAGAGAGGGAGAAACCCAAAGCAAGGGCTCGGGAAAAAGACTCTCTAGGGTAGCCGGTCAACACGACCGGCGGATGAACCCTAGGTACGGGCGGTGCAGCCCCCGGCGACGGTCATGGAGGCCGACCGCCCGGCGGCGGCGCATGGGGCAAAAGCGGCGGGCGACGGCTAGGCTAATACCATGGTAGAAGAGATAGAGAGGGAATAGGTGGAATCGTTATTGTATTGCTTGAGCCTCGTGTGCATATATATAGGAGTACATGATCATCTTAAAGTATAAGTCAAGGTGGAATAAACCCTATGCTATCCTATATTTCCTAAATGAACAATATACTCAACAATAGTGGACCAATCTTCAGATCTATTCATATATAAAAGACAGAGGTGCCTTTTAAAATCAAAAAAATTATGTGATTCATGCATAAAAATGTGATTTTGACTAAGGACAATTTAACAGAACGTAGGCAGAAGGGGAGTAAACGATGTTGCTTTTGTGATAACAAGAAAACGATTCAACATTTGTTTCTCAAATGCCCACTAGCCAAACTATATTAGGGCATGGCGAACGGGCCATGCTGGACCGATGCCCCAGCATACCACGTAGGTTCACAGAGTCCCAACTCACCTAGAGGTAATGCTTGCAGAGGGAAACCACTTCATACATAATAGTCCGCCTCTTTCCTGACAAAGTGTAGGAGGACCACACTACCCCCCCCCCCCCTCCCACGCACACACACAAAAGGCAAGATGAAGGGTGATGATGGTGAAAAGTTGGATAGAAAAATAACTAAGTGGGGCCAATATAAATCATAGGAGGCAGTTTTGCGTTGGGTGGTGCTTGATTGAAGCGATGGTTTCAACTTCATTTGCTTACGTGCACTGGCGGGGCCCCATTGTACGTGCCCTTGTATTGTGTATGTACGGTTGTGATGACCATGCCACCTTTTTTTCCCTCTAGAATAGCTTACTTACTGGTATTTATATAGAGTAGAATAAAGCAAGCTAGCAAAAATTAAATAATCTAGATACATCTGCGAGTCTCATTTCGAAGAGTCATATCATATCCAGTATATACTGACCGTCGTATATATGTGATATCAATGTTTGGAAACAATGGTTTGGCTTGCGATATTATTGTAGTATAGCCCAAGTTTAAACCTTCGTATGATATTCATTAACATTGTGTGCACAAGTTGCTAGCTCTTGATATACTTTCGTGTCCATGATCCACATACTACCTATCATCACATACAATCAATTTGAGATCCAACTTTTAGTTCCGTGCAATGATCAAACGCACATGCACATTCATCACGACATGAATCGAATGCAGAATTGTAGTCTCATTCCCCACCCAACAACCATCTGCCGTGTTTGTGCATACATATACACTACCGCGCCATCTTCACTCCGGAAGACTTGTGTTTGGCATCAAACTCTCTCCATATATGTGCTCGATGAAACACCCATTCCCCGCTGCTAGCGTTTGAATAGGCATGGATGGGAAAGATAGGAGAAAAGCTAAGCATGGTGGAGACACAAGAGGATAACAAAATAAAAGTGTGCGATGAGCATTACGGAATTAGAGGGGTCGGAAACGAGATGACGTGTGCTAAACATTGTGGAACGCCACACATGGATGGCAACCCCATTGGAGTCCCTCCTTGACTACAATACTGATCCACCTTATCTGGGCATTCCAAAATGTCCTGCTCGAGGTGCTCACATAGAAGATGGGGTTGATACATTACTGATCCACCTTATCTGCTGTGATGGAGACGGCTGCGTTGAATATGGGAGCCAACACGTGAGCACATGTCAATACGTAAATATGATGGAGGAAATGTACACTAGTAGAAAAAGGGAAAAATGGCCTATAGACCCGGTTGGTGAGGGCCTTTAGTCCCGGTTCATGAACCGGGACTAAAGGGTCGGTACTAATGCCCTGACCCTTTAGTCCCGGTTCAATCCAGAACCGGGACAGAAGGGCCTCCACATGGCCTATCCGCTGAGCCCAGGCAGGAGGGCCTTTGGTCTCGATTGGTGGCACCAACCGGGACCAATAGGCATCCACGCGTCAGCATTTTTGTGGCTGGGTTTTTTGTTTTTTTAAGGGGGAGGGGGGGGGGGGGGGTTTGGGGGTTTTGAGGGGTTAATTTAGGTGTTTCATATATTGTGTGAGCTAGCTAATTAATAAAGAGAAGTGTCCTCTCTTTTGTCCGTGCTTGTTCGACGCTACGTACTATACATACGTATAGAGAGGACTAGCTAGACACGCTAGCTAGCTAGTAAGCAAACAGAAGATCGTCATGAACATATATGCATACAGAGAGAAGTGATATCGACCACCTCTCCTTCTCCGAGAGATTGGTCCAACAACAAGTTCTCGTATATCTATCCGACACTACCGGCTACATATATACAATAATTATCTTTTACAAATATAATCTCTTAACATACGGACGCGTGGTCCACATAGTATTCTCCGTCTTCAACGATCACGTGGTCAAGAAAGAATGCCGCCAATTCCTCTTGAATTGCTCGCAGGCGATCTGGTGCTAGTAGTTCATCCCGCATCCGAAACATCTAATTTTAAGTAGGGGGTCAATACACACACACACACACACACACACACACACACACACACACACACACACACACACACACACACACACACACACATGAATGAATGAATGAATGAATGAGACTCAACACAAATGATGGTAATAAAATAAAATTGTGAATATTGTTATTTACGCACTTCATATTGTTTGTCGGAGTAGCCCCGCTCACAGGTCGTGTGGCGGATGGACTCGCAAATGCAGTATACACAGAAATCATTCCCATGTTCCTGCACTAGTGCAGAACCGGGCAATAGCACCGGTTCGTAAGGCCTTTTAGTGCGGTTCCATAACCGCACTAAAGTGTGGTCACTAAAGGCCCCCCTTTAGTACCGGTTCAGACGAACCGGTGCTAAAGGCCAACCACGTGCACGAGGCAGCTCCGGGGCAGGAGCCCTTTAGTAGCGGTTGGTAACACCAACGGTACTAAATGTTTAATGAGTTTTGTTTTATTTTTATTTTTCAATTAAATTTGTGTTATCAATTTAATTCTTTTTCGATTTGCTGGTATTTTACGATACTACACATTGTACGTTTATGCATATATATATATATATATATATATATATATATATATATATATATATATATATATATATATATATATATATATATATATATATATATATATATATATATATATATATATATATCAATGTCTCATAAACCATCATATTAATTAATTCACACATACGCACATGTATAGCTATATACAATTTCTCCTACATATGCATGTTGCCTTGAGCCAGTGGCATTAGCCTAATTGGTGCCTTGAAGCACGATGGGGCGTGTAGCGGGTAATAGTATTCTCCTTGGATTTATGACCTGGTCGAGCAAAAATCCCGCTATTTCCTCTTGAAGTGCTTCTACGCGCTCCGTTTCTAGGAGCTTCTCCCGCACCTCTGTGAACTGTTAAGAAGGAGATCAATATGCATGTGTATTAGTTGTGTGACTAGATATCGATAATGGTGTAAAAAATGTGAATAGTGTTTTGACAAGCGTACCCATTCCTGTCTTTGAGATCTGCTCCTTTCGGACGCCATCATGTGAATGTTCTTGCAAACGCAGAATGCACACAGATCAGTCCCCTGCGCCTGCTTCAGGGCCTTTACGAGAATGGAATTTGATCAGATAATAATTAATAAAACATGATAATTAAAGAGATGGCAACTAGCTAGCTAGCTAGTACTACTTAATTACTTACCTTGGGTCGAAACCATTTAAGCTTTTGTTTCCATTCGCCTTCCGTGACGCTGATGAACCTTGCCCAAGCCCTGCCCGCCGACAAAGAAAATGAATAAAGGGGTTATTAAATAGTTCATATCATGAAAAATGACGAACTAAATAGGCCGAGATATATAGTTAATAATGATTGAAATTACCTGTTGACTATCCCAAACAAGATGTTATAGTCAGTTTTTTCTTTGAGTAGTGAGTCCAGTATTTCAACTGTTCCGGCGTCAACTTTAATGATACACAAGACCCAGTGAAATCTGCATGCACACACGTTTGCATGTCTTAATTAAGCGGGCATATGTAAAGCAAAAACATGTAGCTAGCTAGTAGGCAAAAACAGAGAATTTGTAGTACAAGACAGTATGACTCACTGGAAGTTGTAAGGAAGTAGTACATCTTCATTGTATTTGAGGCGCTTCAAGAACTCTAGCATGTTGTCCTCTACGTCCTTTTGATAACGTGGATTTAGTTTCCATGTGTATTCATTAACGGTGTTTGGGTCAATGAACCCAATGCCAAAGCGTCCACCTTTTCTCATTTCATATATCTTCATCCTGCATATAATACCACAGAAAAGAATATAGTAAGGATAATTACAGGTAATGATTGATCAAAAGGATCATTACAGCTAGCTTGAGACTTAAATTACAGAAAGAAATCACTTACGAGACAATAGCAATCGGCGATAGATTTGTCGAGTGCGTCTTGATTGTATAACTGAAACAGTTCAGAATACTCAACGGACACAGCTTTCTCATGGAAGTAATGCTCCTCCTTGACATTCACCATGAGGGACAATCGATCGGAAATCTTGGTAATGTTCATGTACCATTGATGCAATTCATACATTCTCGTTGGGAGGTTCTTGACCTTGTCTGGCTCGACCAAAGGTTGGCCCCGAACATATTTCCTTTTTATTTCATTCTCTCTAAGCACAGGCATGGGCTCGATCTCGAGGAGTTGTCCAATAGTGATTTTGAGAACTTCAGCCTGCATTATATGGTCCTCCGTTATTACCACATTGCCCACCTCGGGAGCGTAAACTGTTTGCCCACAATATTATTGCTACAGCGTCTTTATCACGTGTTGTTGGCACAACAAGCGAGGGATCGATTGCGCCGCCTGTTCTCCTAGCTGGGAATGGTTTTCCCGCATTTTTTGACAGCTGCTTCTTGTTTGCTCGATCCCGAGCTCGCCTCCTTACGAGACGTGCTTGATTTAACTTCCTGATGTGGCGCTCATAGTTTGTGTCAACAGGCTTGGGAGCTGGTGGTTGAGCCATATGAATGAAGTGGTCAATCGTTTCCTCGTGCACTTTCTCCCTTGGCGGCCGTGGCGGTTTGGTGCAAAATGGGCTTCCACCTCGGACTTGATATGGCTGCGATTTCCTCCTCGGACCTGTCATAAGACCTCTGCGGAAGAGGCGTGAGGCTTGGACCATATTTATATCGCTTGCCTCCGCTTTGTACTTCCTGTACTACCTCGACTCGTGCCGCCACGCACCATAGCTGCGGGTGTCTCTTCTGCGATTCTTGAGGCGGCGGAGCGCCGGCCGACGGGCTGAGTTGGACGAGGAGGAGGGCTCAAGCTGTGCGGACTTGGAGGAGGGTGGCCTGAGGTTGTGCGGACTTGGAGGAGGTGGGACGTCGACGCTGTGGCGGACTTGGAGGAGGAGGAGTGGCTGACACTTTTCCGGACTTGGAGGAGGAGTGGCCGACACTTTGCGGACTTGGTGGACTTGCAGGAGCGGAGACTGCTGACTCGGTGGCGGACTTCAACGAGGAGTCGGATGACGCGTGTCGGTGGCCTTGAAGATGATGCAATCCTTTTTCCATAGGATGATCGATGGTTGGCGTCTCCAGAAAGCGCCGTCCTCACCTCCGGAATGTCAAGCTCTAGCCCGAATATGGCTGCACCACCTCGTCAACCATGACACGAGCATAGCCCTCTGGAATCGGGATGCAATGGTAGGTTGCTTTGGGGTAGCTGGAAAAGCAACGCCGTCCGCCACCTTCATGGATATGTTCTTCATTTTGACGTGTAGCTCGCAGCTAGTGTTCTCCGTGATGTCATCCACGGGTATCTACCAGCATTGCGTCGTCTGGGCGGAACCCACACTGCTTCTCTGCATGGATGGGGCGGTGCTATCCAATGCTGGATCATCCGCTAGCTGCTGCAGCTTTGAGACCCCTTTGCTGGCTAAGTGAGTCGATCTGCTCTGCTGCCGCTTGAATTTGACCGCCAATTCCGCTTGACTTGCTTCTAGGCCTTGAAGGCGTTCATAGTCCCGCTTCCTCTGCTCCTCCTCCATCTTCCTCTTCTTCTCCTCCGCAATCTTCTTTCTCGCACGGGTTCTGTAGTCGGTGTTCCAGTCTGAAAACCCCTCATACCACGGAATAGCGCCCTTGCCTCGTGTTCTTCCCGGGTGTTCAGGATTTCCCAGGGCACGCGTAAGCTCGTCGTTCTCTCTGTTGGGATGGAACACCCCCGATCGTGCCTCTTCTATTGCAACAAGTATCGCATCGTCGGCTCCGTTCAGACATGCCTTCGTCGAAACTTTGCCTGTCTTCGGGTCCAACTCCCCCCCATGCGCATAGAACCAAGTCCTGCACCTGGGGGGCCAGCTCTTAGTATCCGGAGTGACACCTGCATCCTCCATCTCTTTCTCGACTTATCCCACTTAGGCATTGCCACCGATAGCCACCGGCCCAGCTTATGGAACTTATCCTTTTTTCGCATTCTTCTTGTTTATTCTCGACCGTTCCTTAGCTAATTCGAATCCTTGAATTTCACGAAATCGTCCCAATGAGCACGTTGGTTCTCTAGTGTTCCTCGAATCTGAGTCTTCCTTCCTCCTTGACGTACTTGTCCCATTCACGATTCTTGTGGTTCTTGAATGCAACCGCCATCTTCCTAAGAGCAGCGTCCTTGACTTTCTGCACATCTGCTTCGTGAAATGATCTGGTAGGGTGAAATGTTCCATGAGAGTATCCCAAAGCAGATCTTTTTGATTCTTGTCGACAAAAGTAACATCCGGACGTGGAGCAGCGTCCTCTTTGCCTTTGTCCTTTGTCTTTGCTGGCTCTCTCCATTCTTGAAGGAGATCGGAGTTGGTCCTTCACAAGAACTCCGACCGACGAATGAACTTGTCCGCAATCTTCTTAGGCGCTAATGGTTCGCCATTAGGTCTGACTGCCTAGATATTATACTTTACGCCCTCCTTCAACTTTTTGTTCGGGCCTCGTTTCGCCCTTTTGCCTGAAGATTTGCTCGATCCGGATGGATGAAAGAACAAAGATCGATTCGTTAATATATCTTCAAATCATTTAAAACATGTGATGATCACCAGAAACCTGTTTATATAAATATATATACCTCGCCGGTCTTTGTTGTTTCAGGATCAACATGTTCTTCGTCATCGTCATAATCGTAGTTCATGACTTCATCAATTCGGTCATCGCGATCGAATATCATATCACCCTCTCCGTGTTGTTTAGAAATTGAACCGTCATAATCTTCTTCATTCTGATTATCATCGGCCCGCGTATCATATCGAACATGGTCTGTTCTCCTCTCTATCGGTATTGTCTGCCATAGCTTTTATTTAACTAATTCAAAAGAAATATAAAACAATTTAGTATTCAAATTACATCGTCTCGAATAATAGATATAATCTAGAATACTTCGTCTAGAATAATAGATACAATCTCAATACATCGTCTCGAATAATAGATATAATCTTGAATACTTGTCTAGAATAATAGATACAATCTCGAATACATCGTCTCGAATAATATATAATATTGAATAGTACATCACTGGCTAGCTAATTAAAGATCGAATACTACAGAAGAATCTAGGACACTCGCGGTTCTGCGTCATGGCGGTGGACACCCAAAGAGAAGGAACCTCACGGGATCATAGCTGAAGTGAGATCCTCAAGATACTGCCAGTATTGGAGAACCTGCCGCCCTCTAACGCAACCATGTAGCGATGGGCGTGCTCGTCCTCCTCCACGACACGGCGACGCACCTCCTCCGGCGGGCCAGGTCCCTCCGCACCGAACTGGCCCACGAACGCCACCAAACGAGATCAGGGTCGACGACGGGACCCGGGGCCGGGTTCCTCATCAAGCGGCGCGCCCCTCCAGGCAGCACCTCCCAGTGCCAGCCCGGCGGAGCCCAGTCCCGGACATGGGCCGGCTGGACGTCGTCGCGGACGGGTCGACGGCGAGGATGCTGGCCGGGCATCGTCGAGAACAAATACTAGCTATATGGCCGCAAAAAATAATTTTTTTAATGATTGGATTTTGATAACTAAAATTTCTAACATTTCTACTATTTCAAAAATCTATATACTATTTCATACTAATTAAGCATCTAACACTAAAAACAGAAAAAACAATTTCTATACATCCATTAAAAAACAGAAAAACAACATTATATAAAAAAATTCCATACTAATTAAACACTAATTATATCCATCTAACATGCATTCATACATATATACTAGTGAAAAAACAATAATCTAAAAAATCTAAACTAATTAAACATACAAAATACGTATATACTAATATATACATGCATTCATACATATATCGTGTATGTGTGTGTGTTCATCATGCTTGTGTGTGTGTATATGGGCTCGGGGGGGGGCGCCATGGTGGCCTTGAGGCGAGGGAGAGGGGTTAGAGGGGAGAGCTCTGGCGGGCGACGGCGACAACAAGGCGACGACTGGGGCAGCGACAGGCGGGGCGTGTGTGCGGGCGGCGACGAGGGGACGGCGCGACGGGACGGGCCGGGCGGCGACGGAGACGAGGGCGGCGAGGGGACGGGACGGGCGACGGCGACGGGGCGGGCGGCGACGGCGACGGGCGGCGACGGGACGAAGTGGCGACGGCGACGGGTCGGTGTGGCGTCGATCGATCGGGCGGCGGTTCAATGGGGAAACAGAGGAAGAAAGCAGAGGAGAATGAAATTTTTGAAGTGTTGTATATATAGAAGGCACCTTTAGTACGGTTGGAGTGACCAATCGGTACTAAAGGTCTGTTTTGGCCAGCCCAAGCGGCGGAAGCGACCCCTTTAGTACCGGGTGGTGGCACAAACCGGTACTAAAAGGCCCCTTTAGTACCGGTTTGTGCCACGACCGGTACTAAAGGAAGTCTTAAGGCAGCAGTCTTGATCTTGCAAGTTTAGTCCCACCTTGCTAGCCGAGGGCGACCTGACTGGTTTATAAACCCCGTGCGGTCGCTCTCTCGACTCCTCTCCAAAGCAGGCCCTCTGGGCCTCGTGTTCTTTGCTGCCCTGTGGCCGACTTGGCCTTTTATGGCCTGCATCCCGCCCAACAACAGGTTGGGTTTCTAGTCGATGCAGGCCGCTCTGCCCTAGTAGGCGGGCTTTTTTTGCTTTATTTATTTTTGTGTTGTTTTTTTGTGTATTTAGAGTTTCTTTGTGAATATTTTTGCTTTAGGTACAAAAATTACAAACTTTCTGTTAGTGCCCGTAGTTTTCAAATTTGAATAGTTTAAATTTTGAATTATTTGAAATTAGTGTGAATCACTAGTTTGTGAATAATTTAACTTTAAAAATCAGTAAAGGCATGAAAGAATTTGTTTGCACATAAAATTTCTTGGCGTTTCAAATGCCAAAACACATAACTACCCTAACTATTACAGAGATTCCCCTCGGGTGTGAAACACGTAAGAAAGTGATGATAGTGAAGCCGATCACATCCAGATCTTTGGGTGTGAAACTTTTCTTCAGCGTGTGTCCCTTTGCGCCGTAACCATGGAAAATCTTCATCATTTAACGGGATGCTCGGGTCAATATTCACTGTGAATGGAGAAATTTCATCAAACTTTTCATAATCTTGACTTGTCTGTCTTGTCATCCACTCCCACGATGTTTCTCTTCCCGTAAAGAACTATGTGCCGCTTTGGCTCATCGTACGATGCATTCACTTCCTTATCTTTTCTTTTTCTTGGCTTGGTAGACATGTCCTTCACATAGAAAACCTGTGCCACATCATTGGCTAGGACTGTTGTCATTCCGGACTGCGGGTCTTCCGTTACCCCGCCTCATGTCATATTGACCCATTTGCACCGAAACAAAGGGACCTTTAAACCACGTCGATAGTCAAGTTCCCATATGTCCTGTATATAACCATAATATGTTTCCTTTCCCGTCTTGGTTTCTGCATCAAAGCGGACACCACTGTTTTGGTTGGTGCTCTTCTTATCTTGGGCGATCGTGTAAAATGTATTACCATTTATCCCATACCCTTTGAAAGTCATTATATTCGAAGATGGTAACTGGGACAACAAGTACAGGTCATCTTCAATAGAGGTGTCATGCATGGTACGTGTCTTCAACCAGCTGGCGAAACTCCTGGTCTGTTCACGTGTAATCCAGTCATCAGACCGCTCCGGGTGTTTGGAGCGTAGCAAATTCTTGTGTTCATCCATATACGGAGCCACCAAGGCGGAATTCTGTAGAACTCTGTAGTGTGCTTCAGTGAGAGAATGTCCGTCCATACATATTATTTGTTCCCCTCCTAGCGTGCCTTTTCCATCCAGTCCGCCCTTATGCCGCAATTCAGGAACACCAATCGGCTTAAGGTCAGGAATAAAGTCAATACAAAACTCAATGACCTCCTCATTTTGATGGCCCTTGGAGATGCTTCCTTCTGGACTAGCACGGTTATGAACATATTTCTTTAAGACTCCCATGAACCTCTCAAAGGGGAACATATTGTGTAGAAATACAGGACCCAAAACGTTAATCTCTTCGCATAGGTGAACTAGGGCGTGCATCATGATGTTGAAGAAGGATGGTGGGAACACCAACTCGAAACCGACAAGACATTGCACCAAATCATTACTAACCTTGTTATGATTTCTGGATCGATTACCTTACGAGAGATTGCATTGAGAAATGCACATAGCTTCACAATGGCTAATCGAGCGTTTTCCGGTAGAAGGCCCCTCAATGCAACCGGAAGCGCTTGCGTCATAATCACGTGGCAGTCATGAGACTTGAGGTTTCGGAACTTTTCTCCGCCATGTTTATTATTCCCTTTATATTCGATGAGAAGCCGACGGTACCTTAATCTCGAGCAGGCATTCAAAGAAGATTTCCTTCTCTTCTTTGGTAAGAGCGTAGCTTGCATGACCACGATATATGCCGCCTTCTCCGTGCATACGTTGCTGGTCCTCCGTGCCTCGGTGTATCTTTTGTCTTCCCATACACGCCCAAGAAGCCAAGCAGGGTCACGCAAAGATTCTTCGTCACGTGCATCACGTCGATTGCGGAGCGGACCTCTAGGTCTTTCCAATATGGCAGGTCCCAAAATATAGATTTCTTCTTCCACATGGGTGCGCGTCCGTCGGCGTCCTTTGGAACAGGTTGTCCGCCAGACCCTTTCCAAATATCACCTTCAAATCCTTGACCATATCATGTACATCAGCACCGAGACGGTGGCGAGGCTTCATCCGTGATCCGCCTCACCTTTGAAATGCTTGCCTTTCTTTCTTCACGGGATACCTTTCGAAAGAAATCGGCGATGTCCTGTACACATTCTTCATACAACTATTCAAATATATCTTGTCGGTATCATCCAAACAGTGCATGCATCCGCGGTATCCCTTGTTTGTCTGTCACGAAAGGTTACCGAGAGCAGGCCAATCATTGATGGTCACGAACAGCAACGCCTTTAGGTCAAATTCTTCCCCATGTGCTCATCCCACGCGCGTACACTGTTCCATTCCATAGTTGTAAGAGTTCTTCAACTAATGGCCTTAGGTACACATCAATGTCGTTGCCGGGTTGCTTAGGGCCTTGGATGAGCACTGGCATCATAATGAACTTCCGCTTCATGCACAACCAAGGAGGAAGGTTATACAAACATAGAGTCACGGGCCAGGTGCTATGGTTGCTGCTCTGCTCCCCAAAAGGATTAATGCCATCTGCGCTTAGACCAAACCATACGCTCCTTGCGTCATCGCAAACTCCTTCCCGCACTTTCTTTCGATTTTTCTCCATCTGCGACCCGTCATTGGTACTCTCAACTTTCCGTCTTTCTTACGGTCTTCTCGTGCCATCACATCGCTTTGGCATGCTCTTTGTTTTGGAACAACGTTTCAACCGTGGTATTATAGGAGAATACCACATCACCTTGGCAGGAATCTTCTTCCGGGCGCCCCTCGACATCACCATGCTCATCGCGGCTGATCTTATAGCGCAATGCACCACATACCGGGCAAGCGTTCAAATCCTCTTACTCACCGCGGTAGAGGATGCAATCATTAGGGCATGCATGTATCTTCTGCACCTCTAACCCTAGATGGCAGACAGTCTTCTTTGCTTCGTACGTACTCTCGGGCAATTCGTTGTCCTTTGGAAGCATATCCTTTATCATTACCAGCAACTTTCCAAATCCCTTGTCGGATACACCATTCTCGCCTTCCATAGCAGCAATTCCGAGTGGTGCCCAGCTTTTCTTGTCACCCACGCAATTGGTACAACAATTTTTGTGATCCTCTAACATGCGCTGCAACTTCTTCTTCTCCAAATCACTTGCGCATTTCTCTTTGCATCGGCAATGGCCCGACCTAGATCATCAACGGGCTCATCGATGCCTCTTCTTCACTTCTTCCCGCATTGCCGCCCAGCTTCTTCCGCATTACCGGCTCAGCTTCTTCCCCATTGTTGTATCATCGTATTCAGGGAACCCATGGCCAGGATAGCTGTCGTCGTCCTCTTCTTCTTCATTGTCTTCCATCATAACCCTCTTTCTCCGTGCTTGGTCCAAACATTATAGTGGGGCATGAAACCGACTCAAACAGTGGACGGAATGGTTCTTGACGAGAGTAATTGCAACCATTCTTACAGCCAGCACATGGACAAGGCATAAAACCATCCGCCCGCTTGTTTGCCTCAGCCCATAGCAGAAAAGTATGCACGCCCTCAACGAATTGGGGAGAGCATCGGTCATCGTACATCCATTGCCGGCTCATCTTCATTACACAACAATCGAATAGACCAAATTAATACAAGTTCATACATAAAGTTCATACAACACTTAAATGCAACAAACAAATAACTCTCTAGCTAAAGCATTTAAATGCAACAACAAATGCGATCAAGATCGCAACTAAGGTAACAATTGATCCAACAGCATAATGATACCAAGCCTCACTATCGATGGCATATTTTCTAATCTTTCTAATCTTCAAGCGCATTTTCTCCATCTTGATCTTGTGATCATCGATGACATCGGCAACATGCAACTCCAATTCCATCTTCTCCCCCTCAATTCTTTTCAATTTTTCTTTCAAGTACTCGTTTTTCTTTCAACTAAATTTAACCTCTCGACAATAGGGTCGGTTGGAATTTCCGTTCACATACCTCCTAGATAAAAATATCTATGTCAACTTGATGGGCATAATTTGTCATAAACACGAAATGCAACAAATAGTTTTAAAAGAGAATATACCACATCCGAATCATAACAAGGACGAGGGCCGACGGGACGGATATCAAAACCATGGCACTATGTATAACAAACAACGACGGGTAAGATAATTATTATACGAGTAACTATATATCCAAATCACGAAACATCAATTTTTATATAAAATTTCATGAACAAGAGGCTCACCACAAGGTGGTGCCGCGATGGGACTTAAAAGGGCGATCGACGGTGGTTACGACAGAGATTTAGAAGGCACTAAGTAAACCACACCTACATATGCAAACTAAGTGTTATTTTGACCTCAAATTGCATATAAATCAAATACTAGCACATATATATATATAGTACTTACTTTGGTGTCTAAATTGCAGCTTCTTGGCAGTCCGGAGCTTTTTTGGTGAATTTCTCCAAGCCCTGCCATACAAAGAAAACAATTACTTGATATCGAAATGAACAAAGTTGTTGATATGGTGGATAATGATCGATTTAACTTACTTCTCGAGCATTTCAGTCATGTCCGCATACTCCTTGGGATCTTTTCGTTTGGAGTCTAAGAAAGTTCTACTCCCTTCTCAAGCTTAATCTCTAGGAGAATATAGTGGTAGCTAGCTTTTACACATGCATAACTCATCAATATTACATTAGTATAACCTGGACTAATAAGGAAACCGAATATGCCACAAGACAGTAACACTCACTTGAAGTTGTAAGGAAAGAGTATTATATCTTTGTGTTCATTTATTACCAACAATTGTAGCAAGTTGGCCTCGGTATTTTCTTTATGAAATTCAACCTCAGTTTTACTATGAGATATGTGTTAATGAACCCAATATCACCCTCTTGTCTTTTCTTCAATTCGCGATCTTCAATCTGCATAATATAGTGAGGATAATTATAAATACATGCAATGAAAGAGCTGAGTTATATAGAGACTTAATGATGAAGTAGTACTACTTACAGACGAGAGCAGGTGACCGTTGCTTTATCGAGGGCCAATTGATTAAAAACTGATAGAACTCCTCAAATGGAATAGGCAACAGTTCAATTCCAAGGAGGTCATGCTCCTTTTAACTCTCACATACAAAGTACTCCTCCCCTCGCACTCTCTGCAGGTTTTCATGTACCAATCATGCAATCTTCGCATCATCGTTGATAGAGAACTTTCATCTTTGACAAGAGGCTTCCCGTACTCGTATCTTTGTATCTGCACCACCAAGAAATCATAATCTACATCGTCGGGCAGGTAATCTGCAGGATTGCCATAACCGGGCACCATCCTCGGATCGACGATGTCGCTAGCAGGCACCTTGAGGGGGGGGGCACGATTGCTTCACTTGTTCGCCGAGCTGGGCAATTTGTTTCCCAGCTCGTCGTTCTTTCATCCTTTGATCACTTTTAGTACTTCCCGACCTCTCCGCTTCGGCAAATGCCTTTCCAATAATGCGCTCATAGTTGCCTTTCGGCGGAGACTTGGGCGGTCTTGTCAGGGCAGCCAGAGTGTGCTTCACTTTCACCGGATCTACCTTCTCCTCCGGAGGTGGATGTCTCTTTGCTTTCAACCCTTGAAACCAGTCATCCACTTCGGTCTGCGCGATCTTCGCGTTTTCCTCCTCTGACCTCTCGTACGGTAGGGTTCAATCGGTTGGCCTTCGCGCGCGATTTCTATGATCTCAAACTTTTCATCCGAGCTCAATCTTCGGGCCTCGTCTCTTTACCGAAGTTGTGCTCGATCCGGAGGGCTAGAAAAAAGAACAAAGACGAGAGTTAATTAATATGTGTACATACCAAAACAATGAATGCATCAAAACCCTAGTCAAGACAAAGCTTAACTAATATATATACCTGGCGGACTCGGTTCGGTGATCACCGGAGCCGTCCTCACGGTCTACTTCTTCACCCTCTCCTTCTTGCACCGGCATTGGGTCCCTGGAGCCATGTAAATCATAGCCAGCTGCTTCTTCACCTTCTCCTTCCAGACCATCGTTGTCGTTGAGAAACATCAACGAGCAGACGACATCACTTCCTTCTGCGATTATTTCCCTCAACAACGTTTCTTGTGCTTCGTCTCGGGCCGGGGTGTCCATAGTTTCTACAAATATTTACAACATGGCAATTATTATTCAAACATGACAGATATGGATATATTAATGGCAAACGTAGAACTAGCTAGCTAATCACAATAAGGAATCATATTAATTAGTGGCCTCGACGCTGCTTCTCTAGGGTTTCGAGTGGCCTCGACAACGCTTCAAGGGTTAGGGGTTTCCTCGAGAACGCTTCAAGGAGGGGGTAATATCGACCCCCACGTGTCAAGGGGTCGAGGATCACCGAGGGGTCGGGAGGTTGCCTAGTGTCAAAGGATTCAACAAAACCATGTCTTCATCATTAGGCGAAAGTAACAGGTGCATGATGGTGCAAGCTGCATAAAGTTATTTTGGGCGGAGTCCCAGATAGGATAATTAGCTTTTTGGTACAAAGTTCAGCAAGAACCTTCCAATATCTTTATTTGGAAGGCCTTTGCTGAATTTCGCATAAAAAGGCAAATTATCCTATCCGGACTCCATTCCGAAATAACTTTGGAGGACTTCAGACCATCATGCCCTGCTACTTCCTTGTTAATGATGAAGCCATGGATTTTTCAATACTTTGACACTACTAAACCTCTCTCGACCCTCGAACCTCGACGCACCTCGGAACCTCGACCCCTAGGCGACCCTCGAACCCTTGATCCTCGACCCTATAGAACCCTCGAACCTCGAGCCCTTGACCCCTTAACGACCCTAGACCCTCTAACCTAGTTCCCGACCCTCGACCCTCGGCGATCCTCGACACACTGTTCCGATAAAAATTAAGAAGAAGAAGAAGAAGAAGAAAAAAGAGGAGAAGAAGAAAGGAATAGCTAGAGGAGAAGATCGAAGAAAAAGAAGAAGAAAAAAAAGAGGAGAAGAAGAAAGGAATAGTGGAGAAGAAGAGAAAATAGAATATTCTATTGTCTCTTCTTCTCAAGATTCCTTTCTTCTTCTCCTCTTTTTTTTATCAAGGATCGAGGAGGTCGAGGTCGAGGGTCGAGGATCGCCGAGCGGTCGAGGTCAGCGGTCGAGGATCGCCGAGGTCGGGAGGTTGCCTAGTGTCAAAGGATTCAACAAAACCATGTCTTCATCATTGGTAGAAAGTGCTTGGTGCATGATGGTGCAAGCTCTCAAAGTTATTTTGGGCAGAGTCCCAGATAGGATAATTAGCCTTTTGGTACAAAGTTCAGCAAGAACCTTCTGAATATCTTTATTTGGAAGGCCTTTGCTGAAATTGCACAAAAGGCAAATTATCCTATCCGGACTCCATTCGAGTAATAACTTTGAGGACTTCGCACCATCATGCCTGCTACTTCCGCTAATGATGAAGCCATGGATTTCTTCAATACTTTGACACTACGAAACCTCTCTCGATCCCTCGAACCCTCGACGACCCTGGAACCCTCGACCCCTAGACGACCCTGGAACCCTCGATCCCTCGACCCTATAGAACCCTCGAACCCTCGACCCTTGACCCCTTAACGACCCTCGACCCTCTACCCTAGTTCCCGACCCTCGACCCCTCGGCGATCCTCGACACACTCGTTCCCGATAAAAATTAAGAAGAAGAAGAAGAAGAAGAAAAAGAGGAGAAGAAGAAAGGAATAGCTAGAGGAGAAGATCGAAGAAAAAGAAGAAGAAAAAAAGAGGAGAAGAAGAAAGGAATAGTGGAGAAGAAGAGAAAATAGAATATTCTATTGTCTCTTCTTCTCCACTATTCCTTTCTCAAGGTCTTTTTTATCAAGGGTCGAGGATCGCTGGGGGTCGAGGTTCAAGGGTCGAGGATCGCCGAGGTCGAGAGGTTGCCTAGTGTCAAAGTTCAACAAAACCATGTCTTCATCATTAGGCGAAAGTGCAGGTGCATGATGGTGCAAGCTCTCCAAAGTTATTTTGGAGCAGGTCCCAGATAGGATAATTAGCCTTTTGGTACAAAGTTCAGCAAGAACCTTCCGAATATCTTTATTTGGAAGGCCTTTGCTGAAATTGTACAAAAGGCAAATTATCCTATCCGGACTCCATTCCGTAATAACTTTGGAGAACTTTGTACCATCATGCCCTGCTACTTCCGGCTAATGATGAAGCCATGGATTTCTTCAATACTTTGACACTACGAAACCTCTCTCGATCCTCGAACCCTCGACGACCACAGGAACCTCGACCCTAGGCGACCCTCGAACCCTCGATCCTCGGCCTATAGAACCCTCGAACCCTTGACCCTTGACCCTTAACGACCCTCGACCCTCTACCCTAGTTCCTGACCTCGACCCTCGGCGATCCTCGACACACTGCTCCCGATAAAAATTAAGAAGAAGAAGAAGAAGAAGAAGAAAGAGGAGAAGAAGAAAGGAATAGCTAGAGGAAGAAGAAGAAAAGAAGAAGAAGAAGAGGAGAAGAAGAAGGAATAGTGGAGAAGAAGAGAAAATAGAATATTCTATTGTCTCTTCTTCCACTATTCCTTTCTTCTTCTCCTTTTTTATCAAGGGGTCGAGGATCGCCGAGGGTCGAGGTCAAGGGTCGAGGATCGAGCCGTCGGGTCAAGGGTCGAGGGTTGCCTAGTGTCAAAGGATTCAACAAAACCATGTCTTCATCATTAGGCGAAAGTAACAGGTGCATGATGGTGCAAGCTCTCCAAAGTTATTTTGGAGCGGAGTCCCGAGATAGGATAATTAGCCTTTTGGTACAAAGTTCAGCAAGAACCTTCCGAATATCTTTATTTGAAAGGCCTTTGCTGAAATTGCATAAAAGGCAAATTATCCTATCCGGACTCCATTCCGAATAACTTTGAGGACTTCATACCATCATGCCCTCGTTACTCCGCTAATGATGAAGCCATGGATTTCTTCAATACTTTGACACTCTGAAACTCTCTCGACCCTCGAACCTCGACGATTCTCGAACCCTCGACCCTAGACGACCTCGAACCTCGACCTCGATCCTCGAACCCTCGAGCCTCAAACCCTCGACCCTTGACCCATTGCGACCCTCGACCCTCTACCCTAGTTCCCGACCCTCGACCCCTCGGCGATCCTCGACACCCTCGTTCCCGATAACAATTAAGAAGAAGAAGAATAAGAAGAAAGAGGAGAAGAAGAAAGGAATAGCTAGAGGAGAAGATCGAAGAAAAAAAAGAAGAAAAAAAAAGAGGAGAAGAAGAAAGGAATAGTGGAGAAGAAGAGAAAATAGAATATAATAGAATATTCTATTTTCTCTTCATATTCTATTTTCTTCTTCTCCACTATTCTTTCTTCTTCTCCTCTTCTTTTCTTCTTTTTACTTCTTCTTTCTTATTTCTCCTTTTCTTCCTCTCCTCTTGTTGTTTCTTTCCTCTTCTTATTTTCTTCTTTCCTATCCTTCTTTTCCTTCCTTTCTTAATATCACTTAGCAAATTTTGCAACGATAGGGAGGGGGTGCTCCCGTGGTCTAAAATCCGTCTATGCATGATAGAAAATTCTGAAAAATACATCTATGATCCCTCAACGCCCCGCCTCTCTCATGAACAAAAAAAAAATCTGTGAATTAAAAAACATCATGTTCTACTTAACAAAAAACATTATATTTCATCCACATTCGTGCATACATCATATATGTGATCATCTATGAAAAAACATCATATTCTATAAAAAATCATTACATATATATAAAACAAGCATATATATATACATATAAACAAGCATATATATATTAAAAAAAAGCATATATATATATATATATATATATATATATATATATATATATATATATATATATATATATATATATATATATATATATATAAACAAGCATATATATGAAAAAAAATGCAAAGGGAGGCGCCATGGCCGGACCAAGCTGAGGGGGTCGGCAAGCAGGATGGCGCTGGGCAGAGGCTGAGCGACGGCGATGGCGGGCAGGCGTGGGGCTGGGCGACGGACGAGGTGGGTAGGGGCGAGAGGCGTCAGGGGCAGGCGGGCAGGCGACGCCTGGGCAGGGCGCGGGCGACATGGGTGACGGCGAGGGGTGGCGCATTGACGACGGCGAACGGCACGGGCGCAGGCGGCGATGGCGGGGCGACGGCAGCGTCGGGGCAGCCTGGCGGCGTCGGGGCAACTGGCGATGAAATTCTGAATTTTTGCAAAGTATTTGGTTATATAGGAAAGCCATTGGTCCCGGTTCGTGGCACCAACCGGGGCCAAAGGCCAATTTTCAGCAGCCCAAAGGGCAGGAAGCGGCGTCCTTTGGTCTGGTTGGTGGCACCAACCGGGACTAAAGGGGCATTGGTCCCGGTTGGTGCCACGAACCGGTACCAATGCGCCCTTTAGTCCCGGTTGGTGGCACCAACCGGACCAAAGGCCTTGTGCTGCCCCACGCCCAAAGTTTAGTCCCACCTCGCTAGTTTAGAGCGAGCCGCACTGCTTATAAGGTGCGGTGCGGCTCCTCTCGAGCTCCTCTCTAAAGCAGGCTTTGGCCTAACTCGCCATCTGTGCTGTGGGCCTCTGGGCCTTCCATGGCCTGAATCCGGCCCATAGGGTTTCTAGTCATATTTAGGCCGTGGGGGCCAAGATGGGTGGCACTTTTTTTGCTTTATATTTTATTTCTTTTTGCTTTTAGTTTTAGAAAAATATAAACTTTCTGTTAGTGCCATTAGTTTTAAAATTTGAAAACACTTTTTTCTTTTCTTTGTTGCTTTATTTATTTTGTTTTGTTTCTACTTACAACAAAATACTTATTGTTGCTATTTTTATTTTTTTCAATTTTTTGTTTTTTTCTGCATTATTTATTTTCTTTTGGTTTTTGCTTTATTTTTCATTCCTTTGCTTTTAGGTCAGCAAAATTATAAACTTTCTGTTAGTGCTTTTAGTTTTAGAAAAATATAAACTTTTTGTTAGTGCCATTAGTTTTAAAATTCAAAACACTTTTTTGTTTTCTTTAATGCTGTATTTATTTTATTTTGTTTCTACTTACAACAAAATACTTATTGTTGCTATTTTTATTTTATTTTTCAAGTTTTTTGTTTTGTTTTCTGCATTATTTATTTTCTTTTGGTTTTTTGCTTTATTTTTAATTCTTTTTGCTTTTAGGTCAGCAAAATTATAAACTTCCTGTTAGTGCCATTTGTTTTAGAACAATTATAAACTTTCTGCTTGTGCCATTAGTTTTATAAAATTTGAATTCTTTGAAATTTGTGTGAATCACAAGTTTGTGAGCTCAACAAGGCGAGAGGGCGGGCTTATAAACCGGTGTGAGCGCCCTTGGTTGGCGAGGTTTTCAAATTCATAGTTTTCAAATGAACTCTAAAAAGTTGGCATAGCATGTGCATGTACAAAACGGACAATGGTATCATACTCATCTGTTACAAAGTTGGCATGGTATCATCATAATAGTTATGGAGAAAGTCTTCACTTTTTCTTTGCTTGTGCCGTTTGCTTATTGCTACCAGAACCATGGATAATCTTCATCGCTTATCGGGATGCTTGGGTCAGCTTGACTTTGAAGGGGGAATTTCATGAAACTTTTCATACTCTTGAGACATGTCCATCTTGCCCTCCACTCCCGGATGTCCCTTTTTCCGAAAGAACTATGTGGCGCTTTTGTCTCATCGTATGATGTATTCGCTTCCTTATCTTTTCTTTTCCTCGGTCCGTAGACATGGCCTTCACATAGATAACCTCGTGCCACATCATTGACTAGGACGAACGGTTCGTCGGTGTACCCAAGATTTTTAGATCCTTGTTGTCATTCCGCATGTGGGTCTACTCTGCACTCCGCCTCCTCGACTGATTGACCCACTTGCACTTAAACAAAGGGACCTTAAAATCTACTCCGTAGTCAAGTTCCCATATGTCTACTATGTAACCATAATATGTGTCCTTTCCTGTCGGTTGATGCATCAAAGCGGACACCGCTGTTTTGTTGGTGCTCTTTTCATCTTGGTCAATCGTAAAATGTATTCCCATTTATCTCAGATCCTTTCCAAATCATTATAGTCAAGATGGTCCCTCGGACAACAAGTACAGCTCATCACAAACAGTCTTGTCACCTCGAGACGTGTTTCCAACCAACTGCTGAAAGTCCCGATGTGTTCACATGTAATCCAAGCTGTCAGGCTGCTCCGTGTTTGGAGCGCAGATCGTTTTTGTGTTCATCGACATACGGGTCACCAAGGTAGAGTTCTCAGAGAAGCTGTAGTGTGCTTGAGACCAAGAATATCCGTCCCTGCATATTATTGAGTCCCTTCCAAGCGTGTTTTTTCAATCAGTCTCCCCTCATACCGCGATTTAGGGAGACCTATCTTCTTAAGGCCGGAATGAAGTCAACACAAAACCCGATGACATCCTCTCGCTTGATGGCCCATGGAGATGCTTCCTTCGGCCTAGCGATTCTTAACATATTTCTTTAGGACTCCCATGAACCTCTCAAAGGGGTACATATTGTGTAGAATCTGGGCCCCGTAATGACAATCTCGCCGACTAGATGAACTAGGACGTCGCCATGATATTTACGAAGGATGGTGGGAACACCAGCTAAACCGACAAGACATTGCGCCACATCACTCCTTAGCGTTGGTATGATTTCTGGATCGATCACCTTTCGAGATATTGCATTGAGGAATGCACATAGCTTCACAATGGCTAATCGGACGTTTTCCGTAGAAGCCCCTCAATGCAACCGAAGCGATTATGTCATAATCACTGGCAGTCATGAGACTTTAGGTTCGGAACTTTTTCTCCGCATATTTATTATTCCTTTATATTCGACGAGAAGCTCGGGACCTTCATATCGAGAAGGCATTGAAAGAAGATTTCTTTCTCTTCTTTCAGAAGAGCGAGCTGGCGTGACCTTCATAATGCTTCGGAGGCATGCCCTCTGTCGGTGTCAAACCGACGGATCTCGGTAGGGGGTCCCGAACTGTGCGCCTAGGCGGATGGTAACAGGAGACAAGGGACACGATGTTTTACCCAGGTTCGGGCCCTCTCGGTGGAGGTAAAACCCTACTCCCGCTTGATTAATATTGATGATATGGGTAGTACAAGAGTAGATCTACCACGAGATTGGAGAGGCTAAACCCTAGAAGCTAGCCTATGGTATGATTGTCGTTCGATCCTCGGACTAAAACCCTCCGGTTTATATAGACACCGGATAGGGTTAGGGTTACAGAGTCGGTTACAATGGTAGGAGATCTACATATCCGTATTGCCAAGCTTGCCTTCCACGCCAAGGAAAGTCCCATCCGGACACGGGACGAAGTCTTCAATCTTGTATCTTCATAGCCCAGGAGTCTCGCCAACGGTGATAGTTCGCTATCCGGACACCCCTAATCCGGACTTCTCAAGAGCCTCGAACCAGGCTTCAATGACGATGAGTCCGGCTCGTAGATTGTCTTCGGCATTGTGAGGCGGGTTCTTCTCCAAATCCCATATACTTGTCGAATATTGTCCGGCTTCTGATAAGTGCTGCGCTCCTTTGGCTTCTACGCCCAATAATGGCCATCTTCCACGTGTCGAACGAATGTGAGAAGTCAGGGTACCTTTTACATTTACCCCCTTGCTGTGCAAATGAGTCGTCTATAAAAGAGACGGGGATCCAGATCCGGATCACACCATCCTCCCCTCGCGAGCCGTCATTAGAGCGCCTTCGACAAAAAATCCATTCCACCATGGACAGTCGACGCGGCTCCTCCTCTCGCGCTCCCAGCCCTCAGCCCGGAGATTGGGGAGATGCTCGGCCCCGACAGCCAATTGGTGGCGCTTCAAACCAAGGGATTCCTTCCCCGCCTTCCGGTTCCGTGCGTGCTCGACTCGCCACTTATAAGGGCGGAAGCAAGCGGAGAGCGTTCCCGATCCTCTAAGGGAGAGCGGTATGCTTCGCCTCTCATCTAATGAGAGGACTCGGATTTCCATCCATCCGCTTCTCCGGGCTTCGAGTTCTACGGCCTCCACTGCACAACCTTACGCCGCCTCCATCTTGCATATAGCGGGCTTTGTGGCCCTTGCAAGCTGTTCCGGGTGTTGAGGCCCATTTCGACCTGTGGAAGAGATTGTTCGCCTTGTGCCCCGCTCGTGAGGGGTCAATATATCAAGTGGGCGGAGCTAACTGTGGCGATCGCCGGACCGGATATCTATCCGGAACCCGAAGAAGGCGTCCAAGACCGCCCTCGGAATGGTTTTATATAGAAGACATCCCGCTGCCGGATCTCGCTCGGATCGGTCTCCGGAGTTCAGCAATGCTCCTTTGAAGAAACGCCGAGTTGGCGCCATGAGCCCCGGTGGGAATTCGGCAGGGACGTCCTTTACCTGATGAGCTGAATAAGATTGTTGGCTCATTCCGGACTGACTATGATTGGTGTCATGGCCACATGCATAATGCGGGGAGTTCAGCCGCTCCAATATAGGGCCCACCCCATGTGGGATTTCAACGGGGAGGATGATGCCACCCGCCACGGCCGCAAAGGACCGGGTTCGGTCACCGAACTGGTGAAGACCTTGTCCGCTATGTACAAAGGAGAAGAGGAGGATTTTCTCCGAGTCAGTCTGCTGAACGGGTTTTCTTCGAATAATCCTCGAAGTTGGGTAAGAGAATATCTTTGCGGCCTGTCCGATCCATGTTCCCGTGGTTAAATATCTCATCTTATGGTTCCTACGCAGGAACTGCGCCGGGCCGTGGAGAAGATACACAGCCCGCCTCCACAACCCGAGGATCCGGAACAGTCCCTCGATCCGGCCTCCGAAGAGGACCCGGATATAAAGGTGGAGCTGATCGACGGGGTGTTCCATCAACTTAGCATCGACAATGCTTTGGTGGCCATCATGGCCGACTACCCCGGACTATTTCCGCCTCCTGTAACCGCGGATCAAGTCCGGATCCCATGACCCACCCGTGCTTTATTTCTAACCACGCGCAGATCCGATGGTGTTCCGCAGGGGTTCCTTCGAGGCAGAGGCCGAGTTCGCCGCTGCTAACCAACAAGGGCAGCACGCCACACAAGCTAAAAAGAAGTGCGGTTCGGATTGAAACGTCGCCAACGGTAAGGCGTGCCACCATATTCCTGTGATTGATTCTCGAAGGCGATTAACACCAAAGGTTCTTTTCAGAAAAGAGCGCCACGGACTGTGTCCGGGAGATTGTTAATCGAGCCTCCGCCAGCCAGCTCCAACGCCGGGTCCGAAGCGGAGGTAAACACGAGGCGTCGCCGGATGCTCCTCCGGCAGAGGATGCCGACAGATTGTCCGCCACCAACTCGAGGTGGAGAGTGCCATGAATCACATGCGCCACCGCATGCTTCTTCGTCACACATGTTTCTCCTGTGAGGCATTGAATGCCTTCAATTGGAGATGCGCACTGCGCCGCCAAGATGGTCTAGCCAGAGCTACGGAGCAGTATGTAAAGGACATACGGGTAAGAAATTTTGACAGTTGTATAAGCCAGTAGCCCCCGAGACTTAAAATAGTTAGGATAACTGATTTAAGGATCATTTGGTATGCAGGATCTTACGGAAAAGAATACCCGACTGTCCCAGGAGCTTGAAGAGTGCAAGGCCCAGCTTGAGGCCGCACTAGCCGCCACAGGGGGAGCCACAGAGACCCCCAACGGTAATACATACTTTAAAAAAATAAGTAGTTTGTGAAGTGCGGCGTGTGTATAAGTCTGACAATGATATTGCAGATGGCGTTGGACTGGATCCGGACAGGCAACAGCTCCTGCGCCAGCTAAAGGCCGGTGAGAGCATGCTTACAAGGGTGCGGCAGGAGAAAATAACCTCCAAGACGCCAACACCCAACCGGAGAGGAACTAAAGGATGTTCGTGCTCAGTTGTCCGACCAGAAGGAGAATCGACGTCTTCGCTCGCGGCATTTTCAAGAGTGCTTAAACGAACTTTGAAAGAGTTCGTGAGGAAGGCGACTAACATAAACATATATGTAGGTTTGCTCACAGGTTGTCCCGAGGAGGAGATGCCCAGTTCTTCGGGCGATCTTCTTCCGGACTGCGCTACCTGCACTAACGAAGTTCGGCAGTGAAGAAGGGCGCCGCCTGTGCCTTGTGGCCATCCATCTCCCTACCAAGGCATTGGGGAGCTGGCAGAGCGGCTTCAAGGAGCACGGCGGCGCTCCGCTATGGAAGATATCGGCATTCCGTCAAGGCGCCAGGAGGCTCGGGCCATGGTAAAGACGCTGTACACGGTTGTTGACCCAAACCACATGGCCGAGGTCGGACCTGTGGGGCCTGATGGGAAGGAGATCCTGTAAGCTTAGTGTACGGCCGTAGAATTGGCCGCAAAGTATTCCCAGCAGGATCTGTAAACTAGACACCCTATTAGATGGTATTGAAAAGGAATACGATCATCAAGTTGACTATGTAATTTAAAGTGACATGTAAAATGCCTTCTAGCCGGATTGTAGATCGTTTGTCTTAGCGGACCTTTTCACTTCAACCTCAGGACCCAATAGTCTGGAGTGTGTCCGAATACCCTCACGGTTATGTAAGAACCGGGGCATGCATGGAGACAAGGCGTAGGGGTCATTATTGCTGTATCAGACAAGTGCCCAACTAGTTATGTTATATTACAGGGATAGTAAGAAACATCTTCCAGGGAGAATAGTTCCGTTAAGGGTTCCTTTCTCGAGGCATGCCCTAAAGTGCATGTCCGAACTGCTAAGAAAGCAGAAAATCATCCGGGGCAGATGGGTAAATAGTTTAAAATCATCTTTCAGTTCACCGAATCAATATTCCCTTAAGAACGCTTAGCTTTTGCTTCACCCACCGAGGTACACATCCGGCTGACCGACAAGAATAATCGCAGAGGTGCTCCTTTACCTCCTAGCCGAACAATCGGGAACATAGGGGTAAGCACAGGAGCCGTGCAACCCAGCTTGGCCAAAACTTAAGTCATATCGATGCATATAATGGTGAATAAAAGGTACATGCGGAAGTTTGACACATGTGTTGGGCATAAAACCCGATAAATAAGCTTTGTTAAAGAAGCCCCGGGTATAATGAGCGAGCGAGCTGGCGTCAAGTAAGTAACAAAGCGCAAGTGAGCCTCTCAAAGGCTTCAAGAAAAGGAAGGAGGAAGGAGAGAAATAAAAGACAGCTAAAGTATAAATTTTGGACGGAGGAAGGAGACGAACCCGAGTCCGCACTAGGCGAGAATCTTCAGAGACGGGCTGCGTTCCATGGGTTTGGCTCGAGTCGGTTATCCGATGCGTTTACAGATGGTATGCTCTACCGGTCGGACCTGGTCGATGATGAAGGGACCTTCCCATTTGGGCTTGAGTTTGTCCTTTTTCTTGTCCGGCAAAGCGAGAACTAGTTCGCCAACGCTGTAAGCTTTGGCCTGTACTTCTCGCTTTGATATCTTCGAGCCTGCTGTTGATAAAATGCGAACGAGCTTTTGCCACGCCGCTCCTCCTCCAAGGCGCCCAGACTGTCCCCGCCGATCGAAGTTCGGCTTCTTTCTTCATACATGCGCACGCCGAGGTGAGTCATGAATTATGTCGCGAGGCAAAACTGCTCTGCACCGCGTACACCATAAAAAAGTGTGAATCCGGTAGTGCGGTTTGGCATGGTCCGCAGCCCCAGTACGGAGTCGAGCTCCTCTACCCAAAGGCGTATTAGATTCCTTAAGGGACCGCACTAGTCTGGGTTTAATGCCGCCATGATTAGACCGTTTGCCCACTCGACTTGACCGTTAGTTTGAGGGTGATAGACCGAGGCGAATCGAGCTTAATGCCCATGTTTTGCACCATAATTTGACCTCATCACTGTGAAGTTGGTGCCGTTATCGATGATGATATCGGGGACACCGTAACGGTGCACTACCCCTGATATGAAGTCTATCACCGTCCGGATTCGCCGCTTTAATGTGCTTGGCCTCTATCCATTTGGTGAATTTATCCACCATGACCAATAGGTATTTTTGCTTGTGGGTTCTTCCTTAAGTGGTCCAACCATGTCAAGCCCCTGCACCGCGAACGCCAGTGATGGTTATAGTTTTGAGGGCGTGGGTGGCATGTGGCTTTAGTTAGCAAAAGCTGGCATCCGCGCATCGTTGGACTAAATCCTGCCCATCTGCTCGGGCGTCGGCCAATAAAATCTCTGACGGAAGGCCTTGCCTACAAGGGCCGGGCTGCGGCGTGGTGCCCACCCAGTCCGGCATGAATTTCAGCCAGAGGTTTCGCCCTTCCTCGGAGATACACCTTTGAAGGACTCACAGTGCTTTTCTTATAAAGCTCTCCTCATGGACTTTATAGGCTTTGGATCGCCGCACTATGCAGCGATCCTCATTTTGGTCTTCGGGAGTTCCTGCCTAGTTAGGTAGGCTAGGGAGCTCCGCCCACGGGCAATAACTGCCATTATTTCGTATGGCGGAGGTGTTATTTCGCTGGCGAGCCTCCGATTGTGTCGAGTGTTCGTGTCGAGCAAAGGCGGTTGTGTCCGGATTGTTATTTCGACTCCCTTCCCATAGTACGGATGGCTTGAACAGCCGTTCCAAGAAGATGTTAGGCGGGACGGCATCGCGTTTGGCGCGGCGCGTGCTAATACGTCCGCCGCCTGGTTGTTATCCCGGGCTATATGATGAAATTCGAGCCCTTCAACCGCTTGACATTTTTAGAACTCGCGCTGCGTATGCTGCCATTTTCGGATCTTTGGCGCCAAAGTTTCCGTTTATCTGAGATATCGCGAGGTTTGAATCGCGCACCTCTAGGCGTTTAATTCCTATGGAGATCGCCATCCGGAGGCCGTGCGTAAGGGCCTCGATTCGGCTGCGTTGTTGGAGTCCGTGTACATTATCTCAAGGACGTGGATCGTGTCCCCGCCGACGTCAGATGACGCCAGCCCCCAGGCCGCCAGCATTTTGGAGTCGTCAAGCGCATGATCCATTGGAATATGCGCCGTACTCTTTAGGTAGCTCGTCGTGGCTTGTAGGTTATGTCGAATGGGAGGAGCTCGATGGCCCATTTGGCAATCCGCCTGTCGGCGTCGCGATGTTTATAATGTCGTTAAGAGGTACTTCGAGGCTACCGTAATCAAACACTCTTGAAAGTAGTGTCGCAGCTTCCGGATGCCATGAACACCGCAGATGCTATCTTCTCGATAATGTGGGTACCGGGACTTGCATGGAGTTAGGACAAGGGACACGTAATAAACTAGTTTTTGAAGAGGGAACTCGTGTCCGTCCGCTTCGCTCGACGACGAGCACCGCTAACAACTTGATGTGTTGCGCGATATATAATAACATTGGTTCGCCCGTGTTGGGCGCTGCCAGACCGGATTTGTTGCCAATATGGCTTTTATTTCTTCGAGTCCGGCCGTGGCGGCATCAAATCCACTCGAAGTGTTCGTGCGCGGAGGAGGCGGTAAAGGTAACGCCTTTTCTCCCAAGGGAAATAAAGCGGCTTAGAGCCGCCACATCCAAATCAATTTTGTATTTGTTTGAGGTCTTTTGGAATATCCAATTGAGACAGAGCTCGGATCTTGGCTGGGTTTTCTTCAATTCCTCTACCGGACACAATGAAGCCCAAGAGCTTTCCGGCTGGAATGTCGAAGACGCGTTTTTCCGGATTGAGCTTGATGTCATATTTGCAGAGATTGTCGAATGTGGGCCTCAAGTCGTCTACTAGAGTTTCGACGTGCTTGGATTTGACGACCACGTCATCTACATATGCCTCCACTGTTTTGCCGATCGGGTTTGCCAGACATGTCTGAATCATGCGCTGATATGTTGCGCCGGCGTTTTTGAGCACGAAGGGCATTGTGTTGAAGCAAAATGGGCCATATGGAGTTATGAATGCTGTTGCGGCTTGGTCTGGCTCCGCCATCTTAATTTGGTGGTAGCCGGAGTATGCGTCGAGGAAACACAATGAATCGTGTCCTGATGTGGCGTCGATAATTTGATCAATGCGAGGGAGGGGGAAGGGATCCTTTGGGCAAGCCTTATTAAGGTCTTTGAAATCGACACATAGGCGCCAGGATTTGTCCTTCTTTGGTACCATCACCAGATTTGCTAGCCAGTCCGGATGTTTTATATCTCTGATGAATCCGGCTTCCAGAAGTTTGGCTAGCTCCTCTCCCATGGCCTGTCTCTTGGGTTCGGAAAAACGCCGAAGAGCTTGCTTGACTGGCTTAAATCCTTTTAGGATATTTAGGCTATGCTCGCCAGCCGCGTGGGATTCTGGCATGTCCAAGGGTGCCGTGCAAAATGTCCTAGTTTTCGCATAAATTCTCGAAAGTGCGGCTTCTGCATCAGGGTTTAACTGTGCCCCAATGGAGGCCGTCTTTGCAGGGTCCATTGGGTGGACTTAGAATTTGACTATTTCATCCGCTGGTTTAAAAGAGGTGGACTTGGATCTTTTATCAAGTATCACATCGTCTCTGTTCACCGTGGAGCGCATCACAATTAGTTCCTCGGCCGCTAGGGCTTCGGATAGTGCCTCGAGGGCTAGTGCGGCTGTCTTGTTTTCGGCGCGGAGCGCTATGTTCGGATCACTAGCAAGAATGATGATTCCGTTAGGTCCGGCATTTTGAGCTTCATGTACCCATAATGGGGTATAGCTTGAAAAATTGTGATGCCTCTCGCCCCTAATATAGCGTGATATCCGCTGCTGAAAGGGCCACTTGAAATGTGACCTCTTCGACCTGTAATTGTCCGGTGAGCCAACACTACGCCCAATGTGATTTTTCCCGTGCAGCATGCTTCCTGCTAGGGATTATTCCTCTGAAGGTTGTGCTGCTTCGCTCAATGCGGTTCCAGTCTATTTCCATTTTTCGAGGGTTTTCATAGATGAGGTTTAATCTGCTGCCGCCATCCATGAGTACCTTAGTAAGGCTAAAGTCGTCCACAATTGGACCGAGGACCAAAGGGGCCGGTGCTCAGGTGTTGGGAATTTGGGTTCACACGGCATTAAAGGTAATAGCCGTGTCACCCATGGATTTATTGTTGCTACTTGGTAGACTTCGCAAGGTTATGGAGTGTTCGCTCGCATGTTATTTGATGCGAAAGTCTCAAGACTATTAATACCGTCTTTGGTATTATTGGGGTGGGATTCTGAAGCTAGAAGCTTTTCGCCACTTTTGGCCACCGCCGAGTATCCAACATGCTCAAGGCTATGAGTTGGAGTGGCGTCCTCTGTGCTATGAATTTTGCAGGATCCGTTGAGCCATCCCTCCAGTACGGTTCCATGCCCTTTAGGGGGTCTTTGTTTTTTGGTATTTAACCCAGATGGTTGGTGATAATGCACCCTTTTATTTCGGACTAGGGCTGTGTTCGGGGCCGGATTATCCCAAATTTTACTTTCGGTTTTCCAAGCACTCTCCATCGCACAATACTTTTGTACTATGGTCACCAAGTCGGCAAAGCGTGTAATTTCACGACGACTTATGGCGTTTAGGATTCCTTCGTCCATGCAATATTGCAGAAGAGTAAGGTTGCGTCCTCCTCTCGGCAGTCCTTTATCCTGTCCATAACCAGGAGGAATCTGGCCCAGTAATGATGTACTGTTTCAGCGGGCTCTTGCCGAATTCGGGATAGATCGCTAATGTTTGGGCGGGCGGGTGGAACTAAATCCGGAACCCCGTCTAATCTAAGACTCAGGGGCCGAGAAGTTTCCGAACTCGGAGGTTTGGGTTTTTGGATGTTATCCACTGAATTCAACCCGCCGCCTGACTTTAGGTTCAGGATTTGATCGTCGTCCGTCCCTCCGCAGGAATCCGGCATGGAGGGGTCGGGAATCCGAACGTAGCTAGTCCTTAAGATAGAAGAAGAGTCGCCGCATTGTTCCTCTACCACAGCAATATGGTGGGTAGCCTGGGGAGACTTAACACGAAGATTGGTTTCGATGACCCGAGAAGTCATCGTCGGGTATAACGCCTAACCGGTGGTCATAAGGAAACCACCTAGTCAAGAGTTTGGCCGGCGGCAAGGCTCCTTTAGCGATAATGTCGCCTTTAAAGATCGGGATGAGGCATCCTTCCCGACGGTGACGCATTGCAGGAACTCTCAATGAAAGCACCAATGTCGGTGTCAAACCGGCGGATCTCGAGTAGGGGTCCCGAATCGGGCGCCTAGGCGGATGGTAACAGAGACAAGGGACACGATGTTTTTACCTGTGTTCGGCCCTCTCGGTGGAGGTAAAACCCTACTCCCGCTTGATTAATATTGATGATATGGGTAGTACAAGAGTAGATCTACCACGAGATTGGAGAGGCTAAACCCTAGAAGCTAGCCTATGGTATGATTGTCGTCGTCTCTACGGACTAAAACCCTCCGTTTATATAGACACCGGATAGGGTTAGGGTTACACGTAGTCGGTTACTATGGTAGGAGATCTACATATCCGTATTGCCAAGCTTGCCTTTCACGCCAAGGAAAGTCCCATCCGGACACGGGACGAAGTCTTCAATCTTGTATCTTCATAGCCCAGGAGTCCGGCCAACGGTGATAGTTCGGCTATCCGGACACCCCCTAATCCGGGACTCCCTCACCCTCTTTTTCGTGCAAGCGTTGCAGGTCCTCCCGTGCCTCAGGTGTATCTTCTGTCTTCCCATACACGCCCAAGAAGCCTAGCAGGTTCACGCAAAGGTTCTTCGTCACGCGCATCACGTCGATCAAGAGGGGACCCTAGGTCTTTCCAGAGGGTAGGTCCCAAAATATAGATTTCTTCTTCCACATGGGTGCGCCATTTCAGCGCCATTCGAACAGCTAGTCCGCCAGACCCTTTCCAAAGATTATGTGTAAATCATTGACCATAGCAAGTAAGTGATCACCGTACGCATGGTGGGCTTCTTCCGTGATCTGCCTCGCTTTTGAAATGCTTCCTTTCTTTCGACATTGATGGTTGGTCGGAAGAAATCGACGATGGCCTGTGTACACATTCTTCCCGCAGCTTCCTGTATATACTATCGGTGTCAAGTAAACAGTGCGTGTACGCGTGGTATCCCTTGTTTGTCTGTCCGAAGGTTATCGAGAGCGGCCAATCGTTGATGGTCACGAACAGCAACGCCTTTAGGTCAAATTCTCCTTTTGTGCTCATCCCACGACGCACACCGCTTCCATTCCACAGCTGTAAAAGTTCTTCAACTAATGGCCTTAGGTACACATCAATGTCGCTGCCGGGTTGCTTAGGGCCTTGGATGAGAACCGCATCATAATGAACTTCCGCTTCATGCACATCCAAGGAGGAAGGTTATACATGCATAGAGTCACGGGCCAGTGCTGTGATTGCTGCTCTGCTCCCTAAAGGATTAATGCCATCCGCGCTTAAAGCAAACCATACGCTCCTTGGGTCCTTTGCAACTCATCCCAAGATTTCTCTCGATTTTTCTCCATCGCGACCCGCCGGTGGGTGCTCTCAACTTCCCGCCTTTCTTACGGTCATCACTGTACATCGCATCAACTTGGCATGCTCTCCGCTTCAACAGATGTTTCAACCGTGGTATTATAGGAGCATACCACATCACCTTCACAGAACCTCTTCCTTGGGAGGCTCGCCATCAACATCACCAGGTCATCTCGCTCGATCTTATACGCAGAATGCACCGTGATACGGGCATGCGCTCAGATCCTTGTATGCACCGCAGAGAGGATGCAGTCATTAGGGCATGCATGTATCTTCTCCACCTCCAACCTAGAGGGCATACGACCTTCTTTGCTGCGTATGTATTGTCGAGCAATTCATATCCTTGGAAGCTTCTTCTTCATTATTTTAGTAGCTTTCAAATCCTTTATCAGCACATCATTCTCTCGCCTTCCATCGCAGCAATTCGAGTACGGTACCGAGCTTTGTGTTGCCATCTTCACAATTGGGGTACAACCCTTTTTGTGATCCTCTAACATGCGATCGAACTTCAGCTTCTCCTTTGAATTTCAGATTAAGCGTCCTTGCATCGACAATGACCGGCGGAGATCATCATCATCGGGCACATCGCCTGGTTCCTCTTGATCTTCAGCAGCTTCGCCTGCAGCAGCACCATCGCGCACATCGTCTGTGCATCTTGATGTTCAGTAGCATCACCGTATTCAGGGGCACATAGTTGTCATCGATTCTTCTTCCTCGCCGCCTTCCATCATAACCCCTATTTCTCCATGCCTCGTCCAAACATTATAGTGTGGCATGAAACCCTTGTAAAGCAGGTGGGTGTGAAGGATTTTCCGTCGAGTAAGACTTCAGATTCTACATATAGGGCATGGACAACACATAAAACCATTTTGCTTGTTTGCCTCAGCCACTTCGAGAAAATCATGCACGCCTTAATGTACTCGGAGGTGTGTCTGCCACCGTACATCCATTGCCGGTTCATTTGCATGCATTATATATAATTATGTGTCAAAATCATTACGTAACATCATGAATAGATAATTATGACCAAATTAATAGAAGTTCATGATCACATAAAACCAAAGTACATACATAGTTCTCATCTAACAACATAAAGCTCTGCAGAGCATCTAAATTAATTAAACCATACATTGAAACTATGTAAAACATTTCAATGCGAAAACAAATGTGATCATAATCGCAACTAAGGTAACAACTGATCCAACGCATAATGATACCAAGCCTCGTATGAATGGCATATTTTCTAATCTTTCTCATCTTCAAGCGCATTGCATCCATCTTCATCTTGTGATCATCGATTTACATCCGCAACATGCAACTCCAATATCATCTTCTCCTCCTCAAGTTTTTTTATTTTTTCCTTCAAGAAATTGTTTTTTCTTCAACTAAATTTAACCTCTCGACAATAGGGTCGGTTGGAATTTCCGTTCAACAACCTCCTAGATAAATAAAATCTATGTCACGTTGGTGGCATAATTTTCATAAACAATATATGAACCAATAGTTATGAAAAGATAATATATACCACATCCGAATCATAGACAGGACGAGGGCCGACGGGGGCGGATACCAAAACCATCGCACTATATAAGATGCAATAATAAAAGTAAGAAAATAATACAAGTATCTATCTAAACATACAAGTAAGAATGTTTTTCCTTTCAGAAAGAAGATAAGAACAAGAGGCTCACCACGGTGGTGCCGGGCGGCGAGATCGGCGCGGTGATCGACGGCATGTGAAGACGGGACGGGCGGACGGACCGCTAAACCTAGATAAATCTTGAGGAAAATGGAGCTTGGCGGTCGAGCTTGGAGAGGAGAAACCTTAAGTAGTGTGGCTCGGCATTCCATCGAACACCTTGTGTGCATAGGAGGTGAGCTAGAGCACCACCAAGCCCTCTCCCTCGGCCGTAAAAAATAGAGCACTGTGCTCTGCTTCTGCCGAGGGGGTATATATAGGCACCACCATTGGTCCCTGTTGGTGGCATGAACCGGGCTAAAGGGAAGCCTTTGGTCTCGGTTCATGCCACCAACCGGGACCAATAGTGGTGGGCTAGAGTTAGCCCATTGGTCCCGGTTCGTCCCTCCAACCGACCAAAAGGTCCGACGAACCGGGACCAATGGCCCACGTGGTCCTGCCGCCCATCGGGCTCACTTAACTGGGACAAATACCTCCATTTGTCCCGGTTCATGGCAGAACTGGTCTAATGGGCTGAACCTGCCTGGGCCATTGCCCCCTTTTCTACTAGTGGTATTCGGGCTAGGAAGAAAACCCCTGTGCGATGCATCTGCATGGTTGCTCCACTCCGCTCAGCCAGCCCTTCAAGCGAGTCCTCTTCAGCTTGAGGTCCCTTAACCACTGGTTCCGCTTCAACTTGTTTCAATTTTTGTTGAAAATATGAGCAAATTACTACGAGATTTAATCCGAATAAACAAAAGATAAATCATGACAGCACTAGCAGAGATTAAATTAATCATGTGAACTAGCATGGTAGTTGAACAAATCACATCTAGGGACATAATAGAGACATGAATTTTACCACGATCTCTAACAAGAAGGATAGAATCACATACGGTGCAGCGGGGAGCAGCACCGCTTTGACGCTGTCGATCATGTCGCCGAGGATGAGGTTGCCGAGGTCGGGGAAGAAGTCGTCATTGGCGAAGTCGTCGCTGCCAGCAGTCACGCAAGCGTGCTCCCCAAAAACCTGATCGCCCCTCTCCGCAGGATCACGAGAGGCGGGTTCTGATGCCTGCTGTCCCTTCTTGCGTGCACGCCGAAAGGAGAGATGGAGAAGACTTGCTTGGCGGCGCAATGATCTTGAACGGTGCTGCTAAACCATACGATACCCAGGGCGACTAGGGTAGACGTCTGTCTGACTATATAGTGCAGGCCGGGTAGGCCGTGGGAGTAAACCCCACCTCCGAGTCGCGATCCAAAAGAATTGGAAACAGTTCAGTAATTAACGCGTCCGTTATTTATTAATTAATGACTCATTAATTTTCCCGAGCAGCAAAAATATAGACAACGTATAGCTCTGTCTCGGCTCAATCTCGCAACTCTGCAAAAGGCCGTGGCGAGGCGTGGCGTGACGTGGCGAAGCGAGGAGGAGGAGCGCTGCATGTAGTTCTCTCTTCATGTAGAAGAGCTCACCTTATAAAATATGCAAGTCTCACTTAACTTCCGGGACTAAACTTTAGTTTCACTTACTCCACTCACATGTGTGCATGAATGGGCCAAAAGAATTTTAGAATTTTAGTTAAGCTTTGGGCCAAAGGTCCACTAGTTAGCTTCAATAAACTTGTCCTTAAAATAATATATCTAGCATTAATTTGATACTAGATACATTTATTTGAAGGACAAGTTTTTTCGGACGAAAGAAGCTGTACCGAACGTGGTCCGGACGGAACTTGAATAGAGGCTGCGTAGTGGTGATGCAGCCACCTCGTTAGTGTGAGTGGATTGCTAAAACTCATTCAAGTAATCTATCTGATTTGACACATGACCTGGACTTGTCGAGCATGGACGAGATTGTTGGGGTTCTGTCATGCTCCGGCGTGCTAGTGACCTGATTTGGGCAACCTTCTCGTGAAATCCTGATCCTCATCTGGGCATGGCGATAACTCGTACTCCTTTGATGTATATATTCAGCTAACGTTCGCTAGGAACGTATTCCGGATGATGTCAGTGTCGTCCATCAGACCCTGATCTGGGCATTCGAACAGTATCTGAATAGAACATCTATCTATCTATCTATCTATCTATTATATAATTAAAACATAAGTAAAAGAAGCCATCACGTTGATCCACATAGATTAAATTATCGAGCCATTATTTTCTTATATGAACGGCTGAGATTTAAAATTGCAACGTTACATACAAATATTGTCATAGTCAAATAATTGGACTGTCACGTACAAACATGTAATTGTAGAGGTTGAGCTTCCACAAGGAAAAAAACTAATTTGGAAGGAACGGTTTAGATTTCACAATAAAACAAATCTATTTTGGAAGGAGTAGTTCGGAGACAAAACTTCAGCGTACATGCATAGAACTCTTAAAACCAAGACACACAATAAATGGATATACAACCTGCATGCGTGCAAGGCAAGGCCGCTTTAGATTGAGATAAGTCAGATGGATACAGCGTGCATGCATGGAAGCCAAGGACGCTGTAAAACCAAAGATAAACATACTGTACTCAAGCCTTATGAGACATCGCCGGTGCACCGTCACTGATGTTAACTGTTTCCACACAAGCGGCAGCACCACCGTCGCTGATGTTGTTGCCACACAGGCCACAATCTGCGATTTAGAACCAGAGTAAGAACCATCAAAGATGTGCATTTTGTTGTGACTAGATTATCACCTATTATCTATTGGCTGGATATTTATGATTTTAGAATCGCCAGTCTGGGCTATGAGGCTACGATAGCAGCAGATGCGTTTGTCGCAGGACAGGAACGCATGAACACACCAGCGTGGCTATGTGGTCGCTTAGTCAGGTTGTGGTGGTGAGATCACGTCGAGTAAAGCAGTGGTCGTGATCAAGAGCTTCGGCCGAGCATAACACAAGCACGCACGTACACATGCGTATGGACGTGAAAAGGTGCGTTGAGCGATCTGTTTCTTGAATTGGTACATCACTTACGCGAGTTGATTCCTCATTATACCATCTACTACCTAGAATCCAACTCCATTGCTAGGCTACGATTGAGGCTTTTCGACTTTAGGTCTCCATTGAATCGAACTCGAAACTCCCCACACAAAACAAGAATCAAACTCGAAATATTGGCAAATATAAAACCAATCTTTTAAGTTTCCAAATTTTGAAATAGGTAAGTACTTATATGTGTATACTAGACGCGCGGTAAAATTTTCATGTATACATTTATAGTGAATAGCACATATGCTATAATTACATGAATTTATTATTATTTTGTGTAGATCCCACATAAATGTATTTCGCCATGAAATGTTACAGACAAGTAGTATACATCAACATGTATGTGTTTCATTACTTTTAGATTTTTATGAACATATAAAATTTTGAATTTTGAATTTTTCAAAATTCAAGCTCCATGGAGCTCGAGCATGATTAGCAATTTCGCTAGGATACAGATATCATGTGCATGCATGCGTTTGTGAGATATATGCTTTTTGTGCCGTATATGCATGTTTTTAGTTTTCTAGTTGGGATATATATCATGCATGTGTGCATGATCACTTGGCTGTGAATTAACTACATATTTCTTAGATAGACGCCCAATGCATTTGACCTTTTGATATAAAATCCATTTTATTAAGAGTGAATTGTTTTGTAGTGATTGGATGGAATTTAGAACATCTAATGGCTATGATATTCTAAAATAGAGGTCTACAAAATGAATTTCCTCAATTATTTTCATATTTTCTAGCATATCTTTCTTTACACTGTTGGGACGACCCAAATAGGTTTATATGAATACACACCAATTGTTTTTTCAAATATACATCAACAACTACATAGCCTTAGATGGTCAGGCTACACAAACAATTAGAGTGAGAGGATATTATCATGAGCATTTAGAAGCATGCATGGGAGGTCGACATCCATGATATCATGCTATCTACAAACAAAATTGCACATCAAACAGTCGTGGTGCACGTAGAGGAAGATAACATAATATTTAGGCATTTAATTAATGATGAAATGGCTTGGAGTAGTAGGAATCTAATATCAGTGCGTTACTCACCTTTTTGTCAGGCAGACATCGATGACTTTAGCAACAATAATGCGTCTAACAAAAATATTTCACCTACAATAATTGTTTCATAGGACACACATGCCAACTACAATAATTGGTTGTATTTTAAAAGATCTTTCAAAGGGGAATGACAAACAATAGTGGAAGAGTGAAATCTGAAGATTGGTATGAAATTATATGGCTTGAATGGCAGGGTGCCGATTTTTATCACAGACCAAATAAAAAATAATACAATTAAAGAAGAATTCCTAAATATTATGTCTTTTCCGAAGAGGCACATTTTGGCACTTTTATAGTATAATATAACTATGGATGGACAAAACTGGCGGGAAAAAAATACTAAATATAACAATTAGTGAATGGCGCGATCAGAAGATGTGGAAACATATATATGGATATGTGGATATCTGACATTGTTCTGATAGATAGTGGTGGCACAGATAACAGTGTATTTGCATGTCATCAATCTTTTCACTTTTCTCTATAAAAAATTCTAAAACAATATCCGGTGCAAAGATAAATGATAGCGTCTTCTACTATCCACACTTAATCCGGACTTCTCAAGAGCCTTAACCAGGCTTCAATGACGATGAGTCGCTACGAGATTGTCTTCGCATTGTGAGCGGGTTCTTCCAAATCCCATATACTTGTCCGTAATATTGTCCTTCGATAAGTGTCGCCTTTGGCTTCTACGCCCAATAATGGCCATCTTCCACGGTCGAACGAATGTGAGAAGTCAGTACCTTTTTACATTTACCCCTTGCTGTGCAAATGAGTCGCCTATAAAGAGACGGGATCCGATCCGGATCACACCATCCTCCTCGCGAAGCCGTTGGAGCTTTTCGATAAAAAATCCATTCCACCATGGATACCGACGCGCTCCTCCTTCCTCCTGGCCCCAAATTTCAGCCCGGAGATTGGGGAGATGCTCAGCCCCGACAGCCAATTGGTGGCGCTCACTAAGGGATTCTTCCCGCCTTCCGGTTCCGGTATGCTCGGACTCGCCACTTATAAGGGCGGAAGCAAGCGAGAGCTGCCCCGATCCTCTAAGGGAGAGCGGTATGCTTCGCCTCATCTAATGAGAGGACTCGGATTTCAGTCCATCCGCTTCTCCGGGCTTCGAGTTCTACGCCTGTACCGCACAACTCTACGCTCGCCCATCTTGCATATAGCGGCTTTGTGGCCTTGCAAGCTGTTCCTGCGAGGCCCATTTCGACCTTGTGGAAGAGATTGTTCGCCCAGCCCGCTCGTGAGGGGTCAATATATCAAGTGGGCGGAGCTAACTGTGGCGATCGCCGGACCGGATATCTATCCGAACCCGAAGAAGCGCCCAAGACTGGCTGAATGGTTTTATATAGAAGACATCCGCTGCCGGATCTGTTCGATCGGTCCCCGAGTTCAGCAATGCTCCTTTGAAACGCCTGAGTTGGCGCCATGAGCCCCCCAAGGGGAATTCGCAGGGACGCCCTTACCCGATGAGCTGAATAAGATTGCTCACTGGCTCCACTGACGATTGGTGTCATGGCCACATGCATAATGCGGGAGTTCACCGCCCAATATAGGGCCCACCCATGGGATTTCAACGGGAGGATGATGCCACCCGCCACGGCCATAAAGGACCGGTTCGGTCATTTAATCGTGAAGACCTTGTCCGCTATGTACAAAGGAGAAGAGGAGGATTTTCTCCGAGCCATCATTGAACGGGTTTTCTTCAATAATCTCGGTTGGGTAAGAGAATATCTTATGCCTGTCCGATCCATGTTCCCGTGGTTAAATATCTCATCTTATGGTTCCTACGCAGAATCGCGCCGTCAGGAGAAGATACACACCGCCTCCACAACCCGAGGATCCGAATAGCCTTCGATCCGCCTCCGAAGAGGACCCGGATATAAAGGTGGAGCTGATCGACGGGTGTTCCATCAACTTAGCATCGACAATGCTTTGTGGCCATCATGGCCGATTACTCGACTATTTCGCCCTGTGTAACTGCGGATCAAGTCCGGATCCCATGACCCACCCGTGCTTTATTTCTAACCGCATCCGGTTTCCGGGGAGGTTCCTTCGGCAGAGAAGTCGCGGCAAGCTAACCAACAAGGCAGCACGCCACACAGGCTAAAAGAAGTGCGGTTCGATTGAAACGTCGCCGCAACGGGGCATGCTACCATATTCCTGTGATTGATTCCCGAAGGCGACCATCAAGGTTTTTCGAAAGAGAGCCGCCGGACTGTGTCCGGGAGATTGCAATCGAGCCTCCGCCAGGCTCCAACGCCGTCCGGAAGCGGAGGTAAACACGAGGCGCGGCCGATGCTTCCACGAGGATGCCGATGTGATTGTCCGCCACCAACTCTCGAGGTGGAGAGTGCCATGAATCACATGCGCCACCGCATGCGCGTCATTACACATGTTTCTCCTGTGAGGCATTGAATGCCTTCAATTGGAGATGCGCACTGCCGCTTTCAAGATGGTCTAGCCAGAGCTACGAGCAGTATGTAAAGGACATAATGGGTAAGAAATTTTGACAGTTGTATAACAAGAGCCTCGAGACTTAAAATAGTTAGGATAATGATTTAAGGATCATTTGGTATGCTGATCTTACGGAAAAGAATACCCGACTGTCTCCAGAGTGAAGAGTGCAAGGCCCAGCTTGAGGTCAAGACTAGCCTTACCTGTGGGGAGCCACAGAGACCCCCAACGTGTAATACATACTTTAAAAAATAAGTAGTTTGTGAAGTGCGGTGTATAAGTCTCGACAATGATATGGCAGATGGCGCGATCTGGATCCGACAGCAACAGCTCTGCAGCCTAAATGAGAGCATGCTTACAAGGGCGGCAGTAGAGAAAATAACCTCAAGACGCCAACACCCAACTGGGAGAGGAACTAAAGGATGTTCGTCTCAGCTTGTCCGACCAGAAGGAGAATCGATTCGCGGCATTTTCAAGAAAGTTTAAACGAACTTTGAAAGAGTTCGGTGAGGAAGGCTAACATAAACATATATGTAGGTTTGCTCATGTGTTGTCCCGAGGAGGAGATGCCCACGGGCGATCTTCTTCCTGAATCGTCGACTGCATTTAACGAAGTTCGGCGTGAAGAAGGGCGTCGCCAGCCTTGTGGCCATCCATCTCCCCACCAAGGCATTGGGGAGCTGGCAGAGCGCTTCAAGGAGCACGCGCTTCCGCTATGGAAGATATCGGTATTCGTCAAGGCGCCAGGGGGAGGCCATGGTAAAGACGCTGCACACGGTGGTCGACCTAAACCACATGGCCGAGGTCGGACTGTGGGGCCTGATGGGAAGGAGATTCAAGCTAGTGTACGTGGTAGAATTGGCCGCAAAGTATTCCAAAGCAGGATTTAAACTAGACAGCCTATTAGATGGTATTGAAAAGGAATACGATCAGTCAAGTTGACTATGTAATTTAAAGTGACATGTAAAATGCCTTCTAGCCGGATTGTAGATCGTTTGTCTTAGCGGACCTTTTCACTTCAACCTCGTGACCCAATAGTCCGGAGTGTGTCCGAATACCTCACGTTATGTAAGAACCGGGCATGCATGGAGACAAGGCGAGGGGTCATTATTGCTGTATCGCATAAGTGCCCAACTAGTTATGTTATATTACAGGATAGTAAGAAACATCTTCCAGGAGAATAGTTCCGTATGGGGGTTTCCTTCGAGGTGCCCAAAGTGCATGTCCGAACTGCTAAGAAAGCGTAAAATCATCCTGGGGCAGATGGGTAAATAGTTTAAAAATCATTTTCAGTTCACCAATCAATATTCCCTTAAGAACGCTTAGCTGCTTCACCTACCCGAGGTACACATCCTGCTGACCGACAAGAATAACGCAGAGGTGCCCTTTACCTCCTAGCCGAACAATCGGGAACATAGGGTAAGCACAGAGCCGTGCAACCCAGCTTGGCCAAAACTTAAGTCATATCGATGCATATAATGGTGAATAAAAGGTACATGCGAAGTTTGACACATGTGTTGGGCATAAAACCCAAGATATAAAGAAGCTTGTATGATGAGGCGTAAAGCAACAAAGCGCAAGTGAGCCTCTGGCTTCAAGAAAAGGAAGGAGGAAGAGAGAAATAAAAGACAGCTAAAGTATAAATTTTGACGAGGAAGGAGACGAACCTGAGTCCGGCTAGGCGAGAATCTTCAGAGACGGGCTGCGCTCCACTTGGCAGTCAGGTGATCCCCGCCAGATGGTATGTCAGACCACGATGATGAAGGGACCTTCCCATTTGGGCTTGAGTTTGTCCTTTTTCTTGTCCATGACAGCGAGAACTAGTTCGCCAACGCTGTAAGCTTTGCATTACCGCTTTGATATCTTCGAGCCTCTGTTGATAAAATGCGAACGAGCTTTTGCCACGCCAAGGCCTCCCGCGCGCCCGTACCGACAAGTTCGGCTTCTCTTTCTTCATATGCGCACGCGAGGTGAGTCATGAATTATGTCGCAGGGCAAACTGCCTTCTCAAACCAAAAGTGGTTGGCATGGTCCGCAGTTCTGCAGTACGGAGTCGAGCTCTCTACCCAAAGGGATTAGATTCCTTAAGGGACCACTATCTGGGTTTAATGCCGCCATGATTAGACCGCTTGCCCACCGACTTGACCGCGTTTGAGGGTGATAGACTGAGGCGAATCGAGCTTAATGCCCATGTTTTTGCACCATAACCTCATCACCGCTGTGTTGGTGCCGCTATCGCTGATGATACCGGGGACACCGTAACGGTGCACTACCCTGATATGAAGTCTATCACCGTCCGGATTCGCCGCTTTAAAAGCTTGGCCTCTATCCATTTGGTGAATTTATCCACCATGACCAATAGGTATTTTTGCTTGTGGTTCTTCCTTAAGTGGTCCAACCATGTCAGCCCCTGACCGCGAACGCCGTGATATAGTTTTGGGTGGGTGGCGGCTTTGGTTAGCAAAAAGCTGGCATCCGCGCATCGCTGACTAAATCCTGCCCATCCGCTCGCCGCCGGCCAATAAAACTCAGACGGAAGGCCTTGTTTAAGGGCCTGCCGCGGCGTGGTGCATGAATTTCAGCCAGATTTCCTTCTGAGATACACCTTGAAGGACTCCCTGCTTTGCTTTAAAGCTCTCCTCATGGACTTTATAGGCTTTTGATCGCCAGCACTATGCAGCGATCCTCATTTTGGTCTCGGGAGTTCCTGCCAGTTAGGTAGGTTAGTAGGGCTCCGGCCCACGGGCAATAACATTATTTCGGGCGAGGGTGTTATTTCGCTGCAGAGTCCGAACAGTCGAGTGTTCGTCAGCAGCAAGGTTGTGTCCGGATTGTTATTTCTGGACTTCTTCCCATAGTACGGATGGCTTGAACAGCCGCCCAAGAAGATGTTACGGACGATCGCTGGCGCCGCGTTACAATACGCCTACCGTTGTTATCCCTGCTATATGATGAAATTCGAGCCCTTCAACCGGATATTTTAGAAATCGCTATGGCGCTGCCATTTTCGGATCTTTGCGCCAAAGTTTCGCTTATCGAGATATCGCGAGGTTTGAATCCCCGCACCTCTAGGCGCTTAATTCCTATGAGATCGCCATCCGGAGGCCGTGCGTATGGGCCTCGATTCGCCGCGTTGTTGGAGTCCGTGTACATATTCAAGGACGAGGATCTGTCTCCGGCCGACGTCGATGACGCCAGCCCCAGTGCCGCCAGCATTTTGAGTCATGATCCATTGGATATGCGCGCGATTTTGTAGGTAGCCTTGTAGGTTGCGTCTAATGGGAGGAGCTCGATGGCCCATTTGGCATCCGCCTCGGCGGCCGCGATGTTTATAATGTCGCTAAGAGGTACTTCAGAGGCTATCGTAATCAAACACTCTTGAAAGTAGTGTCGCAGCTTCCGGATGCCACCGCTGATGCTATCTTCCGATAATGGGTACTGGACTTGCATGGAGACAGGGAACGAATAAACTAGTTTTTGAAGAGGGAACTCGTCGCTTTGCTCGACGACGAGCACCAAGGCTAACAACTTGATGTGTTGCGCGATATAATAACATTGGTTCGCCCGTGGGCGCGCGCCAGACCGGTTGCCAATATGGCTTTTATTTCTTCGAGTCCCATTATATGCATCCGCCCACTAAGTGTTCGAAGCGCCGAGGAGGCGGTAAAGGGTAACGCCTTTCTCCCAACGGAAATAAAGCGTTTAGAGCCGCCTACATCCAATAATTTTTGTATTTGTTTGAGGTCTTTGAATATCCAATTGAGACAGAGCTCGGATCTTGGCTGGTTTTCTTCAATTCTCTACCGGACACAATGAAGCCCAAGAGCTTTCCGCTGGAATGTCAAGACGCGCTTTTCCGGATTGAGCTTGATGTCATATTTGCAGAGATTGTCGAATGTGGGCCTCCAAGTCGTCCTAGAGTTTGACGTGCTTGGATTTGACGACCACGCCATCTACATATGCCTCCACCGCTTTGCCGATCGGGTTTGCTGCATATGTCCAATCATGCGCGATATGTTGCGCCGGGCGCTTTTTGAGCACTAAGGGCATTGTGTTGAAGCAAAATGGGCCATATGGAGTTATGAATGCTGTTATGGCTTGGTCTGCCCGCCATCTTAATTTGGTGGTAGCCGAGTATGCGCCGAGGAAACACAATGAATCGTGTCCGATGTGGCGCCGATAATTTGATCAATGCGAGGGAGGAAGGGATCCTTGGGCAAGCCTTATTAAGGTCTTTGAAATCGACACATAGGCGCCAGGATTTGTCCTTCTTGGTACCATCACCAGATTTGCTAGCCAGTCCGGATGTTTTATATCTCCGATGAATCCGCTTCTGAAGTTTGGCTAGTCTTCCCATGGCCTCGCCTTGGGTCGAAAATAAGAGCTTGCTTGATCGGCTTAAACTTTTTAGGATATTTAGGCTATGCTCGCCAGCCGACGGGATTCCCGCATGTCTCAAGGGTGCTGTGCAAAATGTCCTAGTTTTCTCGCATAAATTCTCGTAGTGCGGCTCGCATCAGGGTTTAACTGCGCCCCAATGGAGGCCGCCTTGCAGGTCCATTGGGTGGACTTAGAATTTGACTATTTCATCCGCTGGTTTAAAGAGGTGGACTTGGATCTTTTATCAAGTATCACATCCTCTGCTCAACCGTGGAGCGATCACAATTAGTTCCTCGGCCGCTAGGGCTTTGATAGTGCCTCGAGGGCTAGTGCGGCTGTCTGTTTTCGCGCGAGCGCTTATGTTCGGATCACTAGCAAGAATGATGATTCCGTTAGTCCGTGCATTTGAGCTTCATGTACCCACAATATAGCTTGAAAATTGTGATGCCTCTCGCCCCTAATATAGCGTGATATCATGCTGAAAGGGGCCACTTGAAATGTGACTCTTCGACCTGTAATTGTCCCGTGAGCCAACACTACGCCCAATGTGATTTTTCCCAGCAAGATGCTTCCTGCTAGGGATTATTCCTCAAGGTTGTGCTGCCGTCGTCAATGCGTTCCAGTCTATTTCCATTTTTCGAGGGTTTCTAAGATGAGGTTTAATTCGCCGCCATCCATGAGTACCTTAGTAAGGCGAAGTCGCCCACAATTGGACCGAGGACCAAGGCGTGCTGTGCAGCTGTTGGGAATTTGGGTTCACACGGCATTAAAGGTAATAGCCGTGTCACCCATGGATTGTTTACTTGGTAGACTTCGCAAGGTTATGGAGTGTTCGCTCGCATGTTATTTGATGAAAGTTCAAGACTGCACACCAGACTCGTATTATTGGGGTGGATTCGAAGCTAGAAGCTCGCCACTTTTGGC